>CP099840.1:0-1474028 GCA_030062745.1 Capitulum mitella | reverse complement strand
CGGATTTGTCGCGGGGCTTCGCCGAATTCAGAGGCAGTGCTCCGTGTCGGAGGGACTGTCCCAGCAGCCACGTGCGGGAACCAAACCGAACACCTCCCGTCTCTGGGCGCTGGCTCGCACGCCGACTCGACAGGCGCGACTCGCCGGCGGCCGCGACTCGGCGGCAGGCGGCCTCGTCCGGCGGCCGGCTCGACCGTGGCCGGTCTATTTTGACTGCACGACTGCGCCGTACCTCGCCGAATCTGGCGCGGCGGACGAACGGCGCCAAGGCGGCGGGTGCGACGGGAGCGTTCGCCGCTTCCGGTCCCGTGCGGCGACTCCCTGGCAGCCTTGAATCCCGTCAGCATCTCTGGGACCAGTCCTGCTGGTCGGCACGCGCCAAACGTGGCGATGATTATCTCTGGAGAAAAACGACGTCGCGCTTTGTTTTTGTAGCTAATTCAGCCAGATGACAGTGCTAGTGGTCTAATGGGTCCCGGCCGCTGCGGGACTGTCTCTGAAAGCCTGCAGAAGTCTTGTCATTCGTTTAGACACGCAAGGCGCACCCGTTCTGTTCTGCTGAGGACGTTTGTGTCGGCATGTCCTGATGGGACGGTACCCTGAGCGCTCGAAAGTGGCTAAAGTGTCCACGCTTTTTCGGTGCAAAAAAGGCGAAGAAAAGTTGTTTTGGATTCCACATCGTTATATTTATAACACGCTGTCTGGTTGCCAGTTTGGGAGATGGAAACTTTTCCCGTCCTTTATTGCATTTAGCATATTCCAGGGAAGAAGGCGTCAACACCGCTGAAGTTTCTCTTCCCCACGCAATGGACCAGATGTATAGTCCCTCGATCATGTATTAACCCGTGCACGACCGTCGGTCGGCGGCGATCACGCCCGACTGGGGGTTGGGCCAGTTGGCCGCCCCCTCTAACTCACGAACGGTTGGTCGCACAATAAAAATAAGCATACCGTTGGAAAGCTTATGACGAGTAGAGCTCAAAACTGGTCTCGTTTTAAGTTAAGTTAAGATAACATGTAAGCAACTTACGTCCTATATATGTTTTCTCATAGCCGACTGCACGAGACCGAGAAACGGCCCGAATCTCAAGGGCTGTGACTAATAACGCATTGGTAAAGGCACCAGCGCACAAGTAAAGGTCCGCAAATGCCGATACACATCTAAATTCTCGGATTTGTTCAACATATACGCCGGAACTATGAGTTAAAGACACAGCAATTTTCGCGTCGGCTGTCGGCGTGCGCCGCAGCCGTATGAGGTAAGAAATTAACGGAAACTAATTTTAGCGTTCCCTTTTCCTCGAAAAAAGCGAATTCCTCATGGAAATTTCATTGATCTTAGTGGTTCTTGTGATGGTTTTTCATGCTTAAATTTTCGGAAAAATTCATTGGTCACCAATTTACACAACTGGCGGAGCTGTATTTGCGAGAGCCTGTTTATTTCCAAAATATGCAATTTTTCAAACTTTTTGAGGTTTCTTGATATTACTTACATCTGAGCAAGCCAGTTCTGCCATTTTCTGCCCATTCTGAGTAATTCATCGATGATTTTGACTAGAACATTTTGGCTGACAACAGTTATTCGTGACCTGATCTCAGGTCAATGGCTGGAAGTCATTGATATTTTGCCCAATGAGGGTAACTAGATGTCTGCTTCACTCCACACTAAAAATGTTATGAAAAATTCCGCCAATTTCCGAAAAAAACGACGACATTTCTTAAAAATGGGCTTGACCTCAGGCCAATGACCCGGAAAATTCCAAAAAATCTGAGATAACAAATTTGTTGCAGCTATCAAGATCACCAATCCGTGGAAGTATTATTGTGATATCTTGTTTTGCAAAAAAAGTTACAGGGCGCTGAACTTTTTTGGACATAGGTCTGTTTGGCCTGACCTAGGTGAGACAACTGACTTGGCCTGAGGTCAAAACTTTGCCACAAGGTGTAAAAATAAACAAGCAAAAGGTACACAAAGTTTCGTAGCTCTGTGTTTGTTCGTTCTCTTGCAATCCCAGAAAAACCTCAAGGGGGCTTCGGCCTTTAACTTAACTGCCCCCCAGTCGGGGGCGGGTTAAGCCATATGTTCCTGCAGCAAATGAATACCATCAGTGAACAAACCACACAAAATAATCAGGAAAAAATCTTAGTAAATTTCACCATTCTGTAACCTTAACGTTTCTTTGCCGATTGCTGTATTTTTCACTGGCGTGAGCTGGCTCAGAACTGATGAAAATCAGGGGTGATGGATCTTGATACCGGCGACAGGAATGGCGGCGTAACAGGATGGGAGGCAGGCTTCTGGAACGATTTATAACGTCGGAGAATTAGTGATCGACATTTCAGTCGTTAAGTGTCAAATACTTCAAAGGATTAAAACAATCATCAATTTCGTCAGGCAATTTATTAACACACATTGAGATCCGTTTGAAGTGGGTGTTTTCAACCGCTTGGAAACCACATTAGAACGCAAATTGCTGGAAATGGATCACAAAGAGCAAACTGGTTTTCATGTTTTAAACATCTCTGCATCAAACGAATCCAGATTTTGTACGGACTCCAGCTACAGGAAAGGTTTGAAAAAGACGGCTGCGGCATCACTTCTCTCCACGTCGCCTCTCGTCGTTTCTGCGTGACTCCGAAACGTTGCGCCGCCGGGCCGGGCCGTCACGCCACCACCAGCGGCCGTCTATTTCCTGCGCTGGCCCGGTGCCGGCCGGCGCCACCTGTTAGCGTCGCCGCGCCGCCGCCGCCGCTGCCGCCGCTCCGTCGGCGCCGACGCGGCCAGTCGCCGCCATGGAGGCGCCGCGGAAGGCGGGCGGCACGCGGTTCCCGCACCTGCCGCTGCTGTACGTGCTGGTGGCGGCGCTAGCCGCCGCGCAGCTGGCCGGCTTCCTGCTGGTGCGCCGGCAGCTGGCCGCCGCCGAGCTGGCCTGCGCCGAGCGCGCGCGCCGCGCCGAGCGCCAGGCGGTCGAGCACGTCACCGACCTGCTGGCGCGCGCCGCGCACGAGGAACGGCCCGGACAGCAGGCCGCGGCCCTGCTGACGCCACCGCCGCGGCGCCGCCAGCGGCGGCAGGCGCCGGCCGAGCTGGCCGAGCCGGAAGCTCCGCTGCTGGAGCGCGGCCCGGAGTACACCGGCGCCGACGTCGAGTACGTGCCCCGGATCAAGACGGACCGTCGGGACGGCGCCGAGGGCAGCGGCGTCGCCGAGGACGCCGGACCGGACAGCCTGTGGGTCTGGGTCAACGAGTACTCCAGGATACCGGTAGGTGGTGCGCCCCGCCCCGCGGGCGACGAGATGCGCCGGCACCGTTGCATGATGCTTGAGATGGGGTACCAACTCTGGGACACCAGAGGCTCGGAGTGCGCAGAAGGAAGACGATTCTTGCTGTTAATAACTGGTTTTCCAGAGACGTTCGGCAAAACCCATTTCCGCTCTTACCATTAACACACCATACGGACCAGGGAATATGTCTTGTTAGTCGCCAATCACTTTTATTATTTTTTTGCATTGGGTATATTTGTAAGTGTTCTGTTCGGTCTGCTGACGTTAAGCATGAACATAACTAGGAATGCTCCAGGGGACTGAAAAAAAATGATTTTGTCACTTTCGCACGTAAAATGTTATCTCTGCTTTCAGTGATCACCGCACGTGCTCACGTATTAGCTCCCGGCCACAGTACGGTTTTAACATTCGCATGTCTGGGAGCAAAATGGTCCTTGATGATTTTTCTGTCTCTCTTTCTGTATACCACTACTACCGCTAATTTTTGATGCACTGAAGCACAGTGTTCTTGTGCCGTCTCTGCACGCCTAAAGCCAGGGGCGTCAGTTTCTACAAATGACTGAGGGGCCAGACCGAGGGTCCGACAACCTAATCTCCCCCTAATGTGGGTTTCTCAGCGGATTTAGGCCACTTTATTTTGGCCAGTGGAAATTTCAAAGTTTTTAATTACTTTCTATCAAATAGAAATTGCTTTTGTCCCGTGTATATAGGTACATATATAGATAATAGCCTGTTGAAGAAGAATAGAAAAGAACAGACTAGAAAAATAGACATAAATAAATACATTGTTTTAGAATATATTCTTTACTTTCTGCCCATCTCTCATCTATTGCAGCCATAATTTTCGTTGTTATCACTCATTGCCAATGAAAACCGACAGGAAATACTGGGGTGGAAGCAATACTGGAAGTGCCCAAATTAACGATGGGTGGGCCAGGACCTTCTGAAGAGAATACAAATCGACACCCCTGCCTAAAGCTACAAGACATGTTGAAAAACGATATGCAGTTATCTGATATTTTTCAAACCTTCATCGTTTCCTCGGTGGGCTGAGGTTGCCAGAAATCCTAAACCATGTAAAAATGTTACTGCCTTTCAGATCGTTCGCGTTCACGTCGCATACTCAAATTTCCGCCACGGTAACTTGAAGGATATACGATCTGCAATAATAAAAAATGGTATTTCTGCCACGAAGACTATGGATCCTCTGCGGGACCCGACGTGACTCTGTTTGGGTTAACTTTGAAGTTTAACTTCATCGTATCGTGAATGCATAGTTAACAGCGTGCTGACACCAAAAAGAACGAGCGAACAAAGCAAGAAACTGTATTTAAATTTTGCTGAGATAAAAAACTAATGGGGCCATTTGACTTCTCCCGTACTTCCCGTAAGGGGTAAAAATGTCGTGTCTAGGTGACATTGGACCTCCACACAAGGACGCAGTCTCGTGTGTGATTCTAACCTTGCTGGTCACAGGCTTATCTTATTCTGCGTGCATGATAATTAAATGTGTCAGCGCACGTGGTTGGATCATCTCTGCACCGTGGATGATTTCGGATAAAAATAATTAACATGTAAACGCAGCCATATTGGTTTCGGCTAAAATTATATAAAGAATTCACTAGAATGAACGCAGATTTCACTTCGTAATATCAAAAAGAGATATGACGATGATAGTACCGATATTGAATAACGTCATGCAACCAAACCTCAAGACCGCGTAGAGAAGCTGTCGGCTTTTGAAATTTATTTTCCGTGCAGCATCGACCGCTGGCATTTCCTCTGGATCCTCTCCAGCCTGAACTCCAGTAACTCCAGTAACTCCAGTCCCAAGAACGTATCAAATGCGCTTTTTTAAGATTTTCTGCGACGAACAGTACAATCATTTTATATTCCTGAACTCGTCATGTTTGAGCTAGTAACAATCTTACATCAATCATGCAACCGACTCTGTTTCTCTTTTATTTGATCGGAGCAATATCTCCGCTGCGACCACATATTTCCGGTACTCTATCTTGGAATTCAGATTTGTGATTGGCATGTGGCCATAAATAGAAAAATTGGAAAGTAGTTCGCTTTCCTGATATTATGAACAACGAGGAGGCAAGGGCATTTTTACTGATCGCCACTGCGTTTATATCCTGACTATTCCAAAGCATTCGCACCAGCACGAAGCTGGAGTTTCGGAAAGGAGGCTGCAGTCAATGAAGTGACAAAAATATTTGAAAATCGCAGAAGTATCGTGCACCATAGCTCAGTTCATGGCCAGCCAAAAAAGACGTACATTTTATGGAGAAGGGCAATCGAGCATTCTAACCCTCCTGGCTCTTACTCTTCCCGTCTCTGATTCACACATAACCCAGAATATACACCTCAGTCACGGTTTTTGACAAGACAGAAATCCATCTGAATCACTTCTGTTTGTACAACTACATTGGCCCCAGAGGACGCTGTTATCGTCTTTCCAGGAATTGTCCACCTTTGTCGGTCGCGGTCTGCTCCTTATCGGTCGCATAAATATTCGGCCCCACAAATTGAGCAAAATAATTTACTATCGGCTTCGGAGCGCATTATGTCGTTAATCGTCAAGCTCAGAGCCCGCTCGTGGGAACTGAAAATCAGACTTCAGTGACTGATACGAGGCAGCTCTTCGGGGAATATCGCTGAGCTGTAGGCCGCCTGCATAGCACATAAATCAGATACGCAGATGGGAGGCTCCTGCTTACTCCAGACCCGTCTTTAATAGTATTGCTACTCTGGATTCTGCATGGAACGTTACAACTTTTACAAGAACACAGATGAGGCGCATCATGTGGTTTTGCCCCTTTCTTGTACATCAAGATGTTTGCTCGTCCTTTCATTTAGGATGCCAATGCAATCAAGGCACTTTGCACGCACTGCACCAATGAAATCACGAATTAGTTCACCCGATGAATATTGTAACGATTTTAGTTAAAAACAATCAGGTCGCATTGTGCTTCATTCAAACTGTTAAGGTCGAAAAAGAATCCGAAGGCAAGGCAAGAGACTGGGTTCAGGTAATCCAACAACGGTTCCTTACTGTGGTTGCAGTTTATTTGCATTAATAAGAAAGGTGTTTTCCTTTTAAGAGGATATAGAATTGCTCTTTGTTTCCAACTACCAAGCATCCGACCACCATCACGCCTTGTTGCTGCCTTCCGTTCAGCCTATGACCGACCCAAACTGTCTGGGACGTTTACTGCCCCGCCCTGGCGTCTCGCGGGGCGGGTGAGCTCGCCTCCCCGGCCGGCCCGGGGCTGGCGGCGGCCGGGACGGAAGTGCAGGATTGGCCGACCGGTCGCCCCTCAGCAGCGCTGATGCCGCAACGACGAGCGAGCGGCGGCTATTGTCGCTGCCTTCCAGAGGTAATCTCCGACCAGAGGTAATCTCCGCCCGGCTCCCGGGCAGAGGAAATCTCCACCCGGCTCCCGGGCAGAGGAAATCTCACACCCGGCTCCCGGGCAGAGGTAATCTTCACCCGGCTCCCGGGCAGAGGTAATCTTCACCCGGCTCCCGGGCGGAGGTAATCTTCACCCGGCTCCCGGGCAGAGGTAATCTTCACCCGGCTCCAGGTCAGAGGAAATCACACACCCCGGCTCCTGGTCAGAGGAAATCGTGTACCTGGGTCCCCGTCAGAGGAAGTTACACTCCAGACTCCTGGCCTGAGACTGTTCTTGATCAGAGAAAATTGTTCGTTACGTCATGGCCAAAGATTCGTCGTCCCGACAGCGGGAACGGAAGTGGCGAAGTGGCAGCCATAAGGCGGTGTTGAGCTGTACCTGCTGCTGACCAGTGTGGTTTACGATCAAAGATTGTCTCTGTGAGGAAGAAAACTTAAATTTGCTTAAGGACCGGTGTAATATGAAATATCCATTAAACGTTTATGGCTCTCATTTTGCATTGCGGGTTTCAGTTATTTTCGGTTGTACCCAGTGGATGATAGATCAGTGGGGAGCCGAAGACATATATATATATATATATATATATATATATATATATATATATATGTATATATATATATATATATATATATATATATATATATATATATATATATATATATATATATATGTATGTATGTATGGAGACCGCCGAGAGCTATTTGAAAACGGTATTCATACATTACCCCGAGCCTCAGATGAATCAGCTAACGTTCGCTGTGAGTTCAGTCCGCCCCAAAACCAATACGTGCATTGGTTTCCTGGGGTGGTGAAACCCCGCATGGAAAGAAAATTGTTTTTGGGGCTGAGAAAGTGTTACAAACCAGCAAATCTGTGTACGTTTTCGCAAAAATACTTGCTACAAATACAAACAACTGATTCAATCCTTACTTGTACTGTGTCGCCACTGAATGAGCCGTCAGTTTTGAGTCATTGCACTAATGTTGCAGGGAATGGGTGCGGTTAAATGGGCCGGAACAAAAGCCTGCTGACAGATGATTGCCCGTTAGGCATCACTAAAAACGCGTGGATTCATTTCCTGACAACGCGGCGCGGCAGCAAAGGAGGCAATGAGCCGCAGCTGGCAAAGCAGCTCTGTTCTCCGGTAACGGGCGACCATTTTGCATAATGGCGTAACTCCGCAATAAGCATTTGGCGCGTTTCGCGAGCACTCCCGCGGGTGAGATCCGGAACTTTCGCAGGCCTGGTAACGGCCCCACTCAGGTCGCCGGCCTTCTCGGAGCTGCCGCGGGACGCGCCGCACCTGGCCGCGGCCGCCGCGTTCGGCGCCGCCGGAGCCCGATCCTGGCGAGATGAAAACGGCTCGTTTACGCCGCCCGTCCCGAGAGCCGCTGCCCGCGGAGGCGGCCGCCTCTGGCTGACGTGTCCGCTGTCAGGCGCGGCGTCAGGATGCTGGTGAAGGAGGCAGAGCGATGCCCTCTCCATTCTCTGTCGTTTGTCATAAGCAGGGCAAAAAGTACGCTAGCGTCCAAAGCGTGAAAAGACATCGGAATGGGCTGCCTTTACAGCCAGGGCGTAGTCACGATGAGGAATGGTGAGCGCTGAGAAGGCTGAATTATACACAGCTGCGTCTGTGGGCTAGCTTCCATTTATCAATGTCGGCCGTCCGGAATGGGACGCCAGATAACGCCTGTTAACAGAAATGATGAAAGCTAGGGGATATGAATGGGAAACGGTGTATCAGTCATTTAGCTGCACTGCTTATCTTGTATATCATGCGAATGTAACTGAAGTGCAGGCATCTGTTCCGCACTACAACCATATTTTGAGTACAAATTTTCGACCTTCCAAGCAGACGGCGTTGTAACCTGAACCAAAGCTCATTGTATGGGTTAATTTTTCTGTGTCCATCACGATTCATGGCTAAGTTGTCCGCACGTCTTTTTGACTGGCATATGCATTTATGTTGCATTTATGTTGTTAGTGGTGGTTGGGTGTTAGATGGAAAAAAACTGACCAAACATTGTCCTGGACCTCCCAACTTAAAAAAGACACTCCTACACTGACGCAGGAACATTCCTACACTCCTACACTGTAGCCAGAAACTTCTTCAATGGAGGGGCAAATGACGGATTCTTCCATACGCCACTGGCATATGACGAAATCTGTAGGAAAAAGCAGCAATTTGATGTGACCAACCTCATATTTAACCTACAGGAATGCACGTAATATTTACTTTCGCAATATATTTATATGATCACTATTCTGTACTCGTGCGTAATCGCTATATATTTAGTATAGACCACCTGGCTCTGGAAGGGGGGCCATGGCCCCCATGCCCTCCCCGTTGGCTACGTCCCTGCACTGACGAACATATGATGGACGGATGACGGACACACCGGGGTTCCGGAATACCGACTGGCGACCGGTCCCTGCAGCAGAAGACATGCTGTACCGGAGTACACCGTTGTAAAACGGTACAGCCTAGCCGCAGGCCTGCGAGCTCTCGTCCAGTCATTCCAACCAGCTTTCTCCGCGATGTAAGCTCCCGACTCCCTTCCGCATTACGCCGGATTTTACGGCTCCCATTTCGCGTGCAAACTGTCACATAACCTCCCATTGCTGGTGAAACTCTGCGGCAGGCTTCGAATATCGGGGAGCACGAGACTTGATATTTTAACAAGACTGCTCATTCCTGTAGACCCCGTATCACATGTCGCATGCGCATTTGCGCCTAGCGCTGACCATGACTGGTTCATATTGCATACTTCTGAGGACGCATGATGACCGTTTTCACAATAGGAAAATTCCACTACTAAAATTTCCGTTCTAGTAGTATTGGAAATTTTAGTAGTAAAGTGGAAATTTTAGTATAAATATTTGAAATGATATATTTTGTAAAGAGTTACGTAACAGAACACCAAATATGACATTCTCTTGCAGAAATAAAAATAAATCTTATTTCCAAATATGACCATTACTTATTTCGCCCACAAAACAACTGATTTCCAGATCTAGAACAAACCGTTGTCATTCAGATCTGGCATCACAACATCACAAAACGCGGCTGCTTTGACGTGTGCTTGTAGTCGTATATTTGTGTGTACCGTGGATTTGTTTGCTCTTTGATTAAGTTATTTCGGAATATACGTGGGTATAAGAATTTGATATTTTAAAACGCCCGAGTAGAAATGTCATTACAGACTCATTCATGGTTTGTTATTTGTTCAACTGTTGATGAATCACACAAGTATCCATTTTATTTAAATATTCGTGGACGTTTGGCCTGTTTGTCTATTCTACATTATGGTTGACTTTCAGTAACTATTTATTTATGCGTACGCCAGTTTATTGCCACCGGCAATGTTGTCATTCTCATGTGAACATTTTTAGTGGCTTGATTTCAACAAACTCCAATGTTTGATTCCATCCTCAAGTTCAGGAGGTTACATATATTCTTAAGCTTACTTGTACAAAGACACGAAGACCATTTTCTGCTTGGCAGTTTAGGTAGCAGGGCTCAGGTCTATGCAAAAATCCCATATTTATCTTGCACACTATTTTCACTTTGCTACCTACATCCAAGTATAACAGCTAAATCTGTGAAAGTCCAAAACTGCATGCAAAGGCATAACATTAACATGTCTTGCTCCCAGTCAGCTCTGGAGGAATTTCTAAAAGCAGGAATTGACTGCTATTGCTATTGATTGTACACCAGTACTTGTACCTGATTCATGCAACACGAAAGCATTGCACAATCAGAAGGTGCATGTCTTTTCCTTGCATAGTTGTGCTTTATATCCTGGTTGGTGTGCATTATTATTGTATAATTATGCATGCAGCAGCACACAATTTTTCTGCTGAGTATAGGCACACATCTTTTGGAAGGAAAAATATGGTATTTTCAGCACATGCTTTCTACAAGAAACACATTTTCAACACAGGACTAGGAAATATATTGCTAACATACCACAGGACATCCATCACATGCCAGGATATGGAAGCAAAATGAAATGTTACATTCATTATTTCCTACCACATTATTAATTACCTTTGGACTGCTCCATAACTCAGAATAAGCCATTTTACAACAGGCACTGAAAATTAGCCACAGACTGCATTTTGCTATTTGCTGTGATCTGTTAACATTTGCCACAAATGGGGCTATCCCAAAATGATTCTGCTTGTTGTAACAATGGCTATAGATTTTTATAACAATGGCCAACATGCGGCAGACAGCCACCACAGGTTCACTATGCCACTGCACTACTGCACTATACTATGGAGCATAACATCTGCAGTAGCCGGCCTTGCTGTGATAGGACAGGCCTGAAGCAGCCTCTTAGCATCATGGCTGCTTGCTCTATGACCACTCATGCCTTCCTGAAATGCTTGTTGAGATGCCTTCACTCCAGTATAAGCTGACTGCAGGAGCCCTTCAGCAGCCAGGACCACAGCAGGAGGCAGCATCTTAGACAATCAGCACAGGAGTGTCCTAAATGCCAGCTCTGACACTTCCCTGAAATGCACAGGAACATGTAAACGCCTGACAACACATCAATATTAAAACCCTATCCACTATCACTACCCAATTTCAGTTGGAAAAACAAAACAACATATCATTCACTGGCAATGTACAACTATAGTGCAATGCAGTAACAACTGCAAGCACATCCTAAAAAAACACAAAGCAGAGGTAACAGTCATAAGATGTCAGTCTGTGAGTGTTAAGTACATAATTTGATCACACTTCCACAAAAAATGGCCACCTGGCGGCAGTGCAAGGAAAATACTGATAGCTGGCACTACCATCCATGCCAACCAGCACTTGCATTGGGTGTACCTGATGTTAATGAAGACCAGCTGCCTGCTCTTTGGTAGTGATATGAAGATACAAGTGCCAAAGATAGCACCCTAGATGGCTGGCATGCTGGTTGTCCCGCACATCCTCAAAACAGCAGCTGGAGCCTCAACAGATGAAGGCAGCGTGATGTACATGCTTGCTCACTTCTCCAGCATATCACTGTGGTCATATGTAAACAAAATTATCAGTCAAACTGACTGATCAGCCAAACAAAACGGTGCTAATAATTTTTCAACAGATCATTCTGGGGCATGTGAATGCAACTATCAATTTTACAACATTCTTTTTGCTAAAATATTGCTCCAGCAGCTGCATTCACTGGAAAATACCAATTCACAGCCCAAATTCCCCTTGTTTTTGAAGTTGATGACTTTATCCTTCTGGCATTCCTCAAACACCTGTCACTGCCTGCAGTGATGGGTCTGGTGATGTGGTTCATAGCCAGGTCTGCCACAAGACCAAACAATGATCATGTCACCACCTGTTTGAAACAATCCATCACTCCATGTATGTTGCATTGATAAATCATAGCTACCAAAGCCACCACAAAACCATACAAGTTTATAGGCAGCAAAACGTATATCATGACATGCAGAAGTACATTTCACCAAAATTCTCACAAGAAAACAGAGTGTAAACTTCACACTGTCATAATTGTTAATCACTTCCTTACTGGCGCCCCTGATTTACTTGACTTTGACGAAGTCCTTATTTCATACTAATGACGTTCATACCAATGTTCATGAAATATTTCATATTTAAGGATTATGGGCATATGTCCTCTATTTCTTAACCAACTTCAAAGATAATTTTATGCTGACAAAGACCATAGAAACGGAGGGGACTGGGTCTAGGCATGATGCAGGGAAATATTTAACAAGGGGTGAACGAGCACAGTCAGACGCACCAAGTCTTACCCCAATTGAGGTCTGGCTGCGGACGAACATGTCCTGAAATCACCTCCATCGTATCCGATCCGCGAAATCCAAAGGTAGCAACGGTGCGCAATGTTATGCGTTCAATACCAGTAGACGGACACGGCGCATGTGAGACATTACTGACTAGCGATCAGCTGTGATCGCAATAGCCAATCAGATGCGTCCGTCCGTGGTCGCCCGCGACATTCAAGAGCGCCCGAGCCTCTGGAAATTTTAGTCGGAGAAACCTACCAGGAAAATTCCGATGCGACGGGTCGGAAATTTCCATTTTCTCTTCCGAAATTTCCATGTCAGAAAAGTGTCGATTTCGGTAGTTTTCAATGCGCTGAATCCAACGGTGGTACTCATATGTGGCAGCCCTCGCTACTTTTCTAGTTTCAAGCGTCTAAACATTGGAAATTTCGCGCATTTCCACATTGTGAAAACGGTCGATATGTTCTTTCCCAACGAGTCTTTTCTGTTGGCTGGACCTAGGGCTTCTTTATGATGAACAATTTCCTTTCGTCGGACTATATACAACAGAAGACCACACAACATTCTTAGTTTTTGTTTTTGCCCCATTCTGCTGTGATTTAAATCTCGACATGAACGACAGGAAGCGTAAGGATTTGTGATATAAGTCAGTTTTCCCTGCATTTTGATACGCTTCACATTGGTACCATTACCATACAACCATTTCGAAACATTCGATGTTTAGTTTACATGCACGTTTTAAAGACAGACATTTTTATGAGGAAGTATTTGTCCTTTTCCAGCATTGGCCAGTATTTCGGGGCCAAATGTTTTGTCCCCTCCAGACCCTTCCAGTATCTAACTCCGAACGAACTCTCGTGAGGCTCAGAACGTTTTTGGAAATTCAGTGAAAGGCAATTTTATCTACGTTTTACTGCCCTGTACACGTGCAGCATCATGACGGCTCTTTACATCCTAGTGACTGCCGAACCAATACACGTGACAGATGTAAAGTCATTGCGTTTTGTCATTTTCAGGCAGTGCAACATCGTACAAGATAATGGTGGTGTGTCAGTTTCGAAACATCGATAATGCGTTTGGCGTTTTCTATACTATGTTTGATGTTTTTCGAACGACGTTTGGTTTTCGGGGTCACCTCGTTATCTGCAATGAACATTTGTGTTTTTTTTCTAATCTGACAGCTGCAGGACTTGTGTCTTTTAACTTTTTGCTTTGGTTCTCTCTTTCAGGTTGGAGCCATGCACAAGCTTTGCTCGGCCACGCGGGAGCACTGTCCGCCGGGCAAAGCCGGCGAGCAGGGCTTACCAGGCCTTCCGGGCAAGATGGGCCGGAAAGGTCAGTTTGTCTTATTGCACGCGCAATCCCACTTTAGAGAAGGCTTTGTGCCATGTCTGTTGTTGACGTGCGATCTGAGTCCAACGTGGACCGTACGATCATAACGGTCTAATCTCGATGCCAAATTGTATGAAAGTGAGTTTTACAAACAGAACGTTATTGTCATTCATATTCTAACTCACGAACGGTTGGTCGCACGATGAAAATAAGTACACCGTTGGAATACTTGTGACGAGTAGAGCTCGAAATTGGTCTCATTTTTAGTTTTAGATAAAATGTAAGCAATTTACGTCCTACATATGTTTTGTCATAGCCGACTGCACGAGACAGAGAAACGGCCTGAATCTCAAGGGCTGTGACTAAGAACGCATAGGTGAAGGCACCAACGCACAAGTAAACGTGCGCAGGTGCCGATACATGTCTAATTTCTGAGATCTGTTCAACATATACGTCGAAACGTTGAGTTAAAGACACGTTATTGACTAGGAAACAATAAAAATCCTTAAAATCTGATTAGAAAAGCTTTATGGGCCACGTTACGCGCAAACTCAACCCACCGCTGCTCACTTAAAACACAGATTGAAACGTGAAGCCGAAAAAGAATATCTTTCACCAAAACTATTCAATAAACAGGATTAATTTCGACAAAAAATTGGGGACCCTTGAAAAATATGCGCATTCTGACGGACTTACGAGCAACTCATAACCGGTTTCAGCTATTAACCCAGTGAACACTTTCAGTCGCTGCATGTAATAAACACCTACGCAAACACAAGACATACACGCACGCACACACACATGCACACACGCACTGGGTGTACACATACATATGCAGTTGCACCCATACGCACACGCACTCACGCATCAATGGCAAATATGTGCACCAATGGCAAATACACCTTGTTATTTTTGGAGCATGATTTGTTTGTGAATGTCATGTCATACCTGAGTTTGGCAGGTGCTGCGAATGGCCTGGCACAAAAAGGCTAATATTATTTTTTGTGTTCGTCAGGCACCCAGACAGGCTTTTGTGTCAGCAACCTCCGCACAACTCTGTGACACACCTGACAATGTACCATGTGTTATACTGTACTGAGATGCCAGTGTGGATCATTCACAAAAAAACAAAAAAATCCACACAGGGCCTTGAGATATTTTCTGCATACATTTCGTACACAGCATGCTCCTGAGTAACAAAGCCAGTGAAAAACAAACTTAAGGTATAGAGCTGATAAGACAACACTGATAAGACACCAATGAAGGACTGCAATAAAAGGAAGTGAGATTTTCGCCATGTCCCTCCTTCTGTAAGGCTACGTGCATCACCACACGAAAACTAGCTAAATAGTTTTTTTTTTGGCGAAGTCGGCCGACATTAACCAGACGCATGGTACGTACCGAATAGGTATCGAGATCTACTTATTACTTCCATGCAACTTAAAATACCCTTATCCTACGCTGAAATAAGCGAATGGTGCCGTGTGAAGTAAGTTAGTCATTGACCTCATTTTTTCCATAAATGGCTGGAGATTTCAAAAAATTTCAGATGTTTCATATATGAACAAGTCACAAGGGCGTGATGTGAAAATATCTTAAAAGTGGAAGGTCTAAGCCCTCTCAATCGCCCTCAGGATCTCCAGACAGGTTTCCACAATTACGATCGATATATTAATCGAGCTTATAGAAATCCCTGAAGTGGAATGTTCTAGTCATAAACAACAATATTTAATCCATTCCTTTTTCACGTGCGCAAAAGGAGGTAAAATGCAGCATACTGAGATAGGCATGTTTAATGAAAACATGATTTGCAGTTAAGCAACTGGACTTCTCCCAATTGTGTTTATCTTTCATTTTTAAGTTCATCTGGGCAGTACGCCAAAAAATGCTTCGGACTCTTGCTTCTGAGACCCAGGCCATGTGTTACTGTGGTCCTTGAAAACACTTGATGTCATTACCAATGCATGAAAATGATTCTGAATTATGATAGATAGCGCCGAACGCACGGTAGCCCTTACGAGCTGCGTCATGACCGGCCATCATTTGCCCGTTACGCACCGACGAGGACAACCTTCCCAGCGACCGGTAGCATAGGAGTAAAATGGTCGCACATGCCTGGTATACCGGGAGCGGAGGGGTGGGGCGAGGGCTTCTCTGGTCAGCGACTGATAACCAGTGATTGAAATTCTGACCCCATTAACATTCATGAGACGTCAGAAAGGATGTCACTTGACCTCACACATCACCGAAATCACCTGATGTATCAATAAATCCCAAAGCCACGCCTAGTCAGAGTGAGACGACATGAAATCAGGGTTGGCAAATATATTCAGATTTCTCGGTACACCATGCAGTCTTTTCTCAGATTTGTGAAGAAATGTATGGTCTGGGAAATTCAGCGCTGCAAAACAAATCTCGGATGTTGTATAATGGTTTTACATTAGTAACATTATCGTCCTGCGCGCCGTATTTTCTAAATCGTCATGGTCCACATGTAGTTTTGTGCCGCTTTTTCCAAATGATTGTCGAATAATTATTTGAGCCCTTTCTATTAAAAGTGGTAAACGCTCTTCATTTCGCTTCTTTTCGAACTTTGAAGCTTTAAACGAACCAATTACTAAAGTTATTATGGATTCTCAGTTTTTCCGCCGACTTCTTCATTATGGTCTTCTGAGAGCGTGATATTCTCATATCTTATTTGCTTTAATCCTGGGCATGCATAGGACACTATAGGCATGCACGCCCTTCCTAAGTTCATAATGGAAGGAGACTAATAAGATGGGTTGCCAATGGGCCTCACAACAAAAGTGCTCGTGTAAACGATACGAAAAGCGGAGAGCAAGTCCCCAGTGACGTCAACGCTCTGCATGCGGCTTTTGTGCATATGCATGTTGTTTGACTAAGTTATATTCAGCGTCCCTCTTGGCAATATGAGCATTGTCCCAGAGTTACATCCGACATTCTGACGAGACCAGTGTTTCAGGGTCGCATCTAACGGTCCGAGCAGTCTTAGTGTCCGTCCCTGGGTCCGACCAAGGTCCCAACGTCCAGTATGGTGACCGGACCGGCATGCCCGTTTCCTGTCTGGTGATCTGATCAGGATTCCAGTGCACCGTCTGATGATCTGATCAGTATCCCGGCCTCCCGTCTGGTGGTCTGATCAGCATCCTGGTGTCCAGTTTGTTGTTTCGACCTGTGCCTTTATGTCCCAGCTACCGGTCAGAGTAGTGGCGTCGCGCTGTCCCCTCTAGTGCTCTGACCAGCATGCACAGATAAATCTGTCAATCGGATCGTACCTCGGGGTCACACCCGATGGCTTAGGCAATGTGTCAGCTGGTAATTTGGACAGTGTCCCGGTGTCCCAGCTGATACTCTGATCAGTGTGCCGATATCCCGGGTGATACTCTGACCAGTGCACCGGTATCCCGGCTAATACTGTGGCCAATATCCCGGTGTTCCGGCTGATACTCTGGCCAGTGTCCCGGTGTCTCGGCTGCCGGTTTGACCAATGTCCCGCTGTTTTGTCAGGTGATCCCGGCCCGAGGGGTGTCCCCGGTGAAACGGGGCCGCGGGGACCTCCAGGTCTGCCCGGCATGACGGGACAAAGAGGACCCAAGGGCAGCAAAGGACAGGCTGGTGAGTACGAATATGAGTTAGAATATGGCCCATTGTCGAGAGTGCTGATATCTCATGCTGATGCCAGTTCTATGAACGCTCCCTCGAAGACAATCTTCGCACCGCTTGCGAGGGTCGAAGCGTGTACACACACTTAAGCATACGCTTGGGTGATCATTAATCTTTTTGCTGAATCCTCCTCTCGTGTTTTTATTTCAGCAATGTGATACGAAGAACTGCAACCATTTTTAAGCTAATTACTACAATTTGGTACAAAAGAGCAGCTTGCGACACTTGGATAAAATGGTTAGGAGAACACACGATGAAACTAGCCAGACACAGCATGTCACCAGACACGCGATGTTCACTTCAGCTCACATGAAAAGTCCAGTTTTCTGCGATGAGTTATGGCGGGATCTCCAACAGAGTGCGGCCAACTATGAAAGCTTATGTGACCGTTTGCATAGGAAATAGGAGTCGTAAACTCCCGTGTAACGCGCACAGCTCAAGCTGCAGAGAAAGTCGGTTAAGAGCCTGGACTGTGCGCCGCCTGCTGTGCTAAGGCTGGACTGTGCCGCCGTACTTTCATGTACTCCGGCATAGTATGTTCCAAATATCAGGCATCAGGACTTCTGATCTTTTACCGACACTGCAGTTGACCAAGAAACACCTTCGGTCTTTGTCGTGTCTTGGAAGATGAAATCGGGCTACTTTGCTTTTCGTTATAGTTAGGGGCGGTTAACATGTTGTGAACTCTGAAATTTATAGGCAGAAGTTTTGTTGCTTATGTTCAAATACACTAATAACGATCCAAAAGAATTGTACTTGCTGTTGCACCATAACTCAATACTCCAAATAACATTTCAGACGTAGAATATCGTGACGAATCATTAACGTTCGCGGTGATAGCTGGAGCGGTGTTGAACCGATAAATGCTTATTTGGTGCAACCTGAAAACTTAATTTATCCTTTCGTTTCAGGCTGCTTTATTTGGGGTTGTCTTTTTATGGCGCAATTTGATGTCCCCGGAATGCGCTTGAGATTGACCCTTTTCTGCAACGACACAGAATTTAAATTGCTGAATGATCGCCGGAGGCCAGTAACCAGAGACCAGTGGCCGACTTGTCTTTAAGCATCACCGTGTCTCATCATAAATGGTACATTTCCCCCCTCCGTGCTCATTCTCCGAAATGAATTCCGACCAGCGAAAGACACGCTGTCACTGTCCGACAGTTCACCGTCCTGTTTCCGACCCTACGGTCCAATATCGCACGCCGTGGGAGGCCTTGCCGAGCCGCTCTGGACGGCGCTCGTCCTGTGGCACCGCTCGCGGCCAGGCCCATCGGGGCCCATTAGTGGGCATACCGCACCGCCCCGGCACCGTATGTGGGCCGATTTATGGCGCGACGCCACCGTCAGGGGAGGTGCTCCGGCCGAGTTTACCGACCGTCGCTGATTTGTGCCGCTGTCTCGCCAGGGACGCCTCGTTTGTCTCGGGAGATACCGGGCTTTGAGTGGCGGCCGCCGCCGGCGGCTCTGGTGTGCAGCTGTGGCCTTTGAGCGCCGCTCAGCGCTTTAACGGGTGATAGAAGAACATGAAGCCTTCCGGAAATTCCGATGAGGATAGCAAGCCCAGTTCCCAGTCTTCTTATGCGGGCTGCAAATTTCTCAGTTGTTAGGGGCCTGAATCATATATGTTACGGACGTCAAATATGTATCGAGCCAGTCTCTGTTAGAACCATGACGCAATAAATGCACGATAGTGCCTGACCGGTTAACACGCGCACGGCTGGCTTGTCAAATACGACGCCCTCGGGCGGGGGGGGGGGTCATTTTGACCACCTTAAGATCTCAAAAGCTAACGGGGCTAAATCCACCAAAATTCGCATCGTATATGCAACCCTAATCCTATTCCCGGAGGGCTGGCGGTATTGCCGGTTCCCGGCAGGAAGGCGGGTTCGCCTCCCCTGAGATCTTGAGAACTACTCGTTCGATTTCATCGCAACAAACTACATACATCATTACATCATCACTACAACTATTCATTCAAGAAATCGTATTACATTCATACAATTACATCACTACATTTTCATAAAGGAAGTTTTCAAAATTTTGAAAAGAGTGGATATAGGGTAGCAAAAAATAAAAAATGGGGATATTTTTGGACCTGTTATAATTTTGTTGTTTATGGACCGACTTTGATCAGATTGGCATGAATCGACAGATTATGGATGGGGCTTTGACAATTGGTCCATACATTTGAAATTTTGAGAAAATTCATTGGCGTTCACAGAATTTCAAAAATAGGAGGATTAGTTTTTCAACAAATGAGTGAACAAAAAGGAAAAAGCACTTTTTGGCTTCTCCTAGTCATTTTATGCTAAAGAAGTACAAATCGTATTACAATGCTTGTATAATGTTAGCTTAGGCGGTGCCAGAGACATGAAAAAGGGAACTGTCATGATCACATGTTCTTCAGATCAGCTCTTGACCTTTGACCTAAAATGGCTTCCAGTGGCCCTGGAGTCACGTGGAATGATCTCGTGTGCATTTAATATTATCTATAAACGTTTTCAATCATTTCAATTCACTCCATTTCAAAAATTCCATCTTACGACTTTTGTGATATAGGGTAAGCGCACTGACATTTTAGGTCATAGCTCCGTGACCTGACCTGACATCAAGCTGAAACTTGATGCACAAGTTTAGTTCTACTTCTGTATATAGTAGAGTTTATTGTACGTCATATATGTTCCGGGTTTGACATTTCAAAAAGTGACGCCGAAATTATTACAGTAAAACGAAATTTTGACTTTTGACCTTGACCTGAACTTGTGAAATGACCTCAGACGAACACAACTGTATTTACACGTTGCCCAGCTATTTAGTTATATATCCATATAAAGTTTTAAGTTTTATTTTAAAAATGCCATTTTTGGCAGTCATTTTCCTTTTACCCTCAACAAGGCCAAAAATGGCCTGTGATGCCTCCCAAAAACGTTGCCTGTCTCTGCCCTTGAGCCAAACAGAGTTTCAAAATTTTGTCACAGTACGTAGAAAGAATAGTTAGAAAAAGTGACCAAGTTTCGTAAAGCTCCGTCAAAACGCCTGGAATTGGCAAGCAAAAAACCCGTTTCTAGGGTGCGGATTCAGCCCCCTGCCGGGAATAGGGCTAAAGGAACTCTATTGTGTAGAAGTTTGATGTTTCTGGAGGGTACCTTCAAGGTCAAATGAGGTCAAATTTTCATTTTTTTTCATTCAAATTTTCATTCATTTCATTTTCAATTCAATTGCGGCTCCCCAGACTTTCGTTTGTACCGCGAAACCGTTCGTCATAGCGCCAAGAAATATGAGCCATTTTTGTGCGTCACACAGTGCTTCAGCACAACTTAGGCCACATGGCTATAATTTCACGAAATGTCATATATCTTGTTTTGTTGTATCTCAGTAAAGACGCTGGAGCCACGGAGCCAGGGGTGGGCTTCAGTCCCCCCCCCCCCACAGCTTTCAGACTGGGACTCAGCCCCTCATCTTTTCAGCACTGATGATATGGGATATGTTTGTTTGCCACTTGGCTGTGTCTATGAAAGAGTGGGCATATCTAAGTGACAAAATATGATGAAAACTAAACCTTTTAAACGGAAAAGGAAGAGCGAACATAACGGTGATGGAACAGTGCTTAAGGGCAGGGGAGGCGGATGGGCGGACGAAGGAAAGGGAATATTTGCTAGTTCAGTGGGTAACACAAACCGCAGACAATTATTACGCATAAATAGCAATGGGAATCGCTCTAGTTGCGGTGGTAATTATGTTTGCCTTGCTCGCGGTTGTTACTTTTGGTTGTGGCGACGGAAGTTCGTGTACCAGCGCCAACGACGACATGAAGCATCATCAGCCGATCCTGTCGGATTTTGTGGGGGAAAAGAAAGGCCTCCACACAGGCGCGGATCGGGGGACCGATGAGGATGATCGCCCCCTTTCCTGAGACCTGAGACGGGGCCCCGTATGGGCTTCACGGGCTTTGTGAAAACGTGACAGGGTCTTCATGCAGTCAGGGGAAAACACTGGGAGGTTAGATGACCCCTGAGACGCATAGAAGAGCCCCTGAAGCTCCCAAAGGTCCCCTGCGACCACAACAGGACCCAACACAGCAGACTACCTCTGAGACCGCCAGAATGGTCACAGGGCCCCTGAGACGGCCAAGATGGGGACTGGGCCCCTAGGACATCATGAGTCCGGGAGCCCCTTGAATGTCATAAGGGCCCCGAATGGGTTTAATGGACCGGCGTGAAAAGTTGAAGGTTTCTGATCACCGGCACAACCGGGGGTGAGGGGGGGGCGGCCTCCCCTTTAGGCGCGCGTTTTTTGTGGAAACCATTAAGCATCGTTTTCCTAGCAGGCGCTTCTCGTATGGTTTCAGTTCACACTGAGCTCCCCACCCCCTTAAGGAAATCCTGGCTGCGCCTCTGCTTCTGATGCAGTCAGAGGGCCCCCGGGAGCGTTAATGAGATTCTGAGAAGTGAAGATGACCCCTAAGATGGATAGAAAGGCCCATAAAACTCTCCAGGGGTCCCTGGGACCCCCAGAAGGGCAAAGGGTCCACGACACCGCTAAGCGTGCCAGAGAGGCCCCTGAGACGGCAAAAACTTATGAGGCTGCTTCGTGCGGCATAAGGGGACCCTGGCCAGCCAGAGAGGCATGGATTCATCAGTGATCTCAGCCTCGAGAGGGGTCCCAAATTGGCCAAACGGGTCTTTTTGAAGCCCTGAGAGGTTCGCGATGCAGTCATGGGGGTCCAAGAAGGTCAGGTGGGTCCTGAGACGGCAAGGTGGGCCCCTACACGGTCGATGTCCCCTGAGACCGCCAAAAAGGTCGGAGGCCCCCTGCGAGGCAAAGACGATGAAAGGATCATTAAAACGGTATGGGAGCCCTGGACGGCCAGAGGGGCCCCGAGTGCGTTACGCGGGCTCTTGGGACAGAAAAGGTCCCCCTGAGTGTCAGTAAGGCCCCTGAAGCGCCAACAGAGTCCTCTGATGCTGCTAAAGGGGTCGTAAGACTGTCAGATGTACCCCGTATAAAAGAGCAAGACCCCTGATACAGCCATGAAGACTACAGGAGGCGTCCAGAGGGCCCATGACACAGCACAGGGACCCTGAAATCGTCAAAAAGTCCTTAATTATTGCCAGAGTGCCCATGAGACGCCAAAAATGTTCACCAGAGACGACAAGAGCGGCACCTAGGATAACAGTGGTCCCCTGAAATTGCTAGAGATGGCCCTTTGACACTGCTTACTAGGCATCACGGGCCTCTGAGAGGACCAGAGGGACCCCTAAAACTACTAAGCCTTGAGACCTCCAGACAGCTTATGAAAAGGCCGAGAACCTAAAGTATTGCCAGAGGTGCCTCTGTCATGGCAAAGGGAGAGAGGGAGAATTATAGAGGGCCCTTGTTGGAGTTTGAGGACAGCTGCATGAGGAGGTTTTTGGACAGCAAAGATTCCCCAGGGAGGAGGGGACCTGAGATGGCTGAAGTGTCCCTGAAACTGCCAGCTGGGTCCATGACATTGTCCGAGGTGCCCCTGAAAGTGCCAAGGGAGTGCCTGAGACGTCCGGATTTTTAAGTGTAAAAGGAACCTGAGACCACTTCTAAGAGAGTCAGAGGGGCTTCCAGACCAGATATAAGAACGATGTATCAAACAGAGGGAAGGACGCGGTCGCCTAAAATCTTGCCGTGGGTGTCATATCCCGGCCACTTTGCAGGGGAACAAAACACAAAATTTGCACAAATGAGTTGACGCGGTTGAATTTTTTTCGGTTACTTTATACCGTAAAAACGTCAGATGACACGAAATATTTCAGCCTGGACCCGAGATTAACATTTTTTCATACATGAAGAGCAAAAAACGGGGCCCGGCCGGGAGCGGGTCCCGTACTGACCATTTCCCCCCCCCCCCGCTGGGCGAAATCCTGGATCCGCTCTGCCTCTACAATTGCAATATTGATCTTTTTTTAATTTCGGGTTACCAAAGAAACTCGGCTTGTGGCTGAAAGCTGTCTGCTGCAGGGAATGGTCGGCAAAGAGAGGGTTAAAAATGAACAGAACTTTAATGCAGTCCATGCGTACATCTGGATGGATTTTGTTGTGTAATATTGATACCAATTTCATGATTTTTGTGACGTTTACAGACAACTCTTCTAGTTGTGTAGATTTGGCTTAAAAGGAGCACGTTTGGAAGCTTGATGGGACCCAAATGCGATGCTGGAATTGTGAGAGGCTAGGAGGAAGCCTTTGCTTTGAGGGTGATAGGTGTAGTTTTTATGGGCCTGGTAGGGCCTGAGCCTGATAAGCGTTACTTTTCTTGGTATTCTAAACTATAACTATTTAACATAAAAGGTTGATGAAGAATGTGTTCCACAATAAATTACACACACACAGATGTCAATGTGTGTGTGATCCATTTACTTTTGACACCTAGTTTCCCCAACGTGCGCCATACCTAGGTAATTTGGACGTTGAAAATGAAATCAGCGCCAAAAAAAAACTTTAGAAAGCAGTTTATTGCAGGAACGGGTGTACCAAGGTCAATCAAGTTCATTTTAGGCCAGTGACCTAAAATTACCTAGAAGAAATTAAAGCCATCGGAATGTGTGCGAAGTCATCTCTGACAGTGTTTTGTCCATTTTATCCTTGAAATAGCCACTGAAGAACAAACTGGTGGCGTTTCATTGTTTGGCCTCTACATCAAAACGGGTACGCGCAAACACATTTTTGGCCATCTTTTCGTGACCTAGCCTGATATCGACCTAAAACTTTGTACACCGGTAGAAGATGAAGTAGCTTTTTACACATCTTCCGTTTTTAAGCTGAGATGTTAACAACAGAAGCTCTATATTTCGAAGTAATTCTAGACCCCTGATTTCGATCTGGCCTCATGACCTGATCTCGGACTAATCAAACCATTCTTTGTTCATTTCAGTTGGTTATCTGCGCATCATTAAATAGTTTGAAAGTCTGTCTTTAAACCTATATTCGTGCCAGCAGTTTGAAGTTTACCCTAAAAATGACCATTTCTGAAAACCATGACCTGACTTTGACCAGCTCTAACTTGGTGGTCATGAAGGAACCTTAATATTTTTTTTAACGCCAAAAGATCCTCTATTCAATTTTGTACAGGTGTGCCAAATCTGGTGCGTTCCACCTTCGGGGCCTCTTCCGGAAAAACCTCGGGTGAGGGAGGTCAGACTGACTCCGCCACCCGGGCGCGTGTTAACCCACTTCCAGACCAATCAAACCAACTGAAACTGATCACGATAACAGCCAACTATGCACCATTCGGCGGAAAAGCAATGAAATGCAAAGCCATGCTACTTGATCGAATGCAGTTCCACGATAGCCTGAACCCTTCCAATGTACCAAGATCAAAGCACATTTTATAGTAAGCTGACTGTCTGAAAATCTGCGCGCTATTTGAAATTCCTACTCCACTGAACGTCATGATTCTCTTATCCAGAAAATGACCAGAATACGCTCTCGCTGTCCGCTGATATCCAATCTGCTCCGAAAATTTCCCGACAGCCAGGCAACCGGAATTTTACGACCGGAAGGCAAGATCCAGGCCAGATCAGACTAATGGATCCTGTCAAGGCCCAAGAGCACAGCAGGCTCGGCCATGGTCTGGGCCGCTGCGCCCGGGTCTGCCTCGCCGGTCCACGGGTCTGGACGGTCTGTCGCAGTCCGCTGCTCGGCTACTGGCTCCGCGTGACGGGTTTCCTTCACTAGCCTCGGGTCAGCTTGGCCTTCGAACAGTGCCACCGGATCCGTCCTGTCTGCCTCATTGCTGCCGGGTCTGGGCTTCAGGTGTACCGGATCCGCCCAGCCAGTCTGCTGACGTCGCCCGCGGGCCTGCCTCACCGCTCCCGGGTCTGAGCTACAGTCTGCCGGGTCTGCCCGCAGGTCTGCCGGGTCTGGACGGCCGCGACGGTCTGCCGGGAGAGCCGGGCCTGGACGGCATACCGGGCCGCAACGGTCTGGACGGCTTCCCCGGCGTGGACGGCATCCCCGGACAGGACGGCACGCCGGGCGTCGACGGCACGCCCGGCCGCGACGGCCAGGACGGTCAGAGCCGTGACGTCGCCTGACGTCAGAACCGCGGCGTTGTGTGACGGCAGAGCTGTGACGTGGTAAAACGTCAGGCGTGACCACGTGACGGAGACATGACCCGGCGGCCTGAGACGCGAAGTCAGGTTCGGTGATCTGACCGGGGCACCGGGTTGCGGCTCGCTGCTGCCTCTTCCATGGCCCCATGGTAGCTGCTGCTGTTAAAACAGGCTCGGCGAGTTTGGTTTTTACAGGTAGACCACTTTGCTGGACCCGAAACAAAGATGGCAGCCCAGATAACAGGATGACTAGGCCGTAGGTTCAGCGGTGCCTCACTGGTTCCTCAATTCCGTCTGCTGGTATTTTGGACGTTGCAATGTCCAAAATACCGAATTGTTCTGGTTTTACACTTAGAACGGCTTGAGAAACCAGAATAGGAAAAGTACAGCTGTTTATTACGCACACTGGATCTGAATTAGTGTTTCCCATGTTAGACAAACAAACAAAAATTGAAGGCTGAAGTGTGACATGGCGACAGCAGATGTGACGCGACATCCAGACCTGTGGCGTATAAGTCCACATTTAGTGTGACGATTCGAGCAACAGTTGCTGCGTTCAGCAGCACCAGCTGCCGATCTGAGTGCGTTCTGGTGTGAACGTAGCACTTATCCCTTAAGTATTCAAACATGACATCTCAGATTGCAATGTGACAACGACAGCGCAGTCGCCGTCGAGCCGGCCGCAGCCCTGTCATGACAAGCTCCGACGGTGACGTCATTTCATCTGGCGGTGGGAGTTCAACACTTTTCACAAATCAGCCTGTCAGTTCGGCGCTGAATTCTGAGTGGACAGTCCACCGTCTCTTAAATGAAAATGGTGCTCTGGGACCGACTGGGAATGGATGGGACCAGTAACTGGTCTTTTTCTCCCGACATCTTGTCAGCGAACCGTTGCGAAATGATCGTGCTTGGTTTCAAGCCAATGATTAGCCTTTGATTATTCTGAGTATCCAGAGTGCTATAAAACACAAGCAGATAAAGATGAATGAGATTCATTCCCATCGTTCTTTTTCCGTATTAAAATGGATGTTCTCTGCGAAGATTTTCCGGAATTATGTTTTAACGGATGACATTCTCTCACTGCAGGCCGGCCGGGAGAAAAAGGCGATCGAGGCCCCAGGGGGCCCCGTGGGGAGGTTGGTAAGTTACCATCGAATCTCTCGGCCGAAACTGTTTGTCCTGGAAAATTACGGCGTCTTTTGAGTAAACGAACGGTTTTGATGATCATTGGGAGAAAAGGTAAAATTAGTCGTTTCTCTCGGTTACTGGGCTTTGTATTGCAAATACTTGTCTTTTCACAATGTGACCAGCGACGCAGCCAGGATTTCCGGGGGGGGGGCGGAGGCAAAGCTAGAGCAAAACGACTTGATGCTGCTCTGACCACTTTATTGCAGACATTAGGAAATTGACCCTGTCGACTGGTACACCTGAAATTTCTAAAAATAAAGTACATTTTTCACTTTCGATTTTTTGTCTCTTAAGCAAATCTTTCGTGATAAAAGCCGATTTTTGAAAACCTCCACCCATAAGCGGAGGCAAACCGACCCTCTGACCCCCTCTGGGTACGCTACTGATTGTAAAGGCCTCATTGCTCTAGCAACCCTCTTTTCTTTCCAGTTTGCGGCTGAGCGTTCCTTCTTCTTAGGCAATTGTGATGACGACAGCACTCTTTTCTCCGTTCGAGAGAGCGGTTGTGTTGCCGTGTCCAGTTTGCAGCGGTCCTGCTCCGTTTTTGCGCCGCCAGGCCTGGTCGGGCCGCGCGGCCGGAAGGGCGAGGACGGCAAGGACGGACTGCCCGGCCTGCCCGGCGTCAACACCACCCTGGTCAACGCCACCGAGGGCACGCTGCTCATCCCGCCCTGGATCGCCAAACGTGAGTCGGCCGCCGTCTGACGGCTGAGTGTCGTCTGGCGGGGCGCCGGGATCGGCCGGCGACCCTGTCGGTGCCCGGGGGCAGATCGCTGGCTGCTGTGAGAGCTGGTCACTGACGGCAGCCAGTCTTCCGTGACGACGACTTCTGGTGGTTACGGACCACTTCAGACCTGGTGTCCAGCAGTGTCCTGCATTGATTGATGGCGTTGATGTTTCCAGCACTAAACGCCGTCTTGGCATGCAACAGTTAATGTTACTCTTGCATGGATTTGCTCAAACTCTTAAACCTTCAAATAAATGGCAACAGGGGCGCAGAATGCTCGGAATGACTACACTGTGCTTCATTGCGCATGAAACCACATTAACAGGATCGTCTCACATTTAATCTAAGCCCTACATTGTGTGGACGGATGCTTTTTAAGAATTCCGGGAAGGTTAGGCCTTTTAAACGCACATTGTACTCTTTAATACTGACGCATGTAACAGAAGTGTCTCGAAAGTTTAATTTGAAAATCACGCGCTTCAAGGCTGGGCATTTTTGGCGCCACCACGCCGCCTTTCGCCAGGTCTTTCCGCTCCGAGCAACACACGTCAGTCTCAAAGCTGATTCAGGCTCTCGGGGCTGGGTCATCCCAGACATGGAGAGCTTCTCCTCGGTCCTTCCCACGACTTCTAGCGCCGCAGATGTCAGACTGTTTGTCCATAGATCCAGGACCGATCGGCGGGCCGACGGAAGACAACCAACTAAAGCCATAAAGCTCAGCCGATGGAAGATCGCCAGCCCATACGCCTGCACGGGCTTTGGAACCGGGGTGGGAGAGTACAGGGGGGCCCTCCAACTTTGGATAGCATTTAACATGAACCATATGGCGCTGCATGGAAAGAAACGAGGTAAAAATCACGCCCCTCCCCCAACTCTACGGAGGTTCCACCGCTACCGCACGTCCACGACGATTTCCGTTGGGTATAGGGAAAACGGGCTTAATTTTATCGCCCCTGCGCAACAGCAGTTATAAAATACTTTAGGAATTGCGTAGGTTAGATATTAATTGAACTAGTTTTTTAGCGCGTTTAAAAAAGACGTGTGATTCAAAAGCTTTGTCACAGCGACGAAGCTGTTTAATTTGCAAAATTATTGTTTGTTGCTCAAATCTTCATTCGTAGAACGAGAGGTTTATCAAGTTTCTTTACGATACATAAAGTCTGAAAGCTTACTCAGACTGCTTTCGATAACATGAAGCCAGAAAACTGCTCTAGGCATTGGGCCAGGACGTTTTCCCACCCCAAGGCTAGGACGCCAAGCCCCGTTGTCCTTGCCAGTTCCGAAGCCCGTGGACTCGTCCTAGCATTGTATGCCGAAGACGGTGGAAGAACGCGTACACAGGTTGTGAAATGAAATCTGCTGGGCAAGATTTCCGCCACGAAGCCGATCTGTTGGGCTCCCTGGACGTTTTTCCTTCTTTCCCGAGGACTCTAAACAAATATCGACACCCTTTTCCATAAACTAAGCTTTGATCCCGCTCCTGATATGGAGAAGAAAATCAACATCGACGTCTCCCGTCCGCTGCTGTTTGCGCAGCTTCTCATTTCCGTAGGATTAGCCGCCGAGGGAGGATAAAAGCCATGACGGTTGCAACTGTGTCCTGGCACCGTGGTCGTTTGCTCGCCTTAAAATATAAACGCCGCCCTGCCCTAAACCTTTCTTAATGAAGTAAGCCTTGCATCGAATTTGCTAATCCAAAAGGCGTCAGCTGAAAATTTTTGCTCGTGCCTTAAACAATGTCTAAATTTTATTAGTTTTTTCGATGCGTTTTTATCTATTGTTACTTTATATATTTGGAAAATAAGTATATCATTTCATACAATATATAGTAATGATAATTATTATGATTACATAAAATATATCTGAATTCCTTATTCCTTTCAAAAATCGGGCTGTTCCAAGCATCTTACCGCAATTCATTGAAGTAGGTTTGTACGACATTTTTTACTTTCTTTAAATCTATTGACTTCCGTCTAAGCGACGTGATTCGTAGTAAAGTAACTGCAGACGTGTAAATGTGACTTACCTAACCTTAACCTCCACTGGCCACCAGATTTTGAGTTAATACTTTCATTTGCAAAAAGATTCCTTTCGATCGCATTTTAAATTTGGCATTTATTTGCAGAGCGTGACTTGCGGCTGTCTACCAAGTAGCTTTGTTATGATTCTGAGTTATTGATAAACATGAATATAGTCCCTTCTACAGATCTGCTGATCGACGTATGTTGAGTACATTTATGCAGCATCAATGTCATGTTCTAGTTGGCTCGCAGAGGCATATGAGCTATGAGGTTTGGAGACAGGCGCTGGGCCATTGCGTGACTCATAAGAGTTATGTTCCCCGCGCCATCGATGGGGTAAGAAATAGGCTCCATTATTTTTTATTTTGATTTTTGCATTCTCTTGTGAAACATACGTGCATTTTTGTGCGGGGATAGATGAAAACATTGGAAGCTATTAATTCCAGGAAATTAAACAGGGAAATGATCAGCTCAGCCTACAGTCCTGGTTTTGTACATTGGTGGCTTGGTAGCGAAGGTGCTGAATCAGTCAATGTCAGGCAAACAAACGTAAAATTTTCATTGATATATATTTGTGATATATATATATATATATATATATATTCATTGAAAAATAGCAAACCATGTCGGAGAACAGCGATGAGCTTTATCCAGTTTTTGGCACATAAACGCAATTTCTCAAAGCTGAGGCCGTCAGGTTGTGTGCTTTTCATAGATGTCACTGAATGGAAAATCGGCGCAGATTACTATTGGTGGCATCCCGGGTAGCCATAACTACGAGCACTGTCAAAACAGCACTGCGGACAGACCAAAACTCTGAAAACACCGGCCCATTTTCCTCAAATGCGCCAGGATTTCGAGACACAGTAGCGTCACGCGACAGTTTGATCGGCCATCATTTGTTTCCCCAGCGAGGCCGGCCCGCTTCCCAAGCAAACAACATTGCTGGAAGACGTTTCTGTTGGTATCGCTGGGAGAATCCCGTCACCGGCGGCGGCAGCATTCTGTCGCCGTGGTCTGACGGGAAGAGGGAATTCTGCCGCTGTGGTCTGATGGGATGGAGGAATTCTGCCGCCGTGGTCTGACGGGGCGGGAGAATTCTTCCGCCGTGGTCTGACGGGATGGAGAAATTCTGCCGCCGTGGTCTGACGGGACGGGAGAGCTCGAGAGGAGAAATTCTGCCGCCCCACGGTCTGACGGGACGGGAGAGCTCGAGAGGAGAAATTCTGCCGCCCCACGGTCTGACTGCGCGGAACTCATTCTGACCTCGCCCGCCCCCAGCGACGCGCCAGGACGAGCCGCGGCTGATCCGGGTCAGCGAGGGCGACAATCTGGTCCTGCGCTGCGCGGCGACCGGCGTGCCGCGGCCCAGCATCGCCTGGGACAAGGCCGACGACTCGCTCATCCTGCGCGGCGCCTGGAAAGGTGAGGCTACGGTCGGGCATGAGCGCACCGCGTGACGCGTGGAGGATGGGATAAATCGCGGGTGTGCGTAGGCCCAGTTGTACGCGGTGTATGATCAAGGTGCATGCGGTGTGAGAAGGGTGGAGAGTGAGCGAAGGTGGAGAAACTGGTCACCTGGGAAGGCAACCTCACTCTCCAAGGTGTCTACGGTGCCCAGGAATTGGAAAGGCAAGCTCACTCTTCGAAGTGAGATGGGTTTTGGGACCGCGCTTTTGTCCTATTTTCTGAACTGCGTTCCCATAAATCCTGTATTCACGGCCCAAATAAAGTGCCATTCAGACCTTTTTTCAGTCCCATAGCTCTGAAATGACCAGAGCTGGTCGAAGAATCCCTGACCTAAACCACCGGTGAGGTTCTGTTTGTCTGGAGATGCGGAATCACCCGACGAAATGGGGGGGGGGGGTGTTGTTTGGTACGTGGCTCGCTCTCCTGGAGCGCGCCCGCCGATGCGAGGTCGTGCCTCTGGATCACAGCGCAAGGGTGCATCGGGTGCTGCCGGTGAGACGCGACGCCAGGCTGGTCCGGCGGTCAGGAGGCGCCAGGCTGGTCCGGTGGTCGGATGGTGCCAGGCTGGTCCGGTGGTCGGGTGGTGCCAGGCTGGGCCGGTGGTCGGGCGGTGCCAGGCTGGTCCGGTGGTCGGGTGGTGTTAGACTGGTCCGGCGGTCAGGAGGCGTCAGGCTGGTCCGGTGGTCGGGTGGTGCCAGGCTGGTCCGGTGGTCGGGTGGTGTTCCACTGGTCCGGCGGTCAGGAGGCGTCAGGCTGGTCCGGTGGTCGGTGGTGCCAGGCTGGTCCGGTGGTCGGGTGGTGTTAGGCTGGTCCGGTGGTCGGGAGGCGTTAGGCTGGTCCGGCGGTCGGGCTGGTCCGGTGGTCGGGTGATGTTAGGCTGGTCCGGCGGTCGGGCTGGTCCGGCGGTCGGGCTGGTCCGGTGGTCGGGTGATGTTAGGCTGGTCCGGCGGTCGGGTGGCGTCAGGCTGGTCTGGTGGTCGGGTGGTGGCAGGCTGGTCCGGTGGTCGGGCTGGTCCGGCGGTCTGGAGGCGTCAGGCTGGTCCGGTGGTCGGGTGGTGGCAGGCTGGTCCGGTCTGGAGGCGTCAGGCTGGTCCGGTGGTCGGGCTGGTCCGGCGGTCGGGCGCCGCCGATGCAGATCTGCGGTGACTGATGGCGCTGGTTACCAGAGCTGGCGGCTGAGTGAGTGTGGCTGGAGCCACCGGAGGGCTCTCGACGTATCGCACCGACCAGCCCGACCGCATTTTGCAGCTAAAGGTCGGTGGTTTGATTTCGTCTGGAGCCTTAGGACGTGTCGTGAATTATGTCCTGATCTGGAATGTAAGCTGGACAGTGGACATTGAGCAGTGCTTTTCCGTACAAAAATGTCTCGGAGCGTTGCAAAGTGATTGAGTTAATGTAACTTTTCTCATCTGGACGCATATACAAACACGAATTTATGTGGTGAACAATGGAATGCATTTCATTTTGTCTGAACTAAAAATGCCAGTCATTGCTGCTATCCGAGACCATTTATTTACATTTATTGGGGTCGAGACAGGTATTAAAAAGGAATGTACATTATTGCGTGTCATGGGAAATGCACGCTGCGCACTGAAAACCAATATAACGTGCAGCTAAAAGTACGGCTGACATGTGTGCCGCCATACATGCATGGTCTTGACCATCACGGATCCGTCTAGAGGTTGCGCTTAAGGGCAGCGCAAGATCGCGATTTTTAACTTTCGATGTTAAGCAGTTTGTTAAAAACGCCATGAGTCATCTTGTAACGCATGGTTACTGAAGGGGTCTTCTATGTTGCACGTTTCTATTCAAACTTGGAAATAAGTCTTGAAATATTGTCTGAAATGTGTTTCACCATCATGGATTTCGCATCATAAATGATTGTTTCTGTATTATCTATGCGCACATGAGTGTCGACTTGTGTTCTTTTGAGAGGAACCTGGCCCACCGTAATGTTGATTTGGCTCCCCAATGCTGGATTGCTCCTCCCCCAATATTTCATGCCGGTATTAAAAGGAAATGAATAATAATAACAAAAAGAACGGCCGAAATAGATGAGAGGTAGGCAGAAAGTAAACAATGAAGTCTAAGATGATGTATCTATCTGTCTCCCTTTGTGCTGTACATATGTACATATGTATATATATATATATATATATATATATATATATATATATATATATATGTTTATATGTATGTGGGGTAAAATAAATTTTTATTTGAAAAGTCGTAACAAAAAAATACAAATTTCCGATGGCTAAAATCAGTTGGGCTAAATCCGTTGAGAAGCCCACATTTGGGAGGAATGTTAGGTTGTCGGGCCCTCGGCTTTACCCCCCCAATCATTTACAGAAGTCGACGCCCCTGTATGTACATATTACGAGGAATCGTCAGCTGAAACCCCACAAGCGCGCCTAGTGTTATTCACCGTCACTACTACGCAACTCAAAACTCTCCGAGAAGAAGTGTCGAACAGGGAAACATTAAGACCAGAATACTTTTATCCACGACAAAATGCAAACTTATATAATGCGGACTAAATTGCAAAATCCCGTAAGAATTGGGGCTACTTTTGTTCAGAACTACATGATTTAGTTCAAGATGGTTGTTCAGTTGCGAGCAAAAGTGTGTCGCTTATGGGCTTTTCGGTTTTAGTTTTTTCCATATTTCTGGAAATGAAACCCACTTGATATACATTCTTGCAATATGTTGTGTATGTCCATGTTGAGAGCAAGTGAGGGATTGACGGATTCAAGTAATGGTATGTTTTATTCGGCAGTGTTTTCAATAAAGGACTTGTGATTAAAAAACAAACTTTACTTCAAGGTTCAGCTAAAAAATAATCCTATAACTTCTATGATCCAGGGGACCATAGGAGGGTTAAACATGTGGGACTCAAATTTCGCAAAAGAGAAATAATTTACTAGACAGAGGCTTAGGCAATGTCCAATGCCTTCGTCGTAATTTGTTATGAAATATCAAATCCAATGGCTAGCGGAAGGTCGTCATCTTAGGTAATCGTCAGCTCTTTGAATTTCGTTTCAGCCACCAACGTGGAAGAGAGAGACCTAGAGCTTATCAAGATCCACCGCGATCAGCGCGGCTTGTACAGATGCACGGCCTCCAACGGCATTCCCCCCGACGCCAGCAAAGTCTTCAAGGTTACCGTCATGTGTAAGCGGAAGGACCTTTGAACTTTGAACTCCCAGTGCTGCAACAATGGGTTGGGTCCAGAGGGGCTGGAGGGGGAGTCAGTGAAGCTGTTGACTTCAAGACAAGTTCTGAGTATCATCATCATACGTTTATTGACTAAGGAAATCGAATTATTTCGATTGATGTGCTACTTTCCGTTTTTCTAAATGTCATCTCGGCGATGTGCCCCAAATAATTCCAAAAGTATCCAACGCTTTATGGGGCGTATAAACTGGGCGACGCCCCGAATTAGATTTCGAAAGAAGACCGGCTAACTGTCTTCATTGTCTGCTTCACACTATGGTTGAGTAAATACCAATCATACGCCTGATAGGCGACAAGTACTTATTTATTGGTGCGTGGGCCACGCCGCTAAGCAGTGAGCATTAATTTTTTCCTGAGTATGCTGACACGCCACGTTTGTCGCCAGTCCCGCCACTGATCTTCTGCCGCAACAACCAGCTGGTGGTGCGCCAGGGCCTGCCAGTCACCCTGGAGTGTCGCGTGCAGGCGTCACCGGCGTCCGTCAACTTCTGGCGCTACAACGGCAAAGTGCTGAAGAACGACACCAAATACACGACGCGCACGCGGGAAGACGGCGTGTATAGGGTAAACGAGACCTTCCGACCGCTTTTCGGAAATCAGAACTGAGGAGACTTAGTTTGGAAGTGTTTAGTTTAAAGGACCTTCTAGTTAACTGCTATGTCTACAAATGTTTTCGGGTAAGTTCGTGATACATTTCCTTGTTTTCTTTGGGGGGGAGGGGAACGTCCTCATCTTACGGATTTTTGTGATCTTCCTTGTTGGCAGTGGTATTCAGAAAAATCAGTATGTCTTGTCTGACTTACGTTGGCTCTCTAGTGCAGTATCAGAGAAAATCAGCGCTAGTAACTTACGAAGAACACTTTGTTTCTAGTCGGCCGCCCATTGACAGACCAGAAGGAGTGCTCCTCTTCCTCCCGTCCCCACGACAAAAGAACTTGACTTGAACACTTCCTTTGGGAAAAACAAATGCAATGTCGCTGCACTCCCACCTAGGCAGGTGAAAAAAACAAGCTGAATGCACGGGCGCGGCCAGGATTTTCTTAAGGGGGGGGGGGCGAGGTTAGAGTGAATTGAAATCATACGAAAACCTACCGGGAGGACGATGTGCAATGGTTTTCGCAAAAATTTCAGGCCTAAGGGGGGCCGGGCCTCCTTGGCTGTACCTATGGCCTAATGCACTACAGAAAGAAGTTACTAGACCCAGTGTTAATGATCGATAAGCCAGCTGTATATTGATATAACCAGTTGTTCCCACCAAGGCCAGCAGGCACAAAAAAGGGTGTCTGTCAAGATGCAGCACAAAGAAGCACCCTCACACACATTGGTGCACGTGCACAACCCACAGATAACACATGACCCACAGATGACACACAACAACACAATGAACACTTCTCTGAAACAAATCAGATATACTTCACACAATATGTCATCAGGATGCACGATCGTCAAACATACTACAGAAGCACTTTAATGACCTACACAGGGATAAACACAATCAGTTTATGTAGGGGGAGAAACTCGGAAACTACAAATTTTTAATGGATTTGTAGTCTGGAAGATTATTAGGATTAGTAGCTTTATTGGCAGTTAAGATATTTCATATCCCAGGCCCAAGCCACCAAATTGTTCTCATCATACAATGTTTCCTAGTGGAAAGCCCGCAGACGTGTTTGGCGTTTCTTTGTGACAATTCAAATGGTTGTTTTAGTCCAAAAAGGTAATCAAGAGAAGAAGTTAAGCGAGTGTCTATTTCCTTGTGGAGAATACAGGATTATTATGAGACAATCTGGAGCTAGCGAACACGGTATCATCGGAACCTCTGTGGAGATGGGGGAGGGGACAGACGTGATTGTTACCTCGTTTCTTTCCATGCACCGCCATAGGGTTAATGTTAAATGTTGCCCAAAGTTGGGGGGGGTAGCTATCCCCCTTGACCCCGGCCCCTGATCGGAAAGCCCGTATTGCTCTTTTTGCAGCCGTTCCAAAGGTGGGAGAAATAAATGAAAATGTATCCCGATATTACACAGCAGTAATTTAAATACGGAAATATCAGAGCTATATCCCTAAGATGGACGAATGTCGACACAAAAGAAGAATTAATTTATGATTACTTATTTTGTGACACTGCGATTCCCGCCGATGAAGTCCTTCCTGTTTTCTTCTTTGGACTGAGTGGACAATCAATTTAACCCTATTCCCGGCAGGGGGGGGGGCGGAATCCGCCCCCCCTCAGGTTTTTTGCTTGCCAATTCGAGGCTTTTTGACGCAGCTTCACGAAAGTTGGTGACTTTTCCTAGCTATCCTTTCTACGCGCTGCGACAAAATTTCACAATTGTACTTTGCTCAGGAGCGGAGCCAGGCAACGTTTTTGGGAGGAACCTCAGGTCATTTTTGGCCATGTTGAGGGTAAAAGGAAAATGTCTGCCAAAAGCAGAGCCTTTAACATAGAACTTAAAACTTTATATGGATGTATAGCTAAATAATTAGGAAATGTGCACACAAAATTTTGTTTATCTGAGGTCACTTAACAAGGTCAGGTCAAGGTCAAAAGTCAAAATTTATTTTTTCGCAATAATTTCGACGACGTTTTTTCAAATCCCAAACCCGGAATATATATGACGCAGAAAGGTACCCTCTACTTGTGTACCAAGTTTCAGCTTGATATCAGGTCGGGTCACGGAGCTATGACCTAAAATGTCAGTGCGCGTACTTTATATCGCAATAACCATAAAATGAAATTTTTGGAATAGAGTGAATTCAGATGATTGAAAACGTTTACAGATAGTATCAAATGCACACAAGATCATTCCAGGTGACTCCAAGGTCACTGGAGGTCATTTAAGGTCAAAGGTCACAAGTTGATCTGAAGAACGTGTGACCATGACAGTTCCCCCTTTTTCATGTCCCTGGCACCGCCTATGCTAACATTATACCAACATTGCAATACGATTTGTACTTCTTTAGCATAGCATGACTAGCAGAAGCCAAAAAAGTGTTTTTGCCTTTTTTGTTCATTCAGTTGTTGGAAAACTAATCCTCCTATTTTTGAAACCCTGTGAACGCCCATGAATTTTCTCAAAATTTCAGATTTGGGGACCCATGGTAAAAGCCCTATCCATAATCTCTCGATTCATGCCAGTTTCAGTGAAATCGGTCCATAAACGAAGGAGTTATAAGAGGTCCAAAAGTACCCCCCATTTTGACATTTTTGCCCCCCTGTATCCACAAATTTCGAAATTTTGAAAATTTCTTTTTACAAAAATGTAGTTCACGTCACGGCAAATCGATTGCCGTTTGTTGCGACGAAATCGGACAAGTAGTTCTCGAGATCTCAGGGGGGGCCGAATCCGCCCCCCTGCCGGGAATGGGCCATACCGTCTAGCCCTCCGGGAATAGGGTTAAGTAATAATTGTAGAGCAATAGGTAGCGTTCCGCTACCTAGATTCATCAGATAACTTGTCCAGACTTCAGCCTGTTGAATGGCTCTTTGGGACAGCAAATCCGCACTGGCGCCGCGAGATGAGCTTGAAATCGGAATAGCTGTATCGCGCCGTGAAAGAGGTGACGTTTAATCGAACACGAGGCATTGAGGCCATTTCCCAGGATCCACACTCCGGTTTTGCAATCGGCCGCCGTCAACCCTGCGCGGGCTGGAAGGCTCTTTTATTTTCCGGCAACAGCAGCCGGGATGGACGACTCTCCCTCGGAGTCTGGCGATGTCTCGGCTCAGCTGACGACGCAGGTGGCTCCGGTTCAGTGCGCTCGCGATGGATTCTGGACGGCAACACACCGGCGGCTCTCTGGACACACTCCAGCGGCGCTTCAGCCAAACTCTGATCACTCTCGGGCCACACTCTGCCGACACTCTGGGGACACTCCGGCGGCGCAGACAGACAGCGCCGGTGAGAACACCCGGAGCCACGTGCTGGACGGGGAACAGAGCAGAACAGAACAGAACGGAACAGACAAACGCAACCCCGAGACATCGGCGTGTGACTGACCGTACCCCGTCTACCCAGGTCAGAACGACTCTCCATATCAAGGCCGTGGGCGACCAGGACTACGGCAAGTACTACTGCGTTAGCAAGAACGAGGTGGGAACGACCGAGGGCGCCTTCACCCTCTACCGTGAGTACCACGGCAACAGGACCCTAAGTCCTCCTGAGCCTGGACACAGTGCAGACGTGACGCTCCCAGGGTGTGAACAAATCATGTTCACTTCTGCGCAGAAGATGCTCATCCAGTCAGCGTTGAGGGGCTCTCTTTTATCGTGTCTCACCGTAGATTGCGAAGCGATCTAGATTTCGCTAATCACAGCCCTTAGCCATAGTAAAATTAGCGTTTTCACACTGTGCTGCGCTCCCTGAACCTGTCCACTGGAGAGAAATTGTCGTGTCTTGAAATGACTCGTTGCAATTCTGCCACGCTCGGCAACGTGCCGTCCTCAAAACCAGCAGCAGCTGGTGACAGAGCTCGCGCCACCCTGGCGCGGGCAGGCCGCCGCCCTGGGGTGGCTGCTCACAGACGCGACGTCGCGCCCAAGTTACCGCGGAAGTTCTGTCCAGCCACGCTCAGTTATTGCCACCCCGACCGAACGACCAAAGTGGCGGCGGCGAGGCGTGGGGAAGGTGCCGTCTGAGGGCCGTGGTGCCGCTGTAACGCGTCCTGTCCCTGACGCCGTCACAGCCCCGGCTGCGCTGCCGGTCTCGGACGGCTGCCTGAGCCCGCCGCGGACCGGACAGCCGTGAATGTCCGTGGCGGATTGGTTCCGTATTTCTGGTGGCAGCCCGATTTCACATAACTCGTCGCCTCAGGAGTTGGTCGATGGCCAATTCCACCGCTGAAACATGACTCAAGACGATGTTTTTTTTGTCCTATGATGCCCCATGCGTTTTAAACGTTTGCCGGAACACTTGACAATGACCAGATCTGTTGATATTGCGTTTTATATGTTTACTTTGGTCAAGGTTTGGCTTCGGAAGAAAGCTGTTGAACAGCGAAGTTATTCAAGAAAGAGCATTTGCCAGTTGATCTACTTAGATTGCGTTGTTTCCACTTCCAGTTAACCATGCAAATAATGCGTTTGAGTTTTATCGCCAGATAGTTTAGCTCTTATTTTAGCGTTATTCATCCAGCCGAAGATTTCTTCAGTCTTAAAAAGATAACCTTGATACGGAACACATCATGTTGCAGTCGTATTGTGTGATAATGTTGCATGTTTGCGCTATTTGTTCTCATTTATCGTGTGCCTTTCCGTCATGGCAAACGGCTGTCTGAGTGACACCGTTCGATAAACATATACAAAAGAACGCAAACATACACAAAAAAACAAATCAGCAAACAAAGGAAAGAAGGTGAGACTAGGGAGTTATGTGTCTTTGAAGTTTTTTTTGCTGAATTTCCACCTAATGCGCACTATAACTGGATAAGTCTGAATGGCTAGCATGCCATGTTTCTATCACTGAGATACGACCCTTCGGCGGGCAACCATGACGGTTTCGTCGATGGACGGCCTGGTAAAAAAAAAACTCGGCGGCTGGCCCGGCTTTGTGCGCAGTAATCCTTCCGACTAATGCACGCTGTAAGTAAATCAGAAAGACTGAGTGTCTAGCATCCTGTATTTCAACCGCTGAGATACCATCATTCAGTGTGTGACCATGCACAGACGATTTTGTCCATGGACGGCCCGGTGAAATGCTGTAGCTGACCCGGCTCTGTTCTATTTCTGGGCGGGGCCTGCGCTGTCCGTGACCAGCCTCTGTTCTATTGCTGGACTGCTGTCCTGTCTCCGACCATTTCCTGCTCTGTGGCCCGAGGGCGTCTGCCGTGTATCGCCGTCGGCTCTGGTGCATCGCCTGACTGCCCATTCTGTCCCCACCGAGCCCCACAGTTACGAATGGTCGGTGTTCGCTCTGTCGTCGGACGGTGCTCTCTCTCTGTTTCCGGACGGCACCCCTCTGCCGTCGGACGGTATCTCTCTGTCGTCGGACGGCACCCCTCTGTCGCCGGATAGTATGTCTCTGTCGTCGGACGGTGCTTTGTCTGTCGTCGGACGGTACCTCTCTGTCGTCGGACGGTGTCTCTCTGCTGTCGGACGGTACCTCTCTGTCGCCGGACGACACATTTCTGTCGCCGGAGAACTACTGTTCTGCCGCGCTGGTCAGCGTCTGTTCTGCCGCCGACCAGCATCGTTTTGTCACCGACCGGGGCCGTCATGTCGGCGGTCGTCGCGGCCGGATATTGCAGAGACGTCCCCGAAACCCGTCCTCGGCCGGCCAGCAATTACTGGGGGCGGCTCTGAATTAGGGGCCGGATTAGAGGCCGCTTTAGTGCCGAGCCAGATCACGATTTCGGAGAGGAGGCGGCCGTTTGGGTGCGGTGTCCTACATGGGAAAGGCTGGAAGACAAACGTGAAATTCATCCTCACGCATGCAGTGATTGCCGTCATCAACCGCAGATGAAGAGCATTTTTCTCTTCAAGAGCTAGTATTTGTTGGGGGTTGCATGCATATTGCCCAGGGTTTTTACTACTGTGCTTTGATGCCATTTTTTAAGTGGAGATGAATTTCCAGCGCATATTTAGGAAAAAATGCGGAGACCATCCACAAAGGAATGTGTAGCTTTGCTGGATATAACACAATGCGCTTTTTGTAAGATGTTGTCAGTTACTTTTCTGGTGTGACGTCAATTGTCTCTTAAACGACAGAGCTGAAGGCTGCGGCTGTTGCTGCTTCATCTCGCATGCTGCAAAATAATTTCTCCTGTTTTAACGCATGGTAACTGAGCGACTTGATAAAAACTAGCAGTGCTACGACTTGATTATATTCATTTCTAAGGAAGTACAAGCTCATGCCTTACCCACGCAAACGGCAACATGTCCAAGCTACCACAACATTGAACTAACGACTACCATTAAAAAATAGCGTTCGGTATGCAGCATGTAAACGTACAGCGTATTCCTCACGGGTCGCGAACAGAACTCTGAACAATGGGAAATCGAAACAGCAGTGAACGTAACAAGCAACAATGTTCACATCTGCGTTACACACCAACGTTTCGGCGTTAACGAACACCTGTGGACGCACCTTCCGGGAGTCGAGACCGACAAACAACGCGCAGTGAGACCACCAAACACCGTACGCGGACCATTCGCGGACTGCGTCCAGCGCACGCCGCGGCGAGGTCTGTCCGTTTTGGCCGTGCTTGTCCGCGCGGCCGCCGCCCTGCCCGCTCAGGCGGTGCACGGCTGCTGCACGTAGTCCAGGCAGAAGCCCCGGTTGTTCGACTCGCTGGTCGTCGAGTCGCCCTCCGCCGAGTCCGTGTGGTACGTCAGCCGAAACGGCTTCACGAAGCCTGCCGACGGTCAGAGAAATCAGCCACTGGTGTCGGCCCGGCAGCGCACTAAGGCGCGGGGCCACAGGGTCAATGACCGGTCATTGGTAACCGGAGGAGTCACCGGCAGGAAGGGCTGGTGGTGAATCCCAGGCTGTGCAGGGCCAGAGGGCTGCTCGGGTCACGTGTTGCGACTCTGAGAAATGGGGGAGAGCATGTGCAACTTCATGAATCAGTGTCTCAATGTCAAGACTCGTTAAAACTCCTCACCGACTTCGTATCTTTTTCATAAATATTAATGCGTCCTGAGATCTCTCTCCTACTTGGCGACATCCTGCCAGAATATGCAAAACATTATCTAAACTCATCAGCGGTTTCCTGCCAATAGCGCATATGGCAACCGCGTGGCCCACCAATTACCAACAAACATTCCTGTCGGCGATAACCTGTAAGCGTGCATGGCCGAAATCCTACGGCACGGCCGCGTAATATAAAATGCTCGACTTGACCTAATACTCAGTTGAAGCTGAAAAAGGAATGTAAGCCACAAATGTGGGGGAAAATATAAGAAATACCTAGCAAATAAGTGAAATGGCAGTGGAAATGAAATGAACAAATGAAATTACCATAAAACGATGCAATGTTTTTTTTATGTCGTGCACGTTTTCCGATTGTTAGAATGAACAACGCACAAAAGGTTTGTCCACTGACGGCAATAAGAGCGGGTACTCCTTTGAAGACTGCGGACTTCTGGTGATCTGGAAAGCCGGTCAGGATTGTGTGTCTCAAACTGTGCGCTGGTTGCTTCCCGTTGCGCTTCACTGGTGGCAACAATGTCATTCATCTTCAGAAGGTAGCGCAGCCATTGTGGTTTTCCCGGGGCAAAAAATCATGTTTTCTAAGTCTACTTTATTAATTAGTATTTGTAGGGAGTGAGGGAGGACGTGGTTATTCGGTGTCATTTTAGCCTTTGAACTCATTGTGTCGCGGCTTGTGACTCTCAGGGAGCGGGTCCGGAGACCTCCCGAGTCCGGGTTTGGTCGGTGGGGAGGGTGAGAGTATGGATCGATGAAAGCAATTTCGTACATCGCGGGTTCTACGCTTTCCGTTTCCCTTTTGATCGCCACCCGATATTCCCTTTAATTTCGCTTTCATTTCACAGACATTGGAGGAACCTATGAACACCGTTCATACCCGCTGTGAATACGGGACTGAGACGCGGTAGTCATTGGCTGACTGCTGTCTAACTGTCAGAGGAGTCAGACATTGAAGGTGCCACTGGTGTGTCCTTAATGGCGCACTGTGCAGCGATCGTAAGGTCAATCTCCGGGGCAGCACTGTTATGCGCTAAGTTATGTCGTTTAAAACATGGAGCCAATCCGATCCGGGTTTTAAAGGAAATTTTGAATCAGCGGGGAGACATATCCCGACAAACAGCTTGGACGGATCGTTGGTGCCGACGGAGGTTGATGCTTTCAGGTCAGCGTGGCGGTGGGTCATAACTAAGATTTTGGACAGTTCGCTGGAGCCCGGGAGCAGCAAAATAACGGTCATCGACAACGTTAAATTCTAACAGAGCCACAATTATAGCTGGCAACACGCCGAATTGTTGGGCTCCGACATATGCTGGCTGAAATCGCCTTTTCCCGAACTATGTTTCGGACAGCCCGAACTGTAGAACTCTCGAAGGCTGGGGGCAATACTTCAGAGAGCCCAATGAAAACTGGCACTTGGATAGCTGCATCACTCAGCCAAGAGAGCCACCGGGGACTCTCGGCCATCTTATGATGGGCCGTCAAGTGCCAATGGCTCCTCAGACGAATGTCTCGTCTGACCGGAATAGCTAGTCATTTTTGGAGCCCCGCATCAGGAGTAACGACCAGCTTAATCGCCCCAGAATCGCCTCTCAAAGCGGAAATGGTGCACTAGTAAAACAGAAGAATAAATGCACGAATCCGATGGAACGTCGTGACGAAAGCACAAAAGGCACGTTGTCCTGTGAGCTTAACCCTATTCCCGGAGGGCTAGACGGTATGGCCGATTCCCGGCAGGGGGGGGCGGATTCGGCCCCCCCCTGAGATCTCGAGAACTACTTATCCGATTTCATCGCAACAAACGGCAATCGATTTGCCGTGACGTGAACTACATTTTTATAAAAAGAAATTTTCAAAATTTTGAAATTTGTGGATACAGGGGGGCAAAAATGTAAAAATTGGGGGTACTTTTTGACTTCTTATAACTCCGTTGTTTATGGACCGATTTCGATGAAACTGGCACCAATCGAGAGATCATGGATAGGGCTTTTACCATGGGTATGCAAATTTGAAATTTTGAGAAAATTCATGGGCGTTCACAGGGTTTCAAAAATAGGGGGATTAGTTTTCCAATAACGGAATGAACAAAAGAGGCCAAAACACTTTTTTAGCTTCTGCTAGTCATGTTATGCTAAAGAAGTACAAATCGGATTACAATGTTTGTATAATGTTAGCATAGGCGGTGCCAGGGACATAAAAAAGGGGGAACTGTCATGGTCACACGTTTCTCAGATCAACTTGTGACCTTTGACCTTAAATGACCTCCAGTGACCTTGGGGTCACTTGGAATGATGTCGTGTGCATTCAATATTATCTGTAAACGCTTTTAATCGATTAAATTCACTCTATTCCAAAAAATTCATTTTTTGGCTTTTGCGATATAGGGTACGTGCACTGACATTTTAGGTCATAGCTCCGTGACCTGACCTGATATCAAGCTGAAACTTGGTACACAAGTAGAGGGCATCTTTCTACGTCATATATATTCCGGGTTTGGCATTTGAAAAAACGGCGCCGAAATTATTGCGAAAAAACAAATTTTGACTTTTGACCTTGACCTGACCTTGTAAAATGACCTCAGATAAACAAAATTACATATGCACATTGCCCAACTATTTAGCTATATATTCATATAAAGTTTTAAGTTCTATCTTAAGAACTCTGTTTTTGGCAGACATTTTCCTTTTACCCTCAACATGGCCAAAAATGACCTGAGGTGCCTCCCAAAAACGTTGCCTGGCTCCGCCCCTGAGCAAAATAGAATTTCGAAATTTTGTCACGGCGCGTAGAAGGAATAGCTAGGAAAAGTCACCAAGTTTCGTGAAGCTGTGTCAAAAAGCCTGGAATTGGCAAGCAAAAAACCCGAGGGGGGGCGGATTCCGCCCCCCCCTGCCGGGAATAGGGTTAATGCTGGAAGCACATGCAAGCACATGTGCATGCAATCCCCATCCCCAGGTTTACATATGACAAATCGCAATAAGCACTCAGTTTTAGAGTTCTCTTCTGTCCGCCATGACAGCTTTTCTTCTCTCTCCGCCCTCTTTCTAACCTCTCCGTCTCTTCTTTCCACTTTTGCCTGTTACCCACTCTCTCCCTCAAGAATTATCGTCCCACTGTTGAGAAACTCCACACTAGCGGTTCAACGTACGGCTCGATGGGTGCTGTACGATATGCTAGCTGCATTATAAGACGCATCTCAGCGCGGCATTTCTGGATGAGAAATGCGATATCTCGAATTGAGTCTTGGTCCGTCCGTGTTTAAATCAAAACCGAGCCGCCAGTCTCTGGTAACCGTACTCTGTCGCAGGCACCACCAAGATGTCGGATGGGACAGAGTGTCGACATGTGTGCGGCTGGGAGTCGCTGGCGACACCACAGCCAAGCAGGCCACATCGCCGGGAAGAGCCGCTGCCAAAAGGGTTAAATCCCCAGAGCAAGATGAATGGGAGGCCCGAAACTTGTTCCATTTTGTGCGTCGTAAAAGAACTCGTGCTGATGACGACGTGGCATTTTCGTCATGACCCACAGTCAAGAATGGTCATGTGATGAACGCTGTAAATCCTTTGTGCTTGCTGGTTTAATGGTCCAACTCGGGTGGGACCTTCGCTAAAAGACCGGAGAGCTGAACGTACAACAGACGACACAGCTCAAGACCATACCACAGCCGCATTTAACGGATGACCGCCTCCGTTTGCCGGCGGCAAATGGCGACTCACTGTAGAGCGACACGTCCTCGCTGTCGGTGCCCTGGATGGAGTTGAACCGGTCTCCGCAGACACGGTCGACGCAGACGTTACCGTCGGACATGGTCGTCAGCGGCTGGTTCACGTTATCTGCCGGCGATCGGGCGTCAGTGGGATCAGACATCAATGGGATCAAACGCCAGCGGCTCTCACGTGCGGCGCCCGGGGACCGAGAACGGCGCGAGACTGGGCCGTCGGTCCCGGCAGGATCGGCAGTTCTCATGTCCGTGATCGATGGACATTACTCCCGCGGGAGAGACGATTCCAGGAGCTCCCGGCGGCGGCGGCCGGCGAGGTACCGCCGCGCCGCTGCCGGGGTCAGCCTCGACGAGAGAGGGGGGGGGGGCGGAGTCTGCAGCGCGCCGCCGAGCCCGGCGCCAGCTGGCGCGCCGGGGGGGGCCCATCACAGCTCGTTACCGCTCCAGCTCGGCTCTGGCGGCGTGATTGCCCGCCAGCGGCCAACTCGCTACGAACTGGCGACACCTCGTTAGTCACGACCGAGCGGACGGAGTCCGGACCCCGGCCGCCGGGACTCTGCTGGAAGAAACGCCGGGAGTCGGGACTCCGGACCAAGGGACTCCGACGCAGGAAACGCCGGGAGCCAGGATTCTGGGCCACAGGACTCCGACGGAGGAAACGCCTTGAGTCGGAACTTAGGCGCTGGACTTTGATGAAGAGAAGGCCCAGAGTCGGGACTAGGCCTCGAGAACTTTGACAAAGGGAAGGCCAGAAGCCCAGATTTCAGCTATCGAGGAAAGGAAAAAACTGCGTAGGAGTACCGTTCCCAGACTTACACTTCTTCACACGGGGCACCCAAGCCAAGGTGAAGCCAGTGGGATCCCTTTGCCGTAACGGCCGGAGAAGAGGCGACGAGCCCGTCACGGTACAACAGCCGAGTGCCGGACCCGAAAAGCAAAGCAGATGCACACATGGACCGGTGGGAGTTGCTGATCAAAGCCCCTCCCATCCTCCGTGACCGGACGGCCACCAACGCGACTGCTGACCCAGCGTCTATGTCCGGCAGGATTCGGGTCGGTGGCGCAGTTTGTCACAGCCTGCCATGCTAAGTCCCTCTGGGCAGAAACTTTCTGCCCGTTACCAGTGTCGGCGTCATTTAGATTACCCACCGGCTCGTCGCCACCGCCACTGAATGCGTCCGCCGACGGCAAAAAACGGCCCCATATAAAACAGAACAGCTCGACGGTGAAACGCGACACGGGTTTTGCATTATGGACCGCTCTCCTAAAAAACGGCGTCCCGTCACGCCGAAGAGCTGAAAGAAGCACGCTGGATCGTCCCCAAAATGTTCCGATTCGCTGAAACAGTGGGGAAAAGACACGCCATTTACGTCTTAGAATGACGCCGTGCAAAACCCGGGAATATGACAAGGCTGAGAGGCGTTGCACAGAGTATGATTTCTCTCAGTAAACATGTCGTTATTGAGCGTGCTCGCATATTGATTGAGGTCTCTGTTACGAGTGCAGATCCGCCAGACCCTTAGATTGGTAACAGCCTGCACATGCCTGTCGAGAAGATTACCTGTTCAGAGTATGTACACACCTCTCAGGCGGGGCGCGAAGACTCAGCCTCGGGTACCCACCTGTCAGGCAGGGCACGAAAACCCAGTCCCGCGAGCACGAGTCGCCGGTGAGAGCGCCGACAGCCGAGTCCCCCCCGCCCAGCAAGAACGACTGCGACTGGTTGTTCACTGAAACACCGGGGTCACGGCTCATCAAATCGCCGCGTCGCCAAGTCCATGCATCTCAGGCCACTTTGGTACGCGTCGCGCGCGGTTTGAGTACGTCCCGTCACGTTCCGTGCTCCGTCGCGTCCTGCTTTACCGGTCATTTCGTCGCGTCAGGTTGCCATGTCGATCGGCGATCGCAGTCTGGTGCGGTGCCACACAGCAGCGTCACGCGAGAGCGCGGTACGGTGGACTTACCTGTTTACCAGACCCACCTCGGCTGTCCACATTTTGCCCTGTCCGCAAAGGCTCGGGCCCCAGCCCCCTATGGCCTGTTCTCACAGGCGTCAGTCTGTGGACCCGTCTGCCTGCGTGGTTTGCAAGTCAGCCGCCCGCCAGGCAGTGGAAGGCTATGTAGTCTGGGTTGTGTCTGACAGAAAACCATGAACTGTGATTCATGCAGGTCGGAGTCGTCATGTTACATGTCGCAGGGTCCGGAATCTGCGTCAAAGGTCGTTCTGTTGCTAAACTCTCGGCCCGGGACCATTTATGTAAAACCCGCCGCTTGGCAAGATAATGCCATCTAAGCTGTCAGCCGTATCACAGACCTACGTCAGCTACGTTGCCATTTCGTCTGACGAAAAACGTCGGCACGACTTTCACACACTGCTGGAGGTAATATATGACTCGGGAAGGCCAAAAAGACGGCCGCCTTCCTAATGCATTTTTTCGTTTCTCTAAACCGCTCGTACAAAATCTTCTCTCCCAGGTCAGTTAGTCATCTGCGTGCCTACACAGCCGCGTGGCCTCCCCGCCTGGAGGTCACGACCCGGCTACCTGCGTCCTGGCACGGCTTGTATTGGATGCCGCAGAAGTTGCGCTCCATCCGCACGCAGGCCGTGTAGTCCTGGTTGGCCAGCTCGGCGCCGTTGCTGAAGTCGAAGTTGTAGGACTTGATGACGCCCTGCACTCCGGTGTGGTACTGCAGGCACGCCGGTTCCGCTGCCGGAGAGGGGCGGTGTGACGCGCGGTCATAACTCTGCCCGCACCGGCCGACTGCAATGCGGCCATTATGACGCATTACGTATGCCGCATGTGTACGAAGCGCGCTCCGAAGAGGCCGGCGCCACTGCAGGCGTTTATTATGTGGAACTGGGCCCCCTTTGATCCTTTGCAGGCACCTCGAAAATTTCTGGAAGACTTTTGATGAGGTGCTGGAGTGCTTGTTTTATCTCCGTAATGTCATAAAGCGGTCAGAGAGTTGCTGACTATGAAGTCTGGACTGGGCTGGAATGAACTGAACTGAATTGGGGTCTGGACCTGACTGGAGTGTTAGGAGTCCGTGACAACCCGTGCTTCGTGCACCAATGACACCAGAAGATGGATTGCACGTTTGTGAAACGCACGAAAATTACGGATAAAACAAATGCGGTTGTTGCGAAAGGAGAACAGACTAACATTGAAATAAATGGGGCGTAAGGTTGTAAAATGAGCGACAATTGTGGGTCATGTGCGATAGCAAGGATATGAAAACTCAAAATCGGTCATTGAACGTGCAGGGTCTACTCCAGGTTTCAGCCATTGCACGAGGAGCTTGCCGTTGCGCTGATTGTCGTTACATAATGCCATATTTACCTTCATGTGAAAAACGGACTTATTGAACCAAATGCATTCTTTTTCCTTCGGATCCGTGCTACGATGGCCCATTGGCAACGAACGGAAAGTTGGGATGTCGCGTCGAACTGTTTCCGAACAAGGCAGTGGCGCGAGACGTTTCTATCAGGCCGTCTAACGAGTGTAACCCTTGAATAAAACTTTTAATAGAGCTTTTCACATGTGAGCGCGACTTCAGAGTTGGCGCTTTCCGGTCCAGTCACCAGACGCGGGTCGAAGTGTTCAGATGAAATTAGCTCTCACTGCACAGCTTTTAGAATTCGGTTCAGTTGGCGGAGAAGTGATGACGCGGCAACTTGATTACACGATTCCTTTGAAGTCTTCATTAACCCTCGCCAGACCGTACGGATCCACCTTCGGGGATCCGTACGGTATTGGGGCGCAGGGTTCATGAGACCACCGTCCCTCAGGTCTCGAGAACGATAAGACCCAGCGGAAAAATAAAAACAAGGTTGGAAAGAGCTTGTCCAAACTAGAAGTCGCCCAGATTTAATTTTTTAAATAAAGTCCATACTGAGGTCACCGGAGGTCAGCCTAAGTCAAATGACTGTTACACGTTCATAACCGAGGCTTTCACGTGGTTAAAAAGGGGTTTATAAAAAATAGTAAAAAATGGGAGCCTAATTTACCTATGTGGGACGGAAAAGGGCAGTCGGGGATAAATTTCACTATTTCAAGGAAGGTGGAAAATGAAGTAAAAAAATCGCTTTTTTGTAAGGACAGAGGTCTCACTTTTTTATGGATGTTTTAGCATGTGTCTTAACTGGAATACGCTGCAAATGTGTCTGGCACGCATTTGAAGTCAGTAACTAACATATTTAAGTCAAACAAGGTCAATCCAGGTCAAAGGATTGACTTCTATACTACGGGTGTTTCTGACATCTGTTGCATCATCTGCCACAGTATCATTACCATTGACATTAACACGGTTACAGCACAAAATTTTAAAACATCGAATCATATAATAACCCTTCTGTGTCATGGAGCTCGTGCTTCAAATCGCCTTTTTACTTGATTCACTCAGGAGCCAGGCGGTGGGCACAGTAGCCAGGCAAAAGCCTAATATTTGGCGGGAAATTATCTATGCGACGTCAGAAGCATTGGGTAGTACAAAATCTTATATAACATGAAATACAAATCAAAAACATTATACAAATCAAGGTGGAAAAAAAATTTGGACGAACAAGAATATGAGTATTGGGGAATTACAAGCAATACAGAAAGAAGGCATGGGTTATCATTTCTAATCATTTATGTCCATACAAAGTGCGTTCGCATTAAAAACAAACATAAATTTCGAAAGGCCAAATCAGGTCAGCCTGGGTCAATTGAGTTTGGATCACCCTTGGAAAATGGGTTTTAATCATATATTAGTGATGTCGAGGCGCATATGACTGCCAGTAAACATTCCAAGACTGTACACCAAAAACATTGCAATTGTATGCGGGTCTGAAGATTCGATATGAGGCGTAACCTGACCCCAGGTCGCGGGTCAAGGGGAACAGTTCCGCGTGCAAATAACGTGAGAAGCACCAGGGTGTATATCCGAGTTTCAATACCGCCGAACCAGTCCGACAATCTTAATACCAAACGTAAAAAAGGACGACAGTTCAGCCTACCTAAGGCCAGTGGCCTGAAAATTTCCGAGAAATTGGAGATAACAGAATTGTTTCATTTATCATGTTCTGTCAATAGGTCAAGTTCATTGTCAACTGATAACATTCCGCACAATTTCATACCAGTTTCATTTTTTGGAACATGGTCTTACTTGACCTGTCCTAGGCCAATGACCTGCGGTAATCTTGAGTTTAAAAATTTAAACGAGGTGCCATAATAATATATGAAAACGTAACCCGAGTTCTGCATTTTTGGCGATTTAGTTATTTCGGCTAGCTTCAGAAAACTTAAGGTGGGGGAGGCGCTTCTAAAGCCCCGGCCTAGCGAAAATTAACTTCAAAGTAACTGGAAAAAATGAGGCAAATCCGACCACAGGTCATCTTGTTAGTCATTCTGCTTCACCGACGTGAATAACAGCGTTTGAATGCAATGTCCTGAACGTCGTTCTTGTACCTCCCTTGCACATTTTATACGATAATCACCGACATTTGCGATGCAAGCATAACTCAGTCCTGCTGGATTTATCGACCAAATCCAGCAAGGCTTGATGGTCCCCAACCCACTATTCCCTTCATCACCTGGCTTATACGCGGTTCAGCCAACACCAAACAAAACACCCACCAACATCAACAGTATGTTGAACAACGCGATCTGCAGCTGTCTCCAAGAGCAAACAAACGGCAAGAGGAGCGCGCGCGGCGGCTCCGTCGCGAGGTCGTTACCCGAGAGACGCGGCGCCTGAATTAATCGGCCCGTCGGCCGTCGCCTCGAGAGCCCGGTGCCGCACGGTGCCCCGGGGAGCTGCTGTTTTTCCCGGCCCTCTCCCGGAGACGGGGCGGCCGCGCGCCGCCGGTCCGCTGAAGGCGCAGCTGCCGTAAAAAGCTCCGCCGGGACGGCCGACCGGCCCTGTCCGTGTCGATACGTTCCGGGCTGCTGGGCTCCGTGGTCGTCTGCCTGGGTCGCTGAGGCCTTTCCTGAGCGGGACATAGCGGCGGGGTGGCGACCTTGCGATCGGTCGTTCCGTGCTCGGATGCAGAGTCCTCACCGGCAGATGAACACGCCAGTTGCCATGTCCTCTACAGGTTATTCAGTTGGAGTAAATCGGTAAATCATTGCGGTGACCTCACGGGAAATCAGAATTGCCATAGCAGAATATGTGTTGCGTTTTTTTTTAGCTTTTCAGCTGGTTCAACCGACAAAATATCCGCTATTTTTGAGTTGCTGTTAAGGCAACCCAAAATTTCTCATTGGAGATATAATTTCCCCCGTTTAAAACGGGATTTTCGTCTCAACGGAATTTGGACCAGTTTATCAGCCAAAGTCATTTACCACACTGCAACGCTCGTTGTTAATAGCCATAGGTATACCAAATAACCAGGTAAACCAAACAAACAGATCAAATCCGAGTCATCCGGTCCAGCGGGGGTCCCTGGAGACTCAGAACATTGACGGAGCCGGGCATAAATATTTCCTCTGCAAGCTGGCCGGCCGGCGGCGGTCCGTCACGCTGCAGCGGCCGCCGGACGGCCCGCCCAGACGGGGACGGGGGCGGGGACGGGGCGGCTTGGTGTTCCGTCGGGTGATGGGCGGCTCATCGGGCCGGCTGCCGACGCCATCACAATACCGCCGGCGCGCCACGCCAGACGGCGGCGCACGTTTGAGCACGCCCCGGCACCCCCGAGCACAGTCGAGCACAAACGGGCACACCCGAGCACACCCGAACGCACCCGAGCAGGCCCGCTGAGGCTCTGATGCTGGCATTCACCATCCTAAACGAGCGCTCTGCTCCCTCATCGGCTCTCGTAAACACGGACATTTATCACAATAGCTGGTGAGGCGGCCTTATGAGCGCGGCGCCGGCCGCGGCGGTCTGGCGCCGCCAAATGCTCAGCGGATGAGTTATGATCAAATCCAGCTGCCGAACGTGTCAGGTTCGGATCGTGCGTTTTTGTTTCTGCGAACCCCGACTGCGCACATCCGTTCTGACCAGCAGTGTCGTCATCATCGTCGACAGCTGTATAATTCATGGTGTGAGTGCTCTGAGCAGGAAAGTTTTCAAGGAAGATTTCTGCTCTTTTCGAAACTTCTGAAGAAAGTTCAAAAGCGGATGTAAACTACCTTTCCTTTTAGCGTGCCAGAAACAGTCTTACTTCGGAGGCGGCTAAAGGAAACCAAGAGGCTGAAGGCCTCTTTTGCTTTCCACCTGCGATGGTTCCTGGTTAAAGTAACGAGCACAACTTCACTAGCTGGGAACGTGGAATAGGTACTTGCCCGTATTGAACGATACTGGGATTGGCGTCGTGAACCACGGAGCACTGACGTCATAGTTTTACGGCTGAGACTGTTTTGAAAATACCCGCACCATCCAGCAGCGGCCTGGGCCTGCCGTTTGTCCAACGTTTCACACCGGCTCCGCTCGAAGTCGGGGACGAGACAGGTCACTCACCGGTGTAGGCCGTGCCGCAGGGGATTTGCGACACTCGGATCTTCCAGGAGCGCGCGAACGACGGTCCCGACGTGACGATGTTGAGCGTGGTCGGCGACGCGCTGCCGCCCCCCGAGGCGTCCACGTACACTGCAATACGTCGGACAAACGTTCAGTCAGATAAAGTTTTAGCGAGACTGCTAGTCTCTGAGGGTCTGATAAGTGTTTTTCTGTTGAATATTGCAAGAATGGTCCGTGAATGCTGGGAAAGCTGAGCAACGTGATCGGCAGCCATTTGGTAGATCATCGATCTGCCCGTCATGGCAAGACGGGTTTGAGACGCCCCGGCGCTCGATATTTGGCCAGCGGCTCAGCTGGTAAATGGCCAAGTTAGAATTACGCGGACTACAATGTGGTCACACCTTTTGCGGCATGTTTAACATCGCAAAAGCTGCCGCTACTTGGGATTGCTCGATCGGGTGTACGGATCGAATTCTATGCAACAAGCTATGCTTTGCACAGGTTCTGATCTCTAAAATCACCCCAGCAACATTTGGATATACTAAAAATGTTTTTTTTCTCTTTTTTTAGTGGATGCCAATAGCGCACCCTTGGATCGAGGCTAGATTTATGAGTAAGTTAAAGCCTACTTGGATGCAAAGCAGCGGCCGAACATAATTCCGTTGAGCAGCTGAGAACACACATAGCGTTTTCTTCAACCGGGTCAGACGCCATCGCTACGCGAGCCTTTAACTAGCCGACCCGCCAACGGCCTCGTAACTGCCAGTCCAAATATCGGCCCTGCCTTAGATATCAAGCCCGGCGACCACCATCCCATTTTCCTCCACCCGGCGGCTGGCCCCCCAAGGGTGCGGTGAGCTGCTCCTTCCGTCCCGCGGGCACTAACCCCCCCCAGGCCCCCTCCAGGCCCCCGCCGGCGGGCGGCCAGAGTGGGCGGCGGCGACGTTTGTGACGCTGTATTTCGCGGCGACGAGTTCCCGGCGCCGGTGATGGCGCAGATACGGCCCGACAGCTAATGCCGTCAGTCCGGAGGACAGGGGGCCAGAGCAGCCGGCCGAGACGCGGGGTGGACGTGGCGCAGGAGCGGCCGTTCGCGCCGCCGGGCAGATGAGGTGTGGCGAGGCCGGACCGGGGCAGACTTTGGGTCGGATCGCGGCCTGGCTGCCGTCATTCAGTTCAGCAGAGCTCAGGTATCATATGCAAGGGAAGATCATAGGTCGCGCCGGGCCATTTTTTGTCCATACATGGAGGAAAGCAGCACTGTCATGCGACGTTCGTTTTGATGGGTTATTTCTAAGTCTGCTTGTTATTGAAAAAATCTTATTCTTGCTTTCCAACAAGACGAGAACTTTTTCTTCATTGTTTGCCATTTCAAATTAATAAGCGGAGGACATTTTGGTACACGTCTCTCTTTACCCCCTCTTTATCATTATCTATCACCCTCTATCCTTCTCTTTCCTTTCTAACCTTCCTATCCCTCGCTATCCCATTCCCTCTCCATCTCTCCTCCTGTCTTCCTATCTTTCTCTCCCTTCCCCTCTCACTTGCTCATTCGCTCATTCATTCACTCACTCACTCGTCCTCTCAACCACTCTCTCATTTTCAGGTGGCTTCAGCCCGTGTTTGTTTCTTCCCAATTTCTCGCCTCTCTCATAAGTATCCAAGCCCGAACTCCTCCACTCTGAGACAGGCTCGAGGAGGAGGATATCCACCCCGTCCTCCCTGGCACGCTCGGGAGGGGCGCGCGTCAGTGCCGGGCACAATCTGCGCCACGTTCGTCTCCCCTCTGACGGCCGCGTCAATACTGGCGCGCCGGGACGTCCAATGAAGAATTATGCGGCTCCCACCAGACTGGCAGTGATAGGCCCCCCCGCCAGTCATGGTTAGGAACAAACAGACGCCGCAGTGGAGGAAACGGCAGGCGAACAATAGCTGGTTCGGAGTAGGAGAATGTGGTCTGTGACTGAAGACTACATAATGAGGAGATAAGGGAGCGCAAAGGGGGCGGAAAAGAAAACATAAAGAGGGCGGAAGAGATAGATGAGTGGGCGAATACGAAAACCAAGTAAGACATGCCAAAATAAACAATAACAACTGTCTGATGGAGTAATACCACTACGGCTTCGCGCGGCTCAAAGAAATGCATCCTGTTGGGTACATCTGTTCGTACTTTTCTATTAACTGCACCGCTCTGTGAGCAGAGTGCCGCTGGCTTTGGCACTCCGACTGCTGATGTCACAGCTGCCATCCGTCTTACCCTGTTGACACATCAGCCCACGTATCCCGAACTGTTTTGATGCCCAGCCAACTGCAACACATCAACGTATTGAGAGGGTGCTTGCTAGCTGATAGCTGACGACATGGATGAGACGTTCCTTTTTTGCTGTCAATAAATTGCTTGCTCCCTCCAACCCCTTCTGATCTGATCAATGCCCAGTCGATTAAGTTCCTTCTCCAAATCTTATTTATCCATATATTTTTTCATCTAACCTTTTGCCTTTCTTCAGACTCATTCCGAATTCCTTTTCTGCTTCGTCGATCGTACCCATCTATGCATTTATGCCGTTGATGCTTGCCGTCTGTCTTATACTTGTTGACTTTGAAACTATATAAGAACTTGTTACGGTTCCTCTCGACCGAACTGACAAGAGAACAGCTTTGCGATTGATCGTCGTTTCGACACGAAGAAAATTGCTTTCAGTCTAAAGCACTGCAGAATGAAGTTCGAAGCGAGACGTCGGAGCCAGAATCTTAACTATCTAGACGTTCCAGGAGGCTTATTTCTATCGTTTAAAAGCCTTAGCGGCTGCAATCGTTTCTGATTAGGAGGCCAAGTGAGACTGCCCACCAAACTGAGCCAGCGTCTATTCGGGCTGCAGAAAATGGAAGAAATTCCGAAGTCAACGTGGTGCAGATGACGGTTATTCGAAACATGAAAAACCAGGCTGGTTTGTTAACAGGCGTCTAAACAAATCGCATACATTCTGCTAGCATCCATTTCATGTGCGACTTCCAGAGGTCTCTGCTTGGCTGACAAAGAACTATGCACGATACATATGCGGTTTTAGTGACGCTATAGCCGAAACTTGGGTTCACCATAAATTTATAAATTTACGCTTCCATTCATACCATCTGACGGGTGACATGTCCTGTTTTCCAACATGTCAGCAGGACATCACGTTGGCGGATCTAAGGCTGTGGAATTATTTTTGTAATTACTTCTGGCTTCCAGTAGCATTACGAAGTTATCAGTTTAATTTTGCCTCACTTTAAAGCAGCCGCACCAAGGTATCTGGAAAAGGCGCATATTCATGTACATGTCGGTCAAATCGTACTCTAAAACACATTTTTGAGTTGTTATGACCTGAAATCGAGACCAAAAGGGGTCACTGGCAACTTTGATCAGTTGAGTTGTCCACATGCTTTAAACTTTTCTGCAAATGTATAGCTGTGACTACCCCTAAGGCATCATGTTAAGATTTTGTATTGCTGGCGATCCATCAACAGTAATGCTACATGACGCGAGGATGTTTCCTCGCCTTTGCTGTAGTTATTATATTGTAGAGTAGCGGTTAGATGACCTGCACGCCAGGCCGAGCGTGTTGTGCAGGCTATGGGCCCGGCCCCCAGGTGTCTGTAAAAGTTTTGCAATTTTGCTCTCGCCATTAATTTAAATATTTGGAAGGTTCGCCCGTGAAGTGCAGCTCCGTTAACGCGACCAACACCGGCCAATACCGTCGGTCCCCGCCGACAGCCAGCCCCTCGCCGGAGCTGGGCCTGTCGCGGCACGCCGGCCGTTCCCTTTGTCCAGCTCTATTCCCCTCCGCCGCCACGGTCGGCCACCGGCAGCTTATTGCGTTTTTGCACTCATCCGGCCGAGCGGCGCCGTGGTTCAGAGGCTCGTGAGCCGCCAGCGGAGAGCCTGGCCATCACGACCGTCATCGGCTTACTGTGGTTGCCGGTGCTGTAGCCGCAGATGAGCGGCATCGACGACGAGCCGGACACGGAGAACTGGTCGTTCATGCAGATGTTGTTGTTCGGCTCGGGCTGGGCGATGGAGAAGGTGTCGAAATCCAGTCTGGAATTGGCGGAGTTACAGCAGAGAAGAGGCTGGTCGCAGGTTTGAAACTCAAGGCATTCTGGGGTGGCAGCGTCTGTTAAACTTGTTCTCGGAACGAGTTGACTGAAGTTCAGTCTCTCCTACGCACTTGGATGAAAGCGGCGACTAAGCACTCAAAAGCGAGCAGGACGTTCGCATTATTGTCGCATCCTGGAGTCTGTGCTGACATGAAATGCGTGGCTTTGGACGTGAAACGTTCATTTGCTGACTCTAGATGCATCCTTTTTAAGTCTGGAGGGAAACCGGATAGATAAAGATCAGGACGCTTTTGTCAACAACGGCATTCTTGTTCCCAGAAACGAAACCGCATTGTACGACTTAAAGATCGTACATTCTTTTCCCTCAGACTGAAGTGCTTTGATAGTTGAGGCAATTTTATGTACGTTTCTTTGTATTCATTTGAAAATGACACAAAATGGATAAAATCATGACCTAAAGCACTAACTGATGTGATCCGTGGATGCCTCAAACGGTCCCTAATGAATTCATGGTGAAGGATAGCCGACACAAAACTTGAAGTCATATCGCGTGATAAAAAATAATTCTCTCTCTCCTTCTCTCTCCCCCTTTCCCCCTCTCTTTCTTTCTCTCTCATGTCTCATCTCTAGCAGTTCCCTAGGAACTGTGACGAAAAATATGGCAGGAAGTCGGTTTTTTTCATTGGAGATACCCGAATTCGTCCAGTGAATGATATTAATAATGTAAAAATCATCAGAACGAGCACCAAAGGAATGAACTTCTAATGCTCCTGCCATCTCATCCACAAAGAGCGCTGGACTGACTAAAGTTTTTATCTGAGTTTGAATATGGCTATCCTTTCAGTTTGCGTCGTCCATTAGCATACTTCTTCAAAGGTTTATGAGATGAAAGGAGCAGGAGACGCCATTAATGCATTTGAACCAGGTTGAGACGCTTTCTTGATGCTTCCCAAAAATGCTACGAAAGCGCTTGTCGGTGATATTTATATGCTGACAAAATAGTTTCTGCTCCTGTTCCGGCTGTTGAGCAGATTACAGCTCAGACACCAAAATCTGCCTTTTTTGTTGTTCACTGGCGGTAAAAAACAGGAAAATTTCATCGCCGTCATACAGTGCAGGTACACGAACAAAGATCAGACAGTGCTGGGTATGAAAATTACAGAAGAGTGAAGACGGTCATGCTTAACAACAAACATACATCAAAAAGCCTATGCGACGCCGATTTTAGCGATCAGCAAGTGTGTGTTCCTTGTTTACTGGCTTTGATGGCCGCTTATAACAGATGTAATCCTGGGAAGTGAAAATATTTGGAGCAACAATGCTTTAGATTCGAAAAATACCAGGAAAATGTCAGGGTGGTCCCCATATTCGCGACAAATGAATTTGCAATGGAAGTTGAATGGCCTAGTTGTCAATGCATTCTAAAGACTTAATATTGCAATGAAAAACAAACTGATGTGCCTGTTTCGATGCCAAGTTTACTGATGATGATGCTGCCTTCGACTTAATAACTTTGCAATATATATGTCGATATGTATATTACAAATATATAGGTATATATATGTACATATATACAGGTACATAGATATATATATATATGTGCGGTATCAAGGTCCCCAATCCCCAATCCCCCGAAAAAGAAATGCGTTCATGTCTCCGAAATCAAACTCAAATACCTTCCTAATGCTATTTTTAACCGCTCAGACGGAAACGGCAGTTGCGACCGAAAGTCATTTTATCACGCGCTCTCCGCGGCGCTTTACCAACTGCGATCTGCGTTGAAAAACGACGCCTAATAGCAGGCCCCGGTCAGGGCGGACGGCCCGCAAGTGAAGAGTGGCTGGGCTGGTGGCGCAACGTGCGCCTCTGTCAGTTTTTCCCCGGCAGTTTCACTGCGTGCGCCGGCGAGGACACTCAGCCGGAAACAGGTGAGAGTGATAGGTGCGCTGGCCTCCTGAGGGGGGGGGGGGCAATCGGGGGGCCATTCCTGGCAGGGATTCCCGAGAGGGGCTGAGGAACAAAGGCCTGGAACGACGGATAGCATAGCCGAGCGCTGGCCGCCGACTGGAGCTTCGCGGCATTTGATCTGCTTGCCCATGCTGATAACGCTTTGTACGTCGAAGGATGGTGCTGAGTGTCGCACTTGACTCATTGGAGTTTTTTTTCCTATTAGTTGTTTGCATTGCTTATTTGAAATGGACTGTACTGAAATTAAAGCCCACGAAATTTGACATTATCCTGATTCTGACCACGTCAGTTAATGAGAGCAACGGAACCGTCCGTTTCTGGGCCAGTTCACGTTTGAGAGAGTCCATCCTGGCGTGAACCGTCAGATGACAGTACGCGATGAATCAAACTGGTCTTACTGTCAGAGGGGCTGAACATCTACCGACGACCACGTGAAAAGGAATGTTCCACCCCGGTCATGTTTTCATAACTAGACTGGGGTGGTCGGAAAAGTCATAAAAAACGTGTTGAGCACTCGTTTTTTGATGGACGTACGTTCATGGATAATAGCCATGAAAATCAAGTCACCATGTTCTTACGCCACTTATGAATTTTGAGGTAATACTGGCTTCCCGTCATATATGCATTCATAAACTGTCATATGCATTTGTTTGCCTCGTCGCGTAACAACTGACAACAGGTCACGGATGAATGAGATGCAGAAAAAATGCGTGGAGAATTGTTTTAAAACCCCATAAATGTAGGGTAGTGATATCTTAAGTAGGAATTATTCGACGACATATCCTGTACAGAAGATATGTCTCAGTAGTAACTCAGAATAAAAAGGTTCAAAAGAGAACACTCAACAGAAGGATGGCTATTCAACTACAACGCAACCATTCAAAACACGCGTTCAAAATAAAACATTCCTTTTCATTCATTCCAAGTCCAGTTGGTCAACTGAAGTGTCGACGTTTCACTGCTGCCTGCGACAGCCATACCTGATACAATACAGCAACCACAGGGCGGCGGACTATTGGATCAAGTTTCAGCGATGATCACACTCACCTGAACTGGCAGATGTTATCGTGGACCTTGTCAATGGTGACCTGACATGAACTGGTGGCGTCGTAGGACCCGGGATAGTCTTCGTTCACGAAATAGGTATTGTTCATGGTGATACGCTCGCCACAGGTCTTCGTGACTGAAATGACAGCGTTAAACAAAGACTAAAGAAGAATTTCAAGTCGTTTTGGTTAGAGAGTTTTCGAACGCTTACACCTAATGCCGTTTCCAATGAAAATGTTCATGTTTTAGGGATAAACCAGCATCAAACAGAGTGATGACCCATAACTGCAGAATACTAAAAGACATTAAAGCCGCAAACATATTCAACCAAATGAAAGTACTGAAAGTGCTAGCATTCAAGTGCGCCATCCAGTAGCATATAAACTGTTACCATGGTTTCAGATTTTCTCCGTGGCAATTTGCCACGGCAAGCGAGGCCGTGAGCCAGGTCTTACTTCAACTAACAGAACGAATCGAACTGAGCGGCCGGCCTGGGCGTTCCAGGTCGTCACGCTCTCCGGAGGCTAATAACTTCGCAACCACTTGCCATCGAGTCACCAAATTTTTGCTAAAATGCAGCTGAATTATTCAGGCTTATGGATTTATATTCACAATGCGTCAGCTTGCAATCTGTTTTGTCAACACAGCTATTCCGTGAGTAATGTTCGCATTTCTAAGCATTTTTTCTCTACACGTTTTTGGCCTATTCAGTAAGGACAGCAAACAATATCATGGACATACGTGACGCTTAAGCCTGCAATCCTTTAGTTGCAAAATGCCGAAAAGGATCGATACACATCAGTTTGTACTATGAAATGCCCAAAAAGAGAATAATTTGTGAAACAATATGAAAATATGTTCTCAAATCAAGCGAGAAACGGAATAGACGTCACTCACCATGCCCCCCCCATGAGGCATCTTATTGATTTTAAAACTGAGGCTGTCTGCTTTCTCTCTTTTCCCCTCTCTTTCCCAGTCCCTTTCCCTCTCTCCATCAGTTTCACACCCTCTGCATCTCCTAACATGCACTCTGCTCCTCTGAAACCCCTGTTTTGGGTCTAGCTCATGCAGCTTCCAATGTGATTTCTTAATCAATGCATCAACGCCGCCGAGTTCAATGTACTTTAAATTGGAATTCTGTTGGGAAATAAGTCTGCTTCAGGAAAAATAAGCCTTTCACGCGAAATAGACGGCAGACCGAATTAGCCGAAGCCCCATTCATCGCTTTTCCGAGCTCAATTAAGGTCCAAGGCAGAATCCAGCCAAAATGAGCCTTCAGACCTAACGTTTATTGATAGCTGAAAAGTCTAGCAATATACCGAATGTGAATGCCAGTGTGCCATTAGCAGAATCAGGTATGTTTTAATGAAGTACGGCGTATTCAAGTAAACTAAGCTGTGCCGCCCTATGAAGGACTATACAGACGATTAACGCCTCCAGCACCGGTAGATCGACCGCAGCACTGAAGCCGTCAGATGGTTTTCGTTTCCGTCCAACAGCTCCACTGTTTAGCCGCGTTGCAGTCCAGTGCTTCTTTCACAACCGAACATCCTGGTGATTAGCACCGGACCGGAAACGGCACGATCGGACAAGAACAGGGCGCGGGCATTTCACAGCTAGCCTGCCAGGGCAGCACTCCGTAACCCGAGATCGGTTCACCAGAGAACGACTGGAACTTCTCGGAACCGTCACGCGTCACGACTAGACATGTCCTGCGACATGAGGAACAGCTGAATAATAGCATTGTTCATGGCTCAAACCGTGAAGCCCGTTTAGGTACTAAAAAAGTCATGGTAACCATGAAATCATATTCTGATCTCATCATTAGGAAGATCAACATCACGTTTTGATCATCTGACTCGTACTGTGCTTGGAGCTCATCAGCCGACATTCCCTTTCGAAAGCGTTTGGTACTCTTGAACCGTTTTGTTTCCAACGCACACTTTGTGCAGTCAAACCACGCGAAGCAAGGTCGAATTACATGCATTAAATGAGGTGACGATAAGATGTCGTGGTGCGTTAACGCCACGTTTGGGCCGAAGCGTGCGGCTGCCGACTCACAGACGCAGCAGACGCCGTAGCCATCGGCGCAGGGTCCGCCGGCCACGCCGCCCATCTGGTCGCACTCGCGCTGCGTGTAGCACGTGCCGTTCTCGCCAGTGGAGCTGTTGCAGGTGAAGTGGTCGAACCGCACCAGAGTCAGCAGCGACAGAACTGCCGGAGCGGATAGGCGGAGGTAATGACGCGCTCGCGGTACAGCCGGGAATTTCGAGCTCCCCACCAGTTCTGGCGTCGGCTCGCCCGTCCTCTTCTGAGAGACTCGCCAGGTAGTGGTACTCCGTTCCTGTCCAATTCAAACGTGACAATAATATCTGCAAGACGAATGAGATAGCGGAATATTCATGACTTAAACCCGAAATCAAGACACATAAGCCCCTCTTTGAAAATCCACCTCAAAGAATGAAATTTGAATTTTCATATGCCAGTCATATCTGCTGGATATTAAATTTTCATACCACTAGAAAATGCATTCGTCTGTCGGAAGCGGCACATCTCCATGAAAACATCTCATATCTGACGAGCATTTGGTTGAGAACGCGGGCGAAAAGAAAATATTAGCATGCGACCCAAAAATGGGTCTCTGCTCCCGCTCCCGAATCATGTTCGCGACCGCAACCAAATCCCTGTCACCCTTCAGGCCGGGTGGCCCACTTACACCGTCCATTCCTGTCGCTGGTCTGCTCCGCGGCGCTACGTCCGTGCCCGTCCCTGGCCTGTCCGTGTCCGTCCCTGGTCTGTCCGTGTCCGCCGTCGGCCAGTCCGCGGGTCGGGCCGTCGCGGCGGCGCTGGGCGGCCGCCCGGTTGTACACGGAGAAGTCGCGCTGCGGCCGCAGGTAGCGGCGCCGCGGCCCGAACTCGAGTCCGCCGTCGAGCCGGCGCGGGTCCGTGCTGACCGAGCGCAGCGCGCCGAGCCGGTCTGGGCCGCGGTTCGGGTCCGGCCGCGGCCAGGGCCGCCACAGCCGGCCGACGCGCGCGGCCAGCAGCTCCGAGAACGAGCCGGCAGCCGCCAGCGGCAGCAGACAGCAGAGCACGAGCAGCGCGAGGCGAGGCGAGGCCATGCTGGCGGCCGGGCGAGGCAGCGGTCGGCGGCAGACTGACGCACGACGCGCGCCCGCCCGGCTCGTCGCGCCCGAAAGTAAGAGGTGCGCGGACGCGTTTTTTGTTTTGGCCGCACGCGGCCGTAAACAAAAGGGAAACCGCCGGACGCTGACTGCCGTGACGCGCGTGACGCGGCTGTCGGCGCCCGTCGATCGGGTCGGCCGTGACGTCACCGGGAAGAAAGTGGGGTGACGCGTCCGGCGGTCAGCGGCCGGGGGCCGCCTGCAGGGGCAGCGGAGCGGAGCGGGTGCACCGTCCGCCGGAGCCCCACGCACGGCCGTGTAGTCATCGGCCGCTTTGGAAAGGCGCCGCGTCGGCCGGTTGGTTCGGCCCGATTCAGCGGTGCGACGACGGGCTTTGTTGTGGATGCGCCGAGGCGTTGTTGTTTTTACGAACGGCGGTTGCGTCAGGAGAACCATGTCCGGCTCATTTCCATTTCGAGACGGCGCAGCACTCGCAAGCTGCCTGCGGCAAAAACGATGACGTTCCGCACGTCTCGGCACTTATGGGTGTTTGCTGCAGGTTGAGAGCTTCTGCTAGCCGTGCTTAAAGACGATTATGTTGCAAAAAAGGCGCGGGAAAAAATTCATGGCTGGGCATCCTAATATTGGTGCCTTTCCTCCCTGTCTTCGCCACCTCTTGACAAATAGCACTGCTTTCGGGTACCAGCATCAGTCGACGGCTGGAGGCGATGACAGGATTCGTAATAAATTCACCAACACGAAGGGTAACTGGAGACCATGCACCGATGGGAGCACGGTTTGTCAATCGAACCAAGTCCCGTGGCATGTCGTCTTCTAGCCTGGCGAGGGCGATGGCTGAGGCGTTTCACCACCACGCAGTTACAGGTGGGGATGGGAGGGGGGGGAGTTTTGTCCTCATCCCACCTATCTCGAGGACCAATGGTCTGATCTCGACTTTTCAAACGGAAATCGACATTTGGGCACCCTAAGGCCCCTAGTATTCCACGTCTGTTGTCCTCAAGGCACCGATCACTCACAAGTCAGGTCAAAATCATGAGTATGACGATTATTCGTCGATCACTTCAGAAGCAGATAAGTAGTGTCAGAATGGTCCTAATCGGCCATATGTCGTATTCAGTTAATTAAATTAGCACATGCTGTTTTAAAACGTGACGCGGCCCAACCTAGAACGTGAGGTGACATTAGGCCATAGCCTGATCCTTGACCTTTTGCATATTTTTGGTGTTTTCACGAAGAAGCTCACAGATGGTACTTATTTCTTTGTAGATGCAAGACCTTGACCGCTATAACTATATTTGTCTCAGAAAACAGGCGACAATGTCCAACACTAGCACCTGATCATCGTTTACTTCAGCCAATGTCACTAATGACTTGTGCGAAATCATCCTTGGCCTTTGTGTCATTCCTGATGGACCTCTTGCATGTCATGTGAAAAGGAGAACACAGATACCGAAGTCCTAACAGGAACTGAAAAATAAGTCTTTGATCCCGCTCATACGGCGCGATCTATGTTCACATAGTCAGCTGTTTTTCGCCAAAGGGTGGCCGTGTTGTTCAGGTAGGGGTATCGAAAATCTGGGGCCGCGTTCTTTTCTCGTTCGGAAATTATGGCGGATACATCAAAGAGGATCAAAAAAGAAACGTTCCTCTGTAACTCGCGAGTTAACATGCTGCAACATATCTCGGGGGGGGGAGGATATCAAATGTTATCCCTCAGCAATTCCGTAGCCATGGGGCCAAATTTCGCTGATTCAAACGGCATTCGGATTTCCTTGATGACATAGACCTGGATTAGCTTGTGTTTGACCCTTAAGATCATATTCTAGGTCGCAAGGAACGTCAAAGACCAATGGTTGATTGATTTCGTCAATGCCGTTTTTCATACCAATCGGATAACATAGACGTCCTAAAGCCTAATTCGTGCAAAGATGTGCGTGAGATACCTATCTCATCTATCTATCTAGGTCTATCCAAGGAAAATGGTGGCACACGTCAAGCTGAGTCGTGCGATACTAAGAGGTCAATTATATATTTGTTTCAAGCAGGTATGCTTAATATAACGCATGCAATTCTTAATGCTCTATCAAACTCCACAAAATGCCTCTAGATATTGTGATTACCCCTGCAGATCTTCAAACAGGTGTCGGAACTGGTTTAATGACATACATGACACCATATCTGAAAGTCGCAACCACGTACATTGGGCCAACCGAGACCATCTACAGGGTCACCCATAGTTTACATTAACTTCCAATGACATTTGAACGCATGCTGCACACCTTGTGTGTTTACACGCCTTTATCCGTGTCCCCCCACGCACACATCCTGCACACTTTGTGCGACACTCGTAACACCTGTAACACTGCACACTATCGGCCGTCTCGCAGTACCAGTGTATCGATGAAGATGGAGCAAAACTTATAGAACGGTAAAATGGTAAAAAAGGCGTTTTGACGCCATTCTGACATGACCTTACATAATGATCGCGAGCATTTTCACTAAAATATGTACAATTGAGTGTGCTAGGGGGCACTAAAGATTTGTCAGCGCTGAACGATTTAGTTATGATGTCACATGGCAAGTGAAAATTTGGGTGTTAACACGCACCCAGCAAAGTGGTGCGTTAATGACGGTTACAGTGAACACCAGCAGCGGCACAACCATACAGCTGAATTTTAACTGCGAGTCTTACCCAGGGCTCCGACCAGCAGCACTGTCAGCAGCACGTGGTGTCTCATGCCTCCAAGCGGTTGAAGTGCGCTAGCAGGGTCAGACCGTCTGCGGAGGGCGAAGCCGCGGATGTGAGGCTGGGGCGGAAACGCTGGCTGATAGCACACAGGCAGCCACGACTGAGGCACCCTGCCGGGAATTCTCGCAGCCAGCGCGATAGCAATCTCGGCAGGAACACTCGCACCCAGTGCGCATGCGCCACTTCAAAATTTTGCCATCAAAGTTTATTTGTTAAATGTCTTGAAGACATTAAGTACCACGCACCAAATACCAGACACGAATGGGCGAGGAAGGGGAAGGAGTTGGGCGTCAGGACGCCTCTGTTCCATTTCTGTTGCTTGTGGTTAGTTATACGGTTTGCTGAATGGCAGGACGAAGGATCTTTTACCGAAACTGCTTCGCCTACCGCTCAGAAATCCCGGATCCGCTCCTCAATGTGCCGGAGCTATGATTGAGCTACAAACGCTACGAGACGTTGGCAGTATTTGTTTGTAGGGTGCTAATGTGACAAATGCAGAAGGCATTTGTCACATTACACAGACAAAGTCAGAAGGCATCCCAAAGGGCTGTAGAGAAGGCCAAGGACGAGAAATACCGAAAGTCGAAGCAGAGCATATGACTGACACCATTGGTTTTAAGTTCAAGGATGTTTCGCATCCGACCGAAGTACCACACTCAGCGTAACTGCAGGTGCGTGCGCAAGCCTGATGTATTGCTGGTTTTCTGAGGCCTCAGAATTTGTACCAACTGAAGAACCGTTAAAACTAAGGTACCATTCGCCTTTGAGGAAGGCCGACATGATAGCATGATCAATTTTCTGTTCGTCTTTGTGGAAGTGCTAGTAGGACAGAAGTGCTGCTAGTACTTCTGTCCTACAAAAGTGCTAGTAGGACGCATATGTTTCTTGGATGCACCAACTTTCGGGCCACTGCAGTCCTCATAAGACTCAAACACTTACAGCTTCCCTTCCAGACTGCGAGAGGAAATAGACTGGAATAAATGAATTGCGTTAACTCATAAACTTTGTTTTCTGGCGACAACTTTGCATAAGTATGTTGTGCTCATCTCAACTAGTGAATGATGATTCATCGTTAAAAGTAAGGTAATATTGTCTACACTTCTAGTGACTCTTGAATACACAACTCAGAAAGGGAAAATACGCATATTCTCTTCTGTTCAGAAATTTGCATGTTTTTTAGATTTCTAGGACTTTATATTTCTAAGACGACGACTAGGCACCAAAATCGCACGGATACCGGAAACATAGCTGTTCCCTGGCTGCGGCCTGTTGCGCAATATCTGGTTTTGAGGTCGGCGGAAATTCCCGTGATGGCGGTCCCTGCCAGAGAAGAGTCAGCGCGCATTTCCGCTGCGATGGGCGCCTTCAGTGAACAGTGAACAGCGTGGTTTGAGAACGAATTTTTGCTGTTCATGTCTCTTCAAGTACAAAAGGTAAAATGCTTTGCATCGGGGAGGAGGGCTTATAAGAATGTTTTTAGTGGGTACGGGGAACTCGGAACAAAGATTTTGTCCGGTTCATGTCTGTTTACTGGCATTAATGCGGTAATGTTCGAGACCATTTACGTACAAAATCTCTCCACGAAAACAATATGTATGATTTTGAAAAAATGCGCCCATGCCATAAGTGGGATTAGTAGCCACTCAACGCTAACTGAAGCGTTTTCCGAAAAACTGTTACTTAGGCTTACTGCTTGCTCAGAAGACCACATCGACCACAAAGACCACAAGACCCAACTGGACAAAACCCCCTAGCCCCAGCAATTTCCTGTGAATGACCAGGAACCGTCTCCTCAGCTGCGCCTTTTGGCCGACCAAACCCCTCTCATCCGCTGCTCCCGGCGACTGACCACACCCTCTGTCCCATCTGCTCGCCGTGACGGACCGGATCGTCTTCCCACAGCTGCCCGCCGTGACTGACCGGACCCTCTGTGGCTGACCAGACCCGCTGTGACTATATTCTCTGTTTGGCGTGACAGTTTTACTATTGGCGACCACGTTTGTGCCAGTCTTTTTTACCGACTCAGCTCTTGCAGCCTTCACCATCAGTCACCCATTCGGCACCGGACCAGAGACGACTGAAAGCACCTAACACTATATTATCTCCTTACATACACTCACACTAGATGCACGACCACTTCTCACACTAACACTATGGGCGCCGTCTCTCTTCACGCTAACACCACACACACCATCACCGTCTTCCACGCAGAGTATCATTGAGCATGAGCTTGAGCCTTAATATCCTGAACAAAAACCGGCGCTGCTTATTTGCTGCCTACAAACGGGAATGATTGCAAGATGTGATGCAGTTGTGATGTCATAATGATATCATATCTAACCAATTAGAACGCGGGATTTAATCGAAACGTTCTAGGACAAGATTTGACAGAAACGAGAGTGTGGGAACGCCTTGCAGTTCCCAAAAGTGGTTGATGAAATGATTCCGAGATTCTGTGCCATGAGAGCGCTTTTCGCTTCAGAAGAAATGAAATATTGTTTTACATTGCGGATATAAATCACATAGAGGCATTGCGGCACGACTGATCTACTTACGACGTAAATGCGTTTTCAGACGTCTTTGTCTGACTCCCTTCGATGACGACTCGAAGAACTAGAGCTGAAGAAGTTTGGTAGCTGTAGAAAGTCTTCGGAAACAAGGGATTTTTAGAAAAGTCCCTAAATCTTGAGAAATTTAGAAATTTAGAAAATATTGGCATTGGAAGGCTTTCAGATAAGGGAACTCTAAAGCCATAACGTATCCTTTGTTACTACCAGACCCTCTGGGGTTGATCAATCTTCTGTGACTATCCAGGTCTTCTGTGGTTGACCAGACCCTGTGCTGACCAGAGTCTCTGTGGCTGACCGGAGCCTCTGTGACTGACCAGGCTCTCTGTGACTGACCGAACCTGCTGTGAACGACCAGGCTCTGTGTAGTTGACCAGACCCTCTGTGGCTGGCCACACCCTCTGTGGCTGACCGGAGCCTCTGTGGCTGGCCAGATCCTCTGTGGCTGACCAGACCCTCTGTGGCAGACCAGACCCTCCGTGGCACGACCAGACCCTCCTTGGCTGACCGGAGCCTCTGCCCGCAGCCCCGGGAGCCGGTCTGAACGAGGGCGCGCAGAACGAGGTATACTACGGCCGCCTCCCGCCCAACATCACCGACCAGGACAGCCTGTGCGCGATCCAGGAGGCGGCGCCGTGCCGGGAGTGCCCCACGCTCGCCTACCCGGGCGGCAGGGGCTACCCCGTCAGCTACGGCAGCCAGGTGCGCAACGTCACCAGGATCGAGGGACTCAAGGCCAGGGGCCTCGACAACAGGACCATGGGTGAGTGGCGCCAGGCTGGGGACCGCTGAGGAGGCACTGGTGGGGGCGGGCTCATCTTCGTGACAGGTATGGCGGTGGTGGCAGGGTACATTATGGAGCTGGTTGGCTTCGACCAGAGTCTATTGCGCTTTTCGGCCTCTTTCCGAGACTGAACTGGGTTGAAATGTGAGTCTGCGAACCCCTGCATTTAACATCGTAGACCTGCAAACCCATTTGTAAACGGATGGTAAACACCGCTAGCCGAACGCATAGTTCCATAGTCGGACTGGCCCCAGTCTAGCTGCAGTTAAATGGATGATATGCAGCCTTTAAACGCCACGAACATGACCATGGCAAGTTGACTCGTGCAGAAAATTCGAAACCAAGTGAATCAGACTGTAAATGTAGATTTTCGCTCCGACGAGGCTATGCCATCTGGTTTAGCATCCAAATGTGAATGGTGGCTATCGGAGGCGTGAAGCGCAGAGGGACGATAATCTTACCTCACTTAAGACGCTTTGTTCTCATTAGCCACCACAAAGCCGGGCGGCGACTGAGGCGTGACGGCAGCCTGTGTGTTGGTGCCGCCGCCCTGCTCACGGCCCCTGGGCAGCGACAATCGGCCACAGCCGAGCCGGCCGGGAAAGCGGCGCCGAGCAGCGGGCTCGGCGCCGTCCTTCGCGCGGCGGCCGGGCGACACCGTCCCCGGCCACCGGACCGCCGATGGGCCGGCCACGACGGGCCGATCCGCGTCACCGGCGGCCGCTCCCCGGCCGGCCGGACGTGGGAACCGTCCGCAGAGGCCGTCCGCTCCGGAGCAGCCCCCGGGCGCCGCAGCGACCGCCGGCCGTTATGGTAATGCGCTCGTAAAGGCGGTGACCCGCGCGCGTCTGGCCGCGCCGTTAAAGCCGGGCTTCGTCGCAGCCCCGGCGGAGCTGTGATTGGCGGAACCCACCGGGGCGACGGCTGCGAGCGCGAGCGCAGCGCAGGACCCCGCCACCACGAGCGCGTTATCGTCATGTTATCCGACTTACCGGCGGGTTCCGGTGTCATGCAGTAAAGGCGGATCCAGCGTACCATCTGGGTCTGATCGTGGTGCCGCTGTCGCATGCCCTGTTCTCGCAGCTCGGGCTGCGCTGACTGCGCGCGGCCAGCCCCCTCTGCCCGTCATGTCCGGTCACTGCGGCTGCCCGGCCCAAACTGATCCAGCAGGGACGGCAGAATACGGTCAAGGCAAACAGCGACCTTGCCTGAGGCGCCGACCCTGCCCGCGACCCTGCCTGCAGCGCTGACGCCGTCCCAGACGGCGGCCGCACGGATCACGGGATATGGGCGGTGGCTGACACCGCAGCACTGGGCTTGTTTTCGTCAGCACTGTTTACGGTGGTCATAGCGATAAGGTTTCGAAGCTCCTCAGGCGCGGAATGGATGGAAATACGTGGTGGGAGCCAACAGCCACATTCAGTCACGCGGGTTTCGTCCAATCTGCTAGGGCATTGCCATACTGCAGCTGGCTGGCACTGCTTGGCGATACATTATGCGACCAAATACGTAACCAAAAAACCGTCAACGTGCAGTAAAGTCCCCTCCGTTGTAATGCTTCAAAAATGTTCTCTGGTACTCCGTAGTGTATTTTTTATACATATATTTCTGGGACCATGCTGATTGTAATGTTACTGGTTAGAAGGCAGACCTATGTCTGATGTATGATGTATGCCACCAGTCCCGCTCGTTTTTATTTCTTATCCTAACAAAGTGATGCATTCTAAATTTGACATCAAATATTATATGGATAGCATGCTTCACGTGATATGGCATCCAGGATGCGTCGCGCAAACATGTCGTAAGCCATCTAGTGCTGTCTGTTGCACAGTTCTCATGGCTTGTGGACACATGGTCATGGGTACAGGGGCACATGGGTGCAGCAGGCTTCGAAACTAAGTGGAGTCTGTACGATATTCATACATAAGGTCCAGTTTTAATGAATAAATATTTGCCAGCAACTCATCAATGTCTGTACTGTGGCGACAAAGCGGCAACGCTTGTCTGCAAAGATTATACCGGTGAATCTTCACTAGCGATTATGAATTAGCGGTCATCATTGCATCTGTTGTCCGTATAAGGCTACTATCATGTCATATTTATTACATGATTATTGTGTTATATAAATATTATATTACACACATGTCATGTCGTCTTTAGCTATTATGCTTGAATCAAAATGTGGGTCTTTTCTACGTTCCAGTTCATAAAAACCGTAAAAAACGTAATCGGACCAATGCAGGTGTTTTGTAGTGCTGTGCTCCATGAGAACAGCTGTATGGATTAGCCAGCGAATGTTTCAAAAGAATACGGGTCACATTTACGTCGTTTATTACAAGGCCACATTCGCCTTGATGATCATATGCTTCGATTCAACGTGCACTTGTTGCTGTTTTCGTTGCAATTTGGTCTTACTTTGTTCCGCGCCTTAATCTGGACACTTACTGTCATTCGAATTCTTCTAGCCCAAGCCTCGTCAGACGCTTCGTCCTATTCCGCACCCTCTCGTCTGCCTGGCGTCTCATGGCCTCTCCACACGGCGGCGCTGTTCCCTGTCGTGCTGATCTCCTACCGTCTGTCGCAGCCTGCGAACTGACGGCCGTCGGCAAGCCAGTCTTCAACCGATACTCGCGCAAGCGGTACGGCGCCTGGATGCGGGACGCGGCGGCGCCGCCCGGCACGCCCGACGCCGACAAGTACTGGTACACGCACGAGCACGAGCCGCGCCGCCTCTTCGAGTATTCCAACAAGTACAGCTTCGACGGCAACGTGGTCACGCGCAACATCTCGCTGCCCGAGCCGCACCAGGGCAACTCGCACGTGGTGTACAACGGCTCGTTCTTCTACCACGTGCGTGGCCGGCCGGAGATCGTGCGGTTCAGCCTACGGGAGAGCCGAACCACACACCGGCTCGAGCTGCCGCTGCTGGCCGCCAACCGCAGCGTCTTCCTCTACAACTCCAGCTACACCTACGCCGACTTCGCCGTGGACGAGAACGGGCTCTGGGTCATCTACGCGCTGCCGAAGTAAGCTGCCGTAGGTTGTCGCAGTCGGCGCGTCGAGAGGTAGTCTTTTGCAAGTGCAATAGAGGTCGGCTGTCTGGCGTTTAGCCTTGTATTGCATTTCCAGGATGTTTTGTGTGTGAAAAGTTTCAGAAGCACTCCGCAATCAGAATATGCGACAGACGTGCCTGATGCCGTCAGGGACAACCTGGGGCTGGTGAAGCTGGACTCGGCCGACCTGGGAGTGCTGCAGACCTGGAACGTCTCCTTCCTGGGCAACAGCCACGCCAAGGACGGCGACATGATCCTGGTGTGCGGCGTGCTGTACGGCATCAAGAGCCTCACCGAGAGCAACACCAAGTTCAGGTGCGTGTCCATTGTTCCTTGACGCTGTATGAAACGAAATTCAGGCACTGCCTTCCAAAAAAGTGGATCTTCGAGCCAAAACGTGCATCCATTTGTTTTACTTCATTTTAGTTCCGTTTCTAACCGTTTCCTATTCATTTTTCATTTCTTCATTTTGTTTTTTTTATTCACGAAGCATCATCATTCACATTCACTATTCAAGAACTGACAAACATTACGTTTACCGATTGATTTAACCTGCAGTTCGATGTGATGTAGTGGTGAAGCTTGCCGTTCGGTGCTTTCCTTGGGAACAGCAGGCCTAACCCATCGCAAATCGTTAAAACTTTTCAGCATTCGTAGTTTGGCCACCTTTGAGAGTAAGGGGACCACGTTGATTATAGATTACCACCTTCGACAGCTGCAACGACTTACCGGTCATTTTGATACCTGACGAGACAGACAGGGGAACGAAACAAAAACAAACGTTAAGCTTTGTCTTTCATCCAAAGGATGATAGCAAGGTCGACCCTGTTAAGTCACATATTGATCGTACACGCGACCTTAAAAGAGATCATGGCATCGGATTCTGGTTTTCATTGGATCCTATGGAGCGTAGTCTATAAGGCGGTTTCAATGGGCTCAGATCGACTTCTAAGGAAGAACAAGGACTCAAACTACTATTTCTAAGCGGATGAGCGTTTCCGATTGCACCATGACCCTTTTGAGATCGATAAAAGCCAATGAAGGTCATTGGCCACAATTCGTTTTCTGACCTAAGATGACCCTGACCCTAGTAAGGACTACCGTGCGGAGGTCACTGACATTTTGGTTGGCGTCAGGGTTGGACAAGGTACTGTTTTTGGGTGTTAAAGAACACGAAAAATATGTTCTCCAAAATAGTTCATACTTCGAAAGTCTGATCAAGTGCCTCCATCAGAATTTCATTTCAACCATGTTGACACATTTTTTGCTCTGAAAGCAAATGGCTCTGTCTCCAGACAGTACGAAGCAAGCATGATGTCATAACTGACTTACACCAAGAACGCCAACTTAAACCAGTATTACTCTTTGCAAAATGTTATTCCCCAAAACAAACATTACACTCCGACTCCAGGAACAAAAAACAGTTTCCAACCTAAATCGACGTTCATGTCTGAAATTTAGTAAGAGTGAGTATCATTAAACACCAAACCTTTTCTATCCGACGAAGACCGTCGTAGTATCGTTAAATCTCCGTTAATTGCTCTCAAGAAAGAGGTCATAGGTACTTCATCTTCGAAGGTAGTAATCTGAAATTTTCCGGAAATGTGTCACAAAGTCCAGAGCTCAGCCCAAAAATTTCAGAGCAATTGAAGGAGTCATTCTGGGCCAACGAAGATTTCACGAGAGGAAGGTTGCACCGATTCCTTTGTGCTGGCGAGGGTTAAGATGTACACCTTGGAATGTATGTAGACGCCGTGCCCCATGCTTCTACCAGCCGGACAAAGCCATCGTACCTTTCCGTCCACTGCTCGTACCTTACCCACTCGGAATGAAACTGCTACCTTGTTTCCGACGTATAATGGCTTCGTTCCCGAACCTCATTTCCGGCCGGCAAAACATTTCCGCTGCTTCCGATTCCAATTCGAGGGCCGGACCGACACACGCCGGAGTGGCGGGTCGCGCCTCGTTTCCCAATCTCGCCGCGTCGTCCGCGAATCTGCAGGCTGCAGTTGTGCGGCCATTTCGGCGCCGTTCGACCGCCGCGGACGCCGGGAGACCGGGGCGGGGGCGGGGGCGGGGGCGGGGCGGCTGCCGGCCGGGGAACGGGCCGGGGAGGCCGCGACGCCTGCCGGTCCCGCCGGGACAGCGCCGAATTACCGCCCGGCACGCAGCGCCGTGTGCAGACGCGACACGGTATCGGCGGGCTCATCGCGCGCCGTCAGTGCAGCACGTCAATGACACTGCCAGGGTTCTGGGCCATCTGGGCCTTGTGAATATCTAGACATTCAGGTAAATTACTACATATTACTACTAATTCTAATAATTAGTATATTAATAATAGGTATTATTAATAGTATTATTAATTGTAAATATAATATTAATATATTCTAATATTAATTATTAATATTAGTACATAATAATAGGTAAATTACTGCATTCCTAATGGTCGTTTTGGAACTGCTGTGCTAGTGTTCCAATACGTCCTGTTTGACACTAACCGTTGCGCTTCAGCCTCACAAACACATCTTTAATGTTGTTGTCTGCACTTCGAAAATTCCGACTTACTTTTACTTGTTCGTTTTCAGCCTGGCTTTGGATCTGTACACGATACAGTCGCTGCCATACGGTGATCTGACTTTCACCAACCCGTTCCGCCAGACAACGATGGTCGGCTACAATCCACGCAAAAAGGCAAGTCAGTGGTAATGGAACAGGACAGAGATGGATAGATGGATGTGGCTTAACGTCTCAGTTGCAATCTACTTCCGTTTCAGGAAGCAGAAGTATCGTAAGTAGTATCAACAGCTACGTCTTCGCATACCTCTTTATGGGTAAATTCGGGTGTCAGCCAACGTGATATCCCGTGGTGAGTCGATGTAGCTACGAAAAATCTAATTAAAGTTTTGACATCCCAATCAACCTACATTAGATGCATTAGAGATCACTTAGCAAGTCATCAGCACAAAACTGAATACAATTAACCAGCTTCAAGATTTTCAGAACATTTTTTGCTTCCATATGAATACAGTGCGGCAGGGACGTCAATTTCTGAAAATCTTTGGGTGGGCCGAGCTGTAGGCCCGACAACTTAACCTCCCCCAAATGTGGGTTTTTCAACGGGTTTAGCCCACTTTGTTTTGATCAATGGAAATTTTTGAGTTCTTTGTTACTGTCTTTCAAATAAAAATTTGTATATGTCTCATGTGTATAGGTATATATATATATATATATATATATGTATATACATGTATAGAAGATAGAAAAATAGTTAGATACATCGCTTTATGCCTTATTCTTTACTTTCTGCCTTTCTTTTATCTATTGCTGCAGTTTCTTTCGTCATTTTTGCCAAGTCCCTTTAAAACTGGCAGAAAATATTGGAGGGGCCCAAGCCAACATTGGAGGGGCCCCAATCAACACTGGGTGGGCCAGGGCACCCTCGAAAGAATACAAATCGACACTCCTGCACGCGGCACATAGTGTCACCTTGGTTTATCGGTAACCTACATTCTCCTCAGTTACTTTTGTGAATGTCTCGTCGGAATGTCCACTTGTCCGCCGTTACGATCGCAGTTCCCCTGTAGGTAATTAGCAATAGCGTGGCCTTGGACCCGGTTGCGGTAGATGACCCGTGGTTAAGTGATTGCGATCACTTCATACGGACATTTCAATACGTAGTCATCAGTCAGATACTGAGGTGAATCGTACTTTTGTAAAGCGCCAGTTCGATGCCCGTGAACAGCGACAAAATGCTAACCAGGTTGCAGTGAAGTAAGGTGTTTTTGCCTTTTGTCATCGCCTTGTTTAAATCATAATAAGAAAACGAAACATTCAAAACGAAACCATTAAGGTTATGGCTGGCTTTTTTGAACGTTCTGCGTCTGATGGGCCAAGTCTTGTTTGTATGTACAGACCGACAAAAGATTCCCAGTGTGATATAATATAGTGTTGAGACAAAAAATGACGATGCACACAGATATTCCTTCCGTCAACCCAACGGGCAAAATTCTCCCATCGCACTCTGCCTAACTTCAAGACACATACTGTTTGAGACAGCATTAAAACATGCCGTTGGACATGTGCCTTCAACGGAGCTTGGCAACAGCTTTAACCAGGCATCCATTTCAGAAACTAACAGCGCAATCGCTCTCGCCGCAGGAGATCTACTCCTGGGATAAAGGGAACCAGCTGACCTACCCGATCAAGTACAACGCCCTCTACGACGGTTCCATCGAGGAGCCCAGCATCGAGGACCTGATGAATGACCGGGACTACGACATCAAGAAGTCGGATGAAAACAACTGATGAAATCCAGCTGGTCTCTGATGATGGCGGCGTGCTGTGTCGGCTGGTGACGGCCGGCTGGTCTCAGCTGATGATCGTCGGCTGGTCTTTGCTGATGACGTCTCGGCCGATGATTCGCTGGTTTGGATGGTGACAGTCGATGGGCTTCTGCTAATGATGACCGTCTGGTCTCAGCTGATGGTGGCCAACTGGTCTCTGCTGATGACGTTCAGCGCGTTTTTGTCGTGGACAGTTGTTCCTGCCGCCGCGCGTCTAGGCGTCATTTGACCAGTGACGTCACGGGGCGGAGCGCAGTTGTTGGCAAGAAAGACCAGTGTCGCGCTCTGGCCGGTTTTTCCGAGCTTAAAGCCATGCGGAGACAAGGCCGCCACGCAGGCGGATGGACGAGGTGGATGCCATCATGACTGTCGCTTCTTAGTAAGAGCCGTGCGAGGGCGAGTGACGGGGAGTGGCGATCGTGCATTCGGGCACTGACGTTGAACGGCAATGTGCGCCGTGGATGTCTTTGTTCAGCATTTAGCGCCGTGCAGATCTATGTCTGCGGTGGTTGCTAAGCCCCATGGAGCATTTTCAGTGGTGGGCTGGCACCGTGTACATAGTTTTCAAAGAGATGTAAATAGATCAGTTGGTACGTGTTTTTTGGGGGTTATGTGTTCGGATTCTCATTTTCGATGGACGTTTGGTTTTTTGCTTTTGACCAGGACGAAACGGTAGCTGGGAGTGAATCGACGTACGTTTGCTCATCGAAACAATGCTAGCTGCTTCCCATATATCACTGGATTGGACAATAAAGGAAAGAGCAAAGTCCGGGTCTAAACCATGAAGCCATATCGCATTTGCATCCTGCCTGGTCACTGTGTATTTCCACGCCGTAGTTCCGGCGACTTCAATTTTGTTCCCGACTACCAAGGTGAAAATGGCCGTAATGGTTATGACCTATAAACTCCCGTTATCTTCGCGAAGGCAGTTGCAGAATGGGCGCGATTTGTAGGACCTGCAAGCCATTAGAATAATCAACATTGTGTCAAATTTGTGCTGATTTATGAACAAAAAGAGGGCCTGACCTTTTTGGTGCCTTTTTGTTGACCTTCCGAAAATGCACACTCATCGTTTCAGATTCCTTAGGTACGTCTTAAAATGTCGCAGTTTTGGCCTGTATGAAGGTATGGGCTACGTTTAAATACAGACGCAAAGCAAAACAAAGCCAGAAGCAAACAATACAAAATCTTACTTGCAATGTGCAGATTACCTGGTCACACAGCAAATGATGATGAAAAATCAACATTTATTCCGTTTCGTCAAACATTGCCATGAAAAACTAAATTTCATGTCAAACCATGTCAGGGCGGACTCAAGTGTGGGGGCGGGACGATGGGGGCAATCGCCCCCCCATACTTGGGGGCGTCCCCCTGAAGCCCGAGAAGGGGCCATCCCAGACTCCAAAAGGGCCCCGAAGGGGCCCCGCACGAGCTTCACGAGGTCTTTGTCAAAACATGACGGATTCTTGATGCAGTCGGGGGGGGGGGACTCTTTGAGGGTTAGATGACCCTTGGAACGTATAGAAGGGCCCCTGGAGCTCCCAAAGGACCCCTGAGGCCACCACGCGGCTCCAAAATGGCAGATTGCCCTTGAGACCTCCAGAAGGGTCACAGGGCCCAGGAGACAGGCCAAGACGAGGACGGAGTTCTTAGGACGGCATGGGAGCCCCTGAAATGTCATAGGGGTTCCGAGTGTGCTCCACGGATCTGTGTGGAAAGCTGAAGGTTCATGATGCAGTCAGAGGGCCTCCGGGAAGGTTCATGAGACCATGAGACGGCGAGATGGCCCCTTAGATGGGTAGAAGGGCCCCTGAAACTTTTCAAGGTCCCTGGGACCTCAAGAGGGGCTCCAAAACGTCAAAGGGTCCATGAGATCGCTAAAAATGCCAGAGAGGCCCGGAGCAGCAAAAACCTAAAGAGAACCTGGCCAGTCAGAGGAGCCCCCTCAAGAGAGATTCATCAATGAATGACCTTCCCAACCTCGAGAGAGGCTCCAAATGAGCTACACTAGTCTTTTTGAAAAAAAAACTGGCGGGTTCTCGATGCGTCGGGGGGCTCAGGGAGGGTCAGCTGGATCCAGAGACGGCAAGATGGTCCCTACACGGCAATAAAAAGGTCGGAGGCCCCTGCCAGGCAAAGACGATAAGAAGACCCTGAGACGGTATGGGAGCCTTGGATGGCCAGAGGGCCCCCGAGTGTGTCAGGCGGACTCCTGGGAAAAGGTCCTCCTGAGACTGCCAGCAAGGCACCTGAACCGCCAACAAGGCCCTTAATTCCACCGTTGCAGCAAACGGAGGGGGAGGGGCGCTCCCTGGACCAAATTTTTTGTGAAAACCACAAAAAAATTCTGCACATCGTCCTCCCAGAAGGCAATTTTTGTGTGATTTCCGTTCTCATTGAGCTCTGTCCTTCCTCTCCCTTAAGAAAACCCCGGCTGCACCCTTGTCTGATACGGCTAGAGGGGCCCCAGTACTGCCAGATACGCCCCATGTAACAGAAGAAGACCCCTTACAAAGCCATAGAGACCACCGAAGACGTCCCGAGAGCCCATGACACTGCACAGGGGCCCGAAAATCGTCAAAAGGTCTTTTGTAGCTGGGCAACTGTCCAAAGGACAAAACCAAAAAAAGGACAAAAAATGACGAAAAAGGCAATTGTCCAGAGTCGACAAAAGGGGTATCTAGGACAGCTAGGGGTCCACTGACAGTGCTAAAGAGGGGCCTTTGAGACCGATAACTAGGAGTCTTTAGCAATAGGGGTCCTTGAGACGACCAAAGGGACCCATGAAACTACTAAACCTTGAGACGTCCAGACAGCTCCTAAAACGGACAAAGGACCTGCATTATTCTCAGAAGCGCTTCTTCACGGCAGAGGGACACTTACAGGGGGTCTTTGTTACTGCCTGAGGGACTCCTCAGACGGTTAAAATCCCCAAGGGACGACAGGAGGAAACCCGAGATGGCAGGATGTCGATTTGCATTTTTTGAGAGGGCCCTGGCCCACCCAGGGTTGATTTCGACCCACCGGTGTTGGTTTGGACCTCCCAATACTTTCAGCCGGTTTTAAAATGAAATGAGTAAAGATAACGAAAAGAACGGCTGGAATAAATAAGAGACTGGCAGAGGGTAGAGAATAATTACTAGAGCGATGTATCTATCTGTCCTGCTATCTTCTATCTATATCTACGCCTATACACATGGGGCTAATGCAGTTTTTTTGCATGATGAACAGTAACAGGAAAACATATATTTCTGTTGGTCAAAATAAAAAGCGCTAAATCCGTTGAGAAAGCCACATTTGGGGGCACGTTGGGATGTCAGGCCCACGGCTCGGCCCCCTAAATCACTTAAAGGAATCGACGCCCTGCGAGATGGCTTAAGCGTCCCTAAAACTGCCAGATGGGCCCATGAATCTACCCGAGGTGCCCCTGAAGATACCAAAGGAGCGCCTGAGGTGTCCCGTGGGACACGTGAGACTGTAAAAGGACCTGAAACCACTAAAGGGCCCTGACACCGCATACGGCCTGGGACCACCAAAAGTGCCCTTGAAAATGCAAGAAGGAACCTAACCCACATACCAAAAAAGTCTCCAGAAACTACGAGGGGGCAGAGGGGCACCAAGATCAGATACATTCACGACATTTGAACTGGATGGAGGGACGCAGTCGCCTAAAATCCCGCCGTTGATGTCATATTTCGGCCACTTTGTTGGTGAACAAAACGGAAAATTTTCTGAAACAAGGTGGCGCGCTTGAGTTGTTGTCACTTTGTAAAGTAAAAAAAACGCAAATTAAATCAAATATTTTCTCTTGAGCCTGAGCGCAGTGACGTTTTTTATATCCGAAGAGCAAAAATGGGAGGCCCGGCCGAGAGGAGCGCCGCGCTGGCCATTTGCGACCATTTGCGACCTCCCCGGCAATTCCTGGATCCGTCCCTAACCATGTCATGCATTGTATTTTTGCAATGTATCGGACTCATTGTTTTCTCTACTTTCAATTCTGCAAGATGTGCCACCAGAATAGTTTCTGAGAACTGCGGCAGAATGTAACACTGAGAAACTTGGTTACCACCGACATTGTCGATATGACATGTTTGTGACGTTCTAAGTGATGCACGGAGAGCAGAAAAACAGATAACAAAATTATTCACGGTAGGAAGTAACACACCAAAGAGAACCATCCATTGAAATGCATAAGTCCGGAGTTGCTACATGCATTTTTGGTTAAATCAATTCAATATGAGGGTGGTTAACGCTTAGAATAGCCTCCCCTCCTCAGCCGTCTGCTCTGTCTCTGCGAATCAATGAGAAGCAACTCGACGCTCACCTAAAAAGGTGGTATGTTCTCGACACCCGGTTAACGTAGGTTCTATAACACGAGTCAGATGAGACCAGGCCAAACAAACGCGCAGCCAGGATTTTCTTAAGTGGGTAGGGGGTGGCCGGACCCTAATGCAAAGAAAAAACAGCTTGAAGTAGAGCAACCGCTGCGGTCATCGCCGTGTAACGTAACCAGGAGAGCATTCCACAATGCGCTGCGCTCGAGAGTCTCTCGAGAGTCTCGCGAAGCAGCATCTTATCAACGAAGGATATTTTGAATCATTTAGTTATGTGGGAGCACACTTCGAAGCATCACTTTATGATATGTACTGCATGCATACCTAGTGACCGTTGGAGGGCGTTTGGCAACTGGTACACCGGCACCGATGCTGCGATTCTCATCGTCTCGTGAGCGGCCAAGTCGTTTTATTGCCTAACAAGCAAGTTACAGATGACGAGGCAGGCGACCATGTTTGAGATGCTAAAACGCAAGAAAACTGAAGGGTGAAAATAAAAATAAAAACAAATTCCAGCAAAGGCGACTTACAATCTTTAATGATTTCCTCCCAAAGACGAAACGATTAACGAGAGAGCACTCTGGAAAAGTCATCGTAAATCGCCCTTATATATATATATACACACACACACACATGATTTTTTGTAAGGCAAGGTAGTTCAAGGGGCAAATTTGTCATCTCGAGTGTATTTCAAACGTGATCTTCCGGATAGAAACATGGTCACTGGCATGCTTTTTCCATTTTCTGTCATTCATAGAGAAAAACTGCTGTTGAAAAACTCGAAAAGATATTTTGCCGTAGTTGGCATCAATGACGGCATAGGCGTTTATGAAGATCTTGCGTCAAAGCGAACGCTAGACCTATCTGAACAAATTTACATTTGATATTGTCATAATGACGTCATTAGTGAGAACAATGGCCAGTCTTATTGGTCTTGAAGTTTTCATGACGTCATAAGTTGACACCTTAGAACTAAGATGGATTTGCCATGGTACCAGCAAAATGAGCTTATATTGGGCATTCTATGTGAAAATACTAATGTGCGCACGCCTAGAGTGTAAGGTGATCGCAGTTGTCGCAAACACGTAGCATCAGTGGCGAATCCTCTCGTCCGCTGTTTGATTCAAGACTTGTCGGTGAATTGGCTGCCTGTGTGCGTGACTTGTAGGACTGACATTCCTCGGTTGACTGTCATTTGAAGTGTATTATTCCCACTGAAAAGGAATTTTGGCATCCAGCTGTCATGTCCAAGACGGTGGCAAGCAAGGGCTCCCGATGGAATTTGGATTTTACTGCAAAAGGCAGGGACAGGAACGCAGATCTGCCAGGACCTCCTGGGTACAGCCTGTCAGTAAACCAGACCACTGAAGCAAACAAGGCAAATGATCCCAGTCTGGTGATCAAACGAGCTTGGGATCTTGCTCTTTCACCCCTGAAGCAGGTGAGTGGCATGTTATAACACCAAAAGAAAATGCTCCAAATGGCAGCTATGTAAAGCCTTTTTGTGGAATCTGTTGAAGGGAGTGTTCTGCATTAATATGCATGTTGAAGTAATATGGCCAAGTTTTAATCCATACATAGACTAAGAGGTCATTGTGCAATATAGCATGCCTCAAAACTCTATACTTACAAAGGTCAGAAGTGATTTTCCATTGTTCTGATGCACCTTATTCTGCTGTATTATATTTACAACTGTTGTGTGATGTTGTGAGCCAGGAAATGCTTGGCCAGCAAGTGCATGCATACATTGGCATAAAGATGCCTTTATTATACCATTGATTATTGACTATGGAATAAGGTTTTAATCTTGATTTTGTGTCCTGGAGGTTGTTATGAATATTAAAAAAAATGGGCACTGAAAACACTATCATTGTCATTTTCCAGGCTGATCAAGTTTGTTTTTGGAAATCTTATTCAAATGGAACATTCCCTTTAGCATGCATTTTCCTCTACCCTGCCATAAGTGCATTTTGAAAGACATAACAACACAGCTTACCTGCTGGTTGTATGAGCCAATATATCTATAAGTTTGCATTTTTTATAGTCAGCCATAACATGTTAGATTAGGAAGCATTTGGTCCCAGGTCCACTGCAAACCTAGCTAAGCAGCATTATATTTGTGGTCTCAGGAGGATTTGGGACAGGAGAAGGAGGCATTTGAAGCATCTTGCATCCAAGATTTCCATGGAATGGAATAATGTATTGTGGTTAAATGAAGGTGCATTAATAAATCAGGTTGTGCTTTTTCACAGGCATGGAAGACATTCTTGTGCGTGAATCCAGCCTGAAACAATTTTAGGCAAAAAAAGATATCATACAGTATCTAGTTCTGTCAGAAAAAAATCATTGATGCTTTTATTTACAAGTGTTAAAAAACTTTGGTGTTAGTCAAAGGCTTTACAGTCTGTTATGAGAAACTTTGAAGTAAAGTGGGGATCACAGATTCCATTGTTGCATTGTCTGCTTTGGTAATTTTTCATAAGGTACTTGTAGGTTTCCTTTTTACCTGGCTTTTATTCATTTCCATCACACATGATGTATGCCATTATGGTGTACTATAAAAAATATAATTTTCTCATGTGATGTGAAATTCCATACTTTGATGGGAAGTTTGACAGTTTAAGTAATGTCTGCTGCCTCATGTTTTGATGGAAGTTTGATGGATTGTCAAATTTGTCCTGGAGACATTGAAGTTTATATGTTTTGGTGGTGTTATGTAGGTATGTTAATACATATATGTTTTTTTAATTTACTGTGGTGTAATGACCATTTGCCAACATGTGAAATTTGGAATGCTGGTATATTTAACCAAAATAGGATTATAGCTTGTAACCTGCCAATATGTAATCAGTATCCATTTAACTTGGTGCATTGTGCTGTAATGCTATATACTGGTGGGTTTAGCCACTCAGACCAAAATGATAAAAATAATGATTCCTTTCTGACTGTATACAAATGTGGAAAAGTAGCAGAACCTCACAAATATGTAATCAGTATCCATTTAACTTGGTGTGTTGTGCTGTGATGCTGTATACTGATGGCTTCAGTGGCTATTCAGTATACTTCAGCTTCAGTTCAAATTCAGTCACTCAGACCAAAATGATGAAAATAAGAATTTTTTCTTACTATATGCAAACACCAAAAAGTAGCTGAACCTCACAACTATACTCTCCTGATGTGAATTCTTCTCATGAGTTCAGGATTGGACATTTGCATGCAGTTTGATTTTCTTACATTTTCCATTCGTACAGTAACTGCATATCATTTATCTGATTTAATTAAAAATGATTTGCAGATTTGGGTTGTTTCAAATTTCTGTCAGATGTAAACATGTTACTTGCTTTTCTTCACATGTTTTGTGGAAAAGCTAAAAAATATACTTTTATTGTCAAAATGGGAAGTATGGATGCATGGCTCTGGGTTAAGCTGTTGAGATCTGATTATGTTATGTACATGAGCTAAGGACAGTGTGATTAGAAAGAGCTGATTTTTGTTTAAATTAATACATATATATATATATATATATATATATATATATATATATATATGTATATGGCATTGCATTGGTTTCAGAATAAGCATGTGGCCATCACTGAGTACAATACTTTTCCCATGCTCACAGGTTGCAACAAAGATCATTGTTAGTGATTAAATAAGGTGCAGGTACCATATAGGAAGCATGCAGGAAGAAGGTATAGAACAGTTAACTTCTTTTCAGTTGTAATATTTAGTTATTGCTGCACAGTGCTAATTTTTGTTTAAGAGTTCATTCATTCACATGAGGGAAAGTCTCATCCATGGTGAGAATGTTCTTGGAAATAGGAATGGAAACTGCTTGGATGCCGACCATTTGTGGTTTGTTACAGATTCCAATGAATCTCTTCATCATGTACATGGCTGGCGACTCCATCTCAATATTCCCGATCATGATGATCGGGATGATGTTGCTGCGCACCGTGAAGGCCCTGTTCTCCATCCAGCAGACGTTCAAGATGATTGAAGGGGATCACGCTATTCTGCAGCGGCTTGTCTACCTTGTGGGCATTCTGGCCAGCATCGGACTGGCGCTGTACAAGTGTCAGTCGATGGGGCTGCTGCCCACGCACGCCTCCGACTGGCTGGCGTTTGTCGAGCCCCAGGAGCGCGTGGAGTTCGCTTTTGGCGGCGTCAAAATGTGAAGCCGAGGGCCGTGCGCAGGAGCCAGGAGAGTCGCCACTGTTTCCGCGTTCCGCACTGCACGTTCGTGCGTCTGAGGACCTGAGTGCTTACGAGTCATGTGTTGTGCGAAACTTGACCGTTTGATTTCAGTTAAGCCATTGTGATTGTTTTACTACATGCATATGATTGATTTGTACAGAAGGGGCCCAGTTTGCGTTCTTTCTGACCCTCCAAAGTACCGAATTAATTGAAAGATCATGGCAACACCACCAGACAGCGCGGTTTAGAAATGTAGTCTGCGCGATGCGATGGCTCAGTTGTCTCTAAGCGATGGTGACTTGACGTGCTTTCGATTTTGGATAATTGTCATGGTCTGTTTTCCATTTGGTTGGTCAACTTTACCATCATTGTTCGCTGTGATCAGTGTTCGACGCCTGTCATAAGTCAAACTTGTTTTTAGGCCAATCGTGCGTACTCCAATGCTCCGGAAGTTCTAAGGATGTTATGAACGGCCCTGCACCATAGTTCTGTGTCGCTAAGAGTTAACCATGATGACCGAAGAGAGCGATATGGATACTGGGATACGACTAAAATACAACTCGTCGCTGGTAGCGACGAGAACAAAAGTCGCGTATAGCCGCGGTTTTTCCCTCCATATAATGCCTTTACGATGCATTAGACATAGGAGTGGCATCCTTGAATGACAGAATGGAGGGCGCAATCTTAGGTTGACGAACTCCCATGAGACCGTGGGACGACGCAGTACTGTCTTTGCAATTTAAATTTGGCTGCGGCGAGCCTTAACATTATAACACTGTAACGTTCATATTTGGCTCACCTCGGACAAAATATGGTGCGTTTCCAGCACATCGAAGTCGGCAACTCGCTTAAGGCAAACCAGGAACCGCGAAGTGCATCGTGAAACACCCGTGAAGTTGGTCGTTCAGGCCGCAAGAAAAACAGATGCAATCAAAGGTTCAAAACGCTGCAGTAGGCCCAGCACTGGGTCATTGTCAACCTTCCGTGAAACAAGAACAGCATTCGATCACTCAAAAAGGTGCTTTTATGCTACGCATTACTGATACAGATCACTTGAAACGACAACCGATGTCAGAATTTTGACTGAAGGCCAGTCTGACATTAAATGTGTTCTGAGTAGCATTTGGGTGTTAGGAGTGTGAAATGCCAGTATAATACATCCACGAATGTAAAAACTTGGGCTACTTTGAAATGATTTATTCTGACTTAATGGTTTCATAGGGATGTTTCGATGAGATGCACGATTTGACACAAGATTAATCAGCGTTCAGCCATGGCACTATTTGTCAAGCCTGACAGATCCATCGAAAAAGAAGCCAGGAAATCAGCAACAAACAAACAAATGATTGTTTCATAGCCTTCCTAGGTAACCATGGTTACTTCTGGCAGTGATATTCTTGGGACAAGCATTTGTCATGTTAATTTTTCTAGCTATAAGTGTTATTTAAAATGTCACCAAATCATTGTATTCCATCTCTATTTAGGGTCCATTTTTCAACCTTAATTAATACTTAGAAGGTTAGCCAAAGCTGGCTAACCTTCTTTTTGCAGAGCACATGGCCAGGATTTTTTTTTGGGGGGGGGGTGCCAAAAGCCCAGTTTTGTCAAGCCACTGGCATATGACAAGTTTCATTTTAAAAAGTGGCAGTTTTGTGCAGTTGACCTCAAATTAAGCTCACAAGAAAAAACATAATGTTTGCTTTTGCAACATATATATGCTCACTATTCTGTATTCCTGTGAAATTGCTTAATATCTAGTGTAGACTGCTTGGCTCAGGGGGAGGGGCAAGGCCCCCATGACATTACTGGCTTTATCCCTGGTTAGCTTATGCATAATGTCTTACAATGTTGCTGTTATTTTCAGATGAGAACAGATCAAGCAGCAAACACATCATGTGTTATTACCATTTATGTACTAGGATTCCTGGTATGTATTCCTATATGTGTATCAAAACAGCAAGCTAAGCTTTCACCTGTTGATTTAGAATGGTACAAGATAATTATGGTGCTGTCATTTTATGTTGTACAATTACCATGACAGAAGAATATTAAGGTGTGTTTAAGACGAACTTTTGAATTTTTTAGGGGGTTAATTAATAATTTGTTCTTTCCAGTTCCAGTGGCATCTTGGTGTGAATGTTCCCAGTTACATACTTTCCAGTTTTTTATAGGTTAGACACATTTTGCCTAAGTAATATTCAGGGAAATAGACTCATAGAGTAGTACATTTCACCATGCAGATTTTTGGAATTCAGATTTGCAGTTATAAATGCCACTGTGCAAACATTATTAATCAATGTTTAGGTTTTGGTACTGTTAATGCTGTTCAACATGCATGGTGGTGCTTTGCTTGTTTCCAGGACCTGTTTGCCATCAGCCTAATCTTGCCACTTATGCTAAGCCATGGTGAGAGCCTGGGTGCCTCACCTGTGGTGAATGGTCTGGTGGGCTCTGTGTATGGTGGTCTGCAGCTCATCTCTAGCCCAGTTTGTGTAAGTTACCAGCTAGATGGAGCATGTCCTTGGCCCACAAGGTCTGCCACTGGAGGAATTTTGATAGGCAGAGGATGTGTTTTACATTGTATGTAGAGTGTAACAATGAGTCTTTAAATATTATGCAGCAAAGGATACCACAAAAGCTTGATATCTCATCAGCATGTAGTAGAGTCATTGGTTCAATGAGATGTGAATAAGCTATATAATGCTGTTTTGCATAATCTCATGTTGTTTGCAGGGTGTACCTTAATAGGCTGATAAACGGCTTGTAGTTTTGTAATGGCAATGGGCAGGCACTTATGCCAACTTTTTGTTAAGTTTAGCAATTTACTGCACTGTTTGTTTTCTCCAAGGAAGAGTTTAACAAAGAGCAGAATGTGGGGCAGATGACAGGCTCCTGGGCATTTGTGATGGACAGGGCAGCCTCAGTGACCAGTACGGTCGCTCTCGGATACTGCTGATCTCCCTGTTTGCCTGCTGCATCAGCTACTTTGTACTGGCATCCTCAGAAACAATCCTGCTTCTCGTCGTTTCCCGGGTGCTGTCTGGTAGGTCTTGACAGATTATTGCTTCCTTTTACTCATGGTCTCATTGTATAAATTTCAAGCTGTGGCTTCATTTGTGATCCTTGTGCTTAGAGTTGTGCACAACCTCCATTTTTTGTTTAAAGAGTATTTAGGGTAACTCAGAGTCAAACCCAAAACTAGCTAGAACAGTATCATGATTTGTGTATCAGTTACAATGGAGTGTTTTCAATGCCATCAGTGAGGTGCAGTGATGAGTGCCATCATATCCTAACTTCTAACCTACAGTTCACGTTCATGCACTGTAATGACTTCAACATTTTTTTCAACACAGTTGGTGTCTGTTTACCACTCTTATTCGTGGCTTATCGGAAGCAAAAGAATTCGATCTTGCTATGAAGCGCATGCATTGTGTCCCACTGTAATCAGCATTATGAAAGATGATTGCAGTTAAGCAAAGGCAATTTTTGCTGCCGGATAGGTACATTTAAGCATACGCAGACGCTATGCCGGACCCTGCTGGTGGACCTTGAGCCACCATCTGAACGGCAGAAGGTCATCGGCTGGTTCAACTCCATCTCCAGCATGGGCTTCATCGTGGGCCCGCCAATCGGAGGGCACCTGGCCGAGTTGGAGGGCGGCTTTAAGCTGGTCACCCTCATCTGTGCAACTCTGTTCTGCATCATGTTTGGTAAGGTAGTTCGTTGTCACCTTCGTTGATATCTTTTGCATTGAATTGTGAATTGAATTGAACAATGTAGCTATCGTGTTATCACTTAAGAGCTGGTCTGGTTAAGCAGTGATATCCAAGTTTTTTTGATCATAGGAAATGACAATGAAGCAGTTCTTTGTTCATCGCTCCCCTCCAGCTGAAGGCATCACACATGAAGCAGACTGATATATGACCTCATCTGTAGCTCTTACCCATGCATCTTTGTCGTGTGCGTTTGGGATCTGCATAACATGCCTCGTATGCACTAATACCAAAGATAATAGCCAATAAAACAATAATTATTGCTTCCTATCATATCAGTCCTACATATTTACAATACAGTACATTTAGGATTCTTCCTCTGACAGCCGTCGTTTTCTGGGTGTGAAGAGCTGTCGCGTTCTTGCGCTTATCGGCCACGTCACCCGTCTGCCGGGGTCAGTCGACACCTAAAGCGTTGCGTCCCATTTCCAGTGCTGGCGCTGCTGTTCGTGCGCGATAACCCGCGGACGCCGCACGCGACGCCCGGCCCGGCGCTGGGCGGCTCGCTGGCCTCCTTCCGCGACGTCCGCTGGGCCGACATCGGCGACCTGATGCTGGTGCGCTTCTTCTACGCGTTCGCCGTGCTGTTGTTCCGGGCCAACTTCTCGTCGACGGTGAGCCGGCTGTACGGCGTGACGCCGGTCGTGCTGGGCTACCTGATGTCGTTCCAGGGCGTGGTGAGCGCGGCCGCCGGCGGGCTTACCGGGCCCCTGGAGCGGCTCAGCGGCGACCGGCTGACCGAGCTGGCGGCGACGTCGGTCGCGTTCTGCGCGGCGCTGCTGGCCGCCAGCCTGGCGCCGGACCTGCGCTGGCTGGCGGCGGCGCTGGTGCCGCTCTGCGTCAGCACGGCGGCGCTGCGCGCCTGCGGCACGGCGCTGACGCTCGACCGCACGCCGGCCGAGCACCACGGCCTGGTGATGGGCGCTGGCCAGAACATCGCGGCGTTGGCGCGGCTGGCCGCGCCGCTGGCCGCCGGCGCCGCCCAGCAGCTGGTCAGCGACCGCGGCCCGGGCCTGGCCGGCGCCGCCTGCTCGGCCGTGGCGCTGTTGGTGGCGCTGCACATTCGACGCCGGGCCCGCCGCGGCCTCAAACGAGACTGAGGCGGCCTCCCGCTGTCCCGGAACACCAGGGCGTGTGGCGCGATGGGCGCGCCCGCCCGGTCACGGCTCGCACGGCTGCTTGGCGTGGAGCTGCGGGCGGTGTGGCCGAAGCGTAGTTACCTTCTGCGGTTGTCTTGTTCAAATGCTGGACCCGAAGTCAGTAGTTTGTCCGGCCAGGAAGAGCGAAATGTGTGTGAAGCTGAACACAGCTGTGTGAGGAAGTAGACGAGTTGTCCGGTCTTTTCTGTGTTGGTGGCATTACTTTTCCGATGTTTTTTTTTGTGATTAGCCATAATAATCGTGGCAAGACGCTTCCGGGCAAAAGTTACTACGAAATGTGTTGCTCATTGTGAAGTCAAATATGATATCTGTGTACCGTTCCGCATATCATTGTTACATTTCTCCGTCCTCTGTGGTCACCCTCCGTAAATAATTAAATTATTTGCTTGAGTGGCCAAAAAGACGTTATTAAACAATCGTGCTGTTGTGATATGATTGGCATGAATATGAAAATATGGAAATAGACAGCCTTCTTTATACTTGGAAAAACTTGGGGTTACACGCGATAGTTTATATATATATATATATATATATATATGTATGTATGTATAAACAAGAACTCAACGTTTCGGCCATAGGTCATCTTCAAGCCGCAGCATTCAAAATGCTAAAGCACGCGTCAGTCAAGCAAAACCAACTTTGGAACTGCAGACACCAACATGAATATGGGAAAACAGAGCCATTACACTAATGTAAATCGACGCAAACTGGGGTCCTTTATTTATTTTGAACCTCCTGCCCGGTCTTTGCAGTCTTGCATCCCCGAGATGTTCGTTAAATTTGCCTGTCTCTTAAATCTTTTCGTTAAATTCGAGGCATTGAACGAACATATCGGGATGCAAAACTGCGAAGACTGGACACGCTTCTAGGGAAGCATATGACCGCAAACCACTTAAACATGCAGTATGCCGACACCCACACGAAATTCACGATCGAAATTTTAGCCGCCGCTAATGACAGTGCGGACCTTCAAGTCCTGGAGTCATCTCCCATTTGTAAACTCCATCCACATCTTAATACACAGACTACTTGGTGTACCATTTGAGTTTACGGGGAGAGGCTTAATGGTATCGTTGTTTTTATTCCCACCTGCGTGCAATAACTTAACTTGTTTGTGAAGGTTTAAAATACATAACAGGCCCTAGACTGCGTACAATGACATTATTATAATTATGCAATGTTCTGTCCTTGTTTGTTTGTATGATCGATATTTGCAGCTCATACACTAAATAATATCTGGTCACAATAAGAAAGAACCTAAGGTTGTCGTTTGCATCTGTGTAATTGGTGGCATTTGGCATTGTCCTGTTCATGTTTTTTTTGTTTTCCCTGTTCATGTTGGTGTCTGCAGTTCCGAAGTTGGTGTTGCTTGATTGATGCGTGCTTTAACATTCTGAATTTTGTAGCTTGTTTTTTCCATTGCTCCTGAACCCAGACGATGGCGTATGGCCGAAACGGTAAGTCCTCGTTCATATATATATATATATATATATATATATATATATATATATATATATATATATATGAACATATACACATATATATATATATATATATATATATATATATATATTGTGTATATATATACACAAAAGATATATATATATATATATATCTTTTGTGTTCAAACCCAAGTTTCTCCCGATATAAAAAGGCTGTCTGTTTTCATAATCATGCCAATAGCCCAGGGACCCGCAAGGACATTTTTTGACTTTATTTAATTCCAGTGTTGTTATGACATTCAATAAGATGACCTACAATGGTAATCGTTAACGAATATTATGACTGCAAGGCTCAGTTGAAGTAAGCTCATAAAAAACATTGACCATTAACATTACAACATGTAAAACACAGCACAAATATTTATCCAAATTGTTATACAAAATAGTCAGTTTGATAAGTTTTTTGTCAGACAGATAAAGAAATCAGATGTCCGCCATCCCTGGCTTGCCTTTCTGCCGTGAAGTGGTCGTTCTCTGCTCAGCTCTCCGCCGTTAGCTGCGCTGCGATGGCTCCTGGGATCTCGTGTTTGGTGTGGCAGAATTTTGTTGCCCATCTGCACAGTGAGACGCGGTCGCTGTGTCGGGTCGGCGCCGGGTCTTCTCGTGGGTGCGTTTTGATCACAAGCTTGATTTTTAGTGGCGTCATGACGCACGCACAGCGGTTGTCACGCACCGGGATAAATACAGTAATGTGCCAAGATTCGTCGTCTTCATTGGATTCTGAATGTCCTCGCAGGATGTGGAGGCCGGAGTGAGCTCCACGTGAGCAACGTGAAGAACAATACGATCGGTGTTTGGTGATATAAACGCAGTCACATAGCAAGGTGAATCTTCTGGAAAACAATTGGCCGATCATCTCTGACGTTATGCTATAGCAGAATCCCTCAGCTGTTAGTTACTTTTGTTTCAGTGCCAGTCACTGTGCAGTATGCCCTAAAGAGACCGGAAACCCCGACAGGCTGCCTTTGTTCAGAAACATAACTCACTTCACAAATGAAGCAGACTGCTGCGGCAATCATCAGAAGTGCAGCACTTAGTGCCTCTGCTCAAGGCAAATACATGTGTTATTTCAAAAGCTTACATTGCAGGTCCTTTGGCCACCGTAAGAAAATTGCTTGTCAGGGGTGGGAAGACAGATGCATTTCTTGATCGAGCTTTCCCGATGACAGATCTGCAATGGCAGTCTTTCCTTGGCAGACGCACTATTGGAAGAAGACGACACGTTCCCACGTCATAAACGTGCGGAAATTCTTGCGATCACCGTCTTCCCAAGGCTGTCGTGGACATCGCGCCGATCGCTGGTGTCGTCGCGTCGGGGGTGTCGGTCACCGTCTATGGCCTGGAACTAACAGTGTAGCACCGATCTGCCGTCAAGAAGTTGTCGAAAGATGCTAGCAAAAGGAGCAGGAAGCCCTGGATCGCCATTCCGTGACCATGCTAGACAACTTGTCCGCTCGCTGATCTGTAAATAGACTATAACCGACACAAAGGAAATATGTGAAAGGTGGACGTGTTCTTTTCAGCCTTCCATCAAAATTTCTTGCATGGTGCATTCCAGGAACAGCAAGTGATGTGTTAAATGTGCGAAGCAATCAGGCGATGCCTTATTGCTTTCAGCATGATTGATTTGCCGATGCCAGGCAATCTCCGAGCAAGGAGCGTAACAAATGCGCGCAGTAATCAGACGGTACAGTTCACCGTTTTCACACCACCACACGTGTGAGGGAGCCCGAAGGGCAGGCAGCGTAGCGGCTGTGCGAAGTTGGTGGCGGCCGTACCAACTCTAAATAATCTTAAGGTTATTTCTATGAGACCATCAGGGAATAAATTGCCGGAAAATACCCCTGGCTTCAGCTTTCAAAACACTCCCACGCTGATGGCCCAGCCCGGCTTAAGACACCGTCCGACGCGTCCACGAGCTCCGGGCTGCCGCAGCCGGCGGTACTGACCGTCCGAGCTATCCGGAACGCTGCAGACTGCGGCCGAGGTCAAACAGCGCCCTGAACATGGAGCCGATGCCGCGTTTGCGGGGCGGCGCCTGCCGGCCGGCGGTGGGCGCGGCGGACGGCGGCTGGGACGGTTCCGGTGCCGGCGCGCGGTCTGCCTGGTCACCGGACTCTCTGCGGAGGGGGGGGGGGGCGGGGGGTGATAGCCGGCCACGCGGCCGACAGGCGTCTTACTACGCCATGTCTTAGAGAAATGACGCTGTTCGGCGACGAACTGCTATCTAGAGCAATGGTCCCATTCTTTGTTCTTTCGAGGACATCTATGCTAGACGGGCATGCGGATCAATTATTAACAATATGACCCGACAGTGTGAAATGCATCGCATGGCTCTGATATATGACGTAATTAAAAAAGTCACATGTTCTGATTCTGGTGTGCAAAGTGGTTCTACGTATTTAGTTCCCACCAACCGTTCATCACTTGCCTGTTGTCATGATTGCTGAGCGTTACGCCGAGGTCAGAACCCACTTTGACGATTCTAGACCTGTCCTTCGAGGCTCTGTCTCTGCGCTCTTTCACTTTGGTTTTCTCGCTGCCTGCGGCGAGAGAGGTGAGTTTCGTCACACTTTGCAACACGCTGGCGGCCGAAAACGCGATCTGCCGCCCCCCCAAGTCGGACTGATTAATGAGTTTTATGATAATCTTCCATGATACATTTCACCATGTTGTCAGTCGCTCAACGTTTTTTCGCATGGTTGTCGTTTGTCCCAAGTAATACGAGACCGGACGTTTTAATGATATCTGCGCACTGATGGGACCGATTAGGCTCCTACTGGCGGTTTTTCGAGCGCCAAAGGTAAACCGCGGTGCCGTCGTGCTGAAATATGGCGACTGGTCCTACGTAGGTAGCCTAACACACATGACAGCAAAATTTTAACGCTCTGCGTGAACCAGGGGCGGCTTCAAGAGACATTTCTGGGAGACACGTCATGCGATTTTGCGGGTGCTTAAGACACGCGCTCGCTACTTTAGACATCAGTGTTGTAAACCAATGTTTTGCAATGATATGATTTCAGTTCATGACATTCATGACAACTGGCCATTCATATGGCCGAAAAACATTTGGATACTGTCAAGGGTGAATGCAGGGCTAGGGGCAATGCAACGTCATGTGTAAGTGGGTAATGCGTGCCGAAAACAAGGAATGGCTCAGTAGACAACCTTTCTACGAGTCATCAGTTTTTTTCTTCAAATGCCATGTTTTATAGAACATATGTAGGGATCAAGGGCGGAGCCAGGTATAGTAATTTGGGAGGCCTAGAGTTTGACTCACAATTGCCAATGCTTCCCATCATCGAATTCAACCCCACAATGTCATTCATGGACATCGCATGCACGACAGATACTTATACATGCGTGTTCACAGGTAGATCCAGGGGAAAATAAAGGAGAGAAACGGAATGTAAGAACGACGGTTTGGTTATCCGAATACAACACTGACACTTCCATACAGTATGGTCTCCCATTTTAGTTTCCTGGATGCACCATTAGTGTTTCTCATACAAAGTAGCCATCGCCTCTGGTAAGGATGCTGAAATTAACCCAGTTATTCAGGTAAAAGTACAAAAACACCAGTAGTAACCAGACACCGACAGCAAAAACAGCAACATTTTTGGTAATATCTCTCCTGTGCTCACGACCCTCAATTAGCAACTGGTCTGGAAATTGTTTCTCATCATGTCTTGATACTAACTACAGGCTAAAAAGCTTTTAACAAAGTGAACAAATCTGGTATTGTATGTTACGGAATAAAAATCTGATGTTGACGCTTTTTTGCCCATCCCGAGGAAGTCAGTGCTGTTCCTTTTTATACAAATGGAAAATTAAGTAAGATCACGTGCTTTAGCTCCAGCCATGTTTCGTCGAAACTGGTCGAGTAGATCGGCAGTTCAGATATGTATGGGCTGGGGGAGGGGTCACTGGCCTCCCGCATCGATTTCAAGCAAAACACACCGCATTTAAGTGGAGTTAAGAACTAAGCCCGGGCTAAGACGATGCAGCTCGTTTTGACAATGCGAGCTGCCCGTCGGCCTACCTCTCTTCGAGTCGGCTTCCGTGTCCGTGTCGGTGTGCTGCCGCTTCCTCGTCCTCTCCAGGACGTCGGTGGTGGTTTTGCCGTGTTTGGCTCCGATAGCGAGCGCCGGCCCGCCGCCTGCACGGGCGCCAGAGGCGCCGCCGGTGACATTTCCAGCGCGACCGACAATTAGGGGCGACGGGGATGAATGGTTCGCCCCGACGACGGGCGTGGCGCGCCCACTGGGCGGCGCCCGGAACGACAGCGTCGCGGATGACGCGGGAGGCAGGGAAATTAAATACCTCGCGTGAGGAACGGACCGCGGGCACGGCTGCTGAATTCTTCCTCATGAGGCATGGTGATCAACGGAATGCGATTCGCGTTCAGCATGAGATGCATGATTCCTTCGCAATTTCTAGCTCATCGTTGCTGCAAACGATTGCTATACTGGTGCATTCATTAATGCTATTGACGTCCGTGCTGGAAGGTTGCTGCTTTCTCAGTCATGAATCAACGCGAGAAGCACACGCCACCCTGTCACCCATCGCCGCACTCCGTAGGCAGGCTTGAATGCGCCCGACGCCCACTCACCCACGGAGACGACAATGCCGAGTCCTTTACGCCGCTCTTTGGTTTCCGTCTTGCGCAGGGTGTGCCTCTCGGTGTCCTGTTTTTCGCGGAGGCGTTTGGTGCGGGGGTCGTCCCCCCCTTCGACCCGCTCCCGTCGCTCTCGGCGCCGCTCGGTCGCGTTGTTGATCCGCTCCAGCTTCTCGGTGTCAGAGTCGTTGCGGTGCAGGGACACCTTGATCACCGGACCTGAAAGGCAGCGGACGTCCGGGAGGCCGGGCGACCGGGGGGGCCGGGAGAGCCCCAGGCACCGTCTCCAGGTCTGAGGTTATCGCCACCAGGGGGCAGCGAGACAACTGGCGACGATCGCTCTTTCACTGAAGCTGTTCTGTCACTCGACGGAGAACAGCCGTTTCAAGAAAAGTTTGCAAAATGCCCTGTAGCAAAAATGGATGTTGCCATTTTCACCGTTCGTAGCAAGAAAGTGGTTATTTCGAAAAACGTTTGAAACTCAAAGTTTCAACCCACTAGAGCACTGCAGCATTTTCTACATCCCTCTCTCCCTCTCCCTCTCTCTATCTCTCTTTCTCTCTTTCTTCATCTAAATCGCAAAGTTCACCTGCTGCGTCTTTCAGTATCTTTATCTAAGCACCATAACTACCTTTCCTTATAACAGTGGATAATGATGCTCACACCAGGCCATCCGGTAAAGGGTATTATGAAGTAATAACCTGATTCGTAGACATGATATCCTGTTTGGGCTCGCATGTCTTCCATTTCCTTGGGATGTCTCTTTCAAGAACATCATCGGCTTATGCCAATTGTAAAATTCCGCGTGTAACACCTAGCCTCACATGCTATAAGAACCGCAGCTTAATGGGTCCGTTTTTTCGTTGATTTTACTGGCTCTACGAAGCAACTGTGTATGTACGGACCAAAAGGCTACGCTTATATACAAACAAATGTATTTAGGAGTTTTTCATATACTTCCTCAAAAGGCAAATTGATGAAGTATCCTGTGGCACTATAACGTAATCAAAAATATTTTGCTAATTCTAGCCAAAGTCGCTATACGTATGTGTTTTTACCCCAGACAGTTAAACGTCATCAATGTGGATACCTGCATGGTTTATAGTCGAAAATCATGCACACTGACGTTTTTTCCTGATGTTATGCCCACTATAACATACTTTTAAACAATATTTACAATGTCATTAGCTTCCTCATTATTTTCAAAGCAATTTTAATACATTTTAAAGTTTTCTTGGGTCAAACACAACAACACGTTTGTTACCATTGTGAAAACGGTGAGACGATGAGCGCTTCCAGCAAGATAAAAACTTACCGAAGTCATCAGAAGCAAACGCTTCGTCAAACAGTCTTGCTGCTTTTTTGCTGCCTGTGAATCCGCACGAAGCATCGTGAGATATCCTGTCTACACAAAACTAATCGAAGTAAGCTCTCGAAACTTCGAGAAATGGATTGTACCACAACCCTGGCGCCGCAACCATCGGGGCAAATGCCAAGACATGGGCAAGACGGACTGGCATCCGGAACCGAGTGAACCGACGCTCGACGTTATTCGGAGTAGCGGACGATTTGACTTTCTGCGCCAAATGTACTGACGTCCCCAGCCAGAGGAATGACACCAGCAGACAGGCAAGCTGACGTCTATGCCAGGCGACTGGCAAGCGTCGCCGAACGAACCAGAACCCGGAACTGTGATACGCAACCCGCAGCAAGAGGTGAATCAGCATCGCATTACAGACAAGGTGGCGTTGTTCAGTAAAGGAACTGCAGCTCTGCTATGCAACCCGAAGTCACTTCAAGACTAGCCGGCTGAAAGGCCCAGCTAGGCTGGCTTCGACCGCCAAACTGACACGGGGAAGGGACTGCCGACGGGAACCCAGACAAGCATTAGACAGACCCGCAGCTTAGGGACTTAGCCGCGACCCGAAGACGACACCGCGCCGGAGCAGAACGGGCCGCACGGGCCGGACGGAGAGACGGAGGTAGGTAACTTTAGCTGGCAGCGCCTGGTGCGGCGACAGGAACGGTCGACTGAGCCACATGGAGGACGACTCCATGTTCAGCGGCAGGCCGCCCGGAAGCAGGCGGTTACGCTTCCCAGCGTCCGCCGCCGGCCGCCGCCGGCCGTGCGGCCAGCCGGCCGGCAGGCGCGGCATCGGCAGCCGCGCCATCGAGAGCGTGGTGCGGCCCAGCAGCCAGCCGCCGGAGCGCGCCGGCCGCGAGCCGTTGGGCCGCGGCGGCGGCCGGGGCATCAGCAGGCTGACGGAGGTCTGGTGCGGCCGGCGCGAGGCGACCGCCTCCCGTCGCGCGGCCGAGAAGCCGTCCCCGTGGCGCAGCCACAGCAGGGAGCTGCGCATCTTCTCCACGGGTCCCAGCAGACGGACCCCTTTCGACGCGCCGTCGGCGCCGGCCAGCAGCAGCAGCACGGCGGCGGCCGCCCACCACATGGTGCCCGCGCCCGGCCGCGAATGTCAGCGGCCACTGACTGACAGCGGCGGCCGGCCGGCGGCCGCGACCCCGCCGCGGCAGCGCCCACCGCGGCCGCGGCCGCCGCTGACGGCGCCGTCACGGCCGGTCGCGGCGACGCCGGGCGGTCGCGGCGACGGCTCGGCCTCGGCCCGGCGCCGCCTGTTCCGGGCCCGGCCGCCGAAACGGACGCAGGCGGCCCGGTCCCGGCCAGACGACGTGGAGTTTCGCGTCTTCCTGCGCGGACGCCGCGCCGCGCCGACAGCGGAACGAAATGAACGCCACGAGCCAATCAATCGCCGATCGCTGATATTTCAGCGATATCGCCGGGTAATGGACCTTTCGACGTGTCGCGCGGGCGAGGACCAACTGTGACGTACACAGTTTCGCCTGAAAGTCCGTCAGGCGACATTTGCAGGATGTGCAACGTCCCTGAGTGGCAAATGTCATCGCTCACGTGCTCACTTGCTGCCTGCACAGTATCTCCATCTCCTCGCCCGGCTCACGGTCAGGCAACGTTTCAGAACATACGCACCGGTTTGTCATCGCGTGAAGAGAAATGGCATACTGTCGTTTACTGAAGCTCTCCTCGGCCCAAGCTACGACCATATGGGCCTTGATGATGGTCCAACCTAGGAAGTGGGTACAACCCACCGTTTGGCAAAGAAGCAAACAAGAATACAATAACAGGCTTGAGAGATCAGACGTTTTGTTTACGCCTGGCGCGACATCAAAAACAAACCAAATGATACTAAGATGTTCTGATTTAATTATTCTCGTCGGACGAACTACAACTGAAAAGCTTAAGAAAAGGACGTCCTGACATTCACACTTCTTGTTCGCGACTGACAACCGTAACTTGCCGATTAACATGCACAAACTTCATTAGCTCCAAAATGAAACCATGGCCATATCAGGATTCATGGTCCATTTCGCCCAGTAGGACGAAAAGGTCAACGTGACGGGCTGCGGAATGATTCAATCAGATGTTCAAGTCCCGGCTTATCCATTTCCATTCCATGAATTCAAATGCATTCCTCCATTAGATGCAAGTGTACTCGAAGCTTGGTCTGAATCTGAATAAAACAGAAAAGGGTACGAGCGAATAGAATAGCTCAAACCAGAAGAAAGACACTTTTCACGACATACATACTTCCTGTTCGAATGACACAAAAACTGCTCAATGACAATAAATGGCTAGGCATGTAAACTCAAAGGCATTTGTCTTGAACTCACCTTGTGACGAGTGCCAGTCATCGACGTCAAAGTATCCACCTATATCAAAACATTTGGGACTGTAGTGCCATCTATCGCGTACAACGTGTCCGATGAAGGTCCCTGCCATATGGCCCCGAGGCCTACCTGGCAATTTTTGGTCAGGATCAGGAGCGCGAGAACTCCTCCACAGTTGGGGAGGGGCAAAGAAGCATTTTGGGCCAATTTCTTTCTAATCACGGCCCATAGGAGTCAACCTTAAATTTCAAAAACGCTGGGTAGGGGAGCAGCCGCCCCCGGCCCCGTTTCCCGCGTCCTTGTGTTTGGCGAACTACAGCACAAGTCTGCATGTCACAGTAACGTCATCGATGGTACATACAGTGCCAATGACAGCTTTGAAAGTGGGGAAAATGCTAAAATAATCGCATACATGTGAATCTAGGCCAATTTTATCGTTCTGGTGGCTGTGTCATGATAAGGTATGGAAAAACAGGCTTGAGCTTCGAAATCACCGACAAAGTACATTTCAGACCAAAATTAAAGTAATGATTTATTGTCAAGCGATAATATATTTAAGCGCTCAGTTCCCCTGCGTGTGAATCCATTCCCAATGTTGCCCTTTTGAACCCTTTGGCCGAAACCTGCTGCCGGGTGTACCCAGTGTGTGAATGTGCTGGTTTCATATCTGTAGCTTTAGCTTCACGCTAGAAAGTAACACGATAGAAAATTGACTGGGTCGAGAAAACCATGCTTTAAGAAATATGCATTTTGGTCTTTTTCTGGTCCACGCGGTCTAGATCATAGGAAACTTTAATCAATGGAAAAGGGACTGTTTCGATTGTCAAAGTTGCCTGAAAGCTTTATATTGCTTTAATTTCCTCTTCTTTGTCGAATCGGGAGCTGTGTTTGTAAGCTTATGTTTAACTGGTGTGCTCTGTTTGCCCATCTTCTGCGTTTGGAGCTAACGCCCATCCCTAGGTAAACTGCTGGATGGCGCGCAAGCCGGTCCGGCGAGTTTGATCAAGTTTTTCTAGGCTTTGTTGTTCCGCTGGCCTCTACCAAGCTGACAGAAGCACCGAACGTACGTGGGTAAACTAAAACGTTTATAACCACCGCGGGCTTATGCTAGACCTATCATCGACCAAAGACCTGCACTGTATTGAGCCAAAATCAACTTACCGTGTCCCGTTTCTTTTTCTGGCTCCTCGTGTACTTTGCGCGCATGTGAGCAGATCGCTCTCGTGTCGTTCTGGCCGCACTTTCTGCGTTTTACATGATCTGAAAGGCAAAATCACGTCAAACCGATTAAAGGAACACAGTTCCTTCACAGCCATGAACCTATAGGTCTAGTTCAGTAACTCACTTTCCTTTAACGCGCGCTCAGGTGGGTGGGGGCAATATGACCCACCTAAGGTTTTTCCAAAATGGGTCCCAAACGGTGCAGCGCAGCTATACCAAATTTAGCACAGCTGTACACAATAAAACAAAGGATCTTTCATAGTTAAAAAATGCTAAGGTTATTCAAGATGTCCAAGTCAGAATGCGTTAAGTCCGATCATGGTTTTCAGATATGATCATTTTTGGGGTAAACTTCAAACTACTGCCATGAATAAACGTTTAGAGACAGACTTTCAGATTGTTTATTGGTGCACAGATAACTTCCCCCAAAAATGTAGGAATAATTTAGTTGATCTGCGGTTAGGTCACGAGGTCAGGTCAAGGCTAAAAAAAATATTTTCGATCATGAAACTGTAAAATGCCACTTCATCTTCTACCGGCGTAACAAGTTTCAGGTCAAGTCACAGAGAGATGACCAAAACTGTGCTCGCGTAATTTCGTTTTCTGAAGAGGCCAAATAATGCCACGCCGCCGATTCAATGCCTAATTCATGGCTAAAAGAGTACAAAGAATATCAGGGATGACCGAATACAGGGTCAGATGGTACTGATCTCTTCTAGGTCATCATCATGACCTGAGATAAACTTCATTGACCTTATTACACTTTTTCTGCGAACGCTTTCTTTCTAAGTTGTTGTTTTTTGACGCTGATTTCGAGTTCAACGCCCAAATTCAAGGGTGCAGCCAGGGGGCCGGGGGCCCGCCCCCTTCAGGCCCCATTTGTCGTGAAAACCATTGCACATCATCTTCCTAGTAGGCGGTTTTCGTACGAATTCAGCTTACACTGCGCTCCGGCCCCCCTTACGAAAATCCTGGCTACGCCTCTGGCCAAAATTACCTGGGTATGGCATACGTTGGAGTAAAAAGGTGTCAAAGAGAAATGGATCAGATGGGGTTTGCCTTCGTTTTAGCATTCTGCGATATGCCAGCATGCTATTCTCAAGAAGCCGAAGGATGCGATGGAGTTTTTTACTTAGCGGTGCAAAATACTTGATTCAGATGGAAAACTCTATTGGGTGACGGTAGTTGGCACTGTGGAGAACATTTTCGCGATTTTTACTTTTTCGAGGTCACTTTACGTCAGTGATCTGGGTTGACCTCAGGGAACTTTAGGGGACCTTGACGGCATAAGTTGAATCTGTGAGGTATTTTTGAACGGTAAATTCGAATTCAGCGCCAAAATTCAACTCGAAGCCCACAAAACAAAGTATATCATGCATAGTGAAAGTATGCCATAGAGCTAAAATTGAGCTGAAGTACCTGTTTAAGTGCCAGCGCAGACCCAAGCGTCTCAGAATCTATATCATGCATTGCAGTTTAATGTGCTCTACAAAAATGCCTGCTACATATTCGCGCAGTGGCGAACGATTTTCGCGGTACAAGCGAAAGTCTGGCGAGCCACACCGAATTTGACCCTCATTTAGCTCAGTGACCTTAACCCGCACACGACCGTCGGTCCGTTTCGAACATCGGCGACTGGCGGGGGGGCAATTGGCTGCCTCCGCCTCTAACTCACGAACGGTTGGTCGCAAGATAAAAATAAGCATACCGTTGGAAAGCTTGTGACGAGTAGAGCTCGAAACTGGTCTCATTTTTAGTTCTAGATAATATGTAAGCAATTTACGCCCTATATATGTTTTCTCATAGCCGATTGCATGAGACCGAGAAGTGGCCTGAATCTCAAGGGCTGTGACTAATAACGCCTAGGTAAAGGCACCAGCACACAAGTAAAGGTCCCCGGATGCCGATATACACGTCTAATTTCCCGGATTTGTTCAATATATACGCCGAAAGGTTGAGTTAAAGACACGGCAATCCTCCCACCAGCTGTCGGTTTGCGCCGCTGCCGTATGCGGCAACAGATTGACGGAAACTAATTTTATGTTCCTTTATTTTCTCGAAAAAAGACTATCTATGTACATTTTATTGATTTTAGTGATTTTTGTGATGGTTTTTCATGCTTAAATTTCAGAAAAATTAATTAGTTACCAATCTACACAATTGGCGGAGCTTTATTCGCGAGAGCCTGTTTATTTCCAAGATATGATATTTTTTGAAACTTTTTGAGGTTCCTGGTATTACTTACGTCTGTGCAAGCTGGTTCTATTATTTTCTCTCCATTCTGAGTAATTCATGGTCGATTTTGACGGTGGTATATTTTGGCTCACTGCAGTTATTCGTGACCTGACCTCAGGTCAATGGCTGGAAGTCGTTGATACTTTTCCCAATGACGGCAACTAGATGTCTGCTTCACTTTACACTAAAAATGTTATGAAATATTCCGTCAATTTCCGAAAAAACGACGATATATCTTAAAAATGGACTTGACCTTAGGTCAATGACCTTAAAAATTTCGAAAAATCTGAGATGGCAGATTTGTTGCATCTATCACGATTACTTGTTTTGTGAAAAAGTTAGAGGGCGCTAAACTTTTTGGACAAAGGTCTGTTTGACCTGACCTAGGTCAGGCACATGACCTCACCTGAGGTCAAAATTTTGACACGAGATGTAAAATTGACGAAGCAAAAGGTACACAAAGTTTCGTGACTCTGTGTTACTTTGTTCTCTCGCAATCCCAGAAAAACCTCAGGGGGGGCAGTTAACTGCCCCCCAGTCGGGGACGGGTTAAAGCTTACGTTCTAGAAACATGAAACTTATGCGCAAGAGAGTTTTTTTATGGATGCATCTGTGCTGAAAATCTGGTGTCTAGGGCCGTTAGTTTTTGATATCTTAGTGGGGAGTCAAAACGACACCCACCCCCACCCGAGCGCGTTATATTTGAGTGGCCACTAGTGCAAACCTTAACACGCTGAGCCTGTAGGAGTTCTTTCAGACTTGGGGATCCGTCACGGATGCCAAGTTAAGAGCATTGCTATGTTTTTATAAGTCTCCCAATTTGAAAGGTCCATGGGTGTGAAGAGGATACGTACACCCCGTTCCCCTGCAGCCAAACCGCATGTTTCTGACGTCCATATTGACAGCGCTGTCATTATGACAGCGGAAGCAATGTCCATTCGTCTACGTTCTACTGACGATTGGAACATTTCTGTCACCTGTTTTGTATACGAATATGTTGTTTTCCTTTTATTCGTGCAACTGTATCATTAACGGTACTGTCACTCATACCCACATTGTTTCCGCTGCAGCATAGGAAAAGAGAAGTGATTAAGAGTTGACTAAGAGAAAGATGGCCGAAATGGATGGCAGTCAAAGGTAACACAAGCAATATTGGCTCACCAACTCAGATATTGGAAGCGCGCTGTGTCAGCATAACTCTCATAGGGACTATGAAAGAAATATTATCTTTAACCCGCGCACGACCGTCGGTCCGTCCCAAACATCGGCGGCTGGGGGGGGGGGGGCAGTTGACTGCCCCCCCCCCTCTAACTCGCGAACGGTTGGTCGCACGATAAAAATAAGCATACCGTTGGAAAGCCTGTGACGAGTAGAGCTCGAAACTGGTCTCATTTTTTAGTTTTAGATAATATTTAAGCCAATTTACGCCCTATATATGTTTTCTCATAGCCGACTGCATGAGACCGAGAAATGGCCTGAATCTCAAGGGCTGTGACTAATAACGCATAGGTAAAGGCACCAGCGCACAAGTAAATGTCCGCGGATGCCGATACACGTCTAATTTCCCCAGATTTGTTCAATATATATGCCGAAACGTTGAGTTAAAGACACCGTAATTCTCCCGTCAGCCGTCAGTGTGCGCCGCGGCCGTATGCAGTACCAAATTGACGGGAACTAATTTTGGCGTTCCCTTATTGTCGCGAAAAAAGACAATCTGTGTCAATTTTATTAATCTTTGTGGTTCTTGTGATGGTTTCGCGTGCTTAAATTTTCGAAAAATTGATTAGTTGCCAATCTGCAAAGTTGGCGGAGCTTTATTCGCGAAAGTCTGTTTATTTGCAAAATATGCTACTTTCTCAAACTTTTTGAGGTTCGTGGTATTAATCACGTCTGTGCAAGCTAGTTCTGCCATTTTCTACCCATTCTGAGTAATTCATCGTCGATTTTGACGGTGGTACATTTTGGCCCACTACAGTTATTCGTGACCTGACCTCAGGTCGATGGCTGGAAGTCACTGATACTTTGCCCAATGACGGCAACCAGATGTCTGCTTCACTCCACACTAAAAATGTTATGGAACATCCCGTCAATTTCCGAAAAAACGACGATATGTCTTAAAAATGGGCTTGACCTTAGGTCAATGACCCGAAAAATTCCGAAAAATCTGAGATAGCAGATTTGTTGCATCTATCACGATCACTAATCCTTGAAAGTGTTATTGAAATATCTTGTTTTGCGAAAAAGTTAGAGGACTCTAAACTTTTTTTGACATAGGTCTGTTTGACCTGACCTAGGTCAGGCACCTGACTCGACCTGAGGTCAAAATTTTGACACGAGATGTAAAATTGATGGAGCAAAAGGTGCACAAAGTTTAGTGACTCTGTGTTTGTTGGTTCTCTCGCAATCCCAGAAAAACCTCAGGGGGGCAGTCAACTGCCCCCCCCCAGTCGGGGACGGGTTAAGCCTGGGCATGCATTCGTTATTGTTATGTGGATGCTTAGCGGTCACTATGAATGTGTGGAAGATGCCTGTATGGAGGCATTCCACGTGAGATCGACCAGGGAGTAACACACCATAGTCTAAAATTGTGATGAAATTTTGTCCAGGGGTCAATCTGTGGCTGGGATGTCAGATTTTCACTTTTCAGTTCAGTTCGACAGGAGGTTCTTGCGCTAAAGCAATTTGAAATCGATAAATCTGATTTTTGGTCAAACCCTACGTGAGATACAGTGTATTACTTCAGTTAGCAATGCTATCTTTTCAGAAACTGGATATCGTTGTGATCAGGATAGAATCCTGCGATGTTCTGTTATCCGCATTTTCTAAAATTTCTTCTGGTTTTATTTGACCCTGAAACCTGTTTTCAAGGTCAAATTTTGAGAGTGTGCCCAGTGATTCCAGTTCACACTGCAGACACGTAAAAAGTTCCCAAAAGACTTAAATTTATTTCAAATCGAGAACAAATCCCCATTTTTATGTTTTACACTGCACATACACGTATAATTTACGACAAAGTGGCTGAAAATATGCATGTTGGGAATTGCCGTCCGTTACCGGTGGATATGATATACAAATTATGGGCATTAATGGTCTATGGCATGTATGTCAGTTTACCACGTGATGCTGCCAAGGATAAACTTTGAATAGAAATACAGATACCAGAAAAAAATCGGTTTGTTCGCGACGGAATCGACCGCAAAATTTAAAACGTCCAAGTTTTTAGCCGATGCCATCGCTGACTGGGCAACGAACAGGCGGTACAGTGAGTCCAAGCGGCTCGGTACCAAAATGGACAAAGGAGGATGAAAATGAGAGTAGTTGATATGTTTGCCACCACAGCATCATTGAAACATTCTTGATAGATTAATATGATGGCACTGTACCTTGAGACCGATGGCCTTTTATTTCGAAAATACTGCATGTGACACAAGTTGCCCACAGACAATGTAGGCAGCTTCTGACTCAGTAGGGCATTAAATATTTTCCACGGCATGCGGAAATACCTGACGTGGCCTTCTAGATCGTCTCTTAGCTCTCTCACTAGGGAGGCCAAATTTCATTTCTTTTCCCGGCGGTGGAGAACGGCGTCTTCGACGCTGTTGATGTGTTTGGACGCACCCATTCATGTTTTTTTTTTCAGAACGGAGAGAAAATGGCGGCGCCCTTAATCCTATTCCCGGCAGGGCGGGCTGAGTCCGCCCCCTCGGGTTTTTTGCTTACCAATTCCAGGGTTTTTAACGCAGCCTCACGAAACTTGGTCACTTTTCCTAGCTTTTCTTTCTACGTACTTTAACAAAATGTCGAAATTCTGTTTTGCTCACGGCGGAGCCAGGCGATGTTTTTGGGAGGCACCTCAGGCTAATTTTGGCCCTGTTAAGGGTAAAAGGAAAATGACTGCCAAAAATAACGTTTTTAAGATAGAATTTAGAACTTTGATATGGATGTATAGCAAAATAGTTGGGCAACGTGCAAATATAATTTTGTTCATCTGTGGTCACTTTACAAGGTCAGGTCAAGGTCAAAAGTCAACATTTGGTTTTATAGTAACAATTTCGGCGCTGTTTTTTGAAACGCCAAACCCGGAATATATGTGACGTAGAAGGGTGCCTTCTACTTGTGTATCCAGTTTCAGCTTGATATCAGGTCGGGTCACGGAGCTATGAACTAAAATGTCAGTGCGCGTGCCCTTTATCACAAAATGGCCGTAAAAGGGATAAAATGGAATTTTTGAAATAGAGTGAATTGAAATGATTGAAAACGCTTACAGATACCATTAAATGCACACGAGATCATTCCAAGTGACTCCAAGGTCACTGGGAATCATTTAAGGGTAAAGGTCACAAGTTCATCTGAAGAGCACTTGACCATAACAGTTCCCCCTTTTTCATGTCCCTGGCACCGCCTATGCTAACATTGTACAAACACCGTAATATGATTTGTACTTGTTTAGCATGACATGAGTAGCAGAAGCCAAAAAAGTGCTTTTACCTTTTTTCTCCATTCAGTTTTTGGAAAACTAATCCTCCTATTTTTGAAACCCTGTGAACGCCAATGAATTTCCACAAAATTTCAAATGTGTGTGTCAACAGTAGAAGTCCCATCCATAATCTCTTGATTCATGTCAATTTCATTGAAATCGGCCGATAAATAACAGCGTTATAAGAAGTCCAAAAGTCCCCCTATTTCGAAATTTTTGCGCCTGTATTTACCCCTTTCAAAATTTTCAAGTTACTTTAAAAAAATGCAGTTCACGTTACGGCAAATTGATTGTCGTTTGTTGCGATAAAATCGAACATGTAGTTCTCGAGATCTAAGGGGGCGCCGAATCCGCCCCCCTCCGTCGGGAATCGGCCATACCGTGTAGCCCTTCGAGAACAGGGTTAAGCGCACAGAGCTCTTAAATTTCCGTTACCTTTTCCCACTTTCACTGAGCACATTTTGGGTCGGGTCAGATTACTGATCTAGGTCAGGTTAAAGGGGCCCATGTCAAAAAAGTTTAGGCTGCCATAGTATTAATAATTTGAAAGGTATCAGATTAAGTTTTGCTACATGACCTTATCGTACCAATGATCTTAAAACGTTTATCTTGCAATTTCTTGAAAAGATGAGGCCAGTAACCTCAGGCCAAAGAACATTTTGAGCCATTTTTGACAAATTTTACCGTCTGTATTTTTTCTTCTTGAAGATTTGCATTTCGAGGGCAAAGTTATTGTACACCGTCACCAGCATAAATGAAAAAATGGTCAATGCCCTCGAGGTCAGGCCAAGGTCAACGTTATTTTTTTTTTTTTTACCTCTCCTCTGAGTTAATTGTAAGGATTTTGCGACAACATCTTTTCAGTTTTATGGCATGCACTGCCTTTCCACCCCACATGGCCTGATGTGCACCACCTAACGCACTCGACGGAGTCAAAGTCACGTGAGATCATTCAATGTCACCGCGATTCAAGGACCCATTTGAGCAAAAAAAAAAATGGTTAGAAAGCTGAAAAGGCATAGGAAACGTTTTTTTTTTAATATTTTGGCATGCTTTTGTCATTTTAAGATACGAGCATATTAATATACAGCGTGCTCGTACAAATTGGGCGGTTATGGTGTGCGCTCCAAGCCGCATTCATTACGAATGATATGTGTCAATACCGCGCCGCCATGTCTTCTCGTCAGTTATGTTTATGTTTTGTGGGACAAAGAAGGCAGTATGCTGCCTGTCTCCTCCTCTCCTAATACGGCTGAAGTGACAGAGTGAAACAGCAGGTAAGCTTCGCCTGTTGCTGCATGGCGTGGGCGGAAGAGCGCATTGTAAAACCAGAAACGTTTACTTGCGAATTACGATGACATTTTTTAGTGTAACTGATTTGTTTTGTATGATGTAAGCTCTACTTTTAAGGCCTATCCAGCGATACTTTTGTTCTTCTATGGGTACGGCTCGCGATTTGGAAAGGGCAGTGTGCTCTCAGACACTCACGTGGTACGGCAAGGGTGGATCTGATTGGCCCAATGGACGGTCCTTAAAAATCCCGTGCCTCAAAGCAGAAGGAAACAAACGAATCTGCTGGGAATGATGAGCTGAACAGAATCAACTGACTGTACTTTCGGTCGCGTTCGTCGGGGTGTGACGCCATCAAAATCTGGGTGACGTCATTCCGTTCGTCCGTCGTGTCCGCGCCAGTCGAGTACTGGACGGATTACCGCCTTTGTCAACTGAGCTTTGGCGCTCTACGGCCCCGCGGCGACGCAGTTCCCTGTGACGTCCAATGTGGGTCAAGGCGATGCGACACAGCTGTCTGTCGTGGAAGTATGTAACTACATCTTCGCAGTGGTCCGCAGATTAGATAAATGTACTGAGATTACGGAATGTGTGATATGCAAATAAAAGAAAATGACTTCGGACGTTCGGAGCCATTTTTCCGGTCGTTCATACCGCATTTTGTCGGTCCATGTCGGAAATCACCGACTACGGCGTTTTCGGTGAGAACATCGTGAATTTGGCCTGCAACGTGTAAGATTAAAAACAGAAATGGGGGCTTTTCTTGATTTCAAACGAATCCTTATTGTTCGGGGAACATCTCAGCTGTCAACGTTTGCAATCGGAATCAATGGCCACGCCTTCGAAATTTGACCCTGAAGACAGGTTTCAAGGTCAAATAGAAGTAAAAGGTATCTTATAAAATGCAAAATAGGTTTCAAGGCCAAACAACAAGCAAAAGGATAGTTTGCAAAATATTAATAACAGACAGATACAATATTTCGTCTTGATCACAACGGTACCCAGTTTTTGAAAATGTGATCATTGGTTACTGAAATAATACGAATGATTTCAAGGGTTTGGCCAAAAATCGTCAGATTTCAAAATCCCAGATTGCTCTAGCACAAAACAAAAACGCTCGTCAGATCAAGCTGTAAATATGAAACCTTAGCCACAGATTACCCACCAGAGCAAATTTCACCTAAGTTTAAGACTGCGGTGTGTTAATTTTGGTAGGTGCCTGGTCGATTTGCCCTAGAACGCCCCTGCACAGGAACGTTACTAGTTCAAATGCAGCCATGACTAACAAATAAAGCGCTAGAAATCATTTTACAAGTCCATTTCCCGGTGGAACACAGAAATCCGTTCACGTGTGACTGGAGATCCTTGGGGCGGATGGCCGAGTATAGACCCCCACTCTCCAGAGATTGCAACTTTAGGTCTACGACAATAATTGGAAAGAATACATCTGAAACTGCAGACATGCACCTCAGGAATCCCAAACCATGCCCATACTTGTTATATTCTCTTAAAATGTTACATAACATTGACAAGACTCAGTAAAAACATCGTTTGTGACAATATCCGCTGGTGTTTTGCTTGACAAGTCAACCTTGAACCATGACACACAGTTTATGACTGGACCTTGCGATGCACGAATGTACTTCAGAAGGGCTCTGAAAATTCCACCACTGAAACCTTCTCGACAGAGACCGTGACCGAGAATGTTGTTACAGCGCACCGTCCGTCCGTCTGGCACACCGAGTGTCGGCCGTGTGAATCGAGGACGGTCGCGGAGCTGCGCCGACTGACCTGTATGCGACACGTGGCCGTGGACGTGCACCAGCACGTGCAGCGGCACCAGGCCGGCCGGCGGCTGACGGCCCGCCGCCGCGGGCCCGTGCCGCGGCCGTGACGGACGCGGCGCTCCGGCCGTGACGCGCGGCCGTGACGTCGGCGCGAGCCGGGCGGCCCGGTCCGCGGCCGGCCGCCGGCTTGCCGTGGCGGGCCGCCACCGAGTGCAGCAGGTGGTGGACGGCGCGGGCCTCGGCCCTGCCGCGCCCGTGCTCGCTCGGCGGCCGCGTGCCGGCGCCGGCGGCGTCGCGGTCGGCCTGGTGCCAGGGCAGGTTCCACCAGGCACTCGAGACGGATACCGTCACGTTGTCCGCGGACGGTGGCTCTGTGAACGATCGGTCATTTGCGTGCTTTACTCGGCGCGCCGGGATGGCAGATGCCTGGAGAGTATCGAGCTTTACCAGCCAGTGGACAGGCGTTGATACACAAAGGTTAATCAAAATGGGCAAAACCCTAACTCATGAAGCTGTCTCTTCTGTCCCCATGTTGCCATGATGGACGTGTGATGCTGATTTTTTCACGTCCGCTGATGATGGAACAGGCGCTGTATCAGTGTCCCGTTCTCATTATCATTCAGCGGCAGCCAGCTGCCAAAAGATAACAAATAAGGCAGCTCCGGTCCGAGTTGCCAGTCCGACCGTCCTCACTTCCCACTCACTTCTCAGCTGAGTTGTGGTATTGCTCAGCGATGGCCCATTAACCACCTGTTTTTAGCAGTGTTTGGGGAGACTGTCTCAGAAGACCACGAGTACGATTTTTTTTTGCTCGTGTGCCATTCGTTTTCTCACATTTAAAACATACGTGTATTTTCTGTACTTATTTTTGTTTTGTCATCAACATCACGTACAGGGACACAGTTGTTCTGCGTATTTACAATGCCAACACGACGCAGCCGGAAGAACAATTTATTGAGAAACACTTTGATGTGCCGGTTTTTTATGTTGCTCAGCTCCTCGCCAAACGCTGTTCTAGGCATTCCGTCACGTCGTTTTTACTTTAGCTACCTTCTTGCAAGTTGTTGCCAAACTACTAATCAGTCAAGGGAATATTTCGCTTTGGATCAAGTCGGACATGCATACCCAACTGCGGATGCTCGCTCAGTGTGTCCAGAATAATTTTTGACATGCATGTAGTTCTGTTTAATTATCTTTGCCGAAACCCACCCAGGGAATTTCCTGGCATGATAAATCAGGACACCTTGAAAAAGTTGATGATTTCATGAAAAGATTCGAGAAAATAGTTGTGATGATCCACTCCAAGTTATCATTTCTGAGCAGCATTCCCTAAAGCGATCCGTTTTCATAAAGCAAAAGGTGGGAAATTAAGCCCCTTTTATACAAGCACCGTAAGCTCTTTTAAACAATGAATTCCTTGTTGTATATTGCATTCGGTATTCCGCGGCACTACCCAAAAGACAACATGTAATGTCGCCTCATGCGGAGTTACGTTATCATATTGCGACAGCCTGCCTCCTCTCATATGATTCATGTTGCGACATCCTGTCTCCCCTATTTCAATGAAGCAGATCACAAGTGCCATGAAAACATTAGGGCATCGTAGCAGAAATATCCAACAAACATTGCCGTGCGGGACTGTGGTAAGAGTTAAAAACCAGACTTGTTGAGTTAGCAGCAAGGATTCCTGTTTGGAGAAAAGCCGTATTTTTCTTACACCTAGAAGATAAGGAATCCTTGCTGAAGACAGCTTGAGAACGTAAATTTCCCCATCTGCAGTGCATCGACAGGCACAACTGTCCGCCTGATCGGAGTCTATCCCCATTTTCATGCGGTGGATTTCGCATTTCGATTTTTTTAGAATTATGGAAAGCTGGAATTACTGTGGAAATTGTGGCGCTCGCTGCAGAACGGCAAGGAGTGTCAATGACGAGCCAGATTATTGTCTTGGGAGTTGCCGTTTTCTCTTGGCAAGAAACACTTGGTCGTTCCCACTCATCGTTGCCTGATATTGGTCCCGTTGATCTTAGTAAAACTGTATGCATTCTTTCATGACATCGTCTGAGGGCAGTAGCTTTCTTTTAACCTCTTGAGTAGCATCGGGAGCTCCGATAGCTCATAGGCTGCCGAGAATTTCTGGGAATTTCTGCCGGCCTTTACCTGCGCCAATGGCCTTCACCTTCATTTCCTGCAACGAGCGCTTCTCTTCCCATAGTGATTCTAGCTTTCTACCGCAATTTTGTCTCCTGACCGTCTTTAAACGCATCATGTTCCAAAACGTCTGAGCATTTTCCACAGTGGCCTTGAACACGGCCTCCTTGTCCGGAGTTCCCTGATTGGCATGGAGGAAGTACTGCAGAAGTTGGCGCGTGTTTGGCCATCTGGCGCTACCGATCGAGGAAAACGGCTGGCCAGTGAAGAACACGTTCGTAGCTGACCTCAGAGGAGGCTGTGCTGTTGGCGCCATCATACGTTGTTCCTTCGCCGAATCGGTAGCATTCAGAATTTTCCAACTTCTAGTTGTTGTCGGTTTATCCATTGTAAAGGCTAAGTTCATCAGACAAGTACCAATCGCCTAAGTTTTTAACAGACCCGCACATACCCCACCCCACACGAACAGGTTGCAAAACTGGACTGACGCGAGCAAACTGATGTCGCAGGCCGCCGCCACCGGACGCGCGCTCATCTCCGGAGGAGTACCAGGGCGACACATCTCGCACTGTCTCCCGCAACGTGTTATTACTGTGAGATCCAACTACCTATTTATCCCATTACTCCTACCCACTATTTCGAGGTCCAGCGGTCACCGCCAGTCTCCCACAGTCCCACTCAGCCTCCCCGGCCGATCAACGCCGCCGCTTCCGCCGCCGACGACATATAGCACAACCCGCTCACGGCGCGCAGAGGCGCATGCAAGCTCGGAGGTGCGAGGGCGGCACACCTCGCAAATAATTTCAGTAAGTAGATGCCCAGCACTCCTGGTGTAATAGCAACATCATGTCACCCTCTGATGGTTTCTAGAGGTGATATTTTTGTTTTCGGCACAAGGCCACGCGCAGGTGCGTAACTGGAATACAGGTCAGCTTCCAGATGGGTGTAACTTCTGAACCACGTATCCTAATAAGTTAGGACGTACATGAGGCGTCTTTTTTTAACAGAAGGACTCAGAAAATGCTTCTACGTGATCAACTATCTTAATTCAGTAAGACGTTGATAATGATCTTAATTTGATCAAAAACTAACATTTTCAGGGCCGATGCGCGACCTCTAAATATTGTTCAGTTTTGTTAAAAATCCCCGGGTATGCTTCCAATGAACCAAATAATGGGAAAAGATTAAATGAGCTGCAATAAAAAAAATCGAAAATTTGCCATCCTGTTGCCGAAATATATGTTGTATACGTTTTTTTTTGCGTAAATGTCACTGTTGGGTTGGTCAGTAATGTAAATTATTGCTTGGTGTGGATCGAAGTCTGAGCCTCCTAAATGTACGCACCTGGCTCAGCCCTTGGTCCTTATTCATGTTCTTACTATAACCCTTATCTCGTCGTCAAGGTTTATGATTGGACCTTTATTACTGGACCATTGGCCCCCTCGAAGTAGTGGGTGACATTAATGGGAAAGTAGGTAGTAAGAACCTCACAGTAATAACAGGTTGCGGATGACAGTGCGAGGTGTGTCAGTAATATCAGCTCCGGGGGAATACAGTGCCTGGTATTCCCCGGAGCTGAGCTGAGCCCTGGCATTCCCCCGGAGATGAGCGCGCGTCCGGAGCTGATGTTTATTTAAAAACGTTTTCTCGTCAAGCCATGCCTTGTTTTCAGCACGCAGAACCCATTTACACATGATGTTGCATTTATGCAGTTGTATGCGTGTACATTCTCCCTATGGTATTCCATGCATCCGCCCTTGGCGACCTCCAAACATTTTTTTAGACGATGCGGCTGGTCAGCCATCAAATGCTGGCAACAGAAATCGTTAAATATTGGCTTACAGCACCAATATCTAAACGAACAAGCGCGTGTTTAATCGCAACAAAATGCTCTGACATACATCCCAGAAACGCCTGCTGGAGCTTCTCGTGTTCTTTGTAAGGGTTTTAAATTTCATATAATATGTGCAAGAGATACATAGCAACGATTGTCCAGTTTTAACGCGATAACGCAAACGGTTCGGTTTGGCGCCGGGAAACCTCCCGGAGGGGGCCAACTCGCCTTCCCGCGTGAAAACAACGTTAAGCGGAACACAAGCTAATTTCCTCGCTATACGGATACGCCTTCAGCTTCGGAATGCCGACCGACTTTCGGCCTTTTGACCAAAGTCACTGCCGTGACATGACGAGTGACCAAACAACTCGTGACGAAGCGTGGGTTTGACGTCGGTAAAAGAGGCCGTAAAAGGACGCCTGCGATCCATTTTTTGACCCCTGACACATCGCCCTCCCTCTCGCTGCCCACGGCCGTGTACCGAAACTGCAAACAACAAACACGTAAAATGGAAGGAGAGAAAAAAGCGCTCTTAGGACCTCGTCACCCATTCTGGCTACCCCACGGCTGCGTGAGGCGTCGCTTCTCAGCCAGTCGCACCATCGACCCCAAGCAAAGCTCCCGACGAGACCTCGAGCCACCTGACGCGCCCGCCTCGAGCGGCCGTCTCGGCGAGGGCGCGGTACTCACGCGTCATGGAGAGCAGCGCCAACACCACCAGCGAGTTCAGCGGGGTCATCGTAGCGCCGGCGACGGCTGCAGACTGGGCAAACCCCGCCGCCTGCCAATGGCATTTGACGCCGACGGGCAACTGTAATCGGGGCTACTGGGGCCTCACCGATGAGCGGAAATCAGTAGTTGTTTTCACCCCCTGTTTACCGCGTGGATTTAGAATGATCTTTTCCGTACGGGTGACCCGGGGACCTTTGAGTGTCGTCGCCCTGCCCTTTAGGCTTGCCCAAAATACGTCTCTGATTATGCGATTCGCGAAAAATGCGATTCGCGGAAGCGGCGTGACAAGGATCGGTGACACAGTGAGTTGGACCCCAAAGAAATCCGGATAAAAATGGTCCACCTGGGGAAATTGTGTTTGTACATTTGCACATTCTTTGCATGTAGCATTGCATCGTCCTTGTCATCGAAGGCCCATTTTTGACATTTAGTTATTTTCATTTTGTTTGATGCTTACCGCGTGGGTGTACGGTGCTGCTTTCCACTCGGATGACCCGCGACCTTTGAGTGCCGTAACCCTGCCTTGATGTCTGCCCAAACCGTACTAAGCGCTGGGCAGTGGCATTTGAAGCGTATGGGCCAGATTCCGCCCACCCCCTCCCCAAAAAAGGGATTCAAATGGTGTGTTATCGCAAAATATGTCTATATATTCTTTCCATGCAACGCCAAAAATCTCTATTACCAAACACCCATTTTCAATATTCTTCATCTTTTCGTCAATTTTTATTATTGATGAAGTTTGATGCAGCTTTGATTAATTTATTTTACACTGAACGTACAAAAAGGTGGGAAAATACCCGTCCTGTCCCGTTCGCACGCCTATCCACAGATTGAATAGCAAGTGTACTTCACCCCGTAGGCTTCGGATGCATACGCGGTTTAAGCTTAACTCGAAGCATGTTGGAAGGTTTCAAATTGTCAGTTGTGTCATGTGGTCTCTGTTTGTTCTTCTATAATTTCGGGAATGTTCATGTGGTTGGATGAAACACAACAAATGAATGTTTGCAAGGCCTGATGTTGCAATGATCACAGTTTTTTGAAAGCCGGTGATGCTTCAAGGATTGCTGATCGAATGGAAACTCCTTTTTCGAACTGTCAGAGTTGGCAGAACGGTGTTGCTCACTTGACTGAATACAGCACACGGGTCAAATAACGAAATTCTGTTTTTGGGTCATAGACAACCGTTTCACATAACACAGCTTAACCCTATTCCCGGAGGGCTAGACGGTATGGCCGATTCCCGGCAGGGGGGCGGGTTCGGCCCCCCATGAGATCTCGAGAACTACTTGTCCGATTTCATCGCAACAAACGGCAATCGATTTGCCGTGACGTGAACTACATTTTTATAAAACGAAATTTTCAAAATTTTGAAATTTGTGGATACAGGGGGGCAAAAATGTCAAAATAAGGGGTACTTCTGGACTTCTTATAACTCCGTTGTTTATCGACCGATTTCGATGAAACTGGCATCAATCGAGAGATTATGGATAGGGCTTTTACCATGGATCCACAAATCTGAAATTTTGAGAAAATTCATGGGCGTTCACAGGGTTCCAAAAACAGGATTAGTTTTCTAACAACTGAATGAACAAAAGAGGCAAACACCCTTTTTGGGCTTCTGCTAGTCATCTTATACTAAAGAAGTACAAATCGCATTACAATGTTTGTATAATGTTAGCATAGGCGGTGCCAGGGACATGAAAAAGGGGGAACTGTCATGGTCACACGTTTCTCACATCAACTTGTGACCTTTGACCTTAAATGACCTCCAGTGACCCTGGGGGGCACTTGGAATGATGTCGTGTGCATTTAATATTATCTGTAAACGTTGTCAATCATTTGAATTCACTCTATTTCAAAGAATTCATTTTATGGCTATTGCGATATAGGGTACGCGCACTGACATTTTAGGTCATAGCTCCGTGACCCGACCTGATATCAAGCTGAAACTTGGTACACAATTAGAAGGCACCCTTCTACGTTATGTATATTCCGGGAAAGGCATTTAAAAAAACAGCGCCGAAATTATTGCGAAAAAACAAATTTTGACTTTTGACCTTGACCTGACCTTGTAAAATGACCTCAGGTGAACAAATTTTATCTGCACATGGCCCAACTATTAAGCTATACATCCATATAAAGTTCTAAGTTCTATCTTAAAAACTCTGTTTTTGGCAGACATTTTCCTTTTACCCTTAACATGGCCAAAAATGGCATGAGGTGCCTCCCAAAAACGTTGCCTGACTCCGCCCCTGAGCAAAGAAGAATTTTGAAATTTTGTCACAGCACGTAGAAGGAATAGCTAGGAAAAGTGACAAAGTTTTGTGAAGCTGCGTTAAAAAACCCGGAAAAGGAAAAAAAAAAAAAAAAAGGGGGGCGGCTTCCCAGGAATAGGGTTAACGCACCTAGTGGGACCGAACGCATGTAAAAGCATACAGCTCTCTAACAAAGAACACTGAGCCATTTACTGAACGTAGACGTGTAGCAACTAGCGTGGTAGGCGAAGAAGCCGTGCGTTGTTAAGCGTCATTTGCTGTCCGTAAACACGTGCCTTGGCTTCGTATGCATATGTATGTCTAACACATAACATCGCACTATTCGCTGGTATTCGTGTATGTACCATCTATTTCATGTATACATGGAATAGATGTTCCAGACGGTCGACTTTTTCGTGCCGAGCCATGGCTGTGATACCCAAAGCCGCAGCAATTCTGAGTCGATGGCGGGGTGCGATTTTAAAAGTTGTGTGCATCGCTAAACCCAAAGCTGACTTTATCGCAAAAGAGAGCTGACGTACGTAGCTAGAGGACTTCTAGAAACAAGATCGTTCGAAACCCAAACAGTCTGTGTCATGCCAACCGTTGATAAATGTATCGCGAGAAAGCGGTTCAGTCCCTGGTTCCGTTGATTCATTTCGAAGGGAAATTTCCTCTCCAGCCGGCGACCAACAGAAGCTTAACAGTGCCTGTGTTCATGGTACGCAGTGTCGGGAGTATTTGACCGTCCTTTGTACGTCGAATGCCGTCATAGTGGCAGAAGGCTGGACAAGCAATTTGCCCATTGCGTAGGAAATCTCTCGGTTTCTTTCACTGGAAACCATCAGTTTAAATATAACCGATGTCATCGGGATAGAATGGAGTTGAATAACTCAACGACGTTTACGAAAACGCATATATTTGTCAGTCATGCATCTGAACATACAATCCTACCACGCGCACAAATCACAGGGGAAATGGACTATGAAAAACATCATTTTGTCATCGCAGTGGACGGGAAAGACTGACGCTCATCGACGTCGACGTTTACCAGCCGAGAAGGCCCATTCCCAGACCGGCGCGCAGAGGAGAGATCAGAGGAGCGGCGGTCAGCAGAGGGGCAGTGGCGGCCGGCGTGTGACCCAGGCCGAACACGATAGCACGCCTCTTACGCTCGCCACGCTCGGCAGCACGGAACTTGGCCATGAACTCGGCCTTGGCTGCCTTCACCTCGGGCGTGTCGTCGACGGGCATCGGCGCAGCCAGATTCATCACGGGCAGGTTGGTGCCCTCCGCCCTGAAGCCGTTGGCGTCGGCCTTGTAGCGCACCGTCTGCATCTTGCCGTTGCCGTCGATGTAGCTGTAGGCGCCCTTGGTCACACCGTGGAGAGACTTCTCCTCACGGACGGACATGCCGTCGTTGTAACTGAAGGCGTGGCCGACAGGCGTCGCCATGGGCGCAGCCATGCTCCTCATCATAGGGGCAGCGATCCCGGCCATCATGGGAGCTCCGATCGCGCCCATCATCGTGGTTTTCATCATGGGAGCGGCCATGGTCTTCATCATGGGGGCAGCGAAAGTCTTCATCATCGGAGCTGCCATAGTCGTCATCATGGGGGCACCGACCGCCCTCATCATGGGAGCTCCAGCGGCGCCCATCATTGTGCTTCTCATCATGGGGGCGGCCATGGCGTTCATGTTGGTGATCATGCCATGACCCATGATGGTGCGGCCCATGCCCATGTTCCAGCTGTTGAGACCATTCCAGCCGAGATTGCTGAGAAGCTGGGCGCTGCAAGCCGCGGCGCACGCCAGCACAATCTGAAAGGGCAAAAGTAGTGTAACACAGACTGTCGACATGTGCCCGACACAAATCGCAAACGAGTTCATAACTCAGGTGCTAAAGCGACGTTCACGAATTTTATAAATTGTGCGAAATGTGAAGGGTGTAAAATCTCCCCAAAATCCAACATACCATCAACACAGATTTTCGAAGACACGACAAAGATAACGTACGCTGAGCATGTATTTTGTATGTTACGACGGACCAAGATACCAGTTCGGTGTTTGTTGTATCAAGAAGCGATGCCAAAAGGAAACCTAGTCATTTGGCCCCCGTAGTATCAAGTTCATCTCCAGTTGTGAAAAACGTGCCATGAATAAATGCGCTGAAGTGCATGTGGAAGAGAACTACATGACGCATTACATCTATCACAAAGTCTAAATACCAGGCTTGAGTGAGACTGGAAAGAAATAAACATTGCTCAACGAATTGTAAAGCTTAGGTCTAGTTCTAGTCTAGTCCCGTTCACAGAGGCTCTCTGTTTCCTTTTAGAGAGACAGAAGAGGCCAACGAATTCCAAAGACAACAAAATGGATGCAAAATTGACAACTGCGTTCCCTATTTTTGCCTATATTTATCAGGGAATCATGTTTACATCTCACTCAACATAGAAATAAGGGCACTGTAATTTGCGTCAGAAAGAAGCAACGCTAAGGGCAGCGGAAATGCGTAGATACCCAGCCATTGTGCTTGGAACCCATCATTATTTAAGCGGCAACGTCAGAAGTGCTGCGACTTTACGTGAGGAGGGCAATTGTTGTAGTCTTCTCTCACCAGGAATTTCATGTTTCTGCGTCGAGTATGAGGAGTGGCTGTGATGCCGTCTCGGGCTGCGGTGATAGTTTTATACGCCGCGTCGTCCTTGCCATGTCAACCAGTGGCCGTCCGCAGGTGGCTGACCTCCCGTTCACGCCCTATTCTGTGGTGACAGCGACCGTTGGTAATTGATATATATCGGACGGCGGTAACTGTAAACGTTACAGGGAGGCGCAAGGTGGGCCGGTTTTTCTGTGTGGATGTGACGAGACTCTGTGATGACTTTAAGGATGACTGGAATGCCTACGGTCATCTAGCCTAGACCCTAAAAACATGTAAATAACTTCCCTGCTGTCTTTTTATGAGGATGGTTCCAGACTTGTGGTTTTTACGACAATGAATACCGTTTCAATCCACGGCTGAAAGCGTCCACCGATAATGTATGTGGATCATTTAATACCAAGACATGTAGACGACTCCTTGTTGTTTTGAATGCTGACATCTATGCTGTTACAGTACTATGCATGCTATATATGCCAGATATGTTGTTATAAACGCAATATATGTTAGTCCCAGAGACACTCTTTGGCCCACATACTTTTTAAAATTGGCATCTTTCCTACCCTGCCTTTGACAGTCTCACAGTCGGCATTCAAGTTCTGCCGTCCGTCCATTTTCTTCCCAAAAATTCAGTGACATCACCCGCATTTGGAGACTGACAGAACAAGCCGTACAGAAAAAGACTTGGGTAGAAAAAGCTACCAATTACCACTTTCTCTCCAGAATTCGACGGGCATTCGACATTTTGACGATCTTTTTGTTCCCGTGCACCCCGAAAGCATTCCCCAAATTTCGCCACATCCGAAGGTTATGGAGAAAACATGACATTTTGCTGGCGGAGAGACAGGATCAGGAATATGTAACATTTGTGAACACATGCCCACAAATCATCTGCTCGGACAGTTCCGGTGCACCCTGCGCATTGACGCGAGCGCTTACCACGCTGGTCTGAAGCCTCATCCGTCTTCTCTGGCCTTGTCGCTTGTTGTAGCTCAGGTCCCTTGTCAAACGGGACAAAGTGCTTTATTGTGAGGAAAGGGATCGACTGCATCCCTTCCGTTGTCTTGGAAAATATTGCGAACGGCAGAGGACAAACGGAGAATCGTCCATTCATGCACGACGTTCTTTTCCTTACTTTTCCTGAACTTTGCTTTAGTGTTTCCTAAATTTGGCCCGAGCGTCCACGAAAGCGTAGCCGCCATGGCGACGTTGCCAGCTCCAACTGACTTTGGAACGCACTCGGAGGAGATGTAGCGAAACATCCAAATAAAACGCACCGCCGTGACGACCAAGGACATAGCCCTCTGCAATTGCCGTAAAACGATGTAAATAGATCTGGGACTCCAGTGAAATGCTTTGCTTGAGACGCCCCATCAGGTGCTTGTCGAGCAAGCCTCCAGTCTCGATTGAGTTGAAGTCTACTCTTTATCAAGCCCAAACGCCAGGTATCAGAATTCGGCAAACTATTCCCATCATGAAGCCATCAGATCGGGTTGATTTAACAAACACAACGTGCTACTTTTTCAGGTTGGGAGGCATTTTCTCGGCTTCTCCTCCTCCCTCGCCCTCCTTCTGGAAACATAGCTGAGAAAAATCCATTGCTACATTTACTGGAACAAAAATAAGGGTAAACCAAGAAAACTGAAGTTAGGCTCATCTGTAACCTAACACATCGCATTAAACGCCTTTTAACACATCCTTTTCGTGTGCCTGAAGTGACTTATATCGCCGTTGCCTCCGGTTTGATATATGCTCCTAAAAGTGTTCGAAAGCTGCTTATCAGAAACTTAGCTGGTCTTCATTCGCGACGTGATGAGTATGATGCTTTTGAAACTGGCTTATAGTGAAGTAAGATGTTTTGAGAAACACTTGGTTGCATCGACCTGAAATTTATTCCTTAGAGGCTGGCAAAAAACTTTGTTTTGTGACAAGTATGACTTGTTTCAGAACAGTTTCTGACTTCCGTTAAATGTATGGATTCGTCTGAAGTACATTTCTCGTTTATATGAAAAATCCAGTTGAAATTAACCCGTCCCCGGCTGGGGGGCAGTTGACTGCCCCCCCCCGAGCTTTTTCTGGGACTGCGAGAGAACCAACAAATACAGAGCCACGAAACTTTGTGTACCTTTTGCTTCATCATTCTTACATCTCGTGTCAAAATTTTGATCTCAGGCGAGGTAAGGTGCTTGACCTAGGTCAGTTCAAACAGACCTATGTCAAAAAAGTTTAGCGCCCTCTAACTTCTTCGCAAAACAAGATATCTCAATAACACTTTAAGGGATTAGTGGACGTGATAGATGCAACAAATTTGCTATCTCAGATTTTTCGGAATTTTCCGGGTCATTGACCTAAGGTCAAGCCTATTTTTTACACATGTCGTGGTTTTTTTCGGAAATTGACGGAAGATTTCATAACATTTTTAGTGTGGAGTGAAGCAGACATCTAGTTACCGTCATTGGGCAAAGTATCAATGACTTCCAGCCATTGACCTGAGATCAGGTCACGAATAACTGTAGTGAGCCAAAATGTACTATCGTCACAATCGGCGATGAATTACTCAGAACGGGTAGAAAATGGCAGAACTAGCTTACACAGACGTAAGTAATACTAGGAACCTCAAAAAGTTTCAAAAATAGCATATTTTGGAAATGAACAGGCTCTCGCGAATAAAGCTCCGCCAATTGTGTAGATTGGTAACTAATCAATTTTCCCAAATTTAAGCATGAAAAACCATCACAAGGGCCACTAAGATAAATAAAATATACATAGATCGTCTTTTTTCGCGAAAATAAAGGAACGCTATAATTAGTTTCTGTCAATTTGTTACCGCATATGGCAGCGGCGCACGCCTACAGCTGCCGCGAGAAATGCCGTGTCTTTAACTCAACGTTTCGGCGTATATATTGAACAAATCTGGGAAATTAGACGTGTATCGGCATCCGCAAACCTTTACTTGTGCGCTGGTGCCTTTACCCATGCGTTTTTAGTCACAGCCCTTGAGATTCAGGCCATTTCTCGGTCTCATGCAGTTGGCTATGAGAAAACATATATAGGGCGTAAAATTGCTTACATATTATCTAAAACTAAAAATAAGACCAGTTTCGAGCTCTACTCGTCACAAGCTTTCCAACTGTGTGCTTATTTTTATCGTGCGACCAACTGTTCGTGGGTTAGGGGGGCGGCCAACCCCCCCCCCCCCCCCCAGTCGCCCATGTTCGAAACGGACCGACGGTCGTGCGCGGGTTAATATTTTTAGCTACCACGTCAAACCAAATCCATTGAACGCAAGCAATATCTGTGGGATGTACAAGGCTAGTGATCCCAAATGGAGGGTAATATTTTGTATATTGCTACGTAGACTGGACGGACGTTCAACTCCACGTCTAATCGAGTAACAGACGAATAACTGACGCCCGACGAGAGACAAGACTTGTCACTGGACACCGAAGCTTGAGCCCAAGAGGCAGACGACCTAATTCACAACAAACAAACCGAGCAACATCGACATTTTCAAAAGGGCAACGGGAAAACTATTCACAATGTTATGTGATTTTTAGCCTGAAAAATATCCAAGTGTTTCCAAAGCTCAGAGCAGACCGCGCCCATCGAAAGCCTCAGCCGAACCGTTTGACGGCCACCAAAACAATAATGGGCCGACTCAGATGGCACGCCCCCAGAAACTGGTTCTAATGTCAAGCTGAAGCGGTCTGAAGATGTATAAAACCCGGACGCCTCCTAACTATGGTGTGCACTTTCACAAGCCGTAGGTCTCAACATGAAGCTCCTGGTAAGTGACGGCAGGGACGGAAGTGCCAAAGCAGCTTATGTTCACTTGGGTTTGGACTTTGCGTCAAGGTGTTACTGGTTTGGACGCATTGTTTCGCCGTTTTTTTCATTGTTATCGCGACAACTCAATGTGTGAGTCTCGTCGTCCAAAGAATATAATGCATACATAGGTATAGATATAGCAGTCGTCTTGGAACATTTTGATATATGTGGATTTTTAACATTGAAGTGGAATTTAAAATCAAGATAGACAGATCTTTTTTCACCAAAAGATACATGCTATCTGGACTGAAACGTATGGGCTATATGCTACTTGGCATACATAAACTTACCAGATTTCGTCAAGCATTTTGGTGAATGTTTTGCACTGCTTTTTGAACCATCAAAACGTAACTATGGCTGGACATACAGGATATTTTGGCCTGGTTACCTCAAATCACCGTCAAGACTCCATTATGCTCGACACCGCATTCCTGTTTGGCACTTATTCCCGGCAACCTCACTGCGATGAGCCACTGACAGCAGCTAATGGTGACTGCAGTAAGGCTCAGGCGTTTGCCCTTGCTCCTTGCTCCCATAATGTTCGAAACATTAGAACATGCCAGAAGAGGATTAAGGAAGTTTTCTCATCTTTACTGCCCTCCTGATAGACAGATGTCTTCCATTCTACACTTAAAGAAAAAAGAGGCGCACTGTCGTCTCTTGCACAGTAAAGCTCGACAGAACAGTGCAAATTGGCACCTGAACGTGTTTACGTTTCTCTTACTTGATCATCTTGTTGCAGATTGTCCTGGCCTGTGTGGCTTTCTCTAGCGCCCAGTACATGGGCAGCTGGAACAACTGGAACAACTGGAACAACTGGAATGGCATGAACGCCTGGAACGGCTATAATGGCTACAACATGGGCATGAACAACATGAATGGCTACGCCGCTCCCATGATGAGAAATACGATGTACGGCAACATGGGAGCTCCCATGATGAGGTCTATGGCCGCCCCCATGGCGTCTCCGATGGGCCACGCCTTCAGCTACAACGACGGCATGTCCGTCCGCACCGAGAACGCCATGATGGGCGTCACCAGCGGCTCCTACAGCTACATCGACGGCAATGGCAAGACGCAGACGGTGCGCTACAAGGCCGACGCCAACGGCTTCAGGGCGGAGGGCACCAACCTGCCCGTGATGAACCTGGCTGCGCCGATGCCCGTCGACGACACGCCCGAGGTCAAGGCAGCCAAGGCCGAGTTCATGGCCAAGTTCCGTGCTGCCGAGCGTGGCGAGCGTAAGAGGCGTGCTATCGTGTTCGGCCTGGGTCACACGCCGGCCGCCACGGCCCCTCTGCTGACCGCCGCTCCTCTGATCTCTCCTCTGCGCGCCGGTCTGGGAATGGGCCTTCTGGGCTGGTAAATATTGAAAATCACTCTACCCGCGCTCACTCTATTTTCAGCGACAACCAATTGCATGAGCCTACTTTGGTTTTCCTCGAGAAAGCTTGTTTCAGGCTTGGCATTTTACTATGACTTACAGTTGGACATTTTGGCTGTACCGTCAAAGCGAGTTTTACACCCTGACTGTTTTTTCATAGCCGCTTTTATTGTGCCAATCATTTTGAATCATGCTGATCACGTATATCGTTTTGTACTGAAAAATGCAAAATAGACTCTTCTTTGTCAGAGTGTGCTAAGTTTGACAACACCACAGCCAATCAAGACATCAGATGAATATTTGAGCAATCCATGGATTTTATTGGCTCTTCAGCTGATAGGTGTATAAAATGAACATTAGGTTAATGGTATTCTCAGAGCAGGGTACGCGGGAGGGGGTGACCTCCACTTGGCGGCTGCCCGGGACCCCGATGCCTGCAAAAATGGGTAAAACCAGACAATCTGCGTCAGGGAAAGTACAAGAGGAAAACAAGGTTCCAGACTCTCAAAGAAGACCACAATGACACACGGCAACGATCCTCAGCAAATGTCAGGGCCAATCTGACGTTTGCTACTCGACAGGTAGCAACGTGCCTGACAGGTACCTGACAGCTACCTTTCTGACAGGTACCATCTATCAACGTCTGGCACGTGCGGAAATACGAATGGCGTCACCATGGCGGAATTTAGTAGTGGTAACTTCGCTGGGACTTGGTACGATTTCTGCATGCAAGAAAATGAACAGTGATATAAGAACTTGCAAATTCAACGGTGGTGAGTCCCAGCGTGCATTTCCTTCAAAATATGAAGTATCAGTGATGGTGCCAGAAGTCTAAAAATAGGGCAAAACCATTTTTGCACATTTCTTATTCTTAGTTGCCACGTTATTAACGGTAACGTGTTACTTAGCGCGATTTTTGGGCACAAGTTAAGACTTCCCGGGATCCGTCCTTGGCAGGCCATGACAAGTCGCTTTTGGAATAACCCTGTATGGAGGTTATGGAGGTCTCTCCTGCGAGCTTAGTTTTGGATGCCCTTGCTGTCATAATGCCGCATTTACCCGCCGAAATAAGTGAAAAGAATAACACAAACACTGGTGAAACACTGGTCATATCTTTCCTTGATGTGACAGAACTGTTGGTTACATTCCCAAAAATGTTTCCAAAACATCTGATTGAGACATCATCAAAATTGACATCCCAGAACGCAACTTCCAAAGTTGCGGAAAGAACTGCAAAACACGACTTCCAAAAACCCTTCCCGGAACCGTTTCTGATCATGTGAAAATCCCAAATTTTTAGTTTGTATATGAAAAGGAACTTATACAAAGGCATCACGTTTCATGGCTGTGTTTCAAATTGCACGGAAGTTATCGACGAACCCCTGGAGGGGAGGGGGAAGGAAGGAATTTAATAATCCATTTCCCGTCCAGAATAGCCCTAAGTGTGGCAGACACGGCACAAGGGCATGACATCTCGATACACAATATCTGCTGCAAACAGCACCGTTACGTAACTTGGAATTATCTGTGCATACTTCATTGTCATCAAGTTACATACACTTTGCGTTCTCTGTTGTTGTTTTGTTGTTTATTGGTGTTTTCGGGCGCGCCGACTACTGAGGTCATTTTGCGCCCATTGCGTTTTCTGTCTGTTGGCCAAGAAGAACATAAAATAAGAACAGGAGACAAAAGTTGATTTTTGGTACCCCAGAGCAACCCTTTGCTCTTGAGACGGTTAAGAGGAACCATTTGCCATCTGCAAAATATTTTACATGCGTTTGACACAAACACTGGTTGGCCCGGGCAGAAATTCCCCATACCTCGTGTCTTTTTGAGTAACTTTTTTTAAAAATAAGGCTAGTGCACTAGATTTCGTGTATTTTTCCCTATTACCAAGTTAGAATATTCCTTTCACATTAGCACGTACCTTGTATAATGCATAGATATTACACAAAAACGTGTCATTGTATAATGCCACACGGACGAGGTATTATACAATACCACACGGGCCTGGTAAAACGATTTTCCAAGGACTGATTTTGCTATTGCAATTTCTGCCAGAGACCAAAGGTTGAAGGCAGAAATTCAACAGCGATCAAGGTCCTGAGAAATTATTCCGGCCTAAGCGTGGTGCAGTTTTTATCAAATGCTACTATGTGTCAGAACGTGAAGAGAAAATCTAAACCATTTTCCCCACCATACTTCGGTTTTGACATCGGAGAAGACACCAATGATGGCACCGCAGGACACCATATAGACTTTCTAGAAACTGTTGCAGCCTGCAGCTCAGGTTAACAAGATCCGCTTGGCCTTGCTCAAGGCTGAAAGACAGCCATTTACACCCATAGTCTTTCCATGAGCTTCCGAATATTTTCATCAAAACTGAGCCTTCCCTGAGGTTTCCCTGCTATGGGACATGTTGCAGCCGAGCAGCCAGGTACAGATCGTTTGGGGCTGACAACATAAACCACGTAAATATTGCTCGATAAAGTATTTGATGCAGATGATAACTTTTTAAGCTTGCAAATGATACAGTCTTTTAGTCACATTCGTTCAGCAGTTCACCCGGAATTAGTCCCCAAGCTTTAATTTCGCCTCACTTTGAAACGATTATGACGGGCAGTGGCGGCTCGTGGCCTCACAGACACGCGAAGCACACCCCAAGTGGGGCACCAAACTGTCTTATGTATGGTTGGCTGTCTTATATCAGTGTCCAACTATTAAACTTTACATGATATCTGACCCTTTTCAGATGGACGTGTACAAAAGGAAACAAATGTTACATGACGCATCACTTTCTGCTTCGTCTGTTATCTGCACAGAAAGCTGGAGCAAACTGGGCATCTCTTTGAATACGCGCAACGAAAATAATCAGATTGCGTTCGAGTCCAGCGCCCCGGGCGGAAAGTTCTAAGGGCGGACAAATGATCGTCACTGTTAGGGCCATGCAGTGATAGTTGGATCATTTGTGCACAGTTTCAAAACATGCATTTAACATCCTAAACTAATTCGAGAACTAAATATTTAATATTTTAATCAGCAGTAAGTACTACGTCTCGCCTCACTGGGCTTTGTCCGCTGTGCCGGCGACGGCCGACATGAGGTTTCGCGTGCGGGCACCAGGGGCGCTGTATTACAACGGATTTTAGCGTTGGCTCAGGCGAATGAGCTGAATTCCTGATATGGCCTGAACCTTACGAATTCATCATCAAGCATACGGCCGTCTTGCGCCGTATGCTTGCGGGGCAATGGGGTGGGGATGCGGAGCGGCGTGCGGCGCCTTTGCGGGCATGTTCCTTGCTATGCTGAGGAATACACGAACAAAACGAACACAGTAACCCAGTTTAAATATGTTTTCAGTTTTATAAACTGTGTTACTATACCTAGATTATGTATAACTTTACGTACACATCTCCCGATATTCTTGCGAAGCACTGTCTCAGCGTCGTCTAATGAAACTGAGACTGAACCGCCACTGATGAGGGGAAATAAGTGTGAATGAGGACGTCTTTCCGTCTGACCAACAGTTCAGGTTCTCTTTTTGCATAGTTGGTCCTCGCTTCAATCGTGTTAACCCTATTTCCCGGAGGGCTAGACGGTTTGGTCGATTCCCGGCAGGGGGGCGGATTCGGCCCCCCCCCCGAGATCTCGAGAACTACTCGTCCGATTTCATCGCAACAAACGGCAATCGATTTGCCGTGACGTGAACTAAATTTTTATAAAAAGAAATTTTCAAAACTTCGAAATTTGTGGATGCAAGGGGCAAAAATGTCAAAATGGGGGTACTTTTGGACTTCTTATAACTCCATTGTTTATCGACCGATTTCAATGAAACTGGCATGAACCGAGAGATTATGGATACCATTTTACCCATTTTACCATGGGTCCGCAAATCTGAAATTTTAAGAAAATTCATGGGCGTTCACAGGGTTTCAAATATAGGAGGATTAATTTTCTAACAACAGAATGAACAAAAAAGGTAAAAACACTTTTTTGGCTTCTGCTAGTCATGCTATGCTAAAGAAGTAAAAATCGCATTACATTGTTGGTATAATGTTAGTATAGGCGGTGCCAGGGACATGAAAAAAGGGAAACTGTCATGGTCACACGTTCTTCAGATCAACTTGTGACCTTTGACCTTAAATGACCTCCAGCGACCTAATGCTCCAGGGGGCACCTGAAATGATCTCGTGTGCATTTGATATTATCTAAAACGTTTTCAATAATTTGAATTCACTCTATTCCAAAAATTTTATTTTATGGCTATTGCGATATAGGGTACGCGCACTGACATTTTAGGTCATAACTCCATGACCTGATATCAGTATATGATATGATATCAATATATCGTCATAACCCGACCTGAAATCAAGCTGAAACTTGGTACACAAGTAGAGGGCACCTTTCTACGTCATATATATTCCGGGTTTGGCATTTGAAAAAACGGTGCCGAAATTATTGTAAAAAAACAAATTTTGACTTTTGACCTTGACCTGACCTTGTAAAGTGACCTCAGACAAACAAAATTTTGTGTGCGCATTGCCCAACTATTTTGCTATACATCCATATAAATTTAAGTTCTATCTTAAAAACTCTGTTTTTGGCAGACATTTTTCTTCTACCCTCAACAGGGCCAAAAATTGCCTGAGGTGCCTTCCCAAAAACGTTGTCTGGCTCCGTCCCAAAGCAATGTAGAAATGTGAAATTTTGTCACAGCGCGTGGAAGGAATAGCTAGGAAAAGTCCCTAAGTTTCGTGAAGCTGCGTTAAAAGGCCTGGAATTGGCAAGCAAAAAACCCGAGGCGGGGCGGATTCAGCCCCCCTGCCGGGAATAGGGTTAAAGGCATGCCATATCTGCTGCGTAAATGGATTTTGAGCAGCATGTCGTGCATGTGTGACTGTGGGTACATCCCTAGGTTATGTGCATCCCTACATCCGTAAGGCTATGAATTGCAAATGAAAAAACGTACAGTTTTGTGTTTGTATGTGTAGCCAAATTAGCCAGCTCCAGACGGAAGGTGAGGTGTTTCCGTCCTTCGAGGGAGTAGGAGACGCTTCGTGCTTCTCATGTCCCTCTCTTATTTTGAATTTGAAATGTAGCTGAGAAAAAATGCACTGAAAAACCGTGGTTTCCTTGTCAATATGTAATTAAACAACAAATAATTTATGTGACTGCAAGCAACAGGCCCACTTTAAGTCAATTGGCAAACGTAAGAAAGGTCGGGAAATGCCAAATTAGGGGTGGTCAAAATAAGTGATTTTTCAAAAACCGCTAATTGCTAGAGCCACCTGTTAGCAGCAATGGAAGGTATTGTCTACAAGCTGGACGAAAACAATTATTTTTCCAAGCGAAAATATTAGCACATTTTACAGGTTTCATGGTACCATGTGCATAAAATGGAACGGCCTTAAACACAGATCTTGGTGAACAAATTTCTCATCTCACTTCTTGGACTGAAGCACAACATTTTTTGGTGTATTCAGCTGAACGCGGTTGTCTGCATTTACGTCTCTGTTGAGGCATGCCGCAACTTGGACAGAATGAATCGGTACTGCCTCAATGCCGCACAAAACGAAGTATAAAACATCTTCATATCGTACTGCAAGCATCAAAGTAGACACAAGCCCGTGCCCCTATCGCAGGAAAAGTGTGAGGGAAAAACGAGATCAGGCTGAAACGTGCAGGCTGCGAACGCTTGACCAACGACATACACAGCTAGGGAAATGGCCTGTCTGGATTTGAGTGCGATCGTTGCTGCAGACGGACAGTGAGTCGTCCGTTCAAGCGCCGGCTGGTTGCGTGATGTGTCTGTCATATTTCCACCATCCAAGAAGAGCTGGCATCTAGCTCTCGCGCTGAACAGCCGGACCGTAAATACGCCACGGTGAGCCGATGATCTGCTCATCTCACAGCAGGTGTCAACAAATTGCAGTTACACCGAGTAGCTGATGAGCATCAGTCAGCGAACACCCGCCGGCCCTGGGAGGGATTCCGTCAGACACGCCTCCTGACGGCCGTCAGCCGGCCTTAGTGACCAGCCAATAATTAGAGCCCGCGATTTGTCAGCAGCAGAGGCCCGCTATACCTGGTTCGAGCCCCTCCGTCGGCCGTCCGACAGCTCTGGTACTCACCAGTGGCGTCTGTCGGTGTTTTTTCCGCCCGTCACCGGCCGGCAGGTGTAGCGGTGCCGGGGAAGGCGAGGCACAGACGGACTGGAATTCGTATGAAGGCGTCCAGCCAGGAGCACGTCAAAACAAACGCCCCCTCGCTAACCTTGAGCACACCATGAGAGCCCCGGTTAGCAATGATAAGGTACCCATGCCAGGCGTCGGGTAAATAAGTGTAAATAAGTGCGATGGAGAGTGTCCTAGATCTGTTATGTAGACTGCATTGCTTTCGGCAAAACGCACCAAGAGCTGCAGAAGTACCTGAGGACTACAGTACTACATAGTATCACCATGTATAATAGAGAGGTCTTTAGTGGGGGAAAGCGCTGGGTTGGCCTTGTTGGGAGCTCCATGCTGGCCTTGTAGTAAATCTCCCCGCTTCCTTGGTTGCTGCAGCGCTTCGTTACAGCACATGCTGACAGCCTGTTACTCTGAAAATGTCGAGGTGGAGAGTTTCAAAGTTGGTGAACACCAGGCCCCTTGTATCTTCTTGGGTGTATGATGTGTAGTGATTAATCCATGTTACATATGCGTAATATGTATTTATTGAACACAGCAATTGAATTTGATGCCAGTGCTCCATGTTAACATGGAGCACTGGCATCATATCGCTGTCTCAGTCAGCGGCACGCGCCGGAGGCTAGCCCGTTGCGAATCAGGAGGTGCCACAGATGCGTTAGCCTCGGCCATGCGAAGGCTGCATGTCGTGACTGGCCGTCTCAGCGCATTCAGCAAGTGGCGGAAGAGGGGCTGCGGGATTCTGCAGAGGTGGTAGCAGGTCAGCAGGTGTCTGCCGCAGGTGGCTTAACAGAAGGTGCGGATGATGTGTATCTGTTCTGTGCTGAGTTGTCTCCAGGAAGTAAACGCAAACCTGCTCTGATGATGAGCGTGACACTCGATGGAAGACCTGTTCTGCTGGAGGCGGACACGGGGACGGCATTCTCGCTGTGCGCAGAGCGGGAGCTTCCGACACTTATGACGGTTAGTGGGTCTGATCTTCACCCTATTCCTTGCTCCTGTCCGCTACGAGTGATTCCATGCGGGGGGGGGGGGGGGCAAGGCGGGCTGGTTTTTCCGTGGGCGATGACGAGACTTTGTGCTAACCGGAGGTTTGACTGGGACTCGTCCGGTCCTCCAGACGCTAGAAACGTATAAATAGTTTGCATGTCCTTTTTATGAGGATGATTCCAGATTTATGAATATTGCGACGACAAATATGCTTCCAAACAGAAGAAAGCCGTCCACTGGTAACGATCGCGGTCATTTAATGCCAAGGCGTGTGGACGACACCCTGGTGTATTGGATGACGTCACCTGTGCTGTTACAATACTATGCATGCTATATATGCTAGGTATGGTGTTATATAGGCTATGTATGTCGGTCCCTAGAGGCAATCTTTGGCCCACGTAGTTTCGAACCTGGCATCTTTCCCGTCCCTGCCTTTGATAGCCACACAATTTGCACCGAAGGTTCTGCTGGCCGCCGTTTTTCCCGAATCTAATGACGTCGCCTGCATCTGGATGTTCATGGAAGGCAGATGCCTGGTGCGAAATGGCTTGAATATGGCAATACCATCACTTACCAATTTCTCTCGAGATTTCGGCGGACACGTGATATTTCGTCAATGTTTCTGTCCCTGTGCACTTGGAAAGCATTCCAGTTTCAGTTCCATTTTCGGTTTATTCCATGGGACTTTGCACATACAATGCTGCTATTCTCTGTCCTGTGTCATACAGAATAGAACGCTACGGTTTGATGAAGGATGTAAATCATGCACTCAGTATCGGACACAAAAAAACGAAATAGGTTCGTCATTTCCTTGCATTTCTACATCGGACAAGTACAGAAGACAAATAATTTCGCCAATTTTGCCATGTCCGAAGGCAACGAAGACAACACGGCATTTTGCTGGCGGATGGGCAGAATCAGAAACAGGGAGCATTTGTCAACACATGCCCACAAATAATCTTCGTTCATGAGGCTGGGGATGATCTCACAGATCACAGCGTGCTATCATTTTTAGGTTGGGAGGCAGTTTTTTGGCTTCCTCCGTTCTTGCTTCCGGCAGCACAACCGGAAGAATCCATTGCGCTACTCACTTGAATAAAAAGAATGATAATGGGAAGAAACTGGTGTTACTTTCTTCTACAACCTAACGTATCGCAATTACCATCTTTTCGTGTGTCTAAAGTGACTTATACCAACATTGTCTCAGGTTCAATATGCTCCTAAAAGTGTTCGAAAGTACAATTTTTCATAGCTTTTCTCCGCGTCTTTTCCAATCAGAAACTTAGTTGATCTGCATTTGCAACGTGACGCGTATGATGCGTTCAGATTGGATCGTGATGAAGTGAAATATTTTCGGAAACATTGGGATGCATCGACACGGATACATGCCCTGGAGTTTCCAAAAGGATTGCTCTGTGGCAAGTTTGAACTGCCTCGAAACAATTTTTCCTCCGTTAAATGTGTGATTTGAATTGGTAAAAAGTTCTTGTTTATATAAAAAAACCCAACTGAAATTAATATTACTAGCAGCCACGACATACCAAATCCAGTGACCGCAAGCAATATGTATGAGATTTACAAGGCTAGTGATTCCACATCGAGGCTAATATTTTCTACATTGGTACACAAAGCGAACGGACGTTCGACTCTGTTTAACGGAATAATATCTACGCTTTCAAAAGGAAGGTGGGAGAACCATCACGATGTTATGTAAATCTGAGCTTGAAAAATGTCCGAATGTTCCCAAAGCTCAGAGCAGACCGCGCCCACCCAAAGCCTCAGCCAAACCGTTTGACGGCCACCTGAACAATAATGGGCCGACTCAGATGGCACGCCCCCAGAAACTGGTTCCGACGCTAGGCTGAAGCGGTCTGAGGATGTATAAAACTCGGACGCTGTCGGGATATGGTGTGCACTTTCACACGCCACAGCTCTCAACATGAAGTTCCTGGTAAGTGATGGTAGCGTCGGAACTGCCAAAGCAGCTTTTGTTTACTTAGGTTTGGACTCCATGTTATTCCCAGAGACACAGTATTTCGGCGTATTTTTTATTTTTTGTTGTTATCGTGTACAACCAAATGTACGAGTTTCGATTTCCGAAGAATAAAATGCACATCTACGCATAGATTTAGCTCGTGTTGCAACATTTTCATATGTCGATCTTTTATGTTCTTTGGTCGAATTTATATGCAGAATATAAAAAATGTCATCACCAAAAAACATATTTCATTCAAACTGAAACGTATGGGTCATAGGTTACTTCGTGTAGATTAAGTTATTGCACTTCGTCATATGTTTCGGCCAATGCTGTCCACTATATTTTATACACGATGAAAACGTAAGTACGGTTAGACATACAGGCCATTTTGGTCTGGCTACCTCTAATCACCGTCAAGATTCCATTATGTTCGACACCGCTTTGCTGTTTGGCACTTATTCCCGGGAACCTCACTGCAATGAGTCACCGACAGAGGCTCATGCTGATTACAATAACGCTGAGGCACTTACCTCTGCTCCCTGCTCCCATAATTCTCGAAACATAAGAACGAGCCAGAACAGCATTAAGACAGTTTTGCTATCTTTGCTTCCCTCCTGATAGACGGATGTCTTCCATTCTACACTTGAAGAAAACAGAGGTGCACTCTCGTCTCTTGCACAGTAAGGCTCGACAGAACAGTGCAAATTGGCACCTGAACGTGTTTGACATTCCTCTTACTTGATCATCTTGTTGCAGATTGTCCTGGCCTGTGTGGCTTTCTCTAGCGCCCAGTACATGGGCAGCTGGAACAACTGGAACAACTGGAATGGCATGAACGCCTGGAACGGTTACAATGGCTACAACACGGGCATGAACAACAACATGAATGGCTATGCCGCTCCCATGATGAGGAAATACGATGTACGGCAACATGGGAGCTCCCATGATGAGATCTATGGCCGCCCCCATGGCGTCTCCGATGGGCCACGCCTTCAGCTACAACGACGGCATGTCCGTCCGCACCGAGAACGCCATGATGGGCGTCACCAGCGGCTCCTACAGCTACATCGACGGCAATGGCAAGACGCAGACGGTGCGTTACAAGGCCGACGCCAACGGCTTCAGGGCGGAAGGCACCAACCTGCCCGTGATGAACCTGGCTGCGCCGATGCCCGTCGACGACACGCCCGAGGTCAAGGCTGCCAAGGCCGAGTTCATGGCCAAGTTCCGTGCTGCCGAGCGTGGCGAGCGTAAGAGGCGTGCTATCGTGTTCGGCCTGGGTCACACGCCGGCCGCCACCGCCCCTCTGCTGACCGCCGCTCCTCTGATCTCTCCTCTGCGCGCCGGTCTGGGAATGGGCCTTCTCGGCTGGTAAACGTTCAAAATCACTGTCTGATGTCCGTTTCAACGACAGCAGACTGCATCAGCCTACCTTGGTCTTCCTCGAGCTTTTTTAAAGCCAAGCATTTTGCTGTGACCTAAAGTTACACGTTTTGGCTGTGCCGTCAAAGTGAGTTTCCATACTGCCTGCTTTTTCACAACCACTTTATGCTACCAATCGTTTTGAATCATGGCTGTTCACGTATATTGTTTGTACGCCAATATGCAAAATAAAGCATTTTTTGTGAGAGTATAAGAAGTTTGAGAACACCACAACTAACACATAAGAAAAGAATATCTGAGTACTCAGTGGACCTTGGCGGTTATCCGTTCTTCGGCTGACAGACGTATAAAATGAACCTTTGGTCAGTGGTTCTGTTAGAGGCGGTACACGGGGAAGGTGACCTCCACTTGGCGGCTTCCCGGCACCCGATACCTGCAAAAAAATAGATAAAAGCAGACTAATCTGTAGACCCTCAGCAAATGTCTGGGTCAATCTGTGGATGCCATCTATCAACGTCTGGCACATGCGGAAATATGGATGGCGTCACCATCGCGTGATGTGGTAGTGGTAACTTCGATAGGACTTGATACAGTTTCTGCGTGCGAAAAATGAACAATGACGTTAGAGTTTGCAAATTCGACGATGATGAGGTCCAACGTACATCTCCTTCAAAACAATTACCAATGACGGTACCAGAAATGTAAAAATAAGCCAGTTTGTTTTTCTTGCCAGTTTGTCACACTTATGTTCATGGTGTCGTGATGCTTAACGCGATTTTTGGGCACACATTTAGATTTCCCGGGACCCGCCAACGGCGGCATGCAATCACAGAACATTACACAGCCGCTTTTGGAATAGCGTTGCAAGGAACTTAGTTTTATGACGAGGTCTCGTGTTACACCAGTCTTGGTCCGCTAGATCTGCTCCTGTCATAATGCCGCATTTACTCGTCGAAATAAATGAAAAGAGGCGTAACATATAAACGTTGCTACTACATCCGTCCTTGATGTCAGAAAGCTGATGGCCACATTTCAAAAATGTTAAAGGCATAAAATACCTATCTGGTTTTGGTAACATCAAAACAGCTAGGTTAAAGGCATAAAATAGTTATCTGGTTCTGGTAACATCAAAACCAGCACATGAGAACGCAGCATCCAAAGTTCAGTGAAAACGGTCGGTTATGCCACCAAAAACACTTCCTGAAACCGTTTCTGATCAAGTTAAAAACCAACACTTTCAGTGTATAAAATAAAAAGGCACTTTTAAAGCCATTACATTTCATCGCTGTATCTCACACCACATAGAAATTAAGCGGAGAAAATCTCGGGAGAAGGAGGAGCTTAATAAGCCCCCACCCAGAGCGGAGCTATGTGTGGCAGATATGGCACAAGGGCATGACATTTCGATACAAAATATCTGTTGCAAGCAGCGGTAATGCATAAGCTTGAGATGATTTTCACTTACTCGATAGGCATCAGGTTTTATATGCTTTGTGTTTTTCCGTGTCTTGTCCAAAAAGAAGAGCATGAAACAGCAAGAGGTGACAAAAAGGCTAATTTTAGTATTCTAGAAGAACTTACTGCTTTTGAGATGGTTTAAACGAACCCCTTGCCACCTGTCAAATGTTTTACATGTGTTAAACACGCGCGTTGGTGGGGCGGGGCAAAAATTTCTGAAACGTACTGTCTTTTTAACAACTTTTTTGTATTAATGTTAAAGTGCTAGATTTTGCGTATCTTCCTATTCATCCAGAGAGCCTTTCACCATTTGAAAGTTATAATCGGTTCGAAATATTTCCCCTACAGCCCAGAGAAGCTGAGAAACGCGCATCGCCAATTCATCGTTGGCGGTGGACGGCCGCTTCTGAGCCGGGCCGTAGGACGGGCACTGGTGTTCCACATGGGACATGTTGCAGCCGGGCAGCCAGCTACAGATCCTTAGGGGCTGACAACATGCCGCTACACCAGGTAAATATTGCTCGACTGGCGAATATGTTGCCATCCGTGAATGATTAAAACTATCTAATGCAGATGAAAACTCTGTCAGCTTTTTAATGACATAATTTTTTCGCATTCGTTCAGCAGTTCACCCGGAATCGTTCCTAAACATTAATTTCGCCTTACTATGAAACCATCATGAGGGAAAGTAATGGTGGGTGAGGACGCCTTTCCGTCAGGCCAACAGTTCAGGGTTTCTTCATGTTCAGTAGACCGTCGCTTCAGTCGTATTGAGGGCATGGCATCACTGCTACGTGAATGGATTTAAGCAGCATGTCGTCATATATGTCACTGTCGGTACATCCCTGGGTTATGCAAATCACTACATCCATGACGCTTTGAGTTCTAAATGAAAATTACATGCTTTGCTGTATCAGTATGCGCAATCAAATTCGCCAGCTCTAGGCGGGAGGTGTTTCTGTAGTTTGTGGGCGAAGGAGGCCTTTCGTGCTTCTCATCTTCCCCTTCAATTTTGAGGCTGAAAGGTGGTTGAGAAAATCAGAAAAATGCATCGAAAAGCCGTCGTTTTTCTGGTCAGTGTACAGCCAGACAGCAGTTGATTTATGTGATCTGGAAGCAATAGGTCCACTTTTCATTCAGTTGGTAAAAGTACTGAAAGGTTGGGCAATCTCAAATTCGGCACAAAGCCGAAATGAGTGATTTCTAAAAAACGCAACTGTTAATGCCACGTATTGGCAGCAGTCGACAGGTTTATGTACAGGGCGGACGTCTCACGAGTGAAGCCTTTTCATCGAAAATTTTCTTTAGGATCGAAAGCTCGTTTTTTCGAAAATATGAGCGTATTTTATAACTTTCATTGTCTGTTGTGGATACAATACAAGGGCTCAGACACAAATCATGGTCAAGAAATTTCTCATCCCACTTCTCTGATTGAAACACAACATTTTTGAAATACACATTTTTGTGGGTTTATTTAGCAAAACGCGGTTGTCTGCGTTAACGTGTCTGTTGGGGCATGCCGGAACTTTGACAGAATGAATCGGTATTGCCCCAATGCCGCTATACAAAACGAAGTGTAAAACATCTTCATATCGTGCTGCAAGCATTAAAGTAGACACAAGCCCGTGCCCCTATCGCGGGAAAAGTGTGCGGGAAAAACGAGATCAGGCTAAAACGTGTAGGCTGCGAACGCTTGACCAACGACATACATAGCTACGAAAATGGCTTTTCTGGATTTGTATGTGATCGTTACTGCAAAGAGAAAATGAGTCGTCCGTCGAAACGTTAACCTGTTGTATGATGTGCCTGTGACGTTTCCATCATCCAAGGGGAGCTGACCGAAATACAATCTGAACCGGTATGCCGTCTTTGAAACAAACACCATGCCTACTCCCATGATGAAAACCACGATGATGGGCGCGATCGGAGCTCCCATGATGACCGAGGTCGCTGCCCCGATGATGAGGACCATGGCTGCACCCATGGCGACGCCTGTCGGCCACCTCTCCAGCTACAACGACGGCATGTCCGTCAGTGCGGAGAAGTCTGTTCACGGCGTCACCAAGGGCGGCTATAGCCACATCGATGGCAACGGCAAGATGCAGACGGTCCGCTACAAGATAAGAAGCATAATAAAGAATAGAAAATGGAAAGGAAAATATACCAGGTTTCGATAGTATGTGGGTCAAACAGTGCCTCTGCGGGCCGACTCATATAGCGTATATAGAGACATATATAGCACATATAACATGCATAGTATTGTAACAGAATGAATTGAGGGTATTCAGTACACTGTGGGGAGTCTACATGACTTGAGGTCAAATGATCCTGATCCCTAACCAGTGGACGCTTTCAGCCGTGAATTGGAATTACTTCCACCGTCGCAAAAGCTACATATTTGGACTGTATGGAAGCCGTCTATAAGTTTCTAGCGTCTCGAGCATCGAAGGCGCCCCAGTCATACTTACGGTTATCGCAAATTCTCGTCACCACCTACACGGAAAAACCGTCCCACCTTGCGCCTCCTTGTAACGTTTACAGTTACCATTGTCCGATACATATCAGCTATCAACGGTCGCTGTCACCAGAGAACAGGGCGTGAACGGGAGGTCAGCCACTGGCGGACGGCCACTGGCTGACATGGCAAGGACGACGCGGCGTATAAAACTATCACCGCAGCCCGAGACGGCATCACAGCCACTCCTCATACTCGACGCAGAAACATGAAACTCCTGGTGAGAGAAGAAATTAAACATCCTTTTGGCGTCGCTTCTTGATACGATATGGACCTTATTGGTATTTCGGTCAGTCGTGACGTATCAAGTGTATGCTGAACGCTCGTTATCCTTATCATGTTTTCAAAAATCTGTTTGGTGTATATGTTTGGTTTCGGCGAGATTTTCACCATAATTCACAACCGCCTCTTTAGCGCCTGAGTTATGAGCTCGTTTGTGACTTGTGTCGCGCACATGTCGACAGTCTGTGTTACACTACTTTTGCCCTTTCAGATTGTGCTGGCGTGCGCCGCGGCGTGCAGCGCCCAGCTTCTCAGCAATCTCGGCTGGAATGGCCTCAACAGCTGGAACATGGGCATGGGCCGCACCATCATGGGTCATGGCATGATCACCAACGTGAACACCATGGCCGCCCCCATGATGAGAAGCACAATGATGGGCGCCGCTGGAGCTCCCATGATGAGGGCAGTCGGTGCCCCCATGATGGCGACTATGGCAGCTCCGATGATGAAGACCATGGCCGTTCCCATGATGAAAACCACGATGATGGGCGCGATCGGAGCTCCCATGATGGCCGGGATCGCTGCCCCTATGATGAGGAGCATGGCTGCTCCCATGGCGACGCCTGTCGGCCACGCCTTCAGCTACAACGACGGCCATGTCCGTCCGTGAGGAGAAGTCTCTCCACGGCGTGACCAAGGGCGCCTACAGCTACATCGACGGCAACGGCAAGATGCAGACGGTGCGCTACAAGGCCGACGCCAACGGCTTCAGGGCGGAGGGCACCAACCTGCCCGTGATGAACCTGGCTGCGCCGATGCCCGTGGACGACACGCCCGAGGTCAAGGCGGCCAAGGCCGAGTTCATGGCCGCCTTTCGCAAGGCAGCGGAAGGAAAGGAGAGACGGAAGCGCGCTGTTCTGCTCGGCCCCGGGCACACCCCTGCCGCCACTGTTCCCCTGCTCGCCGCTGCTCCGATTGTCTACCCGCTCAGCGCTTCCCTCGGACTCGGCCTGTGGGGCTAAGGTGCCCCCTCGAGGGACTCTCGTCAGTGACGTGTGATGACGTGTGACGTGGTCGCTTGCCGTGGCGTCACGCCGCGTGCTACGCACACCGTTCGTAAGGGCATGTCTGACTGTAATCATGTGCCGTGATGCAATACACTGCTTGAAAGTAAAGGTCGATTTCGGTACACGGACGGGTGATACCTCTTTTTTTACTGCAACGCCAGCAAGGTTTTTTGCGTTTTTAAAGGCTTGGTAGAATCTAAAGGCCGATGAACATGGCGGTATTGAAGGGTTTCTGCGCGTTCGAATTCCAACGTTAATTTGATTTTATTTTAGTAGGGCATTTTTGTTGCCAGTCGTAACAAAAAAAAAGAAACAGCGACAGCGCATTGAATGTGCAAGCAAGCACGTAGCCAGGGTTTTCCTCGGGGGGGGGGGGGACGAATGTCAAATTTAGTCGCATGCCACCGGTGTATGACAAAAGTTATGGGAAAAGCAGCAGTTTCGTGTAATTCGCCTCATATTTGCCGCACGGAAAAAAATGTTTGTACGTAAAATAAACAATGTCTCCTTTTGCAACATGCACATGATCGCCATTACGTATTCTTGCAAAATTCCTATATATTTAGTGTTGACCGCATGTTTCCGGAATGCGGTCGCTTTGTCCCCCTTGGCGACGTCCCTATATGCAAGACTGTTGCGGATCATCGTTGCCGGGATCCGTTAATAGGGAATTAAAAACCACACCAGAATCCACTCCGCGAAATATGAGCCACTTACGCTTCGCGTAACACGTGACCATTCTCCAACCGAGGGACATCGGTAGTCCTGTGCCAGCCATGACTCAGATAACCTCAGTTCAGAACCGTGCTCCGCCTGGCAGCACGCAAAGCATCGTTTACAGTGCTTCATTTTTCGCAGTTTTAAATTTTGCACTTAGAAATGAATCTAATCTTCCCTATCCCAAAGAAGCCTAGCCTAAGCTATATAGCTATAAGCTATATACGTAGCTTAATTTGCCATTTCTGAAAATCGAGGTGTACTAAAATTCAAAAATACGTTTGTCCGAAAAGGGAGAGCAAATGGACATATTACTCCCCCCATTTCAACGAAAGGGGTCAGGGTTTCGGCGTCCCCTTCCGGATCTGACAGAACTAGTTGGCAGAAGTGAGGTCTGAGTATGACTATGCTAATTTATCCTCCTTGCCGTTGTTTGACTTTAGTTCAGTAACCTTTTGCATTAGGTGAATGCCTGATTTACTCGTCTTCGGGACTTTAATCGTCTTTTATTTTGTTTTTATTTCTTCTGATGTTAAGGACTAGGGTTCGGTTTTATAAATGATAAAGATTCTCTTGGACATCCCCTGGAATGCTTTTTGATTGTGAACGAGAAGGAAGAACGGATAATGAATGCATCCACCATCACAGATACCAGAACATATCTAGGATTTGATGAAAACGAGGAAGTGGCATGAACTCTGGCTTTCCACAATTGTTTGTTGCACCTACAGAATGTTTGTGGAATGTTATGATTTTACGCCTTCCTGGGAATAGTATCAAGATTGTTAATTGCTTTATCATGGAATATTGAGTTGCTTGTAGCTGTGCTATGATTGTGGTTTTGTGGTATACGTATCAATGCATGGATAGTCATGCCCTTTCACATGGTATTTCGTGTTAGCTTGAATTATATGATCTCTTGTCGTGGTCCAGGCTGCTGCCTGGTGCAGCCTGGGGGATAAGAAGCAGGACAACAGAGTGCGGCGTGTGGGGAGCACTGGGTTCGAGTCCCAGAACAGGCACCTGTCTGGTCAGAGACCGAAATGGTCAGCCGGTCGCGGGCGGTCGTGTAGTGGAATTGAATGACACTGTAAAGATTCTCCAGAGCCATCTAGTTCGGTGCCTGGAGCAAAATTATTCCAGATTTGGGAACGTTTAGAGGGCAGGATCTGGGTTCGGCAACAAGCTCGGCTTAATGTGGATCCTGATTCCAACGCTATTCACTTCAGTACTTTGGGTTGCACCGATTCCCATGCGCATAGCGCATGGACGCATTGCCGTAGGACATATACGTTCCCCTTCCAAGAGACCTTTGATAATTACCCCTTCGATTTGATAGCAAAAAATGGCAATCGATTCGCCATGACGTGAATTACGTTTTTACAACAAGAAATCCTGAAAATGTTGAAAGGAGTGGATACAAAACGGCAAAAAAATCGACAACGGGCATTTTTTGCTTGTTATATCTCTGACGCTCATGTCCCGATTGTCATGCCATTGGGATGAAGTGAGAGCTAATCGGTGACGCTTTTCTTTGGTACATACGTTTATAATTTTGCCGAAATTCTTAGGCTTTCATAGGGATGAAACATGGAAATGAATGACAAGAGAAATTGGAGGTATACATTTTAAACTGAGTTATCATAAACGTTACATTTTTTTTTAGTTTGTACTAGTCGATGTATACGTAGAAAAGTGCAAACCATACTGTATTGCTCGTATAATGTTGACAAAGTCGGTGCCAGAAGCGTAAAAAAGGAGCAATGTCATGGTTGCATTTTTATCGGGTCAACTTTTGACGTCAGGTCAACGTCTGACTTTTTGCAATGAAAATCACACTAGCATGTAGCCCGTTCTTTTCCTCTCCATATCATTCCAAAAAAACATTGTGTTTTATTGTAGTATGTCTGTAATAGGCCGTTAGGTAAAGTTTTGTATGTCTTAAACGTGGATTTGTCGCGAAAAAGAATTCATGCCGGCTGCAGTCAATGGCTCAAGTCACAGCCAGATAAAATGAATAGCGCACGCGCTCCTCAAACTCTAGGATCCGCGAAGTCAAAAACTCGGCACGTTTCGTTGTCAAAGTAATCTTGATATTTTTAGTTCGTGCAGAGGTAATCTTGGTTTCAGAGGGCGGTCTTGACCAGCCAGTGACATTAACTCGACATGGATGTTCTCTCAAAAGAAACCGAACAGCACAGTGCATAAGTCCCTGTGTGCGCTGAGGGAGAATGGGGATCTGCCGTTGATAGGAAAAGGGCAAACTATTTCCCATACTTTCACCTTTTGTGTAGGGGTAGAGACAGTAACTGAACCACTTCATCATAAAGCGGAATATAAACTAAAATGAAAGGCATTTAGAAGCGTGGTCTGTCATGCACAGGAGGTCCACCAAAAAGCATGTCATCGCCCTTTATGACAATCCTCGCCCCAAAGCCCAAAAACCAAACAAAGATCCCAAAGGCCAGCCTGTTTTGAAAACCGATACTATTGAAAACCGGGCATTTTGATGTTCATAAACATTGCTTAACGAAGCAAGCGGCGACCCCTAGTTCTCTTCAGTTTATCTATAAACGTCTGGCTTTTTCAAGCTCTGTCTTTGGCACCGGAAAATTAAAATAAATGCGTAGCACCTGAACTCCGAATCCTGAATTTCATTTCCTTATGTAATGGGTTAATATCCAGCCTCTATTGGATAAGCGAGTCCCAAAAATATCTGATGATGGCGCGTCGGCGCAGATGCACTCCGCCCGGATCAGTTGTTCCGTGATCCCACTAGGGGCACTGCTACCGTCTCCCGTGCCCAGACCTGACCTGCCTCGTGGATCGGCCGCACCGTCAGCTGTAACACGCGCAGAGATGATACTCCTGACTTTCTTGCTACCGCTTTTCTGCGTCTCAGGTGAGGTGCTGGAATGTTTCAAGCGCGTGTGCCAAGACTAGCATGTACATGATCGCAGAGGAAACTTCACAGGACTCAGGTGCTCTGAAATGAGGACTGACTTCCCGTGTTCAAAGTCCATCGAAATCCCGACACCTAAGGAATGTTTACCTCACAACTTGCAGATTGTGAGGTATGCAGATGGTGTAGGCGATAACTTGACCTCGACAATAGGCTTAAGAACATTGGTTGGACATTGTTTGGATATCCATGTATAGAACGAAAATATTTGGACGTTTTCGTTCTATAAAGAAATTATTGACGGCCTTGGTTCATAGTTTGTTCGCAGTCAGTTGTCCAATGAGCCGGAGAAATTTTCTCATGTGCAGTTAGCAAACAAAAGGATATTCATCGGTCTATTTCGGATTTGGCATCTGAAGAATTGCAAGGCCCTGCCCATGATATTGCTAGTTGTGTTCACTGAGAAGTTCAAAAGCACCCGTCGAAAAACAGGCCTCGAGCGAGCGCACTAGTCCAAGAATACTGATGTGGCAAAAAGTGCATTCATGGTGATCGGGCTGGAAGATACCTCCGCCCTACTCAAGGAGGTGACAGACAACCTAGCCGTGATTTCGAGAAGTTGCCCTTGGCAGGACGGAATAATGAGGGCAATTACGAACGAATCCAAGAATAATGATGTGGCAGAAAGTGCATTCATGGTTATCGCCTACACCGTCTGCATACCTCACAATCTGCACATTGTGAAGTAAACATTTCTTAGGTGTCGGGATTTCGATGGACTTTGAATACGGGAAGTCAGTCCTCATTGCAAAATAAAATACGATGCATAGAAAATTTGCATCTTCAAGAGGGAACTTGTCGCAAAGCGGTTATGAAGTCATCAGCTTCCAGAAAGCGGTACGGCCCGTCAAGGCCAGCCGCTTAGTTTAATTTTTTTCTGATAGCTAGAATTAGACTCAATCGGCCTTCCGCTTCGTTCATAATTACCCTCATTATTCCGTCCTGCCGAGGGCAACTTCTCGAAATCACGGCTAGGCTGTCTGTCACCTCCGTGAGTAGGGTGGAGGTATCTTCCAGCCGAATCTTGGGTCCCTCGTCGCTGCGCATGGAAGGACCCCGGATTTGGCCGGAGGGATCATCTTCCATGCTAAGGGAGGGAGGGATGCGGAGACTGCCCCCCCCCCCCCGATGGCCTCTGCACGAATTTCATCACTACCGACATTCACAGGTAACTTAGGTCTCAGTCAGCTGGTTCCGACTTCGTCTACTTTTGACCATCGGCTCGCACCACCTGCCCCCAATCTTCGCACCACACAATTGACGTTGACAAGATAGCGTACCAGGACATACGGCAAGTGGGGTGCGTTGTTCCTAACTCAATAACAGCCAGATATTGGTAGCTATGCACTCAATATATCTTTAAGTAGCATTGTGATTTCTAGTGGTTGTCTTCACCTCAACGATCATCGGGATCGTCTTTTGGATATGTGAAGCCGAATGTGAAGAAATGACAAACATACAGGTAGCATAAAAACATGATGCCACTTGACAAGAATTTGACTTTTTGAAACATGACTTGCCCTCTTGAACCTGCAAATGGGTTTTTTCTGTTGGCTTATGAATGACTGCGGAGACGGCAAGGATTCTCTACAGAACCAATGAATATCAGAGGAAAATACCAAGAGTGAGCACTGTCCTTCTCCATGCGTTCAGAAAAAATTGATACCAGAAGCCGGTCTCGGAAACCGGTAGGAGTACTCATTTCATTTTCTTTATTCAGATCAGACCAAACATTTTCAGTACTGGTACCTCGTCTCAAATGAAACCTGTTAAAGGTGGTTTTTCATGACGCTAGGTGTCAGTCTCGATTGAAACCGTTCCTGGATGAGTCCTCCCAGGTTACTGAAAACGTGTGGTCTGATTTAAAAACGGAAAATAAGAATCCTTTCGGTCTCTGGAAAACGGATACGACTCTCACTTTCTCCTCGGTGAGAATGGTTACTGGTCTCAACGTCCAACATCATTTCTAAATATCCACCCTTCAAGTTTCGGTGTCCTACTTTAACCCGGCACCGCCTGCCGTGTTTTTGTGCCCGCGACCGCCTGGGGGTGTCAAAAAGGGCACCCCCTATTGTCTCAGGAGCTGACCGTCGGATCTGAGCCGGTCTACTACCAGTTGCCCTCAATAAGCCCTTAGTCTTGCATTTCAGAAAGTACTATGTTAGCCGTGGTCATATGACTGATAACGCCACAGACCACGCGAATCGCATAACACGACGTCAGAAAAACTGACATCGGTTGGTATATCATATCATCGGCAATACTGGTCTTAGAGCCTTCAACTGGCTATCAAACGAGAGGTCACAATCTTCTGCATCAAAAGCATGCCAAAAAGTCTGGTGAAGGTCAACCTAGGTGAGGTGAAATACTGGTCTTACTTTTCGTCCCAAAGGCCGATACTTACTCGCAGCCGTTTTGATATACGTGACAAAAAGGACGGAAGTAAAGCCTTCTCATCATCAATTTTGCATTACCTGCTTTTCATTCAATCAAGGTCAGTCTTAGTCATGCCAGATAAGGTTGTTTTACTCTTCCTGACAAAGAGCAATTATTTCTCGCTAGGATCCTGAGCTACATCAAGGACAAAACTTAAATTACATTTTGTGATAATTAAATCTGCGTTGTCTGCTCGTTATCAGGCCAAGGTCAAGCCAGATCAGGACAGTTATTTCCCATTTTCTGATTAGGAACAATAATTGCTCTCTGCTGCTACTGAACAATCTTCCATAGAGAACGCTGCATTTCATTTCGTTTTAACATCTACCTATGGTGTGACCTGACATGACTTGACATTGCATTTGGTGAACCTTGTTACGAGGCGGATAAGGATTTGCTTGTCTGGTTTGAACGATGGGGAAAGTGAGCGGGAACCACTTCTACCACCCAAAATGCAAATCATTCCAACTATCATCATGCATGTTACCTAACATGACTTCTAATGTCGACGTGTCACGGTTGAATATCCTTTTGGAAACCGTGTCATATGTGAAGCCAAATAATTCATGCATTATATTCGCAAATGTTATAAAAAATGAAGCATGTTCGTGCAACCGCCCGAAGAGGCGAAAAAAATCTATGCGAGGGTTCACTTATGACATCTGACATATGATACATGTCATATCTCCGTGACCTGACCTAGAATCGAAACTGTTTTGATGTCAAAATATGTAGGATTGATTGTTTAACAGGTGCGAATAATAATGCTGGGCTGGCTCTAACGGCTCAGAAATTATTAAAAAACAAAAACGAAGGGCTGCTCTATTTGACAACCCCCAGGCGGTGCCGGGTTAACCCGCGCCTGGCGGGGAAGGGTCGTTTTAAGACCCCCAGCGGCTTTTCTAGAATAACTTTTTAGTAGCGGAAGATAGAGAACGGATACGACTAGCTTGACCTATGATGACCTGACCCTTTTCGTGCACTAAAATTAGGTCAATGACAACAGCATTTATAAAAGAAACTTGTGGCACAATAGAGCACCGATTATTGCTGTAGCTCAGTTTTAAGCATTGGTACACATTGAGTAAAATCTAAAAAACATTCACGCAGCAGTTCGTGACCTGTCACGAATCTGTCAACGTCACGTCAGTCGTGTTTTTAACCAAATATAACAATACATTTCATTTGCTGGAAACCGGGTATTGCAATGTTGTGCTACATGTTTCTTTTATAAATGGTGGTTTTATTGATCTAATTTTGGTGCACGAGAAGGGTCAGGTCATCAGAGGTCAAACTAGGTCAAACATACACGTTAAACATTGGCATCAAGCACCACCGTATGCGGGATAAGTGATACACTTACAAAAATGCGTTTTTATCACCTTTTACGCCAACATTATTTTGACAAACATCGTTTGACGTAACGTAGAGCCAATTTGTAGGTCAATGCCGCACTGGGTCAAAAAATTCGAAAACTCGAAAATACGAAATTCGATTTCGCCGCTAGAGGTGACCTCGAGAAACTATCGTGGCCACCGAATGATGTGCTAGGATAGACTGTATGCCCGCTTACTTGCACACCAAATTTGGTGGCTCTAGCTCGAGAGCTTTTCGACAAGAAGCGATTTCCGATAAACGACATAAGCGCCCCTGGGTGCTCATCAAGGTGGCCGCAACCCGAAAGAGGCAACCCCCTCCGTACCCGAGGAGAACCAGTGTGCCAAGTTTGACACGCGTGTCTTCGCTCATTTGACTTGTGATCCGACAAATGTATAATGGGACTCCCATGCCTCTCACTACAGAGTTCAGCCTAGGAAGACATCTTCGTGACTTGGAAGGTCATCCATTGACCTAGACCCAAAAGCCCACACATTCCGCAATAGCTAAGACAACGGCCAACATGTTAATGCCTATACATTTGATTTACAACAGCTTAGAAACTACACTGTTAAGAAAACTTCGATGTATTCTCACAAGGCCGCTTTGAGGTCATTACCGTGACCTAGGTCACCCTTCGACCTGAGACGAAAGAAATCAGATATCGTTGAGTTGTTTATGTGACAAACAAACACTAGTCCTTTGCTCTTTGACAAACAAACACTAGTCCATCCGCTTTGTTCATCTCTCTTGGTTCAAAAGTTGATAGGCAGGGAGGGGAGTCGTTTTAGGATCTTGCCCTACGCCGTACGGTGTAGTGAAAATGGCTTCACCGAGCGAGGGCCAAAAATGTGGTCTCAGAAAAAATGCACTTTAAAATGTATTTGGGTGAAACGAGGCTGAACCCAAACGAGGTTGAGCTGGTGACAACCGTCGAGCGATAACACCGTTACTGCCGCGCGAACAACTATAAGTGACCACAGGGAGTGTTACGCCAGGAACACACAAATAACGAATTACCGCCCCGGTGTTATGTCAGAAACGCAAAAATTGGAAATCGTCGTTTCGCGCTGGTAACAGAATTGTTAAACCGTCCAATCCCAATTCTACAGATTTAAGTACCGCGCCACGTTCCCCAGCCTGTCTGCACGGTGCACTTAACGTTGAGGCAATGTGAACAGAACTGTCAAATCTCTGTATGTTGCTAGAAACAGAACTTTCCAATCATCCGCCCCAGTTTGCAGGTTGCGCGCGGCAACAGGTACCGTAATACACAGAACAACGGGTAGCACGCCGCCCAAGCAACAGTCTTTCCGGAACCTGTACATTTCGCGCTGTTAGCAAAATTGTCGAATCCTTCCCCCCAGTCCACGAGTTAAAGTAGCGCGCCACCTTCCGTCCAACCTGCTTGCCCAGTACACTCTGGTGCTTTTTTACAGCCGACATACGTGTGCTGCAAGAACTGCAACAGTACGCTGGCGTACTTGAGAAGTCCCCCTCCCCCGAATACGTTTGAATGTGGCCAGCAGTGTATTCGCTGCCCTGATCCTGCCGTCCTTTGTCATAGACACTGACGGGGTTCGGACGGTCACGGCAGGCAACTTGAGACAATCGTTCGGCGCCTGAAGCGCTAACATACACTTGTCTGAGACACAAGCACCCGATTTGACGCACAACGGGCACTACGCAGAATAAACAACATCAGGCGATGGATGTCCAAAGTGTATCGACCAAACTGGATTGACCTCAGTAAAACCCTCTAAAATGACACCTTCATGGAAATGGAGCTTAAAACCAGTTGCTCAAAAAAAAGTAACTGTACAGATGTTTTTGAAATGAAGTCTACATGCAATATTTATATAAAATTCCTGACTGAAGGTATGAATGACCTCTTAAACACAGTTGGTCTTTGCTCATATTAAAAATACATGAAAATACAGTGGATGGGGAAAATTATAAAAAGTAAGACTAATGCCGATAGTTTTTAAATCGTATGCGTAAATTCTCAATGATACAGAATTCAATGGCAGCTGTGGAATGTCCCACCAGTTCGTCAGCCTGGTTTACTCTGTCTGAGGCATTACCCGACCTATTTCATGCAATGACAGTCTGATGAAATTTCGAACTTTGCGGTACACTTCCGATCCAACTAGTAGCAAACTACCGAAAGAGCGAAAAAGATTGACCTTGATAAGAAGATGTGCCTGTTTCACAGCCAAATGCTTGGAAGCTGACGAAAACCGCGTTAGATGCGACTTGCATTTCGGAAAGTTCCTGTCGTTCAGATTCGGCCATCATTTGTTGGTCATTTTCCTGAATTTGAAGACTTCAAGCGAAATGAATAAAGATAAAGTTGGGCTTACAGTACAAACAGCAGCGACATACTCGTTTAAGTCGTTTGTGGCATGGAATACCTCCTTTGAGCAGGTACGTTTGTTACCCATACGGGTGTTACGTTACTGGTTCTCACGTGCACGCCTTCCTAACCGATTAAGGCGTAAGCTTTCCGACTTACGCTGTCTTTTGAGAAGACAGGCGACGGGAGACGGACCTCGTTCTGGTGATCCCTGGCGCCCGGCGTTACCCGCACACCTGCCTGCCGTTTGGTCCCTCACCTGGCCCGGCCGGCCGGCCACACACATCGGCATCAAAACATTTACCGACTCCCTCCTGATTAACTCCAGTGACAAATCCTTCCAGCCCTCCGGCGTCGCGGCATGGTCACGCGGGGGAAGACAAGGACGTCATTCGGTCACCCCCCTCTCCTCGACGGCCAACCCATAGCGCCGCGATGCCAGGAAGACGGCGACCTGACCCCGGGCCGTCAGACGCGGTAGGACAGTCCCCCTCTCCCCGGGGTGGTAAGGGCTGTATGGGCAGAGCAAGGGAAGACACAATATCGATTAGTTTTAAATTTTGAATGCTTGAAGTTCCTCATTTGTGGGTGAGGTTGGATAGTGTGTATTTGGTTCCAAAAGGAAGCCACTGTGCAAAATTCGAGTAATCTGAGACGTAGAATTTTAACTTGTTATACGTTACTGATGAGTTTCACCTGATGGTTAACTTATTGGCCAGATGATATCTTCACACTCCAACCAACGTGGTGTTTGATAAGAAAAAAAAACGAAAAGGTGGAATCCAACTGATCTTAACTATGACCCTTGATTTGCTCTTTCCGTGTGGAAGATTGAGGTGAATCAATATTTTTTTTTTAATTTCCCTTACCAACAATTTTTACAAAGCCATTATCCGCATAAACATCTTGTTGGCATCCATCAGGCAACCGAAACTGTTGTCCCCAAATTATCTTCTAGTTTTACCTTTTCCATCACCTATGCAAGATATGGTGGCAACCAAAAATGACAGTGTAGGGTATGATGATGGTATGGCACATAATGCTTAGCCTGGACTATGCCTGAAGATTTTGATGATGTTGAAACATGAGACCTCCAGAAATGTTATGCTCCAACACCACCTATAGACGGTTTTCATGATTTAAGTAAATGAAATAGCTTACTAACTCAAACGTTGTATCGCATTTCATGACCAACAACAGTTCGCTTGAACAAAACACGTTTCGGTCTCACGCCACGGTATTGTAGACAAGAAGGCAACCTGGAAATCTTGAGAGCATGATGAGACTGACAGTCTGTGATGGCGCAACATTTCTTATGTGGTAATCAAAACTGTGCAGCAGTAAAGCACAAAAAATACCTAAAACTAGTAAAATATAATGAAAGGAATAAAAAGATAAAACGCTATTGGGAACATTTTAAAAGCCGTCGTACAAAGCAGTAAATGAAATAAAATAATAACATGATAAATAAAGACAAAATGCATGTGTATGAAGATAAACATACGAATAAAATCAGAGGCGACCTGTGAAGTATGATGTGTCCTCATGCGATCACAATTTTAACTTGGAATATGGCAGTCATCTTTTGCTGTGCCAGTATCACTGAGCATAGACAATTCTCTTTCTGTTCGTAATGCTTTCAAGTGAAAAAATCACCCCAGTGAGATGCAATTCTCTATTACCACCACAATTTTTGCACGATTACTCTGGATCCAACACACTGGTAATTTTCCACGGCAATGCTGAGCATTAACAGTACCAAACAAAACGAACGATAATCCTCCATATAAATATGTGTACCTTGAGACGAATAGAACAAAGAGACCCCTGAGACGGATAGAAGGGCTCGCAAAGCTTGCAAAGGCCCCTGAGACCACAGCAGAGCCCCGACACGACAGAGTGCCCCTGAAATCGTCAGAAGGGTTGCAGAGCCCATGAGACGGCCAAGATGAGGACTGAGTCCCTATGACGGCCAAGGGGCCTTTGAAATGTCACAGCGACCTCCGTGAAACTCTCTTTAAACTCTCCAAGGACCCTTGCAGGGCCCATGAGGGGGCCCAGATGAGGGGCAAAGGGTTCATGAGACCGCTGAAAGTGCCAGAGAGGCCCCTGAGATGGCAAGAACTTAATCCGCACACGACCGTCGGTCGGCGACGATCACGCGCGACGGGGGGGGGGGGCAGTTGGCCGCCCCCTCTAAATCACGAACGGTTGGTCGCATGATAAAAAATAAATACACTGTTGGAAAGCTTGTGAACAGTAGAGCTTGAAACTGGTCTCATTTTTCGTCTTAGATAATATGTAAGCAATTTACGTCCTATATATGTTTTCTCATAGCCGACTTCATGAGACCGAGAAACGGCCTGAATCTCAAGGGCGGTGACTAATAACGCATAGGTAAAGGCACCAGCGCACAAGTAAAGGTCCGCAAATGCCGATACATATCTAATTTGTCGGATTTGTTCAACATATACGCCGAAACGTTGAGTTAAAGACACAGCAATTTTCGCGCCGGCTGTCGGCGTGCGACGCAGCCGTGCGCCGTAAGAAATTAACGGGAACTAGTTTTATCGTTCCTTTATTTTCGCGACACGAGGCTATCCATGTAAATTTTATTGATCTTAGTGGTTCTTGTGATGGTTTTTCGTGCTTAAATTTTGGAAAAATTCATTGATTACCAATGTACACAATTGACGGGGCCTTATTCGCGAGAGCCTGTTTATTTCCAAAATATACCATTTTTTCAAACTTTTTGAGGTTCCTGGTATTACTTCCGTCTCTGCAAGCCTTTCTGCCATTTTCTGCCATGCCACTCCAGTTCTGCCATTTTCTACCCACTCTGAATAATTCATTGCTGATTTCGACGTTGGTACATTTTGGCTCATAACAGTTATTAGTAACCTGACCTCAGGTCAATGGCTGGAAATCATTGATACTTTGCCCAATGGCGGTAACTAGATGTCTGCTTCACTCCACACAAAACATGTTATGAAATATTCCGTCAATTTCCGAAAAAAAACGACGACATGTGTTAAAAATGGGCTTGACTTTAGGTCAATGACCCGGAAAATTCCGAAAAATCTAAGATAGCAGGTTTGTTGCATCTGTCAAGATCACTAATCCCTGAAAGTATTATTGTGATATCTTGTTTTGCGAAAAAGTTACAGGGCGCTAAACTTTTTTGGACATAGGTCCGTTTGACCTGACCTAGGTCAAGCACCTGACCTAAAGTGAGGTCAGAACTTTGACACAAGGTGTAAAAATTGATGAAACAAAAAGTACACAAAGTTTTGTGGCTCTGTGTTTGTTCGTTCTCTCGCAATCCCAGAAAAACAAGGGAGTGCGTCGAACAGCATAAGGAGATCCTGGCCAACCAGAGGCGCCCCCTGAACGGGGATTCATCGGTGACCTTTTCAACCTCGAGAGAGACTCGAATTGGGCTACACTGGTCTTTCTGAGAACCTGAGGGGTTCGTGATGCAGTCAGGAGGCCCCGGGAAGGTCAGGAGGATCATGAGACGGCAAGATGTACCCCTACACGGCAGTTGGCCCCCGAGACCGTCAAAAAGGTCGGAGGTCTCTGCGAGGAAAAGACCATAAGAGGGCCTCTAAGACGTTATGGCCAGAGGGCCGCTGATTGTGTTAAGCGTGCACCTGGCAGGGAAAAGTTCCCCCTAAGGCTGCCAGTGAGGCCACTGAAGCTTTAACAGTGGTCCCTGATACGGCTAGAGGAGCCCTGAGACTGCGAGATATATCCCATGTAACAGAGGATGGACCCTGATACGGCCATGGAGACCACCAGAGATGTTCAGAGGGCCATGACACTGTGCAGAGGCCCTGAAATCGTTAAAAGGTGTTTTGTGACTACCAGAGGGCGCCTGAGACGGCAAAAATGTTCCCCAAAGATGACAAGAGGGGCATTTAGGACAACAGGGGGTCCACTGAGACTTCTCGAGAGGTGACTTTGAGACTGCTATTTAGCAGTCTCAAAGTCACGGCCGAAAAAGATTTAAAAAGGGCTCTTGTAACTGCCTAAGGGCCTCCTTACACGGCAAAAACGCCCAGGGACGACAAGGAGAGAATCTAAGATTGCTTACACGTCCTTGAAACTGCCAGATCAGTCTCTGAAACTAACCGAGGTGCCCCTGAAACTGCCAAAGGGGCGCCTGAGACGTACCAAGGGATACGTAAAACTGAAAGGAGCCTGAGACCACTAACGGACCATGACATGGCAGACGACCCGAGACTGCCAAAAGTGTCCCTGTAAGTTCAAGATGAAGCTTAGCAAAAAGTCTCCAGAAACTACAAAGGGGCAGAGGGTCTCCTGGATCAGATACAGACACGACATTCCAAACAGCGGAAGGGACACCGCCGCCTAAAATTCCGCCGTTGTCATATTTTTGCCACTTTGTAGGAGAGCAAAACGCGAGATTTTCTCAAATAAAGCGTCGTGCTTGAATTTTTGGGGCTACTCTATATGGTTAAAAAACGCAAAGTTACATCAAATATTCCCCCTTAAACCCCAGGGATCAACAATTTTTTTTCAAATCTGAAGAGCAAAAAAGAATGGAGGGACCCGGCCAGGAGGGGGAGCCACGCTGACCCTTCACTCCTTCCCCTTGGCGAAATCCCAGATCTGCTCCTGGAGCACTGGAGTAAATAACTTTCACATCAACATCATCGGCTTATGGCTTTCGCAGGCAAAAAGCGGCGTTTCAGAGGTTTTAACAAGTTTGGTACAAGGTTGGTACAGGGTATTACGTACAGGGATAGCGAAGTTCTCGCCTTCCTAATGTTAGCCACGGCAAAACTTCCAAATATGAAACAAATCTCATTGAAAAAACGTCTTCATGTAACGCACCTCAGCATCTACTTTCATTGCTCTCGGGAGATCCTACAGCACGCCTGGTTCAACTTGGCACGCCTGACTGCATCCCAAAACCTCCTCAAGCCAACCGTCTCACTCAGTTACCTCACCACAACCACCAATAAAAGTCAGCTGCACGTCCAACGCCGCCGATTCAAGTTCGCTGGCTCGAGCTGCTGCATGCGAGCCAAAACACGTCGCGACTTGCTCCGTTGAGACCAGTGTCTCGTTTACCGTGTCTCACGATAAACGAGATGTGCAGCCGGGAGACCAGCAGCCCTTCTCATCGGGTACCGCCTTTATAAATGATAACTGTAGAACATTTGCTGGTTTACAATTAGCCCTGCAATTCGGCGCGGGAAACTGGTTTAGCAAGAGCTCGCAAAGAATGTACTCAAGATGGATGTGAGACAAAAAATTAGCTTAAAATGAGAATGTTCCTAAAATGTTCTTAAATCGCGTTCTCAACATGGATTTCATGAAGAAGGCAGGCCAAAAAGTAAGACTAAATGGATGTGCTGAAATGAATTAAGCCACATTCAGATTGGCCACAAAATCATTTCATTTCGGCGCGCTGACTGGATTAAGGGTTTTGATGTGGACAGTCTGAGCTGTCTTCCTTCAGCTTCTGGCGTATGGCGACATTAGCTCAGCTGTGGCACTTATTGAGACAGGGGCCAGTCAATACAGCTAATTGCAATCACAACCCCGTGATAAAGCCCTCAATAAGGTAGCCAGATCGATTGCTCTGGGAACGATACCAGCTTAACTCTGCCCTCTGACGGTCAATGGGAAAGCGGAGAATCAGATCGAAGGCAATATACGTTGTTTGGGCGCCAAGCGGAAAAGCTGTTCATCACAGTGGTAACAAATTGCTCCAGAATATAGGCAACAACAGAATGTTGAAGGAGTTCCAAACACGTCATAGTAAAAACAAAAACTCAACTAATCCACGTACCAGATATGATAGGGTATTTGACACGTCTCAGCACGAAGAAGAATTTGACGATGCTCGAATGAACACAGAGATGGCAATCGCCACGCGTATCTTCCACTGCTTCCTGGATTTGTCTTCATCCACTTACGCCGATCAGACTTGCAAGCGCTTCACGAAACTGAGAATCAATGTCATTCTGCTTCACAGGTCAAAAAGGCGATTCTGATTCTTATTCCGATTCACAAAGAAATACGAAGAATCGGTTCAGTTCTGATTCAAAGGACATTTTTGACTCCAAGAAATCGGTTCGATTCACGATACAAAGTTTAAGACTCGATTCGCGGTGCAGTTCTATGCGGAGTGACAAAAAACCGTGCTTGTATTTTTCCCATCATAAATGCAATGGGCAGGTCTTGGATGCATTGTTACTCCAAAGCCTGCTATAGATGATCGGATGGTATTAGGAAACCAGGATAGGTATATCATATACTGCATGACCTTTTTATGCATGTGCGCAGACTACTTTCTTCAGTTTGACATCCACTTGAGGGTTAATAAATTCGCTGGTGTCTATGGTCAAATGTGAGAAAAAAACGCACACCAGCAACCACCCACCAATAAATTGTCTTACATTTATTTCTAGCAAGAGGTTTAAATTACAATTAAAGATGTATGGGATAGAATACGAGCAGAAAATGGTAAAGAGTGGCAATGGGCATTGGGCTCTAAACATATGATCTTATGGCCCAAACATGAATTTAGGCCTTAGAATGTACAAATTGTTATGACAACAGTAAAGGAAATATTCAGCTTTACATCGTATCATAACTGGGACTTTCTTTTCCTATTCTGATGAAGTTCTACGGTCATTTTTGACATATCTCGTGGCTATTCTCATAAATGTAGGTAAGAAATGGCATAGTTTGTCATGGACACAAAACATGTATTCATTTAAATCACAATTTGGGAATCGATTCAGTGAATCGATTCTCAACAAATTTGCGAATCGATCCAGTTCTGATTCTTGAGCCAAAAGGCGATTCTAATTCCGATTCTGAATGACAGCTGCCAAATAGGGTATTGATCCTGATTCGATTTCGAATCACTTACTAGTCTGATGCTAATGTCAAAGGTCAAAAAGTCTCTTACGGCGGCCGCTTTCTTCAGCTTCCAAAGGTTTCGGTCGGCTATATCAGTCTCCCAGGACCAACTGACATATTTGACTGACATATTTCAACCAATTGCATTCACTTTTGGATTACTGCATTAATTTCTTACATTTTGAAACGAAAACTGAGGCATTTATGGTTGAAAATGGTATATCATTTTGAGGTAAACTGAACCAAGGTCAGAATGAAACAATCCTAACGCTTCCATGGACACATGCTCCGCGTCGCACCTAACTTTAACGGAGATTTATTAGGGGAAGTTTCTGAACGGAAAGCGATCATCGCATCGTCATCAGCAGGATAAATGTCCGGAGTTTTGCACTGTGCTTCAACTATACGGAGAAATTTGTATAGTGTTATTTTGCCTTGAATTTTGGGACTACTAAATATATCCGGTTGCTGTCAATCTTTAGCATTAAACCGGGCGGCCGTGGGCAAGTTATGTCCACCCAGTCCATTTGCCAGTTGATTAGGAACAGGGTCGTGTAGAGTTTATTGCGCCTAAGCAGATCTGTAATTTCAGTGATGAATAAAGTATAACCGGGTGCAGGGCGCAGGGTGCCACCGCGAGACCATACAGCTGTCCGGCTGGAGGTGCCACCTCGCGACCGTGCAGTTGCCCGGCTGGTGCCACTGCGCAGCTGCCCCGACATTGTGGGATATGATAGGACATAGTGATTGCAGTTTTCAATATGTCGAAAAGTTTTTGATACCGTACGATGTCAAGTTGAATAAGGAAGAGACAATGGAGGATTATATCACCTGTAACAAGCTGCTTTTCTGAAGGAGTCGAAAAACGTAGGAATTTCATCAAAGCGAGGGCATATGCGTATGTGCAGAGTAAACGTCGTCGTGTCTATGAGCCGCGATCCCTAACATTGAGCACAGATGTGAGGGAACTCCTGTAGAGTTAAGGGGGGGGGGCATTTGGGGTGAAAGAAGCATTTTGATTTGGTTCTTTCCAGCCAACGTCAAAAGGGTTCATGTAAAATTTCCAAAAGTTCGGGGCAGCTGCCCCTGCCCCCTCCCCAACGCTTCCCGCGCGCTTGGTTGAGCCCTTCTTGCCAAAATAGCTTTATGTACAAAACAATAATCAGTCTTGCCCAGCTGGGTGCGATGGCAGATGCTCTCACTGAGTCAAGTCAAGTCAATCTGTTATGATTTGTTAGAGTAGCATCAAATGATATCACGTCACATTTATTACAGCTGTTGCTGCCATTGTTCTGACCATTGTTCGCTGGTATGTACGTTTACATGCAGAAACGTATTCACGTTACCGTTATTTTGGTGTTTTGACTTAATCATATCAGCAAGTAAGGTACTTTTAGAGCCGTGGGACAAAATGTACCGATCACCCCCTGGATTCGACAATGACATCGTTCATGAGTTATTGATTGACACGGGAGAGGTAAGATATTGTGCCAGTCTCGGAAAGAGTAAGTAGATCAGTTATCAGCGTATCTCCGGCTAAAGTTCTTTTTTATTAACGTCTTAGCATATCAGATACACGAAGTACACATTAAAAAAATATTCACCTTCAACAGGCCGACTATTTTTCCCTCTAGTCAGACATCATAACTCTGTAACACTACACTGCGTTTCCAATAGCAGCTGCCCCTCCCTCAGACCCCACTCAGACTTTTCGGTGTGGTCAGGCTCGAGCAGCTCCCCAGACCTCTCACGGAAGTAAGACAATGGTCTCACAAAAGTCTCACAGGTCTGGGTCTCTGACCACTCCACGTCCCCAAACGCAGTAGCTCGTCACCCTGCTCCGTCGTCCCGGAACCCCTCCTGTCGTCGGCAGGTGATCACATGCCGCCATCCCTCACCACCCCCTGGCCCGGCCGGCAGGCGCGCTCAGCAAGAAGTGCGGCACCACCGGAGCTGCGCTGCAGCCAGATCTGCAAGGGCACCGGCAGCAGCGCCTTCTGCTCCTGCCTGCCCGGCTGGCGGCTGGACGACGACAAACAGAAGTGCACCGGTCAGTTGGCCTCTGGCCGGCCCGGGCTTACCGCCAGAGACCGGCCGCCGAGGGTCGAGGTCGGCGGGGCGACCCCGGGGGTGCCACGCCTGCTGAGCATCGGCGCCAACGCCGCGGTACCGGCGAGCTGTTCAGATCTCGAGTGGCAAGCCGTGTTTGTTTAGCCTGATGAAGAGAAATGCTGCTCCACTGTTTCATTTGTAGAGATGAGACAGAACTTATCAATGCATCTGTACATATTCACAAGTTATCTGAAAATAGATTTTTACATGTCATTGTGCTTATTATATGATAAGAGTACTGATGAATAGTTCGACAGAAATGAAAAAAACTGCGAAGAAGAGAGAGAGAGAGAGAGAGGGAGCGGGAAGGGAGAGAGAGAGAGGGAGAGGGGAGAGAGAGGGGGATGAGAGAGATGGAAGGGCATGAGGAAAACAGGCACCTGAGCGCATGTACAAATATACAGAATACAAAGTCAATCAGCCTCTCAGAATGAGGACCACGCATGAGCAGAGTGTACTCGTCTCACCGGCGGCGCGCTGTTGGCGTTTCAGTGGCCACGACTGCGCTCTGCTACGAGGTCCGCTCCGACTTTTTCGTCCAGCACCCGGCTGAGACGAGCCGCAACAAGTCCGAGCTCGGCTGCCAGGAGTTCTGCGACAAGAGGAAGGCCCACTACAGCGCGCTGGGCAGGTGTGAGGCGCGGCACTGCCCAGGGACACCCCTTTTCACTCCCAGCCCCCGAAAGCCGGACTTCATGCAGCGAAATCCCAACCCGACGGGTGCCTGCATTGTATTGTCCTGTATTTCTGTTAAATGCCAAACATGTGTATCCTCATCGTAGATGGGCTATTCCGCACACAAGTTAAAAATTGATTCGGGCCAAGGGTGTTGTGGATAGAGATAAGTCAGAGGGTACCCAACTGGGCGTTGTTGAGTTGACTGTGTGTGTAGTCGGAATCGAAATGGCTTTTACAAAATTCTCTTGCTTTTCAGCGGAATTTTGCCTGAGTGCACAGTGTAGTTGTTAAACTAGTTACAATAATTACTCTTCTGATCAAGAAACTGAACACATTTAAACGTTTGGCGTCGCCAAAAACCAATAACAGAGGTCTGCACCTGGCTTCTCACTTGAGCCATGCCATGACGCGCAGTTAGTCAAATCTCTGCGGCACGAAGTGCTAGATATTGAGTTGGATCGCGCTGACTGTAAGCAGAAAAAAAAGGAGCGCAAACATTTTTGTCGAGGCAGTCACCCCTTTCCTCGGTCGCTGCAGCGATGTGCACGCCATCTCCCGGCAGCTCTCGCCGGGAACGGGAGCCGAAACGCCTCACCGTTCGCCCCCCTGTGTTCGGCAGGATGGGCTGCCGCTGCCTGGAGTTTTTCGAGGTGGTCGGCTCGCTGGGCGCGCTCACCTACCAGCCGGAGATGTGCGACGGCACGCACCCGATCGCCTGGTCGGTCAAGTACCTGGCCGACCCCGCCGTCGCCGAGCACTTCAACAGCCCCGACCCGCGCCTGCAGGCCGACGTCTACAGCATCACCAAGGACCTGGACAGCCTGCGCGGCGACTCCACCATGGGCCGCCGGCGTGAGATGATGCAGCACGGCCTGAGCCACCACCACGGCCACACGGGCGGCGCGCGCCGCACCGGCCCTCCACTCGGCCTGCTGCTGCTGCTCGGCGCGCTTGGCCTGGTCATGGCTGGCCGGCTGTGAGCGGCGGCGGCGTTCGCGGCGCGTCGCCGTTTGCGACGCGCCCACGGTGGTTGGCGGAGTCAGGAAGTCGGGGAGTCGGCGGCCGGGCTGTTTTCAGGGACCGGCAGGGACGGCTTTGTCCTTGATGTGGTAGTGTTTACACTGGGGCAGGCGCTCGCAAGTCCGTCCGAAACGGTATCTGTCTGTCCAGCAGTTTTAAGCATGAAACATCCAGAGTATGTCATCAGCACTCTACTAGATATAGTTGTGACACATTCCAATAGGCGAAAATTTGTCGGAAAAGGTAGGATTTAATACTTGCACGGGTGGCCTGTTAAAAGATGACGTGCTCGGGTGGGGGTCAGTTTGAATCCCCAAGGCCTCAAAATCTAACCGGGCTAGATCCACCAAATCTCCAACGTAGATGCAACCTTGAAAGCGTTCTGTCGTGTAGAAGTTTGATGTTTCTAGAGGTTGACCTTCAAGGTTGAATGAGGTCAAAGAGGGTCAAATTCGGTACGGGTCGCCAAGACTGTTGTTCCTAACGTGAAAATTGTTCGTCACAGCGCCAAGTAAATGAGCTATTTTTGTAGGCCACACAAAACTGCAATAGATGGTACATAATTTGAAATACCCTGGTCGGTACTTATGCTTAAGTAAGTGCTTCAGCACAGCTTAAGTCATATGGCCTTAATTTTGCGAAATGTCATATGTCTTGCTTCATGGTATCTCGGGGCAAAGTCTGGCGCTGAATTTGAATCTGGCACCTATGTCACTGGCCTCAGGTGACCTCAAAAAAGAAAATCGCGTAAACGTACTCCACAAAAATAACTGCCGCCATCCAGTACAACTTTATCACCAAAGACTTAGCACTGGTAAATAAAAACTTTATTGCGTCCTACGGCTTCGTCAGAACAGTACCTGGCCACGGTATGCTAGACCGAAGGTTAGACCTATTTGGTCCATTTTTTTTAGACACCTGTTTACCCCAACGTCTACTATACCTCGGTCATTTTGCACGCTGAATTCGAAATCGGCGTAAAAGCAAGTTGTTGCGGAAAAGGGTTTACCAAAGTCGATAAATTTCATATCAGGTCAGTGACCTGAGATGACCTAGAAGAGATGAAAAGCATTGGAGAGTGTGTGTAAAATCATCCCTGACATTGTTTTGTACCATTTTAGCTTTGAATTAGGCAACGAACAAGAAACTGGTGGTGTTGCATTATTTAGACTCTACAGAAAACGGGTGCGTTCGATCGCATTTTTGACCACCTCTGCGTGACCAGACCTCATATCGACCTGAAACTTGGTACACCGGTAGAAAATAGAGTGGCCCTTTAAATATATTTACTTTTTGGCTGAGATGATTAGAACAGAACCTTCTACGTTCGGAAATATATTTTTTTACCTTTCACCTCGACCTAACCTTGTGACCTAACCTAAGATCAGTCAATCAGTCCATTGTTGCATTTTGTCAGTTAGTTATCTCTGCACCCTTAAAAAAATTTGAAAGTCTGTCTTTAAAATTACGTCCGTGGCAAAAGGTTGAAGTTGATTTTAGTAAGAAGTTGAACATTAGTAAGAAGTTGAAATCCCAAAAATCACCATCTTCTGAAAACCGTGACCTGACTTTGACCCCGTTCTAACTTGGTGATCCTTAAAGACCTTGATATTTTTAAATATCATAAGACCTGCTATTCAGTTTTATATAGCTGTGCCAAATTTCCTGTCACTACACCGTACCTTTTTGGACCTATTTCTGGAAACAACCTCACGGAGGGGGGTTGAACTGACCCGCACCCCCATCCGGGCGCATGCTCAGAATCACAGAAATATTAAATTTGTCCCGGACTGCATTAGTTTTGGCCCCCATATCTAAAGCTTGCCATCTAATTTTATTAAAAAATACACCAGAGAATGCTCAGTCCGCGTCTAATCTCCAAAGTCCATTGTCCAAATCTCTATCTCCATTGCCTCCATTGTCCGAATCTCCAGTTCTCCAATCCCTCCAATCCTCCAATCTAATCTCCATTGTCCAAAGCGCGTCTAATCTCATCCCATAGCGTAAAAAATACCGAAGTGGTAATGGCGTTGTCGGAAAACACAAAAGAGTGGTTTTAAATAGGCCACACAGCAGGGATTGTATACCGTAATAACTCGCCTAAGAAGTTTTTATTAACCAGATAGAAATGAAGCAGAAAAGTATTAGAACTTTGTTCCAAGTGCCCATTTGTGTTACGTACCATTTGCAAATGTCACTTGTCCCAAAATCCACATGTCGCTCAAAACACCAGTTTCACAAAATCTAAGACTCGGCATACTAGTGCGCTGCTCCGGGATGGGTTCAAAAGCAATGGAAAAATATACAAAGAAATTACACGTTTTATTTTTAGGTTGGCTGAAAATGGGAAAATATATTGTAGGTATTAAGAATGTTATGTGTTTGAGCGGCATAGTTGTTACCCAGCATTACTGGTTGATCCCTGCTGCAAATGGAACTTGTGCTAAAGAACGTGAAACTTGTTTGAGTTTTACACGACGCATAGAAATGGCCGTGCTGCTTCCAATATTCAAGTTCGCATCGTCTTAAGATGCTCTGAAGTTACCCCTGTGGACATTGTGATCGGTCTATCTAAGCGTACGTAAAAATGGGCGTAGCAGGTCATATTTGCCGCGCCGGTTGTTCAGCATAAAAGCGTTCAACGTCTCCATTACCAAACCTAGTACTGCACTTTCTTGGCGTCTGTAGTTTGCTTTCGGTTGCTACTGCGTCAGTGTTTCCCAATACAAAACAGAAATGCCGCTTTTTGTGATCGCTTATTGTATCTGTCAAATTTGCCCATCAAACAGGCGAGCATTGTGCACATCGATTCATGCCTGCCGGATAGCCGCTGCCGGGTAAATGCAGCGGTGCACCTGTACGACGCTCTCTTGTCCAAAGCGGTTATTTATAATGTTGCCACCAATATGTCGTTGGATATACCAAACTACCGTTACGTCGCTCACAGGTCAATGGAACTGTTTTGTCAGTTAGCAAGTTAGTCAGTTAACAACAGCAAAACGGCACACATACTCACTAACGAATGTCCTTGGCAGACCGCTGCCGCATCCGGCTGGGATCGATCGTGCCTGACAATCGAACACAGACAATGCTGCGCATGCCCGCCGACCAAATTATGCGGCCCGAGTCAGTTAGCTCGGTTCCCGTCCCATGAGGAACCCGCGCCGAATCTGTCTGCACAGCCTAGCTCAAACATCGGCACGGACAGGGTCTTTGGCAACTGCAATTTACAGCGTCCCAGACCCAGCACGGGCAACGCGCAATCTTGCGCGTCCACTGAGGTTAATTTGGTGGACAGGAGCACAGCTGCTCCAGGGGAGCGGCGAGGATGAACCTCTCTCAGGGCGGTGCTACGGGAGACGGACCGCCAGCCCCCCCCCCCCAGCCGGGAGGCGAAGAGCCCAGCGGTGAGAATCCTCGGTGAGTCCGTGCGCCGGCGCTGGAAAGTTGGGGTGAGGGGTCAGCAGCTGCGGTGGGACGGAGGGAAGTCCGGTGAGTCGAAGAGTGAGGTCCTTTGTTGGCAATGAGAGGCGATGTGTTTGCTTATCGTGAGGGTTAATCCATGGTGAGAGTGTGTTCCGGTGCCCAGCTAGTTGACAGGTTTTATGGGTAGTGTAAAGTACTGGAAATGAATACAAATTAGCGACGGCAATGCCGTAAGCAGATACCCGCAGACATGCAGTCTGAAGCAGCGGTTCTTCTCAGCTACGATCAAATGCGATGGTAGCTTGCATCACCTTCCGACTGGCAGAAGACTGAGTGGTGAAAGCGACGACAAACGACAAAAGTGGGCTTCGTTTGAAACCTCGTGGTATGTTCCGAAAGACGGGTTTAAAGGGTTATAATCGCCCTTTGTGATGTCTTTAAATGACTGTCCAAGTAAAAAGTCTCAAATAATCTTCATGATTGTATTCTGTCTTGCTATCTGGTGTTCCTTTGGAAATAGCTTCACGTCTTGAAAATAAAAACTATTTCGTCATATTCCACCTGATTCCCACTGTACATTCGAACAATACTGTCACTTCAAAGCTTACAGACCTTAGGCAAACTCCCTCCGCGTACCCCATGACCTTCGCACATTATCTGCGACCCGCCACACCCGCTCAATCCTTCCTCCCACGCCGATCACGGTCCGAGCTGCTGTACCCGTCTACATCTCCCGATAGGTGCTGTTGTAACTATCGGCGTCCTCCGGCAGGTGCTGCTGTAACCGCCGACATCCTCCGGCAGGTCCTGCTACCGCCTTCTACCTATCGCCGATATTCGCCGGTAGGTGGTGCTATAACCGCTGACATCCGCCGGCAGGTGGTGAGGGCTCTGACCAGCTGACCGCCGCTCGGCCGGGCCTCTGGGGCCTGCAGCTGCCGGCCGCGCTGCTGCTGAAGCCACTCGGCCTGTTCGCGACGACCAGCGGCAGCGTCGCGCTCTGCGATTCGCTGGTGCCGCCGGCCCCCAGCTGGTGCTGGCCGGCCTTGTCAGTCATCGTGCACCTGGGCCGACCTTGCGCACCGCCCCGTTAGATGCTGCCTCGCGGCGCTCGTGCTGGATGTGGCGCTCACGTTCGGCGCGCAGCCGGTGCTGGAGCGGCTGATCCGACGCTGGAGTCTCTTGGACGATGCGTTCGACAGCGGGGAGGCTCACCCCGGCCGCCTGCCGGCGCTGCCGGCTGCCGTTATGTCCAGCAGCCAGGCAGTGACGACAAAAGCCTTCTATGATCGTGCCTCAGGTGGGGATCAGGCTGTTTGCAAGTTAGATCAAAAGTCAATATTCGTCCGATATAGGGCATGCGGTTTTTATGTGCAGATTGGAGATTACAGACATCCTATGAAGGCCGAAATATTCGAGAAGTGTGCATATGTTGCCAATTCATGTCCGTCTAATAAAAATGGCGAGAGAGATCAACCTATAATAATTCTATACTAATTTGCATGGTTCATTTCATTTCATATATATTGCAGTAATGCTCATCACTTATTTGCTCTCTTCCATCGGCTCTCGGCGACGGACAGGGCCCACGGGAAGTCCCACGCCGAAATACTCTGCGAATGGCTTTTGGTCAGTGCAAAGGAAGCTTTCGACCCTGGAGCGTCTTTCCAGCTTTGCAACTAATTCAGCACGGATGGCAACGCCCGATCATAAGAAGCAGTGGCGTTAGGTCACGGGCGGGCCACGTCGTGGCCACTGCGTTACCGGTAAAAATGTCACGACACAAAAGGGAAGTCTACAAATTTAAGAACAGTTTGAAAAAAAGCCAGGGAGATATGTTGTAAAAGTGGTGATATATTGGGAAATAAGAATTTCGGAAAAAGTTACCAGAACTCCTAGGGTGAAGAGGCCGTGCAACCTGAACTGCACTGCGAATGTACAATCTCTCACTTATCAGGGTTCCGGTATGCGACCCAAGCGACCATTAGGCTACTGCGCTGGTGATATCCGTAAACGCTGGCGCCAAAATGAATACTTTATTTTCCGGTTTTCTCCCAAACGCTCTCATCTGCAGCTAACGGCAAATGTGCTTTTACAACCACGTCGCCTTGGATTTTAAGAGAAAATAGAAACATTTCGTATACTTTCATAACTGTCAACCTTCATCGGGTAAACAGTTCCACCAAAAACGGAGAACATGTAGTTTACAACCTGACCGCACAGTCTGTACACAAACGACGTAGCCATCCCTTCAACTCGAAGACAGCTTGCTTCCATAGACATCTGATGAATATCACCACATTATTCACCCCTAGGGCAGATGCATCGAAGTCCGAATGCTGGAGTATCAACAGACGTGGCAGGCTACTGTAGCTTAGCAAAGATGATCACCGAAAACATTTTGCATTGCGCCACGTATGTGGAAAGAATATCAAACGGGAGCGATAGCCATTAAGCTCTCCTAAGTATGGGAGGCCCAACGTCGGGTGCCGAAATCTTCTCGCATGCAAAAATAGCACACGTTAAATCAAATATAACTCCCAGCATCGGATAGCATGCAAGGGAATACGTTCATATAATCGAACACTTGACGTATAGGAAAATACATCTCATAGGATATTTAAGGTGCACCCGTCTTGACGACAAAGTCAAAGACCTATTACGTTTACTGTGTTCGATATGCTGACCAGTCACGCATTACGCTTTTAGTCATCTAGGCTATTAAAAATGGCTCGGAAGAACCTTACACATATTTTTGGTATTCGCCCGTAACGGTCAGATGATGGTACGACTAAGCTAAAACGTCTATGCTTTTAAGCAGAGTACGTAACTAGAATGAGAACTAGAACTAGAACTATAATAAATTAGAACGAGTAATATCTACGAAACATCACCAATTTAACGGCTTACGATTACGGAGCAAACTGTCATTTTCACAACGTGTTTCGTGCGGACCGGTACCCGATGTTGTTGCTTGTCACAGGCAGGAAACTTATGAATAAAAGCGGTTTTTGACGATCACATTCCAAACAAGCCCTGCAGTGGGCCGGCGCCGCCCGCCGCTCAAACTCAGCGGGGCGGATGGCCTGTATCTAGCTTTCCTTAGCGAGCCAGCCACAGTCCCGCTTGTCTCAGCTCAGCTCAGCTGCTCAGCCGTGATGCTGATGACCGTGCTGGAGAACCAGCTGCTTCATTTCGTACGGCAGGTGCGAGGCCTCGTAGTCAGGAACGTTGTTGAGACCCATGTCGGTCCAGTATAGCTCGGGTGGGCCCTCGCGGAAGCAGTTGGCTTGGTTCAACGTGCCATCTTCCGACCAGTACATTAAGTAGAAGTTGCACATCTCGTCACGGCCAGTTTCTCTGAAAGCAAAGTTGCTTATTGGGCTATTTAACGACGCTCACGCTTGCCAAGGTCATTTCGTGTCGCAACCTCTCACGCCGGTTGTCGCGAGGAACGGCGAAATGTCGCTAGTACCCGGACTCGAACCAGAGACCTTTCAGTCACAAGGCGAGCACGGTAACCACAGCACTACGCAGTCCCCTCTCTGAAAACAAAACACGCGTTCAAACACCAAAAGGCGTGGACGATGGGCACCACCACCGTGGCGTTCAAGTTCATGTAACCCCACTCAAAACGTTTCGGGCATAGATTTCTGCCTTGATCTTGCATTTTGTCATTGTATCAATACCTAACAGATCGTCGAATTAAATGCAAATATTTCGTTTTATTCTATGTTGTGTACGTATTGGTTTGATTTATTATTCAAAGAAAGATTGTTCCCGCACTCCCCCCCCCCATTCTGGATAATATTTTGCTGCCACTAGAATGATCATGGGCTCGTACTTGCACTGCACGGACCACAAGCACACATGTGCTCGACAGGCTGCGGTATGCATACGTATCTCTCATACAGTGCAGATAGCCAGAGTCTGAAATTAGTGCAGAGCGCTTGGCTCGGAGGGACCCGGACATGGCCCCATGCCCCCTTGGCCACGTCCCTGTGATGAAGTCGCTCCTTTTTGACACAAGGCCTCCGAGGTCAGCGACCCATTTGACCGTCGACACGGACGGTCGCACAAGGTGACGTCACAACACTCAATGATGAGACGCCCTGGCAAGCGCCTCGTCAACAGGTAACGGTGTCGATGTATGTGGTCACCTGAGAAGCACTTGGTCCTTGCCGTGTTTAGCATGGCCTGAACCGGAAGAACACCTTCCCGTGAAAACGAAAAGCTTCTGCGGGAGGTGCATATCGCGCCGGAACTGGGACTTCTGGTCCTAATGCTTGTCCGTACCTCTGATCGCTCGCCCGCTGAGGCCGCCGTTTCCCGTTTGTTTACCCGCCCGTTTGTTCTTTTTCTGGATTGTGTTTGTGCTGAGCCTAACTTATTACCCTGATTCAAGTGTTTCCAAAAGTGGGGAAATATTGCCCCACGCATGCTGAGCCACGTAATGCTGAATATTCTTTTCCGAATCGTGCAACTACACGATACAGTCGCGCTGTGGCCGGCTGACGCACGAGACCCTCCGGCGCCGGTCACCCAGAGACTCTCCGGCGTCAGACGGTCACCCGGGAGACCCTCCGGCATCAGACGGTCACCCGGAGACCCTCCGGCGTCAGCCGGTCACCCAGGGACCCTCCGGCGTCAGACGGTCACCCAGAGGCCCTCCGGCATCAGACGGCCACCGAGAGACTCCCCAGCGTCAGACGGTCACCCAGAGACCCTCCGGCGTCAGACGGTCACCCGGGGACCCTCCGGCGTCAGACGGTCACCGACGGGGACTCTCCGGCCTCAGACGGTCACCCGGAGACCCTCCGGCGTCAGACGGTCACCCGGGGACCCTCCGGCGTCAGACGGTCACCCGGGGACCCTCCGGCATCAGACGGTCACCCAGAGACCCTCCGGCGTCAGACGGTCACCCGGGGACCCTCCGGCGACAGACGGTCACCCAGAGACCCTCCGGCATCAGACGGTCACCCAGAGACCCTCCGGCGTCAGACGGTCATCCAGAGACTCCCTGGCTGCGGCCGATCACTTCTGTTTGGCTGGAGACTCTCAGTTGACTCTAGGACTTGGACCCATCGACTGCCTTACGCCGAACTCTGCTTCCAGGCACATTATTATCCTTATGCCACTCCCGTTTGTGTGGGGAGTGCATGGGAATGATGTAAAGAGCACCGGAACATGTCTGCGCCTCTGGATGAATCTGGATGAATCAGTGGTGTGTCCATCAATCGATCGATCGAACAAAACTTCGGAAATTAGTGCCAATGACGGGGAGCGAATTCCGTGGGAACTCAGTCTGATGTCTTTAAAATGCATTCCATGAACTTCCAACGTGTTCGTAAAGTTCCGTGTGCCGCGGAAAAGACTGGCGAACGTCAAAGTTCCATCACGGGGATGTGACACCATTGTTGAGAAGTTAGTCAATATATTTCAAGGCTAGAAGAAAGATATCAGAGAGATGATACAAAGGACGTCCAGTAAATTTTCATTTCATTCTTTTTCCGAAGCGTCATAACATACGTCTGTTACAACCGCAGAAATAGTTCAATCAAATTTTCACTTCTTGTTGATAGAATGAAGCGGCCTCCCAAGAGAAAATATTTACCGTAAAAAATGCACATACAAACAATCCTGATCTTGTCCCACGGTCCTCGCTGCTATTTGCAAAATTTAAGGATTTAACCCTATTCCCGGCAGGAAGTGGCTGAATCGGCCCCCCTCAGGTTTTCTGCTTGCCAATTCCAGGTTTTTTACGTAGCTTCACGAAACTTGGTGACTTTTCCTAGCTATTCTTTCGACGTACTGTGAAGTTCTATTCTGCTCAGGGGCGGAGCCAGGCAACGTTTTTGAGAGGCACCTCAGGCCATTTTTGGACCTGTTGAGGGTGAAAGGAAAATGACTGCCAAAAACTGCGTTTTTAAGATAGAACTTAAAACTTTATATGGATGTGTAGCTAAATAGTTGGGCAACGCGCAAATGCAGTTTTGTTTATCTGAGGCCACTTCACAAGGTCAGGTCAAGGTCAAAAGTCAAAATTTGGTTCTACACTAATAATTTCGGCGCTAGTTTTTGAAATGCCAAACCCGAAATATATATGACGTAGAAGGGTGTCCTCTATTTGAGTATCAAGTTTCAGCTTGATATCAGGTCGAGACACGGAGCTATGACCTAAAATGTCAGTGCGCGTACCCTTTATCATAATAGCCGTAAAACTGAATTCTTGAAATACAGTGAATTCAAAAACGATTGACAACAATTACACGAGATCACGAGATCATTCCAAGTGACTCCAAGGTCACTAGGTCATCTAAGGTCAAAGATCACAAATTGATCTGAGGAACATATGACCATGGCAGTTTCCCCCTTTTCCTGTCCCTGTCACCGTCTATGCGAACATTACGTGACATAACAAACGTTGTAATACGATTTGTACTTGTTTAGCATGACATGACTAGCAGAAACAAAACAGTCTTTTTGCCTTTTTTCATTCATTCAGTTGTTAAAAAAGCAATCCTCCCATTTTTGAAACCCTGTGAACGCCCATGAATTTTCTCAAAATTTCAGAGGTGTGTACCAATTGTAAAAGTCCCATCTATGATCTCTCGATTCATGCCAATTTCATCAAAATCGGTCCATAATCAATGGAGTTATAAGAAGTCCAAAAGTACCCCCTGAATCCACCCCTTTCAAAATTTTGAAAATTTCTTTTTTCAAAGTGTAGTTTACGTCATGGCAAATCGATTGCCATTTGTTGCGATGAAATCGGACGTGTGATTCTCGAGATCTCGGGGGAGGCCGAATCCGCCCCCTCCCGACGGGAATCGACCATACCGTCTAGCCCTCCTGGAATAGGGTTTAAAGGCGTTGACGAGAAGAACGCCTGCTGCACAGCTGAAAACGAGTGTGAGAAATATTTTCCGTTTGCTTCCGTATGTGCACTAGCTTAAACGTTTGTAAATGCATCTTATGTAAGGAGGGTTTTCTTCTACAGGAGAATTTCCTAATGTAAAAGATTTATTGGTTGTCCAGCATGCAGAACTGCAACAACAAAGCAGAAGCAAATGAACGACAGTAGAGCAGCAACAAAGCAAAACCAGTACAAAACGAAAGCTGCAAGATGCAGTCAACAACAACAATGAACCCAAATAAAAGAGTCGAACTTAAGAGTCAGACAGCAGCTATCACACCAACTATCACATCGATCATCATCGGTCTACCGGTGTGCTTCTGGCACTTCACGCAGTGAACGACTGTTGCCATTAGTCGCAGGGACACGGTTTGGCAGACATCCTTGCATCCTTTAAGCTGCATTTTTCCAAAGGAGCTAAAAGGAAATAAGAATCGAAACATTGACTTTCATGCATCTGCACGTGAACTGAAAACAGAAACGTCACAAGACTCAAACTTGCGGGAAGCGTACGAAAGCTGATACCGCTTCTAACTGACTGGTGATGCCTGGTATATGGTGCATGTCACTGTGCATAACAAGAAAATACAACAAAACAGTAACAAACCAACAAAACCAAAACAACAAATCAAAAACAAATCAACGGTAAACAAAACCAGGCGTCTATTCACTTTGCCAGTAGCATCTTGCGAAGAGTCTCCAACGCAAAGAAAACCATTCCTCGCGTACAGGAGAATCCAAACTTTCTAGACGCACTCGAGGCGATATCCGCAGTCATTCGCTTCTCATTTTGCCAAAAAGGTAGGATCTTAGCTCGTTGATATTAATCTCAGACGCACGTGATTTTTCCGGGATTCCACTGAGCCACGGATACGAGAAGAGCTTCATGAAGCCCATGGGAATGCGATGCCAGTACGAGAGAGGAGGGCCCCAGCTGAAGCAGTAGCCTTTAGAGAGCACGCTCTGCTCGGTCCAGTACATCAAGTAGAAATTGCACATTTCGTCGTCGGCCGTCGCTCTGTAACATTTACACACGAATGTCAGTAAGCTCATGATTATACAGGTTTTGCGGAGGGTTAGATATAAAGCCGCTTTTATTGTCGTAAAGCGTCATGTCATTTCCTCACTACTAGTAAGCAGTCAGCGTCAGAACCTTTATATACAGTTTACTTGCTCAGACGCTGGCGTACGCAACACTTTACAATCTTTAACTCTTTACATTGTTTAACTTTTGCCGCAAGCCGACATTTAACCTGGCTCGCGACTTCCTGTAGAAACCCGGAATTAAAGCACCGGCGTAGAGTTAGAGTAATATTAATTTAACTGAATTAGATTAAAATAATTGAATGAACAAAGCAAACCGCTTTATAAATGGTTCCACGCCTACTTGTGAACCTCTGAAAACTACGCGCACTGATGGGGCATGTTTCGTTTCCCTCTGGCTCCGCTATTTCTAAGCGATTGAAACCTTTTGAATTAACCGTAAGCAGGCGTGACAAACAACCCGCAGCTCATCACGACACCCGACCCGTGGTCATGCAACAATAAACTACTTACACATCACAGCACCGGATCGAACACGAACAGTGCGTTTTAACAGCATGCAGAGAACACACACATTCGACAGGGCCGCCTATGACAATGGCCGGAGACACCTGGGCGGCTCTCCGCCTGCACTGTTCGCCGCTCGAATCGCTCCGGGCTTAGGTCCACGGGCGCCCGGGCCAATGGCCGGGCCGCCGTGGACCAGCGGCGGTCGGGACGATTCGGGTCGGTCTGGACCCGGTCCGGGTACCAACGAACCTTGGTGTCGCCGCGGTCACGGCAGGCCCATGTACCGGCGCACTTCGGCCGGGGAAATCTGCGAGGCGGCCGCCAACGCCGGCACATTGTACAACTGACGCTGGTTGTTCTTTTCCCAGTAATAGTAGGGCGGGCCGAGGGTAAAGCAAGCGCCCTTCCGCAGCAGGCTCTGCTCCGTCCAATACATTATATAGAAATTGCACATCTCGTCATCGGCCGTGGAGCTGCAAGGTCAGAACGGGCCGCGTCAGCTGGGTCGAGGGGACGTCAGCCGTTGGTTGGGCCGCCGGAGGCAGCGGCGCCCGCGCTGCTGAACTACCCATGCTGGGACTAGCTGCGATTTCGAAAGGCAGGCCGAGTGACGTCATCGGAGGCAGGCCACGGCGGCGAGGGCCTCTCATGCAAGGCTTTGTTTGCGAGAACCTCGGAAGCGTGTAAGCGACCTTCATTACGATTGTTTTCAGCGTGTAGAAGGGAAACTCCTGAGCCTCGAGCATCATGTTTAGAGTAGCGTTTGCGGTCAGAGGATTCTGTTGGCGAAAGATGACGATTGCCAAACATCATGCGAGCTGTGGCACGGAAAACATCGCGATATTGGTCTACGAGACAATGCATGATTTAGTCGATATGAAAACGTAGACAGCAAGGAACTCACAGTTAGCTTCCCATTAGAATCCGGGAGGCATTGAGAAATCATTCGTAGGCTCTTTGCAGCAGATTGGCCAATCCAGCTATCTGTGTTACCATGGCAACGCATTCCAAAATACAGTTTCGCCGGAGTTACGAAAGGAAGGAATGCCGCTCTTGAAAAAAACGTTTTACCGTTTTTTGCATTTTGAAATAAAAAAGAAACTAAAAGAAATGTAAGTGCACAATCAGAAAATGACAACAGCATTCCAGGAAAGTCCTCAGGAGTGGAGTTAAAACTGTAGTATCGTCAACAAAGCAATGAAAATATTACCGTACTACATAGTTAGGCATACTCAGATCGGCATCTTCAACTGCATTGCTCCTTGGCAACACCAAAACAATCCACGCGCCGACACTTAAAGACGGAGGGATCATCACGGACGCCGGCAAACCGTGGTTTTCAACATACACAAGTCAAATGACGGAAAGGCAACGAACGAAGTAACGAATACCGTCCACAAAATGTACTTGTGTACTGTGTCCCAAAAGTCGTGCCTAAGATCGTCTGGAGCAATCCGCCACGAAGGTGGAACAGGCCAAACCTATGACAAGCAAGTGCGAAGCCTTTTCGACGAAACCGTTCTGCGCCTCCTTCCCCTGGTCCGAGTACGCTCGTGCGACGGGCAGTGATGGACGTTCCGAGGGTCAGGGCATTACGCGACGAGGAAAATCTGCCTGCACCACCACCGCGCCAGCCGGGTACGACCCGCAAGCCCCATTAATTCCAGCATGCTGTTGGTTACTGTCAGGACCAGGCAAAGATGCCACCGTTTAATATCACCAGCCTGATTACAGCCCGGCGAAGCATTGTTTTGACTTTAGCAGCCGGTTGCGCAGACGTGCGACACAAGAAAGCATCATGTTGATTGCAAGCGACGTGTGCCAGTGGAACAAAAAGATGCATACATGTGCAGACGTTCGATGAGCATACCGCAATACAGCATAACTAACTTAATAAGACACAAACAGCAAAGCAGGCTTCATACTTAATATGGGGTAAAAAAAGTATGAATAGGATACGGTTCTTAGCGGATACAAAGACTGCATGGGGTGCAATATGGCTTCATTACGTCGTTTCGTTAACCAAAACAAATGGCGTCCAGAACCGATGTGAACAAAAATCAGCAAAAGTGCCATAGAACTGTTTTGCACTGTTTTAATTTTCCAACAAGAATCTTAGGGCATACAGTGATCGTCCTGATTACGTAAAACACGCATGGGCTAACGCTGATGTGAATAATCGCATTCTTCTTAGCCTGTATTTCTTGAGTTGTTATCAGTTTCTGTTTTCCAGGGTGTCATTTTTTAGGTTTAGCTAAACTTTGACTTTTAAATGGCCACTTGTGTTCGTTGCTTTAAGGCAAAGAATTGGTCCGGGGACTGAAGGCTTGAGAGGAATAACGGATTCGTTTTCATCGAAAGAGAGGTAGAACATATATAATATGTACAATTATATGCATATATATGTAATTACCAGGTATATAATGTCTTACCCGACTTTAGTGATTCTTGCTCGGTTGTTGTTCATCGTACATCTGGCAGCCTGTCAAACACATTTGAAGCATATCAGAACGATGAGAGCCATCAGTTGGCCAACTTCCCAGAATAGCATTAGTTCAGTCGTTCCATTGCACTTAAATCAGTCATAAGCTATTCCAAATAGGCTTCATTATCTTGCAGAGAAAATAAGTTTTCAAACAAATTGGAACACTTGTGGTATTATGAAGCAGGCAAATTTCCATAATCGCCTCAGGTATGAGTTGTGTTCCCGTCTGCACAGCGTTCAGCGGAGATGGCATCCATACATTTCCAGACCGACTGCAAAACACTCTTTTTAGTACCATTAAGGTTGCACGCTGGAAAGCACCATCCTGATATCACCAGACAAAGCCGGATAAATTGACGCAGTTGGCAGACGCCGTGCGGGAGTTTGTCGCCCTCCCCACAACCACCCCCCACAGCTCCCCGCGACGCGGCTCCCACCTCCCCGCCAGCCCGCCTACCACTATGTCGCCCTTGGTGAGGGTGATGTCCTCCAGCACCGGGTAGAACATCTGCGGCAGCTGCGGGTTCATCTTGCCGATCAGCTTCCAGTGGTAGCCGCCGTCCTTGTACTGGACCTTCCAGCCGGAGACGACCTCGCCTGCGGAGGCGGGGGCGCAACGGTCACGGCCGCCCCGCCTGCGACCTCTCCCCCCCGGAAGACCGGGTCCCGGGGGAGAACGGCACGAGCCGTCCGGCGGCTCCGTTCTCCGCGCTGCGCCTCGAGCGTCGCAGTCAGAGCGTGTTAGCCGTAACTTGATGGCATGGCAAGGACAATGTGTGGGTCTGATGTTCTTTCTAGTGGTGTGTGAGCAGTAGATGGGAAGACAGCGAACCGCTTTGCCCTCTAATCTGACCGCACCAGCACCAGGTCAAATTATGAGAGCCTGAAAGCCATGGGATAGGTCAGAGGATAGAGGGTAGGGGCCTTCGGTGTCGGAGCGGGAGAGCTGCCGACTGCAGCCTCTCGGTTCGCGGAGAATCGTGACCCCTCTCCAGACAATCTCGACGTGACCGAAGATAGGAGGGCCGGGCCGCTCTAGAGCACTGCCTTCCTGACCTGCAGCGCACGCTCGATGACAAGCAAAACAACGGTCGACTACAAAACCTTTGATGCAAAACACAGTCGCAGACCCGGTGCGCCGCATACAGAACGTTAAGAGTATGCCAAATAAACGCTTCAGAAGCACTGCAACTTTAGCCACGTCACGACTGCAGCGTTCGGCAGCCTACCTAGTGCGTGGGTGTGGGTGCGGAAGGCGAACGGGTGGATGACCTTGTCCTCCTCGATGTCGCACGCCGTCTCCATGTAGTCGACGGTGTTGGGGAAGATGAAGCCGGCCGTGCCCAGCAACAGAACGCCGGCCGCCTTCGGCTGCCTGAAAACAAGCAGCGCTGCACCTGTCACCGTGATCAAGACGTCACCGCGCTGGTCCGCTCTGACGACTCCTCTGTGAAGAGCGGTGTCGTAACACGCCGGGGACAAAATGTGCCGCACCAGACTCTCCGGCAGACGGGATATGGACGGTCGTAAACGGGAGAGCGCTCGACAGCTGATGCTATCTGACACGCCTGCAGCACCAGATTGATGACAGACGTGCAGGTACGCTAGGCTTGCCCTCGTAGCTGAAGGCTGATTTCTCGGTAGCCAACGCATAAGACGAATCAATTTTGCTGCAAGCGTAATGAACTGCTGTGTACAGATTATTTATTTTACTAATATCAGCCGCTCCACAGAACATGTTTATGCCCTTGAAGAAGGACAGACAAGCAAAATCACGATGCACCGCAACTCGGACATTGCACATAAAACTTAACAAGGCTCGTACATGAAGTGGATTAATTAAACTGAAGTACAAGATAAGAAGAAATGGATGAAGAAACTTACACTGTGTAATAAACGTTTTGCTTGTCGTCACGGTAAACACACTTCATGTTTATCTTTTGCTGGCGTGCGTTATCTTCCCGGTGAATAGTCCATTTTGAGTTTATTTTTGGGATCACAACGTATTCTGGGTACGTTCTCGTGCATTACCACGTCATCACGCACTCGTCTGGATCGGTTCAAAGCACCAACGGAATGCAAGAGCCAGTGTCTCAAAAACCCAGCAGAGCCATCCACTCGGAGCCGGACATGAACGAGAACGTGACGTGACGCTTTCACGCGGTGAAAGCGGAATGGCGTCTCTTCCGCCGAGAGTCCGGACGATGTTCGGGCCAGGACAAAAACGACGCCAGCGTCACCAGTGGACCGCGGCGGCGCGTCCTCCGCTGGGCACTCGCCGACAGGCCAGGAGAGCTCTCCTTCACACCGAGGGTCGCCTCGAACGGGACAGGACGAGCTGACACTCGCTCAACCAAAGCCGACAGAGCATTGGGCCGGTGGAGAACCAGCCAGTGACGTCGTACAGTGGAGTAACCAGAGTGCAGCAGGCAGCGTGCTGTCTTTGCTTGCCATTGACGACAATCCGCGACTCTTATTTGACTAGTGTTTTTGTTCATGCATGGTGTTCATTGTTTTCAGTATGTCTTGTTCCAGAAATACCCACGCAAGACTTTTTACGTCTTTAAATGATGACGTGGATACTCACGGGGTTTCCGTGTAGGTTAGGAGGACTCCAGAATCATCCTTTTGCGTTCCATCTGGGGACAACGCGAGTCATTATTCAGTCTGCGACTCGAAAAACATCACAGAAAAGCGTACCTCATCTTCATCCGATTAGTCTTTTTCCCCTTCTCTCCCCTTTCTTTCTCTCGTTCTCTCTCTCTCTCTCTCTCTCTCTCTCTCTCTCTCTCTCTCTCTCTCTCTCTCTCTCTTCATCGCGGCCGTCTGCATTTGACGACTAAACTCAGATTCGTGGCTGTCGAGAGCAAAAGTAAACCCACCTTTGAAAGGAGTGACGTCGGCATAGTGCACCTGGAGAGTCAAGTACTTCAAGTTCGTGTTCTTCCCCACGTGGAACGCCACTCCTTTTGGCAAGGCCAACTTCGGCGCGTTCTTGGCCCAAGCATAAATTACCTGCGCGTATATACAGAGACTAATGTGTGACGGCACGTCAGTCACAACGCAATGCTGAAAATAGAAAACGGCAGTGCAGTGCAATGCAAAGCAGTGTATTGTTCAAAGTCCTTGACGTGAATTTGCAGACAACGTGACACCGCCAGTTGCTTTTGGCAAGGAACGCAGATGTGATATTGTTAAAAGTCATTCATAACAGCATTAATTTTGTTAAGTGCAGCCCAGACATCTTTAGAGGACATCTAACGTGTTTCGCGAAGTAAAACGCGCCGCACTTCACCTAGACATGTATTTCTGGAATACCAATACCATCAACACCAACCAGTAACTAAAGATAGAATGTTATTCATGTTAACTGAGGCGCTCAAAGAGTTCCCATCATTAACTGCAGCTGACGTATATAGTTCAGCTTCTGCAATGGAATGCGTGGTGCAGATGGAGGAAGGTAATTGCTCGTTATCCGCCGGTTTGCACTGGAGCTCCTCGTGAGGAAAACGAAATCAACCATACATAGCTTAATGACCGAGTCGCTGGGTGGTGAAAGCGAAGCACTGCGGCATGCATGCCGAAAAGAGAAAAGGGGGCCCTTGGCAAGCCAGTATTGGAGAAGAAATGACTGGAACTCGGGGGTGTGGGTGGCACCGATGAACGAGTTGCTTCTGAGCATAACGGTCGAGTGGTGTTAATCTGCAATCAATGGCCTGGCTTCCCATGCCGACGTCGAGATAGTATCGCATCGTGGGTCGGCAATAATCTATTTTTGTAAGAAGAAGGAACGAATGTACCAAATTTTTGGCACTAGGGAAATTTTCCATGGTCCACAGTGCTGTCCCGGAATGTTAAATTACATTTTCATGGCTTCCTAGCCTCCATCGGTGCCCGATAGTCCCATATGAGCCGCAAGGTGCGGACCCTATATTCACCCCATCCTATCCCGATTGGCTTGCGAAATTCGAAACCTATGTGGTAGCAAGGTTCTTTCTGTCCGGCACCATGTTGGACACGTAAGCTCGGATCCCACCTGACCCGTCCGGCCGTGACCCCGCCTGACCCGTCCTGCCGTGACCCCACCTGACCCGTCCGGCCGTGACCCCGCCTGACCTGTCCGGCCGTGACCCCACCTGACCCGTCCTGCCGTGACCCCACCTGACCCGTCCTGCCGTGACCCCACCTGACCCGTCCTGCCGTGACCCCACCTGACCCGTCCGGCCGTGACTCCGCCTGACCTGGGACGCGCCGCGGCAGATGGGGCCCGACTTCTTGGTGGGGTCGTTGACGGCCATGTCGCCGCAGCTCCAGACGGCGTCGTCGGTACCCGGCCGTTCGCAGCCGTACAGCAGCATGTGGTGCGCCGTGTTCTGCGTTGCGTTGGGCTCGAAGCCCACTGGAACACGGGAGACGCATCAGTGTGGGGCTGCTTTCGCTCTCGCAGTGTCAGCCATCTCGCTGACGTGATGGCTGACCGGCTTTACGGACTTAACGGGCTTGGCTCAGGCAGGCGGCGAGCATAAAAGTATACTGAAAGCGACGGTTGACCAGTGTGGTCTGGCGATTTGAGAAGTGGCTGGTTTTGTCATTGTCATTGCTGTGAACAGTTATTGCCACCACTCACAGCCGTATATAGTCCAGCTCACGATTTGACGCCGCGTTGGCAAGTGGGCCGCCAGTGTCCAATCTAAGGAGCTTCTCCGATTAGCGGTTTCTTCGTCCGCTCCACTCCGTCTCACTTCTAAAACTGCGGTAAGCGTGCAGCAATTCCTGGCACATTGGCCGCGTGCCAAACGTTTGGTCATGGACCGATAAAAGTTTCCGCGAAATGCACACAAAACTGTGGGCATAACTCCAAAAAGTTCCAGTCATGCGACCGAGTGAACAGAAAACATCACGCACGCGACGCCTGAAGGGAGCCCGAGCGGTCACGGAGCGCGGAGCCCAGCTGACGGCCGCGTGTTTACGGCGCCACACACTGAGACCGAGAGCGTGTGTGTGAAAGTCCCACTTCCACCGGAGGACGTGAGCGCTCGCAGCTCGGTCCCGTAAGCCGGCTAATCGCAGCTCTCTGCGTCACATCCTCCCACCGCGCGCCTTCCGGTCCGGCGTCGGCCTCCGATCGTGCCGCACGCCCTTCAGTTTCGCATGTTCCTGGTGACGGTGGGACCGTGATGGCGGGACGCGAGGGTGTGGCTGGCGTCCCAACCAAAAACAGGGGCAGGGTTTTGAACAGGAGGGGCGGAACAGACGCAGAAACTGGGCCGTGACCCCACAGGGTTAAGTAACAGGTGGAACGCAGAACGAGGGCTGTGCGCAGATTCATCCGATTCCTGTTTCCGCCATCGCTAGCCGAAGGTGCTCATCAGCATACCAGATGCATCGAGTCATTATAAAAACCGCGAGGTCTCGAAATCACTGTCCAAGGTTTCTCTGCAACACTGAGGTTAGTTTTATGGAAGGCCATCTTAATTTGGCGCCCATCTCGTGGTCATCTGTGTTAGGCTTGCCGTCCTAGTTTCTCCTTTCTTGTAAATAATGTAATGCCTCGCGCAACACGTTCATTGCCTGAAACCTAAATCATCACCTAGCCCATTTTTCGTAACGAATATAAACATTCATTACTGAATCGGATTTACTGCATCCTTGATTCTGCTACTCTATAGTGGTGCATGCTGATGGCACATATGATGAAAAGGGTCCTTGTCGTTTTTTGAAATAGGTGTTCACATCACCACTATCAACAAGCGTCCCACAGGTTGATTAACTGGGTAACAACGTAATAGAAAACAGCAGGCATGTACGTTTACTCAGATACCCATTTACTCACGCTACATTTGCGCCAACAGTGCAAAACGTTCTTACCTATGTATTGATCCTTGTCATCTAGAAGTCTCACAGAAGTGCAGAAGTATGTTTCCGGCTGCAAAACAACAAGCATGAAGTTACCTAGCCGTCGCACACAATGGCCTAAGAAAACGTGAAAAGTAGCTCAAACTCCGCCTCGTACATAATGAGTGATGAACACAAAATTAGAGTTGCCGAGATAACGTGAGACGTAGCTAAGAAAATCTAAGAAAACGAGAAACGTAGCTCATGCTCCATCTCATGCATAATGATCGATGGACAAGAAATTGGAGTTCCCGAGCGTGTGCAGGCTGTGCCTGCACCTAATTTTTTCGCGCCGATAAAGGCACAGAATGGTCTTTATTTCCTAATCTTTGTCCTCGTCGCCTTTATATTATCACTATATCTTCCTCCGTAACAGGCTTCATATTCCCTTCTCATCTGTCCTCCATCTATCCCGCATATTTTCTAAACATTTACGCGCAGATGCTAAAAACAGCTGCATGTGAGCACATGGGGCGACTTAACCAGTCTCACAATGCATAACGCGTCCAGAAATCCGGCGAGGGAAGAAGATAGGTGCCTCAGCACGGTTCCGCAACCGGTCCAGTCCAGAACTGGCCCCAGTTCATCACAGGCCCGCGACTGGTCCGGTCCAGAACTGGCCCCAGTTCATCACAGGCCCGCGACTGGCCCGGTCCAGAACTGGCCCCAGTTCATCACAGGCCCGCGACTGGTCCGGTCCAGAACTGGCCCCAGTTCATCACAGGTCCGCGACCGGCCCAGTCCAGCGACTGGCCCCATCTAATGAGCGGCGCCGGCCCAGGACCAGCCTCTCGGGTCGGGATCACAGTCCCGCACGCCGATCTGGGTCACTCCGCTGCCGCCCGCCCGCATGTGGGGCACGGTCACAGCCGACGGGACGCCCTGACGCGGCCGGGGCGGCGCCCGGACGAACAAGGACGCCTCCGAGACGGCGCCGAGGCTCGGTTCCGGTCCGCGGGCCGGCGCCGGCGGCGTTACAAAGCGCCCACTTCCGGCCGAGACAGAGCTGAGGCGAGCTGGGCCGGTGTAAGGCCGACCTGGGGCGGGCTGGGGAGGTCTAGGGACCGAGCTGGGGCGGGTTTCACCAGTTTAGGGCTGAGCTAGGGCGCGATCGGGCCGCTTGTGAGTGCATTTGCATGAGTGATGTGCGGAAACGAAGAGATGCGCAAGAGAGGAAATATAAACGTCTGAGGTTTTAGCATGGGGTGGTGTTCAGGAGGATAGACAACGATCAAATGTGAGGTCTGGATCTTACTCAGATAAGTCACCTGTACGCCAAACGGCTCAAATATATGTCAAGTAGCGAATAACTGGTATTCTTATCTGGCGTTTCCAACAGAGAAAAAACGTGCCCAATAAAGACGTCATTTTACCACACCCACTCTAAACTCATACAAATGTATCAACATTTTCCAGACACAAAATTTGCAGCAGCAAGAGCAGAAGTGAGCCCCTGAATGAACTCATGAATCGAAACAGGAATGCATCTCTAGATCTCCAACTCACGCAGGTTTACTTTTCTGAGGGCAACCATTTCCAACCGCCGTTCTTCATGGTGATATGTTCCTTTATGTCACCCTGACCGTCACAGCGATAAGCAAAGATCAAGTTTTTCCTTCAGGCAGCTAATTAGACGGCTGCCACGTCTGACTTGGCAACGTACCCTCACACAGGTCATATAGACAGCCAATGTCCAATGTTTCAATGGCAACTAAAAGCAATAAGAAGAAGGCACGCAAGATGTCACAAAAAGAGCTACTGGGAGGGTTTGGATGGACAGTAATTTTGGATTCATACCTGAGTGATTTTGATATGCTATAGGGTAACCTCAGAATTAGCTGTCACGGGAGAAATCTCTGATCTTGCCACCTTTCGTGGCTGATGTTGGGAAAGCCGACGACCACGTCAAAGCAAACTCATATGTTACTCGCAGTTCTTCAAATCATCACATAAGCACAAGCTTTCAGAGCGTCAGAGAACTTTGATACGCGTCAGGACACACCAGACTTCTTAACGTTATGCCCGAAATGATGTGTGATAAGCAGCCAGCCAGCTTATGATAAACTGACTAAACAGACCGACTGGTCAGGGTCTCCTCCGAGATCCCCATCAGATCACTACTCCAAGGGTTGACCAAGTGCCGAGCTGATCCTTCGAGAGAGGTCGTTGCCTCCTTATTCACATATCCTCCTCGCCCTCTCTTCCTCTTTCTTTTTTTGTACCTCTCCTATTTCTCCCGCTCTCTCTCTCTCTCTCTGACACGTAAGCTTTCGTCTATTTTCTGGTTTTCACTCCTCTCTTTTTTCATCCTCACGTCACGATTGTAGAAGTTACTTTCCCCTTCTTCCCATGAGTTTTCGCTCCTCTCCAGAGTGAACTTTCTCCATGATAGTACATTATTCGTAGCAGGTGCTGTCATCTACGCTGTCACGAGTCCAAAATATAAATGCAAATATAAATCCTGCATTTAAGTCACCTATACCCGCATATTTCACTGCAAAATGTCGACCTCGGCATTAGGCGGCTTTTGCAAGGAATATCAACATCGCAAGTGGCTTGTATTTAGAGCTTGTATAATAAAAAAGTTCTTTGGCAATAATGCACTGAAAAAATAATTATATTACATTTTTCCATAACTCCCCAGGCATGTAAAAGGCAAAGTAAATAATTACCTTCATTTAAGTAACCTGAGCAACGCCCATTTGCAAGATTCATCTAGGTTCCTCAACTAATTGTCGATTATCTTTCTGAGGGAATATGCATGAAATATCGAGGAATAAATACAGTTGGCTGTCTTTCACTCCATTACCAACGTTTGCGCGGCACAGCATAGGCAGGCCATCTGAGTTTGCATTACTTTAAAGGTAGTTCAGCGCAACGCTGCTTAAAGCAATGTGCTACTGGCATTGTATCAAATTAAAACTGCGGGCTGCGTTCAAAGGCATTAGTAAAACTCCGACGGCTTTGCTTAATACGTCCCACGGGTCGTGAACGTTATACGGAGTGATCAATTGATATCTAACATGAGTTATTCGGAGGCCAAACGATGTTTGGCCTTACCAACTTATAGCTCTGACGTCATCGTTAATTTCCACACGATGACGCCACAGGACAATGACAATGCATCATCACTGCCAGCCTAAGGCGGGTCTCTAAACTCTTAAACACCACCCTCCCCCGGGGAGGGGGGTAGTGGACGCGGTCTCGCGCTTCGTCCTCGGCGGCGGAGGGCATGAGCGGTGAGGTGTGGGGAGGAGCCGGCAGAGGACACGGCTGGCGAGCCGCGCCTGTCGCCGCCGGCGCCGGCGGACCGCTACTCCGAGCGCGGTCAGGCGGCCACCAGCCACCGGCCACCGCCGGCCAACACGTGCCCGTCCAGCGGGTCGGCTCATTGTACGGCGGACACGGGGCCCTCCGCCGTGCGGCGGCCAGCGCAGGCGATCAGAGACGCCAGGGTCGACGAACCAGCGGACCACGGGAAACTATCGCTTCGCGCCGTGCACGGTTGGTCGGTTTGCTGTCGTCTTTTTCTCACCGATGACGACGGTGGCTGGTCGTTGATGTGGCTGGCCTGAGAGAGCACACCAACACCGAGCATGTCGGACGCTACTAAATCAGCAATTGTGCGCTGCGTTTCTGGTTTTGTCCGCTGGCTTCGGGGCCTCAGCACGCCCACGCTGCAGTCAGATGCAAGCTTTCGGCTCCCAGGCAGACCATGGCAGAGCCCACGGCGATTAGCCGGTGTGGTCACTGAACTCATCTTGAGATCTTCGCGTGCCAGAGATAGGGCTGTGACCCGACCATAAAACTCACATCACTCAGTTTCACGAAACAGAAATAACTATGCTCGCTACAACCTGCCTTTCATTCGCCATATCGTCGTTGCTAAATTTCGTTCGCAGACCCCAAAAACTTCCTTCCGGCACAATCAAGTACTATTCAAACCCTGTCCTGGGACCCATGACTATGTAATGATCTGTACCGGTCGTAGCATAAATGAACACCAAAGAACCAACAGCGCCCCCTCCCCCCGTGCGACGTATGACATGATTCCAAAGCATTCGCAAACTGGTTTTTAACCTCGCGACGCACCACAGGCTCGTGCGACGTTGTCAGTTGGTCAGTAAGTTTTGACGTGTAGGTAATAAATGTCGGGTTTCATCGAGCCTGCACGACCACTGTCAGGGACAGACCATATGCCCCACATTGCTCAGCAACGTTTTGTTCGACTGACGTCACTCGACGTCAGACGTGAACTGAAAAGACTCTTGCAGGTAGTTCTATCTGGAGTTGGAGCCCGAGGTTTGCTGATCGCGTGCTAGCAAAGCTCCCCGAGCGTGCACATTCATTGGTACGATATATCTTTGATGGCACATTGGCACATTGGCACAATGACACATTGGTACAGTTTTTTTAAGGGTAGAGGGCTCTGGGTGAGCCACTTTTTGTAGGGTTGAAGTCAGTAATGCAATCTGAGAAAGAGTTGAAGCAGTCCCACGTGTTTCGTACGTTTCCAAAGACATGCACGAAGAAAGTGTAAACAACGGCCGTGAACGCGAACGTCTTTCCTATGGGAGCATAATTTACGGATTATGCAGCAGCAGCACTACACCGCCAACGGTATGAGAACATTCTTTATCTACAAGGCGTAAAACGTGCAAAATGCAAACACCAATATGAAAAGGGTTGAGCCACCGGCAGACGCAAACCGGTGTCGACAAGAAACGAGGACTGGGAGTCAGCTTTCGTCCGGGCTACTGTTAACCAAAAAACGATGGAAAGCTTGCGGGAGTTGTATTAAAAACAATGGTCATGTCAATCAATGCGGATGCCACGATGCCGGCAGAATCCCAACATATGGAGGGATGCAAAACCTTGCTCTTCGCAGGCAGAAAGGTTCACGAACAGATGCAAGAGCCCTTACAAGAAATCTGACCAGCTATAGCAGAGATACAATGCGAAACTGAGCTTGACGCGCGAAACAGCCAATTTCGTCCTGGTCGTGCTGGGTGGAGGGTTGCCCGGTGGAAACAGCCAGCCTGTTGCTCAGCCGACACCAGCGCTGGACGGGCCAGCGTCGGCCAGCGCGGCCAGCGCGGCGGCGGACCAACACTCACCTGCGGCGGCACCACCTGCGGCATCAGCAGCGCGAACTGGGCCGTCTCCAGCGCCAGGCCGAGCCATGGCAGCAGCAGCAGCAGCAGTCCGGTCCGTCCGGCGGCCATGCTGGCGGATCAATAGTGCCGGGCCGGCGCCGCCGACCGCCGGCCGGCGCCGCCGCTGACGTCACGGCGCCGAGCTCCAGAGGCAGCGCCGCCGCCGCCGCCGAGGAAAGCTCCCGGGCTGGAGGGCGAAAGCGGCCGGCGCCGAGCTTCCGCGTGGCTGGTCTCTGTTTACTTTGAAGCGCCCACGAGTGGTCACGGGCCTGAATATGACGGCCACTCAGCGGCAGGGCTATTGTGAGTCTCTCCGGACTGGGAACACCCCCCTCCCCCGCCCTGCAGCCTCCGCGGGGCCGCGTCACGGTCTCGTGACTGCGGGGGACCTCCTTTCCGTGACGCAATTGGCACGCATGGTGCGAGAACGCCCTAGGTATGAAAAGGAGAAGAGGTTGACCAACAGGTCACGCGATGAAAGCCGAATGACAGAGAGGTCTTTCCGAGGCCTGTATTCAGTGCTAACCAGCCTGGCTCTCTGGCTTCTCCCGGAGCCGGTGCATTGCACCGGTGAAACTGTGGATGGCTGCTGCTTGAGAAGAAACTGATGATGCAAAAAGTGATGACAGGACATAGCACGAATTTAACAAAAAAATTGATAACGGTCACAAAAAGCCGAGTCAGGTCTCCAGTCCTAATAAACTTTTTTGCCTTCGTTTTGTTTTTTTTTTTTTTGGCAACAAAAATTTAACGTAGAATCATATCTTGTTAAAGCAAAGTTCATGAACTAAAAACGGCGTACCTATTCACAACAAACATGCATAAAATACATCACAAGATCGTCTGCCACAAATCCAGCCTTAATTTGATCGAATTTCACTCACATTTCAGTACATGAGCCAAATTACAACTACCTAACCTAGCGGACGAATCCTGAATTGCAAGGATGCAATCGGCCATTGCTGTCATCTAGCGCACAGCGGACACCGCCGCGTAACCAGAAACGGCTGACTGGTAGCCCGCGCCACGAAAAACGTCATTTGGTCCCAGAAAGCACTGACGCGCAACCGGCCGAGTCTAGTGCCGATGTTTTTAGTTCCATCGACCGCACGTTCCTATCAGTACCGATAATCGGTCGCGATAATCGGTGCCTTTAACACGCGCAGTGGGCAGGGGTTTCGCGCCAACTGGAAGGGTGGCACAAAAATGCTCCCCTCCGACCTCGGAAACGGAAAGAGAGACATGGAATTGTATGGACAAAGTGAGGCTAAAACGATTTACATTTTATGCAATTTTCATGACCCTAAATGAATACCTTCAGGGTCAAATGGGCTCGAAAAGGTCAACATTGGGCACGTTTTCGGCTTGTACAGGCCATTCCGGTCCACTTTTCGAAAGAAACGGGAAAAGGGTGTTTGTTTGATTATTGAAACGCAGAATACGACAATTTCCATTCATTTGGCGTCTTGACTGAGGATTTCGGGCCGATGTCATGCCAGGTCATTGACCTATGGCGCCATTTTTTCGTCTTTTGGAGATCAGATTTTGAGCAACGCGGGATAACTTGAGTGTAAATAAGGACGCTACATGCATCTTTTGGCATATTTTCAGTGAAGGAAACAAATATCGGTACATTTGATCACTTCTAGATTTCACTAACCTCCACAAGGCCAAAAGAAGTGAAGCGCCCTTTGCCCTTGGATGAAATTTTTTACCCAAAGTAAGCTTTATGTCAACTGTCTGCGTTAAAGTTATTTCGTTATAATGAACTCAGTTACACGGTTTGAGCGCTATAAAACGTAAAACTTAACTATCAATGTGCGAAACATGTTTTTAGAAGGGGCTTTGTGTGCATGTTTCATAAAAATCGACATGTCGCAGAGCAAATCTGGACCAGGTCACAAGATATTTGACCTTGACTTTTAGTAATTTAGTAAACGTGTCAGTGGGCGAACGCGTGTTTTTATTAGTGTCTTTGAATACATATTTCTTACAAACCGACACGTTGCAAAACAAATCCGAATCAGGTCACAAGCTGGTTTACCTTGGCCTTTGGTGACCTTGACCCTTATTGACCCTGGCTTTGGTTTTGGTACATCCATCACTTGTGCCCGAATAACGTCGCCTGGTTGTGTTCAAACGGTAATCTTAGGTAGAACGCTAGTCCTTTCACAAAGTTCCCATTTGTCAGCGACAATCGTTATTTTCGTTATGCTTGCTTGACTTCAAATGCTTAAAACTTCAAAAAATTTCCGGCAGATTTTCGATTTTTCTGCCTCTATCGACGAGGTATTCCATTGCCATAAGTGTTACAAAGTATCAGCAACCAGCTCCAATTCGTTCTCGAGATTTTCAGGAAAAAACAGGAAGGGGCACAAAAAGACCACCTTCCAGCGAACGTGTAAGTCCACGGACCCCGCGGAACGTTGTGTTCCATCATGGCACTGACGTCTCCGGCTTTGAAGTTAGGGCTACCTTTAGCGCGCTTTTCCCTTGCCGTAAGTCCTGGGAGATAATCTCTCCTCGAGAGACGCCAGAGATGGTATGCGGTGCTGTCGGTAGTGCCATCGCCTCCTCAATGTCATGCCGGATTCTGTGAATCCTCCTGGTGGAAGGCTGGGTGCTTAGACGCTCTGTCCAGAAGGAAGGGTTTGGACGTTAAAGCTTCGAGATCCTCAGGTGCGTCATTGATGGGAGTCAGTGACCGTCTGTTCAACAAAGATTCCGCCTCAGTGATGACATTTACCATAGTGACCGTCATCACTCACATAACAAGGGATTTGACTCTATAGAGTTGAATCCCTTAGACACTGACGCGCCTCAGTAGCGCACTTGGTTGACTTAACCATTTTTCCCTCGTTCCCCGAAGTGAGATGAAGCAGAAGGGATGAATATTCACGTGGCATTTAGGCATGCCAACGAATCGGCGACTTTTGTTTGGCTTCATCGTGCGACCTCAAGGTGGATCGCTCTGGTGACTAGGCAGGCAAACATCCGGATCGCTTCTTTTCTTTTTTCGAGTTTTGCAACGGTTCTATGCCGAAGTAACTGAATTAAATGCAGTTGAGCGTTACGCCACACCTTCCGCATACTCGCCGTGATAGGAGCCGTACGCTTCATTCTGCAGAAGGAACAACTAAACGTTTACACTTTTACAACTGCTCGTCCGCACAGAATCCGTGTTCTGTCGAACAGAGCTCAAGACGTGCCATATTCCAACATAGACCTACTTGCGATGGCGTTCCATAACTGTGAGTCTCGTGACTTCATGGCGAGAGGGTCAGGTGATTTAGTGACGGGCTTTATAAGTAAGACCAGATGCCCAATTCAGTCGTCATCCTATCTAAATGACGACACCGACGCCATCAAAGAATGGTCTGAACGAAACTAGTCGGCTGTATCATGACAGGTGCCGACCCATTCTTAGTGCTGCCAATTCCTCGGGAAACGCTTCCTTTTCTGCTTGACGGAACCACGTTATCTCGACTCTTGCACTAACGATGGCGCTGAGGTGCGTTTTATTCCGTGTTGGCAGTGGAAACATAGGCGGCGGATCTATGCCGTTATGCGAAGAAATTTCGGGCCCAATGTTTTTTCAGGCGCTGAAAAAGTTTGGGTGTCCTGGCTGTAACGGTTCAGAAGTTATTAACGAAAAAATGAGGGGGATGCCATATTTGACACCCCTCAGGTGGGTTAACGCTAGTATGCAATCTATATATCTGTGCGCTAGTATATCAAGTGCAGTATGCCATGGCAGGTCGCGCAGTCTTGCTGGAATATCCAGTTGTCTCTACAGGTGTTCTGATTATCTGGAAAGTAATGGTCGTTCATGATCTCCCGGCATCTGGTCTGATTGAGACGTACGCCGGCTTCGATGAAAACCAAGTAGGTGTTGCCCATCTGAATAACGCACACTCCCACCATTACTCTTACTTCGTGGTTTCGGGTTTTCACTTCCATCCCTTCTCGCGAAGAACACAAGAATGTTACCCGTTAACTCTGTCGTTATGTTTACTGATGCAGCGATTGATTTACGCTCTCTTCCGAAAACCAGACGGGGTGCCATGATCCATATGGTTGGAAATCGTTTAAAAAGTACCTTGGATCCTTCCACGCGTTTCTCTTCTTTCTGCTCCAGTGGACGTTTCTCCTCTGACCTTTAACCACGGGAGACGAAGATCACGTTTGGTAATCCGGTTGACAGTACCTCGAGATGTTCCCGGTTCCTCAAAAATGTCTCGCCGTGATGCACGGCTTTTCGGGTCGTCTTCTCGGCTTTACGTAAGCCCTTCCGTTTTTGGGACATTTTCAACCGTTCTTCCGGATCGTGGACGGCCGCTACCCAGTTTTCGATCACAGGCAGCATCAATGTCAGACATTATCCAACTTGCCGTTCTAACGTTCCGGTGACATATGGAAAACTCCCGACACATCCGTTTTGTTCTCCGTTGCTTTTCCTGCTGTAACTGTTTAATAAGTATGAGATCTTCCGTCGAAAATTGTGCCTGTGGTCTCATCAATTTCTGATGAAAAAACTATGCAAAACCAGACTTACTTTGAGGTGATTCAAGGTCGCGCACCAGAGGCTAACGGCAATCATGAGCTGTGAAAATAGGAGCTCACTCAAGCAATACCAAAAGCACGGGCATGAGGACGAGCCAATGTTTAGTTTCGAGCGGCTTCCTGATACGCAATGTTCAAAATGATCGGTTCACACCATTCATGAACGCAATTCCTTGAAAACCATCTGGCAACTTTATTTAGCAGTTGTGGTAAGAGAGAACATTCCTCTGAAAGAGAATTCTCTGGAGCTCCTGAGAATATTTGAATGAAATGGCTGCAACAATCCAGTCCAAAGATATTACACACCAAATATAGGGTGACAATTTTTTAATCACCCAATATAATGAGTTCATGCTAAGAATATCGCCTGCAGAAAGTAAATGGAATAATCAGCCTGATAACGTCGAATGGGCAGACGTGTACCAAGCTGTAGGTTCATGCACATCTTTCATACACTACGGAACATTGCACTACAAAGTACTAACATTTAAGGCGGGAACCAATAGACTACTTCATAAAATGGGAATCCGAGATTCTGACGTAGGAGACAGACATGAGGAACGGCCGGAAGCACACCGTCATAAGTTTTGGTCATGTCCCAAGTTATCGAGTTTTGGCAACAGGTCAAGACCTGGGCTAAATTGTTATGTGACGGGTATGTATATGGCAAACCTAGACGCGGGGACGATTTTGCTTGGCATACGCAGCAGTAGAGCGTTAATGTTAGGCAGGTGTATGTTGCAGCAACGCAGGAACATCGTTATTAGAAATTTTACCCGTACACTGATCTTGGATTGGAGATCGGAGAAACTGGCAGCATTCCTACAGTGCTGCTACAGATGATGTTTGTGGGGGGAATGTGAGCTCCTGCAGGCTTTCATGCGGCGGAAGACAAGACCACGACGGTAATGATGCGGTAATTGTCACATATGCCCTCATGCTGGCGATGAATAATCGGAGAAATCATTGTCGCTGCTTCTGCATCTGGCCCCTCCGCTGGGGGCCGAGCCGCCGCGCTGGCGTGCACCGCTCCGCCATCTGGTAGCGCGGTGGGAAGTCGGCGGGCTGGCCGGCCTATGTAGTCCCAAAACAGTTTAAAGAAACCAGAAGTGAAACCATAAGCACCAGGGGATACCTCATTTTCATCTGTAAAAGTGCTGAATGAAGTTCCTTTTGTGTGACTGATTGGTCTAATGCTTCTTTTATCTGGGGTGTTCATTTTCGGAAGATGTTGCGTTTTAGGAATGCTGATGGGTTTGCGATTCGTTCGTTGTTTTATATTTGCTTCCCAGATGAGATGTAAAGCACTGTAGGGTATCTCCTTTCTTTGCTATTACCCTTTCATCAGCCTTGAGCGTTTGGACTGCTTTTCGTATGTCATTTGCGTTTTTTTCTAGACAAAGGTAGAAGTTCGGGTTTTTTGCAATTATCGTATTCGAGATCGTGCTATCATCCCTTGTATTTTCGGCTTCTTTAACTCCTCTAATCTATTCGAGTACTTAACAATTTGTGGGCAAGTTCTTCAAAGTGGTTCAATGTTAAACTGGCATGCATTTTGTCAATTTCCGTTATTAGTTTGCTTTCTTCTTCCCTGTTCCGTCTCCCTTTTTGCTTTGAGTACCTCACTGTTTCACCATGTAGCATCATTAGCAGGACTTCATAAAACAGCCCAATATCAATCATGAATTGAAAATTTTCAAAACGTAATACGTTAGAAAGACGTTCATGTCTTTAAATAGGAAAAGGATTTGCCTGATTATTTTCACCACAAAATTTCATGTGCGTATAACACGATTCATCCTTCAGCAAGCCTTCATTAAATTTTTAAAGGCCTGGGCGCCTTTTCCTTCCGGTATTTTAATCACAAGATCAATTAAATTGTGATCTGTTCTATAACCAGCATAGATATTGATCTCTTACACATAATTCAGGAGATGGTCGCTGACGTAAAGGTGAAAGCTGTGGATGTCGGGCTCATGTATATTCAGATATCTGTCAAACGTTGTCGTGAATATAATTTGATTCTGATTGGCGGTCTATAACGAAATTGACATCCCCGCCTATCGCAAGGTCTTCTTCGGGCAAATTTTCTAGCTGTTCTTCAAAGCTTGGAAGGATGTTGAGTTATTTTCATTGGGGTCGTTAATGATTAGGATATATATATATATATATATATATATATATATATATGGACCTAATTTTGCACAACAAGATGACAAAGTATTCTTGCGGACAATATTCACTAATAAATTCATAGTCCATTGATCACTGAATTAGAACTGATGGGCCTCGACTGTTCAATGATTTGCATAAATGTTAGCATGTGCCTTGCCAAAAGGAACTGACTGTTTTTTTTCAGCTAGATTTCTTTGCACAGTGATCAGATAAGTTTTCAACCCTTTCCCCTTCATGTTCAAATTTGGTCTGATTCACAGCATCCCTACATCCACGTCCTGGAACGTTACAAAGACACCCTTTTTAAGTCTATGGGATGCTGCAATGCCACCCTTGATGTCTACTTTCAGCCTGTATTTGATCACTTTCACGACTGCCTAGTTTCGTTTGGTGCCCCCCCCCCTTCCCTCAGGGAACGTACCACCCAGAATCAGGCCAGTCTTTCGGTCTTACTGACCGACCTTGTTAATGCTCCTGTCAAATTTGGCCACCATGTCCCATTGGTTTTCCTTTCAGTTTTGAGTTTTCTGTTTCCGCACGCAAAGCTTCTGTCCCTTTTTTTACAGCACCTGCAACAGGCCCTTTGATTTGCTCTAAATCCATCCTTCAGCTTGCCCAGTAACTTAATTCAGCTACGTCGACTTACTAAATTCTCATTCCACTATCGAAGTATGATAATTCAAGTAAAAAGGCCTAGTTTAAGTTATCTGAGAACGAAATCAGCAACGCCTAACCTCACAAATCGACTCAGAGACAAATCTTACATTACCCACCCAATCAACCCAAAAAATACACTACTCCCTGCGCAAATGCGTCTGTATCGTCGCGGTAGTGTCTTGGAACTGTCACGTCCGCCTCGGAGCACGGTCGGAAGCAGCAAGAACCGTGGGAACCAGAGCCAGGCTTTTTGTCGTTTGATTTGCGAACTACCTCCGAAAACGTGTGAATGAAAGAATTTCGCCATTGTTACATCGAAAACTCTGCAAGAAAAACCTGTGGTGATGGGTTTTTTGTCAGTTCATATCCAGATGGACTGTGTACTAGTGGCATCAAAACCCGTCCATGTTTCCACCTTCCACTTTCTGTCCTCCGAGTTTAAGAGGGTATCTTTCTGGCCAGTAATAAACACGGACAAATGGAAAGATAATTACTCTTATGAAAGGACGAATCATTAGGCATGCTTTGTTTTGAAGACTGAAGATTTCGGTTTAAACAGCAACAACATTTGGGGCAATAAACGCAAATTGCGTACCAAATCCAAAAAGTGGAATGTTGATTCGGCGCATCTGTCTGGTCTGTCTAGTTGAGAGGAAACACGATTATTCTCAGATCTTCCAGATCCGTGAATGATCAGATCTGGATCAGATCAGTCCACTGATCTCCTTTGACCTTTGAAACTCGGAAAATGGGAAGATTCCACCTGATTTCGGATGCACCGCTGAACTACTTGGAGTGAGGTGTAATACAAGATATCTCTACGGGCGGATACTCCGAAGTTTAGTATATAAGCTCGTTTTTGCCTGGTGGCGTTTCATTGAAAGGAACAAGGAGTATGCTATTTGTCCGACACGGAGTTCATACCCCATTAACAGATAAGCTTCAGTGAGAGACGGGACAGAGCACGGTTTCAGACCTCCTCATGACGTGGACTCTATTTTGGCATCATTAGCGTGTTTTGTCGAAAGATTGATGTGTTCTGAGTGGAATATATTCGAGCCTGAGTCCCTACTTCTCAGACGAACAGGCGTTTCCAGTACTTTTGAGCCTTCCCAATCTAGAACATGGCGGTCTACACAGCTCAGCGTCGTATGCGGCGGCCGTGTCAGATGGCCATCTTTTCGTTTCCGGGTGCGATATCTGCGCACTCCGATCCCAGGGACTGGGGCTGGCGCCGACGCGGGCAATGGCCTACACGATTCTCCTGCCTACCGCCGTCCGGTCACAAGGAGTCGCTTTATTTCTTCAGGGAACGTGTCTGCTGATCGTAGAAAAAGATTCGATGAGAATGAAAAGCTTGGTTAAGTACTGTGGGTTGTCAGTCTCTGTGTGCGCACGTTTGTACTGTCTTTTTCATCTGCTTCATTTTTCCGTCAGAACGGGAGATAATAACAATGTTGAAACGCTGAAAAGATATATATATATATATATATATATATATATATATATATATATGTATATATATATATATGTGTGTGTGTGTACACCAGAACAGATGTATATATGTGTAATAACTTATGAGGCAAACTACTATCAGCGAAATCACAATTCTCTAAGAAGCCTCAAGCGTGGTTTTTCAAAAACCACTAATGAGGTTGGAAACGGAGACTTTAATTCGTTCTTCCACGAGCAGCTACATCAGCTTTGTTATTTCAACGAAAAACGTATGATATATGGCTGAAGAATGGTAAGACAGCACAGGGGTCTTGAGCTCCCACACTTGCCATTTCTCAGTGTCTCTCATGAGAAACCAGATGTCTATCGCAAGTCTCTAGAAACCTCACCATTCACATATGCCTCAAAGAACCCAAAGTCGGTGACAGCTCCTTACACAAGAAATGACAGCATTATTAGTTGTTCTTCTCGAAGACTTATTATGTTTCTTCGACCCGATACCTGTGATATGTCTTGCCATACTGGTCATAGAAAAGCACCCTCTGTCTAAAAAATTGCTCTCTGCTTTGAATAGGGCTAATGAGCCAGGTGAGGGTTCGTCGGGACGTCACGGGGTTCGTGGATGGTTTTCAATGTACGGAGTCCAACGTACGGCGCTGGTAACAAAACTAAACGCGTATAGATGGCGCTAGGTGGAGGCAACCGCTTCGAATGGAGCCTTGGTGAAAATGGCAGCATGGACGAAGCAGCCATGGGGCCAGGAGGAGAGGCCTCAGCCCCTCCAACTTTCAGACAAGGGAGCTCAGCCTCCTTTTTCAACACTGAGGGTATGGAATATGTTTGTTTGCCATTTGGCCATGGTTACAAAATAGTACGTGAACACAAGCGTGAAAATAATAGTGAAAATTAGACCTCTCAGTGGAAAATAAGCAACAAACAGAACGAGCCCAAACCGACATCAAAGATTGAGGCGGATGGGGTGAAGATAAGAAAACATTTCTTAGCGCAACGATTAGCACAAACTGCAGAGTATTTGTCCACGTAAGAGGCAAGAGGAAACGTTTTGGTGCCGGTTGTCAGGTTTCGTTGTGGCGACGGAGTTGACCGAAAAATGAAACGTCATGAGCCGACCCTGTTGGCTTCAATGAGTAAAAGGAAAATTTGGGAAGACCTCAACAAGGCAGACATTCCTCATTTTATAATCTGGGACTGTGACGAGGTTCGGTTTCTGGCTGCAGGTGGCATAAAGAGGACTGGTTAAGATTTCCGCATTATATACCATTCCAATGGGTTCGATGTGATTAATGCCCAAATGTTTCGGCACAACATGTGCCTTAACCCGGCACCGCCTGGGGTGTTATATAGGGCATCCATCTCGGTTTTTCTTGAATAACTTCTGGACCATCAGCGTCAGCCCAACCAAATCTTCAGTACCTGTTCAGCAATCAATTTCACATATTTTGACATCAAAACTATTTTCATGTTTGGTCAGATCATGGAGCTATGACGTCATAAGTGAACTCTTGCATCCTTCTTTTTGCCTGTTCAGATGGTGGCGCGAACATGCTTCGTTTTCCTATAATATTTGCGAGTATAATGCATGGATTATTCGGGTTTGCATAGTAAACGGTCCCCAGCTTCTGATCTCAAAATCACGGCATTTTTTGTCAAGCTCGTACAGGTTATTCCCATTGTCCAGAGGCTGTCGTTGACATCGCTTATTTTCTTCGACGCATTTTATATTCTCAGCCTGAAAATTATTCATCAGCTAGTTTCCTTCAGTTACTTCAAAAGAGAAAGTGTCAGATACATTCGTGCATACGTTTACTAGCATGTCTTCTGCGTTATAAATAATTTGTAAATGTTGATTTCGCTCAAAATTGCAAGCAAGAGTACATATACCACTGCAACAAAGCCAAACCAACAAGGAATTCACTAACACCCGGGCTGAGATGTCCATGCACCCGAACTTCAAATTCGAAGAATGTTTTTTCAGGCGGCCGCTGAGAAGTCGAAAAGTCTTACCAACGTAACAGGCGCCGCACCGATGAAGAAGCTTGCACCCAGCGCCCTTCATCTCTTTCCGAGACACGGAATCCTTAAGCTTTACTCATCGATCGCGCAAACTGCTATAATGGTGTGCCACCCGTATGCCATGAGGCCGGAGTCCGGTTTTAGCTTTCCTGGTTCTTTTAACATAAGGAATGGAGATGTATATACATTTGTCTTGTTGCGTCCGGCGTTTTTATTGCGTCCATTGTGCCCAGGACTGGAGGAAGTGTTTTCCGTATCATTACCCATTGTACGAACAGTTCTAGGACCTCTCAGATCTTTCTCATCCCAACAGATTTTATGAATCCTGTCTGTCACGCATTTTGTAAGAAAGGTCTTTATTGAGTGGTTTGATTTGTATTTCAAGGATGCGTTCGATATCGCTTACTTCTTGCACACCTTTGTGTTTAGCCTCCTGTCAGCTCGATGTAACAGAATATCCACAAAGGACAGGTGTCCATTTTGTTGGAACGCCATAGTAAACTGGACGTCTTTGCAGACACTATTCATATTTTGGTGTAAGTGCTGCCATCCATTTGTTGGAAATTTCGTGTTTAAAAAAGGCCTGTTTCACTCTGAATGCGTTGTCTGTCGGGTGAGCTACCTCAGTAAATTGTTGAAGTTCTTCGTATCCTGTTTAGTTTACTTTAATTTATCCTCATTCCGCAAGCACGGGAGAGAGAAAGAGAGAGCGGGCGTAGACAGAAAGAGAGGAGGGGTCCAGCTACCAAGAGTTTAGATGTATCCTTGAGCGCTTTGCTGATTTTTGAGGCCCCCTAAGCTTTTAAATCATTTCCGCGCCCCCGCGTGGCAACATCACATTGGGAAACTGACGGAAAAGCCCTCTTCAATAAGTTCTTACACAAACATGTTCCAGACTGATACATTTATTCTATACTGGATGCGGGGTATGCGTAAGATTCGTCTGACGTCTCATGGCATGTCTTGGCACGTCTCGATAGACGTGCTCAGCATCCGCAAATATTGGTCCAAAATTAGGCTGTTAACCAGAGAAAGATGCTACTGCATAACAACCTTTTTGTAGTATTTATAGCACATTCTGCTGATGTATGGTTGAGATGCATTTTAAAGTCGCGCGTCTAATATTAATTTTTCGGCCATATTTGAAAATGGGGCTCCGGGCAGGCATGAGTTAGTTTTTTGTAACTCTGATCCGAGTGGTTTGGTACGGTAATGTTAGGGATCAGAGTCCATGCTCAGAAGGTTGTTGCATAGAACTGCATCGTGCTCAAAGAACTTATTGCATAGGCTCCAGCCCCTGTACACACGATCGATTAGATGATTATTAGATGAGTATCGATTAGGTTTTTTGCAGATCACTCGGTCGCAACGACAACTGAGAAGAGTTAAAGAAGGAGGAAGGTGAGCGGTGTCGTAGCATGACCGTGCAGACCAGCGCTGATTAACAGTGAGAAGACTCGTTTAACTTGCTTGGAACAGATGTGGGGCTTGCTAATCTTTTTCTGAATTTTCCGTTTTTCTTGGAAGGAACAATAGTTTTGTTTGATGAACTGCCTTTCCTTTTAATTAACACAGCTGAAATGTGTGGAGCGGCTATAAGATTAGGATTAATTTCATGATCCGGGCGTTGCATGGCTGTCTTTACAGGAAGAGATGTCCCTCAAAGTTCTGCAGGGTCATTGTCAATTCCATGCATGGCTTTGGACACTCCATAGAACACAGCCTATGGGCACAGAATGAAAAGACATGATTTAACAAACCTGTGTCTCTGGTATCTTTTCACTAAACAACACCCACGTCCACCTGCAGTGCTATCCTTCTACCAGTTCCGATCAAATGATAGGACGATTTCGTCTTCAGACACTTACCCGTTAAAAGTTTTTCCTTCGTAAATTATACCAAGATTCATCTGTATCAAAAGCCATCCGGGCATAAAATCAGACAAATCCTCTTGGACATTCCTCTAGGCTAACCAGGTTTGGAATCCAAAGTGTCTTGCAAAGATTATTACATCCTGCGGCTTTTCAAACGTCCCATAGGAGAACGTGAAATGGAAATAATACGCATTTGCTAAAAAAAAAACAAGAACAAGTCGAAAGCAATGCACTATTAACCCTATTCCCGGCAGGGGGGGCGGAATCCGCCCGAGGGGGGGCGGAATCCGCCCCCCCTCGGGTTTTTTGCTTGCCAATTCCAGGCTTTTTGACGCAGCTTCATGAAACTTGGTGACTTTTCCTAGCTATTCCTTCTACGCGCCGTGACAAAATTTCGAAATCCTATTTTCCTCAGGGGCGGAGCCAGACAACGTTTTTGGGAGGCACCTCAGGTCATTTTTGGCCATGTTGAGGGTAAAAGGAAAATGTCTGCCAAAAACAGAGTTTTTAAAATAAAACTTAAAACTTTATATGAATATATAGCTAAATAGTTGGGCAATGTGCATATGTAATTTTGTTTATCTGAGGTCACTTTACAAGGTCAGGTCAAGGTCAAAGGTCAAAATTAGTTTTTTCGCAATAATTTCGGCGCCGTCTTTTCAAATGCCAAACCCGGAATATATATAACGTAGAAAGATGCCCTCTACTTGTGTACCAAGTTTCAGCTTGATATCAGGTCAGGTCACGGAGCTATGACCTAAAATGTCAGTGCACGTACCCTATATCGCAAAAGCCAAAAAGTGAATTTTTTGGAATAGAGTGAATTTAATCGATTAAAAACGTTTACAGATAATATTGAATGCACACGACATCATTCCAGGTGACCCCAAGGTCACTGGAGGTCATTTAAGGTCAAAGGTCACAAGTTGATCTGAGGAACGTGTGACCATGCAGTTCCTTTTTATGTCCCTGGCACCGCCTATGCTAACATTATACAAGCATTGTAATGCGATTTGTACTTCTTTAGCATAACATGACTAGCAGAAGCTAAAAAAGTGTTTTGGCCTCTTTTGTTCATTCCGTTATTGGAAAACTAATCCCCCTATTTTTGAAATCCTGTGAACGCCCATGATTTTTCAAAATTTCAAATTTGCTACCCATGGTAAAAGCCCTATCCATAATCTCTCGATTGATGCCAGTTTCATCGAAATCGGTCCATAAACAACGGAGTTATAAGAAGTCCAAAAGTCCCCCATTTGACATTTTTGCCCCCTGTATCCACAAATTTCAAAATTTTGAAAATTTCTTTTTATCAAAATGTAGTTCACGTCACGGCAAATCGATTGCCGTTTGTTGCGATGAAATCGGATAAGTGGTTCTCGAGATCTCAGGGGGGGGCCGAATCCGCCCCCCCCTGCCGGGAATCGGCCATACCGTCTAGCCCTCCGGGAATAGGGTTAAGTAAAGATGGAATGCAAGTCTCGCGTCAGTTATACGACCAATATTACACGTTTTATCCGCACTGATCAGAGCCATTGGCCTATCTTTATGGATCATTTATGGATCATTACCACAGCCAAACTTTAGCCCTCATTTTTAACCCTATTCCCGGCAGGGGGGGCGGAATCCGCCCCCCCCTTGGGTTTTTTGCTTGCCAATTCCAGGCTTTTTAGCGCAGCTTCACGAAACTTGGTGGCTTTTCTTAGCTATTCTTTCTACGTGCCGTGACAAAATTTCAAAATTCTATTTTGTTCAGGGGCGGAGCCAAGCAATGTTTTTGGGAGGCACCTCATGCCATTTTTGGCCATGTTGAGGGTAAAATGAAAATGTCTGCCAAAAACAGAGTTTTAAAGCTAGAACTTAAAACTTTATATGGATGTATAGCTAAATAGTTGGGCAATGTGCAGATTGAATTTTGTTTATCTGAGGTCATTTTATAAGGTCAGGTCAAGGTCAAAAATCAAAATTTGTTTTTTTGCAAAAATTTCGGCGCCATTTTTTCAAATACCAAACCCGGAATATATATGACGTAGAAGGTTATCCTCTACTTGTGTACCAAGTTTCAGCTTGATATCAGGTCAGGTCATGGAGATATGACCTAAAATGTCAGTGCGCGCACCCTATATCGCAATAGCCATGAAATGAAATTTTTGAAATAGAGTGAATTCAAATGATTGAAAACGTTGACAGATAATATCAAATGCACACGAGATCATTCCAAGTGACCCCAAGGTCACTGGAGGTCATTTAAGGCCAAAGGTCACAAGTTGATCTGAGAAACGTGTGACCGTGACAGTTCCCCATTTTTCATGTCCCTGGCACCGCCTATGCTAACACTATACAAACATTGTAATGAGGTTTGTACTTCCTTAGTATAGCATGACTAGCAGAAGCCAAAAAAGTGTTTTTACCTTTTTTGTTCATTCGGTTGTTAGAAAACTAATCCTCCTATTTTTGAAACCCTGTGAACGCCCATGCATTTTCTCAAAATTTCAGATTTGCGGACCCATGGTAAAAGCCCTATCCATGATCTCTCGATTGATGCCAGTTTCATCGAAATCGGTCCATAAACAACGGAGTTATAAGAAGTCCAAAAGTACCGCCCATGTTGACCTTTTTGCCCCCCTGTATCCACAAATTTTGAAATTTTGAAAATTTCTTTTTATAAAAATGTAGTTCACATCACGGCGAATCGATTGCCGTTTGTTGCGATGAAATCGGACAAGTAGTTCTCGAGATCTCGGGGGGGCCGAATCCGCCCCCCCTGCCGGGAATCGACCATACCGTCTAGCCCTCTGGGAATAGGGTTAAACTACTCCGCGAAACCCATAAGGAACATAGGGTAGAATCTGACGAGGCTAGCCGGTCACCCTCAAAACTGAAAGCATTTGCAAATCACTGGGTTTTGGGAATGTGGGATCCGAGACTCTTATCAGCCACTGGTCATGCCAAATAGCTTGACCGCGTTCTAGAATTTCTGGAATTGAAACTGAGTAGAATCGAAATTGCCAAACCCGGAAATGGGAAGAAAGATCGGTCATCGGTTAAAAAGAAAGCCACCACGTCTCGTTCTGGCGATTTCTTCATTCCCAAGCACCGACGAAGACATCATTTTGCGTTGTGGCTCATAGAAAAACGATCACGACGCGCTGGGGCAAACCATTTGCCAGGGCGAACCTTAGCTCTTCAGTGAAACGACCAAAGATTGATTTTTTTTTCACTTATGCGGGCCGCTGTAGTCGAATATTCTCGACGTTTTCAAAGTAGCTCTGACAGTCGTAAAAATTTCATCGCTGAAGGTGCGGAGTGTTAGCAGGCTCACACTACAAAAATACCAGAGACATTTGGTGAACGACTACAGGATAATGGGTGCGAAGATTCAAAATTGTAGATCTTTTTAGTTGTCACCTACGTCATCCGTCCCATTTGGCATGACTATGTTTAGGTATAAGAAGGTGTAATATCTAGCTGTTACACGCAAAAAGAGTTTTAAATATATGCACTACTTCTCAACAAGTGTTTTCTCATATGCTTTCACCGGTCTAACATCCATCTTGAAATGACTCGAAGAAATACATGTCATTAAAAGCAGAACATGCGATGTCCAATGAACTCTTTTATATCCCTACTAGTGTGTGTTTTAAGTGCCATTTACCAGCGGGAAAGGGCTGTTATCCCTAGAGTAAGCTGAAACGTTAGTTACCTAGTACAACGAAAGCAAAAATCGCTCACAATCGGCAACTAAAATTCAACATCAATCAGGTTTCCTTAATTGGGTCATTTACATGCTTAAAATAAGCCAGAACACATTTTGGCAAATGACGATTTCCTCTAAAGTGTCGTCGTCTTTCTATGACCTACAACGCGAAGTGATATCTGCTTCGATGCCGGGGAAAAGAAAACTGCCGGAACACGTCGAAATCGCTTTCTTTTGACCACAGACCGACCTTTCTTCGCATCACAGTATTTGGCAATTTGGCCATGTTCAGAATGCAGCTTGGTTGTTCGGAACGACGGATGACCGATTTCGTTCTGGAATCCTAATATACCCACCAGCCCGTGCACCGAAGCGCCACCGGTGCGATGGCAGAATGCTGGTCAGAGTAATCCCGAACTCTCCTGTCGTAAAACCCGAGGGGAAGCTGTGGTCCGTCAACAGCATTACCTCACTCCGTCGTCCGAGCCAGTCTCCATCGTCGGACGTGGGCGCTCCTACTCCGATCGCCTCCCGGTCCGTCCACTGCCGGCGTGCTGCGGGACGTCGACAATGCCCACCTGTAACTCCATTTGGCCGGCGGGGTCGGCGCCGACACTCCCAGCAGACTGCCACCCTATTACCGCCTGCCATGACAGGTCCCCGGCGAGCGCGTGCCGACCGGACAGAGGGGGAAGGGGGGGGGGCGAGAGCAGACCAGAACAGCGGCATCAGCCGACACAGGCCAGGAGCCCGGAGGAAAGTGCTGCAGACGAGAACGACAACAAAACCAGAGGGATGTCATAAACGGACGCTACTCTATGGACGGACTAACTCTCTGGATTGCAACTTATTTAATGCGCACTATGCATATCAATAGCGATATGTTTTATACATTTGACCAGTTTTGTTGTAGCACGCACGATCTGTATTTACATTTCATATTCGGAAGGGAAGAAAACAGCTTAACTGCGCGCATTTTATAGGCATATTTGCCCCTACCTATCTCCTAGCCTATCAAACCAATGCCAACGAGATTATATGGGCTGAAAATCTGCTTAGTGATCCTACAACAATCAGAAACTAATTCATTTGGCTTGAATTTATTGAGGTGAAACGATGTCAAACGTTGAATAAGTAGCATCTCTTCCTTTCTTCAGATTTGTGGGACCAATTACGATCAGGCTTTGTAGACCTTGGTCAGTATGACGACCTTTCGTATCTCAAAGCAAGATCGACCAGGTCGATCGAGGTCGACGCAGATAAATATCTGAAAATGATACATTTCTCCAAAATGGAGCATGACATAATCCGGTGCGTTGGTACTAAGTAAGATACCTCTATGTTTCTGTAAGTCGAAAGACATGCATGCGTGATCTTAGGTCATCTGAGGTCAACCGGGGTCAATAAAATGCGTCCTTGTTGACTCTAACTGAAATGCCTTGGGTATGTCTTGAGAAAAGGAAAAAATGCTACGTCTTCACTGACTTTGGATGACCTCAGCTGAACTGACCTAGCCTGCCTGTGCATTGAACACCTACATTCACCACGCAGTCAGAGCCCCACCAGATTCCTACATTCCCCTTGTAAAAATGCTGCCTTTTCAATACCTGACCTCGGCTGATCTCGACTGATCTGATCTAGGCCACTTGTGGTTCGGAATAATTACATCCAGTGTTAAGGCCAGCACGCTGTGACGTTTCATTGATATCGAATGAATGGAACTGCAGGAGAAGACATAAAAATTTATATTCATTTCATTTCCGCTGGTCTCAGCTGACCTGAACCAGGCTACTAGTGCAATTGGATGTAAATGTACCGCGTGAGTTAAATCTCCACAATGTTTTGTAGGTGGCTCTCCGGTGAGACCTGGTCCGTGCGCCACACGGTGCCTGTCCTACGGCCCCATACATGTGCGGCCGTCAACCACATACGATAGATCGGCCACGCGACCGGCCTCTCCAATTCGCCGATCTGTAGTGAAATAGTTAGGGACCTATGTTAACGTTTTAAATGAAAAAAAGGTGCGCTAGGACTTGATCTGAAGTTTTAAAAAAATCCCAACATTCTACCACCGGGACTGTGAAAGTTGTGCGCGAAAAACATGATGGCTGGAAATTTTTGCCCCATCAGTGGAGTGTGCACGCCCACTGGTGCCCATCGTTCTGTGTTTGATACAGCCATCTGGTGCCCATTGCCTAGGAAATACCGCTGTCTTTATTTTTCCTGCTATCGCAAGATATGACAACCATTGGACTTCAGTTTTTCTTTGACAAGAAATGAAGTTGTTAGTCGTGCCAGTCATTGCTATTACCTATATGCGAGATGATATGAAAACAATTCGGCTCCGAAGTCTGTTACATCCGGCATTGTTCCCAGATAATATCGCTGATCGATTATGGCGAATGCCATTGTTGTTCACCAGGTTGGTACAGCGTCCCTCATCGCCAGCTCAGGGCCGCCAGAGCAGCGCCCCACCTCACCGCCCCACACCCGTCCCGCCGCCGGATAGACATAACGAGCCGTTACGCGCTCCGGGACCAGGGCCGCCCCACTGGCCGCTCATTTTCCCTCCGTTTTCCCGCTGACGGCTCCCTTGTCTGGCCACGGACAGATTTCTTCATTTTATTTCACTTGATATTTCACCCATTTTCCGGCCGGCGGAGCAGGAGGAAAACAAGAGCGGCCGCGGCTGTGGTTACCGTTCGGACCGGACGCGCCGCAGCGGCGGACGCCGCCCCGCGGCCGGTACCGGCGGCCCGCGGAGACCGCTCCATCAGCGCCGGGCGAAACTGACCACCTTCGAGAGGGGAAACGACGTCCGGTAGCGAGATGCTGCTGACCACATGAGAGCCTCAGGACGTGGACAAGGATTTTGTTTGGGTTACTTGGTTGGACTGTTTCGCTCTTTGACAGAAAAACTTTCTCGCAAGCACGTGTTCGTTAATGGCTCCTGCAACTGATCATGAACATAGATAAACCACGACAGCAGAAACGGCTCGCGTCAAATTCCAACTGATAATGCAACAACCCATCCTTTATTTCAAACGCAGGCATCACGGATCGATGCTGTCGCGGTGGCGTTCTCGGAAGATCCTCAGACACCTCGGAACATCTGAACGGCCATCGACACGGCCGCCGTCAAAAGCAGGCCGACAGACGCGCTTCTGTTCGGACCGCTCATGCCGGGCACGGAACGAGCCAACTTGCCGGCCCAACTTGATGTGATCAGATTACGACCCACTGAGTGCATGCCCGGCTGTGGGCCCGGGTCCCTGGTCTTCCGGCGGCGCCCGCGGCTGTGACCTTTGACCGCGGCCGGGACGGTCTGATCTGGCACCAATCACGTAGGCATAACTCGATTTGACCGGACAGATGGTCACCACGGTAGCCGGACAGCGGTCACCGGCAGGTGCACTCAGCTGAATCTTACATGGGTAACTGGCCATTTGGAGAACTCCGAGGCATCTTGTTTCGATGATAAGACGTCGAGATGAAAAGGAGCAATAGTGAAGATCTTTGATATGGTTGTACAAAAGGCAAGTGCTGCACAATTGAATTGCTTCAGGGTACTAAGATTTAAGCACCGGATATCGGAATCTGTTCAAGACGTGGATTAACATGGAGTCTGTAGGCCAGGGTGGATATCGCCGTTTATTTTTAATACGGGATCTACGTTTATCCTCTCCGTTTGGACGATCTGGTGATAAACATTTAACACATTCACTAAGACAGTTTTCGAAGTAAACATTTTCTAATGGCACAGCAGAATACGTCGATCGGAGAACCCGGCCCCAAATGCTCATCTGATCTTGAGTATGCTGATTTGCAGTCGTCACAAAGCATTAACAGTGAGGATATGCTAACCATCATCTGTCAGTATGTTGCGACATAAACAACTTAGTTATAACAAAGCCGATAAAGAAAGATCGCACCTGCCACCGTCTCCATGAAAGGCTTATCCAGCAGTCAAAGAGACGTTTGAATCGGCGTATTCTGTGCGGGTCCGCTCGCAGTTCTCACTTACGATCCCGACATCACAGGCCAACGGAGCGTGTAAATTGCAGTACGTGTACGGCGTGGCAACTCGAGCTTCAGCTGACGCCAGCGCTAAAAGACTATTTCTCGCGGATAGAAAAATACTGATCCCTGAGATAGCTGACGCTTCTTCTGCAGCTGATTGGCCGCGAACGAGCGCTCGGCTGGCGATGAAAGGCTGAGGGGATCTGCCGTGTGTCCGGCCGACGTTACCTGCTGCACGGCTTGGCCGGCGCTGAAAGCGACGACGGCGTGCTTGTGGCCAGTATGTTGTATACACAGAGTTTCGGTGGGAAAGGGGTTTATCTTCATGGGCAGAAGCGCGTGAATCAAATATTCTAAGTAAAAAGTGCGGCAGAATTTTTCCCTTTCCAGTCTGCCTCGTACGGCAAGCCGAAATTCACTCAGACACAGATACGAGACTTTAGGGGGTAGACGAGGAGTGTAAATAGCCCTGCAACCGTCACTCGGCAAACTTCGCTGGCTGATTTATATATATATATATATATATATATATATATATATATATATATATATATAAGCTGATATATATATTTGGCTATATATGTATATATTGGCAATATATATATAGCCAATACGAGAAGAATGCCACACCGGGAAATCACATTTGTCATGGGCAGCCACCAATCTGAATGCCTACAGCAACAAATGCAGATCCGAATCGGGTGTGTCAAGTAGTCGCGCAATGAACGCATCCCACTTTTATTCTTAAGATTCTGTCGCATTTCATTTGGGCTTTGCATTAAACTTTCCCGTAAGCGTGATTCATGAGTAAATTTCCACGACGGAAACGTACTTCGCAATCAACCGCTAGCCGCTCACACCTTTTATCCTGTCAGTAGAAAAGCAGAACAAGTATCCCTACTAATGCCACCACGGCGGCCTGGTACCCCTATTGATCCCTTTAGTCCGTGATGACCTCACATATGTCCGGTATTCTGTCTCATTCCTCCTACGTGGGGCGCGTCACACGCCCGGGATCCCAGCTCGACCCTCCGGTCCGTGATGACGTCACAGAGGCTCGGTTCCGGGCGCGCTCGGTCGGCCTGTTCCGGCCCGACCCTGTCCCGTTTAATGATGCACGACGCCGGTCCGCCGCTGCTGAAGTCGTCTGACGTCTCCGCCCGTCAGCCCACTGACGGTGGCGCGCCTCAAGTCGGCCCCTCCCCCGCCCGGCGCCGGATAGAGTCCGGCTGGCGCCCAACACCCGCCATAATTGAATGCATAAAACATGACCAGTCGGCTCTTCTGAGCCGCTATTAGCGGTGCCGGTGCGGTAATGGTGGCCGAGTGGTGATGGCGGCCGGTCCGCCGGACGGTCTGTTACACCGGAGCGCCGCGGCCGCCGGCTTCTGATTTACGGCGGCCGGGGGGAGTCCGGGCCGGCCGGGAGAGCTCCGCACAGCTTCAGCGAGCCCGCCGCCGCCGGGGACCGGCTGCTCGTGCCGGGCAAAGCAGCTGGAGTGAGTCGGAGAACGGCTGGTCAACGCATACTTCGTAGTGTCGTACGACCAACGGGATGGGGAGCGACAAATGTGACGTCATGCTCTTCCATCAACTCGTGATAATGTGCGGTGACCAACAAGCGTGGAAAGATGGGTTGCCTTGAAACGCTGAGAAAAGCTTAATGCTAGCAATTTCAAGGGACCGTTGCTCGAATTGGCTGCTGTGAAATTGATTTAATCTACATCAGATGACACTTTTTAAATTACAACATTCTGTATCGTCCTCAGGGCAACCTCTGAGCTAATCGCTAGGCCACATGTGTTACTCGCTATTGCTGCAACTACCCAACGAACGATAGTATAAGACCATGCGCATTTTTAGGGTTAGTTTCACAAGGTTCACGCTGGGTTTCCGTTTGTTCGTTCTGGTAGGTGTTGTATTTCTTCAAAAAGACGAAGTCCGAGGGACAAGCAGCGAGAATTTACAGCGCACAACATTACCATAATTGCACGCAAGCTGAGACTTTGCACTAGACTTTCGAGGGCCGCGGATGCATGTAACCTCAGACAGAAGCATCGGCTGTCATTTCATCTTTACGATATGCTTTGACGCCGGTCCAGATGTGGCTCGGCAATGCTTAAGACACTGGCGAGTCCTTTTCACTATTTACAAGCGACTCGGGATTCATCCTGGGTTTCATAAGCCATCACAAGTGACCAACACTATGCCTAAACTCGCTGATACGCAACAACACACACAACTGCGGTACGGTGCGATCGAATCGCTTCCCTGGTTCATCCGTAACCCTGCGGCGACAAAGTCTGCGCTGAAGCCGACTTGTTTGGAAAACGTGAGCGAGATGTCTCTTTAAAAATGTGCGTATCAATAAGAGCAGGACATCAGGTGTCTGGATCTTCAGGGTTCCTCGCATTGCCCACAAAGTCGGCAGAAAAATTTCACAGTTGGCGAAGAAAGCCAGGGGTTTTTACCCGTTGAGAGCAACCGTCCTTTCCCAGCAAAATGGTTATTTCTTGCGAACTCTAAAGAAGTAACACCCTCCAAAATATGTCAGCTAATAGAATCTATTTTTATGTAATGTTTAACATATTCACAACTGATGGTATAAACCATAATAAATTACCACAGCCGAGTATAACAAAAATAAAACTGCTATCTGCGTCCCAAATGTAAGGTAACAAAGGAAAGTTCTCAAAAAACAACGCGATAAACGTTTTTCTTTAATAATGATAACGTTTAATTGGGAACGTTATCATTTAGCGTCTGGTTACATGTGATAAAATCACGCAGTATAATTATAAATCGTAAAAACAACAACGTCGAGGGACACAAATCGTAACCAAGAGACTGCATACATGAGATCTCAATTGGCATTCAACCCCAATATGCGCCTGGTGTGTCCAACAAACTTGCGATAACATCCTCATAACAGCACCCAAAATCTCGCAATTAGATTTCAGCATTGCATGCGAATGAACAAAAAAAACTTCCCGAGCATCCTCCGACTTGAGGAAACACTTGCTGCCAACCCTCGCCGGGGCTGAGTGCACCGTTACGCCCAGCCGTCGCCACGAGTGATTCCTGCGAAGTAGCCCAGGGCAGGGGCCGTCGCTAGTGACCCCTGAGGAGCAGCTGGAGCGGCTGGACCGCCAGCAGGACCACAGCCAGCACCAGGCCTCTACGCAGGACGACCGTCGAGCCGGCCGACGAGAGGCCGGGGCTCTCTGGCAGCACCGCCGGCACGGCTTCTGTGAATGACGGAGGACGTCACTGGCGGGGCGGGAGACAGTCTGGAGCCTGAGGAAGCGGGAATGGCACGGCTTCTGTGAATGACGGAGGACGTCACTGACGGGGCGGGAGACAGTCTGGAGCCTGAGGAAGCGGGAATGGCACGGCTTCTGTGAATGACGGAGGACGTCACTGACGGGGCGGGAGACAGTCTGGAGCATGAGGAAGCGGGAATGGCACGGCTTCTGTGAATGACGGAGGACGTCACTGACGGGGCGGGAGACAGTCTGGAGCATGAGGAAGCAGGAATGGCACGGCTTCTTTAAAAAGGGCGCCGTCGCTAGCTCTAAGAACTGGGGCCGGCGTCGCACATCAGATCTCGATCCGTAGTGAGAGGTGGGGATACGGGCCTCCCTACTTGGAGGGTCTTCGCAGGAGTCTGTGAATACTGCGGGAGATCGATAGGTTGTCCTCGTTCGTCGGACTGCAATTCCCTGGCGACGTCACGGAGAGGGCACACATCAAAGCAAGTCGCAGATGCTCTCCGCGACCATCGGCACGACCGTTTTTATCTGAAACTGTTTCCATGGTAACCGTCCGCCGGCTTGGCGAGGACGGAACCTTGCTTAGAGTACGGCAGACTACAGAAAAATCCTCCCGGGGCTTTGAATCCAAATGTCAAATATGACCAAGGTGTCGGACAATGACACGTGGTATTCAGATCCGATGTGATGGGTTTAGTCTTGAGAAAGGAACGATAGTGCTTTCCTCTAATCACACAGGAAATATGCAGGGTTTCTCCTAATTACATCCACATTTTTCCATCCCGCGCAAATATACGTCGACGGAAAGGAGATAATTCTTAATTTAATCTGACCATAGTCTTCATGATAAGATGGCGCAAGCAAAAGAGAACTGTAATGTCCATGTAGAACATACTGAGCAAGACAAGGTTCGAGTTCGTTTGTATATGAGTGTGTAAATGGGTCATCTAAAAGCTGTTCCAAATCAGTCTAGCATGCGCTGTCACTAAAAGGAAGCAAGATATTATGCTGGGTATAAAAGGAAAAATAAATTTCGCTTCAAACAGAATCAGTGACTCCCAAGGTAAAGTACGCGCATCTCTACCTCCTAAAAAGGATGTAAGGCACATCTTACATAACCAAATAAGCAAATATAATGACGACAGTCATCCATGTCTTCTCGATAAGCGCATTAACAGTTCTAAAAAAACACACTTGTATTAGAAGAAAACGGTTGCCGAAGGAAAAAACAATCTTCATGTCAAAGATATTGGATTATGGTATACTTTTGCATTACCAAAACGCCCAACGCCAGAAGCTTTGTAAGGCTTTCTCGTTCGAGCGCAAGCCGTGTCGTGATATTTTGTGGTGGTTACGGAATAAAACCTTTCAACCCTGTCGTTGGCTGAATCAACATGTTTGCTAACGAGCATTTCAGGGTTGAGAGAAAAGGGAGGAACGTACAGCAAAAACATTTTAACTCAAGAAGAGATTTCCAGGAGTGCGTCTGAAACAAACATCATTTTTGCAAGGTTCAGAGCCGACTTTCCAGGTCCCCCCGAGCATCTCGGCCTCGAGATAGTTTGAGGTGAAATTGAACATTTAGCGCCAAAAGCAGAATGCTCCAACACTGCAAACGGCAACAACTTGCTAAGTGCATATGATAATCTTACGATGTGCCATGATGTTACGAGAAAGTCCGCTGTTTCTGCATAAGGAAAGCAGAAGCCTTGTCAGCCTGCTTAACCTTGGATATCTCTCCACTTTTGTACAGCCTCCAGGCGGTGACTTGCCACAATCACTCTAGACCTGAACGGCAAACCTTGACACTTCGTTGTCCTGCAATTCCAAACGACCACCCACACGGGAAAGTACTTCGTAGGCTACCCACAGCACCCGCCACACTATCTCACGAGCTCCTCCCCCTCCGGCCACGCCGCAAGGGGAGGTCTCGAGCCGCGGCCGCCAGGAAACTCAGCTGATTCAGGGCGCCCGGCCGTGACCGCGCCGTCGGCCGGTTTATCTTCGTCGCCCGGCCGGGCCAGCTCCTGCTCACCTGAGCTATCCGGGCGGCGATCTTGATTGTACGGCTGGCTGGGCGGCCCGCGGTCGGGCGGCGGCCGGGGCGGCGCCGTCCTCGGCCGCTCGACGGTCCGAGTCGCTGCGGGCGACGGTCGACGTCAGAGGGAGCCTCCCGGCCGTCGCGGCGCGACAACAGCCGCGGCCGGCCGCAGACACGCCGCCGCTCGCCGGCATATTAATGGGATGTTTAACACCCGACTGACGAGCGGCGGCGGCGTCCGGCGCTGCGGCTCCGGCGGCGGCAAACACCATCCATAATTGACCCTGTTTTGCGTGTCTGTCACCCGCACCTAACAACTTGTCTTCGTATCGATGCGCGCACCGCTGACAAATGGAAAAATTATCGACAAACGCGGCCGACATCCATCAATCTGGGCAGGAAATGGCTGTCGTCGCGTCGCCGGTCGGTATGAGTGCGGCAGCTACTCGGGGGGGGGGGGGCTATCATCCACCCGGGCGGCCCTGCCTGGGTCGGGGGCACCCTCATCCCTACGACGGCGAATTTACCGCACGGGGGTCAAGCTTCAGATGAAGCTTCATGAGTACGGGCATGGATATACCCTGATGCTCGAGCAGACCCGAGGCCCCAGCGCCAATATGATGGAGCGGGTAAACTCAGCGCCCGCAAGTTTTGGGTAAGGGATACACGCAATGCATACTGCCTCTGTTTCCGGATCCATCCCATTCAGCCTCTTTGGCCGTCCGATCTACTTGCTGCTCAGCGTATTTCTCTTGAGTAGTACGTGTAAAGCAGTATGCGATGGAAGCAACCAGCAATCCACGCCTTGTGAGCGGCAAAACTGTGCACAGATTTTGAGCAATAGGCTTTGATGAATCGGAACTTCTGTAAGAAAATGGAAACGAATGTTGTGAAACAAAGTATCTTACATCAAACACCAAATAATAAAGTTACAAAGTTGGCTTCAACTCAACAAATTGAACAAGAAGCATGTGGATCGCTGGAAACAAGCGGGGTATCTGTTTTTCAAGAGAATGTTGCAACGTTTTATGCATATTTTTCCTTCATTTGCCAACAAATGGAGGGAACTCATGCATTTTCGCTTCGGGTTTTACAAACTAGACATTTTCCCGAAGGGAACAACTTGGTTTATTCTTTTGTAAAACTAGGATAAGAGTAGCATCATCAAAACGTCACGACATTCTGAGAAGTTCATGTCAACTGGATGCCTGTTTGATAACACTTGGCCCAGACATATCCTTCTCATCTTGGTCCCATTCACCACCGATTGGCATCGTATTTCCACACATTTCCTACTTGCACTCTGATACGTCTCCGGAAATCTCACGCTGACAAACACTAGTGGAAGTTTTGGGAGAATTGGTCTCATACATAAGTTCCCTTGTATGGTAGGCTCTGACAAATCGGGGATGATGCCAGATGGCATGCTAATATTGAGAGCGATAAGGTTCAACAAAACATATGCCAACAATGTTCGGTACCACCGAAGGGCATCACACTGCACGATTCGAGGGTCAGACATTAGTTAAGTGTTGTAGTGCGCTCTCCTGGGACATATCGACCGGGTCTCGGATAGTGTAAATGACGCCTCGTGTGGTGGCCTGATCAAATCATGTTCATGGAGCAAAAAAGTTTAATGTTTCGCCACGCACAGAGTCAAATCATTGACAAGCTCCTGCTCTGACGTACGCCATGGCGACCAAAATTCATTGAGTGCGCGCCGCCCCAAATTTTAACAATTGCCCAAAAGAGAATATCTCTCTCACGCATTTGGCTAGAGCAAAACGTAAAATAATGAGATGTCGTGCGCTCAGACTTCAGCAAAACATTTCGAATACTTTTTCTCAAAATTTCGAATACTTTTTCGCAAAAACGCGGACTACATCAAGATCGTTTTTCTACGGTCATTCATGCAAGTATTCTCGATGTTTTCCTACTGAATTATTTTCCACGAACGACCATCAGCTGCGCAGTGGCGTGATACATAGGGATAGGGACACAAAGATGTGAAGTGATGGCTTCTTCATAAGACGCGATAATCTTGATACGAAACGGATAAACAATAACAAAGAAAAGAGGAAACACAAAACATAAGCCAAACCAGGCTTTTCGTTGCTCATAAGCCTGTGGTATGTCGCACGCACACTGTCAAAGCAAAAACACCAAGAGATAAGAAATGAGAACATTTTCGACATATTAATCATGATGCAAATAGCCCCAGTAACAGAGCTGACGAAGTGTGCTAGTGCGATGCCTACGTAAGTGATTGAGGGAATAACGCATCGTTCCTGTTTAATGACTATTCACACATACGAGACACCAGGCCTCCCCAGGGCGTCCAAAGCGTCGATCGTTTCCCACCCTCCCATTCATTCCCGTCTTCTGGTGACACATTTACACGGCGTCGCTCCTCCCGCGCGGCAGGCTTCTCGAAGGCCCGATCGGCCGCACCGCCGCCTCGCCGCGCGGCGCTCTCAGACGCCCGGCCGATCTCCATGTTCCATTTCACATACAAGCCGCGGGGCATTCGTCACCTCCCGGCTTAATTAACGCGCCGGCCGGGCCGCATCAGGAGCGGTATTGGTGTAGCTTCTTGCCGGACGCGGCCCGGACACCGGCGCGCGCGGCCGCCTTATAAATGACCGTCGCTAATGACGCGGCGGCCCGCGTCGGGCCGTGTCGCCGGCCCCGACGGAGCGCCGACGCCCGCCGTCGGCGCCGACGGCCTCTCACACCGCCGACGGACGGTCGCGCGTCGCCGCGGGCAATCGAGTCGCGTCACCCCGGCATTACGGGGCATTAAGTGCGGCCTTCGCAGCTTTGTTTGACGCCGTTCGCGAAGGGGAATTTGCGCCGTGGTCCACCTCGGAGGGGTGGTAAGTGCACAAGACCAAACAGACTGCGCCTGGTACATTTATCCTGATATCTTGCCGTTGGGCGCGAAATCATGCCGACCGTATTCCTGAGCAGTCGTGATTGATAAACATTCTAAAATGCTTACAGATTTTCTCTAACATTACCTGAAATACGGTATCATTGTCATAGATCAACTGGAGGAAATTACGTTTGCTTTTCTTCCCACTTGAAACTACAAAATGCCAAGTGCCAAACGCTTTTGACAACTGCGACAACTTAGTTCAAACAAAGGTTTAAGTGCCTGAAAATTCAAAGGGAGTAGCCACGAATGTTTAACCGTTTACCGGTCTTTTAAGCCGGCATTAGTGTAATTCCTATACCTGTTTCAAAAACAATTAGCACAGAATTTCAGAAATCCCATCCCTTGAAAACAAATGACGGCAGTTTTTACGAAGACAAACACAGGTATCAATTACAATGCGCTATCTGCGGCACTACTATGCATGACCTATCAATGCAAGAACGCACAGGAAATTTATGCACCGAAGAAAACATGCTGGCGAGCAAGCGCAGCGCACATATGGCCCAGGCTGGATAAACGAGAACCGTTGTTTTTCGTCTGCAGAAGCCTGAGGCTGGAGCTCGGCAGCCGCCACCGTCGCGCCAGTTCAGTCTCCCGGAGCTGCGATTCCCGCCGCCCCGTAACGAACAGTACCCACATGACCATCTCTAAGATGCCGCGTCGCCTGCCCTATCATTGCTAAATTATGGCGGCATATATTTGGCTACCCCATTCTGCGGGCGATTCTCCATCGCCGGCAACTCCCCCGCCGATCCAGAATGCATACGGAATGAGGCGGGGAAAAACGCGTTGCGCGCGATGGTCGTAACAACGCCCCAGAGGCCCAGTCACCTCCCCCGGGCCACCGCCACAACCTGAACGCCAATCTAATCGCCGGACGCTTTAGTTGCCCGGCCGGGCCGGGAGACGGCGAGAATAAATGTAGCGGCGCGAGAAATGAGGCAGCAAGCGGCAGATAGATGCGCGGGCCGCTTTGCCCGCGGGCGTGGTCGTCACGCCGCCGGCAGCACGATGGAGAGGGACAGGAGGGGCCGGCGAGGAGGGGCGGGCCGATCGGCCGCGCTCGATGCCGCCAGCAGGGACTGCCGGACACCGCCATCAGACGGAACGGCTCCGACGGGGCGTGAGTGAAGGATAGCGGTGAGTTCATCGTACTCAGATTGCCGTCGGACGGGTGTCGTTCGGATCTGAAGCATGTGATATCCGGCACCGCTTACGTACGTACGGACACTTCTGGGCACCTTTAGGCGTTTCTTTTGCAGAACTGAAGTGTCTGAGTCTGAAGCACTACAGATGTCCGACCGCCATCGTTATTTTACCCGCAGAATCGTATGTTCCGCGATGTCTTATTCGCTCTTTGGGGCGACAAACTACAGCTCAAAACTTATAACTGTTGGAGTTGTACTTCTCGGATGTATTTAGCCAAGGATGCGTGTAGTCCACAGAAAAAAGCCCTATCCCAGCCACCAGGTTTGATGTGCACCGATGTTCCCGTGCGCTGAAATAATCGAGTCCGTTGCAGCTCTGTTACTCAGTGCACCATGCAATGGCTTTCCGGTTCTCAAAAACCGACTATATGTCGACATAAATGTCAGCGCTGTCAACATTCACAGTCTGCTGTACCGTTTCACTTGGCCACACGTAATCTGGACTGCCTCCGCCATACAAGGTCATGGTAGGATCACCAGGTACGAACTTCCGCGTCTTGACGTACCGCTATGCAGAAGAAGAAGAAGAAGGAGAAGAAAAAGAAGAGACAGGAGAAGAACAACAACAACGAGGACAAGAACAAGAATAAGAAAAAAGTCTTCCAGTGTCAAACGTTTTGAACGCAAAGTATGTAGAATACGACTGTGCTCACCATATATCTGTATCGTTCCTTCGGCTTCTCCTAAGGAATTCTTCGAGACGCACTTGTAGTCGTCAAAGTCAGGTTCCTGCAGATTGTGCACGGTAAGTAGCATCCTGGGAACGCAGTAGGGTTATGAATATCGCGATTTTCCGAAGTCCTGGGCCAATGTGTCATCGCGATGACATGAGTGGTCAAACTGTCACTGCCGTAGCGCTTACCAGTGATGTGACGAACCGTAACTCGCCGAAGCGACGGGAGAAACTTTATTAAATCTGCCCAGAGTGAAATCATCGGCATGAGTTCCGCTAGACTGGAACAGGTCGTGCCTCGAATATTGTTTCGGTGCGACGAGGGAACCACAATTAAAATGCCATTTGGCATGCGTCACTGAGTAACAGGCATTGTGTCAAATAAGCAGCAGCAACAGAACTTTATGGGAAAGTTCGTATCAGGCTGACTACTTTGCTAGAGTTCTTTCCACCGGTTTGGACTTCGAAGGTGTGAGACAAAGAAGAAGAATTAAAGTCCACATCCAGTGTAAAAGAATTCAGCTTCAAATCTGTCTTCACTTCCGAATCTGATCAGTCTGTTGAATTCCGCAATGAAACCCCTTCTAACGACCGTTGACCTTTACAAAGTGCCGTTCATTAGTCACCGCAGACATTGTAGATTTAATCCAATGTCACTTTCCTTTAGAGCCCACCACTCATAGAAAACACGTGAAGGGGATGGTAAATTAGGTTGGTAGGGGCTGACCGAAGATCGTCCAGTCCATCCAAAGGAAGTTATCTCCTCGCTTCGGTCCTTTGATCAGACGAGCAATGTGCTTTTATGAGAAAATGTTTTCGTACATTTTCACACAGCCAAGACTGTGTCATTGGGCTCATTTCAAGATCTTTTTTCAAAGCTGGGGGTTCAATGACCCCCTTTGCCCTAACGATCCTGCATAATCCCGTGAACATACAGGCAACAAATGACAACGTATTGACTCAGATCGGCTACTCACTTGGTCCGAAAGCCGTCCTCCACCTCGTCGATGTGGTACTTGCTGGGCGTGCCCAGCAGGATGTTACCACGGTGCATCCAGTAGTGGATGGCGCGGGGCTGCGCCTCCGTGTGGCAGATCAGCTGGACGGAGGAGCCCGGCGGCGCTCCGTGAAGCTGCGTCTCCACCCGGATCGAGGGCGTGACTGCCGCCGGAGGCGAGCGCACGTTACCGGCGGCCGGCAGAGGAGTCGGCGTTTGCGGCAGCAAAAAATGTCGTGTTAGTTTAGCAGTTTTGAGACGCAAAAAATGCAGTACACCAACAGCTGTTGCCAAGATCATGTACGGTCAGTCTTCAAAACCATCGTGGCGACGGTAAGCCAACGGTAGTTTACTGAAAAAGACGACCTAAATTTTCGAGGATACTCGAACGTTTTTTAAATCAACAACTGTCTTTCTCTTTCACCGTATCTGCGTCCAATGTGCATGCTCTGTCCATCTATTAGCCCATGCACTCACACTTGACTTTGAGCGTGATCATCTTGCTGGGTGACGGCGGCACGCCGTTGTTGGCGATGCAGAGGATAGGCGCCGGTAGCCTTGCGGGAGACTCGCGGCAGCACCAGCGTCGAGCCGTTGTACCTCCGCTCTGTGACGAGACACAGCCGTCATACGTCACGCACGGCCGTCGAAAAACGGCCGGGGTCAGAGGACCGCGTCCGCTGCCATTAGCTGCCGGCCGGGTCGATGAATGGGTGCCGGCTTCCAAAGATGCCGGCTGAAAAGCCTGTCTGGAAATAGCTGGCCGTGCTACCTCCGTTCGGTAAAAACCGAAGCCGGAGGCCAGTAGGATTAATGGCGCACGAGCTCAATCATCTCGCGGCTGCGGTAACTGAGAATGCAGAGTACGTGGCGTCAGAAAATGTCGTATTTTTGGCCCACTCAGGCTGCAAAAAGCTGAACGCGGTGAATATGTGTAATGCACACGGCCTAATGCGGTGAATATGGGTAATGCGGACGGCCTAATGCGGTGACTATGTGTAATGCGGACGGCCTAATGCGGTGAATATGTGTAATGCGGACAGCCTAATGCGGTGAATACGTGTAATGCGGACGGTTTTATCCGCTCGTCTAGGTCACGTCAATAAAGTTATTTATCACAAAGTGCTGCATACAGTATTTTTATGCTGAGTTAATTATTCGTCCGTAATACAAATGTGTCAGTATGTAAAGGTATTCGGAAAGCTATACTCCATGAGGTCTGACAAATTTATTGTCATGCAATGATTTTGCAGAAAGGTTTCAAGAACTGCAAACATGAAGAGAAAGTGGTGCAACACACAATATATGTTTAATTTACCGGATGGTTTTGTGTAAGCCAACTGGTGCCTATTCACGGGCATAATGTGCGGCTCTTTTTTCGTGAATGATCTCTTATTTCGTAAATATTAACATCTCGAGGCAACATAACGCATTGTGCACTATCAGGCATCTCACAGAACTGTGTGAAGGTTATGGGTTGTAGACACAAAAGCGTGTCTGGGGTGCCTGACACAGACAATCGATACTGGCCTTTTTGTGTCAGGCTATTCGCAGCACTTGAAGTAACACATGAGCCCACGATGTGCGGCTTACGCGTTACTTCCACATCTGCTAGTGACTCGATCTAGTCAAATTTCCTATTCTGAAGTAGGTCTTTACAAATGTACCCTTAAAAGCAATATCCTTTATCAGCCATTTGAGTGACATGAACTAGGCGTTTTCACACGTGGCAGGAACCACCCTAATTTCCGTACCATTTAGTCGGAAGTTTCTAGCATTATTCCCCGTGCATTAGATTATTAGAGCGATGGCTAAAATTACATCCGATACGTTCCCCGAACTTTCCGACGAAGCGGCACAGAAAGACCTCGCAGGTATTGCAAACGTGCCAGACCTACAGCCATTTAGGTTAAGCCGTCGCGGTGAGCCGGGAATGTTACACTGGGCCTTCGCGAGGCACGACTCGCAACACGGCAAACAAAAACAAGCAAACAAACATAACAACAACACAAACATAACCAGGTCATCGTCATCCATCAGACCTTCTACCTACCATTTCCAGCAAAGGTGTGTGCGTGTCTTTGCGAGGAGGCTTCCCACAAGCTTTCCTTGCGCTTGGCTTGTGGCGTTGAACCATGTTACTAGAAGCCTCGTGCTGTCAGGTTCAATCGAATAATGCGTGTGACGTGTCACGAATTATGATGATTTCCCTCTCGAAATCTTCGCGCCGTTTCATAATTTGCCCAGTCCTGTTTCCCTTGTCATTCGCGACGATTGTCTTTGCGAAACGGAGCGGAGCCGACAGAGCACGTGTTCGCGGCAAACTTCTCAAACTTGGCGCGCTATTAGAATCAATTTAGAAGCTGCAGACCGGCTAGTTAGACTCGAGAAAAAGCACAGTTCAGCGTTATTGCGCGCGGCAGCCGGCGGAAAATGTTTACCGCCCGCGCCCAGTCGCGCCGCGGGCCGAGCTGCAGTCCGAGCCTCGGACAGCGAGAGGGGCACGCAGCGGGGCCGAGGCGGGGGAAGGCAGAGCGGAGGCGACGCAGCCGGAACAGCGCGGCCGGCCACCGGAACAGGACCGAGACGCCGACCGCCGCCGCGGCGCCGACCGGCTCCCGACGCCGTTAAATAAGATGAACAGCGTTTAATGTGACTGTTTTGAAGCGGCGCTGCTGTCGGCTGGTGGCCGACAGCAGCGCTGCTGTCGGCGCCCACGCTCGCCGTTCGGCGCGGCTGCGACTCGGATTGAATCGCCGGAGGAACGCCAGGTGGGCGCGGAGAGGCGGCCGGCTACCCGGCCCGGCCTCGGCTCACCTGGCCTCGTGCCGAAGATGGGCTGGTTGTCCTCGCGCTTCCAGGAGATAGACGGCGGCGGCTCGCCCTCGGCGTGGCATGTGAGCCGCGCCGTCTTGCCCTCGTGCACAGCCACCTCTGACGGACTGCTCTTCGAGTCAGCTATGTTGGGCGGAACTGAAACAGATCGTCCGTCACCGTCACAGTGCTGATTGCATTGTCATTTTCAACATCGGCTTTCCAACAGAGAGAAGACCTCGGAAGCCTTCTTGCGCTCGGGAACGTGGGTTTACTTGTTATGCGAATCAGTTCCGAGTGGGTTTATACCACCTTTATACCAGCTTGCTTTATACCACCGTCGCTTAAAGGCTGAGTGGCTGCAGGCACCAACAGCTTTGTTACACCAATTTTGAACGAATGGAAGTTTGCAAAAAGACTTTGTTTTCCTGCGACGCTTTTCTGCCGAACGACAATGCATGAAAACGAAAACAAGGCTATACGTTGTTGCTGGGCACCTAGTAAAGCGTGCTAGAACACAAAAAGACGAAGCAAGAAACCAAAATTATTCGAGCGTTTAAAGCAACGCGTGTGTTGCCCAGATATCACCGGACTCCTCGGCGAACAAAAGATCCCGAAATCCTAATGGGGTACCTCAGAACAGGAAGTAATATGTACGGCAGTGAAGCTGTTTCGCGAGAAGAACGTTTCCCAGAAGACAATGCAACTCTCGGGTGGCGGCCTCACTGGGGAGCATGTATCATAAAGGTCGGCAATGGAGCATCGTCGACCGACCCGGACGAGCCTCATTGGCGGCTTGCAGACAGCAGGAAGATTTCACTGACGGTGACATTTCTTCGCCGAAAACGAGCGTGCGATGGCGCCTCGAGGGCAGAGGATTAGTGTTTAGCGGGAACAGCCCGGCCAGAGTTCTTAAATTGGGAAAATTTGCTTGTTGCCACCAACATGATTGTGAAAGAGTCGAAGAGGCAGACATGTGCCAGGATCCCGATGGAATGCAGGTTATCCTCGATTTGCGTCGGAGTCTAAGCTGACCAGGGTAAGTACGTCGCCACCTGAGCACCGTTTTTCTCCTGAGGGACACGACCTTTCCGAGATGACGCAATAGCCCGCCGGGGTCAACGAGGGGTTGCATACAGCTTTGGGATAAGTTGCATCCCATCGGGATTCAGGTACACGTCTGCAAGGAGCTGCATTTATGGAAAACCAGACACCCTTCAATAACATAAATAGCCCCCCTTTGCTGATAATGTTCCGCAAAAATGTTGGTATTTCGCATAGCGTTTTCGGCCAATGATTCACAACAATACCCGTTTGTCATCTCATAACAACAGTCATAACAAACATTTTACACAATCCTTTATCAGTCATTTTTCTGCGACAAAGAATGGTAACCACGTATTTACGAACCAGATATTTACATATATCAGTTTGCTGATCAAGAATAAAATAAACGAGAATTGAAGAGGAAAACAGAGGTTATGAAAAGAAGTAGGCCGAAAACTTCCGTGCACGGAACAGGAAAGCGAATGTGTATCAATGCAGAACGAGGGAAACATATCGAGAAGAATTATGAGATAAAAGAGAGAAAAACGAAAATAAAGAGACGTCTTTATCTTTATCACGACATTATCGCGACTGCACGAGCATCTTAAAACTGCAAATCTCGTTAAGGATAATAAGAGACCTGTATTTAACCCGGAGTAGAAGTCCTAGGGAGATTAAAGGGCCCATTTGGAGGAGTGAACACTGGATTCGTGTCTTCTAGTGCCTTGGTTTAGCAAGTCCTTGCACGCCGCCCCCCCCCCCCCCCGATTAACATCAAGATATTGGGAGGGCAAACGTTTTTTTCGTGTGGGGAGGGGAGATATCAGCCCTTCTGAATGTCCAAAACGCACTTCTGTATAAAAGGTCGTTTTGTGACAAATGGTATTGTTGTAAACCTAAATATCCTCCTTAACCCTATTTTTCTGCGGTGTACGGTTAACCGGGCAGTTGGTGGGGAGGGGGCGCTAAACGTCTCCACCTTTTTGCTGTGCTGTACTTTGGTTTGGCGCGGCGCAGCCGTGTTAAACTTTCGGTACCCCTCAGACATCAGTTATGCATATTGTGGCAAAAAAGCAAATGTGCAAGATCGCCCAAGGTAATGTCAAAATGCCGTCATAAAGACAACCATGTTTTACGATTTTGCCCTTTCTTCGACTTTGTTGAATCTTCATCGATGCCTCTGGTCAGCACGATGTCAACAGTTCATATATATAGCAAATATAGGCCACATTGTTATAAGACATCAGTGCAGACTATCCATGACCTCATCCAAAGTCATCATTGCCCAAATTTTACAAGCATGATTTCTTCAGATACATTGTCCATGTGTGTGTTGGGACAGCCACTTCAAGACCATCTGGTGCACGTATGAATAGTTAGTGGCACGTTAGTGTGGCCTAAATGTCACGACAGCTCAATGCAGGCTACCCATATCCTAACCCAGTCATAATCGGCCAAATTTTACAATCGCGACTTTTCAAACACGCTGGCAATGAACACGCTGTGACAGCCATTCGAGGGCTTTCTGGTGCGCATATGAATATTCATGGGTACGTTAGTATGGTTACAATGTCATGAGAGGTCAACGTAGACTACCTATGAACTCACAATAGGTGATCATGTGTCGATTTTTACAACTATGATTTTCTGAAATACAGTACCAATGTACCCGATGTGAGAGCCATTAGAAGGATGTTTGGTCTGGTGCAGGTACTTGAACGCGTTTTTAAGAGTTCTCAGTCTAGCTGGCCCAGAAAACATATATCCCAGAGCCTCGTGTTAAAAAATCCACTTTTGACCCAGACCTTGAATTTGACCTTGATTTTGCAGAACCATCGGCATTATCTGATCTAAATGAAAACTGCAGACTATCAGCAGCATGTCAATAGGTGTGGTTCATACTCCGGTCGCATTGCAGTACATTTAAGCGGGGTTGAAAATTTTTTTTGGAAATTTCGAGGTTTGACTTTGACCTATGACGTAATCTGTGATCCCAAATTCAATTTTTCACATTTGACGGAGTCATACGATCGCAAGCTATCCCCCGACATTTACATCAGAGTGATCGGTCCATTATTTTGAAGTTATGGGACAGGGGCGTTTAACGCTCTGCCCCCGAGGAAGTCGAAGGTGGCGCCACAGCCTAGCAACTGCCGGGTTAAAATCCATGAGGCAGACAGGGGGAGAGGGAGGGGACGATTCGCCCGGTGGTGGCGGCTTAGCCCTATTCCCCTAACCATAACGCATGAACCCATTCTCTACGGGGAAGGGGAGTTAATTCGTTCCCTTCCTGGAGGTCTCAGAGGGCCTGGAAGATGAGTGTATACATTTCTTTACCCGGATTTCTAAAAGATCGATGTTTTTTGTTTCTACTAGCCATTTCATGCATAAGAAATACGAATTGTTTTAGATGCTGCATAATATTGGCAGAGGCGGTGTCAGGGACGTAAAGGGGAACTGTTGTGATCATATTTCCATCAACTTGCGACCTTTGACCTCGTGTTTGTGTGGCCACAAACGCCCTATAAGTCACAAAAATGGTTTCGCGTCCATTTTATATTGTTTTGAAACTGATCCAACGATTTCAAACTGATCTGAAACTGATTTGAAACTGATCCAACGATTTCTTAACATCCCGTTCATGACAGTGGTGATCTATGGTACGCGAGCATACATTTTAAATCACAGCTGCTCACTCGAAAAAAAACATGTAAAGAGCATTGTCTAAAGTCATATTATTCTGGTTTTCATTTTGATAGTTCGCTCCCAAAAATTAGGGGAAGCTGTCCATTGCGCGCCACTGTCCCTTATTGCGCCTGCCCCCGTTATCTCCTAATTGGGACAATTGATTGGCAGGTAAAGGATATTTTCTGAGAGAGACATCATGTCTGTAGATTTGATCCCTTCCTCTTCCCCTCTGTCAGCGGTACAGACATGTGGTGGGTCCGTGAAGCTCCAGTGCAAGTCTGAAATGATTTTCTGCCTTGTGTTACCCGTATATCGCCGTTCTATCAATAGCGTGAAGCAAAATATACAGTGCCTCCGTTGTGGAATCAGGCTTCCCATTTCATCAGAATAGACGTTTGCGCGTTTTTTATTCGCGGTGAGTTTTATTATGGAAGAGACATTGTCAATTTTGCACCACCATTTGACAGGGCCGTATTGTGCCAGTAGAACAATAGGGACGGGACTAACTAACGGTGTGCTGATGGCTGCTCCAATATTTCGCATGTGTCTGGGACCCGTTTAAAGCGATAATCGCCTGGGGGGAGGGATTTCGGTTCCAGAGGGAACACCCTGAGACTGAGGCAGTAATGTCGCCAGAGCTTTCTTGGAAGGGCTGCAGACCTTAACCCTCTCCCCCTCTCCCTGGCGGAGCCCGTTCAGCCCCCGCCGTCCACTGGCCGCAGAAACCAACGTAAAACATCATTTTTTTCGCATTCACCATGTAACCAGCGCCCAAGTCTCGCAATCATCCTTCAGGCCGAGGATCATGGCGACACCCTGGGAACGAGGACCTCCTATTAATCTTGTGGATAGATGTGTTTTAGATTTAAGCCAATCTATTTAGAGGGGGTGGCTTATCGATCACCGCATTCATTAGTGCTCTTAGGAGTCAGGTTACCTCGCTGTGCTCTTCTCCATCGGTGGGATTTACCTGTCATTGCAGGAATTTGTTCTCTAACTGACATGCTAAAATTGACCCTGAAAGAGGGGAATGCGTACTTTTCATATCCCAAAACCCTTTTGATTTTGGTGATCTTTCTCCGGCATGCAGGAAGTACACGACTATTTTATTTTCCGGTTTAAGAAAAAAAAAACATTTCTGGATCACAAGAAGGGTATGGACTCCAAACCTACTGTATGCGTCTATGTCGCGCCACCTCCATGGGGCTGCCCAGAATGTTGTTGGGATCTGAGCAACTTTCCCCACCTGTTTGAAAGTATTTACAAAGGGAATAAAAGTGAAACTGTTTATAATATCTCGGACAGTGGTTCATTCTACCTTTTGCCGCCGCAAAGTAACTGGAACTCAGTATCATTTATATGGTGTCACAATTAGGCACATCGTTTGGCGCAAATATGGCAGGGTTGCCCTAATTGCGCCTTTTGCAAAGTCTTGCTAAAAAATTAATAACAAACAATGGACAAAGAATGACACTTTAAAACAGCGGGGACTTTGGCGGTCAAAAGACCAGAGAAGGTATATGAGAAAGAAATAAGACAATATTTCCCATATCATAACCACAGCGCCCGTTTTTTTAAAGGTGGCGCAAAGTGGCCAGCTTCCCATATGTATAAAACGGAATTCCATATTTTGGTCTTGACCTGACCTTGAGGAAGTGGCTCAGGGAAAAAAGTAAATTAATATGTGTTTGACAAGCTATTAGCCAAAACAATCTTATAAAGCTTTAAATTCTCCTTAAAAAAACATTTTTTTCGCAGCCATTTTTCCTCTATGTTCAACAGTGCCGTGAAGAAGACCAGAAATGTGTCCCAAAAACTTGGTTTGGCTCTACCCCTGAGCAAAGCAAAATTATGGATTTTTGCCAGGATACGCCGAAAGAATAGATAAGAAAATTCATTAAGTTTCGTTAGGTTCCTTGAAAATCCTAGGAATGGCGAACCAAAAATCGGAGGGGCTTCTGAAGCCCTTCCCCTTTCATGCGGGAATGGGGTTGGCAAAACCTCAAAAGCATGGGATGTGTGAAGCAGCAATGAAAAAAATGAAAAAAAAAACAGGGGAAGATCAGATTCACTTCACTGCAAAGAACAGGTAGTGCAAAAGTATATCGTAGTGGAAGTCACATATAATTGACCTAAGGGACGTAGCCAGGATTTCGTTAATGAAGACGCCAGAACTAAGCCAACCCCCTAAGAGCCAAAAACTCTTTGGATTTCAGCCAGTTTATTCTCGAATCCGGCAATCATCATTGATTTTCATTTTGGGACATAAAAAGACGTTAAATTTTTAGTCCAACGAGGGCCATGGCCTCTTGGGCCGCACTTGGCTAGGCCCCTGAGTAGACCTAAAATCTGTATATATATAGCGATCTAAAATAGGAATAACCTTTAACTTAACCTTATGCGATGAAAATGCAATGCGGCGTAGGTAACAGATTAAAGTTTCTACTGGAGTGTACTCCAGTCATAATTGGTTATGGCCGGAATGGCCTACAGGCTAATGCGCTGCATGTATCCTCCAGCTGTATGTCGGTGCACATCTTTTCTTTTCCCTTTCAAGAAAAAGGCTTTGCGTTGTCCTAGGGTTGTAAATGAATAAACTGTCTTTGTATTTTGGTCGCATTTGTATTACACTTTATAGTGCTTATGGTTTCCATATGCCTTATGGGCCTTTCATTCCTTTGCTTAATTAGTTTCCCACTTTATGTGTAACATGCACATAGGCTAATTTTAAAGCAATGATGCTTGCAGTGGTTTTCAGTCAAGAAATAACACAGAACTATTAGTAACAAGACATGGCGCGTGATGTTGTAGAGGTTAGGGGTCAGCGTGTCTTTCTTCGTTTTACGAGATCGGAACGTCGAGGCGCGTCTTAATATCGTGATCTCGGAACGCGCTTTAAAAAGAGCCGGACTTGTAACGCAACGGTTACGGCCTGTATTAGTCACAGCACGTTCAACTCTGGCGCCCGCTGGCAGGGATTTTGAGGCACGAAAAGCCACACACGTCCGAGCACCTCTTACATATTTTTGCAGTTATTTCTGACCAAGACAATATTTTCCACAAAATACAGAATGCGTGAAACAGCAACGCAATCCTTCCTGCAGAGCTGGATTTCCGTAATCTAACACGAAACAGTTTGTCATTGGGATTGCCCCATTGTTGCGGAAAAGTGGCGAATAACTCACACTACAAGTCCCCTCAGCTCGGAGGCATTTCGCGATGCCAATGCCCTTTGTAGTCGTTAGAAAAATTCATTCTGGCGGAAACTTTGACTGTCGGACAATTAGACCGCAGATATTTTAAGTCGCAGTTGGCGTGAACAGCCCGCTCGGCAACGAGCCTTATTCGGCCGCGTGGAAACAGACAGTCCCCGCGCCCTTGCGACAAACGCTAGCAGTTGGCGCGGGATGGGAGGACAGCCAATCCGGCGTCTGATGCCGCAGCCAAACAGCTTCAGATCGACGGAAATGATGGGTTCTGGAGGGTGTTGACTAGGCCACGCGGAGGAAATCGTCCAACAAACGAAAGCGCATTGGCAACGCTGATCACTGTGATCGAAACCAAAAAAATCAACCTCTTCTGCGGTGTTTGTTGCGTGCTTGTATGCTCTGCACATGTTTGCTTGGCTTTTCAAACCCGAGCGAGGGAGCTGGGAACTACCGGCATTTACGAGCACTGCATCCATAGCCAATCCAATCTCGCCCGGTCCCAGTAGAGGTGTCAGCTGAGTTGGAGCAGCAGGGACGGAACGTGTCCCGGCAAGGGGGAGGGACACCGGCCACTTTTCGAGCCATTTCTTCCCATGCGACGCCACAGGGTTAATGTTAAATTTCGCCAGTGGGGGGGGGCACGGTGCCCCCCCGTTCCGCCGGCTATGAGCGGCTGCTGAATGCGATGACCGCCCGGTGTAGACAGTCGGCGCGGATGATTCAAGGGCCGACCGTCCAGCCAGTCGCGGCTTGTTACGCCCGTAACCGAGCTGCCGCAGCCGTCACCGAGAGCAGGCAGACGGGTCTGACGGCTGCCGGCCTCATTAAGCCGGGGCACGTCCCGCTTAAGAAGGCTGTGCGGCGAGCTCTGGGGAGTGGAGGCGGCGATTAAGTTCGGCACTGGAAGGACCCGCGCTGAATGGTAATCCGACTGAGACCATCAACTTGATTTTAGCTTACTTCAGACATTCGTAAACACAATGCGCTCACCTCCTCAGCAATCAGGCCTTTGGCATGGCATGCCTTTCGTTGGCAGGCTCAGGAGCGGTGAGAAACGTCTGTCCTGAATTACCGGCTCCATTTGCATGAAAAAGTAAGAATTGGGCTTTACCGCAAAAGGTAATTCTTCGCAGTCACGGGCTACGAGCCAAGGGTTTGGGAAAGAGGAATGCGTTCTTGTGAATTGCACGTGATGTGAAGCCTCCTGAAGTCAATGACTACCTTCCAATGTAGTTTTATTTTCCGGAGTCCCGCGCTTTCTTGTTGATCCGTACTTGGGCTGTTTTTTTGTCATACGTAGCTCAGAAGCTGTATTTTTAACGTAGTTGTTCTCGTTTAAAATCTGTAGACGCATGTACCGCTCGGCGGTGAACTCCACATCGGCGAACGACGTAATCAACCACTTTGCTTTTACATCTCATCTGAATAATCACGTTTGCAATGTTGCCCAGTGAAGCCGCAGAGTTAATTCGAATTTTGGTTTACGAGAAACCCGGGCTTACGCATATCAAATTTGATTCTGGGAGGCATAATTGACTTAGTCTCGATATGTACAGCAGTTATGGAGGAAGCAAGCGAAACCACATCTAGTTTCCATGTTATCTCCAATTTCCCACTAACAGCTATGGACTACAAACATCAGGAAAACAAATAGCATTATTCGTTGTTCGATGAAGGAAAGCTGGAAGCAGTAGGCCAGCAGTTACAAACTCCAATGTTAAAACAGTTTTCAAGCTGATAAGCGTTGAAACAGATCGTGGCTAGAGACCTAACAAGTTGGACTTCATTTTACTTGCGTGCTTTAGATAACAGAGACATGATGATATCACATAAAAGCCCAACAGTCTCAGAAAACTGAACACTGGACATGTAAATTGTAAGGTGTTTCACTCGGTTATGATACATGACCTTTTCTATGCCACACCTTCCCACTGAGTTATTACGAGTGAACGGTTCTGGAGAACAATTCATGTAAAGGCGAAACGTGATGGCCAATAAATTTCTGTGGCTCACTGGTCAAAGCTCAGAACGCAAAGCCCACGACACACATACAACATCGTGTTATGCAATCTGGAAAGGAAGAAAATTGGCAACAAAATAAAACATATAAGGTGAGAAAGGCGTCAGCCATTTTTGCTGTGTTATCAAAAACAATGAACGGTTGATTTCCTATGCGAAACCGACGTCCACTAGTTCGTCCACGTGTCAGCATGGATAAAATCAAACAGCGAGGCTCAGCAGGGGTCCGGGAAGATTTCAGACGATGGCTCGTCCTAACGTTGGCTGGCTGCGTTGAAGTCGTCAGTCGGCAATCGTCGAGTCAGCCACTCAACGATCACGGAGTCTGCGTACTAACCAGAAGGAATCGACTCCCGTGAACCGGTCAGGGCCGAGGCCAAGTGGTACGCGTCAGGAAAGTCTCAGCCAGTTAGGAAGCTGGTTGGCCATTATCATGCTGGTTGATCATGTGCCTCAGCGGCGGCACCAAATGGAACAGATTCATCAACGAAGTTATTCAAGAGGAATCAATCCTGTAAAGTTACCGAGTACTACACGGCGGGTACATTTCAGTAAGATCAAGCCCAACAACTCGGGGGACCCCCTTCGTAGGAACGTAAAACGGCATTACGACAAAAGCGACTTAAGGGTAGCACAGCACCCCGGACATAAAAGACAGACTGCAAGCAAACTCACTTTCGGTTCACAAAGCTATAAACCAAGTAATCAACAGACTATTTTTAGAATATGTTCCAAATTATCGCGGCCAGGAAGAAGACGAGCTTTTCCAGTGTTGCATTGCACATTCCTTCCCGAGCAAAAATGGGCCATAAATTGTTTCAGGTAAAAAATGCAGGTTTCGGTCAGAGAAGTACATAAATCTATTTAATTCTCATCGGGCACAACCTGACAGCATATAGCGATGTGTGACACCTTTGCCATTCGCAACACTGTCAAAGGCGTCGCAACATGTTGCAGTTAACTATTACAGTGCATGAATGTACTAGAGCACTTCAGATCATTATTAATCCTTTTTTGGTCGAACAGTGCAAACACGAACACAGTATATACCCAGATGCTTCCTTTGTACACTTCGATCGTTGAACCAACATGAGGGCCGTTTCGCTCATAATCCTGCGTCCCTTGCATATGCAAGTACACCAAAGCCAGGAAACATCGGTATGTTTTAAGGGATACTTTTTCCGTGCGTGGGCCAGGATACACCCTCATGACAGAACCTTGACAGAACCATGACCTTTGTTGGTTATCTTCGTGGAATTGACCTCTTTTATTCGGAAGTCCCTCTGCTCAGGCCTTGTGCCCGCCATTTAAATTACAGGAGTTCATCAAAAGATAACAAATATAAAAAATGTAACTCAGTAGATTTCAGACGATCCTACGCTGCAACTTCTTGCCTAAACGCTAGTGCCTTCCATACGAAACAAACGATGCGATCGATCTACGATGCTGTGACCATTTATAAACCATCTACGTCATCTTACATCCTACAAACTTTGGGAAGTGTGTAGACTCCGCCACGCGGCCTTCCCTCTGTAGCTCTGCTTCCCTGTCAGCGGTGCAGGCAGCTAATTGTGGGGAGAAACTTCCACCAGCCGAGGCCCTTTGTGCCGCAAATCGCACTACACACAGATTGCGGGAAGAAGGGGAGAAAACGTGGGGAGCAACGGCGAGATAAGACGGCTGAGAGAGCAGGGACGACGAACAAAGAGCGTCGCGTCGCCTGCGCCCGGCCCATCTCCGGCCGTGCAGGCGGCCGCCGAGCCCTCCGGCACGCCAACCTGTTTGCCAACAGCTCGCCGCTCGACGCTGCCGGACATGCGTTTCAATTACGGTCATCGGCGCCGGCCGTAAACCGCGGCGCAGGCGCTGATCTGGATTTAGCATTCCTCCGGCCGGGGCGCCGGGACGGATTGATGATGCATATTGCAGGCCGCGGCCGGCCGGGCGGCGGGGCGAGGGGTAAACAACGTCTCGGTGCCGCCCGCGGCGCATCGCGATTCCGCCGGCAGGCCACTCGGCGACACGCGACCGCCGGAATTCAGATGTACGTGTTGTGCGCGCACGGCGGAGGGCGGCCAGGCTCAGGCAGGGTCCGACTCGGACGAGGGAAGAGCGGTGGTGGGCGGCAGCGAGCTCGGCGGATCCGACGCGCGGCCAGCGTGGTCTGCGCTGGCTTGCAATGCTCGTTGATGCGTGCGTTGAAGCCAGTTGAACATTGCGAGAAGCAATTCTGCGGGGCTAATATCGGTTGTGTCGTATTTTAGCAGCAGGCGAAAAGTGTGCGTTTTTGGAACAGAAGATAGTATCTTTCATGCAATTTAATTATCCCAGAAACTGTGGTTCGCAACATGCAAACCAAACACAACTTTAACTATGGCGCTGATAAGTATGAATTTGATACTTGTTCCTCACCTTTTTTGACGATGGCCCCAATAGGGCCATAGGTTGGCTATTGCACTTGTCATCATATCAAAATGGCCCATCTCCACGGGCTCCCATTCAGTAACTGATAAATAACGAATCTGAGATGGTGCATGGCCACAAGCATAGACGCATACGTCAGCGATTCAACACAACACGATGTACTATAAAGGGACAAAATATGGCTAAGAACTGCATAGTGCTGGAATGAAACTGAAGCTGAAATTGGACGAAAAATTGAAAAGAAAATAAAACTGCTGAAATGCATTAGTTTATCGGTTGGTATAGTTCAACTGTATTTTTTTTATTTAGGGATGTGGAAGCATTTTCTGTTGGTTTCTTTTTGTTGGCTACGGATACAGGACTGTTTACGGTTAAGAAAATTTTGCATGTAAATACCATCATAACAGCACTGCGTGCTATTCTAGCTTCTGACGTTCCAGAAACGTGTTCCATAGTTGACAAAAAATACTAATTTCCGAACAACAAGCTGATCCATCATTTGGGTCAACGTTTTTTTTAATCAAAACATAATCGTGAAGCGCTCGACGGAGTAACTGATATCAAAGGGTAACAAAAGACAAATATGTTAAGGCTGGAGGACCAGCATCATGAAACACAATGACTTCTAGGCATATGCTGTACTTTGAACAGGATAGATGTAGATGCAACTGCCATCTGATGCAATCAACATTTACTTGATATATGATTACTAAGTTTCCTCTTTCTTCCTGGTTATGGTTACTAAGTTTCCTCTTTTTTCCTTGTTTTTTTTTTACTCAGTCTTCGTTTTTTATTCTTGATCTCTCAAGTCCTCCAGTGTCTTTTTTTCTTCAGAGCAAAAATCCAAATGCAACAAAACTCTTATAATGGGAGAGTTAAAGAAGTTTAGTTAGTTTTCTATGGACTTAATTACTAGCATGAGAAGACTCCATTTAGAGCATCCAGGGCGTAAACCTGTGACAGGTGCGACTAGGTGAACACGTTGGTAATTGTTCGACGTCTTGGACGAGACTTAGGACATTATTTTTAAACGATAAAACGGCAAACGGTATTGTTCGTCGAACTCTGGATCCCCATCCCGGCCCTCCTCAGCACCCAGCCGTCGCCGCGACAGAGCCCGGTCCACCTACCGACCACGGTGACGATGCCCTCCTGCTTCAGCATGGGCACCGTGTTCACTTGGCACATGTAGGCGCCGCCGTCCTCCCGCTTCACGTTCCTGATACGCAGCGTCCAGGTCTTGTGCCGGTCGTGGTGGACAGAGAACTGGGAGAGCTGTGTGATGAGCCGCTCTCCGATCGACACCAGCGACTGGCGGTCCATGTGCAGCCAGGCCACCTGCGGCAACACCGATCGTCGGGCCGTCAGCCTCACGCGCCAGCCGGCGGCACACGCCAGATCGGCCGCTCCGCGCTGGTCCTGCCACAGTCGTAAGGCGTTCGCGCTTTTTAGCTGACATTTTTAAACCGTGTTGTATCAACGTTCGGATTCTTTGTAAAGCATGATCTGGAAATGACTGTAGAAAATTTATCGCAAGGATCTCTATGGCAAGTCTGCAGTATTTTTAAAGCGCCCATGATTTCAGGACGTGAAACACGTAGCAGACCTACTTCATCCAAACTATAATCCGAGATTATCATGGTGAAGCAGAAATACATTGTACGTAATACAAAAATGCATATAGCGGTGAAGGAAAAACCAAGGAGAGGTAATGCAACGTTAAATACATTTTAGTGCTGATGTACAACGCTTGAGTCCACATGCGCTCACAGGCGTGAAACTAGGTGATGGCGGTTTAGTGGCTCCAGCTTTCATTATCTAACTTTCAGCTACCATGCGCAAACGATTTGATTGGTTTTAAACTGATAAGGCCGTCCGGTCATGGCAATCATATTACGACACTTATAAATGAATTCATCCTGTTCTCGTTCGCCCAGTCGGTTCAAATTCGCCTCTGTTCGGTTCAGCTTTGCTCCTGCCCGATTCAGATTCGCGCCGACGTCGTCTGGCGGCGGGTCGCCGAGTCGGCGGCGTCGGTCAGTTTTGGCCGCCGGACGGCCGCCGGAATGGGGCGCCGTTAACCGCAGAGCCCCGGCTCATGCCTGCACTGGCGGCCGCCGCCAGATCTGGCACAAAGACTCCAAATAATGGCATGCGGTCGGCGGTCCGTCCGCCCACGGTGGCCGGACGAGACGGCCGCCGGCGCCCAAACGGGCGGCCGTCGCCGTCGGCCTCCGACGGCGGCGGCGCGACGGACGACGACGGCCGGCCGCGGCGCCCGGCCGCCGAGCGGTCGCATGGACGGAACGGTCGAACTTGGGAGCCCGCCCGCCGTCGGTCGCTGCGGCGCCGTTAGGCGTGCGTGGAAAACGTATTACCCATGTCGGTCGGGATTTTTGTTCATCAGAGATTGCCCACAAAAATAATCTTGACTAGCAGATCAACGAATAGCGTGCCATGAACTAATCTGCCGCACTTGACTGTAATCTTCACGCAGAAAGCCACCCTGTGATCGCTCGGACTCAGGCGAATGTTGTGTTGGCCGAACCCGACCCCAAAGTGCGAAACAGGCCGAAGCGTGCAATAACAGTCTGGCAGGCACGCCGTTCTGAGGCAGCGCTCCAATTATTGGCGTAAACGACGGACGAAGCGAATTCCGGCGCAGAACGCTCGTAGCTTATCAGAATAACCGTGCTGACATTTAGCCAATTGCATCGGCCCCGACCGGAGACAGCCTGCGTACTTCCCGGCAAAAGTCGCCGGGAACGGAATCTCGGCCCGATATCGGGTTTGCACATTTCTTGGGTTTATTGCAAGGCGGCGACGGCAAGGGATCCGACCATCAATATTAGAGAGCCCGGCCGGCGTTTTATAACACTATAAAAGGATTGGCAGACGTGGTTAACTTGACACAGCGGCCCAGGCTCGCGGGGACGCACTCGGCTCAGCTCGGATTGGATTCATTTCATCGTTGATTTATGGCTCTTGCTGATGCGCTGGCTCATTCAAATCTGAATCGGCCCGTTAATGGTCCTCAGTTGTTGCTGAACGGCACCGATCGCTTCAGCCGCTTCATTGTGGTGTTTCCACTCATGGCTACGGCAGGGTTCCCATAATCTTAGAGTATGCATCCATCATAAGTGATGCGGTCAAATTAAGCCAGTTCAGCCCCGTCCAAGTGCGTTCGTGAAAATGAGATTAATGATTTAAGCAGGCAGGTGCAAGAGGCGTTTTTGTTTTACATAGTTCGCGTCACTATTTCTGGCTTTCGAGAAGAAGATTGTTGCCTTCCCACGAGTTCTTCCGAGAGAGAATCTTAATTTTCGCAGCCTAATCATATCACGGCTGCATGCCGGAGCAAACAAGAATGACATCTCCGAAGGATTCTCCAAAACCTGTTTCTTTTATTTTTCACTTCTCCGCAGCTGGTTTACGACGAATGCATTAACATCACACGTTTTTACATAAATTTATGACCGTCAAGAAACCCAATATTTCAGAACAAAATAGATTCTATTTCCATTTGGACTACGCGCAGGTAACAAATATTTCCAAGAGGCGACCTCTATATTAACTCTCGCCTGGCGAGGGGGTTTACCCTCAGTCGGTTTTCTATGATAGCAAAACGCGTCGGAACTAGGGCTCTGAAATTTTAGCTGTCTGGGTTTTCATGTATTGTGCATCTTTTGAAGAAAAGTTTCTTCAAGTCAGGTCACGTCAAGAAGATGCGACGCCATCCTGAAGGATCTGCAGGCCAATTCTGCGCAAAAACCGTAGCCTTTGCAAGGTATCCCGGTGCTGTTGGCACATTTAGTATTTCCTAGGGTTGGACAGCTAACACAGCAATCACGCAATGCAGCGTAATCTAAAATTGTCACACCTGAAGGTCAAGTCAAGTCAATGACTCTCGTTTTCCTTGTCTTACCTCGACTTTATTTCGTCTTTTTGTGGGCTTATTCCAATGTTTATGGAAGTGTATAGATTTGTTAGTGCGGTTTCAGATGTCAACGCGATGCATTGTAGGGACGGATTACTCATTTGGTACTGCATGAAGCCTTGGACCGGGAGGTCCAAGGTTCGATACCCGAATGAAGTTACCTAAATAAGAAGAATGGTACGAAATAGATGTCGAATTCGAAATCAGCACGCCGCATATACCTTGTACTCGATCCGAGTTGGTAAAGATCATGCGAAGTCAACCGTGGTGCTGGTCGGATAACCTCGGATGACATTTTTTGACCTCGGGTCGACATTAAGTTAGTTTTGGGCGCTGATTTCGAATTCGGCATACATTTTGCTCTTTTATGATTTTTCCAGGTTCATTTCATGACAGCCAAAGGGCCCTAGGTTTCATACCGCTCCAGTCAGCCACCAGATATTCTGTTGATCAGAGGTAACAATAAAAGGTCCATTAGATTTCCAAGGTTCCAGGGAGTCCCATGTTTCCCGTCCGGAGTCTCTAGCCGAGAAACTGTACGTACTGTGGCCTTTCAAACAAAGAATTTTGCCATTTTCACCAATTTCGATTCCCTGACTTGACATGGAAAGCCACCGGTTGACCCGAAATCTTCCGAATACCATTGGCTTGCTATCATGGCGGTCAATTCGCCAGTTTTTGTTTGCGGTTCTAGCTCAGTTAGGAGCCAAACGGCGAGGGGACTCATATCCGTAAATTCACCCTCTTGCCTGAGACGTTAACAAAAAAACCTTCGCTCAGCAAGGATTAACGGTTTCTGCTTCATGTTTGAACAGATTGTTGCTGAAAGCAGGGGCATGGGAGCGTCCAGAAAAAATAGGGGAGGGCAAAGACGTTTTTTCCATACGGCTTATGTGAAATTTCCACAAAACTGCTGGGGTCATCGTTCCTTGCTTCCCCCTTCCTACATATGTTGTTCCTATATATGTTCTTGTATATATATATATATATATATATATATATATATATATATATATATATATATATATTCCTATATCCACGGGTGCAAGCATAGTTAAAAAAATCAACACAGACTGCACTTGATGTTCAAGGCTTTTGAAACAAAAAGGGTGGTCCAAAGCGGAGCAATTATCGGTCTAAAATTTTTCATGTATTTCCGCTCGCAGGCCTAATACCCTCCATTGTCACTACCACAAAAATGCCAGAGCCTTACTTGGGCCCTCTACGCGTCTGTCACCATGTCGTCGGTTCAGCATGAACAGAGAGTTAGGATGATATCAAACCATCAGACCGAATGCTCCGCCCTCCACCTTAATATTCAAAGTGTTCAAACTGCATTTTTTACATTGTTAATGACCGCTGGATAATGTAAGATGCCATCACATTCCATTTGCACCCTATCACAAACAACTTATATACTTCATTGTCCAAGGTAATGAAAATTGTGGAACTCTCCGGTTTTGCAGAAGGCGATAATGTGTTTTTCGGTACTCGTTTTGCATCGAACAAGTTAGCTTGACGTGGCCGTTTCTGCATATTTTTCCCCTTCAACATACTGCCGAATAAACTGACGGAAAAAAACCGAACTCCGGCTGATTTGGCAGAAACTCATGCAGTCGGATCCTGTGCAATGCCGTCTAATGTCCACGCGCTCCTGTGTGTTCGGAGCTGTACAGCATGTGTCCCATCTCCCCGGGGTACGGCGGTAAGGAGGGCGAATCGACCAGTGCCAGATATCCCGGGCCCGCACGGGGCCAATATCCGCCCGATCCGGCCGTTTCCAAATGACTAGTTCCGCCATTGAGCCGCACGGCGCGGCGGAACGACGGCGGTCGTGGCGCACAATGGCGCCGCCCCAGGCCGCCGGGGTGTGCGGGGTGGTGGGGGAGGGGGGCGACCGTCCCCGTGCACGGCCCCTGCCGGACGACGGCCGGTGCGGGGGAGATCGCCCAGACTACGAGGTAAGAGCCTTGGGAGTGCGGGAGGGCCGACAAGCTAGGCAGGGTGGGTCTAATGCGTATGAGGTTATGTTCCATAGACCGGAGCATCCCTCCGGACAATTGGCAAACTTATGTTTATGTGCGTGGAACAAATTTGATAAAGCCTGAGCTCACGTTCTAGGATAAATGAGGACTGTTGTTGCATGCGTAGGTGTAGTCGCAAAGTCGAGTTGCTTTGCCATGACATGAATTTGTAGCAAATCCTACTTCCACATGCACCGTTTTTCCATATTTTCATTTTTTAGTTTCAGTATATCATGCAGAATATAAGCCCATGCATTTTTTAGAATTTCACGTGAGCATTTATGTGCGGCATGCAAAACATATATGCAAAAACATGTATGACTTAAAATGACTAACTTATTATGACCACTGACAACGTTTAGCGACGATGCGCCATTCCAGCAGTTAGGTGCCCTAGCGCGGCCCGCTGGGCGCTGGCCAGCCCTGCCGGCCGGCCGGCCTCTCGGCAGAGAGTGCCCGTTCTCGCTTACCTGGTGCTTTCCCAGATGATTGACGATGCACGCGAGCGTCACATCCCTGTGCAGGGAGACGGTCTGGTTGTCGATCGGCGCGGCGAACGACGGCCGCGGGGGCGCCGCTCGGCTGCAGCCGCCTGACGGTAGCGGAGGGTCGCGTCAGGGCGGGCTGACGGCAGCGGAGGGTCGCGTCAGGGCGGGCTGACGGCGGCAGAGAGTCGCGTCAGGGCGGGCTGACGGCGGCAGAGGGTCGCGTCATGGCGGGCTGACGGCGGCAGAGAGTCGCGTCATGGCGGGCTGACGGCGGCAGAGAGTCGCGTCAGGGCGGGCTGACGGCGGCGGAGGGTCGCGTCATGGCGGGCTGACGGCGGCAGAGAGTCGCGTCAGGGCGGGCTGACGGCGGCAGAAGGTCACGTCAGGGCGGCTGACGGCGGCAGAGAGTCGCGTCAGGGCGGGCTGACGGCGGCGGAGGGTCGCGTCAGGGCGGGCTGACGGCGGCAGAAGGTCGCGTCAGGGCGGCTGACGGCGGCAGAGAGTCGCGTCAGGGCGGGCTGACGGCGGCGGAGGGTCGCGTCAGGGCGGGCTGACGGCGGCAGAAGGTCGCGTCAGGGCGGGCTGACGGCGGCAGAGGGTCGCGTCAGGGCGGGCTGACGGCGGCAGAAGGTCACGTCAGGGCGGGCTGACGGCGGCAGAGAGTCGCGTCAGGGCGGCTGACGGCGACAGAGGGTCGCGTCAGGGCGGGCTGACGGCGGCAGAGAGTCGCGTCAGGGCGGGCTGACGGTGGCGGAGGGTCGCGTCAGGGCGGGCTTGCTGGCGACGGTCCGGGACAGCGGAGACCCGGCGCAGGAAGGCGGACGGAGGCACAGCAGGCCACGTCAGGGACCGCTGTGTCGGTGGTAGGTCGCCGCACAGGGACACTGGACGTTGGTGTGGAGAGAATATGTCGTCTGTCAAGGGACGCTGTGTCTGTGACCGCCGCAGGGGACGCCAGACAGTGGCGTGGAGAGAATAGGTCTGATACTGTATCCATAACAGGCAGCGGCACGTAGATGGGCAACTATGGTGGCAGAGACCAGAGAGGAGGTCGAATTGAGTGGGATGGCGACGATAGCAGACAAAAGAAAAGAAGACAGTGGCGATAACACATACAGTAGCAGTCAGGGTGAAGTCAGTGGGAATACGGGTGTCAAAGCCAAGGGAAACGCTACGGCCGACGGGAAGCACATGCAGGCTGAATAGCAGCCTGTAAATCTTTGCAGCGGCACAATGCACTGTTTTTTTTTTTAAAAACCGCAGGCATAAAGCTGAAGTGGATCGTCCTTGGCAATATTCATATCAACATAACATTCCCCATGGGGTCAGGAGGCAAACCACTAGCAGACTGCTTGTGATGCTTGGGATTAAGCGAGAAGTCACTGTACCCAGCAAGGAATAGGTTGGACTACCATATCCGACAGGAAAGCGTCCCATTACAATAAAACAAAGTGCTCACTATCTGTTATTCAAATGGCCTTGTTTACCACAGCGGTTAAGTTAATCTGCGCCTCATATGGCAGGCGATGAAACGAGATGCGTGAAAGTTACAAGGGCAGTTGGCTTGAGTGCTGTTTATTTAGGGCTCGTTTGGTTTCCGGTTCGTTCCGGTGCCATCGCATTCGAGATATTCTATTGCCGCATCAGACAACAATCCTGTCCACATGCCCGTGACACATGTCCATCTCTGTTGTGAACGGGTATCTCTTCTTTGTGTGACAGTATTTTGACTACCGTTTACATGATGCCGTCGTAATATCAATTTTTAATCTCAGTTTGCAGTTGCTATATTCCAAAACGTCTGCAGTTGCTGTATTTGAAAAAATCTGCGTTTTTTTATTCCGTCTTCTCGCTCTCACTTCCCCCCGCTCGCAACGTTCCTGTCTCGCAGTGCCCGTCGTTCACTTCTTGCCTCCAGTTTCTGTTTACGCGCGTACACAGAGGTCCATACGGCCGGGGGCTGCGACTGAGATACGGCACGCGGCGACGTATCTCAACCTTTTATCTCGACGAGATCTGGCGACACTGCCAGCATCACTTGGCAGGATTGTTCCGCCCACAGTGGTAAACGGCCGCGCGTCGTCCCACGCGCTTTACAGATCCAAACATTCATAAAATATACTCCTCACGTAGCGGACTCGACTCGAGTGTGATCTATGTAGGGAATAAATCGCACATATGGCAACAAAAATAAGCCAAATGTCGCACCGTTCTCAGTAGAGGATTTGTGATCTGTCTTCAGTATATGAAACCAATCTAAGCTCGATAGGCTGTACAAATGCCCCGCGGTATTGCCTTTTCAAGACAACGCCATTTCCCGCCGTGATGGAAGGCTCCTCCTTTCACGCCAAATGGCCGAGCAAAGGCTTTGTGGAACGTTCTCGAGCCAGTGGCCTAGGCAGGAAGATTGCGAATAATCTACGTCACGATCACAATGTGCGGGCCAGCGCCGACGTAATACGCGTCATTCGCGAGCAAATCCCTGCGACGCTGGCGGGATGCGTCCCGTAACAGAGTGCCCCACCCCTAATGGACATGCTGGTGATGACTGCGTCCGTTCGCTCATCCCCCGTCGATGTCGACTCGTGTCGGCGTCGGATTGAGACCGGCCACCGTCCCCGGACGGCTCGGAGTCGGCTGACGGCGTCCTCAGCGGGCCCTGAACGGGCTCGATCTGCCGCCGCTCAGCGTGAATCTGTCGGCCGCCGCTGGCTGCGTGACGGCGCTGTCAAGAGGAGCAGACGGCACGCGACGTGGGGCGAGATTGTTGAACCGCCCACGTGACCTGCATGACTGCATGGCGACGGTGCGCAACGTGTAGTTTCATTTCCTACGAGAAAAAACATCCCAGCATCTTGCAGACAAACAGCGGCAAACAGCGGCTGCTGGAGCAGTGTGTTCACCAAAGACGTGACACACTGGAATGGACGAAAAAACGCAAAGCAATTCCATTATCCATACAAACTGCTGTAGTTTTTGAAGCCCCAGAAAGTTACGATAGGTTTTCAAGAGTACGATGTCACGGGTGAGGAATCGTATGTGAAAAAAGCAGGGTCCAAAGGACGTAAAAACCTAGATGTATCTTGGACACTCAGCAGCTATTCTGCCACCTGGAGCCTATTGAGTGAACGCGGCTGTAGTATAGAACGCAGTGCAAAAAACTTTCTAAAAGTATCGCGTGCATGTTCCCAGTTCTATTTTGTGACCAAGAAACTGGTTGCTGATTAGACGAGTTGATCGATGGATGAATGAGTGGATGGATGGAAAACGTGGCTGCCGATTGCTTGAAGTAACTGCCTGAACCCTTGTTGCACAGAATTTTAACTTTGTCATTATTTAGATGCAGTTGCCATTTAATTTTAACCAGTGCAAAACTCTGGTCAGGTTATGCACATGAATTATTATCGAAATTCGTAAATGATGATCGGTATGTTACCTTGGTGTTATGGACACCAGTCACCGTATACGGAATAAAAAAAGCATTCAGCCTCTTTTTAATCGGGAGAAAGACACCCATCAAAAGACGTTGGACTGTTTGCTATTCAAGAAATAGTGCTGCACTATAGGAGAGACGCACGTCTACGGAAGCATTAAGTGCTATATGGAGTCCTTCCTCAGCGGCGACTGGTGTTAAAATCATTTGCTACATCACGCCAATCACTTGCGCAGAAGCCGGGCGAGAGGTGCCGGATGCCACGCGCCTCATCGGAGACCAGCGGCGGCGCGATCGGCGCCGATCGGTCCGCTTTGGGCGCCGCTCGCCGGGCCGACGCGTCGACAAACGTCTCTGTCGAACCGAGCTGACGCCGGCGGCGCTCCCGACAGCACGCCCGGACCGGGCCGAGCCGGCTGTCGACGCTCGCAGACGGCGGCGGAGGCCCGCCCGCCCCTTCGACCATTAGGCGCTGCCAAATTCGCCGGCAGAGCTGTCCGGGCAGCGCCAGCTCAGCTGTCAGTCGGCGGAAATCCATCACATAGTCGGCTCATATTTGAATCCGGCCGGCTGCCGGCCGAGAGAATCACTTCCAGCAGATTTAATGCATCAAGATTGGCCGGTGTTAGCCGAATCAATCGCACTGGCTAATGGTCGGCCATCAGAGTTGGCCGTCAGTTGGCCCGCGCTGCGCCGACCGGGCATTTGTCATCGCTTAACTCCGGCCAACAGATGAGCGGCGCGGAATTTTCTCATGGTCGGCCTCTAACCACTCTCTTGGTCGGCTCCGGTTCCGGAAACTCCAGCCGGCCGCGCGGTTAATGGCTGAAAGAAGAGTAACGGTAGGAAATTTACCCCCTGGCGTTACTTGTAAAATATGCCAAATGCCTCGCCCACTTAATGGAAAAGGCTAATTGAGAACATCTTTTAACTTCCACGGTTCACCTCGGAGATTTTAAATCTTTATGAGGCTCGCGCCATTTGTTTGGCCGCGGGTTAAGTCGGGTCGGCTGGAGCGCCGCGTCAGAGCGGGTGCGCCACGTCAGAGCAGCGCCGAGCAGCCGCCGGCCGAGCCGCCGGCCGAGCCGCCGCCGGCCAGGCCGAAAAACGTCCCGCCGGACCGGCGCAGCCGCCGGTTGCGGCCGGCCTCTTTGTTTGACTACAGCCGGTAATAACTGGCCGGCGGCGAGGGAGAGAGACGGCGGGGATTTAATCAAAACGATCTGCATAAACGGAATCGCGCTCCGGAAACGGCCGCTGGTCGCGCGCCAAATTGTAAAAGGCGCGCCGTCTCGGCGGCCGGCAGGCGCTCGTCGGCCGCCGCCGGCGATGATATGGCGTGTCGCGCCCGATGACAGACGAGCGTATTCATCTTTTCTTGCCGCAGTCCGGCTGTAATGTGCCGTGCTATGGAGGTCTCAAGGAGCGATGCGGTGCTGACAGATGGAGCCGCCGCCTGATTGCTCGCCCGCCGCGCCGCCGCTGGCCGCCGGGCGTCGGCGGGGCGGCACCGCCTCCTCCGCCTCCTCCTCCTCCGTGGCCGCCCCCCGGCGATGGCAGGGACCGTCTGCGTGCCGGTGGGATGGAGAGACGGGGCTGCAGGGGGTGGGGCGCCGTTCTCCGGGGTCGCGTGTCGGAGCTGGGCGGCCCTGCTCGGAGCTGTCAGGGGGACGGGTAGGGCGGGGAGGTGATGATTTGTTGTCGGGAGGGGCGAGACATTTACTACCCCGGTGTGGATCCGTCTGTCATGTCTCTGTCGGCCCGATGGCGCCCGCCGGATACGACTGCGACTTGACGTCTGTCGCTCAACGTATGCTTAAATGTTTTTCACTCAAGGTGGCGCTACCTTGTGTTTGACATGGATGGGCTTCGATCCCTGCGCACGTGGGGATCGGCTCGGATTGTTCCGAACACCCGCTGCGGCCTGCCGTGCATCAAAGTAAAGAGGAATTATCTGACGGAAGGGAGCATTTCGAAGTATTTTCACGTCCCTGGGAATTCACACCAGGATTGTTTGTCAGAACTGTGGGTCGGGCGTTGGAATGTATGGGCTGTGAATTCGCAGTATTACTTTGGCTTGCGGTATAAAACGCAGCAGAAGCGTCGGACAATTTTGCGAGGAAGAGTTTGTTTTCCGGCTCCGGTCAGGCAGATCTTAAAGCAAAGTAACGGAGACCACTAGTTAGGGCAGCTGCTGGCGACTGGCGGCAGGTGTCGACAAAAGATTCATAGTGTTAGTACAGGGTAGCATATAGATGGGAATATGCTGAAATTTGAATAAAACAATAAAACACAAAGCAGTAAGTTAAAGCCACCACCTTTACTAATGTGATTCCTCCTAAAGCATTTATACCGGGGTAAACAAAAACAATATTAACACTGTCTTCCATTGAGACACACAACTGGTTAAAAACGTCGCACGAGACGCCGTAGCGGGATGGGTCTTGGCATACTCAGGTGCAGAATGTGACTGTAGCTGAGCTAACAGGCATTCTTTTAATTTTTATGTTTTTTTTGCCCAGGGAGTCTTCAATTAAAATGTCGTGCTGACCATGATATTGCTTGCCGACATGACTGATTCCAGAAAACTATCGTCGAAAAAAACTTCCAAGGGCGAATAGTTATCATCCTCAGTAATGGCAATACGTCTATGAAAGCGTAGAGACTTAGGTGTTCTGAATCAAATGCAAGCTCGTAAGGACTGAGGCATCTTCTGGCGAAAATTACAGGATTCAGTACCAGACGGGTGCAAAGTTATTAGCTTTGAATACGGCCGGGCTGGGCAGAGCCGAGCCGTTCGAATCCTTTTCTGGCAGTTTAAATGGAACTCAATCGGCGTAATGCCTCGCTCGTAAATGTTTTAGTAGTACCACTCGTTCCGTTTTCCAGTCCATTCAACATCTCCTCGAAAACCGTTTGCCCATGTGCCAGCGTACAGAACACGCATGGGCCAGGGATAATCCGTTCCTCTTTCCTCCATCATCATTGTTCTATTCGTCTCCACAACCTCGGAACCTCCTCTTCGCCGGGCCGGGAGGTTCGTGAGGAACGGTTTTATGAGGCCAGCCAAAAAAAAAAAAAAAACAAAACAACAACGACAAGGTGCAGAAATGCGAGACTTCGGATACTTTTCCAGGCATCATTTTTGCACATTGTTTGAGCTTTTAAACTCAGGGTCGTCTCAGGTCATTGACCTAGGACAAGTCACGTAAGACCATGCAAAAAAAAATGAAATCGGCATAGCTTTTTGTGAAATACATCGATTGGTATGGGCCTTCGCATATGATAAAACATGAAAACAGAACAATTCTTCTGTCTCAATTTTTTCGGAAAGTTCTATGTCATTGACTTAGGTCAGCCAGAACTTCCATCATTTTTTTACGTTTGCTGTTGGTATTGTGGGACTGGTTCGGAGGTTTTGAACTTTGGATATACATCCTGGTGCTTCTCACGTCATTTACATGCGCTATTGTACCCCTTGACCCTTATTGTACCCCATTAACCTAGGGTCAGATCACGTTTCATACGGAATTTTCAGCCCTTCAACCGATGTACAATTCTTCGGTTAACAGTCTTAAAATATCTATTGGTAGCCATATGTCCTCCATAAACACTGTCATAGGATGAGAACTTCTTTGTCCAGGATGGTCAAATCCAATGTGGCCCAGGCTGATCTGATTGGACCCTTCGGAATATTATGCTTGTTTTCAATGCAAACACATTTTGCATGGCCACAAATGATAACAATCATGCTCATTCCTTCTCTCTGTACAGTTTGTACTCTTCAAGTCGTCTTATTTTTGTCGCCAAAATAGAACCCTTGACGCGAGAATAATTTCCTGGCAAATAGTAAGCTTTTCCATGGCGGCGTGGCCCGTCGTCTCTTACCTGCAACTTTCGTGAAAAACGATTTGAGACACGGGTTTCATGATGTAAAAGGGATATCATAAAATCCGACGTCAATTTTTTTATGCCGTTCCTTCTCTGATCAATGATGATGTGGCAAATGAAACAGACAGACACCAAAACGTAGAGGTGTCAATGCCTTAACCTAGGCTGGCCTAGTGTGACTTAAATATGACAGTTGCAGACCTAATATGCGCGCCAGGCACAATTGCAGCGTATTCCAGCTAAGACACATCCTTACATATTCAGGAAAACAAGACCCCTGCCATTACAAAGGACGATTTTTTGCCCAATTTTTTTTTTGTCCCTGAAGTGGTCAACTTTGGCCTAAAGTGACCTATTCCGCCCCGCATAGGTAAATCATAACTTTTTTGTTGTTTAGCCCCTTTTAAGCCCCGTAGAAATTTTCGTTATCAAAGTCTTCTGCCAAAAATGTCAACAGGATAATCTGGCTCTAAATGACCTGTGGTGGCTTTAATATTGGCCTTGCTTGAAAAAATCCAGGCGCTTTCCTTTAGTCCCGCCAATGGCTTTCCACCAGTGTGTGTACTTCCTCTGAGGGACTTATAGTTCTCGAGGTCTTATGGGGGGATGGGGTTCTGATGAACCCTGGCCCGGTGAAGGTGGATCCGGAGGATCCAAAACAGTTCTGACAGCATCACGCCGTGGCCTCCATGAATAATAATACTAGAATATAAAAACACAGAACAAAAGCAAATAGAACATAAAATACATGTTAATTGCAATTTTCATGCAATTGGCATGAATCGGCAGCTAATCGATGGGATATTTCCTTTTGCCCAAACGTTTAGAGTTTTGATAACATTAATTAGTGTTCATAGAGTTTGGAAAGTGGTTAGGATATATTTTTGGAAGCTCAGTTACCATGAAAGTTAAAAACTCGTTTTGGCTTGTTCTAGCCATCTTATGCTTAAGAAATACAAATCCAATTATATTGCTGGTAAAATAATGACATGAGTCGCACCGGAGAACGCACAAAGGGAAACTGTCATGGTTACATCCTCATCAGATCACCTCATGACCACTGACCTCGAATGATCACAAATAACCTCAGAATCGCAAACAAATGGTTTTTAGTTCATTCCATTATTTTGAAACGATTCCAACCATTTTAATGGGTGACATTCCTCAATGTCTTGTTTATGATCATCGTGATATAGGGTACGCGCGCGGTTATTTTAGGTCATAGCTCTGTGACATGACCTGATATCGGTCTGAAACTTGAAATTTCAAACATAGACATGGAGCAATGTTTTGAGTCACATGTATTCCGTTTTTTGATATGAAAAAATGGCGCCAAAACAAGCATTAACCAAGTTTTGAATTCTGACCTTACTCTCGCCTTGTGAACGACTTCAGATCAAAAAAAGTCTCTGCGCATGTTTGCCGAGTTATTTGCCTATGCTTGCATGAAGTTTTAAGTTTAATCTCAAAAGCTTTAGTTTTGGTAATCATTTAGCTTCTAAGTTTAAGAGTGCCAAAACAGGCTTGAGACGCCCCCCAAAATTTGGCCTGGCTCCGCCTATGAACAAAACTGGCGATGGAATGCATAAGAAAATATAATAACATAAGATTACAAAAATTCGACGTAGCATACGGAAAGAATAAACAGAAAAAACCGCCAAGTTTTGTGAAGCGTCTTGGAAAGCACTGGAAATGGCGAAAAAACCGTGGGGGCTTCTGAAGCCTCCATCCCCTTGCGAGAATAGGGCTAGCCCCACCACGTGCCTGTGTGGAGACACATAACATGAACCCCTCCGCACGTCTATGCGCGGGCACGAGAACCCACCCGCGTGCCAGTGCGCGGGCACATTAACCCCGTGGCTCCATCAGCGATGACGGCCGCAGCCGCCGCTGACGATCCGCCATTCTTCTGAAAGATCGCCGCACTTACAGGAGGGAACTTCTCCGTTTCACCCTATCTCCCCGACAATCATGTCTGAAATATTAGCGCAGATAGAAATATCTCACGTCGGCGGGCGGCAGTAAAGCCGGCTCGGCGCTGAGCCGGTTTAATACCTCTCTGATAAACCGATGAGTCCCGATGGTCCCGCCGGCCGCTCCGCCGACCTGGCGGCGCGTGCTTGGCGGCCCCGGCTAGAGACGGAGACCAGGGCCGCCACGGGACAGCGGCAGAGAACGGTAGCAGAACCGGGGGTGGGGATAGGCCCACCAACCCAACCCGCCAGAAATCAGATCCAGCCGGCAGCGGAAGCCGCGTCTGCCAAGCGTCGGTCTAACAAAGGCAGGGAATGACTGTTGTCAGCTCTTAACGGCAGAAGCAGGGCCAAACCAGGATTCAGTCCGGCCAAAAGCGAGTTCGCTACGCCGAGGATGAGCTCCAGATCAGTTCACACTAGAGGTGGGGCCCAAGACAGACATGTCCTGGTCGGCGATCTAATCCCGTCTGTCAGCAAACAAACAGGGCGACACGCAGTGACACTCCAGGGACAGGGAAGCGGTAGAATGAAGAGCTCACCGCTAAATGACATACGGAACATTTGTGCAGGAGCAATATCACACTATAGCACACAGCATCATTGCATTCAACGATGTCTGGCCCACCATGCAGGAAGGACGCCGGCCTGCAAAAAAGAAAACAGCGTGCGGCACCTGAAAGAGCGCAAATTTATCGCAACTGAAAAATTTGTATCCTATATTTTTGCATCATGCGAGAAGGAACGATATTTTTGCGCAACTAATTAGCTGTAGACAATGATATCACTGGTTCTGACACACAGCATAACGCTCTGAACTTCGCAAAGGGGAGACATCGGTCGTCCTTGCACATGTACAAGAGATGTGTGTTTGTGCAAGGGCACGTGGGTATGTGTAGAGAGCAACTGCGCCTTTCACTCTCGAAACGTTTAATACCATGCTGACTAAAACACGATTTTGCTTGATTTGATGATGTTATCATCAAGTCAGTACGGTATTTTGGATAAGCTACGGCGAGATTCATCACTGGTCAGGCCTTTTAAAACAATTTTGAGTTGAGAAAATACTTGTATTGCCCTTACTTTGATGTGATAAAACACTTCTGTTCGTCAACCCTCGCCGGGCCAGCCTTTGCATCCTCATTCGTTGGGGTGGGGTTTATGAGACCCAGTCCCACAATCTCTAGAACTATGAGTGGCACAAAAAGGTACAAACACCGTTGGAAACGCCTCGGCGGCACTAGAAGTATTTGGTACAAAAAGAAGTAAATTTAGTACAATTAGGCGTCTTAGGTCATTTTAGATCAAATCGCCTGTTGACATTCCGGGCATGAAACTGTGACAGTCAAGTCGTTTACGTGGTTTCAAAGAGGTAGACGTAACAAGAAGGCCTGATTTACCTATTGGGTACAGTAGAACACCCGAGGTCAGATCTGGTTATTTCACACGAGACTGAAAGGGAAAAAATCCTGCTTTTTAATGGCAGGAAACGCGTTTTTTTATTGCAAAAGGCTGTATTAAGGCCTCATCACGTCAGCACTGTGTTTAGGATGCAAATGAAATTTGCAGCTGTCATATTTAGATCAGACAAGGTCAGCCTAGGTTAACCTTTTGCGACGTATAATTCGGGAGTTCCTCATGTTTGTCGTAACATTCGCCGCATTTCCTTCGCTCAGACACGACATGGCATAAAATCTTACATAAGTTAATGTAATAGTCATTCTACATCACAACACCCATGTTCCAGAGTATTTTCTTCACGAAAGTCACACAGAAACCGGCTCTGCGGGCGAGGCCGCCATATGAAACCTAAGATTTGGCGGGAAAGTTATTCTAGCGATGGCCAAGATTTTTCATTTTGATGACCAAAAATAAAAGGACTGATGCAGTAACTGATGCACTGGAGAGGAATAAAACATGGGTGTGGTTCCTATCACTTGTGGCCATACAAAGTGTGTGTGCATTGAAAACAAGCAGCATTTTTCAAAATGTCAAATCAGGACAGCCTGGTTCAGATGGGTTTGGATCAGTCTTGGAAAGTAAATTCTTGCCATATTCCCGTTCTTCTAAAGCATATATGGAGGCCGGTAAAGGTTCAAAAACACTAAATTGTTGAACTGCATTCGGCCGTGGGTCAGAAAACTCGGAACAAAACGTACCTAATCTTAGGTCACGGGCCAAAAGGCAGATTTATACGTGCAAGGCCGGTGAGAAGCACCAGAGCGTATATTCAAGCTTCAGCACCACCGAAATAGATCTGAAGTCCCAATCGACAACATTGAAAAGGCTGAAGTTTGGCTACGTAAGGTTGCTGACTTTGACATTTCCGAGAAATTCGAAGAAGCGGCATTGTTGCATCTGCCATGTTCTGTGAATGTAGGAAGTTTCATATTAATTAATGTATTTCGCAAAAAGTTATCACACCACTTTGTTTGGAACATAGCGTTATTTGAATTGTTGTGGGTAAATGTCCTGAGATGACCTCAAGCGAAGAACTTTACAAGATGAGCAAAAAGGAGATTTGAAAAAGAACCCTAGGCTTTTTGTCTCTGCACATCTACGCTTTCTGCCCATCCACGAAGAACTGGAAGGTTTTTATTTCATGAATCTCCTAGCACGGCGAGAGTTGAAAATCCGAAACGCAACCAAATTGCCCTGATACAGCTTTTTTAAATACGCTTACCATGACTCTACGAAAAAAACATTTTACTGATTTCGAAGCGATAACCATTGAACCGTTGAACCATAGCATCACCGGACGTCTCGACCGGCACCACCTCAGTTACTAGCGTACAAATTTCTTCACTGGGACATGCCATTTTTTCCGTTTACTGAGAAAGGAGTGCCTGCATCAATGAAGTCCGTAAGTAATAAACTAAACTGACTAATTCAAGCGGTACTGGGTTTCTCTTGACGTCGTCAAGACGAATATGTTGCCGTCAGTAAATCTCTCATACTTTCATACCCCGGTATGGCGCAGAAACGGCAATGTCCCTTTGCGAATCGTAGCAGTTTCAGTAAGAACGACTCAGACAGGTTTTCCATTTTTCTAAGTTCAGATTACTGATCGTGTTTTTCGTGTCAGATCTGAACACACATCTCGCTTCCTTTTCTCACAAACGTTTTCTTCACTTTCTGTGAGAAATATGAGGGTCTCAATCGTCATGCGCCCCGCAGGGGGTCCTGCTGGCTCCAAACTGTTTGACTGTTGTGTCCTTTTCCTGCTCTTGTGTGACTGGCATGTTGAGCCAAAGGAAATGTTGTGGAACGTGTTGTGAATGGAAATCAAATTGCTCTAAAAAGCTGTAGTATTGCTGCATTGGCATTGCTGCAATCACATTGCAATCATATTGCCGCAAACACAGGAAAATGTGCTTTGTTCTGTCGTCCGTCGATGCCAAAAGGTAATATTTCCTTAGCTTACAAGTCCGGTTCAACGATGGTGATGGCGCTGATGTTGAAGGGATGATCGTCTATGTTTGTGACGAACGCCGCCGCTGGCCACACGAGACAAGAAACAAAGTACAAAATAAAACCAAAAACAAACAAACAAAACAAAACAAGAAACCAACAAACAAAGAGAGTGGCGATAAGCTGCTTCATGGTGTTCCGAGGTCGATTTGCAGTTTGGTGTACAGAATGCAGAAAAATATGTGCATGATTTGGAAAATGGTATGGAAACTTTCGGGTTTCTCGCAAAATACGTCAAACCACATACATAAATGCAAATGATGAGAATTGGCTGAAAATGACAGTATTAATTTGTTTGCAGGTGGTCGCAGGCTATTTTTATGCGTTTCGATCCGATTGCATCCGAGTGCGTTTCTTTACGTCTCCATCGTATGTAGTAGAATCGAAATGATCTCATCGCTGCTTGACAGGATAGCCATTTACAGGCCACATTTTTGGCTTCAAAATTATTTGTAAGATCATAGGCTCTGCTAAAGGTGAATGCTTCATCAAATTTGGACAGCACGGTCCCCGTGGTGCTGTGACGAAACGAAAAAACTAACCTCTTTTGCTTGTGAGGCATGCCACGTTATCTTGCATTGTATTGTGTTCAAGGTAATGGGGTTATCCATTGAGTACAATGGCTATTGCGCTGTGAGTCACATGGCACATAGGCAAAAGAAACATAGTCAAGATACACGCCTAGTCGCACACGCACGCAACACGCACACTCACAGTTTAGATTTTTATTCCCTCGTCCGCATTTTTAAAGTACAAAAGAAGCTCTGCTGACGCTTCTGTTTGATATCTGGAGGAAGCCAGTTGTAGAGAGACGGTGTTCCCGAACTGAAGCACCTCTTGCCGGCTTCAGTTCTTGAGCTGGGGACTCGCAAAAGCCCATCTTGCCCTGTGTTTCGCTCGGCGTTGCACCGTTCAATTGCAAGACGGCAGCCAGTAATGAAGGCTCAAAGTGCCTGAGCACTTTGTGCGTCAAGCTCAGCGAGCGCGAGTCCGCCAGTTGCTGGTATTGTATCCAGTCCAGGTATTGTACCGCAGGTCAGAGGCGTCGTGGAGCTGGCGTCAGGTGATTATAACCCTGGCTCTGAAATTCAGGATTTTCCGAATTTTGTTCACGTTCTTTTGTATTCCATTTCCATAAACTGACGAGCAGTATCTGACCTGCCAGACAACGAGGGCGATGACCAGAGTGGTGAAGACACTTTCGCGTCGTGTCGTGTCGCGCGTGCGAGAGGCCGACCAGCGTGCCCGTCCAAGGACGACTCACAGGGCATAAGTTGGAGAATCTCCACGACAAGGTTTGTTCAAAGGCAAGACCCAAATTGCTCGCCGTATTGCAAATTTCGAGGGTGGTGCCACAGAGGGTGGCTCCGATTTTTCACAAATCGGGTGAATCTTGGCGGTTTTCAAAGGTGATTGGCTGAGTTTTTGCCCCGATGACCTTGGGGGTGACCGCGCGAAACCAGGTCTCCGGGCACGGAAAGTGCGTGCTCCATGCGTGCGACGAGCGAAGGGAACTCACTCTTCTTGCCAGAAACTATCACCTGCGTGTATTCGGCATACTGCACAGTGTCGACCCCGCAGAAAGCAGGGGTATGCCATGCGCGAAGACGTAAAGGATATTGGCCTGGGAGCCCATCTATGTTCCTAAGGAGATATTTCATTTTCAAAGAACCCGAGAGTGCCTTGAGCTCATTACGAGCTTAACGCAAAAAAGAACCAAAACACGAGATGTCGTAGCATTCATTAATGATTATGATGCATGAATGCATGCATGCGTGCACAAAAATATTGTGTCCGTGTTATCAGTCCACTGATGGATATCTTCGTCCTGATAGTTCCTTATTTTACTGTAATTAGTAATGGTCAATAAAATAGCAACCCATTATAGGGATCAATGCAGATAACGACCTTGCAGATGTGACCTCACCATAACCGTTCAGAAGCAAAGCTGTTCTGTTCTCGATCCATCATTTTTTTCCATTTCGATTTCCATTTTACGTTGATCTCTGTTCAAATCGTTTGAAAGTAGCTTGTGTTTTTTTATGCGGCAGGGAGATAAAGATGTTCGAAGTTGTGGTCTGGCGTATCATAAAAAACACCGAACTTGTGGAGTTGCTGCAAAAAAGACGTTTTACCATGCCTTTCGAATGTGGTTTAAATTGCCACTGCTGCAATGGGATGCTACTGTATAATTTCAAGGCTAACAACTAAAGATGTTTGAGTAACCCTAGATAATACCACAACCGAAAACGACGTTACAACACCTGGGGCCCACAGGAACTCCGCATAACTTTAAGACACCAGAGATGTTGAAATAAGCCAAGCAAAGCACGAAAATGTTGCGAACTAAATCCCTTTTTCAACGACACGCATTTTATTGGACTGGCTTAATTCCCTTGGCCAGAGCAAGATGACGAGCAAAAGGGGATTCCTGAGTTTATTTTGATTTTTTCAAACATGTTCTTTTTTACTTAACGATTTGTTAACCTAATTTTCCAGAGGAGAAAAAAGCGTTACAGTACGTAAGCATCATGCACCAAAACCGCATCAGGAGAACTTAAATTATTTATCGCATCATATCATAAATGTTTAGCATCGCAAGAAACAGCCAGGCTATTTACGTTGGACATATGAAATCGCATTACGCCATCCCACGCGGCACTTTGAGAGCAGCAAGAGCAGTACTATTAACTGGCCAACTGCAGCAGCACAATACTGCTCTCCATCATATCCCGCAGGTTGTATTTATTCGTTGCGGGGACATTTTCAACTAATACACAGCAATAGCGGCTTGTTTTCCAGTTTTTCAACCTCGTTTTTCTTGTGCTGGATATAATATCTTAGTAGGGCCTTGCTGCGTCGCAGTGGTGGGGAATCCATGCTGCCAAAAGTCACACGATAGTCTGAAAGCCGTGTTCCACGTGGCGGCCGGACGACGGCGACCGGGCCCTTGCCTCCGGGCGTCCGACTGGTCTCCGGTGCAGCCTGTCGGGGTCGGATAGCGCCCGGCCGAGCCTGGCCGACCGTGCAGCCTGCCTGGGACTCCGGCGACCTCCGAGGTCGGCACCGGCACACTGCGGCGCTCTTACGCCCCTCCCGGTCAAACAAACTGGTGCAGAGCGAGGAACGTGGGTCCCATTAGAGGGGCAGGCAGCCAACAGCCGCCACAAAAAAGAAATACACACTCACGTACACACAGGGCTCAGGACGTGCCCCCTGAAATGGCCGATGTCAATCCCCAAACACAAATATGGTTACGTCTCCACCCCTATAGATGATCCCAGCTTATGACTACCCTAGGCTGACGGAAGTCCCAATGCAGCATCGGATACGCTGAACTCTCTGCCCCACCTGCCGGTCGTTTTAGGCGGGCCCGAAATTCGGCAGAAAAATGGCTTTTGTACTAAATTATGCGACCTAAGTCAAAACTGGATTTTCAGGGTAGCTGCTAACCAAGAGCCATAGGAAACATCATATCATAGGAATATCAATATCAGTACCAATAATGTTGACCTTAGGAATGGTCAAGAAACCGCAGTTCCCTGATGCCGCTGGATATATCTTTCTTCATGCTTTGAAAGTGTATAAAATGCTGTCATGCGTACCCCATTGTGTTAATTGAGTCCATCGCACGAGAACAGTTGTTTTCATGTGTTATGCTTACTGTCCTGCAACATGCGCTATAAACTGCATACAACACAACCAACTTATCTGTTGCAAACCTACGCCATCCGTCCACATGAAGGCCGAAATCCCAGTATGAAGTTGGTGCTGACAGTACTTGACAGGTAAAAGTATATTCCTGCCTCTGATATCCACACAATGTAATTGTTAAGTCAGTAGGAGGTGTAAAAAAACGTCGTCAGCGAAATAACGCCATCTGGCGCAACTACATTTGCGTGGATCGTTCTCTCTATTCGAACACCAAACGCTTTTCGGGGCGACGCTAGGCGTATCACACGAAGGAAAGCTTGCTAGCGTCCAATAAATTCATGCCAACGATGTGATAATAGCCGAATGGATGTCACACTTAGCTTCGCTATCAATGATTTACAAGGCACCTTTGGGAGATTGAGTAGTCATGAGGACAGCGTAAATCCATGAAATGGGGAAACGGCTCACAGCTTGGATGGCCGATTTAACAGATCAGCTGAAATTGGAAAGATGGCCAAGGATGAACCGTTTAGTTCACCGGTGATGACACTGCCAGCGCTGAGACTTCTTTTCTTGAACCCTTAAGTAATCATTCCTTGTGTTTCGTGATGAAGAAAAATAAACGTCAAATGGAGCAGCAAACTGCATGAATGCTCGACAACTCATAAGTACGTTTCGAGAAACGCTGTAAAACAGGTAATAACTAATTTTTTTCAGGAGGCGTGCATTATGTACGTTTTGCGGCGCTCAGACATGTGGGTAGCGAAATTCAGGCTGCGGAATACCAAATAGATGTCATTAAACAATTAATCAGAACTCTGCAGGAAGGGTGAGTTTTGTGTGTTCATATCTTGCTAAAATGCCAAAGAATCTTTGCGGAGATTTAATCAGACCTCCAGATACCCTACGTCGGAGTACGTCGTTGTACGGACTGGGATAATTACGTCGTTTGCGCTTTCTCACGCCATCCTGTTTGTTCTTTTGAAGACAGAAGCGTAGAAAGGGGTCGTTAAGTATGGCTTAACCTTTTTGTTTCACGAATACGACTCTGGCCTATTCAGGTAACCAAATATGTGCGAGAAAAAGTTTGACGGCTGTGTTTCGAAGAGCAAAGTTTCATCATCTTCGTGGTACAAGCCTGTGGTTGTCGTCTCAGGCGTTTGTAAAGTGTGCAGCGATGTCATAATGAATTCACACATTTTGCGACATTGATGTGTTTATTTGGCACCCCATGTTGACATTAAGTTGCTAAATATTTCAACGAAGAAACTGATATATCACATGCCTAATATATATCATATCTATTATAATCTGAGGAAAGATTTTTTTTATAAATCAGCCATAACTCTGTGATTTGGCGATCATAAAACAGCAAACAAGTGACGAGGGAGGATTTTTAACCACAGATGTTTCGACGACTGTTCCTATTTTGCTGCATATGGGCTACTTCACTCTTGACTTGTTTCTATATGTTCACATATGTTAAACAAGATGTCTGGTGCGGACACAAATGGAATCAGAAAAATTGAAAACAAAACAAAACAAATGGCACGGATTATAAGTGTAAGACGGGGTCCCCTACGCTCAATAATATGAGACAAAGAAGAAAAATATCTTTAATCCGTTTCGAAATCATATGCACTGTCTACATTTCCAATATATTTGGACTGAGCGGAGAACCACGAATGTTACATCCATTGCCTTGTGACTGATCTCGTAGGTGATTATTATGTCAAACAGATGGATGGCACGTAACGTTTTTCTGTTTTTATTTCTAGTGTAATGCCAAATAATGCAGTTTGATTCAGCTTCATGGGTACAGCTAAAGATGGGCATGGACCAACGCGTCGTTTTGCCACATAGTTTGCAAAGGAGTTTTTGCAACTTGGAATGTAGATCTTCTTACCTGAAACACATTTTGTATTTAATACTTCTGCATTGCCCGTATGATGATTTTCTAAGAGATGAAGGACTTGAAAGACACGTTTTCAGCCTGGAGTACCTCTTTTGTTTGTGAAATTGCGATTGTGGGGACAGTATTGCACCCAACAGACAAGTCTCTTACAAGCCACAGTCAACTTCCTGACCTTTCGAGCGCATAACCGCTACCGGCTGCTGCAAAGTTTTGTCCTCGGCCGGTCAGCGACCCAGCGCCGCTCACGCGCCTCCCCACCGGCCGCCTCGTTCGCGGACCCGCGTCAGTTCAGCTCATTACCGGCGGGCTGCGGACACCATCACTGCGGGCTTCCCCTCCTCATTAGGATCGATGACTTGACTTCCAGAGCAAAGATAAAAGCCGCCAATAAATCTGAAATGGAAATGGGAGGGAGAGAGGGAAGCGGTCGTTGGCTGCCATGGCCGGAAAAGCCGGCGCTCTCCGCCGCCGAAGCGCCCTCGTATAACCGGCGACGCGAAATCAGCGGCAACGCGGACAGGCGTCCTCCGTCGCCGTGTGGACAGCTGGCCGACGGCCGGCGCGGCAACAAATAACCCAGCGAGGAAACACCAGCAGATGACGTGGCAGGATGACGCCAACTGATGGCACTGGCTGGGCTGAGAGTGCAACACGTAGGGCGGACTGAAGCTGAAAATACAGTGACTACAGCAAGACCACTGTTTGAAGTTTGAACAGAGGAACAAGGGCGAGAGAGCGAGAGAGGAACGAGAGCGAGAGCAGACGGGAGGAGACCCATGTCCGCCCGACCAACACATTATTACCTCGTATTGGCAGCCGGTAACAAATGGGTCTGTCATTAGGCTCGAGTTTTATTGCTTGTGAAATCGCAGCGGAGCCGGGTCGTTAAACGACGGCTAAGGAGCGAACGAGCGTAAGGGAGATAAAGAGCTGTCATCTGGCCAGCCCTAGTCACCTGCAGCCAATTCCGTCTCGAGGGGGCCCGATCCCCCACTGATGCTCGACTGCCCGGAGAAATCGGAGTTAATAGGCTCCATCAAAATGTGCCCGCGCTAGCCTGTTGCTGATGTGATCAGCAGTGTCAGAAATGCATGGAACAAGAAACCAGTTGCTAACACGAACGTCGACGAACGTAATTAGTGTCGCCGGTAACTCTGAATTATAAACGCTACAACAGAGTGGAAAGGGATTTCAGAATTCATCACTATGCAGTAATACAGACGTTACATTGTTCCCGCCCCGCCCCTAACTTCCATCTAAGTTCTGAATCCCGCTGAGCCAAACTCCACGCCCTTGGACAAAGTACTGTGGCACGTGCAGCGCTGCACGAAGCCGGGACTGGGCAGGCTGTCCTGGGCCACGTTCGTGCCACGTTCCAGTCCGAGTCGGACGCGGCCGCAGTCGTCTCTCAGTCCAGTCCGGGCGGTCAGTCCAGTCCGGGCGGTCAGTCCGGTCCGGTGCAGTCCGGACCGGCCGCGCCCTCTGTCGTGTCGCAGTCCGGTCGCGGCGTCAGACCCGTCCGGCGCCTCGGTTCCGGCCGGCCGGGCCGGTCCGACGCGCCGCCGCTCACCTGCCGCCAGGAGACCCGTGGCCAGAACAGCAGCGTAGCACCGGCTGAGCGTCGTGCTCATGGCGGGTGGCCGGGACGCGCGCAACGCCGCGCCGCCCTCACATGCTCCCGGCGCGGTCTGCCACCCACTGAGCCGCCGCCGGCCGCCGCACCGCTATATAGCCCTCCCGAATCGATGCTAGGGCACCGGCGTGACCGGGCAGGCCGTGCAGACGACCCGGTGTAGGGCCTCTGCCGGGGGGGGGGGCAGGACTGTGCCTGTGGGGTGACCGCGACACACGGCCGCTGGGGGATGACCAGTCCTCATTGTGGATTAGTGAAGAGTTGATTTCGTTTGGGACGTGCGCACCCTCGTCTGGACGCTTTTCGAACATAAGGTCATTCGCGTTATGAGCAATCGCTTGATCGCAAAATCAGGCCCGTGCTTAAACAGTTTTACCAGGAATGTCATTATATCGTGCGGATTTACAACCAGTGCCTGCAAAATCCTGTAACGAAAAGCTCAAACTTTCAGATTAGGTCAGGTCGGATTTTTTTAATGCACTTTCAGGTATTTCATAAAGGACAAAATGAAAAAGTACTAGTTTTATTCAAATCCCGTCAACTTTTTTACTTAGCTCGCAAATATTCTGGAAATATATGGAGGAAAAAAAGGGGCGTGCAAAGAGTTTCAATAACTTATGTAGGGACTAGCCATATGTTGTTCACTGCTCAGCAAATGTTACCCCATTGAAATATATTGGGCTACATAGGTTCCGGCATGTAACCCAAATGACTTCAGAACTCTAATCATAACTTCATGCGATGGATTCCACTCGAAATCCGTGCGTGCTGCGACTTCCCCTCCCCCCCCGAAATGTGCCAAACTACCGTGCCGATTTTGACAAAAAACGGCCTAAACAAAAGCTTGCGATCTGAAATAACTTTCACTTATGTAAAAGTAGCAAAAAATGTTAGTGGTGCCTTCAGGAAAGCAAAGGAGGCGGACGTTCGATGTTCTTCTAGTGTGTTTGTATGGCGTACCAATTTTGCAATGGTCCCGAATAACGACCCCAAATAATTCGAATAACAGCTTAAGAGATTCAAAAATAAACCTAAGACAATCACTTTGATACACGTTTGTCTCCGGACAATGCGAAATGCAAACATTGCTAGATGATGGCATTCACAGAAAAAGGCAAAACAATTGAAAAGAAGCAAAGTGGGGGTTTTTAAACACATGTCTTTAGTATAGTTTCTCAACATCATCTTTAACGGTTAATATGATGTACTGCATCGCATATTGTAATCATAATGAGAAAATATATAATATCGTGGCGACATCACAGTTGATAGAGCGCCAGTCGCCGCCCCCCAACCTGGCAAGGTGAGTGCGAGTCGCCTCGGCACTCGCTAGTTCTCCCGCAGGTCATTTCGTATCTGATCTTTAGAGACGTTGCCTACTGTGTGACCGTTTCGTTCATGTCGGAACGTTAAACTCCCGCCTCAGAAGTATTTCATTGACCTGGACTTGCGCGATTAAGTAAAGGGACAAGGCCCTTGCAACAATCGCTGCTTAGAAAGGATTCTTATTCCATAAGCATCCTAGCAAAGCATTTCGGAACAAGTTTATAGAAAAATGTACTATGGCACAATAGAGCATAAACATCAAAGTTATAAATGCAGCATACAGTACAATAAATCAACAGTTCTGTTTTCGTTTGGATGTACCCTGATCCCATGCTAACCCAAAACGTCTGAAAACAACGAGTTGCAGAAATTGTGATGACGTAGGAGCTTGGGAAAGACAAAGTTGTACCCCTGATTTAAATTGTATTTGCTACCCTGTCCCCCCCCCCCACATCCGGCCCAATCAGCACCAAGTGGACGATGGGTAACTTCAGATACCACTAATCTGACATATTTGCTACAGTAGTTTGCCAGTTAAAACCAGAAAGACATCTTGTTGGTCCCATTACGACAGCAGCCTTTTACGTTTCTCTTTAAATTTGGAAGTAGGATTTAAAATATTGCTCAAAACATATATTTTAAAGACGTCTCGCATGCCCATGATCTGTTGGAACTATTTTGTTGTTTGCATTTTATTGTTATTGTGTGTATTAACGCTTACAATGTTCGTATGTTTTGCTGTCATTACTGAGCGGCTCAAAACACCCGTAAAAATAGTTTTCAGACCAAAGACAACATCCTCTCGGAATAATTAAAGTGGACAGAAAAACTTGCAAGCTAGGGCACTGTGGATGCACAAACGAAAAAAAAATAACATAAAATAGAAAATAAAGCATGAAGAACTTCATGTGAAAACTTTATGATTCGATGCCCAGTGGTTGCACAGTTGTTGGCTTGGAGAAAGAAGTATTACCGGGCCAGGCTGGGCAGCTCAATTTCGATTGTTTTCTAGTTTCTGTTGGTTGAAGTAAAACTCACCCAACCAACGCCCTCATTCGTAAAATTGCGTTATTAGCTTCCGCATTCATACTAAAAATGACATTTTCAACGCAATTACATTTCTTTTTATCTGCCACGTATTATCAGGTAATCAGGAATCTCCCATTTCAACCTCCACGCACAGCACTTTACATTAACTCCAAGTGAACTAAGCCTGTAAAACAAAGAGCATATTTCAAGGTTAATGGCTTATTTTGAGTCCTTTAACCCTTTCCCGGTAGGGGGCTGAATCCGCCCCCTCAGGCTTTTGTTTGCCAATTCCACGGTTTTTGACATAGCTTCGCGAAATTTGGTCACTTTTGCTGTCTATTCGTTCTACGTGTTGTATAAGATTTCATAGTTCTGTTTTGTTTAGGGGCGGAGCCAGGCAACATTTTTGGGATGCACCTCAGGCCGTTTTTGGCCCTGTTGAGGGTAAAAGGAAAATGGCTGCCAAAAAAGCGTTTCTAAGATAGAATTTAAAACTTTACATGGATGCATAGGCAAATGGTTGGGCAAGCATGCAAATATAACTTTCTTAATCTAAGGCCACATCACAAGGTCAGGTCAAGATCAAAAGTCAAAATTTGGTTTATAGTAATAATTTTGGCGCTATTTCTTCAAATGTCAAACCCGGAATATATATGACATAGAAGGGCGCCCTCTACTTGTGCATCAAGTTTCAGGTTGATATCAGGTTGGGTCACGGAAGTATAGCCTAGCATGTCAGTGCGCGTATCGTACATTACAACAGTCGTAAAATGAAATTTTAGAAATAGAGTGAATTCAAACGACTTGAAACATTTCCAAACAATATGAAATGCACTCAAATGCACTCAGGACCATTCCATGTAGTTCTAGGTCATTGGAAGTCATGTAACGCGAAAGGTCGAAAGTAAACCTGATGAATGTGTGACCGTGACCCTTTTTCATGTCCCTGGCAACGCCTATGGTAACATTTTGCAAACAGTGTAATATGGTGTGTACTTCTTCAGTATAACACGACTAGTAAAGGCTAAAAAGTGTTTTTAACTTTTTGATAGTTCAGTTTTTGAAAAAACTAGTCCTCTAAAAAAACTAGTCCTTCTTTTTTGAAATTCTGTGGAAGCTTATGCTTACGCCAAAATTTGAAATGTATGGACCAGTGCTAAAAGCCCCATTCATAATCATTCGATTCATGCCAATTTCATTAAAATGGGTTCATAAACAACACAGTTATAACAAGTCCAAAAATTTCCCCATTTTGACTTTTTTGCCCCCTACACATGTAATTTACGTCATGGTTAGTCGATTACCGTTTGTTACGATGAAAGGGGATGTGTAGCTCTCGAGATCTTAGGGGCCGAATCCCCCCCCCCCCGCCGGGGATCGGCTGTACTGTCTAGCCCTCCGGGAATAGGGCTAAGGCGGCGAAAAATCGTAAAAATACAAAAACGATACATTGTACATAACCGTTCCTTGTAAAGTGCCTGAATGAGCCAATGATGGGTGTGTGAAGCTATTTTAACGTCAAAGATACGCTTTCGACCCTTCGCGTACCATTTCCATTCTTCTTGAGAACGTCCTACCAACAATATTCGATGCAATGACAATCAGTTAGCACGTTTCAAGATTCCTTTTTCCGGTGTCTGGCAACGTCATTGACGTTTTTGGATTCTGGAGCACTGAGGTAGATCACAAGTATTCGTTTTAGCCGTAAGACAACAAAATCGGAACGGTGAGTTTCCGAGATTTAAAGAGGAGCCGAATAAGTCCACCCCCAGCAAGATCTAACTCTAAAATTTACATCCGAAATAGGGTTAAGAGTAGTTAATCTAGGTCCAAAGATATTGTTCATAAGTTTTGGACCCTGATGGGCCAAAGAAAAACACCATGAACCTCAACCGGCAAAAGGCTGTTCAAAGTGGTGTGTTACCTTAGTACTATATTCGTTGCTGACTTTGATCTCATATGTCGAATGGAATGACGAAAGTAATTGGTGAGTCAGAAATTTGTGCAGAACTATAAGCAACTGCGATTTTGTAAGGGCTGCTAGCTCGAATGAAAAACAAACTCAGTCATGCGAACAGTTCCTTTTGAAGGATGAAAAGCTTGTCAAGTCTGGTTGGATAGTTGATTCCCCGTACGAGGCAGCGGTAATCTAGGTTTGGAAGAACCAGGATTTTGTCAAGAATGCAAGTAGATTTGTTGTCAACATAACTTCATATTTTGTCAACGATCCTGATATTCCTGCTAACTTTACTACATAGTTGGTACACGTGAACGCTAAATTTTAGGGACGTTTTGATGAGAGTCCTCCGTATATTCAGTTTTATTGTTTTTTTTTCTCCAGGAGAGCCGTTCATTGTGGCGTTACATCTCAATTTGGAACAGCGCAATGCTAGGTAAACATCTTTGAAATGTTCAGACAGAGAATAGTAATGTTTCAATAACAGTGATTTAAAGGTTGGAAGCACTTATTTTCAAATATGATTACCGTATCATCAGTATGAGATGCCGTATTGTCGGCGTAAGAAAGGTATGCCATTTTGGGTTCAACGTATGGTAAGTCATTCATGCACACGAGAAAGACGATCGGACCTAGAATGGACCCTTGTGTGTCTCCAGTCATAACATCTGTATATTTTGAAGTATGGCTTCGTGATTTTCCGCATTGTTTTTTGTTTGCATATGCATAACGACGTCATTTTGAATAAGTGATTTCCGCCCCCGTATTCCTTTTTTTTTTTTCTTTAACAGAATGCCAAAATGAACGGCACCGAATGCTTTTCGCAAGTCAACAAAGAGGCCTGGAAAATATGTCCCATTTTCAAGAACTCTCTTTGCTTCATTCTAGAGCGGGAGCAGCGGCATGTATATCCTTTTTGGAAACCAATCATCTTGAGTGGATAAAGAAATAAACGTTTCTTTTTACTAAGTAAATTTAAGCAGTATCGCATACTTCTGTTGCCGAAACGGCGATATCGCCAGTTCATAAAACTTGAAAATGTTTCTTAACGTGAAGTATTTCGCTTCACCACCATACCAGTAGCCAAAAACAGTGAGCTATGCATTCTGTGAAATAAGTGCGCATGAAAACCTGATTAGTCCTTTTTGAAGCGATCGATCGCCGTACTTTTGAAGCACTGAAAGAGTTCGACTCTGAGGCGCTCCTCAAAACAGATGGACTCGCTCGAGCCGCGCCACGCCGGCGGAGAGCGGGCTCGCTCGTCTTGATTCTGTCCGTATTTATAGCCGATCCCGGCCGCGAAAAACCGGCCGATCCCGGTCCTCGGAGGACGGGCCGGAGCCGGCCGGAAGGCTCATTAGGGCGCCGGCGGGCCCGCCGGTCCTCGGAGGAATCGGCCGTCCGGGGACCAGCCGGCCGGCGCGGCCGAGATCAAACAAAAACACGCCCTGACGTCCGGATCGGCTGATATTCGCAGCCGTCTGAGTTGGCGGCGCGCCGTCCGCAGCCGGGAGTGGCGCCGCGATGTGACTTTCATCTGGTCTAACTAGATTTCTGCGGTCTGCCAGAAGTGAACTTTGCCTGCAAGGTTAATGAATGTGTGCATTATGCATGCCAGCTTTGCTGGCCGGCGGTCCAGTTCATGTGCAAATGAGACAGGCTGTGGCTCACTCTCCACAAAATACTGCCGCCGACAACGCCTCCGATAAAGTATTGACCCATCTCCCGATAAATAGTTACCAACCACAATCTTCTGTTTCAGTGTGCGCGTATCTATTATTTGGCCGAGGTCAGGGTACCGTCAAAGGTTACGTGGGGAAGCGGCTGCGGGGGCTGCCTTTGTCTGACAGACCAGCCGCTCCTCCCTCCACCCGCCAAGGCCCAGCGCCGTCCACCCCCGCTGTCCGGCCCCCTCGCTCCACTCTGCCCGGTCGGGCCGGCCCCAGGCCGGCACACACCAATATCCGGCCGATGGTCGGCTTTTTCTGTCAATTATTTCTCGCTGATTTGAACGGCCTCGGCTGGATAAATGACCGCCGGCTGTGGAGGTCTCGGGCGGACGGTGCCGGCGGCCGCGAATCGCCGACGCCCTCATCTCGACCGGAGATTATTCAATCTGCAGAACCCGCAGCCTCCGCCAGCGATGTTTTGATTGCAGCGCGACCAACGACCGAAATTATAGCGTTCTGTTTGCGATGTCTCGAGGTGGCCGACGCTGATCAGTCCAGCAACAAGCCAACTGACCAAAACGTTTCTCGATGACATGACTGTCTGTACGATTAAGTAGAAGGACACTAAAGGGTATACGGAAGAAGGCACGTTTAGATAATTTGCGACTAAGCACCGAAAGTTCAAAGATGGTGCACATTCATACGCGCGACAGGAGGAACATAAACAAATGTTAGATTCCGGAACGGAGATACTTCAAAACGACCGACGACTAAAACCTCGACACTTTTTCACTTAGGACTGCGCTTTTTGCTGTAGATGTGATCAGATCTGGTGACTGGACTGACTCATATAAGGCCATAGGTGGGCATCGTTACTAAAAAATGTAACTTCGTTACTCGTTACTACGTTACTCAAAAAAGCCAGTCCGTTACTCGTTACTCCGTTACTCTGCCTTAAAAAGTAACGGAAGTTACCGTTACTCCGTTATTCCGTTACTTTTGAAATGCAGTGAAAACCAAGCGAACGCGGGTTTTAAGTCTTTTATGCTGCTTTGTGGTTGTAAAACGCATTCCATATACAAAGGGAAGGAACAAAAAGCGCTTACCCCAAACACTCCGCTAGCTGCCCACTGCCCTCACCAGCCGTTGTAGAGTCGGCGGCGCCGGGACAACAGCCGCGGCGGGTATTCTACCACTGTGTTAGCCACAATGTTCAAACCAACGAATTCCTGTTCATTGCCCGCGGCGCCGACGGAGCGGGAACAACCGGCGCTGGAGCGGACGCATGCAAAATGCGACAAACAGCGGACATCTATCGACTGGGTTTGATCAACAATGCCTCTCGAAGTATCCGCCCTGAACATAATGGTCCCCGTTCAGAGCTCGTTTCGGTCTCGCGAACTTCTTGTTTTGTTTTGAAATTATGTGTGTGTATTAGTTTGTGTACGTGCGCGTGCGTGCAGGTAAGATTCCTGATACCCCTGACGTTTTTTTAATACCAAACGACGAAGGACTCAAAAAAACATGACTGATATGGATTTTATTATTGTGAAATAAAAGACGAAAAAAAGGTGCTTTAGTACCTCTTCAGCACCCCTGAAAAGACAAATTAGCTATAATCTTCTAAGCTAAATCTTCACCTTTCGGCCAATGCTATTTTTCGAAGGTGCAAAAGTGGCAACGGCTCGTATCATGTTTGAGTTTGGGTCTACTTCTGCGGCTACAAAAATAATGTGTCAGAAGAAAGGTGTTTCGGCCAGTTGATATTTTTTTCGGGAACGCAGAATTGGTAACTCGAATCCCATGGACAATGTAGCCTGTCCTCCATGTTAAAAATGATTTAACCTAACCTAACCTAAAACCTACTGTATGGTTGCGGGATTGCCCTAGATCGGCAAGTAAAACTAATTTTTTGTTAGGCTATTTGCCTGTTTTTTGGTTTGGTTATCTCGTATCGGCTGAAGGCAAACATGTGTCAACTGAATCAATCGTTACCTAACCAGTCAGTTTCACTCCGGTGGAGCCAGTGCTTAGAAAAATACCTGAATGGGCTAAATTGTTCCACAACTTGTGTTGCCCTTCCGCGTTCAAAATTACGCGTAGCGTCGGCCAAGGTGTTACCGCGATCTGGCCCCCAGGGTAATGTGAATCTCACTGCCTGCAGAGAATATGGTTAAGGCAAATGTCCAGCAATAGTCGACAAGCTTCATAATTATGTTCCTACTGACAACTTATTGTGCACATTCTGTTCTCCCTGGAAATACCGTAAATAATGCTTCCTTTGATATGTGCCTTTAGTTTGAAAGGCTACTCTTGTGACCCTTGATTATAACCTCTTTCGGTCGGCACAGCATACGTAAAAATGACGTTTTTCGTCCTCCTTAGCTCAAGTACGTTTCTAGATGTGGCCATGGGTGACCCAGACCGGGCTTCCTCTGCCTCCGAAGCTGGACACCGTCGGACTCGGAGTAGGTTTTCACCTCAGTGGCGGCGTAAAGACGCCCTGATGGGACATTTTAGTGTCGGTAGTTAAAATTTCAGGCCAGTCAAGAATCAGTCACTGTCCATGCCCATGGACATCACACATCCAAGGCCATGGCGGCGTAATGTGCTCTACAGCCTTGAGTGATCTTGGCGGGGAACCGTGTGTCGGTGGTAGCAATCCGTGACTGACTTGAGTCACATTGAAAACTGCCGTCGCTGGCTGTTCCAGTATAAATGACAATAACTTTGATATCTTTTCCCTGAAAATGACGACTGGTTAATTTATTATTTTAGTTATAACTTCGCATAATTCAATACTTTTACCCCAAAGAGACCAAAGTCGCTGGCCTTTATACTGAACCATTGCCGCCAGCTTGCCGTCAACGTTTATCGCTGACGAATATTGTCACAGTCGACTCCGCGATTGTAGCTGGTGCGCGCCCAGCCGCGCTTGTATCGCCGCACGCTATTGGGTGTTGGCTATTCAAGTGCCAATGGCGTGTGCCGATGTAAATAAAGTCGGGCGGTGTCTGGAAGGGTTTAAAAAGTAACGGGGTAACGGAGTAACGGACCAAAAGTAACGGAGTAACGGACCACAAAGTATTCCTTGCTCGTCCGTTACAGTAAAATAAAAGTAACGGGTCCGTTACTCCGTTACTCAAAAAAGTAACTTCGTTAGTAACGGAGTAACGGAGTAACGGACCAGTGCCCACTTATGTATAAGGCAAATCGCGGCATTCCATCTTCCAAAAACAGGGCGGCCTCTTGCGTACCTCCGGGCGGTTTTCTGCCCGGATTTTGACCGATCATCTGCCGCTGGCGTCGGTGCCCGGTTGGCAAGTTTGACAGATTATGCGTCATAAAGCGGGCTCCGCGGGGAGACGGGGTCCGGTCACCGGCCAGCACTTTGGCGATGAGCGGGTGTCGCAAGTCCCCGCGAGTCCACCGGGCTTCTCCACACCAATCGCGATATGGAGGTGTGTCGGGGGGGGGGCGGCAGATGGCACCGCCAGACCTGCTCAGGCTGACTGTCGGGCTGGGCCGCAACTGGCAGGACTAGTATTACCGGTCTGGAGGAACTGCTACCGAAAGTCACAGGGAATTGGTGTCAGCAGTATCTATATATATATATATATATATATATATATATATATATATATATATATATATGCATAAAGATATATATATTGACAGTCTTAGAAGACTGTCCATAGTCTGAGAGGGCTGGTATGAGCGGTCTCGTAGGGATTATATTGACAGTCTGATATGACTGGTACCGAAAGACGTTCTTCACACTAACTGATGGAGCGGATGCGAGCTGGCAGGCCCTCTACTGACATCCATCAGGCCTGACATGGACGGTCTGATAAAACTGGCATTAAAACACGATCCAGGACTGATTACCGGAGTGGGTCTGTGCCGTCAGGATTGGCATCGACTAGAAATCGCTAGGATGAGCGTCCGAAGTACGCCTGACTGCTCGGTGACAGTCACTCCGTCAGTGAGTTCGGTATCAGACTGTCTTTAATTTTGTCTGACATGTTTCGGCATGTTTAACGCCGAAATGATGGGATTTCAGATTGCCATGGAGGTGGATGAACGTCGTGGCAGATTTAAACGACGGGTAGCAGGCTGCCATCTAACGGCTGGTAGATCGTAACGGTGTAATAGTACGTGTGCAGATGGATTTAATTCGAACCAAAAGAAATCCATTTTGGCGACTGCTAGAAACTGACCAGCGCAATCTGAAATATAAAATCCCGTACTGAAAACTACAGACCGCTGCACGCTGCTGGGATAATTATTTCGGATTTCATCCGAACAGCGTGAAACAAAGGACTTGACTGCTTACGAGTTGTTGTCTTCGCAGAGGCTGTTATGGCAATGTTTAAAGCTATTCACGTTCGAGGGAAGAGGGCTTCAGAAACCTAAAAGATGGTTGCGGGAATGAGGTTAAATGGGAGCCGACTAATCCGCGAACCCTATCACAAAAGAGAGCAGGGAGGCACCAAGGTATGAATGGTTGTCTGAATCACACGGTCACGTGTCTGCGTAGATTGTAGAGTAGAGTGACAGACTGCGTCAGCACAGCTATCCTGTTTGTTGGGGCGGATACAACTGACCAACATGCCGATATAATAGATACCTGACATGGGCGACATATACGATAGGGAGAAAATAGTTCTCAGAAACACTATTTGGATACACGAGCTAGAAGGCTTTCCAGGACGGCAAACAGCTGCCGGGACGTCCCTCTCAGTCATTAGAACGGTCTATGACACCAGTGGATCTGGTGGAATGGCAGGAGACCACCAGGCCACCTCACCCCAAACGACCGATAGCATAGCTAGAGATTTTCAAATATGCTTGGAGGAAGGGAGGGGAATTTCAGCCGGATATTATACCATTTCTTCTACTCAACGAGATGCACCCACTTTTCAGAGAATCTCCGAAGGCTCGTTCGGATGCATACAGAAGAAAACCTAATGTCAGCCGCACATGACCTCATCCTAGGGATGCACCTCATCGGGATTTTTATGATTCGACCGGATACCGGATATGCCGGGTCGAAGTGCCGGATACCGGATATTATATTTGGCTATTTTTATTTACTATTTCCACTTAAAAATGTAATGAAAGCAACTAAATTGAAAAAGGGGAGATCTAAAAACTGAAAAATATGAACTAAAATGTTAACAGCCTGAATCATTTACCCTAGTGCCTACACTTACGGTGTGTTTTCCATAGGTTTCCTTGTAAAAAATAAATAAAAAAATAAAGAACACAGCAGCCATAGCAGAGTTCATCATCTCTCACTGTGTTAAAAAGGCTTGGGTGTAACCACGGTTCAGAAACTGGGGTGGGGACAAGGTGACTGCAGTCCACCAAGAACAGGGGGGGGTAAAATTACCTTTTGGTCGTAGCATGACAACGCACAGCTGAAATTTCTTTGTTGAATTTCATAATTTAGGAAACTGTGTCGCCAATGGGAAGTATCTATCTGATGCTTAAAAAATTAGCGGGTAAATCACCATTTCTGGCAAACTACGTGGGATAGACCCCCTTCAGCCCCCGCAGAGACTTAGCCCATGGCAAATGCTCCAGAATATGCAGAATGCCATTAAAGCGCCTTGGTAGAGCTAGAATACCTGGCTTGATAAGACTTCTATACGAATACCAAGTTATGTCTCTTGAAATATATTGTCCATTAATGCATTTGTATCAGAGGATTTGAGGAAGATAAATGTCCAAAAATGGAAAGAAAACACGCCACAAAATGGGTTCCTGAGCACATGTTGGCTGTCGTTTCATAGCTTTGAGCTTGAGTCCTACTCTTGCAAAATATGTCTCAACCCTTCCAAACTAACGTGTGGGTATTATCTTTTGGACAAAGTTTGACTGTTCATTTGAGGTGATGTACATGTGCATTGTGCAACAAACACGACATTCACAACGCGCAAACTGTATCTCTCTGTGAATGTGACAGAATCAGTGGTTTAGACAAATGAACCCATATTTGTCAGCAAGGCGCCCATAAGCAGGCACTTTCGTCATCATATCGGCACCTCCGGGCCGATTTCTCTGACGATTTTGTGGATCCTAGCCGTCAGGTGATGGTCCGAGCGTGCTTGCCAGCCCCCTACATATACCCTTTGCTTGACCAACCTCCATGCGTCTTCTATGGGACGAAGCTGGGACGTACACGAAGGGTTCATGTCCCGTGCTATAATAGAGACGCCGGCCTCCTCCAGCAGTTCTGGGGTCTCATGAGCGTAGTGTGCGCCCCGTGCTATGACAGGGACGCCGGCCTCCTCCAGCAGTTCTGGGGTCTCACGTGCGTAGTGTGCGCTCGCCAGATCTGGCCAGAAGACATGCTGGCCGTCTGAGTAATGGTCTTGCGCGAATGGCAACAAAACTGCCCTCATGCACTTGTTTCGGTATGTTTCAGCGTCTATATTACCCTTGCTGGGCATGATCACTGGATGGGTGGCCTCACATGGGCCGAAAACCAGCCACACCAACAGTTTGCGAAACGACTTGCTTTTCGCCCTAAAAGTCGCCTTCTGAGGGGACATTTCTTTCAGCATATACCTACCCTTCGTTACCGGCCATTTTAGCGCTGCTGTAGGTGAAGTAGGATTCATCATTCATTATCACGTCCGTGCTTTGGCTGCTGGACATTGGTCCGCGGAATAAGCTGCGAATCCGTGTTTTCTGACGGCTTGCCTAGCTTTCCGTGACCTGAGGTGCCTTGAAACGTTTTCTATACTTCACCTTCTTTTCCTGGAATATTTTCGTCAGATACGACTGTAATATGCCAAATCGCTGTGCATGGAGGCGTTAGGATACACCAGCCTTTCCCTTAGCGGCTCTGATCAGCTGCCCCTGAGACCATATGGTGTTTTTGCTGCCTAACGACCTTTTCCAGCATGATGGGCATGTTCGCTGGCATCCACACTCCTCAGGATATTATGTACAGTTGATCGCGACAGTCCAGTGCTTTTCAAGTACCTCGCTACGGATGCTTTCGAAACATAGGGATTACTTTCCGCGTATTTCGCGGACATGCCGCGAAGTACTTGATGCTTGAGAAGCGCCATTTTTCTGACAGAATGATGCCACAAACCTCATTTTTACATAAGCTGTTTAGGACAATCACATCTTTTGTGCCAAAAATCGTGACATTTCGTTGTGGACAACCATCATATCATAGATCCAAACTTTGTCCAAAAACAAAGTACTCATCCGTTTAGAAGGAAAAATGGTGCTTGAGGCAGACCTTGGAACTGCCAGTTACGTCGACAGTTTAATAAAAGAGGTACATTTCTCCTGAAACGGTTTGGTAGGCAGACTTTAGAACAACGTCTTGATCGTATACCAGGAGACTAAATATCCGGCAATATCCGGCCGGATACCAGATGCTGGATAATCCCTGGCATCCGGCCCGACCGGATATCCTGTGCATCGCTATCTCATACCCCTGATTTTCTTGCAAGTGTTGCACAATATTGTGGTTGTGCGAGACCTACGAGCCTGCCATGTTACCCGGAGTCATGTCATGCATTTAGTTGATGTAATATAAGCGAATTATAAGGGAAAGGTCCTGCGTCGAAAATAAAGGTGTCAGACGCTAAAGACATGCAGACCTCCACGTCGAATGAAACAGAGCAGAACTGCAAACAGACGCGTTGGGTAAAAGGTGAAAGTTGCATCGCGAGAAAACAAGGCAAGAGATAATAACTCATTACATACAACAACTGCCAGCGAGGTGCCGCTTTAGACTGCTCGTAAATCTTGCCCGGGGCAGTTAGTGATACTAGCCGTCAGGGTATTGTGCTGCCTACGGGCTATAAAACTGAACTGACGTCGGCAATGGTGTTACTGCGAGGCACGAAAAACTGCTGGCTCTACCTGATTTCCTAATCTCATGCAGAACTGTCTCGTTCGGTCCATGTTTCGTTACAGTCGTGGAGTCTCGGCCATTCTCGGCCGTTAGCTGCCGCACGCACGATGCCTGAACCTGCAGCTGGAACAGTACGAGGCACTCTGAATACTCTGTGTGCTCAGGATTTCTATTCAGTCATGTTCTCGGGGAAATCATTCCACCCCATTTGCGACTCCGGCCAGCAACGCTTCTTTTTACCGTTAAGTCCTGTCGTAATAAATCAGACGTAGGCAGCTGCAGTGCTGGCTGACTCAGCTACATAACAAGCTGAGACTGAAGCCGGACTCCGACACATCCCCTTTCCCGCCGAAGGCGTTTTTCCGTCCGCTATGCGCCGTCACGTGCAGCCGTGACCACGCGGTCCCCCGCTCCCGTCCCGGCGGAGCGGCCCGCTCACCGCCGGCCTGCAATATTAACCGGTGCCGGACGCCCCTCGGTCAGATCTGAAGATATCTCCTAATCAGCTGATACGTTGTCCAGGTGCCCGGCCGCCGGCGAGCGATCTAACTGTCGCGTGCGCCTGGCGGGCGGCGAATTATGGCGCCGTTGCGACGCCGTCCGGCGCGCGGGGACGCCGCCGCCCGACGGATGAACGGGAGACGGCCGCCGGCCGCGCCCGCAGGGAATACCCGCTCACGACGCCGCCAAAAAAGACGGCGCCGGCCGCGCGCTGGAACGGGAGCGTCACGGCGTCGGAGGCGCGCGCTCCGCCGCTGGAGGCCGCGGTGGCTCGTGTGCGGGTACCGCGATGGTATCGGGCAGTTTGTTATTCTGCCTCGGGCTGCATTAAATGTCGTCGGTGCGCGTGTTTTGTGCCCAGGGCGCCAAAGAGCGACGGCATGAACTCGACTCCAAGACTGTTTGGAAGTGGATGAGAAGCGAAAAGCTCAGTACACAGAACGTGGTCATTAAAATTAAGCGGTGAACATACCGCGAGCGTTACCGCCTGTCGAAATCAACGGAAACGGTGCACTGAAGCAAACTGAAACGTGCTTGCTCTTCTAGAAAAAAAACCCATAAGTGCCTCCACACTTACGTTTCGGCTGTTTGTTTTTAACTGCTTCTTACACATTGTTCTCCAGCAATGAAGAAGATCAGAACATCACTCGACCATTTTCTCTCCAACTCCAAACTGAAGATTAGTCAAGAACACCTCGTCTAGGAAACTATCTATGCAAAGAGTTCGTGAAGATTTAACGGGCATAGTTTTAATTATGCAGCGATTTCGGTTCCAGTCTTAATCTTCCATCACCTCCACAATTAGTTTGCCCGAATAATTTCAACCACGTAAATGTGGTTGGAACAAGGCAGATATTATCACCATTGCATTAGAAAGGAACGACTGAATAAGACCCATACCACAGAGACAGACTAAAACTGCAAGATTATTTGTAGCACCTTAAAAAGAATATTCAGAGATGTTGGGGAGAATATTCGTCAAGAACGTACCCGTTTTCAACAACCATGCACTCTTCATCGGAAGAATGACATTATTAAGGCAAAGACGAACCATTTTACTACGTTTATACATATTGTGCCTGCTGGGTGCCTACACCAAAGCTTTAGCTAAGCGATGTAATTTTTCCAAACCCTGTAAAGGCTGCAAATGGCCAAGGTATGCCACCAAATGGGACCGTGAGGGATGTATCTGACTGCTAATTGCTCCCGGTGCGGACCCCGTTGTCCAGTCCTTACAAGATGAAGGGTCGAGAAAATGGCAAGGTCCCAGGACAGAAAAGTTTTCAGATCAACTGATGAACAACGTCACAGTTAATTTTTGTTCCTGTCAAATCCAGAGGAAGGCTTAAGTTTCTCTGGTGTATTAGTCATCATGGGAGTTAAATACACGTACTGGAATTAGCATTCACTGCGTCAGAGATACCCCTAGCATCGCATTTTGCTCACCTGGTGATGACCTGAGGACATCACCTTGCGTACGGACATGTAAAGTTTTCCTGCCTACTAACAGTCCAAGAGATTGTGCTGTGCTCCATTTCGAAAAAAAATCCGGAGTTTTCAAATATTGACATAGCTTGACCATAGTTGACATCACCGAGGCAAACCACGTTTTTTTCGTATGGAAGTTAACTTATGCGGACAATGATTCCGCAAGTGCTACTTCTTCGACGTTTCACCCCGTTTGACTTGATGAATTTGATCTAGATCATTCAGTTTCTGGTAGCAGTGGGATCATCTTGCATACTTCCTTGTCACATTTCACAGTGGGAGTCGGCCGAATAGAACGGAAGAGAGAGAGGGAGGGAAAATATGCCCCCCTGCCGAAACGTGTAATGTTCAGCCGTCTAGGAAGATAGCAAGGGAGGGGAAGAATATGTCCCCTACCAAAATGTGTAATGTTCAGCCGTCCAGAAAGATAGAAAGAGTGGGAAAAACATGTCCCTCTACTAAAATGTGTAATGTTCAGCCGTCCACCAACGCGCGTTTTACCACTCGCGTTGGTGAACGCCTGAACAGACAGATAGCCAACCATGCCCGAACCACCATCGCATTGGTCGGGGTTTCTGGAAACAATGGATGTAGCTACGATTCAGATATTGGGGGGGGAGAGACTGACTGGAACCCACCAAAAATAAGAAGTGCGGGGCAAAAATCACTTCTTCGGGCGTTGCTCGACAAACTACGGTTAAAATCCTCCTTTTTAGAATTTAAGGGACAAGATATTATTTCGCCGATGGAAAATAGCTATTTGATACCTTAAAAATTGTGGGGACAAATCAGCACTTCTGGAAGACTCCGGGGGACGGCAGCTCCTGCAGAGGAAACTCCTATGCTAAAAACCTCCACCACTTCTTATTTTTGAACTCCTGATCGGGATGGCATGTTCATTATTGCCCTTTTAACTAGCCGAAATACTGAGATGATACTTGGGGGAAAGATCTCAGTTACTGAAGTTTACCTTTTCACCATTCAACGCCTGCGCGCGAAATGCGGTGGGCCGCCGGCCGCGCGGCCAGAAGCCGCCGCGGCGCCCTCCACCAGAGCAACGTATGACGACCTCTTTTGGGAGCTACGTATGACGACCTCTCATAAAACACATTTTATCTCAGTTACTTTGGTTTTGGTATCATGAGACACTTAGACGTACAATGAAACGGTGATTGCCATTGCAGGAGGCAATGATGACTGCTTCTCCAGTTTAGGCTTAATGATGTGAAAACTGTTAGATTTTACCGGCAAAGATGAATACAACTTTGTTATCGCATGTCCTTTATTGATGAACCTAAAACTGAAAGTGTTGCAATCTAAACATCGCAAGATTTTTCTTTTCATTAGTTACATGATGATATATGATTTATTATTTTTTAACATGCTCTGTTTTTTCAGGATGACCATGCAGGCGGGCGCCGCGACTCTGCTGCGCCGGTTTTCCGTGTTCCGTGAGCCACAGAGCAGCTCACTTGTGCTCATTTACAATCCTCAAATGTGCCATCTCAGTGGCTTCGGAGGGCAAGACACCTGATAGCCAACGCTCGAGTATTCGGAACACTGTCTGCCTCTGCGATTGGCGGCCTAGTGCAGGCAGTAAATTATCTAGCCCATTTGAGGCGGCGACGACATAATTACAGCTGCAATTGGTGATAAATCTCCCCCGACAGCGGCAAGGGCGGCTTCGGGAGGTCCGTGGCTCGTCGGTAACGACGCTGTTATCCAGGAAACGTGTAAGCGCCGCGTCCAACTGCGATCTGCATCAGTGTCGCGTCCGCCTGCGACCTGCATCAGCGCTGCGTCCGCCTGAGATGTGTTTCAGTGCCGCGTCCGATCGAGACTTGCATCAGTTCTGCCTCCTCCGGCTGCGACATTCGTCAGTGGGGAGTCCGACTGCGACCTGTATCAGTACAGCGTCCGACCACGATCCGTTTCAGTGCCGCGCTCGACTTCGACCTGTACAATCATGGGTGTAGCCATGGTTCAGAAATGGGGGAAGAGCTGACTGCAATCCACAACAAGATTGGGCAGGGCAAGGAGTAGAAATCACTTTTCTCGGGCGTAGCACGACGAACTACGGTTGAAGTCCCTTTTATTAGATTTCAGAGTTGAAAAAAATCGTGTTGCCAAAGGGAAGTATGTTTTTGGTACCTTAAAAATCGGGGTGGGGGATGAATCACCTCATGTGGAAAACCGCGGGGAATATGTCCCGGCGGCCCCACATAGATTGCCCCCATGAGTACCAGTATCTCGTCTGCCCACGGAAGGCGCCAGTACCTCGTCTGATCACGACCTGGATCAGTACCGTGACGGACTTAGTCCTGCGTCAGTGCCGCGCCCGGCTGAGACCTTTGTCAGCATCACTTACAGCTGCGATCTACGTAAGTGCGGCGTCCGACTCCTGTCCGCCGCCCTGACGAATCATTTTCAGGTTGCTGGGCCGCTATTGTCCCCATGACAGGTTGGACTAGCACTGGACGTGAATTCTGTAAGAAGAAAAATAATAGGTGTAGCTTACCAAAAGAGGTCATGTTTGGATGGGGCAAATTTTAACCAATATGCCACGTTAATACATGGCAACGAGTCGGTTGTGATCGCACAATGCGCGTTCGTGTATTTAAGACGAACGTGCAAAAATTGCGTCTTGTAAAAGACGCGCGTCGGATTCAGTCATTTTGCATGACCGAATGGGAAAGGAAGAATTGATTAGCTTGGAGGTCTTACTTTGTGGACGTTGAGCAGCACATTGCATTGTGCTTCATTAGCATATTGAATTATTCGCGATCAGGGCATCTCGGGTTTACTTCTGGTACAGTTAATGTCTTACATTGTTCATTCCCTACATATGACGAGCAAATGTATATTAATACAAAGCAGCTTAAATGCAACCTGTTCTTCAGTAATTAAGAATCTAATCACTATGGATAATCCTCGGACGAAAAATTGTCCGCTTTTTACTTTTCAAAGTTTTACTGCTTTACTGTTCAACTTTTGCTGTCTATTCCGCAATGCACGAATGGCTTTATTAAACATGTGGAGTTAAATATGGTTCGTCATGTACAGACCGAACTTTGACAATGCTACAGAAAGTCTATCAAAATGCCATATGAAAACAGTACCATCCTGCGTTACCTGAAAACCACCGCAAATACTAACATCCAGGTCAGCAAAGAAGACTATGTCGCTGCCCGCCTCCTCAGCGCTCCCCCACATGCATACCTAATATCGCCGACCTAATGATGCCATGGCATTTTGATGACCCGGGCATGTTGGCACTGATGGTCTCGGCGGTCGGAAAGGTGGTGCGGATTACTCCCAACACGCGGAGGGTGTATTACCGCGTGGCAGACGTCCGATACGAAGCTCACCACAATGGTGTATCGCCTCTTTTTGCAGATATCCACCGGCGCGACTGCGCGCCAGTGGGGGAAGCTGTGTACTGTCAGCCACGTGCCTGAAAATCCTTAGTTCATTCTAAAAACTTGACGTAATGTAAGCGGAGAAGGTCATCGTCTTTTTTCAAACGCGTGTCAAAAAAGCTGATCGGAGTCCAGGCTGACCGGGACTGCAACAAATTGTAGCAGGAACTGCCAGACAATGACTGACGGCTTACGGACCTTTCGAGAGGATTCGGACATACAGCCGTGCAACAGCACTGGTTCCAGAGTGTCGCGTCTAATGCATACCAAAATCATCCTTATGGCGCGCGAGTCTCACTATGATGTGCCTGGCAATGGCAAGAACCGAAGTACCACCCCCGCTATTATAATCGAAATGAAACCATGCTGACGGGCGGCCAGTTGCAGGCCACATATCATCACAGACTCCGAGCACCGCTCTCCGGCCGAGCCATTGCGTCACCGGCGCGAGTCAATGGCCGCCCCTCTCTGACACACGCGGCGCGTTTCGCCTTTTCGGACGGGGTCGAGCCGCCGGCCGGCGTCAGCCAGCCATCGAACGATTGCCGCCGCCGGCCGGCGCACCTGGTGCCAGTGTTTAGCTCCAATTTCCCAAATGCACCTCGGCGCCGATCAATCACCGATCAAGTGTTAAATATTCCGGGCGGCGAGTGAGGCCATCGGCGGCCGACCGGCGGAGAGCGCCGCCCCTCTGCCTCCTCCGCCGCTCTCCCCGCCGCTGCGTCCACCATCCGTAAGTGGAGAGTTGGTCTGAGTCAGGTCTTAGCGAAGAAGGGCGCGAAATTATTGAGAGATCCGATAATGGACACGGAGATGAAAGGTCGTCCGAATTCGCCCGGCTACGATCGCTGCAGGATATTTTCGCCGGACGTGATAGATGGCCGGCGCCGGCGGACCCTGTGACGTCACACGCAGCCAGGCGGCGATCTTGGCGCGGCGGGGGGCCGCGCGGCAGCAAACAAATGCCGCGTAACGCGGTAAAGGACGCTCACTTTGACCGATACACCCGACCTGGTTTCGCTGTCCACAAGTCTTGTCACGTTACATCTGAACGTAATTGACAGCCATCTTTGTTCAGCAAAACAATCGCTTTCTGAAAAATCAGGAACAACAGCTGGACGACACACTGCTTAATTGCGGGGACTTTTCATGATGAAGTCTCAGGAGCCTCTTTGCGCAGGTCCCGCACGAACATGGTAACCTGTTGGCCACACGGACACGTTTATCTTGAGGAAGTCCGCTATTGCTCGCAGCCCCATCCATACCTCAGGATGGTCCGGGCGGCGGGGGCGCGTGCCTCGGTCGGCCGCTGCCATTGTTGGCGTGACAGGCGGCGGGATTGCTCCATCAGAGGCGTGCCCAGGCCCCATCAGGCCCCATCAGGCCCCATCAGCGCACACAAGACAGCGACGGCACGGAAACGGCGTGTACAAAACACCCACACACCGTGATGATTGAACCAAAACGTTTTTTTCTTCATTTTTTTTTAGGCGCAACGGTTTGTTGTTTATGTTTACACTTGCGTAATGAACGACATTGGTGCTTATTACGGAGATTATTTTAAGTGCTGCAATGACGAGTGCGCAAGTAAAAATGTCAATGCATCAGCCACTAGTCCGTGCACACTCCACAATGCTGGATGTTTTTTTCAACTCATGTGCGTAAAATTGTTTTTTTTTTTAAGTTGGCAGGACCAGCAGTGCTACATCATAAGGCTAATGATAAAGTTTTCTAAATTTGGCAGGAGGCACCGCCCTACCAGCCCTTTTGCTCCTCCACCCTTAGTGTCGTTCTACATCCGGTATCTTGACTTCTTCATCACCGCTCCATATCCGGAACGAAATCAGACAAATCTGGAGAATCTGCGTCATGCGCTCGCAAACGAACGGCATAACCGATCCGTGAGCCGTGCCCTCTCGGTACCGGGCCAAATGCATTCGCCTGCTCGTGGAATCGAACCCAACGCCTGCCAGGTACCTTATCTTATGTCCCACTTCATATCCATCCAGACACTGTGATGGCTTCAGTATATTCAAGATCATTCTACAAAAACTGTCCAGGCGCTATGGTGATTTGTAAGATGCTCTCTTGGTATCGCTTTATTTGGAAGGCATGAGGCATGAGTCCAGCTTTCATGAATGCATGCTATGGCGAACAAGCATGAAGACGTATCACTAAAAGAATGGCAGTGCTTTTCACGTTCAATTACCTGCCATTAAAAGGAGGTCCGAAGCTAAATTTGGTACCAGGAGCAACAACGGAAACAGGACAGCATAAACAGCATAAACATGTTGACGCATTTTTGCAATTAATTTTGAGACGCCGGCACCGGAACAGACAACACAGACGGATCACAGCAAGGCGCTTGGCGCATTTTACGCCAAGCATGGAGCGCTGGCATATGATTCGCGGTTTCACATTTCAAGAAGTTGGGCAAAATAAAACACCATTTGCCGCGTACCAGAGACATGGAGCCAGGGACACCCATGAAGAGGAAGACTGGAAGTGGCCACAAGGCATTGCTAATGCCGTCTGAAAAGGTGCACGCGCTCCATTGGGTACATAAGGGAGCACTTGGGGTCTCACAGAGCTCTCACGTTTCCAAATTTGAAATAAGCTAAGTATATACGTATATATATGTATATATATATGCGAAAAATCATTCAAAAAGACGCATCCGATGTTTTAATACTGGCCAAAAGTTTCTGCAACAAAAGACAAACAGAAAACAAAACAGAAAGTCCAGAAGCCACGCAGGACCGTCCTGAAGCCGCCTGAAGATGATGCAATAATCATGGACGATGAGACATATTTCATCTAAACAAGACTGGTGTAGTGTCAAGTAAGGGATTTTCCTTTCATGATAAAGAAAACATCCTCGGCGAAGTCAAATTTTGCTCTAGAGAGAAATTCCCAGAGAAGGTCATGTTCTGACAGACGATCGCTAGCAAAGGCGTAAGTGAGCCGTTTTTCGCCGGGAAAGAGACCATGAATGGGTAGTTGCACCTAAAAGAAAAAGAATGCACCTCTCGGCTGTTAAAGTCTATAGTTAAACATCGCCGAAAACACAACATATGATTTTGGCTCGACCACGCCAACGCGCAGTAAAAGCAAAAGGTGCTGGATGAGCTGGAAAAGCTAAAAACACCTTACGTTAAGCACGCGGAGAACCCACCCGCAGCACCACAGCTCCGAGCGATCCAGCGTTGCTAGGCCACACGTAACCATCATGTGCAACAGGTGGCTGGATACCTGCCAGATTAAGTGCAGAATCGGACAACAAATGAAGAGGGTCAGCGCGGAACGTTGTCAAAGTCTGATGTCAAGAATCAAAATAAAAGTCCGGAAAGCTCCTGGGGGGAAACCAAGTTCCTATACGACTGTGTCAGCGCATGGCTGTTACCTCCTGAAAATCAAATGATGCACTGCACGTCGTGATTGAACACGACTGATGGAGAATTTACAGTCAAAGAAATTAACATTTTTTAGTGTCTTACCTTTAGGTAGATCCAGGAGATCCATGGCTTTTACAATAAGGTATCTTAAAGGCGCCTTACATTCATACGACTTTAAGTCGTAAGAGTAGAGCAAAAATGGTTGTCTATTATTTTCACGAAATCTGTTCGTGCGTGTAAATATAATAAACTGCAAACTAAGGCGATCTTTCCTAATGTTTTTGAGACGAGCAACACATCTAGATGGGAACATCAGGACAAAATGGTTTCAATACGGTGTATTAAAACCATTTTGCATTCACAGAACAATCACGGCTGGTGCATTTATAGAACAATCCCGGCTATTATGTCGTTCGTCAGATATTTTCCGATGCTTTCAATTATGCAAACTCCGATTACATTTAAGGGGCCTAAAAAACTGCATTTGAAGATGTAAGAAATTGTTCACGGGAAGGACAAGGATGGTCGTCGACTGCTACGGCCCCCGGAGCACGCTTCTGTTGGCTGTTCTTTTTACGCTATTCGAATATAAATCTTCTGAGTTGTATAACTTTCGTTGTGTTACGACTTAAATGAGCCATTGTGCTTCATCTGCGGTTTAGCCATTGTTAGGCGCGAAATTTGACCGCCCCAAACGAAAGTATGCGTTAAATCTGCTGTACAACATTTTTGGTTGTTGCTATTTATTGTATTTCGCTCTGGTTCATTTTTTTTAGCAGACCAAGGGCAAGCCTAGTTGATTACAGACATGAGAGCCAAACCACTGAGGAAACGGGTAAATGACTTGTCAACTTTTACTTACCATAAAATTTTAACTGCGTCTTTTGGCGTTTCTTGGGAAGCAGCATTGATGTATGTGCCCATGCTCAAATTCTTACTCACAATGCAGCCCCAGACATGAACCCTCAAGCAGCTGTCATTAACACAAAAAAAACATTCTTTTGCCAACTTTGAAAGTTGAAAGCAAACCTCACCACGACCTTCTGACTGGGGATTCTGACAGACAAACTGACACGACCTTCACGATCTGGGGGGAGGCAGGTCTTCCAACCTGGCCTTCCAGTAGCATCTATCTACTACAGTGATGTGAAAATGAAATCACGAAAAACTCGCGTATATCTTAATGAAGCCACTTGGAACTGCGATTTTTTTTTCATTTATTTAGACTGGTTCGCAGGTCAGTCTGGCTATGTCGCACATGTCACATGCCACTACGTTTCTGCAGTGCTTGACTGGCCGTGTCCCTTAGGACGCTGGGAGCACCTGAATGATTCACAGGTGCAATTTTAGGCCTTCTGGTGTCATTCCTAAGGTACGTATGGGCTCATACAGTTTTTCTTTGCTCCATTCTGTGAACTCTGTGACCTGTGTAGTGTGTAGCGACCACGTTTCGAACAGGGACTGAGAATTTCCGAACAGATTTTCGCCGACATTTCTCCTTCAATATGTAACAAGAAGCCCACTACCTTTCCTATGGTAGATTTGCATTCATCAGCGGCTATCGAGACGAGACTGTGTTATGGGTGTTCCTAGCTACCCAATATATTAGCGTCTGCAAACTAATCTGTGAAAGGTGAGTCTAAAGACGGTTTCGTGGAAGACAGGGTTCTCGTGAAACGATGGCATTGTAAGATGCAAAGGGATGCGAAATACTGCTATTTGCAAGAAAATCTTTTGCCTGTCTATACGCCTCGTCATGACCAACATCTGCAACATTAAAACAATGGTGGGAAAAATCAATATGGTAAAGATAAGACAATAAACGAACGAACGGTATTTGCAAGGAAAAGACTGTAGACATCTATGTAGACATCTACACTCTGCGTCGTGACCAACAGACTCAACTATGCCGTGTTTACAGGAATTGCAGCGATTCAGGAAAAATCAGCAATGATTAGGATAAGAACTCTAAAAACTCATCACATTCCTTAAATGTCTCGTTCGATTAATGCATGCGTTGTACCACGCATCATTGCTTTCTAGCCCCCGTTTGTCGTGGAACTCAGGACGACACGGCTACCCCAAAAATTCCGTATGGTGGAATATCAAATACAAGAATACTGGGAAAAATACCAAAAGCAAAATGCCAAACACGATAGATATCGACAAAAGCGAAAGGCAAATGGGAAAACATCGAGTGACAGGACATTGGACATAGAAAAATATCAAATAGGGTTATTTTAAGAAATCGAAAAGATTGCGAGACAAAATACTGGATGAACAAATAACCGACACAATATATAGAGTTGGAAAAATATGTACCTCGATTAACATCAAAATGACAAAATGCCGAACTGCAAAATACTGAGAGGTCATACTTTATACCATGGTGTCAGGGACGGCCATCGTACTTGGGCGGGCACAGAATGACCAACTTTCACATCACAAAACGTGGAGTGGAACAATATGTGCCTGCTAAATATCTCAAAGGATAACAATTATACCAGGGCATGAACCTGATGATGACGCGGTCAAAACTTCCGTTTGTCAAGATCACGGACGGAATTCCAGTCCCCATTTTTCAAAATTTTCCCGTTCCTTCTTTCCAAGTTGTGGCTGTTGTTGACTGATGTGGTAATCAGCACAGGCCGTCGCCGGAGGGCGGGGTATGTCCCACGCTTGTTGTATCCGGGACGCCGGAGAGAAATATTTCCTAGCCCACTGCAATGCATTGCTGCCAGCTGGAAGACCCCAAGCACACGGTCCATACAGTCACATTCTATACAGCCCATTACATACAGTTACAATTCATCCTCAAATGCCACTGGGAAAAGAGCAAGGGATTTTCTGGCGCTCAAGACTCAAACCCACATACTATATGACGTAAAATGTCAGTGTTTTTGCAGCCACACCATCAGGTCCAGTTGTGCGGCCAGGATATTTGTCTGGTCGGCTCACTCCAACAACTCTTTGAACTAACCGGAACATTCATTTCAGAGAATCTAGCTAAATGGCAAAGACACTTAAAAGATTATGAATAAACCCTGGAAAGCTTTCAGGACGTTTCTCCTGGGATTCCCCGTACAGTTTTCGGGAAAAGTCCGCGCCCGTACCCACCGTGTTGCGCTTCTAAGTGTCTTGCGATATTTTTCACTTCGTTATTTATCCGGTGCTTTACTGATTATTGATTCCGTCATTCAATTATCCACGATTCGGTGTATAGTCGGTATATAGCCAACTGATACTGATACTGCTTCGACATTTCTGCTGAACATTTTGCATTCGATGTTTCTTTTCATTTCATGTTTAGTTCGGCGAAATAATTGCTTTGCCACATTAATCACCAGATCGACATCTTCCATGTCATATTTTCCCGTTAGAGATTTACGTCCGCCGTTATTTATTTTGTTCTTCGTTTCGTGTTCGTTGACTTGTTTTCCACATTTTTCCATTCGATATCATACAGTATCATGCCCTCTAATCGAACGAAGTATGTCAAAAAATTTAGTCCCACTTCTACAAAAATGGTTGATTTGGGACCAGTATCATTTAGAAATTGCATTAAGAAGCGCTATATGCCACGCGGAGTCAAATATCAGACCATTTTGGATTTTAGTGAGCTCTAAGTATATTAGATTGGTGTGGTTCAAACTAGCGTATTCATCATGGGAAGGCAAACCGTTGCGAAAAACGGTCATTTTGAAGGCAATAGTGGATGGCTTAAAAAACGCAACTTCTTCGGAAGTAGACTACGTAGAAACAGGGCAGCCCTGGCTTTCGGGATACGCCTGCATAAAAGATAATTACGTTCTTTTTTCTAGAGCCCTAGATTTGTTCTTCGCCTCTAACCTAATAGCTAATCAGCCCTTTCCCCGCTCACATTCCGACCGCATTGTTTTGGGCTTTTCCTTTTTCGGTGTTGTCGCACCATAAAAAATGTTAATAGCATATGCCATTTCCGTGCACTACCACTGGTGAATCAGACTTACGAAAAATTAATAGACAAAGCATTTTTGCAATGCCTTTGCATCTGGACATCAGTATTATGACTTAACAGTAAACTCTGTATGTAATGTATTGGCATGTGTATTAATCCAACGCATTATTTTATTTACATACATAACCCTATGTTTACACTTCCACTGGTGATACACGTGTCGCTGGAAAATGGATGGACGAGGCACCTTTGCAGTGACTTAGCATTTGAAAAAAATGTTACGTCTCTTCAAAAAAACCCATATTAGATTTCATGACTTCGAACATTCGCGCATTCCTCCGTCCCCAATTACCCAGTTTCGTCTTGACTGGGGGGCGGGGCTGGCGAGTCCGCTGCGGTGGCTGAGCACCTTCCAAGTTAACATGTTAGACCGGCCCTGAGCTTCACGACACACTCTGATTTTTTGTAAGGTGCAGATGTCTGGAGATATTTGCGCACTCATGCTGATGTTTTTACACCCATAGTTGTTTGAATCATAAGACGTTGCCCGCAAAGCATGCTTTGAGCCTCGGATTTCGTGACATCTAGCGGCGATATTTAAAAGCTTGCTTTCCATTGATCCCCAGTAGACTGCACCGAGTCTGTTTTACCAATGTCTCCCGAGGTCAAAGTGCTCTGCAGTGGAGAGTTTCGAACCATAGTCCTTGATGAGGCGATCTCCTTGCGAGGGCCCCTATGCTGCTGCTCCGATGGTCCTGAACTGAAGCGATATTTCGTCAGGACCGTGTCAGATAGCGCGGGAACAACACATCCTGTGGAATTTTCGGCTTCCGGTCACGTCAGGTCACTGACCGAGGCCATGTAAAAAAGATCAACCTTCGATTTTTCAAAAATCCTCCTACGAACCTTCAACGAACGAGCCAACCAACCTATGAAAAAAGTTCTACGAACGACGTGCGATCGATCGACCCGAAACTTTCAGGGATAGTAGTCGAGGACATTCTTAAGAAATGCGTTACCTCAGATTTTTGTCAAGGCAAAGGTCAGCTACCTGAAATCCGCTAAATTTCGCCCTGTTGCCCTACTTTTGGTGGCTTTAAACCCTATTCCCGGAGGGCTAGACGGTATGGCCGATTCCCGGCAGGGGGGATTCGGACCCCCCCCCCCCTGAGATCTCGAGAACTTCTCGCCCGATTTCATCGCAACAAACGGCAATCGATTTACCGTGACGTGAACTACATTTTTATAAAAACATATTTTCAAAATTTTGAAATTTGTGGATGCAGGGGGAAAAAATGTCAAAATGGGGGGTACTTTTGGACTTCTTATAACTCCGTTGTTTATCGACCAATTTCAATGAAACTGGCATGAATCGAGAGATTATGGATGGGACTTTTACCATGGGTCCACAAATCTGAAATTTTGGGAAAATTCATGGGCGTTCACAGGGTTTCAAAAATAGGAGGATTAGTTTTCTAACAACTGAATGAACAAAAAAGGTAAAAACACTTTTTTGGCTTGTGTTAGTCATGCGATACTAAAGAAGTAAAAATCGCATTACAATGTTTGTATAATGTTAGCATAGGTGGTGCCAGGGACATGAAAAAGGGGAACTGTCATGGTCACACGTTCTTCAGATCAACTTCTGACCTTTGACCTTAAATGACTTTCAGTGACCTTGGGGTCACCTGGAATGATCCCGTGTGTATTTGGTATTATCTGTTACCGTTGCCAATCATCTGAATTCACTCTCTTCCAAACATTTCATTTTATGGCTATTGCGATATAGGGCACGCGCAATAACATTTTAGGTTATGGCTCTGTGACCCGATCAGATATCAAGCTGAAACTTGGTACAGAAGTAGAGGGTAGCCTTCTACGTCATATATATTTCGGGTTTGGCGTTTGAAGAAACGGCGCCAAAATTATTGCAAAACAAATTTTGACTTTTGACCTTGACCTGACCTTGTAAAGTGACCTCAGATAAACAAAATTTCGTGTGCAAGTTGCCCAACTATTTAGCTATACATCCATATAAAGTTTTAAGTTCTATCTTAAAAACTCTGTTTTAGCAGACATTTTTATTTTACCCTCAACAAGGCCAAAAATGGCCTGAGGTGCCTCCCAAAAACGTTGCCTGACTCCGCTCCTGAGCAAAGAAGAATTGCGAAATTTTGTCACAGCGCGTAGAAAACATAGCTAGGAAAAGTCACCAAGTTTCGTGAAGCTGCGTTAAAAAGCCTGGAATTGGCAAGCAAAAAAACCCGAGGGGGGCGGATTCAGCCCTCTGCCGGGAATAGGGTTAAGCCGCTTTTCGGCTCGTTGGTACCTGCTCTGGCGGATCCAGCCGCCAGTTTTTTTTTCGGGGGAGGGACCAAATTGTTTCGCCGTAAAATCTATCTTACCCGAAATATGGATTTTCTCTGGGATTTTAGGCCACTTTGTTTCATTGTTTTCAGGTAAAATGTTTTTTCTAACAAAATTTCACTACAGCATCTCAAGAATACGAAAGGTGCGCGCCAACCTTTCATTGCCTGAATCATCCTAGACTGCCCATATTTATGCCGTTTTATCGTGCAGCACAAATAAAATTGCAACTTTCTCACATCCTGAACACTTCCTTTAAACTCCGAAAGCTGTTTTTCTGACGGGAGTGCACTGTACAGTATTACAGCGGTGTGAAATGGTGCATACCTACATTTGTTTTACACAGATGCTGTTTGTTTTACCGTTGATGTTGTGATTCCTTCGATTCTCGGTCCATGTAGCAGCAATGGAAGCGTGTACTCCAAATGCCATGCTCAGTGACTGACGATCCTCGCCTGCACATGCGCTCTGCTCCTCTCTGGAGCATGCTGACCCCGTGGCCATACAGTCGCTTCCGCGCGACCTGATAGGGGACCATGGGTCGGCGGCGGCGGCGGCGGCAGCGGCCGGTCACGGGGCCACAGTGCTGCTGCAGTGGCACAAGCTAATGGGGGACACAACAGTTCACAACATAACAGGGCCGTGGGAAAGATTTTGCGACGGGGGACTAACTAAAGTTGGGTCCCTAACATTGGCCGATGGCCCCCAGCGTTGCACCCATGATTTCCTAGGGGGGCTTGACCTCAGGATGACCTCCGGTTTCACGGTTTCAGGGAGCCGGCATATCGCGTTTGTTCTGTTGCAGACATCATTAAGTGCTGTACCTGCGTATAAATGGCATAAATGTCTTATTGTTGTGCACCGAAGATACACGACGACAAAATGAATGGAATTTATGTATGACCATGTTTTGTGCATTTTTGCAGGCATTATTGTGTACCGGGAGTTTACCGTGTCGAAGTCGCGCGGAATTTTTACGTATTAATGTACTTTTCAGCATTTTGAAAGGAATTATTACGTCGGGAAATTTTGCGCTCCGAAGTCGCGCGCTATTTTTGTCTCACAGCACAGCACAATCGGATTCCAGTTATACATATAATTTTTCTGGGGGTGGTGTGTTAAAAGGCTGGACAATGAGCATGTCAACATATTTTTCAAGTACCACTTGTAGAAATTATGAGGGTATTGGATAAAGGGGTCAGAGTCCGTGCAACAAGCACTGCTCGGTGCAAGCTCTGATTCCAAAGCACCCTAGCAAACTATCCGGATCAAACTGATAAAAAAGCCACGGTGTCGAATAGTATCACTCCTTCTATCAGCAATGCGCTCTTTATGATGCAATATCTTTCCCCAATTTTGGCAGCGCTGTCCAGAAGTTGGCTGGCCATTAACCCTATTCCCGGAGGGCTAGACGGTATGGTCGATTCCCGGCAGGGGGGGCGGATTCGGTCCCCCCCTGAGATCTCGAGAACTACTTGTCCGATTTCATCGCAACAAACGGCAATCGATTCGCCGTGACGTGAACTACATTTTTACAAAAAGAAATTTTTAAAATTTCGAAATTTGTGGATACAGGAGGCAAAAAAGGTCAAAATGGGGGGTGCTTTTGGACTTCTTATAATTCCGTTGTTTATGGACCGATTTCGATGAAACTGGCATGAATCGAGAGATTATGGATAGGGCTTTTACCATGGGTCCGCAAATTTGAAATTTTGAGAAAATTCATGGGCGTTCACAGGGTTTCAAAAATAGGAGGATTAGTTTTATAACAACTGAATGAAGAAAAGAGGCAAACACCCTTTTTTGGCTTCTGCTAGTCATGTTATACTAAAGAAGTACAAATCGCATTGCAATGTTTGTATAATGTTAGCATAGGCGGTGCCAGGGATATGAAAAAGGGGGAACTGTCACGGTCACACGTTTCTCAGATCAACTTGTGACCTTTAACCTTAAATGACCTCCAGTGACCTTGGGGTCACCTGGAATGATCTCGTGTGCATTAAATATTATCTGGAAACGTTTTCAATCATTTGAATTCACTCTATTTGAAAAATTTCATTTTTTGGCTATTGCGATATAGCGTACGCGCCCTGACATTTTAGGTCATATTTCCGTGACCCAACCCGATATCAAGCTGAAACCTGGTACACAAGTAGAGGGCATCCTTCTACGTCACATATATTCCGGGTTTTGTATTTGAAAAAATGGCGCCGAAATTATTGCGAAAAAACAAATTTTGACTTTTGACCTTGACCTGACCTTGTAAAATGACCTCAGATAAACAAAATTACATTTGCACATTGCCCAACTACTTAGCTATACATCCATGCAAAGTTTTAAGTTGTAGCTTTAAAACTCTGTTTTTGGCAGACATTTTCCTTTTACCCTTAACATGGCCAAAAATGGCATGAGGTGCCTCCCAAAAGCGTTGCCTGGCTCCGCCCCTGAGCAAAATAGAATTTTGAAATTTTGTCACAGCACGTCGAAAGAATAGCTAGGAAAAGTCACCAAGTTTCGTGAAGCTGCGTTAAAAAGCCTGGAATTGGCAAGCAAAAAACCCGAGGGGGGGTGGATTCCGCCCCCCTGCCGGGAATAGGGTTAAGTGTGCAGTACAGTGCACTTTTTGACGAACCAGTCCACCTACTCTATACGTCAGTTTTACAGCCCAGACTTTGCATAGATATTGCAGCGTGACGTAAGTGCACGATTGTGAAGAATACATCCAGCGGAATTAGGAGGCGATGAGCTTTTCATTTTTTTCATCGCGTCTTTCTCAAGCCCTCCTCAAATTAATATCCCAGCTAACTCCGTAACAGAACGATAGTGGGGTTAGTGAAGGGCGTGCAGCTACAGACAATACACCTAGGTAGTTAAGTGATTTGGGTATGGGTCTGATGGCGTTGTAATTATTTTTATTTGTATTTTTTTCGTTTTTGGGACGTTCCACAAGTTATAGCGCATTCTTTCGATATTAATTTCCCGCTGTGTCGTGAATCAAGAACAGTCAAAATTCACTTACAATATTGACAGATACTCTATACAAACAGGCAAGCACACATTTTCATAAGGTGACGGTGGTGGGCACTGGCTCGATGCTGCCCCTAATATGATATTTCATGTGGGCTTTCATGTGGCTCGAAATGAGTAGGTAAGCAAAAATTATAGCGTTTGCTATTCAGAAAATCCTATTAAACATTTGGTCAGCGACAAAATTGGTGAATTCCCGCGCTGAAAGTGCACGGCAATCCAACTCCTCGAAAGCCAGGTCCCATCGTGTTTGTAAATTGCAACTTAATATAGCATAGTCAAATATCTGATTTACCAACTCACATCATTTCATACTTCTGTTGTAGGAGCTGCCAAAAAGCCCCTGAGTTCCAATTCTGGTTGGTAGCTCCTTGCGGTGAATAGTAAAAATAATATATTTTAGCGAGCCGAGAACTTTATCTCGAAAGGTCGCTTCCATCAACCCTGAACAATGACTTAGCTTGAATGGACATAAGCTATAGCTATAATCTACCACATCTCTAAGTGCACCTACACTCAATATTTCGCTTGCGTTAACGTCTGTTTTCTGTCTTTCCTTCTTACTTACGATATTTAAGAGAAATTTGTAATCTGATGGGGCCCCTTTTTACTGCACAGCAAGGGACCCTTTTGCAGGAAAGCAGGGGTTTCCTTACAGATTAGCAGGGAGTCCATTTACAGCCTAGCAAGGAACCCATTCACAGACCACCAAAGTGCCTCTTACAGGTCAGTGGGGGCAGCTTTACAGACTGCAGGAAGCCTCCTTACAGACCAGCAGGGGGCCCCAATTACAGCTCAGCGAGGGCCCCATTAACAGGCAAGCCGGGAGCATCTTACATATCAACAGTGTCCCTTTCACAGGAAAGAGGAATATGTCTTTTCCTGTACAGGAAAGAGACCTTTCGGCATTTGTTCTTTAAATATTGGACGTAATAACTTACCTCGCCTTCATAACCTACATTTCTCTTCCATTTTCTTCGAACAAATACTGTTCCACTTTCTCCTGCCTGAAGTCTCAAAGGATAGCAAGTCTCTTCGTCTTCAGACCTGCGGCGGTATGATGTGGGCTTCTCTGCACAAATCCGCTTTGATCCCGGACCGGCCACCTCAGGTGGCAATGCGTAGGTAGTATGTTCTGAGGGGGAATTATAGTTTTAGTATCATTCACGCCAGAGTGAAGGAAACAACTGAAGTGCTCACAAATCTAGGTTTTCTTCGAAATGCAGCGGATTTTCTGTTATCTTCCACACATTAATTGTCGAAAATGCGGAGGATTTTCCTGTGCCTTTTTTTCTTCTGCTGATTTCAGTTTCCAGCCAGACAACCCATTGCTGATATTTTCGGAAGGTTTCCTTTTGGGGGAGGCAAAAGACATGATGGCTCCCTTTCCGGGCTTTTGGGGGGGGTCATGCCATACTGCCCCCCTCCCCGATACGCCAGTGTGTGCCTGCAATGCATTCTTGGGCCAAGGAAGTCACTAAACACGACAAATAATGTTGACCCACATGAAGGATCATGAGGTCAGGTCAGGTCACATTTTGCGTGAACTGGCAAAAGAGTCTTAGACCCCGTTTCGATGATTCCTAGGTAAAAATATGCACTGAAGTCGAATTTGCAGTCCAAAATTGCACCAAGGCTCTTCAAAGCTATGAAATGGCCTTAGGTCACCTGAGGTTATGCGAAGTCATCTTGGTAGAAGCTGAAATGCTTTCCTGAGCCAAGGAAGTCACTAAGCACGACAGATAGTGCTGACCCACGTCAAGGATCAAGAGATGAGATTTGGGGTGCACTAGCAAAAAGAAGTTAAGAACCTCGTTTTGATGATCCTTGAGGTCAACGAAGCCGATTTTGCTGGCCAAAATTGCACCAAATTCGTTTCAAGGTGTGCAGTTACCTTAGGTCGCCTGAGGTCATGTGGGGTCACCGTAGTAAGAGACGGAGTGTATATCCAGATGCCAGTTTATATATGCAGTCAGATATATACAGTTTTATCTATATGGTTTGATCGAACGTCAGGTCAGGTCATATGGCAGACCTTATAAAGAACCTTATTGACCACGGCTATTGCAAACGGCAATAGCCGTGAAATCCAAAAAGTTTTAATCCAAAGGTGCTCCTTACCCTTTTGTTTGCATGGCTATTGATCCTCGACAGAACACGAAGTAAAGCAAAATAAATGGCTGAATGTCATGTCGAGTCATAAGGCTTAACCCTATTCCCGGCAGGGGGGGCGGAATCCGCCCCCCTCCCGGGTTTTTTGCTTGCCAATTCCAGGCTTTTTGACGCGGCTTCACGAAACTTAGTGGCTTTTCCTAGCTATTCTTTCTACGCGCTGTCACAAAATTTCACAATTCTACTTTGGTCAGGAGCGGAACCAGGCAACGTTTTTGGGAGGAACCTTAGGCCATTTTTGGCCATGTTGAGGGTAAAAGGAAAATGTCTACCGAAAACAGTGTTTTTAAGATAGAACTTAAAACGTTATATATATGTATAACTAAATAGTTGGGCAATGTGCACACAAAATTTCGTTTATCTAAGGTCACTTTACAAGGTCAGGTCAAGGTTAAAAGTCAAAATTTGTTTTTTTGCACTAATTTCGGCGCCATTTTTTCAAATGCCAAACCCGGAACATATGTGACGCAAAAAGGTACCCTCTACTTGTGTACCAAGTTTCAGCTTGATTTTAGGTTGGGTCACGGAGCTATGACCTAAAATGTCAGTGCGCGTACCCTTTATCGCAATAGCCATAAAATGAAATGTTTGGAATAGAGTGAATTCAAATGATTGAAAACGTTTACAGATAGTATCAAATGCACAAGAGATCATTCCAGGCGGCCCCAAGGTCACTGGAGGTCATTGAAGGTCAAAGGTCACAAGTTGATCTGAAGAACGTGCGACCATGACAGTTCCCCCTTTTTCATGTCCCTGGCACCTCCTATGCTAACATTATACAAACATTGCAATACGATTTGTACTTCTTTAGCATAGCATGACTAGCAGAAGCCAAAAAAGTGTTTTTACCTTTTTTGTTCATTCAGTTGTTGGAAAATTAATCTTCCTATTTTTGAAACCCTGTGAACGCCCATGAATTTCTCAAAATTTCAGATTTGCGGACCCATGGTAAAAGCCCTATCCATAATTTCTCGATTCATGCCAGTTTCATCGGAATCGGTCGATAAACGATGGAGTTATAAGAGGTCCAAAAGTACCCCCCATTTTGATATTTTTGCCCCCTGTATCCACAAATTTTAAAATTTTGAAAATTTCTTTTTAAAAAATGTAGTTCACGTCACGGCAAATCGATTGCCGTTTGTTGCAATGAAATCGGACAAATAGTTCTCGAGATCTCGGGGGGGGGGCGAATCCGCCCCCCCCTGCCAGGAATCGACCATACCGTCTAGCCCTCCGGGAACAGGGTTAAATCAGGTCACGTTGGGTCATTGTCGTTGCAGTCTATCAGTCTTTTAAAAATCGCTCATGCAAATAATTTGTACCGTCTCGGAAGCATACATGGACAACTCACCAGCAACGTTCAAAAGCCTGACCTCAAAAATATAGCGAAAAAGGCACTTTATCAGGTCACCTGATGCGATATGTGATTACATGAATGTTCTCTGTTATATGTCACCCTAATTTGCATTCTATTATTGCATTCTTTCCATTGGCATGCTCAGAATTGCCCTAGCTTTATAAAGGGCAGAGCTAGAGATATTCTTAGAAAGACCTGTTTTTTTTTTCAGATATAAACGCTAAAAACTGTAACATTCTCCAAATTTTCCTAGCACTCATGACGAACTTTCCGGCGATGTGCGTTGCATTTTTCTCCGGTCTTCCCTTCGCGAGATAGAGAGGAGTGTCGAAAACGCCCCCCCCCCCGCGGCTCCAGCCGCCTACGTCAGGGTGACGGCTGGGCGATGGGAAGGGGTAAAACCCCGAAGGCGGATGTCACGCAGTAAGCTTGCAAAGGTTGTGGTTATGAAGCCAGTCTTGCACTTTTCATTGTCCATGGATTTGTGATTTGTATGGTAACGATATTAATCACGCCCTCTGTGTTAATTCAAAAGAAATGGCGATCAGGTGCGGTGGCGGCTCGTGGTCTCGCAAACACCTCAGGCACAGCGCAGGTGTTGCACCAAACTGTCTGACATACGCTTGTCTTTCTCATATACGTTATATATACATATAACATATAACTGTAAATGATATCCCACCCTGTTCAAACCGACGTGTACAAAACAAACGAGATCTTACATGACTCATCACTTACGGTGTTTTGTCTGCATCTGCAAAGAAAGACAGAGCAAACGCGCAAAGAAAATAATCAGAATACGCTGGCGTCCAGCACCCCAGACGGAAAGTTTCCTCTCGTTTCAAGGGCGGTTAAATGATCGTCACTATTATCACCACTAACAGAACATAAACCTATTACTGAATCATATGTGCACAGTTCTACGACGTAAGTCTAACATTTTTATTAATACGAAATGTGAATATGTAATATTTTTGTCGTCGCTATCATGCAAACATATTCCTTTCTCAGGCACTGATGCTAGCTCGTGCAGTCGAGTATCCTTCGTCGGTGAGTCCGACGGTGGCGCCGCTACGGCGACGGCCAGAGAGAGCATGACGTTTCGCCTCACAGGGTCCCTTTCAGCTGCTTTGGCGGCGGCCGACGTGCAGTTCACAGGCGCTCGCCAGGGGTGCTTGAGCTGGCTGCCTCCACGGCACACGGCAGCTGGCTGCACACGGCCTTGCGCCGTGTGCTTGCGGGGCAGCGGGGGAGGAGATGCGGTGCAGCGTGGGGCGTCTTTGCGAGCATGTTCCTATTATCTTGATAAATACAGAGTGAAATATGTGAATCATTCCAGTTAAATCATGCAACCAATTTTATTAACTGGGTCAATAAACTGAATTAGACAAAGAACTGAGCTGAAAGAAACACGCAGACTGTGTATGATTTTAGTTCCACACTTCCCGATATTTTTGGTGAGGAAGTGCCTCGGCTGCCTTTTAAAGACAAACCGCCACTGCTCAGATTATGTCATGTCCACCTTAAGCCCTTCACACCTTCCCACATTGGTCTTAATTCCCATTGCCTATCTAGCCCGAACTAACTAAAACCTGTCTGGGTTCATGTTTCTCTTCCAGGTGGCACAAAAGCGCTGCAGCTCGGACCGGCCTGGCCGCCGGCCGCCGCTCAGCTGGCCGGAAGCTGGCGGCCGGAAGCTGGCGGCCGGCCCCGCCCCGCCGTTCCGAGCGGAGCGGCCGCCCTGAACTGGCGCGCCCCGCCCGCCGCCGCCCCTGCCATGCGGCCGCCCGCGCCCGGGCCGCGGCGTGCGTCAGCAGCGGGTCGACGGCGACCGCCGCGTGACGGGCGGTGTCATCCGGCGGCCCGCCACCTCCGGCTGCTCGCCGCCGGCACTCGACGGCCGGTCTCGGTGGCGGAGTGTTCGTGTCCTCAGCCCCCGGCGGTGTCTCCAGGGGCTCCGCGGGCGCGACGGCGCTGTGTTCCGAGCCCGGCGGAAGCAGCAGCCACGGGCCGACTGCCGACCCCCGCTCACCGCCAGCGGCGACCGCCGACCATGAAGAAGGTCGACAACGTCGTGGCCAACAACGTGTGCGAGAACGTGTTCTTCACCAAGAGCTCCAACTACAAGGCCAAGAACATCCCGGTGCACGGGCTGAACAACCTGCAGTCGTCGGTTCGGTACCTGTCGTGCGAGCAGCGGGCGCAGGGACTGTCCGTCCACGGCGCCGCGGCCGGCGACATCCGCCGCTGTCCCTGCGGCAGGGACGTGGCTGTCCGCGGCAGGGACGTCCGCTCTGTCCGCAAACGGGACCCCGTCTCCAACATCACCCTGGCGGTGGGGATATCGCTACTGATCTGCGGCATCGCTACCTCGCTGCTCGGCGTTTATGGCTACCTACTGAAGGTAAAGCTTTAGTGGCCAAACTTGAAGTCTGAAATACGTTTTGTTTTTATATTCAGTCTGTTTCTTTTTCTTTTCATTTTTCTTGTTTTCTTTCGTTGTGGGGTCTTCAAGTCGTGTTGCAGCCTAGTCTGTCACGTCGTTAACACGCAAACATAGCAGTGTGGTATTGCCTAACTCCACCTGAATTCAAATCGGGAGATATCGATCCACTCGTATGAACTGCATCCGTGACCCACTAAACCAGAACGGGTCTCGTCAGACTGAGCGCCATTCCAACTCACGCCGTGCAAATTCGTGTGCTCGACAGTGTGGCAGATGGGCTTTGACTACTACGCTCGCGTTAGAATCATTCCCACGCTTGAAAGATGGCAGAGCGTTCAATAATTAAAAAGCTACAAAATGAGGTTGTTTCTTGCGATCACAGCAACAGTACCTCTCTGAACACTCATCACAAAATAGAACAGGATAACTTCATTGTAAATTGAGTTATTGGCTCGTTTTCAGATTCCGGAAGAAGACGTAACCAATTCTTTTGAGGCAAGGCATCTTTAAAAATGGGCGTTCACTCCATGTCGTTTCATGATGCGTTTAGCATTGACTAACCAGATGACCTCCGGTCACTTGGCACAAAAGACACGCTTTGGGGAACATTCATGCAATGGCTTTGAAAGCCGCTACGCCTTAAAATGCAGTGTGCAATGCTACTTTCTACGACGATGCTTCTCTTCGAGTCGAGACAGGGAGCAGTCGAAGTGTATTGTGCAGTTTTTCATTGTAGAGTCTCGGAAGAATAATTTTGTTCTTCAAAACCGGAAATCCACCTTGTCTGACAGCCTTGTATTGATAAACGCAACAGCGAAAGACCAACCTTCAGTCTGTTAATGGTAGAACTCCTTGGATGAATAATTCAAACACCTTTTTTGAACAGCCGAAAGTTTGCATGAAACTCCACTAAGGGGGCTTTGATGTTCATTTGCGTTTATGTGAGCAGATGGTGAGATATTCACGTGGTCATTGTCTTCCTGTTTCACCCTCACATTGTTTTCATGGGTTTGCTATCTCGCCGCACTCACTGGAGCCTTCCTCGGGTCGTAGTGTGACCTCTGCTCGTCGGCATGACTGCTCTCGTACTAGCAGTGTGATCAGCCGCGTCTAGCCGGCTCTATTCATGCACGTTGACAGTGTGAAGGTTCGCATGGTACCGACTGCCTGCGTACTACCAGCATGGCAATGCACGTGATCTCAGTGTGGTCGTCTGGCTGCGGTTAGCTGTGAACTTGTGACCGCCCTCGTGATGCAGTGTGAAAGAGGGCACAAGGTGTGCCCTCTTGCGAGTTGCCAGTGTGTCCGTCTGCCCATTGCCAGTCCGCGTTTCCCCGCGCCACAGGGAGGCGGACAGTTCTACATCGGTTCGGCAGCCATCTCCGGCCTGATCGTGTTCTGGACGGGCGTGTCGGGCGTGGTGGCGGCGCGGCGCTTCAGCAGCTGCACGGCGGTCAGAGGTGAGTCCGCGACCCACCAGCCGACCGTGGGCTGCCGCGGGGTCGGCTGGTGGACTCCGTCACGCCCCCAGACCTCGCGGCACGGCTCAGCGTGCCCGTGAGGGCGGCTGATCCAGATTACGCGTCTGACCCGTTTGTTCGCTCCCCTCCGCGTCACCCGCCTGCAGCCGGCATCCGACGGCCCCACCGGCCGACCCCAATTAGCCGCCAAGGCCATGTAGCGGCTCAGTATGGCGGAAGGGTCCTATGCATCCCTGTCAGCCGCAGGCAAACTGACAGCCGGGTTTGGCTCGCAAAACATCCAGGCATGTCCCGGCCTGGCGTATTTACTTGACTGCATGCACTGCCCGACCCGTGAAAGGTAACACAATATTGTACCATGTACCAGCGTTCGATGAGCTACTGATTACGTCCGGTCACTGCAGCCGATCGGGGTGGCGATGGACTTTGGAAGCCGTAGGAAGGCGAAGAGAGTGAATCTTGTACGGGTTCGCTCTGGCTCGGTAAAAGGATTTGGGTGTTCCGCGGGCCGCAGCGTTCAGTGCCACAGTGCGACACTGGCTGTTGTATGTGGCGGTTAGTCAGAGATTGCTGTCTGTATGCGGATTGGACAAGGTATCGTTCAAACTGGGTATATCACTGTAATTAGGTACAATATCGTGTTATTTAGGATTAGGTACATGATGGAAGATTATGACTGGGATGACGGCTGGTCTGTACTAGCCTTGGATACATCGCTAGTGACAATCTATGTCAATTTTTCAGTTCTTGCATGTCGTCGTCGGCTTCACCGTGTCGCACTGCCTTCTCTGTCGTCACTTATTTGTTGTCCCGCTTGAAATTTTACAAAGTTTGGCGTGTTTTCTAGTATGGTATTCAGCGCGGAAGCCTGCAACCGGTAATTCTTCCGTGATATCTGGCATCATATCTTTCCGCTTGGTTGAGATATGTTCACAATGTCGTGTATTGGTTGTAACGCACAGTATCGCTGATTTCTCAGTTTCACTCATTCAGCGATAACTACAATTCTTGGGGCAACGATCGGTGCTATATGCATGGGACTGAGTGGCATTTTCATATCCTTTTAAGAGCAGCAAAACGACATGATCACGAGCCCCCGTAACGAATCATTTTAATGCGTAACTCTGCATCAGTCAGTTATGTTTCCTCGCTACCTATAGCATATACTTTTCCCGCTGTCGTTGGATTTCCTGGCTTTTGCTTTGGCCCGTAACTTTTTCCCAGCCCGGCGGGTTTCCTGGTGATGTGTATAGGGTGGCTCTGCCCTGTTTCGATTGGTTTTTCAGTGCTGTGCTTCCTCAGTTAATCTGTCCCGTTTCGTCAGGTTTTCTGACGCTGTCTTTACGCGATGGCTGTGTCCCGTTTCGACAGGTTTTCTGACGTTGTCCTTGCGCGATGGCTGTGTCCCGTTCCGACAGGTTTTCTGACGCTGCCTTTACACGATGACTCTGCCCCGTTCCGGAAGGTTTTCTGACACTGTCCTTACACGCTGCCTTTGCCTCGTTCTGACAGGTTTTCTGACGCTATCTTTACACGCTGACTGCCCCGTTCTGACAGGTTTTCTGACACTGTCTTTACACGCTGACTCTGCCCCGTTTCGGAAGGTTTTCTGACACTACCTTTACACGGTGACTTTGTCCCGTTCCGACAGGTTTTCTGACACTGTCTTTACGCGGTGACTCTGTCCCGTTCCGACAGGTTTCCTGGTGCTGTCAGCGCTCAGTCTGCTGGCCAGTGCCGGCCTCATCATCATCGGCCACCTGGGCACGCGGCGGCACTCGGGCCTGCTGGTCGACATCCTGGGCGGCGGCGTGGTCTGCCTGGGCGTCATCAACGTCATCCTGCTGGCGATCGGCATGGTGGCCTCCGGCTGCTGCCGGGTGACGCCGGAGGACCTGAGACAGCGGCGCCGTCTCCTCAGCGCCGCCACATACCCGTGAGGCCGGAGGTTGAGCGTCGGAGCGACCTGAGATGTGAGGTCGGAGCGACCTGGGACGCGAGATTGGGGTGGCCTGGGAGGTGAGATCGGAGCGGACGCTGGAGGAACGCCTGGGGAGCCGGGAAGAACCGTGACGTGGCGCGTGACGCCGGAGATGGTAAGATGGCATTCACAGCTGTGGAAAGAGCCCTGGTGACCGTGGCACTGGTGCTGCGAAGAGACGCTGGTCTTTACGCGCGGTGACGGGATGTGATGCACACGGCAACAAGGAACGACAGTGCCGAAACCTGCGGCGGTATCGCCGAAAGACTGAGATGGCATGAAACACAAGTAATGAAGTCAGAGAACCTGCTGATGATGACAGAACGTGTTATTGCTGTAATTCGCACGTAAGTGACGACTTTTGTTTTGTGTGTGAACAGTTGTGCAAGATGTTACCGTGCCTGTGCGCCATTCACGGTCAAATTAGCTTAACTACGGCAATGATAGTAGATCTCCACGGTCCAATGAGTTCCAGGCCCGTTTAGTCTGTGCCGTGACCGGTGAAAGTGAACTTGTCTCGGCCCCGCCATTCGCTCGGGCATTCGCCGGGCCAACTCCCGCCGGCGCTCGGCCAGTGTCCGATCTGCTGGGATCAAAGAGTGCCGCCGCGCGGACGGAGCGGCCGGTGTGCCGCGACGGAGGACTCGCGGAGTGGGGTCTTCACTCCGCAGCTGGCATGAGGTAAACTGCGACACCTCTGGCCAACGTGTTTGTTGCGACGTCGGGAGCTGAGTCAGCTTTAGTCGTCAGGAGGATCGCGGACACGCCTGCCCAGCAGCCCGTGCTGCCCATGGAGGAGATCTTCGTGATTCGGCTGAGGAGCGCCGCCGAGCCGGGCCCGACGCCGCCCAGCGAGCAGAAGTACTCGGCCGGCACGGTGCTGGGCCTGGGCCTGGTGCACCTGCTGCTGGCCGCGCTGGCGCTGCTGTTCGGCGCGCTGGCGCTCTGGCTGGAGCCGGACGCCCAGCGGCACGGCGCCGGCGGCTGGCTCTGGCCGCTGTTCGCGCTGACGGGCGCGTTCGGCGCGCTGGCCGGCCGCCGCTGGTACGTCAACGCCTACATCCGCTGGTTCTGCGCGCTGTCGGCGGCGTCGGCGGTCGGCGCGGCGCTGCTGGCGGCGCTCACCGTCGCCGGCCTGGTGCAGCGCCGGCTGCGGCTGGACGAACAGCGGCGCGCCGCCGCCGCCGACCCGTACCGCGTGGCGTTCACGCTAGAGCACGAGCGACGCCAGTCGCTGGCGGCGGCCAGCGCCAACCTGCTGGTGACGGCGCTGCTGGAGCTGGCCTGGTCGGTGCTGACGGCGCGCGTGGCGTGGCGCGGCTGGCGCGCGCCCGAGGCCTCCCTGACGCGGCCGACGCCGCCCGACCTGCTGAGCGGCGTCGGCCGCCCGCCGCCGGGCTGCCAGGTCACGCGCGTCAACCCGCTCTGCCCGGAGAACGGCCTGCCGTCGACCAGCACGCTCGACTACCGCGAGCGCGTGCAGCGCTTCCTGGACGAGGCGCTGGAGCTGGCCGCGCAGCAGGCGCCGACGTCGCAGGCCAGTCACGTGATCGAGGTGGCCTCGGTCGGCGGCTCGCAGCCGGTCGACGCCGCGGGGTCGCTACCGAGGAGGAGCGTCTCGCGGCACACAGCCGAGGGGCGGCGTCCGAGTGGGTAGTCACTTCGCGGGCCAGCCATCGAAGGGGATGGGAAGGCGTGTTCCCCCGTGCCTGGTCATGGGGGTCGTCGGTAAATGATAAGTAGGGGACATATGTAATCTTGCAGTGGTGCACTGTCTTCGTTATGACAAGGAAGAGGGAACGTTCTAGTCCAAGAGCAAATGTACATCGCAGAGGAAGAGTGAAACTGATCTGAAGTTAGATAGTCGATTTGAAGCAGTTTAACAACATTGTCAAGGAACACGCTATTCGTAAATAAAGGAATATTAATGTACGTACATTTATTGTGGTGGTGCGATAAGGTTCTTAGAAGAATGTGTTCGTTTCAAACAGTCGAACTAGTCAAGGTCATCTTCTCCAGCGATCCATTTCATTGTTTCGAAACTCGCGGTTGACGCAATGATTAGCGGAAATAAATGGTCGCAGCGGACGAATGCTTGACACAGAAAAGATACAAACGCGTTGCTTGTCATTAACCGGACGCTCACGGTATGAAACGGCAGCTGTAAATAAATCAAGAGGGCAGCATCAAGAAGACATGGCAAATGACTGATTTTTAACTGTTCAAACGTCTTCGTTGTAGAAAGTTAGGTTTTGTCACCATTTTCTATGGACCAAGTTGAAGTAGTAAGTAAATTTCGCTTTCGAATGCGTTCATTTAAATCAAAGTATACCGCATGTAACATGGTGTATTTATGTTCGACATTTCGTAGGTTCACAATAGGGATGATACGCAGCGATTCTGACCGCAGAATGCACAGTCGGTATGCACAAACTGGGCAGACACACTTCGCGCTAACGGGCAACCTATACTGACGGTACCAAAACAGGGCGATTGATTGTCTTCAGAAAACCACACATCACCATATGAGCTATCCAAAACGTCCAGTCTCAGGAATGTTCCTCATGAACTGGACACAAAATCGCAACGCACTCAATGAACGCACATTTGGTCATTCAGTTGTCTCCGCACTGCACACCGGGCACTCACTGGGACGCCCCAGTACCGCTCTTCACTTCAGCTGTGGTTCTGTCAGAGGCGACACGCTCTCTCACACTGAACAGAGCCCGATCCGCGGACCGTAAAGCTCCCGTCCTGGGCCACGGCGGCGAGTTCTACCTGAAGTAGTTGCTGGTGCGGCTGCTGTAGGTGGACATGGGCTTCGCTGGCGGGCCGCGGCCGCCACCCCGCAGCGTCTCGCGCTGCTCAAAGTCGTGTATGTCGTAATACACCAGACTTTGATTCTGCGGGCGTGATGCCATGTTAGCTATACTCTATACATGTGCACATATTTACACAGTATTAAAGACGTATAATAAGAATGTCGCCAGGACATTTCTACTTCTCTTCCATTGCCTTACACAGCATGCATTGTGTAAGCCTTCCCATACATGCATTTTCCATGCCATGCTTTAACATGCCAACGGTAAAATTTAAAAACTACTTTGTTTTCATGGAGGCTGAATAATCGAAAAATTCGTGCCTTCGTTAAACATTCTTAAAATTACGAACGATAACTTGGCCAACAAAACGGAATTTCTGATCAAGTCATCACAAAAAATACCTAACACATGCTCCTATATCGTTATATTCCCATTAAATTTTGACACATGTGGTTTGAAGAATCATTACGGCGCTGCATACCTGTGCCAAGCCTCCCAGTTCATTTTTCCAGCTGCGCCTCCTCTCAAACAGTCTCAGGTCACAGTCGCGGTCAAGGTCAAGGTCAAGGTCACGGTCACGGTCGCAGGAGCGGCGCCGTGGCGCAGCGTCCCCGGGCAGGCTGGTTCGTGACGTGCGGCGTGACAAACGGCGCGGCGAAACGTGGCGCGAGGCCGTGTCGTGACGTGACGGGGGGAGGCGCCGGGACGAGCGGGACGGGAACGGGCCCAGGCCAAAGTGGAAAGCGGGCGGATTCAGGCTGTCGCTCTGTAAACGGCAGTCTAGAGTCAGTGCAGTCCGTGTGGTCTGTTGTCGCCCGTCCAGTCGTGTAAACTGAACGCCGGATGCTAGTGCAACGAATGTCCCGAGACAGCTCGCTATCACCACGCCATGGGTGCTACACACTAAAACCCAGCCAATGGGGCTATATTGACACACAGCATGCGTAACATATGAACAACTCGAATATGTACAGCAGCACGGGACGCATGCATTCGAAACACACTGAAGGCCGAGAACAGAAACCGGACGACCAAATGCACTACGAAGAACGGCTTCAAAGTCCAGGGCAAAAGAAACATTCGAAGGTGAACAGAGGCTTCGTGAGATAACACTGTCATAAACAGTGGTGTCCATTTCATGAGAATGAAATATTACTGCATTGTCTGAACAGCTTCCAAGCTCTTCTTTGGCCGCATGCATCATCATCATGACTTGCCACCAAAGCCTACGACAAAAAGAATGCCCCGCAAGCTCACAGCCTGGAAGCTAGTGGGACCATCCAAATTCAGTTCTGAGGACGAACTTTGCCTTTTGCTCACCCCGACATCCAGACTTTGGAGCTTCTTCGTCCAGCACGAACCCCTCCCCTCTGCCGGCGAACACGTCACCTTGGGGAGTCCTGGCGGCAGCCCCTGACCTCTCCAGACGGCTAGTCCGGCGCCACTGCCGCTCAGGTCCATCTCTGCCCCCGCTCCGCGTCTACTCACCGCCATGGAGCCGCGCGACCGCGGCCGGGCCGGCGGGTAGCCCCTGACGGTCGACTGCCGCTCGTCCCGGTCGTCGTCGTAGTCGGGCAGCGGCACGGGCGTGCGGCTGCCCCGCGACGGCGGCGGCCCCTCGGCCAGAGGCACCGGCGTCATCGAGCGGCGCGCGTGCGCCGCGAACACCGACCGGCTCCCTGTCGGCAGCGACGGAGGGAGTCAGAGCATATAGGGCAGGGGCCATCGCCCGACCGCCCGACGATGGCGACGGATATCGCCAGCGGTACAGGGATTACAGTCCGTCCCATTGTGAGCGCCGACGGAATACGTCCAGAGTCAGCGAGTGGAACCGGCAACGGCGCATCTACAATCGGACGCAGGGATTTATAACCATGCAAAGCATCGTTTGCAACCATGCACGCGTGCTGTTCTCACAAGTCAGCTCGCTTTGCCGCCTCAGACTCCAGGTCCAAGTTTTGCCATCTTGTCTGACAAACCTGGACTAGTGAGCCCTGCTGAACTGGAATATTCATTGTCAGATCAGGTATACCCAGACCGGTGAGTGTCCTCTGTACCCACCTGGCATGCCCAGACTGGCGGGCCCGTCGGCGACCGGGCCGACTCCCAGCCCAGCCTGGGAGGCGTAGGCTGGCAGCTGCGAGCGAGGAGGACCCGTGTACATAGGCTCCGGCTGGTGACGGCAGGACACAGTAAGTGGGGTCATAGATCAGGCACAGGAGCGGAGCCATAACAGGGCGGCTCTATTAGACATTGCACAAGCTGTCGCTCGTCTTACAATGGGTTTTGGAGTGTTTGAATGGTTTAGTGTTTTCGAATGTCAAAGTAAATAGTACTTTCAAGTTTGGTATAAATCCGTTACGATGCTTTCACCAAACAAGCGTCTATCGAGTTTTTGGGATATGACTATGTGTAAGCTGGCTATCATGCACAGTGCACGTACGCCATCAGCAAGCTAAACGGAAAGCAAAATGTGATTCATTCATGCAGAGTCAACTTCTCCATGCAGACATGCAAGCACAAGGGAAATGTAGGCTTCAGAATATAAGTCAGGTCATTTTGTCCGTCGTAAGTTATGTGTCAAGACGAATATAAAGATATCCGTCGTACGCAGCGAATCCACGGAATGTGCTGAACGATTACGTCCCGGAGAAAATCCGTTTGATTACAAATGGACCCGCCATGCATGCGTGCAAGTCTAATGACTCTGCAGCTCACTTGAAAGGATCACGAGCCTCGAGATTACTATGAAAAATGGAATGATGCCTTGGCCAGCATAGTGAGCTATGTTTACGTGTAAAAATATTCTAAAACCTCGTTTTGCCGCTGCGCATCCATGAAGAAAATCTTATTCTAATAGTAGATTCCAAAAACTTAACACTGCTTCATAGGGACTCATGAGTCTTGGACGGTCTTCCCAACATCCCTTAAATGAATCCGATGACTCTCCGGCAGCAATTGCTGGCAACGCTGTAACAGCAACGCGTTTGGTCCGGCCAACGACAAGGATGATAAAAATGGAAGCCACTGACTTGTAAACTTTATAAGACTAAAACCCCGTCATCAACTAATGAAGTGAACTGAAATATTTAAAGCACGATGCTGCATTTCATATGCATTCGGAAATGTTGCCTTACCCGAATGTGCATAATGCATCTGCTAATTCCACGTGAAAGCCAAACTATTTTTGTCACAGGCCAAAGTTAACAGAAACTAACTAGTCACGCGCAATGGAGCTCTGGTGACACTGCTACTGAGGACTTATCGATCCCCCCTGAGTGTTAATTTGTACGTATTTATCTTCTGGTTTATTATGTTAATGCGTAGTAGCTCGTGCATCGTGCAAAGGTAAATGGAAACAGACGCCTTGGTTTTAATTAGCATGGCTCTCCGCTTCAACCCCGAAGTTTTGTCGGCATGTCCTGGTGTTCTGTGCCCGAGTACCTCGCACCCACGGCCCCAGTGTCCCCTGTGAGCTTGGTACTAACTTTGCCGGCGAACTCTTTACTGCGCCTGGCCGGGACAGTGGTGCAGACGCCCTGCTCCCAGCCTGAGGGGGGTCGGGGACCCGTCTGCGGACCGCGTCGTCCGGCGCCGGCCTCCGACGCCAGCTGACTGTGCGCGGCGTCGGCGGGCGGCCGGCGGCGGCGGCGGCGACCCCCGCTGGCCGGGCCGGCCGGCCGGCGGCCGCCGCTGCTGTGGCGCCGCCGGCGCTGGCCCGGCGGCAGCGACAGCGCCCGGCAGACGGCGCCGCCGGAGGTGCGCCGGCAGCGGGCCGCCGCCGCCGCAGCCGCCGGCGCCAGCACGGCCGACGGGTACAGCGCTCCGGACCGGTCCACGGTCAGGGAGGAGGTCAACAGGGAGCTGACGGGCACCTGTCGAGGTCAGGGGTCAGCGTCTCGTCTCCGGGTCCGGCCGGATCGGTCAGGTCGTTTGGTCCGAGTCTAGTCGTGCGGTTCGGACTGATTCTACAGAAGGCAAGGGACTACGTGGCTGATAAAAAGGAGCACTCACTACATCGGCAGAGACAGGAGAGATTTTCGGCGTGCGACAAGAAGAACTGAGCGCTAAATACACCAGTCGCACTATATCAATACCAATATACAAGAAAAATATATCAGCCGCCTGATTATTGCAGGCACTGCACCACGGGAAAGAACACTAAGCAGGTCTAACAGAAGGCGCGCAACTCCGACACTATAGCTAGACGCGTCTATACTAACCGGGCAGCCAATCCAGATCTACAACTGCATAGGTATGCCGACCGGCCCCATTCCGCAGTCACACACATCCACGACTCTACAGCCGACACCGGACCGTGCTCTGTCTTACCGCGTAGATGTTCTGATGGCCCATAGTGTCGGCCATGCGCGCCCAGTGGAGCCGCTCGTCCATGCCCAGGGCGAAGTTGGCGTGCTGCCCGGCCGCGCCCGGCTTTACGTAGCTGAAGGTGTTGCCGGCGCCCAGGGTGCCCATCTCGACCTTGCCCCGGCCCTGGCCCTTGTTCCAGTGTTTGCTGCCAGAAGGAGGGTGTGATTAGAGTTTCCGAAGGCTGGCTATGTGTTAACATACTAATCCAGGACGAAACTGGTACAGTCAAACTAAAGCTTTCATTTTTCATAGGTAATCGATTTTAATTTTAAGACAACATCAAGGCAAGAGAAGCTAATTTACTAAATAACTGGGACGTATCTATACGAAGCACCAACCAGATGTATTCCTGTACCGGAACACTGTTACCGAATGTAACAAATGACAACGAACAAACTTTCTATGCCTGTTGATCAGGAGGACGCAACTGCCATTACCTCCACTTGCAGAGTCCAATGAAGGTGGCGATGATGACGAGGGCGGCCGCGGCCGTGGCGCCCAGGGCAGCGCCCAGCACCTCACCGTCAATGTCACAGCGGGCGCCGTAGTACGAGCCGCGACATCTGACGTCAGAAAAATGAAGCTTCAACCTCTCCGGCGACTCCCCACGACCGGCACGCGCTCCGTAGAAATGACACTCATCGAGTTTTGCAACTGGAGCATTTGCATTGCTAATTTAAGAGATCATTATAGTTTTTTGTAGAATTTTTTGAATGGCGATCAAAAAAATTATCCGTTAATGTCGCTTAGTTAAACAAAAACTGAATGCTCAGCGCTGTCTCAATACTTTTGCTCATTCTTTCCGCAGACACATTGAAAGCAGGTTACAAGGCCAACAAACTTCTCTAAAATACCCAGCATTCGGATATCCTCATTCTCACAACAGACCTCAGGGACATGACTGACTAAGGTCGGTGGACTCACAGGCAGGTTTTGAGTCCGTTCTCGATCTGGCAGGTGCCGTGACCGCCGCAGAAGCTGTCCGTGCACGAGTCGCAGTGACGTCCGGCCCTGGCCACGTCACTCCGGTGCCTGGAAACATGGCGGACGTGATCGGCGTGACGTGCAGCGGTTCACCGTATCGGCGCCGGCGGACATGAGTATAGCCCGCAGTCATAGTCAGTCAGAGTTTCACCCCGCAGTTGTAATCAGATTCAAACTCAAGTTGCAAAGTTGTCGGTGCAAAATCATTTTTTGTGAAACTTCCGTGCGCATTAACTTCAGGCGTACTTTCCGAAACAACTGGCCAGACACGCGCCAGCCGAAAAAATGTCACGCATGTCGAAGAGCGATATCACGCAAGGACTTCTGTCTATCTGTCTGACTGTCTTCTTTCACATGCTAAGATTTACTAATATGATGTCTCTTTCATTTTTGTCCAAAGCTGCATTTCCGGTGGACAGGGAAGCATTGGATGACATTGCCTCTTAACTACATTCTTCCGTTAGCCTCTTCCGTTAGCTACCTGTCGTCGAAGCCTGGCTGACACCGACATAGAAAGCTGCCGAAGACGTTCCTGCAAACTGCATTTTCGTCGCAGTCGTGGAGAGATGGTTCGCTGCATTCGTTCAAATCTGAAGATGGATTGGTTTTGTCACACAAGCACCATTTGCCAACTGCTCCCCGACGAATGCAGGATCTAGACAGAATTGGTCACCTCAGTGTACCTCAGTTGCCTCAAACACGCAGACGAAAATGTTGCAGCGTTGTTAATAAAAGCGTGGATTTCAACGTGCCACCACCTGAAAACTCAGTTTTTCTGCTACAATGTATCGCCCGACTGGAAAATATCAACATCCTCTAAATTTAACCCTGCCATTTTTAACCAAGACGACACATCTCTCATGGCTTTTAATGTTAACATCACTCGGCAAAACTTCATGGTTTCTGATGGCCAACTGAACCATAATTTTGAGGTGGCATTGTTATGGAGAAGAATAAAAATGGAGCAGAGAAAACCAAGCCTCCTCGAACCTTGAATTCCGGGAATTGGATTCAGAGGACCCTCGATAAAGAGGGTCGAGTCTCCGATGTTGTTGTCCTTGGCCTTGATGATCTTGATCATCTGTCTCTGCAGCTCGTTCTTCACCTCACGGCGTCGCGTCTGTGCCGTATCCAGCAGGCTGACCGTCGTGTTCAGGATCAGTCGGCCTCCCAGGGAGTAAAATGAGTTCACGTTGTTCCCCATGTAGATATCCTTCATGGTGGTTTGAGTCATAGCTGAGTTAATCTGAAAATGAAGTACAAAAATAACTAAATAAACGGCACGTTCCCAATCCCTTTCTTACGTATTTCTTTGCCACGTTTGGCGAAGGTAACCGCTATAATCTTAATTGAAATAAAAGCACATAGCAAGTGCATTGGCGGTGGCCGCGAGTCATTTTTGTCAACCAGATGTCTCCACGAGAATAAACCCGTTTTCTTTTGGACAATCTCATTCATTCCCTTTGCTTATTATTAAACCACATTAGTTTTCCCTCTCCCCGACTACTAGAGAATTTCAGCAGTGAAGACAGCAAAGGATGTTTGCAAAGTGACACAATCGGCGACGCAGTACAACATGTTCCCACGCACCACACGAGTCACCCGTTTCTACCACGTGCCACTACGCCAGTGCACCAGATCCACACAGCTCGTGGAAAAGCCGGGCACGTTCGGCAAACGGCGAGCCGTCAGGTGCCGTTTCAGCAATCGGGCATTGACCACCGCGCCGCGCACCAGCACGTCCATTGCACTGTGCCGGAGCACGAGGCGGTCGTCACGGGCGGCGGTGACGCGGCCGGGCGTGACGCGACGGAGGGCCGCTCACCGCGTTCCGGGCGTCCCAGGCCAGCTGCTGGAACGCCTCGGTCTCCGGGTCGCCGAAGTCCGAGTCCCAGGAGAGCCGGTGATCGTCCACGCCGTCCACCTTCACCGACATCACAACGGAGACCACGCCTAAAACGGGGGGGCACGGCGTCACAGCAGCACCACGACGGGATCGCGCCTGGAATGGATTGTCACAGCACTATTGGCACGGAGACCACGCCTGAAACGGAAGCGTCACAACGCAGGGTAACGTCACAACGGAGACCAGTCCTCCAGCAGAGTCACAGCGTCACGGAGGTGCCACAGCGGAAATGGGCCGGCACAGTGTTATCGCAACAGAGACCACGCATGATGAGATACACATGGAACAGAGGCACACATGAAATGGCAGCTTCATAGCAGTGCTACCACGGAGACCATGCTTGAAGTGGGAGCGTCACATTGGCGTCAATGACCCGCCCAAAACGGGTGAATCCCACGCCACCGAAACGCTTGAAATCGTAGCGTCACGACAGCATTACGACGGCGACCACGTCTACAGCAATAACGCCACGGCAACGTTACTGACTTCCTGATGGTGGCTCGGACGAAGAGTGTACGACGGAGTTATGCCGTAGCCATCGACATCACAACTTGCCTTTTGCACGTTTTATCGTAAAACATTAGCCGACGCGACAACAGCATATCCAAAGAAGACATTGATGCGATGGAATCAGAACGGGAACAGCAGTGCAGCCCAGTTGTAAAAAAGAAAAACACCATGCGCCCACAGTGCGAGGACGCTGCCAGTCATTCCGTTTCGACGGAGACGCAGTTTGCACACGATGCGTGGGAGCTGTCGGCTGTGGTCCCCGCGATTACTTTCGCCCGCTTCCCGCGGGTAAACGGTCCGCTGCAGCGGAGACCGACACTACTCACGCTTGCACTCCGTCCGTGGACGGAGCCGGCTGTAGCCGGGCCGGCAGACGCACGACGAGACGCCGCCCTCCGTCAGGCAGCGCTCGTTGAAGGCCTGCTTGCACGTGCTGTCGTCGCCGACGATGCACGTGTCGATCCTGGACGCAGGAGACGGCAAGTGGGAACAAGGGCTTTCGCGTCTCTGCAGCAGACGCGGGAAATGACGATGATGAACACCAGATGACGTGACCAGCATTCATCATAACTTTTCGGGGGAGCGTCACATTCTTTCTCAGACGAGGGATGTAAGGGTGTAAAGTTGTTTAAGGTAAAGTTGTTTAAGTTGTTTAAGACGTTTTAAGGGTGTAAAGTTGTCGGTCCGGTCCGGCAGAAGATTGACTCTGAACCCTATTTTCTCGGTTATACAGCATGACGTACACGGGACCACAGTTCCTTTGTTCCTGTTCATAGGGCCGACTATTTGGTCAAAGTCCGGCCACAATGGATCCTTTTGATGGCCACTGGACGGTGCATTTGTGTCTTGATTGCTTCGTCAGCAAGAAACCACATCATCCCATCGAGCGTCAGCTGCCATGACGGCGAGTTTCATGCCAGGGAACACAAGCGTCGACCTTGGAGCAAAACAGCACCGTCATTGATGGGACTCAACGCCACGGGAAAAAGGGACCAGTCGTGGTGACAGTAACCTGGCGGATGGTACCATTAGTGAGACTGGTGTGATCGACTCCGCAAAACGTGCTGGAGCACTGCAGCTTGCCGCTCCGTGAGGGAGGCTGCGAAACGGGGAGCGGTCCCAGGGAAAGGAACAGAACATTAAAGTGACAAGCTTGCTTGAGGCGACGAGGAGGTGGCGAGACCGCTCCGTGTGTGCGCTCGTGTCTGCGGTTCCGTGGCCTGGTGTCTGGCGCCGTGACAGCGGTGCGGCTGACCTGATGGGCGGCGGTGACGGCCGCCGCCTCTGGCTGGGATAAGCCGGCCGGCCGGACTGGACCGCCCCGCCGGAGGGCCGGGCGTTCGATGACGGCCGCCGCCGCCAGGAAGGCGTCGCCGACGGCGGCTTGGGTCGCACCGGGCCCGAGAACCCGATCCCGGCGCCGACGGTCTGGAATAGCGGAGCGTGACACGGTGATGGGAAGACTTCGAGCGTGAATGCTCTTCTAATTTCTGTCCCGCACAGTTAAGCGGACTGCCGAAACCTCGTCGCATGAGGAAATGCGTGTGTCGCTAACGACTCGTGAAGTTATTCCAACGAAAGTGCCGGGAACACGTATGCATATGGTAGAAAACATCCAATTTCCGACCCATTTTGCCATTACCCAGCATGACACAGAACTAACGCTTAGGAGTCAAATTGACTTCAAATTTCATAGAGGCTGCTTATAAGCAACTGCCTCCCAATGTGAAATTAAAGGAAGCAAGTCGTGTAAAACTGAAAGCATGACGCATTCAGTTACAAAATCTGAGTGACGTGTTACTTTCAAAAATCAGTCCATCTGAAAGCAGATATTCATCGTAAATACGCTGTGACGTAAACGTGACGATGCGAAAGACGAGCCCTCTCCGCTTATCGAGCGTGCGGTGCAGGATCACGACTTGCCTGATAAGAGCCCCTCCTGGACACGTCGGTCGGGTCCAGGTTGAAGTAGGTGCGGCGGCCGTCGATGGAGACGAAGTTGTTGACGGGATCCGGCTCTGTGATTATGTCTCCCGGCACCCGCAGCTCGTTTATGTCCACTGCAGCCGAGGCCGTACCGTTAGCGGAATGCATTACAGCCGTAGGTACAAACTGCTTATGTTACTGCACAGCGCAAACATGTTTCACCATGTAGACTAGATACCTGGTTAAAGACAGACTATTGAATGAATACCGCCAGACTATCTTAATGGCTAGCCAGGCGTGTAGACTTTGAGACACACTCCAACATGCGAGTACTCGCATTGGTTAGGTTAGTGAAATGCAAATTTTTAAATATTTTCGTCACGATATCTTAAATCTCTAACGTGGTAATTCACGTATCACCAACGTGGTAACTGAGCCAATCCCTCGACAGGCTGAGGCACGTAGTTCAGTACTGAATTTAAATGCAAGTTGACTGACAATCAGCGCAGTACCGCGGATTTAATCACAGGGCTCTCGCGTTCTCGTCCCGCCCGCCGAGGCCGCCCTACCTGGAATGACGTACGGCTGTCCGGTGGGGACCCGCGGCCTGGTGGGGAGGGCCGACTCGGCGCCGAACCCCTGCGCCGCCGACACGGTCACGTCGAACACCTCGCCGGCGGCCGGCGCCGGCCCGGTGACGACGCTGGCCTCGGGCCGCGGGCGGGGCTGCGCGACGGCCGGCCGCCGCGGCGCCGCCGCGTCCAGCACGATGCCCGGCCGGCCGGAGACGGCCGGCAGCGGCGGCGTGCCCTGCTGCCAGGGCCGCCGCGTCGGCCGACGGCCGCCGGCCGCGCCGGGCCGCGCGGAGGCCACGGTGCCGGCCGAGGTCGGGGCCGGAGGCGGGTCAGGCCGGGACGACGCCGTCGGCGGCTCGACGTCCGAAGAGGAGACGTCTGAGGCGGAGCCAGCGTCGGCCGGCGCCGGCACCGTCGGCACCTCGTTGTTTGTCGTGGGGGAGAAGGTGTCGAGCCTGTCGATTTCCGACAGCGTCGTCACCGTCACCTCGCCGACGCCCAGCGCCGGGATCCTGACGGGAGGCGAGTCGGTTTCCGCCGGCTCCTGAACCCCCGTCGTCGAGAGGACGGCGGAGGCGGTGCTGATCTCCAACGACTGCGGCGTCGTTGGTTCCTCCACGTCCGCCGTGGAGAAGACGTCCGAGGACGTTTCGACCTCCGGCGAGCTCGTTGTCGACTCCTCCACGTTGTCGGCGGCCGTTAGGGCCGAGACCGTGCTAATTTCCGTCCAGGCCAGTGTGGTGTCCTCGGTGGTCGTCTCGGTACCGGGTGTGCTCACCGAACCCATCGTGGTCAGGTCCCCGTTTGACGTCACCTCACTAGTAACCTCGGCAGGTGGAATCTCTCCGCTGACGTCAGGATCCGCCGGACTAACGCCAACATCACTGGCTGGAGTCTGATCCAGTGACGTTACAGTTGTGGATTCTGCATGCAACTCTGTCGACGATTCTGCCGACGATTCTGCCGACGGGGTTTCCGCGGATGACGAGGACTGCGAGGTGGACGAAATTTCAGGACTGTCGACAGTCGTGGGTGGAGAGGGCGTCATGAAAGGGGCGCTGTTTGGCGTAAGTGAGCTGACAGCCGAGCTGCCGATCAGCACTGGCGTTGTGCCTTCAGGCGTTGTTTCAGTACCAGAAGTGACTGGCGGAGATGACGAGGGGACGGAAGAACTGGTCGTGACGCCTTCAGAGCCAGTCACGCTGGTCGCGGAAACCGAGGACGACGGAGCCGTCGCCGACGGCGTCACCGAGACCGGCGGCCGCGGCGGCGTCAGGGCCGTGGCCACCGCTCCGCCCGACAGCAGCGCCTCCGTCACGGGCGTGCGGGGCGGCGGCGGCCCCGCCGGACCGTCGAAGCTCGTCTGCACGCCGAACCGGACCGGTGCCGCCGGCGGCGCGACACTCCCCGCCGGCGGCGGCGGCCGAGCCGTAACGAAGGGCGGCGGCGGGCCCGCCCCCGCCGGCGGCCGCTCCGCCGGCCGGGTCACGGCCAAGAACTGGGGCGGGCCGCGGTTGTTGATGCGCGAGGACGGCCGCGTCGACGGCCGCTTCTCGACAGGGCCGCCGCGCACGCGCACGTTGCCGCCGATGATGCTGAGGATGTTGTTGAGCACGGTGTGGATGTCGGGGTCGGTGCGCCGGTTGCTCTTCCGCAGCGGCCGGCCGGTGGCCGCGCCGAAGCTGGGCATCGGCTCCCACGGCGAGGCCGCCGTCCGGGGCTCGTCACCGCCGTCGGCGGGGGTCGACACGGTGGCTGCCGGCTCGCTGGCCGGGGTCGGGGTGGCGCCACCGGTTGGCCCCAGCGACGGCGCCGGTATGCTGAACAGCGGCTCAGAGGCGGACACCATCGACACGGGGACGACCGGCAGCGTCTGGCCCGACTTGAGCGTCAGCCTGTTCGGCTCGTCGACGGCCGGCACGGACGCCGTCTCCGACGATGCGGCGGCCGGGCCTGTCACGTCGGGGGTCGCCGGCGACGAGTCGTCGGCCGCGCCCGCGGCGGCGTCTGGCGCCGGCTGCGTCGTTTTGTGAGATTCTGAGCCATCTTCTGTGTGCTTGTCCGATGGCTGACTAGTTGGTAGAACTTCATCCAAGAGCTCGTCGGCAAGTTCATCCTGGGCCTCGTCGAATATCACAGTTATGTTTGAAGGTACTGAGCTAACGCCCTCCGTTTGTCCCTCCAGCGCCGATGCTGGGTCCTGAACAACGCCGCTTTCACCAGCACTAGCATCCTCCACGACTCCACCTGTTTCACTCACAACGGTTTCATTGTTCTCTTCAACGTATGGAGGATCTTCTTGAGCATCTGCAACTAACACCACCGAATCCCCACTCCCCTCGATCTCCGGAAATGTTTGAGGCCCTACGTCTTGCAGAGGGAAGTCCTCGTTTCCGGACGCTTTGCTTGGAGAGTTGTTTGCTTCTCGTCCCGGGGGCAGTGACGATAATGTCGACGATGTCGATAATGTCGACGGCTGTCCGTCTGCTGACGTGGTCTCACCAAACGCCCGCCACTGTGTGTCTCCAAAAGCTCCTGTGAAAGAAATTCATCAGTTGTAACGATTCTCATGTCGTTCTACTGATCAGGCATTGTTCACTGGAGTTATCATTATCACTGACTTGTTGGAAGAGGAGCTCTGAGCATCTACAGATCTTCAGCATTAACAAGTTTAAAAGGCATACAGGTTCATGAATCATCCATTTCCACACGAGAAACCGTAAGGCAACGCAATTAATGTGCCCTGTATTCGGTCTCGGTCTTAAACAAGGTTGTACTTCATCCGAAGCTCATGCAAATGACCATTCTCGCCACCTCGGTAGCGTGCAAACACGACTGCTCCTCTCCAAACGGTGCCAGCTCAGTTCGTCGCCCGCGAGCGTGGACGCTCGTTTGTGGGCCGCGGCTGGCGGGCCGCCGTTTGCGCTCGGTGCATCCTTTTTGCCCAGCGGCGGCGGCCGCCGGCAGCATGGCTGCTCGGACGCCGCAGACCGCGGCGGCACGTTCGAGTCGACGCAGCGGCGCAGCGCGCGAGAGGCGGCCGCCCGGCCGCCGCCGCGGTCGTGACGAAAGAGAGCGCCACCAGGTTTTGCCCGAAATAAGTAGGCGGTAGAAGAAGGGTGAGGAAGCCGCGCTCTTTCTCCTGCCACCGACTGTGTTCCAGTCCCCGGCAGGCAGACTGTGTAGCTGTCAGCAAAGCCGGACTTGCCAGTTGTGCTTTGACGCCCGCTTTTCGAATGACCTGGTCCTGCATAGCTTTAAACACCGTCAGTAGTGCCCAATCGACCAATGGATCGACCAAATTCTGCAATGGCGTGACTCAGTGCGTCAGTGTAATCGCATCAGACCGATACACAACACAGAAAACATCCTCGACATCCGCTGACCTTCAGCCTGGAACTCAACACTGAAGAGCCGACCAGTTCCCGCACATAAAACGAAAAACATCCTCGACATCCGCTGACCTTCGGCCCGGAACTCTGTACCGGCCAGCTGACCGGCTCCCCCGACTCGCAGCTGGTCCGGATCGGCCGCTGTCCGATTAATTACCAGATAACCGGCCCGACCCGTCGAGCCGTTGCATTGCGCCCTGGACCGCGGTCGCCAGGTCGCTGACCGGGCGCCCGCCGACCCGGACCGGGTCTGGGCCGCGGCCCGACCGCAGCGCGCCATTCCGACCGGGCGGACCCGTCTGCGGAGCCATCGGACCCGTCTGCGGACCCGCCCGCGGACCAGTCGAGCCGGTCCGCCCGCGGAGGCGCCGGCGCCGGCTGCGGGTGGACGCGGCCAGCCTAAGGACCCGACAGCTAGTGTCGACGTTTGTCCACGGCAGACGCGTCAGTCCTCCGGGGAGAGAGCCCAGGTCGGTTTCTTTATTGGGTTTCCCCGTCACGGCGCCAGGACTGGAACGGAAGAACGCGCTCGGCCGGCGCGGCCGTGGAGCCGGCGCCGGCCCGCTCATCGGCCGGCGGCGCGGCGTCGGCCCTCGGCGGCTTTCGCCGGCGGCGGCGCGTGGTTCCCGTGCGCCGGCGGCGCCCGGGTCATGCGCCGTCGCACCGTAACGGTGCCGCCGCCGGCGCATCTCCGCCGTCGGAGCGGCGCCTGCAACGACCCGGCGGCCAGCCGAGCGCGGGCGGCGCAGGCGAGGACCAGAGCCGCGGCCGCGACCAGCGCCTCGGCGGGTCACGGGGTACAGGGATCCAGCCAGTTCGCGGACTGGCGGGATCCCGGCTCCACCGGAGCTCCTCGTCCTCGGGCGGCGTGTTTGGCTACGGACGCTGGTCGCACGGTGTTCGAGGAGTCTCTCTGTCGTGGCCCGTGACACTAAGAGGATACTGAGATCGCTGAGGCGTGTCCTGATGAAAGCGGCAGATCTGCCACTGATTCGTGTCAAAACATCATCCAGGGATGTCGGCGCTGCGATCGGTGCATCGGTGAGCACGATGCGCGATCCTATTCGCAGTATTCAAGGTGTGAAGGTAGTTCGGCGCAGCCAGCCTTCTCACGTTTTCCAGCTCCAGCTGGGGTAAAGCGGTCAGGCAATAAAATGGCGCTGATCAAACTGACGTTTACAATGTATTCGTGTCGGCAGCTTTCGGCGAGCTGTTATCGGAGAAAGTCTCCATCATTGACGACGGATGGGAATGACCCCGCCTATCGTCGATGCCACGGGTGGGTTCCGATGTGGGACACCGGACCGAGCGTCACATCTGAGTGCACTACCGACCGCTGCCCTGAGCAAGATAACCTCTTATCAGCCGAGCCTGGAAAGATTCTGCATGCCGTCCAGCTCTTGAATGTACCCTGACGTTTGTCCCATAACATGCGTAAAAGCGAGTCGATGGAGCTGGAATGCCCAGAAGCACGGGGAGCGGTGTTCTTTTCCCACAACTTGAACATTGGACACGCTAACAACGTGGGAGTCCGGACGACGTCTTTATCATGACTGAAAACATCGAGACCGGCTGGCAGCTACGTCAGCCCGGGTCCGCTGGGCCGGTGACCCGTCCCACCGGCAGCGGCTCCCAGCCAGTGGCAACACGTGACGCCGGTACCACAGACCCGGGGCTCCGGGTGGATCCAGCGTGACTCATCCCTGGAAATGCCGGGCCGGGACAGTGTCGACGACCGCTGGCTCGGAAACTAGCCCCGAACCCACTTCCTGGCCGCGAACTTCTGCGCTATGCCATATTCAATATAGATGAAGAATGTCTGGCATGTCTTTTACTTGCACGGTACTCATCTCCAAGGCCTTCCGGATTCCCGATCAGCCAACGACAAGTCTTTGAAGTGTTTTTACTTCTCTGTACTCTTTTATGGACTACTATGGATCTTTTATATGTTGGAGTAAAAATTACGATGAATCACCCCTTGCAAATTTTCTGCTCGTCATTGACGGCAAAGAGATTAGATTTGATCACAGCGCCATACTTCATGACTATGCAAGGTCGCATCAGTAAAAACATGGAAAAGATACCTAATGGTCCTTTCAGTATTATCAAAGGCTGGTTGTATCAGTTTTTACCCCGGAAACCCACGACCATGTTCGTTTCATCCCTCAGCATCACATCCATCGGCGACCAGCGCCGGCCGGTTGTTGTCCCTATCCGCTCGGCCGCCGACCACGTACGCCGCTATCTGCTTCCGATCGGCCGCCGGGGGCGCCTCATTCCAGAGCGCTGCGCCTCAGCCGCGGCCGTCCAGTCGTCGTCTCGGCGGCCGTCCAAGGTCCCGGCGGGCACTGGAGCGCGTCGCGGCTGGCGGCGGCGGCGCGGCCGACCCCCGGCGACGGATGCGGGTCGTTACACTCGCCGTGTCCGGCGCGCTCCGGCCGCTGACGGCGTCCGGCGGCGGTCCTGACGGACCGGCCGAGCCGCGGCCGCCGCCGCCACGGCCTCCACACCGTGAACAGGGCGGTTCGTGCCGATTAAAGACACCGCACGCTCACTGAGACACAGCACGTGTGCATTGTGTGGTAAGACACCGGTATGAGCAGGCGAAAGCAGGCAGAAAAGGTAGAAATGAAAAAATGCCCTAGACCCGTGGAACTTCACATTTTGTAATCTCGGCTGGGGGTCGGACGATAGAAGTGAGGGCTGTAAGGGTTGTGTAAGGGCATGGTCCTCAGGCGTTCTGGAGATGTGCGGGAATAACGAGGGAGCTTAATTGCCATCACATTGGGCCGGCGCGGTGGCAGTGTGAGGGAGCCGTCCTGGGAGCCGAGTTGTCAGTCACACCGGGCCGGCGCGGTGGCGGTGTGAGGGAGCCGTCCTGGGAGCCGAGTTGTCAGTCACACCGGGCCGGCGCGGTGGCGGTGTGAGGGAGCCGTCCTGGGAGCCGAGCTGTCAGTCACACCGGGCCGGCGCGGTGGCGGTGTGAGGGAGCCGTCCTGGGAGCCGAGCCGTCAGTCACACCGGGCCGGCGCGGTGGCGGTGTGAGGCAGCCGTCCTGGGAGCCGGACCGGAACGGCGTGGGAGCCAACCGTTCCTCGGCGGGAGCCTGGGCGGCCGCGGCTCGCACGGCCGAGGGTCGGCCGCGCCGGTAATGGTAATTGCGGGCGAGGGTTCGCCGTGAGCGCAGGGCGGTATGCGTTGGCGACCCGGCTAGAAACGCTAATGGATCTAGCTGGGTTCGCAGCCATGGTTATCAGACATCAAGTGCATGCCAGCGCTTGTCGTTCGCGTACCTCGTAGCCAACTACAAATCTTCCACTGTTTTTACGTAAAGCCTCCGTTCACTAATTCCCGCCTCGAGATAGACCAGGTACGTCTAGCCTCAACAAAAAATAAACTCAGGTCCTTCTAGAGAATCTGGTGCGTTCTTTTAGAAGCAATCCAGTACCTAAAGAAACGCCACTCATTCTCGTACATGAACTTGGAAAAGGCTAATTGCAGTGGTATGGAGAATCTCTGGATGAGCTGTGTTGCCTAGAGACTCCCGGCCTAAAAGTTTATCCCTCGCCGGACGAGCATCAACGTGGTGATAACGCCGGTGGGTCACCCTCAACAAAGGCCGACCGGTATCGTCGCAAACAAATAAGCAGCATTCCTCTGGCCGGTGCCAACAGGGCGCACCGACACGGGCGGTCCGAGGGGAACGAGGGATGCCGACCCCCAGGGGAGGCCAACGCAAACAACTGAACCCGCCGAAAAACGACTCGCCAAAAAGCCAAAGGGAACGGCGGACAATTTATCGGCGTCCGCCGGCCGGTAATCTTCTTCGCCTCGTAATACCTTGCGCGAAGGTCAGACGTTCGGCCGGCCGCCGGGACGGACAACAAGGCGAGAGACACAGCGCCGACTTCAGAAGAGCTGAGACAATCGCCCGATACCGTTCCCCGCTGCGGCGTCTGCCGCCGCTGTGCCGGCGCCGCGCACGAACAACAGGCCCGGCTCCTGTCCGTCACGCGCGGCGGCAGGCGTGCCCGCTCCGGCGCCCAAGGAAGGCCCGGGACGGACGTCACGAGGCGGTGACGGAGGACGGTCCGACGGCGTCACGGCGCGGCGGCGTGACGCGCCGGGCCGCGCCGCTGACCGGCCCGCCGGGATCGGCCGCCGGCGAGGTGTCACGTCGTTATTCGGGCCCATAAGTTAAGTGGCACGGCGTCGGGTGGCGGTCACACGCCGCCGACCGCCAGTCGCGGCACGACCCCAGCGGCGGCACGAGCGCGGCGGCGGCACCGGCGGAATTTCCGCGCTCTTCTTGACGCACCGTGCGCCGATGGCCAGCGCGACCGACGGGGATGACTAAAGTCGGCGTCACGGTGACATCTAAACGTAAATGAGGGAGTACGTCACTTAATGTCGCCAAAAGTAAAGCAAGCTGAACAGCCGGGCTCGTCTCCTAGTTTTTGGGGTACGTTTCGATTGTGGCGCGGTGCTCACATTGGTAACATAAAGCAGCCAAAAGGCACATTCTAAATGACCGTTATGGGAAACTTTAGAATAATTTGAAATGCGGATTTCTTTGGAATACTCCAGTTCCTTTGGAATACACAATGTGCGCCTATGTTTTCATGTGAGTGAGGTCCGTCAGCAGGAGAAACACCAGTCTGAAGCGGCCCGTTAATGACGCTTTAGAGATAACATTCTTCGAAAGTTAGATATGGCTCAACTTTTCAGATGGCTCCAAAAATTTAAGATCCGTCGTCAGTCGGCCAGTTCCCATGATCCATGTCGCACCGGATTTTACGTTTGACAGGTTTCGGATCTAAAATCTTAAGCGACAAAGTCTTTTACGTTATAGAGATTGGTGTGACTCCGGTTTAAAACCACTGTGACCCTCGCGTGAACGCCAAATTATTCGCGCAGCAGCGTTCAGAGGCGGAGGCTCGCCAGCGACGCGGCGTGACGGCCAAATGCCGTCACGGATGACTCAGGGCTGTATTCAGACCGGGTCGTCGACTCATGGAGGTTCCGCAAAACAAGCGGCCCTGGGACAGGCACGGAGCCTCTGTTGTCCAGCAGAGATCAACACGGAGGAAATCTGGAGTGGCGCCGTAGAGCGCCCGTTTGACCAGGTTGCATATTTGTCTCGACAACGGGGGTCGTCCGCAGTTCTAGGTCTCATCAGCAATGCCGTGTGTTTGGCGCGCACAACGTGGCGATTTTTTCACGGCTTTCGCAAAAGCTGCCAGGCGGTGAGAGATTCGAATTCACCTCTCCCATGTGTACGTCACCCACGTCTGCTGTACCGCAAGTTATGACGTTAAGTGCGGAGGAGAAGCGAGTCGGACGCGGAACGACTTTAACGCAGTCATAGCAGAGCACCAAGAAACTGCGTTACCTCACATAAAGGTAACGTCCAGAATGCTCGCGGTGTGGGCGATCTGCCGCCTTTGTCTAGGCTTCCAATGCGGGCTGCGGTGGTTTCTTTGTTCCATAAGACGTGCGCTTGATGGCGGCTGTCGGGCGTTAGCAAACATGCACAATACCTTTATCATCTGTTTGCTGAATATGGGAGCACGCCTTACTGCAGCGGGAACGTTGTGGGCCCTGTGGCTTCAGTGGTCTCGGATTACTCCGTTTGACCCCGGACAGGGATTGTTGCCCGTGTCACGGCACAAATGAATTCAGCCTTGACACGACGTTATGGGTCCTGTGATTGGTCTCGTCCTGTGCGTTGGGAGCATTACACCATATCTGGGAACGTTTTATGGGAGCTGGGGGTCAGAGTTGGCGTTGGGAGAGACCAATGCTCGTGACTGAATCTAACCCCAAATGGGACCTGGTCATACATTCTACTTAATATCTCGTTTTAATTTGTCGAGTTGACGAAAGCACAAGCAGAACTAATGTTATCTGGACGCTTATGTTATCAGGATGGACTTTGAGAATTTATCTCATATACAAGCCAACGTCTTTGTTTTTGCCGACAACATCTTCTGGTGCGACCCGGCGTTTACGTTGTGCACGGCTGCTTTTCCAGAGGTCTTCAACAACCCACCACAGAAAGGCCCCACAAGACCTCCACATGACGAAGCAAAATCAGATCACAGATAAATGGAGCCCGTTTACAGAAACTGCTTTGTGCAGTAGAGAGATGTTAAAAATCGTTCACTGTCTGGTCTTTCTCGTATGAGAGCTGATCCGTTGCAAAGCCATTGACGCGGCTACCAACAGGTTGTCGTCAGGTGGCAGCTCATGGGAGAAGCAGACGCCGCCGGCTCGGCCCAGCGAGTCCCTGACCCCCGACCCCCGCATGCCCCCGGCTGACCCCGAGTCTGAGCCAGGTCCGACCGCGGCGGGCGCGGGCGCGGCGTCGGCGGCCGGTCCCGCTACGCCGCGCGACCTTCGCTCGTTGCACCCGTCTACGTACCGGTGCACGGCGGCCCAGCGCGGCCGGCCGGGGTCAACGGTCTGCGGCGGCCGCCGGAACGGAGACGGCCCGCCGGCCCGCCCGCCCGCCCGCCCGCCGGACGGCGTCTGCGGCCCGTGCAGATCAGTCTGGAGGGGAGGCGTTCCGCTCGGATGGGCAGCAATACTCGCGGCCGAGTGTTATGCGGATTGATCGATCGGGCTTTTTTGCGGACGAGTTTCGGTTTCATTGGCCCGCCGTCGCAGCATGAAGGACGTTGGGGTTCACTGATAGGATGAAATGTAATACAGAGCCGGAGCAATTTTGTGGAAACAGCGATGCAGCCCACAGCCTTCAGGGCCATAAAAATACTTGCATTAGCGTTTGGCATCGTCGGTGGATTTCTTTGCCCTGATGTAAAAAACAACAAGAAGGCTCCGTATACATAAAATAAACGTAGCCACGCCCGTGCTTCAGCACCCAAAAGTTACAAGTACTGGCTTGCTGCATACTTGACAAAATTAACACTGCATAACTCTAATGATATTATGATGACAAACACCGCATTGCACCGACTGCAGCCCGCAACTTACCAGAAACGAGCAGCAGTAGCCCGGTCGTCACGACGCTCCAGTGGGCGGCGCACCCTTCCGTCCGTCTCCTGGTTCGCCACCTCATCGTCCCGGCCACTGTCTCACCTCCTCACACGACCACGGCCGCTCATGATCATCGACGGCACTCGCCGGGCCTGCGCGCGCCAGCCGAGAGCGCGCGACGCTCCCCCCGCGCCGAGCCGCCGCCGCCTTGTGAGGCGGCAGCCGCCGTCGCCTGCCCGTGACGTCACGGCGCCGGCGGCGGCGGCCGCGTCGCCCGCGGCGCCGGCGCCAGTTGAACGGCCGGCGAGGCGGCGTCACCGCAGGTGGCACGCGCGGCTCGCACCTCTGTTCGGCTGACGGCCCATCACGAATAGGTGGCGCCGTCAGCGCCGTCTCACGGCGTGACGGCGTGCATGGAGCTGTTATGGGCCGCTGCGATGTGGTCTGGTTCCCCTATGTGTTCTCAGACATAAGAATAGATTGTGGGATATTACTGGAAAAGCGTGGTAAAAAAAGCCACAGTGTGTCCTTGAGCTCCATTAATTGACCAACCTTCACAGGGCTCTGAAGCATTAAATAACTGACTTCCTTTAATTAAACGTGGAGATGTGCTATTTTGTGATAGATGCTACCGTTGTTTCTTCGCTCTTTTTTCTCCGCGATACGCTTGTTCTCTTTGTTCATTTACTAACCGATCCTTACTGTTATCTTCAAATGCCGATTTCTATTAAATGCCTTTTGTTTTAGTTATACCGTCTCCGTTTGAACAAAGACGCTTTATTTCATTTCGATGCGGCCGGAATATAATGCCACCGCCTTAATATTATCGTCTGCTTTTACACGGAGTCAGAAAATACAAGATGAAGTTGGTCAGGACAAGTGATTCGGTGAGCATCTGGATCAAACCTCCAAATATCTTAACATTACAGGTCAGCACCTTCTGCAACAGGTGGCACCACACCCATGGCGAACATCATGACCAGCCAGCAGGATCCTACGGCAGCTCGTGCCTCCCATGTGACAGATCAGCTGGCAGCACGGGCGGTGTGGCCGGTGTGCGGCGGTGCAAAAGCTCGTGTTGGGCACGCTTCCTGGCCTCGCCCGCTGGCCGGGCGTCGTGAGCTCCTGGCTGACAGCGACAGAGCGCGCCGCGCGGTTCTGCTCTGCTGAAGCCGGTGCCGCTCGTGTGCGTTTTAATGTAGAGGCGCAGGCAACCCTGAAACGTGACAAACGTGCTCTCCTGATCCTGGTAAGCGTCGACAGTCGTTTATTTTCGGATGAAGTTGTCCGGGAAATAATTTGTTAGCGTTGAAATGGCCTTTCACAAAACCATGATGATTTCCATGTACATGTATTTTCTACGAATATTTTTCAACAAATTCTATCCGAATGTTTTGATTGGTGATCTATGGGAATGAGTTTATGCAAGGTCTCTGACACCCGATCACGAATTTTCAGGCTGCTGATTTTACCGCGAATTAGTAAACGAGCAATCAAGGACGCAACACCAAAGTAGGGTGTCAATATGGCCATCGGCCAGCTGGCACCTGGTCTGTACGCAAAACACCCAATACATAAGGTGGTTCGAGCACACATTGCCGTGCGGGGCAGACCACCACCCAACCGAGGTACCCAGCATGGCCTGTTTATTGTTGCTGTTTGTTATGAGATACGTCGCTCTTGACAGGGCGTCTTAAAAACCCTTGTATGGCGAGCTGCAAAATGTACGCAGTCAAAAATTACTTTAACGATTGATTTAGCCCCCCGGATTTTCTGCTTGCCAATTTTAGGCTTTTTGACGAAGCTTCACAAAACCTGGTGACTTTTCCTACCCATTCTTTCTATGTGCCGTGACAATATTTCAGAATTCTGTTTTCTACAGGGGCGGAGCCAGGCGACGTTTTTGGGAGGCACCTCAGGCCATTTTTGGCCCTCTTGAGGGCAAAAGGAAAATGTCTGCCAAAAATAGCGTTTTTAAGATAAAACTTAAAACCTTATATGGATGCATAGCAAAATAGTTGGGCAACATGCGCGTACAATTTTGTTTATGTGAGATCACTTTACAAGGCCAGGTCAAGGTCAAAAGTCAAATTTTGGTTTTATAGTAACAATTTCGGCGCTGTTTCTTCAAATGCTAAACCCAGAACATATGTGACGTAGAATGGTGCCCTCTACTTGTGTATTAAGTTTCAACTTGATGTCAGGTCGGATCACGGAACTATGACCTGAAATGTCAGTGGGCGTACCCTACATCGCAATAGCCATAAAATGAAATTTTTAAAATGAAGTGAATTCAAATGACTGAAAACGTTACAGGTAATGTTAAATGCACACGAGATCATTCTAAGTGGTTCCAAGATCACTGGAGGTCATTTAAGGTCAAAGGTCACAAGTTGATCTGAAGAACGTGTGACCATGACAATTCTCCCTTTTTCATGTCCCTAGCACCGCCTATGCTAACATTATACAAACATTGTAATGCGATTTGTACTTCTTTACCATAACATGACTAGCAAAAGCCAAAAAGGCGTTTTTGCACTTTGTGTTCAATCGGTTGTTCAAAAATTAATCCTCCTATTTTTGAAACCCTGTGAACGCCCATGAATTTTCTCAAAATTTCAGATATGTGTACCAATGGTAAAAGAACCATCCATAATCTCTCAATTCATGCCACTTTCATCGAAATCGGTCCATAGACAACGGAGTTATAAGAAGTCCAAAAATACCCCTAATTTTGACATTCTGGCCCCTTGTATCCACCCCTTTCAAAATTTTGTATTTTTTTGCAAAAATGTAGTTTACGTCATGGCAAATCGATTGCCGTTTGTTGCGATGAAATCGAATGTGTAGTTCTCGAGATCTCGGCGGGGCCGAATCCGCCCCCCCCCTTCCCTACCGGGAATCGACTATACCGTTTAGCCCTCCGGGAATAGGGTTAAGACACGCATTCTCTTGCCCTACGTGTGAAAAGTACATTTTTTAGGTACTGAGCGTCATGCCTTTTGGATTCCACCTATCAGATGTTGAACATTTTTCCAACGTTTATCGGATTTTGGGGGCTATGTTTTCAAATGCGATTGCTTGATTTCAATATCAATGATAGAAAGCGACCAATTTCACTTTGTGTTATATTCAAGTCACTAGGGCTCGTCTGCAGAAAGCTTGTCGGGGTCAAAGCTACGGCCAACTTGGGGCAGACATGGTGGGCAGTGGGTGACCGCGTGGGATTCACGTTGGCCCGCAGTGCTGCAGCTTGCAAGGAAAATTCGTGTTTTTTCCGCTGAACGTCGTTTGAGTACTATTAAACATAATGTTTCCATTTCAGCATTCGAGAAACTAAAACTCGAGATGGTAGGGACGACCTGTGTCATCAAATGGGCTAAGACAACGGACACAAAATGTCGTGGTAACGCTGCCATTACATACACTTGTATCTCCAGAACGCTGTCACAAGATGCACGAAACTTAGCCGGAAAGTCCCCGCTACTTCCTCACAATGTGCATACAACGTCTTAGCGATGTCCGCATCAGATGTTGCCAAAGCTTTGTAGAAGACGTTTTGATGACCTCCATCGGAGTCTACATTTTTACGTGGTGACAAGTGTCAACCAGTGGTAAGCCAGGTGATTTTACAACTTGTCCCGCACAAAAATATAGCGCTGCGACTATGCTGCGACAGCGCCAAATTGTATGCTGGGTTGTCAAGAGACGTCGCTATCTCAAAATGAATGGATCCAACAGCAGTTTTATACATTTCTTTCAAGTTGACGCCCACATAACAGCTCCAGAAATATGCAGAACTACGTCTAAGTATGAATCTATACCCAGAAGCCCGTCCAGAATCTTTGTAGAGGAGGGTGTCGAAAGACAAGAAATGCGTACAGCGTGACAGGTCCATCCATAAAGGGGCACTTTTCACTTCAAAATACTCACTGACAGCCATTCAGCTCTAGTTCTCCATCGTTTTCGGCTTTAGTTCATCATTATTAACTCATTAGTTCATTGTCATTTCCGGCTGTAGCGGCCTACTGAAGGACACAAGTCTCGTAGCCGTTTCCGTGTTAGCCTCTTCGAAATTTTACTGACACCTTGTCTCCTCTTTCACAGCCGCCTGTGGCTGCAACCTAAACGCCAATTCGGTGCGCTCGTGAGTCCTAATAATGAATCCCGCCGCCTTGGCACACGCAATCCCCGATACCGTGCTGATGTTTGAGGGTTAGCCCGAGCTTCGCTGGAAGCTTCCACTGGCTCTGCCTTTTAAGAAACCGCCACTGCTTATTAACCATGTGACCAGACAAAGCCAACCTTCTCGTAATTTTCCTTATGAAGTCCGGCTTCAAGCATACCGACAGCTTGGCCGTGGGCAGAGTCGCGGAACACACCCCGTCCGGTGACCTTAATGTTTATGACTGCCCGGAGTGACCCAAGACATAACCATGTCTGAAAGAGACTGACCCTCCTAGTGACGTGTTTTCCCTTTTAAACATGTTTCGCGTTTAAACGTTTCTTACGCGTACAGAGTCGTCTTAACCCTCGCCCGTAGCGGAGGGTTGATGTAACTCCCCTGAGATTTTCCGAGGACAACTTCCGAAAGGTTTGTTTGATCCGTCTGAAACTTCACGAACACGACAAAAACACGAAACATCACGACGCGATTTACACAGAACAGCTCTTCTGTGTATATCACGTCGCGAACTCAGTTTACGCAGAATGATGTCTCCGTGTAAATCATGACAGATCTGAGTCGATTGACACTGAAAGTCGCTTCTGAATAAATCATGTCGTGCCTCGATATACGCATAATGGCGTCTTTGTGTAAATCACGACAGATCTGAGTCGATTTGCGCAGCAAGTCCAATCTGTGTATATCACGTCGCGACTCAACTTGCAAAGAGGAACTGTCCGGTGTAGATGAACTCATGACTCGATTTACATCAGGCAAGTAGGCAGGATTTTCCTCCAGGGGGAGGGCAAATGTCAAATCTTGTCATATGACTCTGGCATATTACAAAATTTACAGGAGAAAGCAAGGATTTTCTGCAGTTAACCTTATGTCTCACGCACAGGAAAAACATATAATCGGGGGCGGCGCCACGAAAGACGATGTGCTCTTAAAAGGAGATCCCCTCAAAACTGGGTTTCTCCCCGGCTTTAGGCCACTTTATTTTGCGATTTACGATCTTTACAATAAAAACTTGTCGCTTGCCTGGCCTAAATGACGGTTCGCAAAAATCTAAGAACCAATCGAATGCTTGGCTATATTCCACCTCACGAGTAACAGTTATTGCGGGGTACTGGGTATAATCAATACTTCACAATCAAATGACTGCGGAGTACTGGCACCCCTGCACCCCACGGTGGCGCCGCCTATGCATATACTGCTTCCTTTGGTAACATACAGGATGTCCACTTTTCTGTATGCCTGCGAAATCCTTAAATACACCGGCGCAGCCAGAGGAGGGTGTCCAGGACCATTGCATGTCTTCCCAGCAGGCGTTTTCGTATGATTTCAGTTAACCCTGAACTCTGGGCCCTCGCTCCTTTAAGAAAAGCCTGGCTATGTCCCTGCTCAAATATCTAGTGTAGACCGCTTGGCTCAGGTGCACGATGGCCCCAGTGACCCAAGGGGTGGATCCAGGATTTCGCCGAGAGGGGCAAATGGTCAGCGCAGGGTCCTCTTCCCAGCCGGGACCTCGTCCATTTTTTCGCTTCTCAGGTATGAAAAACGTTGATTTGCTAGGGTCTAGGCTGAAATATTTGATGCAATTTTGCATTTTTTACCGCATAAGGAATCGACAATATTCAAGAGCGTCACCTCATTTGAGAGAATTTGGCGTTTTGTTTCCCTATAAAGTCGCCGAAATATGACAACGGCGGGATTTTAGGCGGTTGCGTCCCTTCCCATTTGAAATGTCGTTTCTGTATCTGGCCCAGGAGCCTCTCTGACCTTTTGTAACTTCTGAAGACTTTTTTGCCAGTTTTTTGGTGGTCTCGGACCGTGTGCCGTGTCAGGGCCCTCTTGTGGTCTCAGGTTCCTTTTACAGCTTCACGTCTCCCTCGGGACGTCTCAGGCGCTACTTTGGCGGCTTCAGGGACACTTCAGGCGATGTCCTGGACCCATATGATGGTTTCAGGGGCACATAAGCCATCCCGTGTTCCCTTCCTGTCGTTCCTGGGGAACTTTCGCCGTCCAGGAAGCCCCTCAGGCGGTAACAAGGGTCTTCCATAAGTCACTCTCTGCCGTGTCAGAGACGCCTCTGACAATGTTTAGGTCCTTTGGCCATTTCAGGAGCTGTCTGGTTGTCTAAAGGCTTAGCAGTTTCAGGGACCCTCTCTAGTCGTCTCAGTGGCCCCTGCTAGAGGCTGCTAGTAAGCAGTCTCAAAGGATCCTCTCTAGCAGTTTCAGTGAACCTCCTGTTTTCCTAGATGTCCCTGTTGTCGTCTCTGGAGAACATTTTGCCGTCTTATGGGCCCTCTGGCAGTTACAAAAGATCTTTTGGCGATTTCAGAGCCCATATGCATTGTCATAGGCCCTCCGAACGTCTCTGGTGGTCTCCATGGCAGTATCATGGGCCTTGCTCTGTTACCTGGGGTATATCTGGCAGTCGGGAGCCTCGCTGGCAGTCTCAGACGGACCTTTTCTATGCCAGAAGCCCGTCTAACACACTTGGGGTTCTCTGGCCGTCCAGAGCCCCCATCGAACAGTCGAAGAGGTTCTCTTATCGTCTTTGCCTCGCAGGGGCCCTCCTATCTTTTTGGCGGTCTCAGTGGCCATCTGCCGTGTATTGGCCCACCTGACCTTCCCGGGGCCCCCTGACTGCATCAAGAACCCCTCAAGTTTTCAAAAAGACCAGCTGTAGCCCATTTCAGGCCCCTCTCGAGGTTGAAAGGGTCACTGATGAATCCCTGTTCAGGGGCCCTTCTGGCTGAGCAGGGTCTGCTTATGCCGTCATAGGCATCCTCTTAAGTTCTTGCCGTCTCAGGGGCCTCTCTGGCACTTTAAGCGGTCTCATGGACCCTTTGCCGTGTCGGGGCCTCTCTTGCGGTCCCAGGGACCCTTGGAGAGTTTCAAAGGTTTTTTCTATCCATCTTAGGGGTCATCTTGTCGTCTCAGGGCTTCATTAACCCTCCCGGAGGCCCCCTGACCGCATCAGAACCTTTAAAGTTTTCATACAGGTTCGTGAAACCCAGTCGGGGCCCTTATGGCATTCCATGGGTCCTTACCCCTTTCCAGGGACTCAGTTCCTCATCTTGGCCGTCTTGGGCCGATAGGGGCCCTCTTTCATGTTTCTAAACCTCGCTTAGCTGCGTCCCTGGGCCTTTCTATGCGTCTCAGGGATCATCTAACCCTCCCAGAACATCGGTGCAGCCAGAGGGGGGCTCGGGGGGGGGCTCCCCCCTTAAACACCTTCGACATTTTTGTGAAACCATTGCATATCGTCTTCCCGGCGGCGGTTTTCATGATTTCGGGTCACATGAGCTCAGGTCCCCTTAAGAAAACCCTGGCTGCGACCCTGTCCCAGGGGCTCACTGACTGAAACAAGAACCCGTCACGTTTTTGCAGACCCCGTGACGCTTATACGAGTTCCCTTCGGGACCCCTTCCGGGCCGGCACGACAGTGACCCCTTCCGGGCCCTCTCGTGGGACCCATTCTCGGACCTCGGGGGGGGGGGGCGATCGTCCCCGTCGCCCTCCCCTTGGATCCGCGCCTGCCATGCCCCCCCCCCTCTTGGCTACGTCCTTGATTTAGACGCGGCATCCGAACAATACATGTTTACCTGTACATCTCCAGAGTTTTCCGAGTTGCGCATCTGGCAGCTTCATAATCCACTTATTCCCGGAAAACACTGCTGACAATGGTTTTTTGTGTCATCATGTCTTGTCGTCTTTTGGGAGTAAAAAGAATGATTTTTTTTTAGTAGTCGTGCTGTAGGCACACTCTTCGAGATACAGAGAAGTTGTACGCAATAGCTGAAATAAAAACCGTAAGGGTCGCCCCTTCAAAATGCACATGAAATAGCGCAACGTCTGTCTCAGTAGCGCCAGGTAGGACTTGCCCTACAGCTTGATGTGCAATTTCAATACAGCTCCGTGGTCTTCAGGCACCTACTCACGGGTGATCGAGTCCCATCGGCGTTTCGTTGAATGGGTACGGGATGTTTTATGAAGTGCGTCTTCTTTTGAACCGTGGAGCACACGATGTAAATGTTCATATATAGATGTAATTTGTCATGTTCCCGAATAATTTGAGTCAGTTGTTATTGTCACCGCCTTGATTTCGAGTGCACTGATTTCATTTACATTGAGATGAACTCTGAATCGTGCAGTTGGGATGATGTTTTTCTTAAATGTCTTCTGATGTAACAGGTATTGAGTTTAGGATTTTGTGCTCATATGCTTGCAAGTTAGTTCCTGACATCTATGAAACTCACTGGGCATGGATGTTCATTGTTGGTACAGACCATTTAAACACATTTCCCATGATACTAGAAACATTTTGTGAAAATGTGTTACTTCATTATTGTTGTTAAACTTAAGCATCAGCTTTTTGTATGTAAGGCAGGGGGCTGTGCCCCCCCCCCCCAGCCAGGTGGTCACACCAGATATGAAGTGATGTTGCTGGAGTACAGAACAGTGATGGTGAACATTACATGTTTTTCTGGGGTGCTAAATATGGAGTTGGTTATGTATAACTGCTGCTTTCTTCTCCAAATTTTGCCATTTACCAATTGTGACTTGACTTTGTGACATTTGCCCCTTGCCCCAGGGAAAATCTTGGTTATGTGTCTGATGCAAGGTACATGTTGTTTTATTTTTGACATAGTTTGGTTGTAAATATGTTTGTGGAGGTGAATTGGGTTTCAGATGATCACTTGAAAAAACTATTTCCCTTGCTGCTTCTAGGGCCACCTTGGACCATGAAACCTAGAAAGTGGAGTAAAGGTAGACTGGTAATTTGGGCCAATGTTTTTGCCTTAAGTTTAGCTTTAGGTCTACTTTAGTTTCTCTGTTTAACCCATGGGTCCACTGATCTTGGGCAGTAGAGGTGTGTAGATTTGAGCATGATCACTGGTTTTTGCATTTGCTGTTAGGCTATCAAAAAAATAAAAGGAAAATGTGAAATTGCAAGAGGTATCATATATTTTGCATTCTGTTATCAATTGTCACATTTTTTGTTATCCAATAACTGGCTTTAGATGAAAACATAGATTTGTCCTTGTGTCACCTGCATTTAAACTTCTTTCAGAATCCACATTCTGCTTCCTCAAAAGTACTCATCCAGTCTGCAATTTCCAGGCCATGATGAACATCAAGCACAGTAGTCTGGTCACAGACAAGAACCATACAACCTTAATGTCTGCCTAGTTATTTTCAGCCCTGTTAAACACACCAGCCATGAACCAACACATGTGGTGAGTTGAACCATGCATGTTTGGCAGTTCATACATGGCATTCTTAATGCAATTGTATACCACAAATGTGGCATGTAAATGATCTTCTTGGAATGAAATGTACAATGCTTATTAAGTATAATTTAAAATGTTAGTTTTGCTGCATAACTAGAGGAATTTTGAAGAGGCTAGGGTGTGTGTGTTTAATGGCATTTAGGTGGGGAAATCTGGAGACATAAATAATAGTTTTGAATTAGTTTAGAAAAAAATGTGAAATTGAAATTCATATGGCATCCAAAAGAAGAAAGCTGTAGCAGTATTTTGGGGGTTTTCAGGTAAGTGCATGTAAGATCTGTAATTCATGCTGTCCACTGAGGAAAAATGTATGCTATGGTGTAGATTTTTTCATGATCTGGGACAGAGGATGGTTTTGCCTGGCAGGAGCAAGTTTATGAAGGTAGTACCACAGTGGAAGAAAGTGTTCTAGGACTGTACTGAGTCATTTCTGTTCAAAATTTCAGATGTGTTTCATCATTTCAGACTGGGGAAGTGGATCATACTGACACATGCATTGATTTGAGTGATATTGTGTATGTTGGGATTTAAATAAAAAAAATGCAAAACTGCTCTCCTAAAAGTTTTTCTGTGGTGATACCCAGATATTTTCCTTAGCAGAAGTGTATAGAAACATTAAGAAACACATTGTTTTTGCCACTGCATTTAAGTGACATAAATGTCAAGGAATTAGAATATGTTATGTAACTAAATGTGAAACACCTAAATATGTAGTATCTAAATAGGCCTCAAAATATTGTAGGTAAATTTATGTGATTCCTATTTTCTGATAATATTTTACACCATCTGATGTCTTGCTGTGATGTTTCTTCAGGTACCCATGCGATGACAATCATGATGAAGTCCACGTGGCAATGCCTGTTTCACCAGAGCATCGAGGCGCATTTGAGTTTCGATCTCTCACGCCAGCAGACATTGACACGGTTGGTATGGTAGTTGGTCTTGATTAAATATATTGGATAAATCTAAGATAAAATGCCTGTTTACAACTGAATTTTCTTGCTGTCATCCTTATTCAGTGAATGCTGGATTCAAGTAGCATTGACGTGCATTTTTATGGACATGTGGTCAAAATATGGAGGGATACAATTTTTCTAGTGTTGTTTGTTCCTGTAAATGAGTCCAAGACAAAATTTCAACAGTTATGCAGTAACTGACATGTCATACACCTCACATTCCCAGATCCTCATGGATGCGTACTGTAAACATAATGTTGTGTTTACCAGGTGCGCAGGCTGTGCAAGGACTGGTTTCCCGTGGAATACCCAGACAGCTGGTTTAGAGACATATGCACAAACAGCAGGTTCTACACCCGTGTTGCCTGCTACCAAGCCACGATTATCGCCTTCATCGTAGCTGAAGTGAAAATATACGCCCTACTGACAAAAGAGGTATGGCTCCTTTGCTGCAGTTATCATGTTGAAAAACCACCAGTGGCTGTTGCTGATGCCACAGTCAAGTCAGGGTGGCATTTTCTGCTCATTTTGGCACTTTGAAATGCTTGCCATGAAGATGCATTTTGTGTTAGATGTATGGATGTTCATGTCTTTTGTGTAATTAATTTCAGTCCATGGTTAGTAGGTAAAATGTATAGTAATACAAGTTGGCCAGGTGGGGACTAATGTGTCTCATTGTTTCAAAATGGTGTCTGCTTGGAAATGTCCCATGTTGACATGCGTTTTTAACTGAGCTGGCCAAGGTGTAGCCTGCGGTCGTAAAAACAGTCCGCAATATACATTGTCTCAAAACTGCGCGTATGATTTCTCATGGTTTGTCATGTGTCCTATTTGTCCATGTTGTGCAAGCTGTTTGTGTGCCGTCATTTGCGAGCGCAGACCCGTATTGTGTGATATTGGCAGATGACTGCAGACTGTAGTTTGTGAGTGATGGCATTTCCTGGAGTTTGTAGACATGCCCCCCCTCCCCAAAAAAAAAGAAACGAGCACTGAAAACATGATCAGATAGACTGTTTCCGACCATCCAAGTTTGTTTGTAAAAAAGTCGGCCATAATGGAACATTGTGGTCAAACTTACACACTTACACCATTTTAACCAAGTCTGGCCATTACAGGGCCCAAATTGCATGTTTTTTAATTGATTGTTGTCTAGTAAGAATTCCAGAAGGGGACGTTTGAGCAGATATTGGTTGGGCGTGCGCCGTGACAGATGTTTTTTTCGGATCGACAGGAGCGGAGTATGTTGGCCGCCTCCTTTCCTCGCCGAACTCAAATGGCCTACATTCTCAGCCTTGGGGTAAGACAAAAGTCATGCAGATAGCAACAAGGCTTTTTTTATCCATATCTTTATTATTGTTTGTTAGGATTATGTGCATGGCGGCAGGCATGCAGTGGGTCCATGCTCCAGTAAATGGAATCGGAGTGATATGCGGCCAAGGAACTTATCGATTCGGTATCAACCGTGAAGTTTTGTGTATCTGCCTTTTACATGCAGGGCCACCTGTAAATGCAGAATGTTGCGTTGGATGTAGACACCTAACCAATGGAGGGAAAGGAAGTAACCCGTGGTGATGTTTGAGGTGCTTAGGAGTGAAAGTTAATCGCGCAAGCGTCGTATGCATTCGTTTTTGGGCATGACTGGCGGCACCTGAATTGACCGGGTTAGTCTTGGAAAGTTTCCGGATAAATTTGTGCGAAGCCTCGTGAAGCTGGCAGAACACTCGTTCATGGGCTCGACAAGGGCTTCTGGCCGGTGAGTGCCCGACGTTTTGCTGAAATAGCCTCCAGTCCATCGCTGTCGCGATAGACTCCTTCGGTAGAGCCCACATTGCCCGGTCAGCGGTGGCGGCGGCGGCTGGCTGGCCGCGACTCCCCTGCCCGGCCCAGCACTGCTCACACCGGGCGGAGTGCCACGCCCGGCCCACCAGTGTTTATTTTCTCTCGCCGTGGCCCCAATAAAACGTAATCATTGCGCCGTTGCGGGCCGCCCGCGGTTGACGCCACAGCCTGCTGTAGTTACGCGCGTGTCCGCCAGGTGTCGGCGGAATACCGGCGCCGCGGCGTGGCCTCCCAGCTGCTGGGCTCGCTGCTGAACGAGCTGCGCACGCCCGAGCACGCCGACTGCCGCGCCGTATACCTGCACGTGCTCACCTCCAACAGCACGGCGCTGCGCTTCTATGAGCGGCACAAGTTCAGGTAAAGTCTGGTCCAGCGGCCTGGTGTAGCGCGTCGGGCTGGCAGACATGACTGGAAGATATAGATTATCAGTTGATAAAGATTATTCCACCGTGGTCGACTTTCCACAAGTCGATTTAGGTGGTAAAAAGATGTCATTGGGAACGCGCCAGTGAATGCGACTGCCAAAAAAATGCGCCACTGAACGCAAGCGTCTGTTTGCCTGTGCCTGCTCGTGACGTCACGCAGCAGCTGTAAATAGGACACTGCCTGATAGGACGCATGGGAAAACCGCGGGAAATCGCTTTGAAAGACCGCTTCTGTGGAGTTTTGAAGCACTGGATAGATGGCATCGAAGTGACGTCTAGAACTGAAGCTGCGACTCAGCCGTGTGGGCTCAAAACAAGTGCTACAGTAGATTTGGTTTCTATTGAAATTCTCATTTAAGGGTTCCTTCCTTGTGGATAACTCCTCATATAACTGAAGACACCTCTGTAATGAATGCCTTCCATGATACTATGCCTTTTGGGTTATTTTTTGCGTCCCCTTTCATATGCGATCCTGTGACATCGGTCGACTTCTTTCTCAGGTTGCACACCTTTCTCCCCTACTTTCTACAAAATCGAAGGCAAGTACCGGGACGGGTTCCTCTACGTGTACTACATCAATGGCGGCCACCCGTCGTACGGCGCCCTGGACTACGTCATGTACGCGCTGTCGCTGGCATACGACTTCAACCCCTGCGCGCTGATGAAGCACGTGCTGAGGGTGGCGCAGAAGCTAGTCAAGTACGTCATGCCGCAGAGCAAGCGGGTCACCGAGACGATCGCGTGCCTGTCGTAGCGGCGCCGGCGGCTGGTGTCGCGGCGCGCGCTCGGCGAAGCGGGACCGGCGTGGTGGCGCCCGGACGCGCGTCTCTGCGGTCGCCGTGGCCCCGTCCTGGCCCTGTGGTCGTGTGCGGGTCCTGGTGTTGTGTCAGAGACGTCTTGTCGGCAGCGCGACGTCGGTGGTGGTCGCCGCCGCGGGCGGCAGACAAATCTCTGTGCTCCTGCATTGCAGTTTGTTGTTATCGCTTTGCTGGTAAATTGCGGCGTTAATCAGGACTGGGGGAGCGGTTCTCAGAGTCAGGTATTCGTTTGGCTGTATTCGTTTCGTAAGATGCCGGCTCCGGGTTTGTAGCACTCCGACAGATCAGCTATGCAACGTTAGCCAAAGCAGCTGAGACTTCTCGGATAGTTTGAATGATCAAGATGGCTGTCAACATTTTATGTAAGTGTTTTTGTTAATTTCCGGTGGCGAACTAATTACTCAGATGCGTTGTTGTCCTAAGTGTGGCTTCGGGGCGTTATGGCGTCAAATTAGCAAAACCTAATGAAACGTAACGAAGCTGCTGATATGCTAACGAGAAACGTCAGGGCTGCTTGCAGCTAACAGTCAGCGTTGCTTAGTGGCAAGAAATCGTCGAATAGTCGAAGATTTTTCATCTTCGCCGGCTTCGTGGCCGAAGATTATTTAGCACCGTTGCCTAACCCAGATATCGAGGGTCCCGTGTGGGGCATTGTATTCCGTCATATGAGTGAAGGAGATCTCGAGTGTGTGCCTTCCTCGCGGTGATGGGTGTCAGCGATGTGTGGCGGTATACGAGCATGCATCTTCCACGTATTGGCGATTGTAGCAAGAAAGTGCGCGGTTTGCGTGGTCTAGTCACGAGTGACGAGCATTCTTTGCATTGCCTGATTTGACCGCAAAATTGCATGCTGTACAGACGCATGGTAGGGCGTGTATACCATTCTCCACGTGTGGAACGAAAACAAATTAGAGAGTTTCTAATCGGAAGTGTTTGGTCGTTTTTAAGAAAAGCACATAAAATCCTAAAACTTGCCATATCATGTGGACTTCTCGTATCTCGGACAGTTAATACGGCATTCATACTCAGTGTTTTGTGACGGTCGCGACGCAGGCCGCTTACTCATGCGTCTGGCATAACCTGATAGCCGTTCCAGTACAGAGCTGAGTAAATAAGGGTCACAAAATGTCGGCGTATCGCGACCCTCTGTGCATTTGTGTGTGGTGGTCGGCGGAGCGTTTCTCGGCGCCTCCGATGCTCTTAAACGGGCTTGATGTGGTGATACTCGACGTGCATTCACATAAGAGCATGACGGGACAGTTGAACGGTGTCCTTACTGAGGTGCGGCAATGCCAGTCCGTCTGCCAGCCTGTAAACTGTGTTGCTTCAGTGTCATCTTGCAGACGTTAAGCTTCCCATGTACCACTGCACCCGTTGGGATCATCGAGGTGTGCAGGTCACAATATACTGGTAGGACACGGCGTTGTTTTGCACATCCCGAAATACTTGCAGATGCCGCTGGCACTTGCTAGCGTGGGTATGGACATGCACAGCGAGCATTTCATGCGATCATGGTGGGTCAAAATTCGAGCGATGCGACACGATCGCTACGTACGGTCATGGAGTTAAGCGCAGGGACGTTGGAACCGGGGACAAGGGAACTCCCCTCCCCCGACTTTGGGCGGCATTTAACATTAAACATTAGCCCTACGGCGTTGCATGGGAAGAAACGAGGTAAAAATCACATTGCTCCCCCCCCCCATCTTCAGGGTGGTTCCACTGCTTTTGGTTAAACGCGTGGTGTAAATGGACAAAAATAAAACCCCGGAAAAAGTACGTGTTTTTGGAAATTACGCCACGGATGGGAATGGGCTTCGTGAGTAATGACCGGGGGTACGCCAATGGTTAAGCGTCAGACCGCAAAAAGTCACCACAGTTAAAAACGAGACATGGTGAGCGGTAAAAAAAGCCTGGAAAGACGCGCTACCTCATACATGGGATCGCAGGCGCAGCCAACGAGACGCCCACCCCACCCTCAAGGAAAGGGGCCCCACATCATGAGACCCACATTTTTTGCGAAAACCATTGCACATCTTCCCGGCAGGCGGTTGTCGTATGACTTCAGTTCACACTAAGTTCCAGGCCGAATCGTTCGAAAATCCTGGCTGCGCCCCTGCACAGGACCTTAACTCGTCACACGTCACTCAATACTTTTTTACTTTTCCGAGATGGCCTCATCTCATCCCCGGGGTTTCTGCGGCTAGAAATTAGCGTAACAAATGTAGTGAAGAACAATAGTACACGCCAAGAGCACGGGATACCAATTCTTATGAGAGGGTTGTGTCTTAGTCATTGTCCAAGAGCACAGCCAAACGTTTTCAAATTATGAGGCGAAAGCAGGCGGCCGTATCCCGATGTTGAATTTCTGGCATTGAAGGGTCATGCTTTAGTGGCACCCTCCATTTAATGTCAAGAAGTTTTCAGTCAAACCGTTCTGGACGGGATGCAGCCCAATAACAAAAGTAAAGGATGTTAAACAAAGAGGTAGGAGGTAGACGACATAGAACTGACGTCACTGTAACGATGACCGGAAACGGGCACGCTATGATTTACGTACGCGCGGTTCACGGTCCAGTCGGTTCCAGCTCCTGGTCTGCAACGCTTCTGATGCACACGTGCTGCCCATCACTGAATGCACAAAGTTTCCGCCAGGGGTGCTGGTGTCGAGACCTTGGATAAACTTTAAAGTGAACGTTGAGATACAGTTATAGCTAATCCGCGGAGGAGCGTTGCGGAACGGTTGGCGAGGCTCTTTCCGAATTTTAAAAAGGTATTCCTTTTGAATTTTTAGACACTGATGAATGTTTAGAACTGCCATTTTTTGGTTGAGTTCTCATGCTCCATGCATTGTTACCTGTGAATGTCACAGGCAACAACCCACAGATGATCTGGGTCGTGTCGACTTGCCATTGTTACGATTGCGCGTTATTTGCCTTGTTGAGACAAATGGACGAGAAAGGAATAGATGTACATTGTTTCTAACCTATGTCGTGTTGCCTGAAAATTGAACACAAACAAAACAATGTTCATGGCTTGTAGGTTTGTCCACAGTGGTTGGGTACACAATGTAGCACCATGACCTCTTGCTCATTATGGACTTGTAATGCTTAGGGTCAGACATATGCTCAGATCCCAATGAAATGCAGGTTTTCCACATCCTGTGCCAGATTCTAAGCTTGTAATTGTAAGTGCTGAATCGCCTGGAGACTGCTCTGCTCTGGAGGAACACAGGAGGACCCTTCCGAGATGACACAATGACACTCCCAGGTCAGCAAGAGGCTGCAGACATCATGTAGATAACCTGCATTCCATTGAAATCCATGCACTTTTCTTCTAAGGTTTTAACCCCTACATCAGGCACATTAACTTTATTTGATACTTTCATCCCCAGATATTCAATCAATCAACCAATACCTTGGTCAGTCAATCCCAATCATCCACTTCCTGCTGGGTGTAATATAGTTCTTGGTGTTTTGCCTCATTGAACCAAAGTATATTGCACTGCATTATATGACAGTACAATACACACTGTTGCTTTGGCTTGTTTGAATTGGTTAGCATAGTTCATAACATGTCTGTTACATTTCTTATGTTGTCATTGTTTAGGCAGTAGCCATATTTTGTGGAAATTTTGTGCATTTAAGTTCAAAGAGTCTGTACCAGTGTTTAAACTGTGACTGATAGGTTCAGCTGATCATCTTAGTAGGCTGCAAACCACATTTGAATGATGAGGTCCCCAGTAGTATATGTCAGCTAAAAACAATAAGATATTTTTGTGTGCCAGTGACTATTATTGTATGATCAGCTTTAGTCTTCAGGGCCAAAATGGCCATCTTTCCACTTTTCAGAAAAATTGACTATGTTGGACTAATGTTGATGGCAATTCATTGCAGTGCTTTGAGTGTGTTTCTGTCATGTGAGCATTTCTTTGGTCAGTGGCCCAAGCCTGGATGAAATCAGTATGTTTGGCCAGATTTTGAATAAATTTTTATTAGTGTTAAACAAAATGGAAATAGATAATGAAGGCAAGGTAATGATATATCTTGAACAAATGTCAACTGACCTTATTTAAGCTCTTGATGTTGAGGACCAAACAGGCAGTTTTGTATTTGTATTATCTATATCATGTTTTAAAGTCTAAATTGCCCTGAAAGGGTAAACAAAGCCCTTGGCTGTCCTTAACCCTCCTAAAAAGCTAACAGAAGTCATAATTCCTTGGAGGACATCCCCTGTCTTGTTTTCTTGACAACACTTGTCAGGTTGGCTACAACCTTTGACCCCATGTTGCAAAAATGTTAGTGTGTATAACAAATTGTAATCACAGAACTTGCCTATAAAAATGACATCATATCTTGGTGACATGACATATTAGAAGACTGGAAGACTGGGTAGACTGGAAGACATATTGTAAAAGTGGCATGGATCACAAATATGGAAAATTGAATGGAACACAGCTGCTCAAAACTGGATGCAGCCATTCCATATTAGTCCAGAACTGCACAGAAAAAACAGCATCAGGGGGACTGATATGAATCAGCACCCCTCATAAGGTGAAGTTAAAAGCTGGAACATTCTCTTCAGTGCTTATGTGTATGCCTGCCCCTGGGAGCATAGTAATTGGCAGCTGTTTATAATTTCAGTATAAAATGTCGACCTCCGACGATAAGGTGACACAGGAGGAGGCTGAAGAGGCTGGAGATGAATTCAAAAAGCCAGAGGTATGTTCATTTTTCAAAATGTCTTCCAGTGCCTTATTGCATTTTGTTTTTACAAATTACACCTGTGTGCTTAAAAGTTTGTTATCTTACGATCACAGTCTAGTTATGTTTGATAGGCAATGAGCAACCCACATGCTCCAGACATGAATGGCCTACTTTTCCTCCAAACCAGAACCAAGCATTGCCATTGGACATTTATTCCATTTAGTGTGCTGTGTAACTTCAAGACATCATTGTCACATGAAGATCTGCTCATTTTGGTGTGGCCAAATTCTGGTGTACATTCAAAAATAAGAATCATCCAATATTTGTCATACAGTAGATAGTTGCATCATGGTTCAGCACCCACCTGGTGTTGACAATAATGTGTGAGATATACAATCGAGTCTATTTTCCAGGTGAATCCAATGCTGGCTGAGGAGGCCAAACTCAAAGCAAAATACCCTAATGTGGCCCGGCCAATGGCAGGCCATTCGGTATTTTTGCAGAAGCGCCTGCAAAAGGGGGTAAGTGACAAATTCCCCTCTGGAATGTTTTTTTTTGTTATAGTATTTTATAAGCAGTACAGTGTATGAACTGTAAGATATAAAGGCATGCCTTTTCTGGAGTGAAACATAGATGTTTTCTTTATTAGCAAACAGTTTTTTAAAGGTCTGCCAGACAGAACAAGTAGGACTATCTGCACAGCCATCCTTTTTTATATGGAATTTGAGTGGGCAAAGTGACCCCATGGCTTATTGGCACCTTTCTGCAAGAACATTTGGAACTGCTGTGACAGTAATTTTCACTGTTAATGTCAACTTGGTTAACTCTCCTGTAACAAAAAGCTGAACTGCTCGCCCGTTTCACATTGGAACATCCTGTGTGTCTACAGTCAAAGCGTGAGATATGGAGCAAGGTGGAAAACCATCGGAGGTTTTTGGTCCCCATTTTTCCTGTCAGGTCTCTCCCACATCTGGGGATTTGATATGTTGACACTGGTAGTGAGTGTGTGCGTTTGTGAGAGGTGGGAGGAGTGTGTTGTTAGGAAAGATGTGAGCAGGAAGAGCCAAATGTTGCTGTCAAGTGCATGTATTCAGCTGCCCATAAGGCGGATAGGGTGGGGTTATGACAGTTGTGGATTTATCTGACAGGAGCCTTGTTGTGTTACATACAACGGAACCGTTCAAAACTGGTTCTGGCCACACGAAGTTTGGAAAGGCCGTTATACCCACGAAAGATAATTCGTCAGGGATCCAGCACATAGGAGCTCATTTTGTTACGAAATCGGTAGGGAGGGCAAAAACTAAGGCCCAAGCCCCAGCAACGTACAAAGTTATCCCCTTGTGACCTGTACGGATTAAAGTCGTTTTCTCGTGAGCTGATTCTCCAGACGAAATGATGACTCTGATTTCGCATATGTTCGTACTTCACTAGGACGACCTTCTCTTTTCACCGTACAACAGGAGTGCTTCTTTTGCACGTTGTGTGCGAGGCGTCACATTACGAGGCGTCACATCACCTGAGTGGAACACAGGTGCTCCTTTTATTTTCTGAGCAGTCCAAAAACAGTCCAGTATGTCATGAGCAACTGGCAGGTTGTTGCTGCGGTGCGCGATATCGGCACATTCCGACTGGCTCCGCCCCGTTTCAGCAAAAATACTTCGACTCGGGCGACTACCAGATGGCGAAACAGCGCGGCTCGGCCAACAAGATGCGCGGCATGCAGCTGCGGCCGACGCCGTCCACAGGCGAGGAGATCCCCACGCCCGAGTCGATGCCGGCCAGGAAGACGTCCCTGGTGCAGAGCAATAAAATGCCGCTCACCTAGTGGCGCCGCGCCACCGTCGGCCGCCGCGGCCGGACTCGAGAAACTGCGTGTTGGTGCCGACCGCTGGCGCGCGCGGCCCTGTCCTGACCGCGGCCGTCTTTTGTTTGCACCGTGTGCGCCCGGTGGGTGGGGCTGTCGCGCCGCGTGGGCCGGTCGCCGTTGCTAGACGGCCCCAGCCGACCAGGCGAGGTGACTGTCAGGCTGAGGACTGTCCTGTACTAGGGTTTAGTCTGTTGCGTCTCGCGAAAGTTGAACCTCTGTTACTTCGGTAATTCAGCTCTAACCGGGACTTTCGTGTACTAGAAACTTAATCGTCAATGTGTTACTTACCATTTGGCTTTTGTGTTTGATGGGATGTCGGAGATGTCAGGAAAAATAAATGGTCTTTCTTCCAAGAACTAGTCTGGCAGTATGGCCGGTGGCAGGTTGGTTTGGCATTCTGCGGCAAAATCTGGCGAACAGTCCATTTCAGACGTGTGTTGTTCTGGTGTCGGCAGGAATAAGCGACAGGCCCGCCAGTGGCTTAGGTAAGTTACTGATATCTTTGTTTCTATGTTAATGGTATCTGTTTTCTATCCTCCATCCCCTGCCCATAGGCTACTCTCGCTAAGCATGCGGTTCGCGATGTATTTCCCCAGGTGAGCATGGTTGCTTTGTCCCTTGGGTCAATGGCCTGTGTAACATTTGACAGTGGCACAGAAAGACCCATTCGGCAGGAGCCGAGGGAAAATGGCGTTCGAGTGCGTGCCTTCACCTGGCGGCAAATAGCCGCGGCGTCTTGTTTGGCAAGGTCAGCGGGAACCAAATGACCCAGAAGTCGGAGCGGCCGTAATCCCCAGTCAATAATGGTGAGGCTATGAGACTTGCATTCATACCTGTTTCCTCAGTATGAGCGTCCCGTATGATCGGTGTTTGTGCACTTACACTGGACCAGGACCGGACCAGGAACAGTTGTAAAACTGGCGTATTTTATATGCGAGAAGGCGAAACGGCGAAGGTCGGTGATTATCATGCACCGTTTCACGTAACGTAAGTTTTTAAATGTGAAGCGCAAGCGCTTGCTATTTTTGTCATTGTGTTACGATTGTCTTAACGTATTTGTACTGACAGTGGTACTTTAGCTGTATCACATTACCTCGAAAACAGAGAAACCAATTCCGTGCTGCGAAGTAGCTCCTGCCCTATTATTTTTTGCGTTACTTGGCTCCTCAGTTCCTCATATTCGGCCATAAAAATAGATGGCGCTAGTGAACCCTACGACGTACGGCAATTTATATCAATGTATGTTGTCGTTAGTGAGTTTATCAGATGTTACATCTGGCCAGTAGTTTTACTTGTTGGTTGGCTTGCAACACCAATGAGCTTTGCCATGAAATCATGGATCTTGAACTTGCTTGCAAAGAAAAGATTAGACTGGACTACAAATTTTCCATGTGCCCGTCGAATGCATGCTCGGGACCTGACAGAAATGTTGATTTCATATGCACACACTAATACAGGCGAGTCACATAGATAACAGACAGAAAATCGCAGGCTGAATCCAGGTGAACAGGCTGTAATTTTGTATGCGAGGGTAGAAGTCCGCGCCCAACCCGCACCCTGACGTTGGCGGCCGAAGCCCGAGGAGAGGGAGTTTCGACCCCCTCTCTTCCTACCGAACGAAAGGTCGGAGAAAATCAAATCTTATAGAATCGGAAAGCTGGGCATGAATACGCTCAGAAGTACCCAAATTTGGGGTGAAATCTGAAAAAGGCAACTTTTTGGTCCGTAAATGTATAAGTAGAAATATTTAAGAGTTCTAGCTTTCGCCCCTAATAAGTTAGTGCAATGCTGAGGGTGTCAATGAGAAGCTCACAGAATGTGCATTACGGTGACATAATTGCCAACATGCATACAGCTGTATATTGCATGAGATGCCCTGATACGTCAGTTTTCATTTCGCTATATTTGTGAGTCTTTTAACGTCGCTGGCGAGTTGTCCATTTATGCTTCCAAAATAGTAGAAATGATTTGTGGGGACATTTTTTTGTGCCAATAGACTGCAACGCCAGTGACCCGACATCACCTGAGCCTGACTTGACTTCATGACCTGACCTAACATTTGTCCGTTTTCTTTGCTTTATTTTGTGTTCCATCGAGCATCAATAACCATGCAAACAAAAGGGCAAGGAATGCCTTTAAATTTAAGCACATTTTACGGCCCATTTTACGACAGACCGGCAGATTAAATAGCCAAAATAACACCCTACATCCCAGATTTCGATGAAAATACATGTATGAGGTTGTCTAATACCCAGAATCCAACGATTAAGTTTTTAGGAAGATTAAAGAGACAGTCAAAGGGTTTTAGCCCCGGGCATGTTTGAGAATTAATCTTAATTGTATGTAACTATGTAGTAAAGAATTTGCAAGGATCCAATGCATCTTTTGGCCGTTTCACAATTTTTGTTAACTCGTTTTTTCTATAATTTCGGGCTCGTGACCTAAGGTCACGCCACCTGTTTTGACCTGAGGAACATTGAAAATATTGCTTTTAAAAACGCAGAAATCAAGTTTGATACCTTTTCCTTTGGTTACAAAAATAAGAGGATGGTTTTCTTGTGAAATCCTATATATTTGTTCAAAATTAAGCTTGTAGTGCTGTTTTTCTGCCAATTTAATGTAATCGGTTTTCGTATGTATTTAAGACCTGTACATTAGTGGAATGCAAACTTTTAAGGTTAGCAACAGATGATAAGATAAGAAGATCAATCATCTGATTGTGAGTCTGTGTCGCACTATTTACAAGCGTAACAAATTGTTGAAAATCGTTGGAAATGAAAAAATGGAGTGGAAACTGAATTGTCCTCAGGTCACCGACCTTGACCTTGACAACAAATTTGAGTTAGCACAAGGTTTAGGAATGTCTTCGACTATAATCCGTGAAAGGCTTAGGTCGATCGCTCGCCCGGCGTGGGTTCGTGGAAGACTTTAAAAAAACCGGAGGTCGGTCTCTTCTACGTGACCTAGGTCAGTAACCTGACACGACCGAAAGCTGAAAATTCTACAGGACACACGCAAAGGGTGTTACAAAGAACGTATTGAAAATCGCAGCGCGCTGCGTGCACCATCTTGTCTTTACTATCACCAGAAGTCCTTAGGGGAGGTGGCGTCGAAACGCCCCCGCCCCCTCCGTTGAGCGAGAGTTAGATAACATAACTTGCTAGAGTAATGCTCCGATGTTCGTACTCATGTTCCGATGCTGTTCTGCCGTTGAACTGCCTGCAAACGTGGAAGTTCTTGGGACTTGATGAAGGAGTTGCTGAAGTTCTTGTTGTCAGATATAAGGAATCATCGGAAATGTTGACCAAAGTCTGGATTTGCAAATGCTTGTTTTATACTCTGAAAGTTCCCGTGACATTAAGATCCGTACAAAGGAAACATAATCATTAGCCTTCATTGGGCTTATAACAGGTAGATACTGAAAACATAGCTTATGATTTCTTGTTGGTTCAAATTACAATTGTCAGAACACTTAATTTTTGGTAGTTATTTAACCAAACATCGGTGTCTTAGTTTTCTTTTTTGCTTCTGAAAGATGCCGACAATTTTTGGACTGAAGCCAAATTTCGGTGCCAATTAATTTAATATGCTGATATACCGAAATTGTGTAATCAAATTAATCGGCATGATAGCCTCTTCAGGATAATCGTCAGTTTTGTAAGGAGTTTGTGTTTTTCGGTGGAGCGATTATCGGGGAAAAAAACTTGAGGTAAATCAAGGCGACAGTCTGAAAAAGCATGCCCACAGCGCACGAAAACGCAAGAAAGACGGTTATACGTAACCATGACTATACGCGACCAAGAAAATATACGCCCACAGTAAATATGGCGGTCTTAACCTGTATGTACAGACCCGTCGAAAATGTGTAACATGTTTGTAGTACGAAAGACTGCATGTGGTTAATCATTCTTGCTGCGCGAATGACTTTCGGAAGATAATGGATTCCATTAATAATGTCGTGGCACCTAAAATTCGTCTAAGTTCTGGATATATGTCATCGCGATGATTTCGTGCCTCAGCTCGCTGTACACTTTGTGGTTGCCCAGGGTCTGCGCAAGTGAGTGTTGTACAAGTACTGGCCGACCCCACATATCTGGAATGAAAGAACAGGTAATAAACACCGTGCACGCAAAGCGAAACAACACATCTTGAGGGTCAAAATGTTTGTTACTCATTTACTCACTTGAGTGTTTAGCTTTTGGCGCATTGCTCTGGTGCAACCGACGCTTGCTATCAAGGCTCTAATTTTTCAGGCTCATGACATGATAAGGCACATGGTCATGCAGAATCGGGACAAAACCCAATGCACAGGCGACAGGCGTACGCTGTGTTTTAGGTCACCAGCCCGTATTCATAGCCCTAATTTATCAGCGTCAACGCAAACGTGGTCGCCGTTTCGGATTGTTCGTTCCCGCCTCGCACCCGCTGCGCGACCGATCGAAGGTCGGCACCGTCCGCCGCACCTGGCCTCCTGCCGCAGGTGGCGAGCGCCCCCAGGCCTCACCGCCTCTCAGAGGGGACACTCGGCCGCTTTCAGCTCGCCTGTTTTGACCGAGGGAACGAGCGCGCGTTCCAAGGCTGTCGGCCGGTGTTTACCAGCGCAGCTGCCCGCTCACGGGCCGCGGACGGACCGCGCACGTGCTGAAAGCCGTCCCGTGATCAGGGTCGGCGCGGATTAACGCCGCCCGCCGTCACCCCGATAACGCTGACGGACGTTAACTGGCCGCATCACGGCCCCTCTGCGCCCTGCGAGGCGGCTGAGATCAGGCGGATAAAACGTCACCGTGCCCACGGACGGTGCTCACTGCGCTCAGGACGCTTCGGAGCTGGCGATGCGCTTAAACTTGCTCTTGGTTCGAACTGCCCGTTGCTTATAAGTCCTAACGGTGATATGCATGCGGTTTCATTGTTGATACCAAACGATCTGTTGGAATATTGCCAGGCGCGCATACAGAGCAGGGGGGGGGGGGGGCAAACAGTCCCGCTCGATCGATTCACATAGGCGCTCCTCCTCTGAAGGGAGGAGCGCCTTCCTTCACCGAAAGCGTCCCCATTGACTTTCTTAACTGAAAACGCTTATTGCAATGATTCCCTTGACCCGCTGAAACCGCTTCATCCAGCCGTAGTTGCCACTGCCACTTTCTGCAGAAGACTCCTCCGCCCACGGAATTCGCCTCTGGTATCAAAGGCACCCTTCCCAGCCGTAACTGCGTCTTATCGCCAAAGGTGATCCCGCCCAAATAAAGGCCCCCGTTTCTGGGAAAGGTGCCGTCACCTGCTCGTGCTCAGAAGGTATTTTTAATGTCAAAGTCCTGACTGAATGCACTGCTGCTAGGGGCAACTCATGGCGCTCCCCCCCCCCCCACTCCCCGAGGGAGTGCCTCTCCCGATCGAAACCCCATTTACACAATTTCGCAGCAACCAAATCGTGCGAATGTAAAGCTCCTTTCGCTAAAGATTAATGCACCCATGGCTTGAGACCTAAGAAACAGTATGCTGCTATCGATTACATATTCACCATGTACATATGCAATACACATGTAATTAAAATTGAGGGTTGCAATTTTTGGTACACACTAGTAATGCTTTTCCTTTAGAAAAGGCCCGCGTCCCATCATAAATTGAAATGCCTTCGTCAATTGATCCTGTGATTATGACGTGCCATAGATCCAGCTTCGTCTCAAACGCCATGTGTGATTTTTTTACCAGCTCGGTCGGGCCTTGTCAATCTGCCCGTGTGACCACCACACACTGAGATTGGCGTCAGCACACGCCAATCCCAGTGTGTGCCAGCGATGCGCAGGCACGCGCATCGCTGCGCGTGTCTGCGACTCAGCGCGCCTCTGGTGGCCACGTCACGGCTTTTCACTCTCATTCCCCACGCACACTTACGGACGTCACGCGGACACCTGTCTTTAGGTAGCTGGGACAGCGGGCGGCGATGCGAGCTCAGCTGGCACTCTGCGTGGCTCGCTTCCCAGTGGACAAACGTCTCCGTTAACGGTTTGCTTCGTCCTGCTCAGTCAGAACGCAGCGCTGGTATGCGCATACACTGCTAAAATATCACATTTTCTCTGGCTTCCTAATGCATTTTTGTTGATTGGCTGATTTCTTTATTTTGATGCATATCATTCCAGCACTGCTGTGGATGTCGCCAGGGCTCAAGATAAACGGATAATTTACGAAAGCTGAATGGCCAGTTCATCACGATCATGTATATAATGCTGTCCTGTATGCCACTGCTGCTACCATGATTGCTACCTGATACCTGCTACCTGCTACCATGCCACTGCAACTGAAACTTCTGGAACTACCATGCCTGATTATGTTGCGCCAAAAACGGAAGCGACTCACCCAGAGAATTGCAAACTAGCCATCTAAGAAGTTGGTGTGATACTTTTTGAAACTGACTGGACCTACATTTTACAGGTTTTGAAAGTCAGGCAAAACGAGCTCATGACAGGTTAATCGAAAATTGTTTCTTACCGGAAAGTTCAACTTCATGTTCAAGAACTCCGCATCAAACTCTGAAAGTGTCAGTATTAACAATGTTCTGCACATGTACCGAGTAAGCTAGCTTTAGGAGTCGTGGGTATAGAGGGGAAATTTTCCATGAAATAACTGTTTACAAAGTTAATTGCCTTGACAAATTGTCTTTCCAGATAAACACAGAGTTCTCGCCTATATCTCTGGCTCCAAGATACGCAACTCCTCGCCTGGAGCAGCCTTGTCCGGTTGCCCCGGCGACCTTCTCGCGTTATCCATGGCAATAAGGATGGTACCTCCGTTCATTTCCTGAAATTATCCTGATAGACGTCGTGTTCATAACGCATCATGCGGCACTGACGTTCGTCTGACAATTATCGCGTGCAGCGCAGCGCAGCGCCGCTGTTTTGGTTAGTTTGTATGCAGGTGGCGGGCGACCACGCAGGATGAAAATGTTCCTTCAGGGCCCGGTGTGAGTTGGCGTGAGTTGCGAGTGAGGCGATCGGCCCGTACTGCTGGAAGCTGAACAAATCTTGTCGCAAATCCAGAAGCAAGTCCGCCCATCTGCGTGAACAGAAACCACGTAGAGTCTCCGTCGGCTGAAACTGGGACGTTTATGGGCTGTACGTGCATCTGCGCTCTGGTAAACGGAATCCGATCCATGGTTTCAGAAGCGTGAATGTGCTTTTAGTAACGAGAGTCCAGGTTTACTGCTTAGCTGACTTTCAGGTTGATTTCACAGCCAGAGGTGTCCATACATTTGGCTTCGACGGCGCGGAAGTGGGGCCTTTCGTGGCCTTCTTTGCACTAGTGGTTAAAATATAGACACTGTCTGAAAAGGCAGTAAGGGGTAGGGGGTAAACTGTGCTAAGAATGCGTTGCGTGATTTATATACAGGAGACCCTAGGATGGAAGGCGGGTCTCTTCATTGGCCCTTAGCCCGTTTACAGCCTTTAACTCGCATTACTCTCTGTCATAACTCCCTCCGCCCAGATCAGTTCCAGGCTCATTACCACGTTTTTCTGGACGTCACTGCTATGATAATGCTCATCCAATATGCCCTGAATAATGACGATGAAGTCCTGTTGGCTTGCTGTTCGGCTGTATCCATCATTGGTTTACGAAGAGGTGCTTGGGGGCCAGCTATGACTAGGAATGAGCCATTTACGGTCCGTTCGCTTTGCATGCGTTTGATTGGGCGTGTTTTTGTGTCAGCACCTTTGGCCTTTTTGAACACTGGCACTGTTTAGCAACCAGATGACAGGCTAGACGAGACCCTCATGCGGGAAACTAAAGTAATCTAGTGCAGCTGAACCGAACTCCGCAGTTTCTCTTCCGTTGTGTGCATGTAAACTAGACAAACGAAAAATGTTTGTATCTCATTTGTATACCGTGACTGACGTCTGACGACAGCAAAGGGCACAGCATCCGTCAACAATACGCAGGTAGACTTTTGTGACGCCATCTTGAAGGCTGTGAGAAGGCCGCAAAGCTATGGAAGGACCGGGCCGGATGTGGACCTAATCAGTCGTCCTCATTGGCTCAGTGGACAGAGACTCGGATTCGTAATCGCAAGGTTGTGGGTTCAAAGTTTGGTGCCGTTAGCTCTCGACTGGCGACACGTATGGTTGTGGATTGAACGACGGACGTCTAAGCCTAAGTGGCGGTGCGCCCTAACGTGTGCCGGCTAATCAGCCGACCCCTTCGATCAGGCATCGAACTCAGCCAGGCCACAGGCACTCACCGTGTCCCCCGCCATGCCCAGGGAACTGGCCCGCGTTGAAAGTCAGTGACGTAATTTGTCGCATCTGCAAATACTGGGCCGGTCAGTTGAAACCGTATTTCCAGTCGCGACCGGAAGCACGGACGAACGTGCATTCATCTGCTTATGGGCGTGGTGGCAGACAACTCCACCTGTTCCTTAGCAACGAAGCATCACGAGTGTAAAAGGTTATCGATAACCGCCAGTATCTACAGTAACTATCTCTGTCTGGCAACAAACCCAAAGAACTTCGTCATAGAACTTCGTCTCGTGGAGCAGAAAACTTGAAGGCTTGAAGTCTTCGTCTCGGCTTGAAGTAGGCTTCGTCTCGGCTTGAGGGCAGTCCGTCCCGCACGTGCTCCCGTCACCAGAGGGCGCGGACGTACACCGGCGGAGCGAGCCGCTTGAGAAACCCGCCGCGGCGACGGACAGCGGATCAGCCCGGCTCGGTGCCAGATTTATGCCGTATCGCCTTCTGCGCCGGCGCTCCCGAGCATGGCTGCGCTGACGGATGGCGGCGACGCTCGGCTTCGCTCGCGGCCGTTGGCGGCGGCCCATTCACTTGGCTGCAAGACCGCGCTGCACGCCCCCGCTCGACCGGAGGGGAGAGGGGCACCGGAAGTGGCCGGGAAGAGGAAGAGAGGGAGAGGACCGGCCTGACAACCAGCGGAAAGCGGGCCGGAGGGCCCGTCGGCCAGTGTCTCCAGCGCTTGCCTGTCGGGACTACCATTGAACAGCCCGGATAATCTGAATGTCGGACAGAGTAACGTATACCTATATTTGTTTATATTCACATTATCATTTATATTGATTATTTTTTATTGCTATATAATTTAATATATTATTATTTTCTATTTGCGGTTTGTATCATTTTCGTTGCATATGATAATAATGATAGAATACTGCGCGGATCTTTAGGCGGCAGAAGCGCGTTGTCACCCCGTTTGGGAGATGAAGAGCCCGTGGGAGTCCTGAGCTGCCGGGCAGTCAACTGGGGTAGAGGCCGCGGCCCACGACCTCACCCACTCGGGTTTGAATATGCATGCCTGCGCTCGTTAACCCAGTAATTTGAGTAATGCGGGTCCCGTTGAATGGGCGTTGGTGTGCCGGCTGTCCGCGGCCGCCGCGTCCCGGCCTGGCTGACTCGGTGGCCCGCTGACCTGATCAGCCGATTGTCTCGGCCCCTCTGACGTTTAGCTGGACTGACCCGTGTCAGTCAGCGTCAGGGCAGGGGCAGCCGGCCATGCGCGAAGCAGCGACTCTCCACTACGGGAGCTCGTGCTCGAGCGACAAACAAATGACAACTCCAAGGCTGTGTGCGCATTGGGTTCATACGTTTTAGGTCTGAAAACCATGGGCATCTTGTTGCAACTGCTACTGTTGTGTACATCACACCGAGGCGCGCTCTTGTCTTATGTGTTCGAACCTCCACCGGCAGAGGTGGTGCACCTCGTTGGGGTCGGTTAACTCACCACTCTACGTAATCGGAAGCTTGTTCAACAAGTCGTTCTCCTGTCCATCTGCTCTGTCGGTAACGATCTCTTTTCACAGAGTACATGAATGCTATAAGCTCATGCAACTTAAAATAACGTAGCATGTACACGCTCATCCAAAACGGCGCTCTCATTCGGACAACATCGTACAACATGTCGCCGGTCATCCAAATCGGCGCTCTCATTCGGTCATCATACAACATGTTGCCGGTGATTTAAAACGGCGCTCTCATTCGGACTTGGCTCCTCATGCATTTCACCTCGACGACCTTCTGTGGGGGACGGCTCGCCCGCCACCAACGGCGGTGACCCGGGAGTTATTCACATCCAATAAAGCGTACGTCCGTAATTTGTACGTACGTTTATTTGCTCTTGTGCGTCATGAGAACTACAGATGGCTTCGCGTGTGTGCTGCGCCCGAAATATTTGGAGCATTAGCCTCGCTAGGCGGCTGGTCCACGAGATCGACACTCAGATTCGCGGCTCCTCATCGACGTTTGTACGGCCAAGATGGCGCCCCACCACGACCTCCTCGCGACACGAGGGCGCCACTCCAGTTCTCCTCGTCAGCAGTGACCCAAACAGGGGCGTGAGACATCTGTGACGTAGTAAGTGCCCTTTGTCTCGGCCACTTTCCCCTTCTTCTGGGCCGGTTTTTGCGCTGCCGCAGTGCGATGAGACGCTCCTGATGGGCGATGATATGGACTCGAATGACCGGAATCAGTGGGGACCGCTTTATAAAGTGCTGATCCGGCCGGCTTCCCGACCACTTTGTCTGACAACTCTTACTCTCCCCATTTGTTTGAAGGACGCTGAAATGCAGCGGTGGGCTTTCTTTTCAAGTCGACGCATTAATAACTGTATTTCGGCTGGTCTGAGCGAAGGAAGCAGACGTTGCGATTGATGTAGAAACATGTCTGCGCAGGAAACTGTTATTTCACAGAGAGAAGGTAGAGTTACCAATTTTTTTTACTTTCACTGTCATTGGGTCGGAACAAAATAACACAGAACAGGAAAATTGGTAAATGCTACTCCTTTACTAAGTTACTTCAAAACGAACTTCCCGAAAGTCTCAGGTGGGTCTTATGTAAACTCATCTTCGAATATCGTTACATAAACCTCGATTCCAAAGACAGTCGAATTTACGTTGAAATCATTCAACACCAAGTCGCTATTCCCTCGCTGCTGTTCATTCATCAACACCCAGCGATTTCGCTCCAACCCGCTCTCCGTACTCTGACATCGGGGTAACAGCACGGCGGACCGACACCCCGTTAATCCCAGCAGCGGCGACCGCAGCCTCGGCCGCCGGCGACCGGAGCCGCTGAGCCGGTAAACAGGGCTCGGCCGCGGGAGGCCGGGGGGCGGCACCGGCGGCGAAAGTCGACGCGGCACTGCACGCCGCGCCCGCGCCATTGTCGGACCGAAAGGAAACCGAAAGCAGATTTGTCATTAGTTAATTGTTGATGCGTATCGGCGGCGGCGCGTCGTTGTTTACGGTAATGCCGGTCGGGCACGGGGTGGCCGTCCGGTAAGGTCCGGCTCTCCCGCCGCTCGGCGGGGACGGGGCCGCGTGCCCTCATGCGCCCGATCAGTCGATAGCGGCTGGCCTTGCAGCACTTTCAATGAGACAAGCGTCGTCCGGTCACAGTACGAATGAGCGCAACTGACTGGTGGGTGAGTTGGTGGAAATGGGTTGGTCTCCAACTTGGTCTTCCTCCTGTGTGACTGGCGTGTTTCTGCGGAACTGGTGGGATGCTCTCGGCTCCAAGACAGACTGATTTAACGCTATGACGACGCTACCTTGGTCTGTTTGACATTTATTCCCCGAATTCCTCAGTATTGTCTTGAAAACTAATAAAAAACTTCTCGGATATCACATGTCTACTTCAACCTGAATCCCTCGGTCATGCATATGCAACCGTACCTAGCAGCTTATCAGTGCTTTTTCTTATCTTCAGGGGGCTTATGTTTATGAGCGCAAGGCTCTCGTCACGTTGAAAACTAGAGAAACCTCAATACTGCCTCCGCTTACATAATACTGGCACTCTCTGCTGGAGAAAGAAATTCGTTTGTTGCACATATTTTGTGTAGCACTGAAAACGACGGCATAATCCAGATATCCATATCTTTCACAATGAGATAAATGAGAGGCACACCCGATAAGGCGTGTGGTGACGAAAATTCGCGGGCAGTTTCTCACCTCCCCGCGCCCCCGAACCATTCCAACCTCGTTCATCCATCATCGCCGCGGTCCAGCTTCTGACAGAGCGACCCTGGTCGCATCCAACCCCCATTGATCTGATAGCCAATTTGCCGTCGCTTAGCCCCCCACGCCTCGGTCGTGTTTTGCCGAAAGTGCAGGTATTCGGCCGTCGACCGGGCAGGCCTGTTTGCGCAAACAGGACGCGGCGAGTCGGGGGGCGGCCGGCTGACGGCCTGCTAAGTCGGCCGAACGGGAGCGGCGGCCGGGAACCGGGGACAATGGACGCGACCTCCGTCGCCGCCCCGGGGCAAACGCGGCGCCGACGCGACCGAGTGGAAAATAGCTGCCGAAATCGACAGTGCTCGGAGTCAATGGGTTAATGAGGCGCGCTGATAACATCGTCCGCGGCGGGTTAGGGTCGGCGGCTGGCGGCGCAGTGTTTGTGTGATGGCTCCCGAGATAGTGGCCGCCGGCGGGAAGTGTTGGAAGGCGCGTCTCTCTGCTGCAGGCGACCATCTCTTTTTATATCTGGTTCTTATTGAACCGCGCGAGGTGAATGTAACTGATGAAAATGTGTTTTAACGTCACAGTGCAAAACAGGTACGTATTAAGAGTACTTGGGTACGAGGTTTACATTGCATGGAATGTGCATGTGAGCTGGTTACGCCTCTACCCACAAGACTGCTGAAGCGTATGTTGAATTACCTGGTGTCAGAGCTGCGCATAAGAAACTGTGAACGTCACTATCATAACTGGCGGAGATCATTAAATATTGAGAAACATGACAACCGTCTTCTTCAGATGAAATTTTCCCTTTTTTACATCACATTAACTACGATATTCATTCGAATTAACCCTATTCCCAGCAGGGAGGCTGAATCCGCCCCCCCCCCTCGGGTTTTTTGCTCGCCAATTCCAGGGTTTTTGACGCAGCCTCACGAAGCTTGGACACTTTTCCTAACTTTTCCTCTTACGTATTGTGACAAAATTTTGTAGTTCTGTTTTGCTCAGGGGCGGAGCCAGGCGACGTTTTTTTGGAGGCACCTCAGGCCATTTTTGGCTCTGTTGAGGGTAAAAAGACAACTGACTGCCAAAAAAGTGTTTTTAAAATAGAACTGAAAACTTCATATGAATGTACATCAAAATAGTTGGGTAACGTGCAAATGAAATTTTGTTTGTCTGAGGTTACTTTACAAGGTCAGGTCAAGGCCAAAAGTCAAAATTTGCTTTTATAGTAATAATTTTGGCGCTGCTTTTTCAAATGCCAAACCCGGAACACCTATCACGTAGAGGATGTTCTCTACTTGTGTATCAAGTTTCAGCTTGACATCAGAGCGGGTCATGGAGCTATGACCTAAAAGCGTCAGTGCCATACCACAATAGCAGCTCAGCCCACAATAGCAGCGTCAGCCCTACACCACAATAGCCGTAAAATGGAATTTTTGAAATAGAGTGAATTCAAATGATTCAAAACGTTTACATGTAATATTAAATGCAGACGAGATTTCAGTTGATTCCAAATTCTTTCAAAGAATTTTTTTCGAAGAAAATTTCAAATTCAAAGAAAGATTCCAAATGATTCTAAGGTCACTGGAGGTCATTTAAGGTCAAAGGTCACAAGCTGATCTGAAGAGCATGAAACCATGACAGTTCCCCCTTTTTCATGTCCCTGGCACCGTCTATGCTAACATCATACAAACATTGTAATACGATTTTTGCTTTTTTAGCATAACATGACTATTAGAAGCCGAAAGAGCGCTTTTACTTTTTTGTCCATTCATTTGTTGAAAAACCAGTGCTCCTATTTTCGAAACCCTGTGAACGCCTATGCTTTTCTTAAAATTTGAAATGTGTGTACCGGTGGTAAAAGTCCCATCCATAATCCCTCGATTCATGCCAATTTCATCGAAATCGGTCCAAAAAACAACGGAGTTATAAGAAGTCCAAAAGTACCCCCATTGTGATATTTTTGCTCCCTGCATCAGCCCTTTCAAAATTTTGAGCATTTCTTTTTTAAAGTGTAGTTTACATCATGGCAAATCGATAACCGTTTGTTGCGATGAAATCGGACGAGTAGTTCTCGAGATTTCAGGGGAGAGGCCGAATCCGCCCCCCTACCGGGAATCGGCCATACCGCGTACCCCTCCGGGAATAGGGTTAAAGGCCTACTTTACCACAGAGCACCTGGAAATACATATATATTAGATCGCCTGGTTCCATTCTTTTCGTTCACCATATTTTCATCGTGGGCTCACCTTAGCCTTCTAGTAAGCTTCATGGACCGATAGAAAAACGGTTTTCACCAATGAAAAAATGCATTGATGCGAGAATGAAGCTGAGCGAGTAATCACTTACATCTTAGCAAATGTACTGAAGTACATATTCAGCGTGTGCGGTGAAGCTCAGCACGGCTTTGCCGCCTCATGAGCTGCAGTGATCCGGCATCCACGAATGTCTCAGTGACGCAAGCCGATGCTGGCGGCGTGACGGCGGCGTTACCGAGATCTGATCACGTATTCCCCGCTGCTGCAGGAGCCGCGCCTGTCGGCAACATTCGTCATCCGGCCCGCCGCCCGACGGAATAATTTGGATAATTTACCACCGGGCCGGCGACGAGAGTAAACAGCTCGCAGCGGCGCCGGTACCGTTACCGAACCACGGCGCCGAGTGCGTGTCACTGCGCGTCGTCTGATGGATGTATGGTCGGCCGGCGGCAGCGCTCGCCGCGACCATTTTTGAATTAGGGATATGAGCGTTTGTAAAATCACCGAGCAAGAGTGATGACGGCAGGTACGGCGCACTTGACGTGGGCAAATTGAATGCCATCCAAGGTAATTTGGATTAGAAAGGCAACAATGACTTGGGGAAAATTTACTAGCCATTGAACTTTTCAAAGATGGTGGCTTGAAAGTATGATAACTGCGTGGCACAGGGTATTATGACGGGCCATGTTGGTTTTCTCGAGTTCTAATTGACAATGCGTTCTGATATTACAAGAGGAATCCATGTCGCCACTTGTGTTCCTTGGCGGTCGTTATTTAAACAATCAACTTATTTTCCTCGCGATGAAAAAAAACGCTAATGTCGACATCAGAAGCTTCCCACAAAACAGAACTTCTTATAATGCACTCGCACTCAACAGAAATACTTCCTAGGTTATCATGCATATTTAATGAGTCTGAATGGAATTATTCCTAGTATTAATATATATATATATATATATATAAATATAAATATATATATATATATATATATATATATATATCAGTATCGTATACAGCATCAGACTTAAAGGAAAAAAACAACGCCGTGATGCGTGCGTTTTTGCCTCGTCAGTGTCAGGTAGAGCCCGATGTCTTCTGTCAAAACCTCTGCTTTAAATCATCTTTAGAGAACCCAGTATCTCATCGATATTTCCCGTTGACAGCAGTTTTACATTAACGTCCTATTCCTTCCATCGCCTTCTCTTTTTGCCGAATCCGCACATCACGCGGTAATGTCATTCAAGCCAGGTATAGCAGGATAGCAGCCATGTTTGCAACGGCTCGGCTCGCCTTACAAGATGGGCCCGTGACGTGAAACGCAATAAGGCAAGGGCGTGGACGTCCACGGATGTATTCTGAGCGTCGCGTGCGCTTGCGAAACGTACTCCCGTATTCGCAGTCTGAGGGAGGAGGATCTGCTCATCCGATGATCAGGTTGCGATGTGGTGAAACAATAACAAGAGTTTCTGCTACGTGAAGACGACGAGGAATTCTCTGGCATTTTCTGATGTAGCTAAGAATAACATATCTATGTGGAACCATGCTTCTGAGCACAAATCTATTTTATCGCATATTTTATGAATATGAATGATATTTATATCTGTGTGCATATATATACCTAACACGTCACTAACACAACATGTATTTCAAGCATCATGTGTTGGAGTTTTCCAGATTCTCAGTGTCTTAGATTGCCAACAAACGAACTAACTTTATATAAGTACGGTGCACTTTGCGGTAATGCCACTAACATTGCTAACATCAACTCATGCGTACACAATATGCACAACACCTCACACAACCATGCGTACGCAGCCAAGCCTCCGCATTATCGCAAGCCTATATGGCAAGCCCAAAACGGACCCACTAACTCATCAGATCATTGCCACTGCCAGGGCGCTGGACGAGCTTGACTGTGGCACGCCGCCACGGCGTACCTAAGTCAGCCTGTTGCCGCTGCCCGACACGGTCCCCGCGCCGGCGACACCGTGCGCCGGCTGTCGCCGGCCGCCGGCGGTCCGTCACGGTGACACCGGACGTTGCGGCGCGCGCGACGGGGGCGACGGACGCGCGTCCGCGGCCGCCGCCGATTGCCCAATCCATCGCGCCGCCGCGGCGGCCGAGATCGGATCTCGGATCTGATCGGCGGCCGGCCGCTGCACGCCCGGCGCCGGCGGCGGCCGCGGCCGCTGCCTCCTGCCGGCAGCCGGTGCGGCGGCCCGTCGGCGGCGGAGAGACCACGGACCCCGTCAGTTACGTCATCTGCGGCGCCGGCGGCTCCGGCGGCACTGGCTCGTCAGTCACCGGCTCCACTAAGCTGCCAGCGTGAACAAGTTCACTGGTGCTACAAATCAACTCGTTACCATTGTCATCGGCGTCATGACCGTCGCCGAGTCAATCAGGCCAACGGCCCCCCAGTCAGCGTAATGTCGGTGTCATCTGCCACCAACAGCATCACCAACAGTGTCTTCCGCATCATCAACGGTGTCAGTGGGCGTTTGTTATTTACAAGCTGGACTGGGAAGAGAATTTGACGCCCAAAATGCCCGTGGCCATCTGAGGTTAACCTAAAGCATTGGCTTAAAGTGACTTTGAAAAAGTGAAAATGGCGTAAATATGTTTCACAGAGTCAATTACCGTCATCTGGTACAATTCTGTGGCCAAATCAAGTATTTTGCACTGGCAAATACAACTTCAGTGTGTCTTCCAGTTTCCTCAGAATAGTATCCGGACGTGCCACGAAATGTTGGACCAAATACAAAACTCAACTGACCCATTTCTCTTTGACGCCTGTTTTCCATAACATTTGCCATACTTAGGTCGTTCTGGCCGCTGAATCCTAAATCCTAAATCCTAAATCTTATTTAAAACACCTTAGGAATGAAGTTTTTCAGAAAAAGTGTACCAAGGTAAATAAGGCTCATCTTACGTCAGTAACCTCAGACGACCTAGAAGAGGCCAGAGCCATAAGAACGCGTGTTCTGTAATCCCCGACAATATTTTGTGCCATTTTAGCCATGAATTAGGCATTGAGCAAGAAAATGACGGTGTTTCATGGTTTAGCCTCAACGGAAAACGGACAGGCGCAGGCTTATTTTCGCTCATATGTCAATGACCTGGCCTGATATCGATTTTCCGCGTCATACACCGGCAGAAGATGAAGTGTCCACTTACGTATGTTCCGGTTTTTGGGCTGAGATAATTAGAACGGAAGTTTGATGTTTGGAAGTGATTGTTTACCTCTGACCTTGACTTGATCTCGCGACCTGACCTCAAATTAACCAGCCTATTTTGTAATTTTTCCAGTTGATTGTATGTGAACCAATAAAAGCCCTCATGCTATATTTGAAACTTTTTTCGTGGAAGTAGTTTGAAATTCACCCTTAAACTGCCATTTCTGACAACCATGACCTAACTTTGACCCGCTCTAGTTCGATAATCTCGAATGACCTTGGCAATTTTTTCAGACAAAAAGATCTGCTGTTTAGTGTAGTATGGTGGTGCTAAATTTGGTTTTCCTGCGACGCACTGTTTGGGACCTATTTTGGAAAACCTCAGGGAGTCAAACTGACCTCCACCCGAGCGCGTGTTAGTCGAGTTAGGCTAGAAGCTCGAGTTAGTCTAGCTTCAGCTAGCAAAAAAAAGATGGCAGCTCGGCTAAACCATAATAGTTTTTAAAAGCTAATAAATTTGTAACTACCAGGCACAAAATCGTAAAATTTCCGCCAGAAGATAGCTGAATTCTTCGCTCTGCATGCAGTTGCATTTGCAGTGTGGTAAGTTTCAAGCTCTTTCTTCTGCATAACCATTCCGAAGGTAATGCTTTTTTTATTTTTCCATGCCTGTTTTTGAGCCGCTCAGTAATGGCAGTTAACAAAATGAAGGGTACACGTTGATGTTTTTAACTTGCAATGCATCAGACGCAAAATGCTGTAATGGACTGACAAATGTCCTTTTGTGATGCTGAATATATCAGGGAAAGTAATGAAACAAGCAACACCGATGTAGGCCTCATTCATCACGCGCCACACGAGGGGCTGTATTGATAGGCAAAAAAACTGCATGTTAATGCCGACATTGCGACGGGCATACATCGCGATGATTTTGTATTTTCATTAGGAATTCCACCTGACCAGAAGGTATGCTATATGAACAAAACTGGCTACTCGATACTGGTTTCAGCAAAGCTTGAAACAAAACGAGGTCCTAGAAGACTGCAGAAGACGCGCCATGGCCCGAGTCGTTCCCCTATATATATATATATATATATATATATATATATATATATATATATCCTCCCTGGCTGCCATCTCTATCATGCTACCGAGTGGGACTAAGATTTGTTCAAGTCTCCCGCTCATGGTAAAATGTCTCACGCTAAATACTACTTGAGGCGGGAGGAGACGTCGACTTCTTCGGTGAAAATCTGTCTTCCCCCTCGACCACGAAGTTCTTCTCGTCTTGAAGAGGACGCAACACTGTCTCTTGTTCTGTTCTCTGGCGCTGGCGCTATCTGTAATGAAATCGCAGACTGGGGCGGTGCATTCCACACGTCCACTCGTACCCAGCTGGAACAGCTCCAGGACAGAGCTATATGACAGCCCGCGTGTTCGTGTGCATGTGAGAACCAAGAAGAAAGCGGCTTTGTGCCACCGGTACCAGAAGAATAACGTTCATGCCGCGTCCGGCTTACGTACTTTTACTTCACAGTCCCTAAGAGGAAGTCAGCTCAAACAACGGCAAATTGGGCATACTTATATTGCCAGATGAAAATGGTACTGCGACGTTTCGTTTCGTGAAGACTGGCAAAACCGCATAAAAATTCAGTGATAGAACATCCTCCGCTGATCACACTTAAACCATAAATAAACGTCAAAACCTCTGAGCGGCCGCATAAGTGCTGTGGGCAGCGCTACTAACGACTGGTACTCAGCAGGCGGCAATGGTTGGGTTTCAACAGCACGACCAGACTCCGGAGATGAACTCCCCCGTTTCGCCGGGCGCCGGGCCAGGCAATTAACCAATCAACGGGTCATTCCGCTCGGCTGACCTTCCGCCTCGCCAGCTGTCCCCTCAGCCCAGTTCAGGGCCGGCCACAACGTCATAGGGAGTCCCGTGTGACGTCACAGCGAACCCCGCGTGGCCTCACTAACGGGCCTGCGAGCATCACGTGCGCGCGTGTCGTTTTTCAAACCGTCTGAAGACCGGCTGAAAGTGAACCCCCGTCGGCACGGTTTTTGCGGCCAAATGCAAACCCAGACGGATGTCAGACGCGGTCCGCTGGTGCTCTTTCCACTGCTTCCCCGGCTCACGTGCTTGGCTTGTACTCTGAGGCCCGTGCGCAGTTCTAGGTCGCCCGCAGGGTTTCTCAACGGCCCCTTGCAGATTTGCAGCCGATGGACGGGAACCGATGACCGAAACTCAGTCAACGCCAAACCCATTATTCGCGCGCGTGACAGGAACTCCTTATAGGTGCATGGTCCTGCAGTACGGGTTGCGTATTCCCTTCTTTCATTTTTAGTGATGGACCCTTCGAAATCTTTCGTGGGACGCTTCGCGAATAAATTCTGCGCCAGCGTAACCGATTCGCCCCTCATCGCTGTCACCGCTTTAATATTAAGGCATGACGCAGGGAAATGCACATTATTTGTATGTTCCCGTTCCGAACTCAGTTCTGCATTTTTCATCTCCATGTGTGGCTTTGGGGAGATACACACTGCACCGTCTTCCTGGTGCTCGTCGACTAGTTTTCAGAAATTCTTCAGCTTTGAAGGATTCTGCACGCACAAAAGACTCCGTGCCCTCTCGTTTTTGGACCACGTCCTCTCCTCTCCCGAGATCATGATATCCTTCCTGACGACCAATCCTTTTCTCATTCCGTAAAAGTAATGACATGAATACCACCTCGATGACCAAGAGCCCTAAAGTATACGCCCGTCACACGCGATGGCCGCTGGTCACCACGCTGACCCCACTGTCCGTCTCTCTGCCTCACATTCACATCTCGGCACCTCATGACGTCACCGCCGGCCGTGATCTCCCGCTCGCGCGGCGTGATCACGTGACCGGGTCACGTGACGCTCGGGCGCCGTCAGCTGGTCGGGGCGGCGCGGCGGCAGAAGTGAGCAGGCGGTCGGGGCTGGTGGGCGCGGGACTGGGTGCCGTTCGTGCCGGGAGCCACGCGCAATCGCCGCCCTGCGTCCGCCGTCGCCGCCGTGGTGGTGGCCGCGCTCGAGGGCGCCTCAGTGACGCGGAGACTGCAGCGCCGGGTAGGGCTGTATCGTGGAGACTGCAGACGGCGGCGAGTGACTAACACCAGAGACGTCTGTGGTTGGAGCTGCCGCGAATCAGTGTGGCGCACCCGACTCCGGCGTCTCTCCGTCCTGAGCGGGCCTGAGGCGGAACTTGTCGGGCGCGGATCGGCGCGGAGACCATGCTGATCACCAGCCGCTGCTCGTCGCAGAGCAGCGTGTCGACCATCAGCTGCGCCTCCAGCGGCACCAACACAGAGCTCGGCCAGAGCCCCGGCCAGCTGGACAAGATCAAGGTGCTCGTGCTGGGCGCGCCGGGAGTCGGCAAAACAGGTGTGTACACTAGCGATGATGTGAGCGATGTTTTTTCCACGCGGGATGCGGTTTTAATCATGAGCCGGAAATTGCCAAAACGTTCTTGATATGATAGCCATAATGAGCATCCAAAAGCAACATAAAGTAAAGGTTTAAGGTTCAAATGTTTGTATAATGTCCGTGCAAAAAGACGCGACCACGGCTGCGACCAGTGTAATTTTATCAAACGCTTGAGATTAAAAACAGTTTTGCCGCTTTTCCCTTAAAAAGTCATGTGAAAACATTACTTCTTTTTTAGTTACTTTTACCCTGCCATATATGTGAGTCTGATATACGTACAAAGGTGATGACACCGACGTGATCTGAATGTCTATTTGTGTGTACGTGTTCATCCCATAGCGCCAGCCGTGAGTTTATACCATTCAGCTGTACATACTGTAAACCTTTGGCTATCGTACTCGAAGGAAGTTTAAGTAAAACTGATGTCACATGGGAATGTTTGCTCATGTGCTTCCATACTTGCTGCTTGTGTTTAAGCTAGATAAAAAAAATAATAGTAGATAGATAATAATAGATAAAATGTGTAGTTACGTGGGTTTGAGATGCTATTTTTCAATGAATACTAGGGCAAGAAATCTATGTAACCAAGGACTGAGGTTTTTCGTGGCGCTAGACTCAGTGTATTATATTTGAACTATTTTGAACTTTAACAATACTGAATTATTCATTCAACCGTTAAATGAAATACTGCTTTCGTCAAATCCATTCTTTACTGAGCGTTTTGAATGAATTATGCTTGTCTTTAATTTTTATACCTTTCATGAAGAGGTATCGTAGTTACTAGATATGTAGATCATGGTAATTAATCCGAATCCTTGTAAAGAAGACTTGATTCTCGCGAACAAGCACAGCTTTGTTCCTATTGCAAGGAAGAATTGTCGAAGCAAATTGCCAGCGCCACCCACTCAGACCTGAAATTATCTGGCATTCACTAAACAAGTTTCTGTGATTGCATCTCGTCGTTAATATGGGCTGTTTGCAGCCAGGAATGGGGCAATAAACCGTCGTCTTTAAGTCAATGTGTTGTTGGTTTATAAGCCGGCATAGCAATGTTTAGTAGCGTACAGCAAAGTCAATTTCAGATTCGGGATATGTCTCATAACATGGATGACTCCTACGACGTGTTCAGTTTGCCAACCAAGGCAACAAGGAACAAAACTGATTCCACCAATTCTCTATTTTCAGCGCTTTGCGTTCGCTACTTGACGAAAAGATACATCGGTGACTACAGCTCGAGTGGCGGTAAGTTTTGACAACCAACAGTGCATATTCATAGTCGGAAACAGCAAGGCACCTGGCCATCAGTATGTCATTTACATGTGTGTGAGTCCGTGGGAAATGTCACGAAACCTTTGCCGCGTCCGTACCATCACAACGACCGAACACAAGGCGCCATGAATATTTTGCCAGCTCATACCCACGCAAAAGGGAACGACCTTTGCGTCTGGGTGTGCCCGCTTTGTGAGACCGCGTCTCTCGTGTTCGCGCGTTTGCATATGCATCGGGGCCTGTGTTGTTCCACGAGAGGGCGCCGCCCACGATTCTGGTGCGCGCCCAACCGCACTCCTCAGCTGACTTTCGATCTCCTCTCGCAGATATGAGGTACACGCACGCCGTGACGTTCGACAGCATCAAGACGGAGGTCGACATACTGGACAGCTGCAGATGCATGGTGAGCGGAAATGGCGTAGAACACGTGCAATATTAATTTGGTCGTTATGGCTTAGGAGAGCTCCTGTGATTAAAATGGTTTGTGACATCACCTCAACACATGAAATTCGGAGGGGACAACAGCTTCAAATCGAACTGCGTACTCCGAGACCTTCTCGGTCCGGCGAACATCAACATTTGCCAGCAGTCGCGGGGATCCTCCCACCGGCATAACCCGGCCTGTCAGCGGCCGGCCCGGCACCGTGTTACACGGGGGTGGCCCGCCACCATTACACACCGATCTCTGCGTGCGACCCGACCCCGCGTGACGGACCGCCGGCACGCGGCGCCCACTCAGGCCTCCATGAATCACGGCCGGAGAGGCGGCGGCGGCGGCGGCGGCGGCGCAGGCCGGCTGACGGGCTTTATTTGACGGCGCTGTCATTAGCCGGCATTCCGGGCAGGTTCCGCCGTGCGCGGAGAAACCCAAAACAATGGGAGAAAAGCCGCAGCGCGCGGCCGGGGACCGGGCGGCGCCGCCGCCGCCGCCGCCGCCGCGCCGCGCCGCCGCCGCCGCCGCGCCGCCGCCGCCGCCGCGCCGCCGCCGCCGCCGCGCCGCCGCCGCCGCCGCGCCGCCGCCGCCGCCGCGCCACCGCCGCGCCGCCGCCGTCGTCCGTGGGAGACGAGCGGTATGGAGATGAGGCCTTGGGCTGGAGGATCACGCGGCCGGACAGGCGCCTGCAATGTCTGCCGGACGGTGCAGAGCGAGAGACCGCCCTGCCATCGATCCCAGCGCCGTGTTCCTGCCTGCATTAACGGCGAATCAGCGCGAGTGATGGTCTGGTGTGGGGTGAGATGGTGCGATAGTGCCGGTTACCCGAAAAGTCGCTTTTACCGCTGTCACCAAGGTCATGAGTTGGACGACGAAGGTTTATCGTGAAATGTAGAACCGGCGTAACGCAAGGTTTTGTAGGTCACCTGGAACGTAGGTGCCCTACTTTGACTTGTCACATGGTCATTTTTTAAAAACCGTATTTAATGAATGATTGGGTACTATGATGAGCCCTATAACGACCACTTAAGCTTGTACAATCGGCAACAGATGTTGCGGACATTAGCACAGCCTATAAGCACATCAAAATTACATTAGCGTTGGGCACTCATCAGCTACGAAACTAGATTATATCAACTCCGATGAAATCTGTTTCTGTCGAAACATTAGGTGTGTACTCCGCCCTGCTGAGTGATTTGGACACCACGTTTCCTGACCTAAATGATAATGCTCCAGAAAGCCTTCTGGAGGGAGGTATAACATATGTTACGCTTTGATCAGCTCTGCATCTGTGGACTAATGAAGCAATTAGAGTGACCGCCCATTTACCAGATACTGCCTCGGGCCTGGATGCTGGGTGGGCCTTTTATTTTCGCACAGCTCTGAGGCCAACTGTTATCTGAAAGGAAGTTTGGCAGGTGCTCATTGAGGCCGGGAGACCGTTGCAATATTGCAAGCCCGTAAACTGCTATGAGGAACTGGAAAGATGTCATTTTTAGTGTCTTGGAGAAAATGCACTAATAACTCTATCTCTGTCTCGCGATTCTGTATCGCTGTTGTTATAAATGCGGTACCAAAGACCCGCTTGTTGGTAAGTCATTATTCCCAAATGCTTGAGATTATACGCAAGGTCAATGTCAGGAAAACTTATAACGTTTAAAATGTCTTTTTCACCCGTCATTGGCGCCATCTTCACAAAAGAGAGATCTAGCACACGATGACAGGATTTCATTCGCAGTAGTCAAAGATCATACTACTTCTTCAGACAAAGGCAGCCAGATGCACACCGAGCAGCCAAGCTCGTAATGTCTGGTCAGCGGCCTTAGCGTCGCCCTTGAAAAGTAAGATGGACGAGCATCCGCTAATCGTTGCAAAGGCTCATCGCAGACGTCTCCAGCGATGGCCTCTGGGCCGGCCCGGCGTCATTTCGCAGCTCCAATCCCCGTTTATCAAAGTGATGGGAGCTCGCACCTCGGAGACGCCATAACACGACCGCTGGCTCCAATTACGCGGCGTCGTCCGGGGCGTTTGCATGCCTGGTGCCGGAACTGATGGTCGTCTGGCCGCCGGGGCGGCCGATCGGCGCCATCTGCTGACCGGGGAGCGGCGGGGTCCTCAGAGGCTCCCCGGGGTGTCACGAGCTCTGGCCGTCCCACGGCCCGGCTGGAATCTTGGGGGGGACTGGGGCTCAGTAATGCTGGCCCTGTCGTGATTAAAAGAAAGGAGCGGGGCCCTCTGGTAGCGTGCCGGTCGGCGCCCGTTGAGGATCGCTGGACGAAAGACGTCGGGATCCTGTGTACCCGGGGTGTCCTGGGATCAGCGCCAGGCGACACGACGACTCACTTAAAGACCGTTTTTGGCGACTGCCAATTGGCCACTAAGGTGCCAGACAAGTGGCCTCCACTGGATGAGTGAAACAATCTTGAAGGCTTCCACTTCCCACAAACGTCGCTGTGAAATAATTAAATCGCCAACACTGCAGACGAAATGTGAACTTTGCCAGCCGTGCAGTGAATGTTAAAGTATCCAAGTAGGCGAGTTAAGTTATTACAACGGCCTTGGAGTTCGGCACGTGGCGTGACGAGAACATTTCGGAGCAGCTCGGTGGCTCCCATTGGTTGAATAAGGTGCGCTTTTAAGCACTAATTTATCTGCAATGAAACCGCCATTTACGGTCCGACACATTCCAGTTATGTTTCTTTTCACTGGTTATCTGCACATCCGGCCAAACATAGCCCACCTGCTGGATGAGTGCCTTGCTGACATGGCCCGACTTAAACCTGCACGAGAAGAAAGTTTCTTAATTCAAATGAAACCACCAGCGTGGATTCCGAGTGTGCGTGTACCTTCTTGGACATGCATGCACGGTATCAGTTTAACTGGTTTAACTCATATAAGTAACATTGTACTGTATTGTGTTGTATTGTAAGGCAGCGGGAATTCCTGACTTGCAAAAGAAAACGTGTGGCTATCACATTCCCAGGTCACAAAGTTATAAAAAAGGTAGGATGAAGTACTGGGTGACGCAGTCACATGTGCACACGCACAATCAGTCGAAAAGAAGAAACAGTATAGGAAACATGAATAGCATCACAGAAGTAAAAATTAAACAATGGCGAGCACCAGTCACGCGATAATCAATGAAAACAGTTCCCTTCCATTAAGAGACGCTTCAGAGTGGTCTTAAAACATCTAGGTGGAAGGTCAGTTATACAATAAGGTAAATGGCTGAGGCCTGTCACGGCACGGTGGGCAAAGTGCATTGTAACACTGATGGGCCAAATCTATGATTTGTATCAAATGGCATGTCAAAAAATGACTTTCATCTTTCTAGGTTTTTGCCGTTCAACAGAATCTTGTAACATGTTTTCCATGTGACGATGGAGCGTGAGAAACGCGTGAAATTTTGAACATGTCATAAATTTATACTGCTCGTAATTATGCATTCCATTCTGATGCCTTTGCTTCCCACAAGAGCTGGTTGGAGCCTGGAGTCTCACCAGTAGGCCACTCAGTTTCACTTGTGTCCGTTTTGCATAAGGGCTGTTGAGTTTTATCTTTTTCAGCCCTTCGTTAACCCGGTTTGACCTCTCGCACTTGACCATTGAGGCCAGCGTGATATAACAGTGGCGCCACTTCGCGATATGAAATATTTGACTCCCATCACGACCCCGCAGGTCTTTGGTGCTCGGTGCTTGGGTTGAACATGAAACAGCTCAGGCGATGATCGTATCGCTTTGGCGTTCTCATGCCTGACCACTTCTGAAGTCAAGACCATTGCGTAATTAGTCATTTCGCAAGCGTATTACCATCTGATCGGCACTAATATCGCGTTCAATCAGCGGTTCGTTGAGATTTGTGGTAGCATTTAATGCTTTTGAATTTTTAGGCTGCGTTCAGTGCTTTGTAATTTCTGTTTGATGTCGCAACGACTTTGACAAAACTCGGTTCCCTCGCTGGCGCAATGTTGTGGTGATTTACTGACCTGTCACTCTTTTAAAAGAGAAGCTGGCTGCCCTGTATTTCAATTAAAAAGTCATCTTGTGCACGAGCAGCCGAACATGTTTCCCAGATGTTTCTGATGTTCGTAATTTGGACCGTCTTTCTGCAGATCAGTGGAACTTCTAATTGAAAGGAATCATGCGATACAAGCTCACAACATTCCAAATCAGTGACGTATTTGTCTTTTTTTTGTTGTTGTTGTTTGACGAAAGTACCCATCCACGACCACGTTCTTAAAACTGGAGCGAGTCCGCGGCCTTCTTCGGCCGTGAGTCAGTCTCACGTTTCTCGTGAGGCAGAGTATCCCGGTACAGCACGAAGATGCGCTCTGCGTTAATCGATATCGACTGTTACCAGGCCCCCTGCTGGCGGGTCCACGTTCCGCCGTTTCTGCACGGCCGTCGCGTGTTTGCCCGTCGACGTTCCCGCCTGTGACCCCGGCGACCCCGTCGATGCCCGCAGGCCACCGGCTGCCTGTTCAACCACATCCGGTGGGGAGACGCCTTCTTGGTGGTGTACTCGGTGTGCGACCGGTCCAGCTTCCAGGCGGCGCGCGGCTTCCTGGAGACGCTCAGCCAGGAGAAGCTGCCGGGCTACTTCACCACGGTCCTGCTCGGCAACAAGAGGGACCTCGAGCACGCGCGGTGAGTCCGCCGCCCTCGGTCACGCGACGACGCTGACGTCCGGCTGTTTGTGTGTATGCACCGTAACGAGCGCTCCTGCCGGCGTCCGTCTTCGTTGTTTACCAATCATCGGCAGTCTTGGAGGATGCCAGCCCAGTGGCATCGTAAAATTCATTCCGCCACCCACCAAAGCTGGCCGAGGGCCAGTGACACTCCTGGTCAGCGTCCTCCCAGATAACGCCCAAAAGTCTTCCTGCTGCCCCTCAAACCTGTCCGCTTGTCAGCTGTCCGTATCGCCGCTGCCCGGGCCCGGGCAGGACTCTCGGACCGCGGGGCAGCCGGCGGGTCGGCGCGGCCTCCAATTAATCACGCTCTGGGCTTCCGCGGGGTGCCGCCGACCCCGCGGCCGCCCATCATCTCCATTGTTATTCCGGCCGGGCCCGGGCCCGCGGTGGGCGGCGGCGGAAAAGACGCTTCGGCCGGCATGAGCTCAATGCGAGCGCGAGCGAGGCGAACACTATCGCCGGCAACGCATTGGGCCGGGAGATTTACTGGCGGCGTCTCGGGCGCGATACGGCGCGGGGATGCACGGTTAAAAAGCATGTTTACAAGGGAGGAGTGACAGGCGCAGGAGCCTCGGATTAAGCCATGAAAGGGACGTGTGGCCCATGTTCGCCTCCGAGTCGCAGGCCCGCAGTCGGGCATACAAACACGCGGTGGGCCGGCCGTCTCTTGCTGCAGTTAGGGTGAGCACCGATGTGGTGAGAGCAACCAGGAGCTCGGCTAATATCCGTATCACGAGATAACTTCGCAACGTGGGCTTACGACGTAAGGAAAAGGTGAGAAGTGTCAACAGGGGCTCATTTTAATCTGCGACATGAAGATGAAGACAAGGGTATAATAACTTGCAATAAAATAAAAGTTAAAAATCAACTGTGCCCCAAACTACCATATACTAACCTTAGAACATCTAGCCCATCTGTACCCAGGGCTGTCAGTGACCTGTGATTACTGAATTCATTACCTGACGCCCAAGTTTATTCTTTTAGACGAGGAACGTAGGCGTGTTGGTCGGAGTCGACGAAGTGTAGTTTTGCGGTCCAAAAACAATCGAGGACTTAATTAGAAACAGCGGGAATCGTAAACGTTATCAGCCATCTCGCGAAAGAACGATGCAGCTGTTGAAAAAACAGCAAACGTCTCAGAGCTTATCAGTCGTTTTTAATCAGCACGCTTGCTTGCTGCAGCTTCGCACTTTCCGTACATCTCAAATCATCACGACCTCGTTGAAGAGCACGCCACCGGCACACTTTCTAAGTTCAAAACAGGACATATCTCAGTGCGCCGCTTCGTCCGTTGCGTTGGCCATCTGCGGCACGTCTCCGCTAAATTCCTGCGTTCCGGCACGTCCCGACGAAACCCCATTCACGTCACGTGACGGACGTCGTCACGCGTCACAGGTGCGTGGACCGTGCGCTACCGTTCACCGCCGGCGAGCCGGGGCGGCCGGCGACGCGCGCCCGACGTCTCTCGCGTCGTCCGGTCACGACCTCGCGCGCAGAGGCACGAGCGGCGGCGCGGCGGCCTCGGCCGGTCCCAGCGGCCGCCGCCCGACCGCCGGTTCACGGCTCAGTGTGATCCGGCCGTCTTTAATTAAAGCGGCGCGGCGGCGGCGTAATTGGCGGCCCCGGCGCCGTTTATCTCGGCGACAGCGACATGGCCGGAACGAGCCAATTATTTTCGGCGCGATTTGTTGCTCGGTCTGGCCGTAAAACGGACAGCTCGGGGCGCAGCGGCGGTCAAATTTGGCGGCGCGGCCGGCGCCTGTCGGGAGCGGCCCGGACCGCCCTCTTCAGGAGCCGGCTGCCGGGGTCGGGAGCCGCCGCCGGCCGGCTTCCGGGCATCCGTCAGACGGCGCGCGGTGACACGCGCTCGGCGCCGTGGTTCGGTAACGGTACCGGCGCCGCTGCGAGCTGTTTACTCTCGACGCCGGCCCGGTGGTAAATTATCCAAATTATTCCGTCGGACGGCGCGCTGGGAGGTGGCGGCGGCGCCTCCGTATACGGCAGACCGGCAGAGGCCGCGGGTGTTGTTTGTAATTGGCCCGGCGTGTTTGAACTGAATTGCTTAATGGCGCCTCCGCTGAAAGTCCGACACTCCACTTTGATGCAACGATAAGCTTTGATAAACGCGAGCTTTTCAGGCCGTCGGCTTTTACGGCAAGAAACGCCTCCGCAACTGTCCTCCCACTCGACATTTAGTATACGGAGGTTTCTGATCTGTTTCGCCTGTGGGTGGGGACGTTCATCATTTTCAAGGCTCCATTTGCATGGAACAGTTCGTGATGCAAACGAGAATCAGTAAATCGATTCATGCCCTTGAATGATGAATGCTCAATGAGAGCAGTTCGATGCACTGGATAGAAGTGGTTTGCGGCTTTACATCGAAGTGACCGGCGGTAGTCACAATGTTACACACCAATAACGCCTTAATTTTGCCCCGCATTTCAGCTCTGAGTGTGGGTAGTTATGGGAAGCGCTTTTTCGAAACAAATATAATCCCGATATATTCCCAAATATTCTTCAGGCTTAAGATAGACGTGCAATGATCGGACGTATAACGAGCTACATTACGGGACTGAAAAAGGATTTTCCATTCGCATTACCGTAGCAGTAGTACAGTACTACAACCAGTACTTAAAAAGTGAAAATGCGAGAGGGCCCACCGTTGAACGTCTTTCTGCGATTATGAGAGCTGAGTTTTCTATCTGAAGTGACGTGATGGCTGCGCGCCTTACAAACCGCGGACTGACGGAGGTTTCCCGTTCTGCAGGCAGGTGGACACGGAGGACGGTCACGAGCTGTCCCTGGAGTACGGCTGTCCGTTCTACGAGGTGTCCGCGGCCGAGAGCGCCACGGGCGTCTCGCTCGGCTTCCACACCCTGCTGAAGGAGGCCAGGAGCTTGCAGCTGCTGAAGATGCTGCCCATCCGCCGCAAGGCGGGCGTCAACAGCGTCTCCAAGGTCCTCGGAAACATCTTCGGGAAGAACGGAAAGTATCGGAAGAAACGCCCGTCGCTGAGCATTTGAAAAGTATGCCGTGTGCGCAGGCGCAGGCCGCGTCGCCCGCAAGAGCTGAGTGCGTAGTTCAAAATCGTTTTTTTACGACGAAGATGTACTATTACGCTAGGCATTTCACTGGGCACTGGGTTTCTTTTTACCAAGGTATCAGGCTGGACCTGCGAACTTACTTATTTAAAGACATATCTCAAGCAGAGAATTGACATTAAAGCTACTCGGCTGCCAGAACGATCTCCGAAAGGAGATGCATGAGCTTTGTTACATCGCACTCGGCTGGATTTTGACTAGCGTGAGTCTCGCGTGAGTGTGAGATGCAGTCCCGCGATGTTGTTGCCGTGTTGTTGTGCCATTGCCTTGTATCATTCCAATATCTTGCGAAAAAATGGCGATAGGGGGTCATGAAATATGCGCATAATGTTTCGCCATCAGCAGCAAGCTGAAGTCGTGACCGTGAGACTGCAAGTCGATGTTGTTCATTGTTTGCACTATCTTGGATGGGTGTCGGTACCTGTTGTTTCAACTGCTGATCACCGATAACGCCCGCATCCCGGGTTTATCGAAATGCAAACATCCGCAGTGCTGCCGGGCAGCAAATGTGTGGCTCAGACGAGTGGCACGGCCAATCATGCCCGATTTTGCTTTGGTACAGGACGATTTGTCACTGACTTGCATCTGAAATGTGTATGAGGTTTTTGCTTAGCGGTGACTGAATCACCATGAAGCTGTCGTAGGTTTCTAGTCAGTTGTCTTGTTCCACGTGAGCCTGTTCTGCTCGACGTACGGATGCCACAATACAGCAATGTGTATCGTGATCTTTATTTTGTTGATGTCACTCGCTCGGCCATTTCCAGATGCAGCTGACAAGGAACAATAATCGCGATCTCCCTGCGACGGCGCCAGTGTTTTCAGGCCGTTCCGAGCAGTAAGGCATCTGTGGACTCGCACGCCCTGCAGACCGTTCCTCTCTGCATAAAGCGTTCGTCCTCCCACTGAGGCCGTCCCTGCACGTGCCAAATGTCTGCTGGGATGACCTGGCTCCGGTCCAGGACGTCCTCTCGAGAGCCACGACAGACTATTCTATTGTCGGCTCCGCCTGCAGCGTCCATTGCAATCCCCGGCCGAAGGAGCTGCAGTTCAAAAACGGAACGATTTGCATTGTAGCCTGCTGCGCGCGGGCGAAGCGAGTTTTTTGCCTGTGGTATTAATCGTCGTAATTTACATTTCTGCTCTTTGCCAACGCTGACGTTGACTTGTGCTCAAAAGCACTTTCGCCGCCCTTTGCAGAATTCACTGGTTTCAGCAGCATACCAATGCCGCATACGCCAAGTCCCGGCTATTACATTACTGTCTCCGACCTTAGGAAGACTGGGAAGCAGGCTTGTGCCTGGTTCCCGCTGGAATGCAAGTTGTCCCCATGTTGTATGCAACCCCTCGTTGACCCGGGCGGCGCTGACCTGAGCGGGCCGCTGCGTCATCTCGGAAACGTCGTGTCCCTCTGGAGCAAAGCGGTGCCCAGGTCATGCAACACTTACCCTGGTCAGCTTAGAATCCGACCCAAAACGAGAAGAACCTGGCTTTCATCGGGGTCCCGGCACATATCTGCTGGGCAGCCCATCTGGTAATCCATTGATAGAAACCTTTCCTTTGCCGTGCTTGACTAAGTAAGGTACCATTTCAAATGCACAAACAGGAAACAGTGACTTGGCGGAGAGTGAAGCATGAGCCGCAGTCGGTCAAGTTGACGTGCTTGCCGAATAGAATGGCCGACGGTGAGCCGGGCCTTTAATTTTGTCCCGGCCGCCGTCACGGTTCTCGGAAGGTGGCCAATTCCCGCTCTATGGCCATCCTGGAGAGGGTCAAATTCACACCGAGTGTGGGCAGCCTGAGGCGGACTGATCGGTACTTTGGTTCCAGCTGGGCCGTCTCACTGCCAGCTGGTGCAGCGCTGCAGTCTCTCAGAGGGCCCTTGACGCTGCATCATCGCGACCTTTCTCTCTCTCTCTCTCTCTCTCTCTCTCTCTCTCTCTCCCTCCCACTTTCGCTCCCCCCCCCTCTCTCTCTCTCTCTCTCTCTCGACCTCTTTTATGATCCTCAAATCTCTTTCAAGAACTACCTTATGTCACCCTGTGCATGCCATCTCTCCCCATCTTGCGTTTAGTTACTGGATAATTTGCGGCGCACCACCTGATGGCAGTTCATTGCTACTTCGCAGTCACTGGAATCTTGAACACCATGCATTTAAATGCATGAAATCGCCCACGTTGACTTCAATACGTTTTCGTGGTTGAGTCAACAGCGTCCTGCTCAGTTCAGCATTGTACTTGATATGTAGCGTTTTAATATTCTTGGAGGTGTTTGGTATGCGTGAGTGAATGCAGTACACATTCAGGATTCTTGAAGGTGGACTAGCTCCGAAACGTCGAGTGTATGGTAGGAACCGTTGCTGATATCTAAAATCAGCTTCTCCTAGGGCAAACGTCTGCTGTGCAGTACTAGTGGATGCGTGAAAATTCCAGGAGTCCGTCAAGATCATCTCAACTTTGTCCCCTAAGCTTTGCTTTGATCGGCGTTTGATCTCATTGGTTTGACTAGCACGGCTACAATGGCCGATAAGTAAGGCACCTACGACGCAGGTAACTGTACAAACATTTAACCAAGCGCCGCTTTTCCCTAAAACCTGTTCTTGTCGACACTATCGCCAAAAGGGAAAATGCGTCGGCCCCTCGTAGATTTATTGGAATCCCTCTAAACAGCAGGGAGAAAGTGTCTCGACACCCTGGGTTGTCACCCTGTTTGAAGTCATTTGCCGCCAGACGAAAACGTCGTAATAGCCTCCCATCCAACACACTCTCGCTTGTTCACAAAACGGCTGGAGAGGCGAGGCAAGGCGGCCAAACTCGTCTTCATCGCACACAAAAAAGCGCCAAACACTTCAAACAGGCGGGCAAACAAAGGCGTTGCCAGGCAACAAGTGAGCACCAGTGACGCGGCAGGACGGAGCCTATCTCCACAACACACCCATCGCCGGAGGCGCAGGGGTCGCGCCAGAATCGCCGACAAAGCGGGAGGTCAAGGCCGAGGTGGACAACAGAGGGTGATGCCAGCTGGTCAACGCAGCGAGCCTGCGCGTGATTAGAGGCGACTCTTTTTGTTCGTTGTTTGCGTCGTTTAAAACGGACTTCGACGATGCGTGCAGATCGCTGACCAAGAACGAGAACAACTTTTGCTTTCGAGCTCTGCTTTTGCGTACGAGAAGACGGCGCCGGGAAGTTGACAGTGCGTCCGATCAGGTCAGTTCGGGGTCGACGGGCAGCGGCGTATTTGCGCGTCGCCCCAGTTGCGTTTCCCCGAGTCACCGCCGAGGCGTGACGAGCCGAGAATGGGCCCGGGCGCGCGTCACACGCCGATGACGAGTCGTGATGACGCCGCCGCGGCCGGTGACGGATGGCGGGCCGGCGACGCCTCGGCTCGGCCGTAATGCCGGCTTAGCCCGCTTCGGGCGACGACGCGTCGGACGTGCGTGTCGCCGCTCTGGGAAGGCCTGCCGGCTGAATGGGGGTCCACGCACCGAGATGACGCCAGCGTCTATAGCGTCCTGGGCACAGGTCTTGCCTCGTAACCTGTGGTCTTCGAAATGGGGAAATGCCTCACATCGGCGTCTGTAGCACTCGTATCAATGTGCGTGCGAAAGATAAGCTTGGAAAAGTGATGTTTTTTCTCTAGGTGCCAAAACCTTTTTTAAGTATTCACGGATGGGGTAGAAGCAGCCAGAAGATGCGTAGAGAGGCGGCACTTCCGGTTTTGCATCATTTTAGCACAGACCATGTGGCATGGACATGGAAACTTCCATAAAATGTTTTTTGCTTTGTGTCATAAAAAGTGTCATAAGCCCTTGCAAAGTTTCTCAACAATACCTCACTGCAGTGGTTTGGTAGACGCTTTATTTAAAACTGTGGCAGCCATTAAGAGCCAAAATTAGATACCTAGTGAATTGACGATAAGGAAAAGACGATCAGCCCCATGGCTGGTAATTCAAGTGCTGTTTCACAAGCCCACGCTTTCTTACAAAGCAAATGTTGCCAGTGCAAGCCACTGCATTACTAAACATCAGCTTCACAGCCATTCTGTGACGCGGACACTGGCGCAGCAGCCACACGGCTGCACCGGCCACCCGCGCCTCTCTCTCTCTCTCTCTCTCTCTCTCTCTCCTTCGTCTGCAGAAGCGCGCGCTCAAATGGGTCGTTGGCACCGATTTGCCGAGAGTAAATCGCTCGTCGGTGGTGGCCGAGCGAGGCGGGGTCGGTTCGTGCGTCGGCCCCCGTCGTGTGCGTGGCCCCCAGCCTGGGCGCGCGACTTATTAATTTGTAAAGTAGGTTTAGAGCTCCGATACCGCCCCGGGAACGTGAGCATCGAGCCGCCCGGGGCCGGTGAGGGCTAAAGAGGTTAGATGCTGATCGAATCAAGACAGTTGATTGGCTCCCGTGAGCGAGCGCGTTTTTGATGATCAACTGAAGCAGGTGGGTTAAGAGGCACGTGGATAGACCCTGCGCTAGATTAGGGTCAGTATAAGAATGTGAACCTCACCGCCATCCTTGTCATAACTCAATTGGGACCACTTCTGCGCACTGGCTCCAACTGTCTCGTAATGCGCTGAGGAGACCCACTATTGCTGTTCAGTGTTTGAGCAGCGACGGCACGTGCTAAAACGTTCACCGCTTGCCGTTAAACCCAACACCGAGATAACGGCACGGCCATCAGCATCAACGTCGCCTGGGTCTCTGAGATCTGTTCGCCGTTGGGAGTCGTTTCCTGCCGGCGGTTTCGGTCGTCTGTTCCGGGCGCCGCGGTGGTCGGACAGTCGTAAAGCCGCCCTCCGGATGGCAGTGAACAGCGGCAGTAAAACGTCCTGTGTCCGCCCTGAACGGCTGGTTCGGACGCACGAGGCGTGCTCCTGCCTCCAGCCGCCGCCCACGTGGAGCCAAGCCGGGCCCGAGCGACGGGGATGGTGGTCGGGAGCTGTGGACGCCAGGCGTCCATACGGTGCCCCATTCGACGTGAGCTGTGCACTTGCAGCACAGCTTTGTTACATCGTCTTGTGGATCTTGAGCTGATGAGCCAATAGATATGAAACTGGAAAACAAAACTGGGAGCAAGGAAATGTCAGAATGATGTGATACTGAAAGCTAGTGATATCACATACCACGAAGTTAAGAATTTAATGGCAGAGCTACAAGATGCTTGTTTCGTGTTACTGACGTTTGAAAATGTCATACTCGTCAGTCATTTCGGATTAGCTTCTTTTACATTTCGCACGATAGGTTTGCGGAATTTATTAACAAACTTTCCGACAAGTCTAGAAAACGCACTAAAAACTTAGTGTTATGCCATTTTATATTAAAGTTTACCTTATCTTTGTACCAACACTCATGGGAGAACAAAAGACTTGCCAAAACAACTGGTGCCTTTTCTCTGATACGGTACCGATGCGAGAACAAAGGATTTACCGAAGAAACGGTGTGACACATATTTCGTGTAAGATCTTCCCGTGTTGCAAATGGCACACGAAATAAAAATATACTGACGGCATGCTCCTGACGAAAACTTATGAGGGTCCACACCGAACATTCCGTTACCGATTATCTAACAAGCGCCGTCCGTGACAAATGCCGAATGATCACCCATTCGACAGACGGTTTTGGGGCACGCCTGCATTATTCAACGGAGCTAAATCGAACGTCACATCCACGTCGGGCCCGAACGGCGGCCGTGACAGCTATATAGACGGCGTAATGCGCCCGGGCCGCGGCGTTCACTCAGCATAAACGGATAACATCGCCGAGCGTGCGCGGACCGGCCGTCCGCCAATTCCATGCTCTCCGCGCTCTCCACCGCCGCCGCCGCCGACCTGCCCTGCAGTCTGGCCGCTCTTGACGCCACTCTCGCCTGAGGCAGTGGCAGCGGCCGCTGAACCAACGCAGGGAGCAGTTTGATCCTCAGGGCAGAGGAACGTGGAGAACGACTGGGCCCACGAACAACAGGGGTTGGCCGGACGGAAACTGGGAACGACCGGGAAAGACTGCGGAGCGATAGGGTGATCCGAATCAGTTTCCAACAAAGACGTCATCTGTCCGTTGCGAAATCGCGGACGAGAGACAAGCGGCTCCGGCCTCGATTTCCCACGCCGAGGTGAATGGAGAACAGCCATTTCGATGCCATTCCGACAGAGACGTTTTTTACTGACGTCATTTGGATATACGGACAGTGCAGTGGCACTGACGACACAGAGGCGCATCGCTTAGACGCGACTTGACTGCGCAACGCGCAACCAATGACTGGCGACAGCAGGGTGACGCTCTGAGCGCGGGTGGTTGAGCCCAACCCGCCGCCGCCACCGCCGAGACACACCGGCGCAAACCCACGTGCGCCGCCGTGAGAGCGATGACTATCTGGTTCGCGGAGCTGTCGAGGCCCTCCCGATTGTCTTCCGAGGCGGCTCCAGTTTCTACCATTTGTCTCGGCGGCCGCTGCGTCGCCGCGCCTGGCGGCGGCGGTCAGGCCGCGCCTGTGCACGGAAGAGTCGGCGAACCAGCGGCCAGCCGGGATCGGGCGCTGTCTTCTGGAGCCGCCGAAGGCCGGCTCTGCAAGGCTACTCTGTATTTGATTGCACGAAGTCCTTGGAAACGTCTGAACGTCTTAAATGTGCCAAAAATATACTTTTCTTGCAACGACAGCCACTAAATTCACTAACCATCAAAGGGATGTACAAAATTACGACCCTCTCCAGCTAGAGTTCCATTACGTCTGCCTGTCTGCTCCATGTCTGGCCGGGCGGTCGCTGTCTCGCGATCTGCCGAGCCCGCCAGTCCGACGCCAGCTGAGCTTCCAGGTCCCCGCGATGCCGCCGAGGCAGCGTCAGAGCTGTCACTGCCGCGTCAGATTACGTCTGTCACTAACATCCGGCCCCGGCTGGCGGGCGCTGTCCTGTTTCCGGCTGTCAATGAGGAACGACGGAGGCTCTCTTAGGGTCACGGTCACTCGCGTATTGTGCACGGCTGACGCCGACATCGGCCACGGCACCGCTCCACTCCTGGGTGTGTGCCGGTGTGCTGTCATCTGTCCAGACGAAGTGGTTGCCGAAAAGGGCATGCCGGCTTTGGGCAAGGAGCTGCTGAACATCAGCATTTGCTTCACGGTCATGGGTAGTGTTCATTGTTATGAAGGTTCGCATAGAATGGCCGCAAGGGTAAACTTGACCGTGGTCTGAGTCGGTCCAGAATTAACCACCTGGAGGAAATAAATTGCTCCGCTTTGAAGCTGATAAAGCATTCTACTAGATAATGGTGAATCTTCTTGGCTGAAAATGAGGTTTAAGTAACTTTGGCAAATATCCAAGGGTTTGGAACGATTAATTTCCGCATTGTACAAAAGCAGTGGAAACTGTATTGAAAAGCTAAATCAGATGAGAGATCAGGTACTCATAAGCTTCAGACCAGGCACGGACGCAACGGCACAGCATTCATGGACAGATTCGTTGGTGTAATTCTATTCCAGTCTCGATAACAAAACCTCCTACTCACAGTCGGCAAAAAACGCACTTGAGTGGCGTAAATCGTGAATACCAGTAACAGCGAAACACCCGAAATTGCATGGTTTAAACTGCTTATGAAGCGGGACGGAGGGATTAAGTAGATTAGCATTAAGTAGGAGAACAAATTTACGGGAGTCTTTAACAGTGGTTTACGCCAGAAAAATCGATAACTTGTCAGAGCCAAGGGTATCAATCGCTGCAGATTCGCCGCGCAAGGCAGTTTTTGTCACGGTACTCCAGCAACGTACAGCTTAACTCTGCACACACGCTCACCCCGTGGAGAGCAAACGTTCTGAATAGTCATATATAGCTGGGAAAGAACCGGTTTTGCTGGGCTTATATTACCTCATATGTGTCATCCAGGAGTTGGAGGCAGACGGACGTTGCGTAATGTCTGTGCGCATTGATGTGCCTGCAATTTTTCAGTCGAACCAAACTGAAGGTTCAAAGTTTTTGTGTCGAAAACATCTGGTCAACAATTCATCTTTTATAAATGCTCCCCATTCCTAGCGCGTCTTGGCAATTGTCTCCATACGCCTGTTGAAATACGAAAGGGTAAAACCCAGACAGGAATGTTCAAAAAGCGCTGTAGATTAAGGTAAACCATATCTTGCTGCATTCGTCTCTTCTGTTTTTTTCTTTCCATGGCACTGCATCTACGATTCTCCAATGATGCCTCGACCATTCACGGGAACTGAGACCCTCCACCTATCTTCAGAACTATTAGCATGCTCTGTTGGTTACCGGAGCAATACTTGTTATGCCGAATCATCAAAGCAAGGGCGTTTTACCTGGCCATTGGAGGCGAGGTTACCGCTCATATCCATGCCCCTACAGCCAGAGGTGCACAGCCCGCACACACTGTAGATTTCAGCGCACACCACGCTTACATGGTCGCGCACATCTTGGGCGGCACGGCAGCAGCATACTGTCGCAGCTGTGCCCTTGCAGAAGGGCGTGAGCGTAGTGTGCTGCATACACCGTCCTCCATGCATCAGATGATCGGAGCCTGAACTGCACCTGCAATGCATTCCCTCCCGAAAAGCGAAACTTTTTATCCGTCATCATTGATACTTGGATGCATGCTTGCTCGGAACGAAAAAAAATCACTGAAGTTCTGAATCAACTAAAACGTCTTTGACTAGCATATGCAGTGGTATGGTAACGAAATCCATGCCTGGTATACATCACGTTAACCTTAGGTTACACAGGTACCCGAATGTACCAGGGATGTATGATATTGGCACATGAATATGAAACAGAATAACAAATGTCCGGCGGTGGCGAGCAGTGCTCGTGCATGCGCCATAACTCGTCCCGCAGCCGCCCAGTCGCCGAATAAAGGTGTGACCTAGCATCTACTAGGCAGTCCCTGACACAGAAGCCGTCGTGCAAATTCTGTTCGGTCACGTTCACAGGTGGAAGATCTTGATGGAGGGTGTTAGAGACCCTGTTTAGCACCGCAATCCCACGATGGTCGTAGGTCACATCTGGGCTAGCTTAATCAGAAACCACATCACGTCGCAAAGGCAGACACATTTTCCCTGCTCCCCTGCTCTAAAATGGTGGGGTCACAATCCATTATATTTTCAGGACACAGCAAAGGGTTAAAACATCGACGTTTTCCGTTGCTGCCAATTTTTGTACGGTGAACTGACTGGAGTGTCTTTCAGACTCCTCCATTTATTCAGCTATTCAGATACATTTAGAAGAAGACAGAATAAGAAATGAAAGAAGACTGTTGCAAACGTCCCACACAAACACATTTTGGGCAAAAGTGAAGAAATGTGGTCTTGGCACAGATGGATGAGCCACCAAATCGACATGCTTTCAATCAGCCGTTGGCCAGAACAAGACCAGACCAAATCAGAATACACAGAAACACTTGCCGTACGGTGTCTGTATGGTGTCCCAGGTTTACAGTTACTTTATAACCCGCTGACCAGCTGGTAACGGTGCAGCGGAATGAGATTTGGGTTAGAGTTGATGCAACAAAGCCGGCTTGATACACTTTATGATCCTCAGCATCACCCGAGTAAACCAATCAGATCATTGTTAATAAAGCGTAAGATATGTGAGTGAGTCTCCCCTCGAGTTCCCTCTTTCCGTCTCCTTTTTCCCCTTTCCCTCTCTTCTATGCTTTCATTCTTTAAGCCGCGCAAGGCATTGGCAAGCTGACATTTAACTGCCCATGAATGCTGTATTTCGCCCAAACAACCACGGTTTTCCTTGCCGGCCGATAATCTGCTCTAAGTCTCCAACTCCACCCGTCGTGTTTACGAACATCGCCGTGCTACAGAGGCTGCCCACACGCAGTGCACTTGACCCGACCTTTCCGTGCGTGCACCCCCCACGTTCGGGTCACAATGGCGAGCCGCCCGCGCTGACTGGCTGAGGTGAGCGGCATCTCGGCACGGAGACCTCACCGGGCGCGCACACCGGCCCACATTCCAGATACGCCTCCGCGGCCGAGGAGAACCGCAGACAAAAGGCAGTCCGACCGGCGGGTAATGATGATGACGCAGGCCTCAGAGGTCTCGATCGCCACGCGGTGGGCAATTGTTTACCGTCACAGTGCCACCCAGGCTCAGCCTCCCACACGGCGCGGCAGAGCGGTAAACTTCGGCCGCCTCTGGGCCGGCAGACGTGGACGGTCAGCGGTTGCTTCATCTTCCGACCCAGCCTTGCCGCCAGAGGGTTTAGACGTCGCACCGACCTCATTAGACGGTGTCAAATGGGACGCCCTGGGAGCCTAATGACTCCAGAATCGAAGGGCAGGCGGAAGGCTAATGATCTCGGTACTATCAGGATCTGCCACTGGCGTCTCGAGATCGGTTTTTATTCTGATCGATTCATCTTAATCCTCAGTAGAAAGTTATCTCATTACGTGCGTGATTTAAAGACATCGACACAACACAGTGATATACTGGCGCACGCATTACTGCTAGAAAACCTCCAATTAAGGCCAAAGACCAAGGCAGAACCGTGTGTCGAAAACCCCTTTCAACTATTTGAAAGAAACATCCACATTACACCGTGAGCCCACAAGCTGTGAACTGGACAATAATAAGATCATTGTCGATCACGCAAGCTTCGTGTATGGATGAATCATCTCACTTGTTGCAGGTTAAAACGAAAGTTCATAAGGCCCACCGGGCGCAGCTACTGACGGGATCAACCGCCAAATTTCATATAGCTTTAACAAAATCTGCCGTGATAAACCCTGGCGTATAACATCGAGCAATGACAACAACAGACTTCACTTCTTCGTCGACTGCTTGGAAAACGCAAAGCTTTGTCGGTAACTGGTCAGAAATGTCACGGCTCTTTCCGGCGCTGAAAAAGTACCCAGATGTCAAGCATAGCGCTTTGTATTTTAGACATCTGCGAATGCAGAGTAAAATATATTGATTTCGTAACTGAACCTAACATAACATAACGTAACTGAACCATAAGATGCCATTTTCCATCTCCGATAGCAAAGCAGAATACCATTTGTTTCAGGACGCATAAACCTGCCGTTACAGCTAGTGATCAGGTACAAATTAAGCAGTCTTTGTATGATCTATTATTGCAACGCAGCTACTGTGGACAAAAATTATACGGACTATTTAATTGATTTTACTGCACCCTGAATTTCACGTTGGACTTGGATTGAAGCCTCTCGTAAATCTCTTGAAGACAAAAGAAACAAAGATTAAACAGGATATATGCCATTTGGAAACACAAAGCGGTATTAGCCATTTACTTCAAGCTCGCCGAACTTAACGGTCTTCTAGCCACGAATTGGGCACATCCGCATCAGTTTCACTTGTCTCTGACTCGATCTCAAAAGAGAACTTCCAACCGCACCCGGTCGCACACAGAGCCGGGCAAACAGGTGCTTATTTGGGCTGTGCCTGTATGCAGACCGCCCATTCAGGCGTCAGAGACTCGGTACAGACCGTGTTATGTATGCCGCCTTGGTGCACATTGCGGAAGGACGTTTCTCCCGACGCAACTGGCATTTTGTTTTTCACTAGATGCGCTCGTTTATATGTTCTGCCCGGTCACTACGTTTTTACGACGATTAGAAACGATCAAATCTGAGGATGAACGGTTGAGTTGGAGAAGCGAATGACAAAGGCACAGTCATGAGTATCGCATGTCCCCGGCCAGAAATAGCATGCGAAGATGAATCACTGTCGACAAATGAGCTTCGCTGAACATGGTAAGCAGACTAGTGAGCCATCGGCGATGCGATCGCTGACCGCCTGACCGCGACCCAGTTCCAGGGATATCTTTCGTATCTTAATGTTCACTAAGTGACAGAGCAGCTGTTGAAGAAAAACCGGCCGCCAGGACCTCAGGTCATTGTCGGAAGATCCAGCCTGTGCAGACGGAAGACATTCCGTCCGGAGCCGCCGGGTGGGGATCGCTCGCTTTAATGAATCGTTTCCCACTCCATAGCACCGCTTTTATGGGAAATAAAACGAGGAACACACCCCAAACACATGCTTTCATATCACACTTGGACTATTACGGCAAGATACTAAAGGCCTTCTCGAAGAAAGTGCGTTTACGACCTGTTCTTGGACGTCAACACCTCAACAAGGGTTGGTTAGCAAATGGGCTCTGAAAAGCATAACGTAGTATGGACAGGTAAAGCTTGGCTTGTCCTGCTTCATTTTGGAACGTCTGTTCAAAGTAAGGCGATATGGCAGCTAACTGATGGGCAGAGGAAGATCCGCAGACGGTAATGTTTCCTCAGGTTGCCCGGTTAACGTCAGAAGAGCAGTTCATGCGGCTAAATGGTAGCCTGTTTCGGTGGTCAGTGGGCATATATATATATATATATATATATATATATATATATATATATATATATCAAGCTTTGGTACTAGATAAAAACAGCAGCAATAAAACTAGAGCTTTCGTTGATCGACTTACACTGAGCAGATCCCACCGTCTAGATATGCGGTCATAGCAACAATATACGACGGCTTCCAGCCCCTCAACTAATTCTGAAGACATTCCCCAGTCCAAGAATGACTTTTTCGAAAATCATTGGAAGGGCCGGAGATGTTGGTGTGCAGCCCAACGTTCCCGAAAATTTTAGCTTTCATTGAATTTAGGCCAATTTTAATACCAATTATTTTCCACATCCCAGCTCTGAAAACACATTTTGCCCAATTGCATTGGTGGGGAAAAATTAACTTTATTGAGACCGACATTTATGTTGGCCGGACTCAGGCACCGTAAAAAGTACAAAACAACAGCCCTTCCCAACTGCAGCTCCTAGCATGTGGCATGCAGGCCCAAACGGGTCTTTTCGTTGTCAGAGCCCCGTTTCGTGTCACGTGACTCCTGGCGAGACGAGACGGCGTGCCGCAAACCTCCCCGCGGCTTTCCAGCCCTAACTCCGACAGAGCCGTGTCTCGCGCCGGCCGGCCGTCCGGTTTCTCCGACCCAGGCCGGGTCAGAAGCGTCGTCAGCCGGGCCAAACACGCACAAAACAGCCGTCATATCGGCCTGATATCTGGCCGAGCGGTCCGATTTCACCGGGCGAGCGCGTGCGGCCGCGCACCGGGCCGGGGCGGGGCTCCCTGCCGGGCGCCTCCGGGCGCCGGCGACCGTCGGAGCTCCGGAGATGCTGCGATGTGCAAGGCTCGCCTGACTGCACGGATGCTAGCTCTCTTTCCATTTCGTGTGACGTAAAATTGTGTTCATGTGTTCCAACTGCAAAATGGCGAGGTCTGTTTCGAGGGATCCGAGTTGGGTAAGAAGTGAGTAGTGCATGCCTTGTTTGTGTTTGATAACAGCCGTATTTTAATCGTCATCGTACCGTTTGTAAATAGCAAGAAACAGGTCTCTAAGAGGTCTCTCTTTATATCATTCTCTCTATATTATTGAGCAGTCGAAAGCAAAGCAAAGCAAGCAAGGTGAGCAGCAAATATCAAACGCAGAACTGAAGCACGGCCTTCGCGAAACGAAGTACGTACCAGATCGGTACATCGATGACGAGGGCCAGGGATGCTGACCCGTTCACCTGACATCCTTTCGTGTCCTTGACGAGCCCTGAATGGCCTCTTAGGCGGCCTCCAGTCCGTATCGGGTTTTTGTCAATAGCGGCTCTGACCTGGGTATCGAACCTGATCCGACAAATTGGTGTCATCAGTCTGACGACGTGGAAGGCTATTTGGAGCCCCGATAGCCAGGCCGATGGACAGGGTGAGACCATCGCCGCTCTCATGCTACCTGCTCTCAAAATGGGCCATCACGCAATCTGAAAGAACTTGAAATTTATAGGTACCTTGAATTTTGAAATGCGGATAAGGTATACGAATATGTTTCGTATTTTTTGTCGGCATCCCCAAAAAACCTGTTGATATAAAACTGAGTACTTGTTTCCAAGTCCCAAAAATGATATTCCCGCACGTTGGTCGTCTGTACCATGGTATGCCATCCCCATTCCTATAACGCTTGGACGCCGTGGAGGGGAAGGGGGGATTACTCGGGCCCGTCTCCTGGCTTCTTGAGAGTTATCCGTCCGATTTGATCGCGAAGGATGGCAATGCGTTTGGTATGGCGTAAACTACGTTTTGTAACGAGATTTTGAAAATGTTGCAAGGGTGAGTACAGAGCGCAAAAATCCGAAAGGGGTATTTTTTGCTTGTCTTAATTCCACTGTTTATCGTAAGATTTCGATGATGACGATGCAACTAGCATGAATTCGAGAGCTAATCGACGAGCTTTTTCCCTTGGCCCACATGCTAAAGTCGGGCAAAATTTTTAGGCGTTCAGAGGGCTTCAAAATGTTTTGTTTTTCCTTAAAAACGGAACCAACACGAAACTTTAAAATGTTTTTTATACTTGTGCAAGTCTTTCGCAGTTAAAAAGTACAAATCGCAGTACGCTGTTTGTAAACTTAGCATAGAGGTCACCAGGGGCATGAAAAGGGAAACTGTCATGATTGCATTTTCGTCAGGTCATCTTCTGACCTTTGATGTCAAATGACCTCAGATGACCACGAAGGCAAACAAAATGGCCTTAGGAGCATTTTGTGATGCTCAAAAACGGTTACAAAAACGGTGACTTAATTGACGATATTTCTTAACGTCATGTTCATGACCGTCGTAACATAGCATACGTGCTCGGACATTTTAGGTCATAAGCTCCATGATCTGAACTGATATCAACTTGAATCTGTAAAAAGAAATAGAAAACGTTGTCATAAGTCATGCGCCTTTCGGTTTTTTCATTGCGAAAACTACCACCATGAGCTATGCTTAAAACTAAATTTTGACTTTTGACCTTGACCTGACCTTGTAAAATGACCCCAGCTCAACGCAAATATTTTTATGTTTCCCCTTGTAATTCCCTACGAACTCACGTGAGGTTTTAAGTTCGATCTTAAAAATTCTGTTTCTTGACAGGCATTTTTCTGCTATGTAAAACAGTGCGAAAAAAGCCTGAGGTGTCTCTCAAAAACTTGTCCTGGCTCCACCCCTGAGAAAAGAAAAACTATGTAGATTGCATATGGCACGTAAAAATAAAAATAGGACAAGCCATGAAGTTCCGTAAAGCTGTTCCAAAAAGCCTGGAAGTGGGGAGCGAAAAACTGTAGGGGGCTTCAGACCCCCATACAGGGACGGGGTTAAGGGAGGCCATGGCCCTCTGGCTACCCCGGATCTGCTCCTAAGGTGTGGTGCACTATGGTATCGTGACGGTCCGCCCGAGCAAACCGCCTCCGAGAACCGCCGCCCCCAGTCTGATTCCCGTAACTTGGCAGTAATCTAGGTGGGCCGAAGGTAAACCAACGTAAACCATCTTACCCACACGATGGACGCCCACGCTGAGGTCCCCGGCCGGTAACAGCTGACGCCCGGCGGTCCGCAGATTTGCGACCCTGACCTGACCGGCGCCGGCTCTCCCGTGTCGTGTCACCGTGTCCCGTGCCGTGCCGTATCGGAGGGGCCTATGCAGTGAACCACGCCGGACCGCCGTCCGGCTGGCAGGAGACGGGAGGACCGTTCCTGCCGGCGGGCGCGCCGGGAGAGGATGTCGGCCCGCGGCCTGTGGTGACGGTGTGTCCGGCCGCTGGTCCTGTGGCGTGTGGTGACGGTGTGACGACGGAGGTGCCGTCGTGGGTGAAGCGTTGCTGCCGTCGAGCTGTCGTTGAGCTGCGATGTCACATATCCGTTCAAATTCTGCGCGGTCGTGCCGGTTTCGGAACGCCAGTGACCGGGCGAGGCATGATGGCTCAAAGCTAGGCCGGAGCTTTCCACTCGGTCTCTGCAAAAACGTTTGTCATATGAATGCTGGGATTGGAAGCGCAGTCAATTTAATTGCGCCACTGATTCATTTAGAGCTGAGAAAACATGTCAATCACCCATGGCACGTGCTTCCCCCCCCCCCCAAAAAAAAAAAAAAAACCCCCTTTTTTTTTTTTTAAAGAAGGAAGGGGAAAAAAAAAAAAAAAAAAAAAAAAACAGGTATTCATGGGGGCACGTGCTATGCGGAATCAAAAATTTGTCCACTAGTACTAAATGCCCGGGTTAATGTTGCTGAAGAACCTACGAAGTCACTCCGCTGGACCACGTACCAACCAATCGATCAGTCATGTATCTAGGACTCTCTATAACATAAGTTTGATAAATATGCATCGCATTATATATATATGTGTGTGTGTATGTTATATATATATATATATATATATATATATATATGTTAGCAAAAAAATGCCACAGTACTAAATGCCAACAGTATAGAGGCTATCAGCTGTTTACAAAACGATGCCAATTTAAACCACGTTACATTGTGACCATGAAAGGCCCCTCAGGTACTACCAGTCTTGACGTTGTAATAACCCTAATCTGCTAAGACGCCAAAATAACAGACTACGACCACTGAGGACCGCCTCTTGGGCGTTCTTGCCCGGCTTCTACGTGCCTACCCCAGCGAGCCTCGTGAGCTCTCAGGCCCCGACGACACAACGCAGGCGAGACCGTAATCTCGTGCGTCATGTGAGGCGTCCACGAGACCCGCACCATACCGGCGGTTTTTAGCCCCTGCGCAGTAGGAAGTGGTCCCGAGGAACCGCTACCGGCCCGGAGCGACGACCAGCCAGTTTTTCTCGGCCTTACACGACACGTCCACCACCCTCCCGCATAGCGGAGGTGCGTGTCGCGTCATCGTGGAACGCGACCCGGTGCAATGGACGGCCGATGTCTGGGCGGGGTACGCGGGAGCACGCCGGCGCATGTTTTTGACGGCCTCGGCGTAGTCACAGCGAAGATCAATATTGCCTCGTAACCGATGGTGTAACTTTCGCGGCCGACACTCCAGTCTAGGTGTTATCGCTGGGAGATTGCAGGTCTGATCGCCGGACGTCTGCTTCTATCATATCCGGTGTATGTTTGGGGCCAGTTACTGGCAGTGGTATGTTAAACGTGATTAATCAATGTTTGGGCAGATAAAATCTTAATAACTTACAGGTGAGCACTTTCAGATGGGTGTAATAGACGTGATCAAAATGCTCGTCATGCAAGTAATAGCCATATGAACTCTCGATCGCAACATTGTCGACATTCGAACTGTGAAGCGCAGGAAGCAAGAAGCACGGACCGTTAACGACATGAATGAAACGATGTCGATTTACGAAATTCTGAGTAGTTTTAAACCTGAGCGGATATCTTTAAAACTTTGCAAAAAGAAAGTAAAACGATTCAGTTATCCCACGCATCGGGAGGTAATTTGGCGGGTATCATCCTCTAACTCGAGGAGCGCAGGACGTCTGCGGCCGGCTCCGCGGCCGCGGAATGCCGGCTTTGCGCCCGGCGTAATGACAGCGATCAATCAGGGCGCCTTAATTGCGCGGCCCGCCTCTCGAGGAGGCGATGTGTCGGCTGACGGAGCGCCGCACCGCCGGCCGCCCGGACACGGACGGCCCGCTCACCTGGCGGGGTCGCGGCCACGGCGGCGGCGTATCGCCGGAGTCGGAGGGCGTGTGACCCGCTGCGCGGACGGCGAATGGACAACCCAGTCGAAGGCCAGCGCGACGGATTACGAATAAGTACTGACCCAGCTCTTGGTTATGCTATGTGCTTGAGCAGTGAATGTTTTTGGAGACATGATTCATTGGTCACAAAGTACGCGTTAGACGCAGCACGATGAACGAATGCATGATTGGTAACATGTTCTAGGTCACTCCTCAAAACATCTGCAGCCCTCCCTGAGCCCATTCATGGGAGAAGGCAGTAACAGTTGTAGACAAGGCGTCATCCACAGAGCGTGTGCATGAAAAATGCGGGTTGAGAAATTGCTGACATTATCCGCACCCCTGACTGCAGCTGCGCAGGGGTAACTGGAAAGGGACTGGTAACCTAGATACACAATAGTAAAATAATTTCGTCATTTCCTCACTGTTCCATGCCTTACCGGCCATGATTTCATGTATGGTCTTCCCGTGACACGTTGCAATACGTATGCATTCATGATAGTCTTGCTGAACGATCCTTGCAATCCACCATACACCATACACCATGCACCTCCATACTCACAAAAAATGGCCACCTCCGAGAAAGACGAGCCCTCCGCCGCGCCCCGCCTCGTCCGGTCCGGCCAGGTCCGGCGCCGCGGACCGGAAAATGGCCGCTACCGCTACAGAGCTACAGAGCCGGCAGGCACCGCTACCCGCGTTATCTGATACCAGGCCATTAAACACGCACACGGCGGCGGCGTCGGCGCCACCGCGCGCCCGTGATCGTCCTCATTTGTACGTCCGGAGCGGCGCGCCGCGAACGTCGCGGCGGCGGTGGCGGCGCGGGCCGGCCGGGCCGAGTTCGGTGCAGGCCGGCCAGCCGTGCGGCTCAACTCGGGCGGAGATCGCGGAGATGACCGCGCAGGCGGCCCACCTGTCGGCCGGCGGTACAGCGTCAGAGCCCGGGGAGTGAGTCATGAGCCTGCAGTGCCGCCCGGGCGTGGCTGCCGCAGACGGTCTTTTTAAGGCGATCCAGGGCGTTGCTCTCGTGGATGACGTATGTTACTCGACCAATTGGCTCCTTACGTCGCGGCCAGCTGCGCGGCGAATGGCGCCGGTCAATCACAACTGCGACTCCGCCTGTCCCCGCTGCGGACCTCGGCAAAAACGCGCCGGCGCCCTTGACCTCCGTCCGGCCGCTCTCAGAGACCATGTCCGGCGTCCATCTCTGATTTGAACCAGACTGGTCCGATCTCTGCAGACGTGGTAATGCAGGCGGGTAGTGGCGCGCGCTGTGCCCCGCGACCGGCGCAGACGGTGCTAGCTCGCGCCGCCTCGCCGGCTAATGCATCTATTCACGCCAGATCGCCGGGACGCAGCCAAGGGCGAAGCGGCGCGTCGTAATGACATGGGCAGAGGAGACCGAGGCGGTTCAAATGGGCCATCGGGCCTGCGGGGCGCCGTTGCTGTGTGCGCCCGTTACAGATGTCTAAGACTGTACGCACAGAGGGGTGGTGGCGCAGCTGCGGCGGTCGCAGCTGGAGCGCAGGGAGGGGGTGGCCTGAATTTGGTGACCAGGAGGGGCTGCAGGTACTGGCGGCAACGCCCGACTGGCGGACATGTGTTTACCCACTGCAGTACACCAACCAAACCACCATCGTATCTGCGGCGCTGAAAAAACCAAAGGATCCACGAGGGAGCTGCAAAAACCGTGGAATTTACGTCGCAAAGGTCATGTTTTTGTTTTCGTGCTGTTAAGTGGTACGGGGCTGATGAAACCGCTGTATTGTGATTTGCTGAAGAGGAATGCGCCACCACTAAAGCGCCCTGTAATTGCGACTTGATCGCCTGGGAGACGACGACGATGAGAGCCAACTTTCGAGAAAGAGCTTACACTCGCGCCCCACAAGCGCCCCCCGCCCCTAACGAAAATCGCAGCTGGTCGGTTCTTGGTATGCGTAACAGTGTATTCACCGGTAACTGACACGCCGTATCCTATCAGACGTCGCACTCTCCGTCACAGAAACATGAAGGTTGTCCTTAAAAAGATCGCTGAAGAGTTCATAGTTATTAAGAAGTCCCAAATAGTGTTTACAAATGTTTTCTTTTGTCACGAATTTACTGCTTCAATTTTTCAACACTTCATCAGCCAGAGCAGGCGCCAGGAGTGTGCGTGTCGATAAGTTTGGATGTGGATATGTCTGTATAAGCCTGAATATGACCGATGTTTCGATAAACCCAGGTATGAATGTGTGCTTGGATATGCCTGGATATGAGTATGTGTATGGGTAAGCCTGGATACATGAGCATGCGTCTGGATACGCCTGGATATAAACGTGTGTTTAAATAGGTCTGAATTTGAGCGTGTCTAGATAAATTTGAATTTGAGTGCGTGTCTGGATAAGCCTGGGTATGAGCATGTGTTTATTTACGCCTGGGTATCAGCTTGTGTCTGGATAAGCCCGGGTATGAGAGCGTGTCTGAGTAAACCTGATGGCATTAGCTCACGGTGGCGCGGACGGACGTGGGCGGGCGCCTGCAGTGGTCGGGCAGGCGTGAGTGTGTCAGGAGCCAGGCAGGCGTGACTGCCCAGCACGATGCCTGGGCGGCGGCGCAGCCACTCCGGCACTGCGCCCGCCTGGCTAATGGACTCCCCGCCGGAGCAGAGTGACATCACAAGAACCGTCTATGGACGCCGGCTCCGCGTCCGGCCCCGTCTCGCACCTGTCCACACGGCGCCATGTTTTTCAGCAAAGCGCCGAAAATATCGGTTCGGTTTTATCTGCTGCCCAGTTGGTACATTGTAAAGACAAGAGACATACATAAACCAGGTCTTAAGTGAAATATTTGTATTTCGGAAAGTGACAATGAGCTTACTTTTTTAGAGCAAAGTTGTCAGGCATCAAAACTGAAAAAGCCACAGTTTCGAAAAGTAAGCGTTTTTAGGCTGTTGCAGCTCTTGGTCATCAAATGTCATCAAATAACATTCACATGTCACTATACAAAAGTAAAAACGTTTATTGCTGTGTCCAATGACAGGCGAATAGCAGTTCCGTTCCGATGCTGGATATTTTGGGAGGGCGAGTGTTGCAAATACGCCATAATTACGCAGCACAATACCACGCAAATGTATGGTAAGGCAATTTTAGTCCTGCCGGTGACTTCACACACCTCTCCGCCGATGTACAGCAGGGCTAAAAGAGCCGCGTCACGATCGGCTCACCAGCTCACGCGCTTTAATTTCAATCTAAAAGGGCCGCGGCAGAGGGGGACGCCTCCGTGACCAGCCAGTTCCGGAGCGTGAGTGCGTGAGAGGGTGGGGAGGAAGAGTGTTGGGTCTGGCAGGCGTCACCACCCTGCTCTCTGGGTCTGCTGGCAACAGGTGGGAGGCGTCTCCGGAGGAGTTCAGGTAACGGTTGCAGCAGTTTCACCTGCCGCGAGACTACCGATTGGGGACGATGGCAGAGCCAAGTAAAAGGTAATAAGTGCGGAACTTTCGGCACACCTCTGGGAGAATCACCGTAGGAAGCATTGGGTGACGTACTCAGTCATTATCGTGTGACTGAACGCGGATAGAAAAATTTCTGGATCAGGTAAACATGTTGCCAAATGGGAACTCCTCGGGATACCCGTTACTTTTCAGCTAGGAGTGTTCAGTCGCACTTTCCGATAACGAGGGTGTGCTGGCTGGTCGCGAGCCAGCTTCGTCTTCCTTAACCATGGCTGGAGATTTCCGAAAATTCTTCGGGGTCCACATTGGATTTCTGACTGTTTCTTTCCAGTCATTACCACAGGCCCTGTGTAAAATCCCTGAATATTGGGGGTACGGACCCAGAGATCTCTAGCCATGCCATATAGCACCGCAATTTGCTCAAAAAGGGCCGCAGCCACGGAGGGACGGCCGGACGTCATCGCCGCCTACAGCCAAACCCAAGGAATGAAGAAATTCGCAGGAGAACAGGCTATGACTTCGGTCCAGTCTTCTTCATTGTGCCGCTCCGTCCACGATGCCAGTACAACGGCCCAGCTACGAGGAGAGTTCAAGGGCTTCCGTGATCTATACCCCTATTTGTTCTCCCTGCCTCTCTCTGGAGCAAGGCTTATCAACGGCTTTCGCCCTATCCGACCCGATCTAATACAACCCCCGAGTCACTTATCAGCCCGGTCGACGACGCCGGTGGCCCTAGAAAAGGCTGAAAGCGACTCGTCGGTGAAATCCGACACGAAGAAAGCATTGCGGCCGACCATGGGTCTCGGGGAAACACGGAGAAGCGCTGTTTTTTTGTACTTCGTATAAGGCGCAAGCTACGCAGATTACAGATATACGGCTAATGTAAGTCGTTTCGAATTTGAACGGTCAGAAATGCGGATTTCCTGTGACCTGAAGTGACTAAAGGTTTTGTTCCGGGACCTATCGCTGCGTCTAATCCCTTTGTTGATTAAATCGCAATCAAGAACAGGGGCGTCAGAACAACAGAATCACTGCCAGGAACCACTGCCAGTAACGGTACCTTACGCCCGGGCGAATGGGAGACAAGCCTTTGGCCACCAAACGCTGAGGCGAGTGACTAGGCAATGTTTTAATGCGCGCTGTCAACGTTGAGAAGAATGGGACGGTACATTATTCTGTTACTCAGTGGAGGTGTGCTGGAGGTCATTACACTCAAATGATACCTGAATGACTGGGACTCTCGATCACCGCACCGAGCGAATCTCGCAAATCAGCGCACGGACGTCTGCGCATGTGTGGCGCAGGGCGCAGGCACACTTCCACGTAAATCTATCGTTGATGTGACTTGGCATTGGTTCACACGCAACAAAGTTGAGATGTTGGACGTAAGACGCTGCAAAACCAGACAACAGACAGCGCAATTATCAGCCGTCTAACACATATTCGCGGACATCATGGGTCACAAGTCTGTGGCAGTATACCGTTCGAGGGTTGTTGCGATATTAGTAATGTTACTATAAATATCGCAAGTTTTTTTATACATTTTTTTCTTATGTTGGACAGAGTACAGAACTTATCTGTCATGTTTGAAAACAAATGACGATTTGCAAAGAAATGAATATTTGCCGCGAGCCAGTCACAAACAGACTAAGCGACAGAAGCAAACTTCGATAAATACTCCAAATCGTTTCTCGGGAACACTTGGCTAGAAGCACGCCATGATGGACAACTTCCCCACCAAGAAGGCATCACCAAATGACGCTAGCTAAAGTTATTATTCAATGCATTAAATACAGACAACGGGCTCTCCGAAGAGACCAGGGGCCATAACAAGCACCATTAGCCGCGGATACTTCTTAGCTTGCACGACCAGCTGGAGCGACCCCTGAGACTCCGCGGTCACGAAGAGTTCACCGCCGTCGTAAACGTTACCGCACAGATCACGCGGCCCCGGCCGCGCCCAGTCCAGCACTAACCAGCACCCACCCCCGCACCCTGAGACCACCCACGTGTCGAGCGCAGCGGTACGTGTCGGCGACGCGCGCAAAAATACGCACGTGGCTGGCGACCGGCCGCTGGAGGCCAGGACTGAGTGTAACTGCACGAGGTTCGGCTGGGATCACCGACAAAGGCCGGCCGGCGCCACAGTGGCGATTCGGCGGCACGCGGCGTATTTTGTGACAGGCGCATTGTCCGGACGCAGGTCCGGAGAGGGCCGCCCGAGATGAGCCGAAAGCCAGCGAGATAGCTGTAGCGAGATAGCTCAGCCGAAGCCGCCTCAGTGGCCTTTGTGCGTTACACGCACCGATGGCAGACGCGTCGCTGTTTCATTGCTCTTGCCAAACGGATCACAGTACGAGCCACTTGACGGATAAGATGCGAGTGGAGTACCCTTGTACTCACCACGTCTCCTGCAATGAGCTGGCGAGACCACTTCTCGCACCACTGATACCCCGGAATGTTCGGTCGTCGAAGTAGTTTGCACGGTTGAACGTTCTATTTTTTAAGTAGTTTTTGTGGTTTCTTTTTTTGTCTAGATGGTCGGACGCCATCGCTGCCCACATAAGTACAACGCATCATTATTTTCAAATATTGCATGGATGGTCCGGAAAATCCGGAGACGACCCAAGATCATCTCCGGATTTTTCGAACCTTGAAACTAGTAAGGACAGTGCACCGTTTGGCAGATTGCGTATGTTGACGGTTAAGCAAACACTGCGTCCTCCTTCCATACGACCATTTCACAACGAGCAGTTAATCATCAAGTTCGTGATAAAAACCTGACCGACCGAACGGAAATACAAAAGGTGGTAAAATATATTTATTCGCTCTCCTCGCAGTTCGCTTTCGTCTCGTCAATGTTCGCCCTTCCGTCGCACTGACTTTCGCCACAATTTCACGCCGACCACGCCCCGGCCTGGCGCGCGGGCCCGGGCACCCCGGCCTGGCCGAGACGCCCCGGCCGCCGCGACCCGGGCCAATTTCGACACCACACCGGACTGGACCCGACGGCGAATTTGATCGGCACCCGCCCGCGCCGCCGCTAGTACTCCTGGCCCATCTCGATGCGCATGCGGCGCTGGATGTTGCGCATGTCCCTGAGCACCTTGAGCTGGGCGCAGTGGGTGGGCGCCGCGTGGCGCGAGCCGCCGCTCCTGCGCGGCCGGCACTGGCCGCCCACGCGCGACCGCGGCTGGAACGGCCGCATCGGGAAGCTCTTCTGCATGGAGAAGGTGACGCCGCGCGGCCGCACGCTGTTGGGCTGCGGGAGGAGGATCGGCGCTGTCAGGGCTCGGATGTACATTGTGCGCGCCGCCGCCAGGTCCAGGGCTGATCCGAGTACGGACGCACACGGCAGCGATGGGAGATCCCGGCACTAGCTGGCTGCAGTCAGCTGATGAGGGCGCGAATGGCAGATTGATGTTACTTATGAGCGACGAAGATTACAGGGACCGTGGGGTTCCTATTATTCAGCGTGAATGTTCATCATTAGGGCCACCATGTACGTCGCTTGCAACGCCTTTTTACGACCATAATGTTCGCGCACGTTGAAGTCTGCACTTAAAAGTGCATGGACCACCTTTAAGCCCTAAATTTACGATCAGTTAAGGCCTGTGACCCATCCGTTACCTTACATGTGGCGCTATAACCTGCTCTACGCATAGACACTGCGTGATTGGGCAATCTGGCTTCATCGTTCGCCTATAATCGCCGCAGCGGCACCAAATTCATCACTGGCTGCCAGGCATTAGTCTCGACAGGCCCATCAGTCCTCCGACGTCGATCCCGTTGAAATTGAAACAGCCGACACGACGCCGGCTGGCGCGGCCAAAGACAAACTGTCTGTCCACAGACAAAAGGTCCCCGTATCAATGGCCAATACTCCGCCGCTGCAAATGGCAGGCAACGCACGCACCACGCATAGCAAACCACACGGCCGCTTCAAGGACGGCCGATTACCTATCGTGCCCCGTTTTTCACGAGTCTGACAGGTTTACAGTGCAGACTGCGGGCAGCCGTCGCCGGCGGGGACGATCCCGCGTACCTGGATGCGGGTGTTGATCCTCATGGGTCGGCCGGGGCGGGAGGGCAGACCGCGGCCTCCCCTCATGACGGGCCGGCGGCCGCGGCCGGCGCAGCTCTCCAGGCCGCCACCGGTGGAGCGGGACAGCTTCTTGATCTGGTGCACAGGACAGAGGTCACAGACGGCAGGCGAGGACGAGCCAGCAGCAGCGAATTCGACACATTCTGCGTCATGGGCAGCGGCAAAACAAAACGTTGGCAAAAACAGACTTTCATTACGTCTCACCAATGGTCGACGGAGTCACTCACTAAATGCCGAGTCACATTTCGCAATCCAGGACTAAATGGTAGACCGAGTAACAAGAAAACGCAAATGGTACATGCCAATGAGCTGTGAATAAACTATTACGAGAGCGCAAAATGGTTCACAACCGATATTCTGCTTTACAAGTTCAGCCCAGATCGTCACATTTCCACCAAACAGAAATCCTCCAAACATCCACACAACACATCACCTTGCCGGCCGGAGCCCAAGGACCACCACCGACCTGTTTATAGAGCTTGAGCAGACAGCAGACCTGGCGCCTGCGCTCCTCCATCATCATCTCCAGCCGGCTGATCTGCTGCTCAAGCTCGCAGCGGTCGACGCTGCCGTCGGCGCGGCCCATGTCCGTCTCCAGCCGCTGGCAGACGCACTCCAGGCCGGCGAACTCCTCGGCCAGCTCCTCCAGCAGCTGTTTCAGGCTGCGCTTGGTGCGTCGCAGCGTGGCCGGGTTGCAGAGCATCTTCTGCACCTGCGCCGAGGCCGACGAGCGCGCGTCGTCCTCCTCGTAGCACTGCGACACGGCGGGCGGGACGTCACGGGCTGAGTGGTGGTGTCCAGGCGTCGACTGAGCCAATCCAGATCGGACCGAGCAACTCATCCGATCGCGTCAACGTGAGACGAGCGACAGCAACACTAGCTAAGAAATGATATAGCACGACAATGGAATTTATTATTAACATCCCACAACGACTGCAAAATACCAACCTCCTTATCATTAAAGCATTTCCAACCAGCTCAGCTACTGATTACACAGACGCAAGAGTTCAACTCATCGGAGCTGACCAGACTCTGACACGCCGACCATCTGGAGCCGGCCGCGTCCCAGTGTCAGTGCGCTACCTTTGAGGGTGCCGGCCGAAACGCCCGGCGAGTGACCGTCTCCGTCTGATCCGTCACGCAGCCCTGCCGGTCCCTCTCGTAGCGCGCAAAGTCGGCCGTGTTGTCCGGGCCGCAGCTAGGTGGCAGCACACGCACACACCACGTACAACCACATGCCTTCTACACGACACTGACGGCTAGTGAAATAATGATAACATGGCCTTCGGCAAAATCACGGCATTTCAACTGCCCTTGTTATCACAGGAGGCGTTTACAAAACTGTGTACCACACAGCATGCGGCGAAGCATCTAAACCGCACAAAATACCGATGTGATGCTTTCATTCGTGTAGATGGGTGCGCCTTTAAGTCCGACACATGTTTTGTTTCCAAATTTCCAAAATTATCACCGGTCTTTCGCAAAAAATAGACACAAACACGAACCAGCGTTTAGCAGCACTATACGACGTCAATCAATGTAAATCGTGACAAAAAAAAATTGCCCCTGGAGTACCTAAGCCACTAGACATCGCTATACCCTTCCATGGGCAAGGTTAATTAGAAAAACGCAAATTCTGAATTATCCACAGCAAGGATAAACTCATAATCACCACAAATGGCACGATGGCAGTTTCGCGCAGCGCATAAAACCTCGACCGCAAAACGTTCGCAAAAAGGCTTGAACACTAGCGTCTTGGCAATATCGGCCCATCAGGCGACTTGTGCGTCATCACTGGTTCCCTCCAGCCTGACGCCCACCATCACAGTCCGGCTCAGGGGGTCGACATACGTCAGCTGCGGCGGCAGCCGGTCGCCGGCGGCTCTACACAAGGCTATGCACGTGGGTCGTGATTGTCAGCCTACCCAGCCGACCCGCCAGCCTAGCAAACGGAGAACACAGTCAGCGTCCAGCCACATCCAAACCCGACCCGCCGCAGACTGGCAATACCATGCAGATATGCTACAAAACAAATCAAGCAAAACGAAACAAAACGCACGCAAAACAAACGCTAGCAACGATCACAGCAGCTAGTAAACCCCATCAGCATCTAGCAGAGACATGCCTAGCCAACTGAGTTCGCGGGCCCAGTTCGTACCTGCGCGGGTCCACCTCTATCTTGTACTTGTCGATCTCCATTTTGTCGTAGTACTTGAAGGGCTTGCGGCGGCGGTAGCGCAGGAAGGGACCGCGCTGCGGCAGACGTCCCACCTTGATGTCCGGCAGCGGGGCGTTGGCGCGCGAACAGCCACCCGTCTGCTTGGCCAGGCTCATCACGTTCTGAATGTTGGCGCCGATGTGGTGGCTCTTGCCAGTGTTCTGCACACGCAGGACCAAGGAATAATGCCAATGACTCGGCGTCATATTTTTTTGTGCGAGTATCAACCGACCTAAAATTGTCACGTCTTAAGCGCTCTAGAACCTGAGACAGCCCTGTTGTAGACTACTCAAAAGTATGTTTTGTGTTTATATTTAACATGTTTCAAACCGTATAATTACGAATTTCAAGCCATCTGCCACTGTTTCAAGTACACCACACTTTTGTCTGCTGGTACCAGTTTTGTCAGTCACTGCATTTTCAGCATGACGAATAAGTAATATCTGTTTAGTCTGGGCCAAAAGCGTTGTACGTTTTACGGTAACCAAACCCAGCAGACCAGACGTAGCATGGACCATCACGACTCACCGACGAGGAGAGGAACGGCAGCGGGGCGCGGCCCATCTGGTACTGCTTGTCCCGGAACTTCGTGCGCTGCTCTCGCTCCACAGTATGTCGGGCTAGCCGGGACGGCGACTCAGAGTCAGAGTCGATGCCCGAGTCAGGACCGCACTGGTCAGGGGAGAGAGATGCGGGTCAACGGTAACACAGGACAGACCGACACAGCTCGGAGAACAACGATATAAACGGGAGGGAACTCATAAAGAGCAACTATGTCAACCACAACGACCCACTGGGAATGTAAACATGGCATATTATGCTTGGACCAGCTCGATCCATGTTCGGGCACACGATGTGCCCGTAACAAAACCTCGTCGGCAGCGACAGAACAATAAAACGTCGAGCAAACAACAAAACGTCCCCGGCCCGGGAGCGGGGCCGGACAGACCGACGCACTCACCCGACGGCCGACAGACTCGCTGGCGGCGCGGCGGCGCGGCCGACAATTTCTGGAGCGCGGCGGCGAGCGGCTGGCGCGGGACGCCAGCGAGGCGGCGCGTGACCTCTCGCGCAGCTCCTGCACCGAGTTCGGAACGTCTGCGGAGGCGGGAGGGGAGGGGTGAACAGACGCAGACCGCTGGGTCCAGGAGATCAATCTCAACTGCCTGCCAAGGACCTGAGCAAGGCTGAAAAGCATCATAACACACAAGCGCTGTTACACGTCTCCAAAATGAAAAAAAATTCTCGTGAATACAATGAGCACCACAAAGCGCGAATATCCACTTAACACACAAGGCAGCATTACTACAATTTATGTACTCTAGCCCATCTTCCGTGACTTGTTTCACTGCATGAATTCTGATCTCCTACATTTGGATGCGTTGGCCAGTATGCCACCGCAGCGAGATTTGGAGCGCTGTCGCTTGTCACACCACAGGTGGTCGCCGTCGCCGTCCGTCTCGTTGCCTCCGTCGCGCCGGCCGCCCGTCTGCCGGATCAGGCTCTCGGCTCGCAGACGCAGGCCCTCTGCCGTGGAGAGGAGAGAGCATGAGAGACAAAGGTCACAACCGGAGAGCAGGCTACAACAACCACATCGATAAGCCCAGAAAAAAATCACAGCTATAATGGAGAAAGATATACCACAACACACAGAATACACGCATAATTCATATTTATTCGTCAAAGAAATGGGACGAACAGACGACTCAGAATACGAATCGTCAGTTAACACAGGCCAACGCAGAAATTCAAAGAAGCTTTATTGTTATTCAATGGCAAAGATCTTTAACGACATTATCCTTCACCATAGCCAGACCAACGAATGAAGCAAGTCTGCCACGGCACTTTTAAAAGAAAGATTGCAGTAGGACAGACAGACGTTACCAAGGTTAACGTATACGGTAGTTTTGAACAATGACAGTTTTCCTAGACCTTCTCGTCAGCGATTTCCGGTAGTGCATTAATGTCTGGCCGAGAGGGACGTACGCTTGGTTTCCGGCTTTCCGCGGCTGCAAGCCAGCTTTCTACCCGGTGACCGGGACGTGCACGGGTTGGAGTTGCGGAGGGACGGGGATGAGCAGTTCTGTCGACGGCGAGGCGGCGATCGGCTCGCCTGAGGGTGCGTCGAGTTCGACAGCGACCGCCGACGCTGCACGATGTACTGCGGAAAAGAACACAGCTGTAATTCTCTGATTTAATGATGCATCTGAGTTGAATGACAGCAGTACTGCAAAGACTGTGAAAAACCGCTCTATTCTGGCATATGCTTTGGTTCTGACCGGAGAAAAAGAGATTAAAGGGCGAAAGACGAAACAATGAACCTTTGGTCAAAATCATTACCAAGTACATGGATCTGGATCAAAACTGAAGCATTAATCAAAACAATGGTGTGCAAAAGCCCAGTGAAAAGGATTCCCCTGGAACGATTCTCCTTTGCATTGAGGAGAGTAACACAACATAAAATTCAACAAAACAAATCCAAGCGAGAAGTGCGCAGCATGAACAGGACGCCACATAACCTAAGCCATGAGGATAAGGTGTCAGACAAATGCTAAACTTACATTTGTAGACTCCTTACAGACTTCCAAACTCGTGATCATTACCTGCTGGACCTTCTTCGGACCACTGCTTCGGCAGGGCGTCGGACTTCTGTTTCTGACAGGTGCAGGGCTCCGTTTGCGACAGGGTGCGGGGGTTCGTTTTTGACATGATGAGGCCTTCTGGGAGCGACCACACCTTTCAGCGTTTGTGTACATCTTCTTCATAAAGTCCAGCTGGTCATGAAGGTTGCTGCATCTGGATTCTGCCACATTAAGCTGACTTAAAAAGTCTGAAAAAATGACAGGTTTGTATGTACCACTTCAGCAATGACAGGAACTGAGCAGTCATTCTGTTTACAGCAATGAGTCTTTAGCTTTGCATGCACAAAATCTGATATGTGAGAAGGATAGAAAATCACAATAACATTACAGCAAAAGATGGAAGTGGCATGGTACTATGTCATGAAAACAACCTTACCTTGCATCCTGTCATTATTTTCATCTTTGTTTTGCAGACAAGTCAAAAGCTTATCACGTTCTTTCAAAGCTCGGGATACTTCTTGCTGGGCATCATCCTGAGCAGACCTCAAGTCCGAGAGTAGACCAGAAAGACTATCAAAACCCTCCGAAATCTCTGCAACACAAGCACAAATGAGCATCTCTTCAGTCTGGTGAAGCATTTACAATCTGTACAATCAGATATATGCAATTAATGCAGAAAAGAGGAATGCAGTACACTTATGCATTCTGACACTGACAAGAAGGCACAAACCTCCTACAATCACCATCCATAAATAAGACAGCATTAATTTATGAAGCAAGACAGCAAAACAAGCATGCTGAAAATGACAATGTTCACCAAAATTTTGCTACCTGTATGACAACAGGCAATTATACACACCATCCCTCCTCGATGTTTTCAAAGATCTGATGGCAGGATGCTTGGTGGGTGAGGTATCCTCCTGGGATCGGAGAGTAGAGCAGCTGAAGCTTGAAGAGAGGTCAGTCGCCATTTCTCCGACCTTGAATGGACAGATGATTCTGCAAAACAATGAAATATTGGTCCAAATGACCAAAGGATTCATGGATATCAGTCAGATGTTGGGCAAGTGATGCAAGCAGAATATGTGTTGGACTCTGTGACCTGTTATTGTTAACATTACTGTTACATATTATCATCCTCATCACAACTGGTTGCATTTACATATTAGCTGTTCCTACAAAGACAAGCAGTCTACAATCTGAGAAAAAAACTTGACAAGTCAGATAGCTGCATGGAGGTGGTCAGATAGACACTATGAAACAGCACAGTAAAAACTATCACTGACAGACCAGAAAATAAGGAAGATTAAGACTACAGTATGAATGGCAAAGGGTTCCAAAACCATCAGTACACCACACATCAATATGAGTCCATTATGACCACCAATGTTGCAGGCAAAACAACATGGTGATACTGTGGGCCTTGAACCAGAATACCATGGGTCCAACAGTCAATTTCTGAGGAACAAAATAACTCTGTATGATAAACAAGAGGAACATCAAACACCCAAACACGCATGATTTCTGGTCTGAATTTCAGTATCAATAGCTTTCAAGGCAGTACATACAGGACCACCTCATGATTGGCAGAATGCAAACAATGTCAGAGGTCTTTTACAGAACTAACATATGCCTAAGAATGGATAGGTATCAAAGTGGTCAAAACACCTATGACTTGATATGTGTTGTTCAGTCAAATTTTTCTAGCTCTGACTAAATGGATATTATGTTTTATACATGTCCAAATAATTTTCCTTCAATTTTGTTCTCCAGAAAAGATTACAATAATTGTACTGGTATAATTTTGCATGGGATTTTATGTATGTATGGTGGTTAAAGGTGAAAATAAGTGATGGATGGAAGATATTTTACTGCACACTGTTCAACACATTTTTTGGAAAAACTTGATAATTCCCTTGAAAAGAAGCAGCATGGATAAACCCATCACCACCACAGTGCACATTTCTTGCTTCAGACATGATGACAAGCCTACCAGAACTCCAGAGGACAACAAAAACATCATACCAGCAGACTAGGTCTGATGACAGTTGCAATGCTGTCAGAATTTTTTGTGGGTGCTTTTAAAGGGATGAGAACAATTACTGAATGGGGGTCATTCCATGGGGAAGATACTCCCTACTTCAGGGCATCTTCTTCCTTGGAGATGGTGCTATAATGTGAACAAGGCTGAATCCTGATGGATGCTGATACTGATTTTGCTACAGAATGATTATGCTGTTGCTATTAATACTGATTAAAAGGGTCAAGATATGACACCAGCCTAAAATGGATTTAATGGGAAAGAAGCCCAAAATACTTGCAGGACCCTAAGTCTGTAACTTCTACTTCTGATCTAAGTAGTAACTGGGTTTTAACTCAACTAGTTTTTTCAATACTTTTATGCCCCATATGTATGCCAATCTTCCATGTTGCAAAATTTCAGCAAAAACGCCAGTCTGAAATACCATGACCAAATCTGTATACAAAGATAATGCTTGTGGGCACTAGAAGACCCTGTTTACAGATAATATACGCAACACAGCCCCTCCAGATAATATGCCACTACAAGCCTTAGCAGTGCTCTAGCCGTAACAGTTGAATGGTTCGGACAGCAAAGCAATACCACAGCAAACGATAAGGAAACTCACATTGATTGGGTATGATGAAATTTACTGCAGCATGCCTGAGTTGGTGCAACGTCCTAGACGCCAATAGGTCTGAAATTTAAAACTACCTCCACTTTTCTTTTCTCACCACCCGTAAGGGGACTTTGGTGTAGCAGGTAACCTAAAAAGTTACCCCGAACCTAGTGGTTACTTATTACAGTGCTTAAGTCTTATAATTTTTGCCAGTTATTAGCATACAGTCAAAAATGATATTTAAAAAAATAAATTTTTTGAAATATTCTAAAATCATTAAACTCAAAATGTTTGACTTTATGCCGTTTTTTCACAAAGAGAGCATAACAATTTAATACATACTGCAGTAACTAAACCGAAACCATTCCGTGTTGCACGACGTTGCTAAGCAACGACTTTGATCATCAGCCGGCGACTTGTGGCAGACTAGTCCCTATTGGAGTAGCCAAAAAGGGGGCCGGGGGGCCAGCCCCTGGCCTGCATTTTTTGTGAAAATCATCGCACATTGTCTTCCCAGTAAGCGTTTTTCGCATGCTTTCAGTTCACACGAGCTCCGTCCCCCCCTTTAGAAAATCCTGGCCGCGCCACTGCAAGGTCCTATATACCGTCGCAGATGGGCCCTTGGTATTAGTGGCATCATTTACGTTTTAAAACTGTTACGGCCACGTCTCATGAAGTTAGTAAAGGATGCCTTAAACACTGAACCAGGGGCGAACGCAAATGCACGTGATCCGCGGCTTGTGTGAGCGTGTGTGCTGTGAGAGCGCTGGGCGGAGGATGCGGGAACTTCTTCACAATTGGGGGTGGGAGGGGGTAGCAAAGGAACATTTTGGGCTAGTTCTTTCCAGTCAACGCGCATACGGTCAAAAAAGCTGGAGGGTCGCAGCCCCCCCCCCCCACCTGCCCCCGCTTCCTGCGCCCTTGGCGCTGGGTCTGTCGAATCTCGGCAAGACGGGTTCGTGTATCAACGGCATTCCATATTTTTTACCGTCAGCTAGCAACAAAAAGAGCTTCATGCTGACTACCTCACACTCGTGTCACACCTTTGGTCGCACGTTTAACTTAGCCACAAAATCAGCCGTTATCTGGAATTGCTCGATCGGATGTAGTGTAGCGTGGTCGGAGCGCACAATGCTATGCTGAGCACGGACTCCCATCCGTAACATGATCTTAACAACCATTCTGGACCACATACATAGAACGAAAAAGTGCGTTCACGAACCCTGAGACGACTAGGGTTGTTGACATGTACCAGACTTAATAAACAAGGGACAAAATTCATGCATGCGACTATAGTGTACAAGCTCCAAAGCCAGCCGAGTTCTACAACCGTTTCTCCGATCCAATAACCACACACACTATTTTTTTATTATCTGATGAGTTAGCCTGGGCATGTGCGAGCAGTTGGCCCCCCAAGGTTCAATCTTTCTTCCCCGCTCAAACCGTACAGTTCAAGACCCATCCCCTCATGACATTTGTCGTCCGGCTGCTGTAGTAAATGCCGTGCAATAATCATCACCTGCCGCTTTGAAGTCCGATTCTTAGTGTCCTCGGGAAATTGGACTGCCTAACTGGCTCCTGCAGTTATCCCATCAAAACATCCTGGAGATACTTGACAGCAATGTCATTATACTGAGAACAGATGCGTTGTCTTTTTCCATGTTATCGTTCTATTCAGCTGAGCAGTGTTTTCAAGCATGTTATTAGACACTGCGCAAAAGGTTAGGAGTGGAAGAGACCATAGCAATTCTTGCAAAACACTGAACTGGGTATCAGCCACACGTCTTCTTCATTCTTCATTCAGCTACGGTGAAGCATACAATAAAGAACACAAACATCTTTACCATTGTCCTGAGATGGTGCAAAGATGTATGAAAAAGCACAAAACATCCTGACACGTTGCTTCCACACTGCCAGCCTCAGTGGTCATTCCAATAGTTCATCATGCCCGCAGGGACATAGCAGTTCCAATCAGTAAATCCCTAACATAATCTGCGATCCACTATGTGCTGCTATCAATATGCACTTCCCAACATCTCACAGCTCTTTTGCATGAAACAAAGTATAGTTTACCATTTTCGCGTCACAAAACGGGGATTAGCCACATCTGGAATGGAAAGCGTCGGAACCAGCCAGTCACCATCAGATCCTTTTCCAAATGAGCAGCTTGTTATTGGCCGGCATGTTAACCTCGGTATCCAGCCGCAGGCCGTGCGGGCCCGCCACCGCGGCTAGGTCGCGAATGTCACGCACGCCCCACTCCTTGTTCTCGGCACGCAGCATCGCGTCGAAGTTGACGTTGCTCTGCGGCGCGAGCACCCCGTCCTTGGCGAACGGGCCGTACATGACGAGCGCGCCGCCGGGCGGCAGGAAGCGGCCGGCGCCGGCCAGCAGGCCCAGCGCCACCGGCCACGGCGCGATGTGCACCACGTTGACGCAGAGCACGAGCTGCAGCGAGCCGGCGGCCAGCTGCGGCAGCTGCGGCGCCCAGTCGGCGGCCGCGTCCAGCCGCCGTGCCGGCAACACGTTGGTGAGTCCGGACGTGTGGTGGTCGACGCTGGTCAGCAGGCGCTGCTCCAAGTCGGTCGGCTGCCACTTCAGCGCCGGATACTGGCGCGCCAGCAATGCCACGTGCTGGCCTGTCCCAGAGCCCACCTCCAGGGCTGTGCCGCTCATTGTTATTGGGATGTGCTTGGCCATGGCCTCCAGAATTGGCGCCGCATTACGCTGGGCGGCCGCGTAGTTCATCATCGTGACCCTGGAGTTTCCAGAAAGTAGAAAGTGATGTCATTATGCTCCATTGCCATCAGTACTGTTGGAGTGCAGCTGGTTGAAATTATAATGACTTGCTTTTACTTCTTAAACTTTCTATTGTAAATAAGACATTAATCCTGTCATAAAGGTAGCTTTGCTCTGTTGTTGTATGGGTACAAGTGTCAACTTATTTCATTGTTATTTAATTTTCTCTACTGGATGTCACTCCAGGAGTCCAGATGCCAGCCTGATGAAGAACGTAACTCACAGCACAATGTCACCCAGCCTCTTTGCATGCAGTCAGTCAAGGGCTAAATCAGTACCAAACATCTAGGCCTTGACAATGATGAGCAGCTCATTCCAGAGCAAGCAGTTGGCATGTGGCTTTTACCACTGTGTCAAAGCCATTCTGTGGCAATGAATAACACCAAGATGAGAGCAGACAGGCAATCTACATTGCATTTTTGTATCATCTTCTTCTGAATGTACCAAAAATGCTACTTCTGTGCCAGGTCAAAACTTAAAAAAACATAGTTTCAGTCATGTAGGCTATAAGATACATATAATGCAGAACCATTTGACTTTGCATTGAAATGCATTCATCCAAAACCCTGGTAGACGAAATACTACAAAGCCCAGTAGGATGAAAATTAGTTATAACATGTTACACACATTCAAAACCAAAGAGGCTGCATTCAAAACACAGATCCTACCATAACACCACAGTGATGTCACAGGATTCATCTGCTAACAATAACCCTAGGACTTGGACATAAACATGGATATAAAAATGGTTAATGTGCACTTCTGAAGCTTCATGTCATCTATGAAACTCAAATACAAGGTAAATTTGCCGGAGATATGCATAAAATAAAGTTTAGGAAATGTGTAAAGTCCTTGGCAAAGAATAAGCAAAGGTTAGAATAAAAATGGGATAAGGTGAAACTGTTTACAGTTACTGCCAAAAGAGCAGGTAACAGATGGACAGCATGAAAGCAGACAGTATGCCTGGTACTAATAAATGTAATACCTGCTTTTCTATGCACTGTACATACCCCAAGCATCAGTGCCTTGAAAATTTGCATTTTGTATGAACCATGCATAAATAATAATTGTTAGGATATTCAGTTTCAAGTGTCTCAAAATCACAATATAGGGCAAAGACTCACATAACAGTGCTGTGTGGAATATTTAACATAACAAAACAGCAAAAAAACAGGTTTGAGGCTCAAGCTAAAGTCATTCCTTATTTATAATTTCCTTCCCAGAGTTCATCAACAGCCCAACGGTCTGGCAAACTGTTATTCTTATTCAAAACTACCAAAGCAACTATTAAATGCGTCCTGAAGTTCTTTAACACAGCAAGCACGCCGGTTTACGTCGCCTGTTGTCCAGCTTCGCTCTTCTGCTCGACTCTCAACCATTGAATGCAATCAATGCATGTTGTACTCGGATCCTTGGAGTATGTCTTTCATGCGCCGAAAAGACTACTTTATTTGAATTTGGAAGCACTTCTAACTACGCACGCATTATTACTTTTTCCTTCAATTTGATCTCGATTCTTCCTGACGCTCGGTATACCTGTGAACATCGGTGCTTACCCAAATCTGAGAAAAGGTATCATTGATGTGCTTGATTACACATATCCATCAAACCTATTCTCAATCATGGGTATCATGCACGACATACTGGTATCAACCAGAGCCGTGTTCGAGCTCCGTTTGCTGAACTGCAGAGGCCGGTGCGTCCTCCTACGAGCGCTGGGACCGCCGATGCGACTGCGGTGCTGTGCGGTGCCTTTTGCTGTGCCTCCGATGCTGCCCAATCCGGCTGCGTGTGCGCCGCCGCGCCGGCCCGTGCGTCCTTGCCGGCCGCCTCGGCAACTGATCGAGCAGATTCAAGTTGCGTTGTTACTCTTCCGTCATCTTGTTGTCCAGTTTTGATGTCGTTCGTACACTGCAGATGTCCGTAATGTATGTGAGGGACGTGTGTGAGTTCTATTCGCTGGCCGGCAGGCCGGGCCGGGTGCCGCTGCGGTCGGCCGGGGTCCGGCCCGCCCCGCGGCAGTCGGCGCGTGACTCATGCCGGCTGTGGCCGAGGGCGGAGTGGCAGACCGACCGCGCGAAGATGCTGTTGTGACGCGTCGTGATTCTGTTGAGCACCCGCGCGACTGTGCGCCTGTCTCATGGACTGTTCGTCATCGAATATAAGACATTGCAATCCATTTGGACTTTAAAACTAGAGCAGGCCGTAGGAGCTTGCATTATGTGGCCGGGGGGGGGGGGGGCAGGGCAAAGGGCGTTTTTGATTTCTTTAGTTGACGCTCATAGAAATTGCGTCAAGAAAGAGGGAGCCATGGGCCCACTGTCCCCCCCCCCCCCGTTCCTACGCCAATGGTTTGAACTGCCTTCTAAAATCCTGATCCAAACAGCTATGGCACTGAGCTGGACCACCCAGTCTTTAATATCTGACCATGAGAATACCGATGCTGACGTCGTGTGCTTCCAGTCACCAGGCCGGCATAACACCCCTCTTCGATGACACACGACGTTACTGCCGGAACCAAGTCACCAGATAAACAAACTTTTGACATAAAAAGTAAAGTGCATTTTAACTGTCAATGCTCTAGGCTCCTGCTCACTATCTCCATGCGTCCGAACGGATTTCCAACTATGCCGCTTTCTCTTTTCCGGCCCCTTCCTAAAAACGGCTTTGCTTTCGAGCGCTGTTCAAGAAGAACAGACAGCCTGGGTAAATCAGACAATTCAGCTCTCCAAGCGGTTTAGTCATACTTAGCCAATCCGAAGGGCGACTGGGGTGTTCTGTGTCCGCTGTAGCTTCGCTGGGTTGGTTGGTTATTGGGGCTTAGGGGCGCACCGACTATAAGGTCATTCGGCGCCCAGTAGCTTCGCTGGGATCTGGCAGTTTCTCTGCTCCCACTGTCTGACGGCACATCGAGAAAGCGTAGCACTGTGTAAGATGAGCAGTGGGACCTCTGTGGAGATGGGAGTGGGGGGAGGGGCAAATGTGGTGTTATCTCGTTTCTTTCCTTGCAACGCCACGGGATTAGTGTTAAATGTTGCCCAAAGCTGGGGTGCAGCTATCCCCTTTCCTCCCCCCCCCTGTACCATCGCCCCTGAGTATGATGCTTCGTTCACATGATCGGCGTCCGCTTCTCTAGCACTAGATGAGCCTGCTGCGCCTTCTCGGCGCAATGATGATCCTGGCGCCACGGCATAGTCACTGGATGCTCAATACATCGCAATCACTTCAAACGTTTTCGGTACTGCTCAGGTCATCCTACAGTCGCCAGCACCACCACCCGATGAATCGACAGCCCTTGCACTGTTTCCCGTGCGGCAAAAGCAAAAGTCCAGCCACAGTTAGGCCGTGATCCGAGCCATGCCACCATACCATAACCGAGCAGTCTTCTATCCACCGCAAACTCAAGAGTTACTTTGGGTAACGTGATGCTATATTGACGTAACCATCGCGTTCAGCACCACAAAATTCCCAGCTGGGTTCCGGTGTTCCACTATGTATTATAGTACATGCAGTCATTTACACTTGGTCAGCTTTCGCTCGTCCGGTCACCGCCGAGGGGGAGCGGCGGCCGGCCCGCCCGACCTAGCCTGCGGCGGTCCTCACATGTCGTACACGTCCTCCAGCGCCAGCTGAGGCTTGTCCATGCCCAGCTGCTCGGGCGTGGGCACTCCGAGCTCTTCCAGCGTCGGACCCACCTCCTGAGGGGCAGGCCGATCGGTCAGCGGCTCGTCAGGCGTGCCAGGTCACCCGCACACCAAGACAAAGCCAGTGCGCCCCTAGACGTCCCGGGCAGATGGTCAGGAAACTTGTCTCGCGACGGATAGGTGGATTCGCGAGTGGCGTGAATACCCAGATGGGATGTCCGGGTTACACATACTACATCATACATATGCACTAGCAATGCTCAGCATCAGGGTTGGAAAAGCTGTTGTTTTTTGGTGTTGAAGAACACCAATAAATATGTGCTCCAAAAAGCATTCTGTACTCCAAAAGTCTGATCATCTTTTTCTTCTTTCACATCTTTCAAAAAAGCTGCATTATAACCATGTTGGCGAAATTCTAACCCTGCAAGCAAATGATTCTGTCTTCATTCAGTTAGAAGGCAGGTATGATGTCATGATTTAACTTACACCAAGAGTGCCAACTTAAACCACAGTTACTCTGCAAAATGTTGTACTCCGAAACAAAAATTTGTACTCCAACACCAAGAACAAAAACCTGATATCCGACCTTCCTCAGCATGTTCCAAATGTAGTCCTCAAAGGCCTGGTGAAACCTTCCTTTCAAATATTTTAACCTTAACACCTCACAATTTGAAGCTGAACGCTTTAACAGACAGTTCCCAAATATCCATCCCTTCTTCAGCCAGCACTGCCACAAGATCACAGCATGACTTGTTACTTGCCTGCAGTATGTATGGGTAGATTTCCTTGACCTTGTTGCCGCACTTGAAGTGGACGATCTCCATGAAGCGGACGGCCATGGCGATGTCGTTCAGGCGGCGGCAGGCCTTCAGGCACGCCTTGATGATGTCCGGCTCCGGAACGGCGTCAGTGCCGGCCAAGTCATTGATGTGCTGCCAAAAACCAAACATCAGCAAAAAATACACCTCTGATGTGATACTATGGACTACACAAACAAAAACAAAGTTTAAAATGGTGAAATCCAAACATGTGGAGATCAAAGAACAGACATCCAAATTTACCCACTTGGTCTTCAGGGTATATGACAAAACAGGCTTTTAGACATATACACCAAACTAAAACAAACAAAAATAATAATAATGACACAGCTATCAGGTGTCATTCAGTAAACAAACAAGTGTAATTTCTACATATCTTGCTTTATGGAACAAAATTCAGTTACTTGACTGACATGACTGGGCACTTTCTGTGCAGTAATTGCAAACAACAGGCACAAGACTGCAATGAAAACAGCTTTAACTGCAAAACACACTACCTGCATACCACTCATTCCATCTGAACAAACAATGCTACTTTTATAACATCAACATAAAAATGAGACCATGGCAAGAGATAAAAATGGTGACAAATTATCTTATTTGGCAAGGTGTACAAAATGGCATTTGACTATCCACATATTCTCACAAGCAGAAACAACCCTGCCTGACCACCTTCCCACTTCAGACAAAGCTGGGAAGCTGCAGTGTTCCAGGTTCCAAATACAGATCTGATTCACACTCCACACAAACTTTGTGTGAGATTTGCTTTCTGTGGTCTCCCTGTTGTTCTTGGTATCCGAGATGACTCACACTTGCAAGCTGAATACTTGAAAATAACCAAACTGAGAATGGGAACCACTGCAAATTCTCTTTCACAACACTCTACAGAAACACAAACAAAATATAATATGCAACATAATGTCAGTAATCCATGACAGGGATGCACAATAATTCAGATGTAACAAAACAAGTGTTTTAACATCATGATGTACCTGAAACTTACCTTACTCAGCCACCAATGGTCAATGTCTTTGCTGTCAAAATACTGAACATATCTTGCTGTCATCTGTTCATCACTTTCTACAGCTTTGGACATGTGTCTGCATCCTGAAACTAGAGAATAGCATGTCTCAATACTCCTCAGCAGACAACATCAAAACAAAGTGGTGCATTCCCACCCAGAGGACAAAACACCCACCTTCCCAGAAAATGAATTTCAGCACCTGCCTGCAGCTGAAACTGAATATCCATCCACCTCAAAGGGGAGTGTGAAAAGGTGCCATTTTCTACCACAGAGTACCCACAATATTTAAACCTTTGCAATGGTGGGCACCTGCCCCCCCCCCACCCACCCAATGATGAGGGACAAGTGTTTGCTCAAGAGAAAGAGACCCTATCTAGTAACTCTAACATTCTCTAACTTTTGATTCTCCAGTAACAAATGTGTGAACTTTGACACATATCATCACTGCTATGTTTAGTGATTTGCCTTGAAACTACGAAGATGATGCTTCGAATATAATTCCGAGATATTACGGTTCATTTTTCCACCTTTCCACACCCGCGTACGAAATACCATCGGGCGCCGGCTGCCGCAGCGCCCCCCAGCCATTCCGGGCGGCGTAGTTACGAAAGACATGCCAATACGGCGCCAGGTTTCCCTGATTCGCTGTTTAACGCGTGACGTTTCTTAGATGACGTAATACTTGGAAACACTTCCCGACTGGTGGTTCCCATCAAGATCATAGCACTTTTGCAGTCAGGCAGCCAAGAAATGACACTGTAAGGCCCATTTGGTGAACGTAATAGAAATTCGGTTGAGATCAACGTTCCTGCCACATTCTTTTCACATGAAAGAGCCAAAATAAATTTGGCATAATATAAGAAATGTTTTTTATCAATTCAGGAAGCCAGTTGCAAAGAGGAATCGCAACTGTCATCCAGATCGAAACCATTTAAATGGCGCGTCAAGCACCGCGATGGTGCAGTTTTCTGTTATGGTGCTTGATATGTACACTTCTATCTGTACACCTTCTAAGCAATGTGGAGTGGACTCAAATCCTTGGTACTGACACAATTTCTGTGTCATTCCTCTATGAACAAACAATTATCCCTATTAAACAATACACATGCCAGAAGTACTGGTTTTTATTCTTGATCTTGGGACTTTGGAAAGCAGCAGAATCTACTCACAGCATCTTATATTTGCTGTGATTTTAGCAACTGCCCCTTGCACAAGATATATTTAAACAAAGAGGCTTATTAACATTGTGACCTATGGAATACTCTGTTTCTGTTATTTGTCTTTGCAACCCTGAGCAAGTATTCTTAAATCCAGTGATCATTTACATCAACAACACTTGCTCCTGCACAAAGAATAGAAATAGTTGGAAAAGTGTCTCAGTGGGCACAATTTAAATGGCCTGGCTGAAGATTTCCCAATATGATTGGAGGGGCAGGGGGACTAGGATGCCAGGTAGCTTTTTCCAGTCACTGCCACAGACCAATACAAAAATTTCTGAAAACTTGTTGCAGGTCCTACAACATCCCATGTCCTCCTACTCCTCCCTTGGGATAATGAGCCATGAACACAGGTCTCTCTGGCTAAAAACATTTCATACAGGGACAATGGCTGTAGCTGTTGTACTTACAACATTCTGTCTTCTATACTTACAATATTCTGTCAATAATACTTCCAGGATTCTGTCCCATTGATACATGGTGTCCCAAAGTATTTAGACAAAGAATAAGAACAAAAACTTCTCAGAAATACACTCTGAGCTTGTGACAACTGTTTGGTTCACAAAGGAGTGACAGGAAAACTTTAGTAATGATCAAAATTTGAACCCACTCCATCATGTTAACAACAACACATATTAAGTATTGGAGCAAACTGCTCCATTACCACATGCAACAACACAACCATGCTGAACTTTTAAGTTTTGTGGGCTTTTGTGATTCTGATTTGACAGTTTCCTGATGTGACCAGCAGTTTTACTACTCAGCCTTATGCTGCATTCAAAGTTCTTTGATCTGAAAGGGATATAGTAAGAATGAGGAATCCAAAAATATCTTCTATTACCTTCACCACATGGGACTCAAGATACCATTCCCCAGCTGACAGCAACCACCCCACCAACCAGGTAGCATTTCTAGGAGTTACATCATCTAGAACATGTCACATACCAAACCAGTCAATCACAGGAACCTGGTACCATATTGGTACATGTTTCATAAATTTGCTCTTGAGTGCCATGAGTCATGCATCAGCTCCCAAAATACCTTCATCTCCCAAATACTTTGATTTTGGCACCATTAGATGTGCCACACAGCATTTACTGATCATACAAGACAATGGCTGTCTCTCCATTTCAGGCATTTAGGCATTCAGGAACAACTGATGAGAAAAACTACTAGACATTGCCAGCAACCATGAACACAATTGACTTTGGTTTTACATTCCCTTCATTAATGAGCCTGTAGCACAAAATATTAGCACCTATATAGCAGAGAAATGTTCTCAGCCAAGTGCAATAAGCAAAGCAGTAATAATGAATGTAAGTCTATGACCCATCCCTCCTGTACACATTGGACAAAAAACATAGGTGGAAATGCTTCCCACTTCATGTTCTTTGAATTCTCACTGCACAGAAGGGAATGGAAGGGGTGGGTCTATAACAGTTCAGAACTCCCTCAATCTCATATTACCACAAAAGCTCCCATTACTTTTTATGGATTTGATGCTTATTCCATGGACAAAGGATTGAGGGAGGAGCACAGGGGACCATGCCAATCTTCCTTCACTTTTGAGGAAACTGAACATTAGCCCTATGGAAAAAAACATCTTTGCTCCACCTATCTCTCTCCCCTTCCCCACACTTTTCCTGGATGCTTCTACACCTTTGAATGATTTTATGCTCATTATGGGTATTTTGTGTTCCTTTAGAAAAATGGACATTATTAGCTAAAATCATTTTTAACTTTCAATTTCCATTTCTGCCCTTTTTGCCCTTTTGTCAGCAACAATGTTGCCCCTCTGGCAGCAACATTTGGCTTTCTTAAATATTTCTAGCATGAGTCTGGCTAGCAAAATGGGGTTCCTAGAATGTATGTGCAGGCCAGCACAAGCATCCCAGATCTCCCCAGCTGCCAGCCCAGCCTGGGCTGCAACTGGGCCAAAACTATATGGTATTTTGACAGGCTGATTAGCTAGTGTTGTTCAAAAAGAAGTTGAGGATGGTTAGAATATATAACCTATTATCATTTTAGAAGAAAATTTGTTCACCTCACTGATTTTCCAAGTGGTGACATCACTTACAGCCTGAAAGGTCTGGTTTTGTACATTAACTTAGGTCCATGCAATTTAGCCTGGATCTTAAAAGTGTTGCTCATAATACCCTTCATCATGTTTTTGGGCCTAGACCAAGTTTGCACTCATTAACATGAGTTCTTGTAAAGTGGGCATAGTTCCATAATCTTCCTTGAAAGTACATCAGCAGTGGTTGCATATACATCTTAAACACTGGGTTGCAGTGAAGCTTACACATTTAGCAGACTGGGAATCCCCCAAATACACCCCGAAGTCCCGTCACAATTTAATGCCCTGGGAACAAACTAATAAAATTAACCCCAAGAAAGGTGCCCAGGCACAGCCCTTTAATCAAACAACTTTTCATAGAAAAGCATACATACACCTAACTATCCTCGCACATAGCCAAAATAAACAACATAAGCTCATATACCCAACCAGTGGACATACCGGGTTTGGAGATGAAACATACAGTACGACCCACCTGCAGCAGTCCTGGGTGCAACGCTCAAAAAGTTGTTCTTGCTGATTATGACAGCCCGAGAAATCGCGTTTCGAATCATTTTTGGTCGAAATCTCCGGCAGACCACCAACGCGGCGAAACCGTGCGCCGAAAGACGATCAAAGTATCCACAACGCCTCAAATTTTCTTTAAAAAATATATTTCAGAAAACACCACAGCCTTCCCAAAGTTTTACCATTTTTTTTGAAAAAGGCGTTAAGATGAAAATCTTAGGCTTTCATTTCAATTATGTAAAGAACTGCTATGTCCTATATTTTACACAGCGCGGATGCCCACTCAAATTTGTCACCATGTTATAATTATGCATTAAATGGCTAGGCATTACATTCGAAAATTAAACATATTTTGTGTGCTTTTCTCATTCCAAGTACAATGTATTTCGAACTCCTCTCATTTGCCTTCTTCATATCAAGCCTCGTTAGTCATGATTCGTGAAAGTAATATATAGGTGGCAGCACTTATCAGGCAAGCGTTGCGTTTGTTTTGATCGCTGAGTTTTGTTGAACTGTGCGAATCATTCAGCCAGAGAAAAGCCAGAGGCGTCGGAGCAGAGCAAGGACTGCGGACGCTTTGCACGAGTTACAGCCCTACGAAGTATTGCTGTAGCTTCTTTATTTGCCAAGTAAGTCACTGAAGCCGCTAGAACTTGCGGCCGGAAAATATCCTGTTGACTTGGACGTCTAGGATCCACAACAATTTTGCATTGTTAATTTTTTTCTCATTTAGAATGGTTCGCCGCCTCTCACTTTGTTTTGTGCCTCCGTTATCCAGGAAGGTAGAAGCAGGATTGGGTTTTGAGAGGAAGGAGTATCTTCCTCATTTTTGTTCGATGCAATAAGTTAGTGACAGTGCTTTAAAAAGAATGACTCAAAAATGGCTTGCTGCAGTTCTGCTTGTTTCCTTGTTTGCTGTTAGTATATGCAGCTCATGGGCTCAGACATCTGTCTCTTGAGTCATGTCTTGTGTCTTATAAGGCATCAGTGGCCTGTTGCTGCAGTTATGAAAATATAATACTGTGCTGACAGTCTCAGCATTTGGCAATTAGCAGCCAGAGAAATTATAACTTATTGGGGTGGCAGGCCAAACAAACAGTAGGTGGTAAAGTAGGTGTACATGGTGTATGTGTGTGGCCATGCATGGCAGTCTTTGGTCAACCATGTCAGAATTCATCACTGAGGGTGCAGCAGGAGTACTGTGCTTGCAGGTTGTAGTTTGTCTTAGACTCCTGAAGTTTCATCTGGGACTGTCGTTGAATTTATCTGGTATGGATCCTTTTATTCAACCTATTTTTCACATTTGTCTTGTCTTTATTAATGGCTCCAAATGCTTCTTGTTTTTTGGCATGTGCTGTATGTACTTTATTCAGTCCAGCCTAGATGTTTTGAGTTTAATTTGTCTGCTCAACCATATACTAGTGTGCCATATGGTTCAGTACACTCATGCATGTTTGTTTGGTAGTATTTATGTCCTCTTGTCAGCAAGTTCATAGAATTCTTATGGATACTTTTCTGGAGGCAAGGTGTTTTTTTTGTTGACTAAAGGTAAGCTTCCAGCCAGCTAAATTTGAAATAATTCTCTATGTGACTTTGACCACTGTAAAAAATATATCATCCTGTTCTGAATCATACTTTAGCCTGCCTGAAATTCTAGAAAAATAACAATAAAGTTGTGATGATAAGGTACTGTACAGTGCTACCATGCTGGGATCAGCAAACAGAAAAGCAATATTTCACCATGCAAAATGTAATGCCTCCAAGCTTAAGATTGTTGTCACTAGGGATGTGTGAAGATTGTGCATACATCTTTAAGCATTTGATGATGTCATATGCATGAAAATTTCCTTTTGTTACCACAAATTGAATTTAAAGGAATTGCCAAATTATTATATTGTTATATTATTGTATTAGATGGTTGTTGGGATATGTCCAGTGTTATTACAATATTGCATTTTATGCTCCATGGCAACTAGATATGTCTAATATGGGGATGACATTGGAAGTGGGGTTTCCAATGGTGGGGGTGTTACCATTATGCTCTTCTGTCATTGTTACAGTGTCTTATATCATTGCTGTTATGATGGTACATGATGATATTGAATTGTATCATTGCAATACAGGATGCACATATCATGCAGGATGCTCTCCCAACAGAGGGAGAGTTTGTTTCTCTCTGGAGGCACCTGGAAATAAGGGATGGAAATGTTGCACTGAAGGTGCAACCCCATGCAAGAAGCATGGTATAGGGCACTAGAGGTCACAGGCTGATAAAGGGTGCAATTTGACTTGGCTCTGTCCAATAAAGGGGTTGTGTTAAGCATGGTATTAGGTTATATCTAAATAGGGGCTGTGTGCTGGTTAGGTAAGCTTAGTTTAGGCTAGCTCAGGTTGGGTTAGGCAAGGTTACTATTGTAGGTTAAGGAATTTTTCATCATTTTGTTTGTTGATATTTTTCATTGTCATATTGAGATTTCTTTTCCAAATATTTAATTTCACTACATTTTAACTCTGGTTATGTATTTCTTGAAAATCAAAATTTCACTGTTCCATAGTTTTGATATAAATCATAATATTAGTACTAACTTTTTTATTTGGAAGATGATTTATCTTGCATGTTATTCATTTATAGGCCCCTTGTATTATTTTTCATCGGACCTTGGGTCCGACTGATGACCAGTCATCATCGAGATGTCACCAAAATAAACCATTTAACTTAAAGCAGAAATGTCAAAAATCCTTATGTGAGCATCTGGCTGCTGGCACGGCAGTGACAATGCAATCCATTTCAGGGGAAATAATGTGTGTTTCAGTTTTTTTCAGCTGAAATCGCAAATACTGTGTATCACTATAGCATTTCAGGCCCTGCACAACCACTATTATGATTGTTTTCCCTCAATGTAAGCTCTCTGTCAAAATCTTACTGTTGACCTTTTTATCACCTTTGCTTATTTTGCCAGCTTGTCCACACTGTTTTAAATCAACTTTCATCTATAATCTATCGAGCTGCGTACACATGAGCTGCATACACATTAGTGCTATACACAAAATTTCAGTAGTTGTTCAACTTGAGACAGTCACGCCCATGACCGCACAGCCACAGCCAGTATTTATTTTACCTGTTTGTTGTTCTTGTTGTGTTGGGGTGCACAGCCATTCATGCTCAAGCATCCAGGTGTTTATAGTACAGAGATGAGTGTCTGGTACACTTACATAATCCTGTTCATTAATTTAAATGTAAAGGTAAATAAATGCAAGCAGATATGCATAGTATGCCCTGAACTGTGGACGTTGGTGACGGTATGACTATGATTGCAACAGAATGCAATTTGAGATTCATATAGGCATTTTTCCAACATTGAAAGATTACATTTCATGAGGACTCTGGTTCTGTTGTTCTAAGGGTGTGCTTATGCTGTTATTGGTCTGCCCAAAACATGGCCATAGTATGACCTGCTATAGTATGTTTTTGTGATCATTATCACTTGAGCAAAACATATGAAAAACATTTGCACTTTCTTTGTTATGTCAAGGCCAAATGTTTGTGAGCAATGCATAAATATGTATATTCTCATGTAGTAATGCTTGATTTATTTGTTGGGTGACTGTGACTATATCCCAGTCCTGTTCCTTTGGATGTTTGCAATTTAGTCCATTTTCGGTACATAGTTATCTTAACCCGCGCACGACCGTCGGTCCGTTTCGAACATGGGCGACTGGGGGGGGGGCAATTGGCCGCCCCCCTCTACCTCACGAACGGTTGGTCGCACGATAAAACTAACCACACCGTTGGAAAGCTTGTGACGCGTAGAGCTCGAAACTGGTCTCATTTTTAGTTTTACATAATATGTAAGCCAATTTACGCCATATATATGTTTTCTCATAGCCGACTGCATGAGACCGAGAAATGGCCTGAATCTCAAGGGCTGTGACTAATAACTCATAGGTAAAGGCACCAGCGCACAAGTAAAGGTCCGCGGATGCCCATACACGTCTAATTTCCCAGATTTGTTCAATATATACGCTGAAACGTTGAGTTAAAGACACGGCAATTCTCGCGTTAGCTGTGGGCTTGTGCCGCTGCCGTATGCGGTACCAAATTGACGGGAACTAATTTTAGCGTTCCTTTATTTTCGCGAAAAAAGACGATCTATATAAATTTAATTGATCGTTGTGGTTCTTGTGATGGTTTCTCCTGCTTAAATTCTGGAAAAATGAATCAGTTACCAATCTACACAATTGGCGGAGCTTTATTCGCGAGAGCCTGTTTATTTCCAAAATATGCTACTTTTTCAAACTTTTTGAGGTTCCTAGTGTTACTTACGTCTGTGCAAGCTAGTTCTGCCATTTTTTACCCATTCTGAATAATTCATCGTCGATTTTGACGGTGGTACTTTTTGGCTCACTACAGTTATTCGTGACCTGATCTCAGGTCAATGGCTGGAAGTCATTGATACTTTTCCCAACGACAGTAACTAGATGTCTTCTTCACTCCACACTAAAAATGTTGTGAAATATCCCGTTAATTTCCGATAAAAACGGCAACATGTGTTAAAAATGGGCTTGACCTTAGGTCAGTGACCCGGGAAATTCCGAAAAGTCTCAGCAGATTTGTTGCATCTATCACGATCACTAATCCCTGGAAGTATTATTGAGATATCTTGCTTTCCGAGAAAGATACAGGGCGCTAAACTTTTTTGACAAAGGTCCGTTTGACCTGACCTAGGTCAGGCACCTGACCTGACCTGAGGTCAAAATTTTTGACACGAGATGTAAAATTGGTGGAGCAAAAGGTACACAAAGTTTCGTGACTCTGTGTTTCTTCGTTCTCTCGCAGTCCCAGAAAAACCTCAGGGGGGGGCAGTCAACTGGCCCCCCCCCAGTCGGGGACGGGTTAAGAAAGCATGTTATATGTGCTACCGTCATTAAAGATGATGACTGTACTGTTGTTTATTGTGTTGGGCGAAAACATCAGAAATATTGGAGTTAGTGGCATGCATGGTGGTAATGAAACTGAGGCTATTTCACGACTAATAGTACGCTTTGTCTTTCTGTTGTATCCAAATATAGATGGCAGTGTGAATCTCTGTCTCTGGTGGCTGCTTGATCCTACAGTGATTTTTTATAACATGTGTCTGAAATACCTTTTGTGTTGTTTTCATGAATGATATAATAGTGAGCTTACTGGTACTAGACAGTGGTTTTCCTGTCTTTGATTTCCTGTCCAGTGGTCTGCCTCTGCATATGAAAGTGGAAAGACCATGCTTGCTGTAAAAGGGGGTGGACTGTCTGAAATGTGCTCAGGTAGGGCCCATATTATGTTTTAGTTGTTGGAGTAGATTGCAGTGTGCGTGTGATTGAGCTTGTAGAAACCATCATGGAAGCTGAAAGCAATATGATTTTGCTTGGCTTTGGCTGGCTGTCTTGTTTATTTGATGTGTATACAGTGAGACACTTGTTCACAGCTGCGGCGGCGGCGGCAGAGATGGAGGTGCAGGACGACGACCCGTCAACGTCCCGCCTGCCGGTGGCGGCGCCGGCCGCGGCCGAGCCCGGCCCGCTGGAGCCGGCGCTGGACTGCACGCCGCTCAAGGGCCTCAGCCCGGCCCAGCTGCCCGGCTTCCTGCTGGCCAGCCCGCCGCTGGGCGTCAAGCGCGAGGAGCTGGGCCTGGCCGATGTGCCGTACATGGAGCCGGAGCCGCTGCCGCTGCCGCTGGCGCCACCCGGCGCCGTGAACTGCTCCATCCTGATGAACTACCTGCGCAAGGCGGACGAGCCGGCCGAGAAGGCCCCGCCGGACAAGGCGGCGCCGCCGGGGCCGGAGCCGGAGCCGGCGCCCGCCGTCGCCGCCGGAGCCGCGGACCCGGAGGAGGCGCCGCCGGCCGGCGCCGCCGGTCGCGACCTGTCGCAGACGTGCCTGGTGTGCGGCGTGGCCGTGGAGGGGCGCGGCGCGCGCCGCCTGCGCGACGCCGAGCCGCTGCCGGCCAGCGGCGCCGCCTACCTGGCGTTCGTCGGCGGCGTGCTGGACGAGGAGCTGGAGCGCGGCGCGCTGGCCGAGCTGCAGCTGGTCTGCCTCGACTGCCACGACCTGCTGGTCACCATCGACGACCTCGAGCAGCGCGTGGTCGCCATGAAGAACAGCGTGCGCAGCCAGTTCCGCGCCTGGTGGCGCGCCGAGGCGGACGGCGCGGCGCCGGCTGCCGAGCGGCGGCGGCGCAGCGCGCGCCGCGCCGCCGCCCGCCGGCCGCCGCCCGAAGAGCCGCCCGACGCCGCCCAGCCGGCCGCAGACCCGGCCGACGACGACTACCGGCCCAACAAGAGGCGCAAAACCAAAACCGCCGTGAGTGCCGGGAGACGAGGGTTGAGGAAGGATGCGCATACTGTCGTTGATCAAGGTGTTGATCGAGGAGGGAAGTGTGACGCTAACTGCCATATTAAAAGGATGCATTTTTGTCTTCGAACTCGGGTAATCGTCACCTTGCCCATTACGTTATACCTGCTATTTATTGTTTTTTTGTACACACTGTACATTATACTCTCCACTGTCCGTGCGACGGAGTGTGAACGGAATTTGAATGCCGCTCGTCTACTCCGTTCTCCACGTCTAGCCGTCGGAAATTCACAGAATATTGAACACATCTGCGAGGTGCGACACGTACTTCTCTGAAGAATCACTTTTCGAGTCAGAGGAAAACTTGTTTTGAGACTACCAAGCACCTCGCTGGTTCAGTCGAGCCGCTCGAAACGTGTAAATATTTCTAGTGAGACCTGCCTAGCGCAGAGGCTAATGTTTTCGACTCGACAGCCTGACACCATCGTTTCGCTTCCGCAGAGTTCCAGCTCCAAGTCCCACGGCATCCGGCGGCTCAAGTCGGCCAGCATCAGCGACAAGAAGATCGAGAAGTCGAAGAACCTGGTCTGCTCTCACTGCCCGTTCTACACCTTTGACCGGGAGGCACTGCGCGCGCACATAGCTTCCGTGCACGACGGAGAGAAGACCCACCAGTGCGAAGTCTGCCAGAAACGCTTCACGTATGAGGACTCGCTGAAACGGCACATGAACCAGCATCAGCACTTCATCAAGGAGTTTCGCTGTGAGGTGAAGATCTGGGGCTGGTTGGGCACTTCGTGGAATGATTTTAAATCCGCATTGCAGATACTTTCCCAAAGTGTGCGACTGTGGCGTTTGGCATACTAGTCGGGGCATGTCATAAGCACATCCGATGAGAAAAGGGTTTCTGCGTCCTTTGACTGCACTGTCTCTAGTGTGTGCAGCCATGAGCCAGAGCTTGTTTCATGGCGTCGTTATTGGAAGTGACACACTGCTGTTTATGTAAAATGTGTGGCCCCGCCCTGTTCTGCCCGTGGTTGTCCAGTCGGACGTGACTTCTCTTGTGCGCCGTTTCCCCGGGTTGCTGCCTCGTTTCGTCTCCACGCTGACGGAAGACCGCCCCTCCCGCCGGCAGCCGTGCGGGGAGCAGTTCGTGAAGCGGGCCGACTTGTTGCTGCACCGGCAGCTGTACATGCACGGCGCGCAGGGCTCGCCGCCGCCGCCGCCGCCGGCCGCCACCGACCCGACCGCCGTCGACGTGGGCGACTTCGCCATCCAGTTCTGCTGCCCAGACTGCTCGGAGTCGCACACGCTGCGCGACAACGAGAAGGACCGGGTGGTGGCGTGCGCGTGCGGCCGCCAGTTCGACCTGGCCGGCGCGCTGCGGCTCTTCCCGGGCCGGTACCGGCGCTCGTGCCTGGCCTGCCAGCAGGACTGCGCCGACCACGACGCCATGGAGCGCCACCTCACCGAAACGCACGGCGCCGGTGAGCGCGCGGCGGCGCTGGCGGCGCAGGGGAAGCTGGCGACGGCGCGGGGCTGAGGTGGCGGGACGGCTGTGGACGGCGGGTCAGGGTTCTGTGATTGTCAAGCCTTGTGTGTGTATGAACGTTCGGCGTACGATGTATGTTGTATACGCGAGGACCAGCTTGGTCGTCGGCAGTTCTGTGATCATTTTGCTTACGGAACTGCTGACTCTCAGCCTACAGTTTGTTTTTCACGAAGGTTTTGAGACATGGCATCCCGTCATGTGCTCGCTCTGCTTGGTGCGCCCCTGTTACTGTTATTACTGTCGCACTGCGTTCTGAACACGTTTTCTGTGACGGTTGCATCCATTGAGGGCATTGTTCTCAACGCATTCGTTACAGTCTCGTCTTTATTCCGCTCCTCAGTAACATATCGTTGGCGTTGTCGTGCTCCTGGTACGGCCCGCCCTCGTCCCCTTGGCCCTAGCGTCCTCGTCACGAGTTGTGCCTCTGGCCCCGACTGGCTTCAAACCGCGCTCTGAGCTGAGCTCACAAGCTTACCGACATCACGTGCAAGGTTATCATGTGCTTCCTTACTGCGGTTCATAGCAAGGTTGCACTTCAGTCTATATCCACTGAAAAATCAGCCTTGCTTCCCAGTGATGTTTTGACGCGCTAAGGTAACTTGGTCAGTAACCAGGTCAGTTTCTGAACGCGGCCCAGGCGTCCGTCATCTGACTGTGTCCACCGGCGTGCAGGCGATGTGGCCTGCCTGCTGTGCGGCTGCCGGTACCAGCGGCTGGACCACTTCAAGCTGCACGCGCTGTTCCACTCGACGCTGCGCGAGCTGGGCTGCGAGCGGTGCGAGTTCCGCACGTTCAACCCGGCCCAGCTGGCGGCGCACTCGCACCCGGCCGAGCCGCGCGACTCGGCCGGCCAAGAGGCGATCGTGGCGGCCGTGCGGAACCACCCGGTCGGCCGCCGCGGCCGGCCGCGCAAGGACGCCAAGCCGGAGGCGCCCGACACCGTGTGCCCGATCTGCGGCAAGGAGCTCACCTCGCTGACCAACCTGAAGAACCACATGGTGCTGCACTCGGACGTGCACGCGCACAAGTGCTCCGTCTGCGGCAGGAGGTGGGTGACGAGCTATGTGGGGTGTGTGGAGGGCGTACCCCGTGTGTGAGGGGGTCATTGGGGGCTTTGCGGAAGATGTACCATGTGTGATAGCAGGTGGGGATCAATGTCGGCTGTGTGGAGGATGTGCTCTGTCTGTGGTAGGAGGCGGGGATCATTGTTTGCTGTACTGTACTGTAACTCCGCCCTTGCATTGGAACAAGGGTGGAGGGAGTGATGAAGAACCGTACATTGCCGACGACTGAGGACTAGGTTTTGTTGTGAAAGTCGCCTGAAACAATCCTCTTGGTCTTCAGCGCATTGAAAACTGGAAATCCGTGATCTTGATCTCTTCTTGTCTGCGTCCTACAATTGGCCATTATCTTCTGCTCCGTGTCACTTTTTTTATAACGCATTTTAATCCGCTGTGTCTCACTCAGGTTCAAGCTGCGAAAGTACCTGAACACCCACCTGGCGCTGCACACGGGCGTGCGGCAGTTCAAGTGCACGCTTTGCGAGAAGGACTTCAACCAGAAGTGCGAGCTGAATCGCCACATGCGGTACCACAACGGTGAGAAGGCCTCCCCGGGCTCCCGTGTCGCGCAGATGAATGCCTGTGGCAGGTTTTCGTCGCAGAAAACTACCGTGTGGGGCACCTCGGCCATTCCGTATTCTGGCGACTGCGAAAACCGGACTTGCGGGTCAGCCCTTGCGCAGATCGCAAGGCTCAGCCCTACTCAAACTGCCGGCGTAGCAGTAGATCTCAGGATTGCTTGCATCTCGGACATGACTCAGATAAGAAGACAGACGCCCAGATGAGGGTGCCATCCGGTTTGCGCGTGGCAGCCGGATGAATAGCGACATTAGGCGTAGTCGGCAGGCGGCGGGTCTTCGCGGCGTCTGACCGATATTTGGCGTCTGTGCCGTTTCCGGCATTTTGACGCGGCTGTTTCCGAGCGGGATCTCACTAGCGCCGGAGCCCGGGATCAGCTTGCAATGTTGACGGTGGTCCGTCTGACCGGACCGGTCAGTGAGGTTAGCGGACATTTGCTGTCGAGTGCCTCGCGCTTCACAAACGGTTTCGTCTCGGTGGAAATTTGGCTGGGTGTGAACGCCGTCTGAGGGCGGTGTATTTCCGACAGGGGACATGAAGCACGTGTGCGAGTTCTGCGGCAAACGCTTCAGGGAAGCCAACGGGCTCAAGTTTCATCGCCAGGTGGGTGGCCGAGATTCGCGGTCACTGGTGGTGATGTGCGATCTCTGGCGGTGACGTGCGGTCATTGACAGTGATGCTCGTCACGGGCGGTGACGTTCGGTCACGGGTGGTGATGCTTATCACCGCCGCCGCTTACTTACCCAGACAGCGTCACGTTCTCCGGTCACTGGCTGTATCGCAGTCAGGCCATGCTCCGCTCGGTATCGGTGCATCAGCTGCCGGGGTTTCGTTATGTGATCTTTATGGTGATCTGATGCCCAAACATCCACAGTATACAGATGTATGTCTTGAGGAATGCAGAATTGTACACCTATGCAAAACGGCTTATGATCCCAAAGTCGCGACGTGCGATTGGTTTCATGCGAAGGAGATCGTGCGAATGTTTCCATACGAGCCGTGGCGTCGTGACGAAAAACGCATTTTCGGCATGCCTCTTAGAGCTCTGCATCCAGAGGAAAGTATTATGCAGGTCTTTGTACTGAAACCATAACTGGTGCTGGTTATTTGATTTCAAAACAGGTATTTTTCTGTTTATATTTACTGTTTGTTTGTCATTTTGTGTTTTGCGAGCCTCTGTGGGCCGACGCGCTGCCCTGAGCGCCTCGCCTCTCCCGTCCCCAGGTACACACCGGCGAGCGGCCGTTCGTCTGCAGCCAGTGCGGTATCGCGCTCCGCAGCGCCGCCAAACTGCGCATCCATCAGCGCAAACACACCGGCGAAAAGCCGTACAAGTGTGAGTACCGAGCCCCGGTCTGCCCGGCCGGCACCGCGCGACGGGCCCAGGTCGGCCGCGGCTCGTTTGACGAGGTCTTGTTCTTGGAGGGTGATGTGTAGGATCAGCAGGGCATGTGGTTCGCCGGGTGCAGGGGAACTTGGCAACTTTCTGTAAACTCAGGAGTCGGTTTCGTCGCAAAGACTGCAGGCTGCAGCCCACGGTGTGCTTATGGCGTGCTTTCGAAGCATTGTGGCGTTGTAGCGCTCCGTGTGTTGGGGAAATACGGGTGGGCAGGTTGTATCGAATTGGGTCTCGAAATGGAAAACCCACAGTAAGCATGAAAAGGTGCTTAGTGCTACGTTTAGCTTTGTGAGCAAATTGGGAAAACGTGTTCGTCCTAACGTTATGTTGTTTGAAAAATTCTGCGTTAGGTCTTCCTGTGTGCCATTTATTTTTTCTTACCACAGAATTCACTAGAGGAATATGATGTGCCAAGCGGTGAAGACCGTTGTTGGTCCCTGGGGCAGTAGAAATCTGGCCTCGGCTTCTGTGACTTCATGAGTGGAGTAATGAGTTGGGGTTTTCCGAGTTGTATGTTATCAATATATTCATTGTGATTCCGTTTACTGCATAGTTCTTATCGCGTGGGCTGCAAACGGAAAGTGTTTTTTTTTCAGTGATGGCGCATTTGTTCAGTGTTCACGGTTGCATCATTACATTGAATACCGAGACAAAGTTGGATGTATCCTTGAAAAGGATTTATGTTACCATATGCTAGTTATTTAATGAACGGTTTTGTCAGACGATTCGAAAAGCATTTTCTTCTAGGATATGCTGGGATGGGGAATAGATGGTTTTAACACACGAGCTTTGTAATCCTTTTCGGCCGTTTTTTTGTGCTGTGTTAAGTGGGGTCCTCAAAACTGCCGCTAGCTCTGCATTTATGTACAATACCGACTTTGCTCTGGAGCTTCCCGGCTGCCGGATCTTGAGACCCGTACCTCGCACGTTTGACGGTTGATTAAAAAGTTGACGGCAGGTTTACTGTTTTGCCGTCTGGATCCTGAGCTAGGCATTGTCGCCGGCCTGATGTTCACATCTTTCCGACGCCTCGTTTCGCCAGCGATGCGTTTATTGCCGGGCCCATTGTGGCCGGTTTTAATCTGCTTATCAGAACGGCGCCGGAAATGGCGTGCCGGCTGTGAGTGCCGGGCCGTTATTCGCCGGCTCTTGCGGCGGCACGGCGTCTGGGCGGGCGCGTGTGACGCGGCGTTATCGGCCGGGCCGGCCGGCTGTTTTTTGGCCGGCCGAGCGGCGGCGCCGGCCGTCTGAGAGCCTAATCACCGCCGCATCGGCGGCCCGGCGCCGATCGATGCCGCCGGGCATTCCCGACCGGCCCCACGGGACGTGTCCCGACCTGGGGAGGAGACACTCGTGACCTGCCGGGCCGGCCCCACGGGACATGTTCCGGCTGGGGAGGAGACACTCGTGACCTGCCGGGCCGGCCCCTCGGGACGTGTCCCGACCTGGGGAGGAGACACTCGTGACCTGCCGGGCCGGCCCCCCGGGACATGTTCCGGCTGGGGAAGGAATGCTCGTGACCTGCCGGGCGGAGCCCTCCGGGGTATGTTCTGGTCAAATGGTGAAAGGCGTTGCAGGGCATTCTCTACATTCCCTCTGAGCTCCCTCTGAAGTGCTTGCGGTGAGAGGGGACTCCTCCCCTCCTTGGCGATAACTCCTACTGGAGGAGTAAGGGGAGTTATGCCCCCCCCCCCCCACCCCGGCTCCGTCTAGCCGTCTTGCCAGTTAATGTAGTTAGTCTGTTCTGGCTGACGTGAGCACTTGTGTCCCTCGAGGAACGTAGTTCCGCCAAGCGCTTCCAGTCGACATGCCCACGTCCCGTCGGAAGGCTCCCATCAAGTTACGAAGCTATGCACGTCATGCTCACTTTGTTTGAGGGAGCAGAGCTTCCCTGGCGACCCCGTAACGTCGGCTGGGTTGGGATAGTCCCGCCCAGCGGTGTCATATCACTACGCCCGGACGGACGTACCGGACGAGACCATGTGGAGACCACGTGTCCGGGTCCGGCGGCCGCTGACCAGGGGCCGCCGCGGCCGGACGGAGCCGCTGCCCGACTCGGCCCGTGCGGCCGCGCCCTGCAGGCGCACCTGGCTCCGGCGGCCATTGATTCGGCCCGGCCGGCCGAGCGGGCGCCGCCAGCTGCTCCCGACCGGGCGCCCATTAGGGCCCGGCTCCGGAGGGCCCGCCCTGACGTTCCGGCCCCCGTCCGCAGGCGAGTACTGCGGCAAGGACTTCGCCTACAAGTACAACTTCGACTGCCACCTGCGCCTGCACACGGGAGAGCGACGCTTCAGGTATGGAGGCCGTGGCCCGTGCGCGGAATGGATCTGTTTATGCGGTTACCGGATCTGAGGCACCGATTGCTGCAAAACAGTGCCCTTGTGTGTAGGTCGTCAAGTCGTGCGGCCGCCTTTAATTGCCGTAGAAACTTGTGCTTACCGACTCTAAAGATCCTCTTAACAGATCCCCTCTGGACAGGAACATAAAACAGTTTTTCTCCCGCACGGGGCGCCCGCTGCGCCGGCTGCTCTTCACTTAGCCGACCGTGCCGGACGGCCGAACCCGGCGCCCTCCTCCGGGCTCATTATGCACGGCGATTAATCCTGAATCGGCCCGGCCGCCGCCGCGCGTGCGCCGATAATTTCCCCCTCTAATGAGTTGGTAAAGTACGGCCAAAACTCGCGGCGGGCGGCCGACTTTTTGAAGTCGGCCGCCCGCCCTGCCGCCCGGATGGATGTCGACCGCCGACGACCGCCGACGCCGACGCCGTCGCCGACGCGGCTTTAATTCGAGCGGCGGCGGCGGTCGGTGGGGCGTCCGGGGCGGCCGCCGGGTCCGCCCATGGCCGCCTTATCGCGCCGACTGACCGATGCCCGGCCGAACGGCGGCCGAACGGCGGCCGATTCGGCGCGGCCGATTCCGGCCGCCGGTAACGACGCCGCGCGGCGGCCGGCTGGCCGCGCCGACGGCGGCGATTGTGCCGCTGAAAGGGGCAGTCAGAGGGCCAGTGTGCGCCCGGCCCCCGGCGGCGGCCGGCCCGATAGCGCGGGAAGTGATGAATTCGGCGCGGCGGCCCGAAATCGCCACGTCCGGCCGGTTTGCGAGCGGCCGAAATCGGCATTCGCGGCCGGATGAATGCCCCGGGTGTTCAGAGATACAGTTCATAGGGGAAATCGCTGATCATATATTCGCCCTCAATTTGCATGTTTCACGAGGAAATAAGTTTCGCTGGAAATCGGCAGTGGTTTGGAAAAGGCAGTCATGCACTCCGAGTGTGGGAAGAGAGCTCGTTATTTATCCGCTCGGGAAAGTTTGAAAACTGCATTGGACACAAATTCAGTGGACAAGTTTATTTGTGGCGAGAACTGTGCTCGTGATTTGGAGATTATGTGTTGGTTCCAAATGAGAAGCTAGTCTCTGCCCACCAGTGTGGCTTTTCAGGGAGAGATGTCCCGGAACCATTTTTGGTATGCAATTTTGGCATACTTTTACTGTTACGTGTAAGTTATGCCTTTAGTTTTAGCTCCCCAGCAGGAGTTGTTGTTGCGCGGAATGGTTATGGAACTAAATGGCACTCCCTCGAAAACTTCGGTAGTCATTTCATGATTATATGTTGATCTCTGCCGTTACCATCTGTCAGTGTTACAACATCGCTGCTCCGACGGTCTTTTGCGTATTTTGGACCAATAACCTGAGTTTCGCAAATGTCGTAGTAACCCCGTTCCAGATAGGTGTTTTGCTATGTATGACTAATGCAATAACTGCATTAAAACAGAATTTCCCGTTCCACTCTGCGGAAGACGTTCCGCAGTCACTGCCGAGCTCAGACATATTGGTTTTGGAGAGGCCAGAAGCAGACATCGCACGCCATGCGGGAATCCATTCCCGCGCACTGCAAACCCACGCGCTTGTACAGTTATTCCAAGTCTGTGATCGAGCCCCATCCAGGTTCCGGGAACGGATCGGCTAGACCAGTCCCGTTCAGCTGTCAGGTAAATGTGCAGCCCATTTTGTCATGGTGCCAGTGGCCAGATTCGTTTGCTTATTCTGGATTCGTTTACAGCGATCCTTCACATTATTGCGATTCTCGCAAAAAAGCAATCAATCTGCGCGAATTTTCTTCTTCACTTAACAGGCTTTTTTGTCTGGCAGCTGGGGTTTGCTCAAAATCCTGGCATAAAGCCGGGTGTTTAAAGTTGCTGCATCTTTGTGTCCGACTTTACAGACCGAAGATTTGGAAGCGTAACGGCAGGGGACCAATCCTGTGCCTGTCGGCTAAGGCTTTGTCGGGAATGGACCGGCCGTGTCAACGTACGTCAAGCTAGTGTATTTGCCACGCCGTCGAGTTTTACCATAACCTAAGACTGTGTTTTTTTTAGCACAAAGACTAGCCGAAATAATGAAATCGTCTTAAAAGTAAAGTATATTAATATGTACATCGTGTAGCAATCACAAGATCATATTAAATCATATTAAACCATCTGTAACGCGTGTTTTCATATGAGGTAGGTTATCCGTACCTTAAACCATCTTTAACGCGTGTTTTCAAATCAGGTAGCTCCTCGTAGTGTTAGAAGTCGATTCCTAGTGTGCATGTGTCTCAGTGCATATTTACAAAATTGCAAAGCGATTTCCCGCAGATTTCTCCAGTGTGCTATTTCTTCGCTTCTGATAGTCATCTTTGCATGACGTCATGAGCGGCTGCAAGCCATTGACCGTTAACGGACTTCCCGTGTTATATTGTCACCATTGGGCTACTCAGAGTATGGTTTTCCAATTATTTTTTTTCCTTCTAGATATATTTCGATAAAATGGGTATTGGAAACGTGATCAGCGACATTTCTCAAACCAACTGGATGTGCTACTGAAAAGTGGACCAATGCGCAATGTATAAGTTAGTCCTTAGCCGGTAGACTCCACTTAATGAATAAATAATAATGGAAAGCGAATCAAGGTGGACCATTCCCTTTGACACGTAGTGCTATATCCCTTATTTTTTAGGGAACTGAACACACTCGTGGCGATCATGTATTGCGTTCCCTGCACTCCCAGTGATCTGCTGGCAATTTCACACGACGGTCTTCGGAGAACATCATAACATAGTGAATGAAATGGTTTTCCGGATGTGGAAAAATGTTTCATGGAGCATCTGCGTTCTCTGCATTCAGCTTTCATGTTTTTACTTTGATTGATCGTGTGAGGGCCGTGGGCGCGGTGTTTTCGAAAGCGTAGGACTGCGTCGGCGGGGGGGGGGGGGGGCATGAGGTTGTGGGACGGTGCACGGTGTCCAACGGTGTTTCCGAAAGCGTAGGACTGCGTCAGGGGCGGGGGGAGGGGGCGTATGGCTGCGGGCGGCCCCGCCTCCGGCCGGTTTCTGGGTATGCATGCTGGGCGTTCCGGACACTGCGCCCCCGGCGCGTCGCGACGCGGGAGAGGGTATCGTCTGCCACGTGACGTCACGTGTCACTGGCTGTGCTCTGCCCTGGCAGGCGACGCTCTCTGCTAATCCGGTCAGTGTTTTGACATTTTCCCGACTCCGACCCGGTCCTGGGTCAAGGTTAGAATTTTGCTTTCGCGGCCTAAGATTGATGAGACTGAAAAATGAGAACAAGATCGAAATAAAATGTGCCTTTGAGTATGGGCAATGTGCTAAATGTACTTCGGCGGATATTGGGAACGCTGTTAACAGAGTTTATGTGCAGATTCATTTTGGCGGATGCAGCTTGAACTGAGGGAAACACCGCATTGCTGTTCCGGAATGGGCAGTATATTGATAGTACTGATATGTGGTGGACCATAAAAATCGTGAATAGGCATTTCTCCAAAAGGGTAGTTGGATGAGTTCGTAGGCTAGTTAGTTTGTAGTTCGTACTTTGAAATAACTGATTTCTCTCAGTCCGAAAATTTTGAGGACAAAGGCGTTAAGGTTCAGAAACTTTGAAAAGCACCCAAACTTCTGCCGTGGCCCGGGGGCGTCCTGACGTCATGTCCGACCTGGACACACAGCTGACCCAGCCCTTTGGGTGACCTGATCCCATGTCTGACGTGGCCTCACATCTGCATTGCTGCCTTGTTTGACTAGACCAAATCTGACGTTGATTTGGCACGACATATGACCTGACGCCTCCGAGGTGACCTCTTGTCTGACCGGACCTTTCGTCTGGCATGACCTCTTATCTCGTGAGACTTTTCGTCTCACCTGGCCTCTCGTCTGCCGCGACGTATCGTATGACTTGACCTCCCATTTGACCTGATGTGTTATCTGACTTGGCCTCCTTGTGTGGCATGATCATTCATCTCGTGCCACCTCTCGCCTCACCTGACGTTTCTGCTGTGATATTTTGTCTGGCCTGTCATCTCGTCTGACGTGACTTGACTTGGCCATGATCTCTCCTGTGACCTGACGCCTCATGCGTCATGACCTCTCGTCTGAGATGACCTCCCCTCTGACATGAGTAGTCATCCGCCCCCAGGTTTCGTTGCGCATGGCCTCTGGGTCGACGTTCTCGTCTGACGTGGTCTTTTTGTGAACTGACCTCTCCTTTGACGTGACCTAGTGTCTGACTTGACCTCTCATCTTACACGAATTCCGGTCTGACATGACTTCTTGTCCAACCTGGCATGCCTTCTGACGTGATCTGTTTCCTGACCTGACTCCTCGTGCGACCTGACCTTGACATGACGTCTCGTGTGACCAGCTCTCTCCCCCTCGGCAGGTGTTCGGTCTGCCAGTCGGGATTCGAGCGGCGCGACAAGCTCCAGGCGCACGAGCAGCAGTGCGTCAAGCGGATGGAGGCGGCCGCTCCGCCTGCGCCCGTGGAGGTGGCCCCTCCGCCGGTGCCGCCGCCGCCGCCGCCGCCCCTGCCGGCGGCGCCCGAGCCGCAGCCCTACGTCTGGGTGATGGGGGACCTGGAGCCGCAGTGAGCCGCTCGGACGGCGGAGAGAGCCGTGAGAAGCGCGTCTGGTGAGAGCGCGCTGTGCGACGTTGGACGGTGCCGCTCGAGGACGTCGGCTGTGTCCCGGCTGGGCTGTGTGACGTCGTGGACGAGTGGCGCGCCGGAGCGGGCCGCGTGGTGGAGCCGGGACGGCGGAGGCTCGGCGGCTGGAGTGTAGCGATGTGTGCGCGAGTATCGGAAGCCGGGAGGTCGCCGGGCCGGAGCGCGGCAGCGGAGCCTGTGGCGGCTGCGAGGACCGGAGACTGCGGAGCTGCCCACGCCAGGCGGACGGTGTAAAGAGAAACGGCGGCGGTATGGCTGTTGGTATTTGGCCGGACGATACGGACATATGTGGCGACACAGGGCTGTGAGAGAGGACGTGTTGGGAGAAGCGGACTTTGGGTTTTTCGAACATTTTTACTTGGCTTTTAATGCCTGGCGGCGTGAGGGGGCATACGGAAGCAGCATTTTCTCTCCTTGCTGCACGAAGCGAAGAATAGCGTCAATCGTTAATGGGCTTTTGTTGTTGTTTATATGTCTTTACGCCCTGTGTTTGACATGCCCGCGCCGTTTTTGGCAGCTGTTCCGTCTACTTCATGGCCCACGTCTGGGCAGACGAGCTTGCCAAGTAGCAATAGCCTGTCGTGTGCCGTCGCAGGGTTATGTAAGCTCCCGCGAAGGAGCGCGCACGCCTGCCGATCGTCTTGCCATCCGCTCGCCAGTCCACGGGGCGTCGCCGCGCCGTGCTGCTGACCCCCGCCGAGTGGCGGTCGTGTTCGGACCACTTTGTCTTGCCCAGTCTTGGCGCGGCGGCGCTGCCCGGCCCGGCCGTCTCTCCGCCGGCGACGTTCTGCGAAGGCCGCGTCTGGACGGCGGCGGGCCGGCCGGCCGGCCGGTGGTGTGCGCTGCCGGCGGCGGCGGCGGCCGTGTCTGGTCTGTGTCGGACCGGCCGGCCGGCCGTTCGTGAGCGGCGCTCGTCGCCGTCCGGCGCGGACGGCCCGGCCCGCCGGCGCCCCGCAGAACGGGCCCCTTTGCCGGCCCGGAATGGCGGCCGGCGGCCGGTCGGACGGACCGCGGCCGTTCGCGGCGTGATTCAGGAGACCGCATCCGCCGCCGCCGCTGCTGTGGCGTGCTCCATCCGCACCGCCGGCCTGGCCCATCTCCCCGCGGAGTGAGCGGTCGGAAACTCCGGCCGCCGACGCCGCATTTGCTGAGAGCAAAGTTAGCGATATGATGCGTGGTGACTGTTTTAATTTGTTCTCGCGCGTCGAGATGCTGTCCCGAAATCCAGTGAAATGTATTTATATCTGCACAGAGTTCCTCTCGTGGAGTCCCACGTTTTGATAATAAACACGACTTCCCGTCTGCAGCTTTTTGTGTTGCTGGCCCCTGTGGGACTCTCCCTGCTTCAACGCTATCGGGCGCAGGGACGCGCGTGTCTTTTTGCGTGGAATTTAGGGGCGACATCTGGACAGCGTCGCCCATTATCTAAATTGATTTGATTCTTGAGCTTATTTCCGTTTTACTGCGTGAAAAGTTCGCCGCGCGGGCGATGAAAAACACCAGCGTGGCCGTGTAATTGAATTGGATATAACTCATTTCTGCCATCTGATGGATTGGAACCTCGGCGGCCGGAAAATGCCCCCAGGCGTCTGCTTAGGAAAACGGACGCCGGCGCCAATTCGCCGCGACGCCGCAAAGTTGGGGCCGATTTTATCAACAACGCGGCGGCCGGGGCAAACTTGTGCGTCGTCCGTCGCCGGCCGTAACTCATGTTGGCCAGGCCGGCCGGCCGGGCGCCGGTCGGCCGGTGACCGCCGGCGGGACCAGTGTGGGGAGGCGCGGGTCCGCGTGTCCTTGTGCGTGGGGAGGGCCACTAGTAACGGACTGTGAAGAGGACTGTTGGCTGAAGCTCGATCTGGCATTCGAGTGTATGATCTTTCGCTCGCGTTACTTTGGGTAATTTATTTGAAAGATCATAACATTGTCTGCGTCAAATGAACATCTGACGAAACCCCTTCCTATTAAAAAAAGAGCGTGGTTGTACAGATCAATAGCCATTAGCTGCATCACCTCTCAGCCGAGCATGGGTCTGTCCATGACCACGCCGGGCAGCGTCGGCCCGGCGGGGACGCAGCTGTGAACCGTCCGACCCCAGCTAATGACCCCGACGAAGAGGCCAACCGTCAGCACCGTCCACCCGCGGCAGTCCCGTCAGCCGTCTCCAGCCGGGTCCCTCGGGGCCCCGCGGGACCCCTGGTGCCACGCGGCGGTCCGCCGTCGCTCCGGCGTGTGCGGCGGGCGGACGCAGGCCTCCCGTTCGTGGCGCCGTTGCGCCGTTTCTGACGCATTTCGCCAGGATGACGCGCCCCGTATCGCCTTCCCATTGTGTTCGGCGCCGCTCCACCGCCAGCGGGGAGAAAAATGGTCTACCAGCGCGTGACGTTTAGCCCCCATTTGCATCGTGTCGCCCGCTGAGACAATGAGTTAAGGCGGCCATGCGTCTCAGGCGCGACCGCCGCGCGCCGCTAACGTTTTCCAGTGGCTAGGTTTAACACGGCGCTTTAATTGCGCGACATTAGACGCGCGTCTCTGCGGACGAGGCCGCCGCCGACGGTCGGGCGGCGAATTAATTCGCGACCCCCGCAGCGACACTCGGAGTCGTGATGGCTGCTGTGTTCGGCTGCCGGAGGCTGACAGCAGGGCAGGGGCGCGGCCAGACCGACGGAGGCGGCTCACCGTCGGACGTGGCGTTCGCTGTCTGAGCCCTGACGGGAGAAAGCACGAGAGTTTTTCATGACGATAGCTCCCCGGCGTCGTCGCACGTCCGATGCTCCCCCTGGCGGCGCCTCTGGTGGAGAGCGTCGCCCGGCGGCCACCCTCGGCTGGCCCTCTCCGATCAGCGCGGCGGGGGCTGATCACACGTCTGCCGCCGTGACCGCCGCTGTCAGCTCCAGCGCCGGGGACCGCCCGGCAGCCGCCACTCGGTCAGATCCACGTCAGGCTGTGTCACAGACACTGAACGGACCGCTCACGGGTGTCCGAAAAATTGCGGGGATCGGAAGCTCTCCGGGAAAGGTCTTGCTGCATTTTATATCTGGATGTTGTGGAACGTGGATCAGTTAGCGGTTGTAAAAGACAATTTTACTGTCCCCTGTTTAGTTTACTGTCCTCTGATTAGTAACTTTAAAGAAAATATTTTGCGAATTTGTAGCGCAATTACGCAGCAGGGGTGTCGATTTCTGCAAATGATGGGGGGGCGAGCCGAGGGCCGACAACCGAACCTCCCTCCAAATGTTAGTTTCTCGACGGATTTAGCCCACTACACATTGACCAGCGGAAATTTATGGCTTTTTTGTTACTAACCATCACATAAAAAACTACATTTATCCCCATGTATTTAGGCATATATATCCATATGTACATATACACCTATATATACGTATACAGAAGATGAAAGATAGATGGAAACATCGCTTTAGCCTTCGTTTTTTACTTTCTTCCTGTCTGTTATCTACTGCGACCGTTCTTTTCCTTATTATTACTCATTTCCCTTAAAAACCGGCAGAAAATATTACGGGGACAAACAAACATTGGGGGACCCAAATCAACATTGGATAGGCCAGGACCTTCTCAGAAGAACGACGTCCTTGTTACGCAGGCATTATTATTATTATTGTCGTTATGTCTCTTTATCGTTGTTAGTTATGTCAAGAGGGATGGAGCCATCTGTCTGTTATCTATCTCTAAGGCACAGATGACCCTTGTAAAACAGATCTGGTTGGCAATGACTGAAAGAAGTCCAGTTATGATGGCCTGATCCAATAAATCCATACGAGCAGAAGAAATGACCTCGAATGATTTTGTTATATGTGTATTGTATGCTATAGTGTAAATGCTGTTTTCTACGGCCAGATCCTGTGCTGCGAATTTCTTCCGAGGTCAGGCGATCCAATGCAATCATGCCTGTTTCCAAAATTCGTCCTCACTTGGTTCCAGACATTCTAAAATTCATTGTCCAATCCTGTCTTCCCCACCTCCAGAACTGCCCGTCAGTCCGGCGTTAAACTGCCGTCTGCCAGCTTAACCGCCCACAGCAGACCGTCCACTTGACAGCCAGACTGGTCGCCGGTCTGCGCCGATATCAGTACGTCACCCCCACCTTCGGCTCGTTTGGCTGGCCCAGCATGAGGCAGTTGACGAGGCGTCGCGATGCACTGAACGCGTACCGCGCTGCGCGTCTCCGCCGCCGCTGCCTCGTTGCGGCGCTTGTTTCGCCCTCGTGGCGCTGTGTCTGAGCGTCAAACACGCGCTGCCGCCGCTGGCGCCGCCGTCCTTCACTTGCCGAGCGTCCGTCTCACTGCCATGCAGCGGCTCTTCCCATGCAGAGCTGCTGCCGCCAGGAACAGGCTGCCGCGGCATGTGATCGGGGCCACCTCGCGGCAGCAATTATTAGAGCGCCTCCGGGCCGGGCCCAACTAAGTCGGTGCTGTTGACTGTGGAACCGGGGTTGAGGAAGGGGGAGGGTGGTAGGGTGAGGCGGTAGGGAAGTGCTGAGATAATGCGGGCTGTGTTTTGTCTGTTTACATGTACTGACTGCGTCCTAAGAGCCGCTGTGTGGAGGGGTCAGGACGAATCAATGCAATCAATACCACACTGCTGATTGGTTATGAACTGAAAAAGTTCGGCTATGATAGCCTGCTCCAATAGGGATCCCGGGATATGGATTGGTCTCCAATGAAATTATTGCATGTGTGCTGTGTATTCAACTTGTGTTCAACTGATATGGGGGCACTCCATTACCTGCATTTTTATCCTTGTCATTTGATTTGCAAGCAGCAGTTTCTTTAATTAGTAACTCAGTGAACGACTCTGCCAGAAAGCACAAGGTTATCTCTCAACACAAAAGTATTTGAGGTCACTCCGCAAAAATTTTCCGTAGAATGGTGCCAGTTTTCATTCTTCTCCTCACTTCAGGTTCCAACCTTTATTTGTGTAAATTGTGGGTTCACCCGTATGCCCTTTATGCCGTTACTGACGTTGTGAACACAAGCTGAATACACAGCACACATGCAATAATTTCGTCCTATGTGTCTACTAAGTTTTGATGTACGTAAGTGAGGAAGTGAGTGTGATCACGTGGGAGTGCATGAAATGTGTGCTATGTCTCAGCGGTGGTCAGGTCAGGGCATGGTTGTGTGCTATGTCTCAGCGGTGGTCAGGTCATGCATATCGCTGGCAAATTGCCTCGCCCAGAGCGTTCGTCTTTCCGCAAAAGGGGAAAAAACACAACCGTTGGTAAAGGCTGTCGACTGATTTTACCGGATTGCAGGGGTTCAGAGCACGTTTGCTTCCGATTGGGCAGCGGAACTGCCCCGTTATTCCGTCTGATATGCAGTGCTGAGCATTTCAGCTGGGAGGCTTTGCTTTTCGGAGAAAGCCTTTTCTGGCGGACTGGCCGCAAATCTGGTGGCAGATTCCCGAATGTGGTCAATTGTAGCTTTTACTGTGGCTGTATGCTGGTCACTCTGGCGCACGGGAACATTTTACAGCCGTTGAATTATAGTGGTTGAGCAGGATTGCTGTGGACGATGAACATTTGCCGACATTCGACGCAAACAAAGAGGCCTGACCAGTAGCTTGGGTTGGCGAAGTTCCGCATGCCAAAAAGAACTGAATTCTGCGAGTCCGACAGCGTATAGCAATCGGTCAAAATTCCTCAGTTTTCCACAGTCGTTTACATTGGATGGCTTGGATTAGGCTCATATTAAGTAGTATCTGTTTTCAGATCTCGACAGTGATGCTCAAATGGAAGCGAATCTGGAGGGATCTTTCCCTAGCATGAAGCCAGGTGACGCTGGAGAATACTCCATGTAACGTCAAGTCCATGACACATCCGTTCAGTGGTCCATATGACCCTGTCTGCTTCCAGTCAGTTATCATTGGGCTAATGTGGGTACCGAACCTCGTTGCCTGTCTCACACCGGGCAGCCTAGTGCATTATTACCGATGCATGGCACAACATGCGTTCAAAAGGAGAGATGCATTACAATGATACTGTTACGCTCCACCGTCGCCGTCCGCCTCAGGATCTCAAGAAGCCAAACGAAAACACCTGGATCTCAGAAACGAGCCTTCTATTAACTGTCCTCAATCGACCAGACCAACAGAAATGCAGTTAACGACGGAGCAACTCGGCTCGCCACAAAGAGATCTGTGGCTACATGTTTCCACCAGCAAGGAGACAAAATGAGAAAGAAGTGTGCGAGGAGATGTCAGGAAAGGACAAGGAGTGCGCCTCAGGGAGTAGCCCTGAACCAGCGCGCACAGGAAGGATGGGGAGAACAAGGAGTGCGCCTCAGAGAGTAGCCCTGAGCCAGCGCGCACGGGAAGAATGGGGAGGACAAGGAGTGCGCCTCAGAGTGTAGCCCTGAGCCAGCGCGCACGGGAGCGAGTCGGGAGGCCGACTGCCCATCGCTCGCCGACCCGCTACTGAGGTCAGGTTAGGATCACGTGGTAACGGGTCAGCCGGCCAATGAGGAAGAGGGACAAGCGCGGGAAGCAAAAGCGCATGCGAGCAAAGAAAATACCACATTTGTAGCCAGGAATTGAACCTGTCTCACCTGGATGAGTAGCAAGCACCTTACCAGTCCGCTAACATATCATACAAGGGCAACGACTCTGCGATAGAACATAACAATACAAAACAGCGCCATTTTGTTACAGTCCGACAAAATTCTGCCTTGCGCACATTGTGAAGACGCTATGAGAGTACAAAGTACCTCGAATAAGCAAAGACGTAATTACGCCAGGACGTCGGTGTCGAAACAATAACGGAACATTTGCATTTTACTTTCAAACAATCAATTGCATTTCAAATTCAAACAAATTCGAATCAAATCCACTCCAAACAATGCCAATCTAGGCACGTTCTGTAGCACTCATGCAAAACGCACAGTCTGTCCATGTATGTTGGCATGACGCGGTCGGCTGATCGTCTTCCCGGGAATCCGTAACACTGGTCGGTCATAGGCGTTCTTCATGCAGTGTGCGCGAGATCGATAGAGGTAATAACACAATCACAGTCCCTCAAGCTCTTCCGTCACAGGAAGATCAATCACGCCGTCAATATTCAGCTCAGAGTGTGCCATGCGAAGGTGATTTGCTCTTCAGCTTCACTCATCAAAATTTAATGCTTTTCCCTCATTCTCCCCCCCTCTCTCTCTCTCTCGCTCTCTCTCTCTCTCTCTTTTAAAAGGTCCCTTAAGTTGTTTTTATCTCAAGTAAATCATGGCAAAAGACGGTTTAAGTGCTTAAAGCATGAAATCAGGTACAATAAACCATCTGTCATATTTGTGGTACAACAAATTCAAAGTGTTCAAATACGCATTTTAAACGCCCAGACTGCAACGGGATCGAGATGCATCCTAGGTGGCAACGGTTGTGTACAGACTGATCAATGTCTGTGCACATGCCCTGATTTGTCCGAGGTCCGAAGTGCCAAGGTAAATGACTCGAGGTATGTGTTCATAGCAGTGAAGACTGCAAGACGGCCATTCCTTGTTGTTTCTGTTTCAGTTCAAATCACGCTGACTGCTTGTGAATATCGAACGAAGGCGCTTTCTACGCACTGAATATGGAAAGAACATTTTACCATGGACGTTCGGACATGATTTTTGTATCAATGTTTATTCTCTGATTTCCTTTTCATTTGCCAAACTGGAGCAAGTGTCCACTTGGCAAAGCTGCTTTCATGGCCTGCAAAAGGAACCGTTAGCTATTATTTTCTGTTACTACGGGTTCGACCAGGAAACCTAGTTGCATGCAAACTGAATGTTCTCGTGCTACAGGTGCAATTTTGGGATATGCCACCTGCTTCCGAGGAACAGATATGCTAAAGAAATTGCGTGACGTTAAATACATTTTCCCGTCTTTTGAGGGCGGACATAGTTTTGGGAAAAATCCGAGCGAAATCTTCGAAACTGTTTCGTACCTGGATAGAAATAAACTTGTCATCAATTATTGAATGCAGACGGAATGACGACGGCCTGTTTATCTTGAGATGACTAAAACACGCGGCTTTGTTTATTAATGGGTGTCTTTATCTGATGGTTCTCAGCACTCCAAGACTGCCGGAGGCCTCCTCTTTGGGGTGGCTCTCCCCATTGAAGACATCTCACCCCTCCGCGCCAGTGTACCGCAGCCGGCGTCCACTTATGGAAAGCTAAACAGCTGCATTGGGCCGCGCTGCGGCCCTTTCAAACGCGACGGAGGCCGCCGACGTAGCATGAAAGCACTTATTAAACTGTTCCACTCGGTAGGCCATTACTGTGTTGCAGAGGGGCCGCCACGTGGCTGGAGAGGCTCCGGTCTATGGGATCGGCATAGTGGCTGCCATTTATAAAATGTCGCAGCTTCGGCAACCAAGAGTGGGCCTCGTGTTGGCCGCCGGGTAGCCGAACGTGAAATAACCTGAGGTCGATAATTCAATAAGCGATATTTTGCAGTAGCTGCATTTGCTTGTTGTTGGTAAAACTGTGAATTTCATGCAGACATTTTGTTCACGGAGTGGACGGTGAAAACAGTGGATCACTTGGATCGAAATAATTCTGTCTATAGCGAGAAAAAACGTTTGCTTCCTCTGCTGAGAAGTGTCAAAGTGAAAATCAAATCCACGTACACTGACGAATGTTCGGCGTTAAGCAAATGTCACCTGTGCTCGCTTTTGTACGGTTGGAAGAAAAACTGAATAGGGCGTCATTGGCTATCCCGATACCCACCCAACAGTTAAAAATATAAGCAGAAATTATTTAAGGCAGCCAGCAGTATACGCTTAATTGCACGTTGCACATCCATCAAAGTGTTTAAGCGATGAGCATTTGTATCTCCAGGTCCTGCTGCCTCCTGATGCGTACCGAGGTATGCAAGCTAGAAGCCGTGTTCATTGCCTTGTTCGCTACATGGACTTAAATGCAGTAAATGGCATCCCTAATCAGACATCATGGGAAGGACATTGATGTGTCTAATACGTGTCTTTCCGTACAATGCCCATACTCGTATAGCGTATAACCATGCAAGCGTGCGATGAAAACCTGCACAGAATGTCCAATCAAGGACGCCGGCTGTCAAGAACAGCAGACCGTAGAGCATTACATGGCACAATAACGAGAAAATGAAAGTATCTGCTCGCAAGAGAAGCCGAATGACTCCTTTTCGAGACTCAATGGGCCGTGCTGCTGCCGGTAACGACTCTGGCCCGTCGGAAGCCGCCTGGATTTCCCGCGGCAGCACTCGCATGTTCGCCGCCGGGCCCGCTCGCAGTCGCACGACGGCGTGGCGGATTTTTTGTGGCGTACGTGCGCGTGTGACTGCCTGCGGCGGAGTATTTCTGGAGCGTCGGTGCCCCCGGATGTGCGGGTCGACGGGCCGGTTCACGCCGACTGGCATCCTTCGGGGAAACGGGGCGGCCGAGGTCGATGGCGCGCAGTGATTATTGGCACTCGGACCTGGTGCGTTCCTCCGGTTGCGTCACGAGGTATGCGCAGCTCCAATTGCTTTATGGCCGCCGGCTGCCGCGCCCGTCACGCAAGCGATCACGACAGTGCCTACAGAAGACCTTTGTTTCCTCGCCGAGCGCGACGGGTCATCCATATGTTTAACTGCCATCCGTGATTTTATCCGAAAGTTGATGGGGGGAATCAACGGCATCATGAGCAAAACTTAAGCGATGTTACGCTGTCAATGAGCACGGACGACGAACCGAAACTTTGAGTTGTGCGTCATCATCGTAAGTAGACAGGAGCTTGGTCCACTCCTACGCCGCATATTTGCCGTGTAACCTGAACTGGTGGTAACTTTCATGATCATCACCGTCAATTTTTCCAGCGGCGTTTCAAGTCATCAGCACAAAGCTCAGAAGATACAGTCGGTTATGATCTCCAATATAGCTATGTAACACTTCAAACGCAGATGACCAAGACGCCTGTCTTTTGGCGCTCGTCATTTCAGGGCAGTTTGATCCTCGAAAGGTTCTTGAGACGGCGACGTTGCCATTTGGAAAATATAATTTCACGGCCGCAGTCGCTTACGTTTGATGCTGATGAGTTCGCAGAAGGACCGCCATGAATACAAAGCAGGCCACAACGCGGCCCGGCCGGACGTCCATGGGTTTGTTTCCGTGCCATTAATCCTGGTCTGATTCAATCGGTCTAATTTTTCTCCGCCGGGGCGGCCGGGCCGGCGCGGACAGACCGGCCGCCGCCGCTCCGGCCCGAGCCGACCGGCCGGCCGGTGACGAATGTCCGCCGCCGCGACGGCATCGACGCTAATCTGACTTTCAAATGCGCCGATAGAAGCCCGGCGTCCGTCTCAGTCTGCGACTTCATTTCGCGCATGGAAATCGCAGCATTGTCCGCGATATACACAGGGCTTATGGCCTCTGGGAGGACCGTATTTCTCCAACCGGAGTTTAGCTGCGGGCGTTCATCGGTGACACGGCTCTGGAAACGAAGCCGCCATAGTGCTGTGGCGGTCTCAAGAGGAGCGATGAGGCCGGTCAGGCATGACCTTGGAATATGAGCGCTGATTAATGCCACCGAGTCCGGATGTGTGCTTTGACGTGTGTAAATCTGGGCTAAAACGAATACGATGTTGAAAATTGGGATAAAATGGCACTTGGATGAAAAATCAAACAGTACATTCTTATCGTGATGTGGTGTTGGCACCCAAACGCCGCCACTGTTCAATTTGTTTCTACGTGACAACATTGCACAAAGTATGCACGAAGGCATATATATAACCAGAATGTGAAGAAAACTAATGAACAGAGCTTGACACCTTTCACGATAGTCAAAAGACGTCAGTTCAAAAAGGCTTGGGTTTTAGACAGTCCAAATGAATGGATCAGTAAGCTCGCCGACACCGCCAAAAAAGTATAAAGAAAACGCCTCCCATGGTGTAAGCACGCCAATCTAAATCCCCTTCGTAATCAGCCCTGCGGGCGAGAAGAATGCATAGCTTCCGGTCGATGTCTTTGCAAAGTGTGCCTTGGTAATCGATCACGTCGGCATGAACGGAACGGGAAGACGGGGATATGCCGTCCCTACCCCATCACATTTCCGCCGACTCATAGACGACTTCCGAGCACGACTGGCCGGTCCCCGGGCTATTAAGCAAAAAGCCGCATCGTTCATTTTGTTCTTGCTGCCCTGTCAGACGGCAGGTTACTCTCCTGAGTGCCCTTTGGTCTTCCCCTCAGCTGTCCGGCCGGCCATATCAAACACAGGCGACAGAGCCGGACCGTCCACTTCCATTGTCCGGGATTAGCTGAAACTGCTGACAGGGCTTCAAACGGCAGCCCTCCCCGCAGTTTCCAGTTCCCTTTCAGCGGCGGCTCATCGCTTTTTATCGCCTCGCTCGGTCTTCACCCCCACTATTTCCGCCCTCCGACGTTTTCCCTCAAACTGTCACAGGGGTTTCGCAGATTTCGTCTCCATCTGCGGTTCACAGCAGAACATCTCGTGAGATGTCTGGCGACTTGAACATGATGTGCTAAGGTACTATGCTCGTTTTGTTCGCAGGAGGACACGTTATAACGAAAGCTGCAGAAAATTAGGAAGATTTAGCCAATGGCAATGACCATGACATATTGTGCTTCGGACAGACCGACAACTCTTGTTCTCAGCCACACTTACCCCGTCAAATTGGCCTTTTGTGCTGACCGGCCTTGAGGCAACGTGGCTGCACCGTTCTTTGCGCAGGCCTCAGGTGAGACTGTCGCTATCGTGATCGGACGCCACGCCTCCAGTTCTGCGAAGTGTCAAGGAGACGTCCTCCCATTTTTAGCCACTGTCCGTGACGATCCCTGTTTCTTTCCCTTTCCAGCACCTCTCTCTCCAATTCATCTTCCGTTCTCGTTCTTGCTCTGGGCGCGTCCCTCCCGGTCCCCTCGCCGCCCCTGTTTTCGCCTCGCGCCCCGACACGACGGCCGGACACGGGACCCGGTGCGCCGCCGCCTATCGCGTTACGCGCCGGGCAGCTGGCCTCGTTACGCGGCCACCTCATTCGCTCCTTATTGTGTTACAATATGGCGTCGGAGGAGGGCTGATTTGATTGCCGGCACGACGTGTGCCGCGCATACCAGAGCCGGCGCCGACACGGCTTCACTGCGGGAGAGGACAGACTGGTGACGGGAATACCGGAGACAGCGGGCCGGCGAGAGGCTCAGAGGACAGACTGGTGACGAGAATACTGGAGACAGCGGGCCGGGGAGAGGCTCAGAGGACAGACTGGTGACGGGAATACCGGAGACAGCGGGCCAGAGAGAGGCTCAGAGGACAGACTGGTGACGGGAATACCGGAGACAGCGGGCCAGAGAGAGGCTCAGAGGACAGACTGGTGACGGGAAAGCGGGCCGGCGAGAGGCTCAGAGGAGACTGGTGACGGGAATACCGGAGACAGCGGGGAGGGCTCAGAGGACAGACTGGTGACGAGAATACTGGAGACAGCGGGCCGGGGAGAGGCTCAGAGGACAGACTGGTGACGGGAATACCGGAGACAACGGGCCAGAGAGAGGCTCAGAGGACAGACTGGTGACGGGAATACCGGAGACAGCGGGCCGGCGAGAGGCTCAGAGGATAGACTGGTGACGGGAATACCGGAGACAGCGGGCCTGGAGGACAGACTGGTGCCGAGAATATGGAGACAGCGGGCCGGGGAGAGGCTCAGAGGACAGACTGGTGACGGGAATACCGGAGACAGCGGGCCAGAGAGAGGCTCAGAGGACAGACTGGTGACGGGAATACCGGAGACAGCGGGCCAGAGAGAGGCTCAGAGGACAGACTGATGACGAGAATACTGGAGACAGCGGGCCGGGGAGAGGCTCAGAGGACAGACTGGTGACGGGAATACCGGAGACAGAGGGCCAGAGAGAGGCTCAGAGGACAGACTGGTGACGGGAATACCGGAGACAGCGGGCCGGGGAGGGGCTCAGAGGACAGACTGGTGACGGGAATACCGGAGACAGAGGGCCAGAGAGAGGCTCAGAGGACAGACTGGTGACGGGAATACCGGAGACAGCGGGCCGGGGAGAGGCTCAGAGGACAGACTGGTGACGGGAATACCGGAGACAGCGGGCCGGGGAGAGGTTCAGAGGACAGACTGGTGACGGGAATACCGGAGACAGCGGGCCAGAGAGAGGCTCAGAGGACAGACTGGTGACGAGAATACTGGAGACAGCGGGCCAGAGAGAGGCTCAGGGAAAAGACTGCTACGAAAATACAGGAGTCTGCATGGGTAACAGGCAAATCGCAGCAGCCGAAAAAAAGGTCATTGTGCCGAGGCATTGCATATGATTTGATAAATCGCAAATAATTTGTGATGCCAGGGGCAACCTGTGAAGATGATGATGACAGAATATTTGTCGGACGCCAAAGGAAGTTTTCCTTTGTTACTCATCCCGTCTGCGTTGAAATACTTGGCCAGTTCTACCGGTGGAAGCAAATACGGACTGTTATTGATCACGTTGGTTTCATCCACTGTTCTGCCCCAGGGCAATATTCCTTCTAGTATTAGAGAAGGCACTTTTGTCACAGCGTCAGTTCCATAGACTGCGAAATGAAATGCTCCTTTTGGCTGCCTTCCAACACTCATTGGTGAACTGCATAGTTGTGTGCATACGGAAAGTCGGACGACAAATAGAGAGATCGGCAATAAAAAAGAAATAAACCACGAGAGAGGGGGAGAGAAAGAGAGTAGGAGAGAAGGAGTGAAAGAGAGGGGAGGACAGATAGAGAAGAGGAGAGAGATGTAGAGAGTAGGGGGTAAACATGAAACGATAAGAGGGCAAGAAAGCACGAGATAAAACATAGAGAGGTGAAAGAGCCAAGAAGCATGCGGTAAAAGATAGAGATGAGGAAGCATGAGAAAAAATAAAACGATTTCCACGGGACGAAATCTAGAGGTTCAATAAACGTAGTACTATTGTTGGAAAGGCGCCACGTAGGATACGAAATGCACTAGCACCTGGCTTGAGAGAAGAGTAGCTGCTTCCTTCTGAAGTGTTGTTGCTGCTTCATAAGAGACCATTGTTCCGCTTTGCGAAACAGTGCCGTCATATGAACACAGAAGACCGAGTTGAAAACATGACTAGCTTGAACAAATTTTAATGTGAATGGTGATATTTTGGAAAGCAGCCTCGGTTCTTCTGTCAAGGTTTTTTCAAGAATATGATATATATTTCGCCATACCGGCGAGCAACGAACAACGAAAGCGACAAGCTTGATATTTTAGTTGTTTCTGTCGGGATTATTCCATTGGGGTGCCTGAGAAGGAAACATGAAGGTTTTTTGCACCATAGGTAAAGCGTGGCTTAATATCAGTATGTTATCCCAGCCGTTATTGCACAACAATGTATTGGTAGTGACAGTTGTACGGTACGGTAATCCCGGCCATGCAACACCCGCTCACCGCCGGCCTCCGTAACTCATGTCGAGGCCGGCGGCCGGTCTCCAGCTGCCCAGCTCTCCTCGGCCGTCCCAGCTGTCCCAGCTCCCATCGACAGTCCCAGCTTACCCGGCTGTTCTGGGATGCCTCATCTTCCCCAGCTCTCCTCGGCTGTCACAGCTTCCCCGGCTTTCCTCGGCTGTCCCAGCTTCCCGGTTCTCCTCAGCTATCACAGCTGTCCCGGCTCTCCTTGGCTGTCCCACCTTCCTAACTCTCTTCGGCTATCCCAGCTCCCCAGCTCTCCTCGGCTGTCACGGCTTCCCCGGCTCTCCTCGACGTTCCCGCCTCCCCAGCTCTTCACTGTTCCGGTGGTCCCGGCTCTCCTCGCCGTCCCAGCTGACCAGTCATCCTACAGTATCCCAGCCGCCCGTGTTCTCGGCTGTCCCGGCTCTCCTCGCCGTCCCAGCTGACCAGTCATCCTACAGTATCCCAGCTGCCCGTGTTCTCGGCTGTCCCGGCTCTCCTCGCCGTCCCAGCGGACCAGTCATCCTACAGTATCCCAGCTGCCCGTGTTCTCGGCTGTCCCGGCTCTCCTCGCCGTCCCAGCGGACCAGTCATCCTACAGTATCCCAGCTGCCCGTGTTCTCGGCTGTCCCGGCTCTCCTCGCCGTCCCAGCGGACCAGTCATCCTACAGTATCCCAGCTGCCCGTGTTCTCGGCTGCCCCGGCTCGCCAGCTGCGGCTGCCTCAGCTGCCCCAGCTCCCCTGCGGCCGCCTCGCCGCCCGGTTTACGCCCATCTGCAGACTCGCCAGCTCCGGGCGGCGCTGAGCCTTTCAGCGAACGCCCCTGTCTGCAGAGATAAGCATAATTAAGGTGAGGTGTTTTACTGTTCTCCGAGGGGGATAAATCTTACAGTTGTACCCGGAGGACGCCTCTGCCGACGGATAATGCCCAGCTATGCGCGCTAAACGACAGGCGAGACCCGTAAATATTCACCGGGCCGCGCGGAGGTGAGGGCTAACAGGGGCTGCGGCCTCTGTGACCCGTCCGCGGGGCTTCCCGAGTGATGCCTACAGGACTCGGTTCGGTCTGCTGAGACGCAAGACCGGTGCACGGACACCGTGAACTGCGGGAGAATCGCCTCGCCTGTACGCCCGGCTCCGCCAGGCACCTGTAATGTTGTCTCATATGTCCGAGTGTCGGAGGAATTCGCAGCCAGGGATGCTAAAACAAACGACAAACAGCCTCGGAGATTCCTCTTTGCTGCGAAGCCAGTTCAGGCGGAAGTGCAGGGAAGACCGATAATCTCTTAGGTGCCAACACCAATTCAGCAACGTTGTTGATTCGTTGGTAGCCAAATGACAACCGCAGAAGAGAAAACCAGGAGCCTGTGGAAAATGTACTTCAGGAATGTGACGTAATGCATCCCATTGGAAGTGATGTAGTAATGGCCGTATTCATTACCGCAAATTTGCAAATGTGATCCGATGAAGTATGACCGGGTATGAACCTTTAGCAGTGGCGCACCTAGGTTTTTTCCAGGGTAAGGACGTCCCAAGGAATGAGAACGTCCCCGACACTGACGGGACCTTGAGCACTACGGGAGCTCCTTGGCTAGAACACTAGGGGCCACTTGGTAAGAACCTACCTTCTGTCCCATAGTAACCAAGCTTTCTATAAAAAGCTGGCTTGGATTATCTATATTTACTGCTCTGGCTACTGAGGCCCCATTTACTGTGGAGACCCCACTTTTTAGATCTGAATGCCCATTCAGCCTGCCAGGTGTCAATTACATGCCTACATTTCCTTTATTAAACAGCCTTGATGGTCGCCTGGCTACTCCACTATTCTGTTCGGTACTGGCATCCGGCAGCCATTCCAGGGCAGAGGTACCGTTCCTGCCAGGGCTGCCTTTGTTTAACCGGGTTTCTGGCTTTTGCAGTTTCGTGGACAATGGGGCCCTTTAGGACATGCCGGGAACCCAGCCCAGGGGATCCCCTTCCCATGTTAGGAATTCCTGGGCCCGGGATGATAAGACCCAGAGGGCCCTTGGAATATGTTGCATCACTGGGGCTCCCTTCCCGACACACCGACAAGGACGGCGGATAAGGGGGAAGGGGGGGGGGCAGCATCCCCTCTATCCGAGAACTTGGGTGGGCAAACATATCATGTTCTCCCCTCCACGCACACACACACACACACACACACACTTAAGGGCGCCGAGCATGCAGAAGGACTCCCAAAAAAGGAGAAAAATTAACGCATCAGCGTACGTACTACTGCAGACTTCAGAGTTGTGACCAAAAAGCAAAGAAACACATTTACATATCTTCAGGATCTCTGGACCTGACCACTGACCAGGAGCCAGGTTTATATATTCGTGGCCTTTTTAAAACCACGGCCCCAACGTGACATCATAATAGTCAAAGGCTCACTGACGCCCAGTGGCCTCCGAACTCATAAGGACTCTGTGCCTGGCCGGCAGCCCTGACTTCCAGACATGTAGGGGCATTCTAAATAGGGTCAGAAGTCCTCGGTATGTCTGGGGCCCTTTGAAATTCAGGGACCCCCATGGATCCCTAACCAGCACAAGAGCGCCTGACTTCCAATGGGCTCCTTAACTCACAGACGACATCTGAAAGCCTCCAGATATGTAGAGGGAGTACTGGGGAGGGTCAATGGTCTTTGGTGTATGTGCTTACCTTTCTGGAGACAGGAGCCCCAATGGACCTTTAACAGCCACGGGACCCCGTTCTTCCATTGGGCACCCAAAGACACTAGGGCCCTTCGCCCTCTTCAGAACACCCTGCACGTACCTAGGTCTCCGGACCTGACCAGGGCTGGGGACCTTTGGTGTGACCAGGATCCCTTGAAGGTCATTGCCCCAATGGGCTCTTAAATTGGAGGAGAGCTGAAATTCTGAGGGCATAGGGGCTCGCGATTCGTGGCTTTGGGGCCCTATCTACAAATGCCCTAAACACACCCAGAGCTCCTGGTCAAATCCAAAAACATTCCAGACATGTATAGCGTATTCTGGACAAGGCTGAGGCCATTTTGTTATACTGTCAAAGGGCCCTAATGGACCTTTAACAGTAGCCACAGGGGACCCTGACTTCCAATGGATCCCAGATACACTGGGGCCCGTGCAGTGACGTAACCCGGATTTCGTCCAGGATGGATCAAATCGGGTCAAGGGAGCCCTTCCAGCCAAGAGGGCCCCTCTTCGTGGCCAAAGGGCCCTGTTTTTAACTCGGGGTCCCTCTTTAGACTCGAGACTCTATTTTGATGTCTTTTATTTTGATGATTTTGTCCAAGAGGGGCTAGATCAGGTCAAGGGGGACCTTCCAGCCAAAGGAGGTTTTTCGTGGCTCGGGGCCATATTTTTTGTTCCAGGACTTTTTAGGCTGGAAGTCCTTTTATGTCTTGGGGGTCCATTTTTGACGCCGTATTATTCCACGCCTTTCATGTATACACTATTAATTTACTGTACTGTAATATGTTCTGTTAATTTTGCTGGTGATGGGGGTCCATTGCTGTTAGAGAGGGGCCACGCCGTTTGAGGGCCCCTGTAAAGCTGCTTCCCCCATCCGAAAATTAGACCCAACGCCACTGCACAGCGGCACCATCCCATGGCAGGAGAACTTTTCCTGGTTGGCGGGTCCTTTGAAGAGGAGCATCCTTTCCGGTCCTCGCATATACGTTTTGTTAGCTACAAAACGTATAAGCGAGGGGGCCCACTTACCTTTTCCGGTCAGGAGATACCCTGCTACCGGTCAGGTGGGTCCTTGCCTGGGATCTAGGGGGAGGCTTTGTGGAGGAGTGGGTTTGCCCTCCCCCGCCAGGGGGCCCCTTCAGGCAAATGCCAAAAGGTCCCTTTGTGAGTCAAGAATTTTGGGCGGTGGGAGGACCCTGAGATCTCTAAAACCCTTTGGCTACGCTAATGATCCTTACTTTGTTGGTTAAAACAATTTTTTTAATTGATTGCTTTGCTACGTGATGTCGGAAAAACATTGTTGAATTCATTTTCGCTAATAACATTTTTACATCCTGCCGTTAACTTGCTTTTTGTAAGACAGCTAGGTAAGACAGTCAAGAATGCGGTCAAATGTTGACGCCGTGAGATGGCAAGTAAATGCTGAGCAATTAATAAAAATTCAGCGGGATGTCCACTTCGGGGCAGGTGTCTGATGTCATAGGCAACGAGAAATACGTGGGCTTTTCCAGTTCCGCTTTTTCCTGGAGCCGAAGGATTTACACTTGATGATTCTGACTGTCCATTTGATGTCCAATACGATGGAAGGCAAAAGGTTTCACAGCGCTGGTTGAGCTGCTACTAGCTCCCGCGGCATCAATCATCTAACCACCTAACTTCGGGTAAGAGGTCAAGAACGGCCAAACATGTCGAGAGACTGCATTCATCTCCACCCAGAGCCCCGCCTAGACCTGCCTCTGTCATCGTGGTGAATATCAGATCTGGTTGCTGAAGGGATCATTATGACCGATCGAATCTATCTTGAGCATCCTAAACCACAAGTTTATCATGGCAAACTAGACAACGTTATGTAAGGAGCATCCGAGAGATATGATCAACATAAAGCTTATGGAGGTAGACGTAAACATTGTTCGCAGAATCGTGTTCTTGCTCGCCTCATATTACTGTCTTCTGTTGCGCAGCGCATTATGGCTGCAGTGGCCGTCACAACAGCCTATTTCTCACTTCATTTCCGCATGCTTCATTCGTGTCGATTATGAAGCTGATTGTTGTTTGTGGACCGGCGATGAAAACATAATGATAACGTCATGGTTGGCGAAGCTCTCTTAGGCGTAAAAAGCCTGCCTATAAAGGCGCACGACTCAGGGTGATTGGGTTGGGAATTGTGTGGGCTTGGCACTTACGGACCACTGGTTCCCTGTCGACGGTGTTTTATTTTCAAGCGAAGCTGCGGCGAATTTCAGCGAGAAACCAATTGTTGCGGCGTTTTGAATGTTTCAGAAGGCTGCAGACCGTCCCGCCAGCGACGCGCGATCTCAGACCACGGGCTGCGGGTATTAAATTTGCGCTACCGAGCAGCTTTGGGCCACAAGTAAGCTAGCATCCAATAAAGGTTCGTGGAATTTCATAGCGACGTGGCTCAATGTACATTGTAGCTCAAAATCAAACTTGGATGCCTTTGATCTTCGAACTGAGTCTTGTACGATGAAAAAGACGACTCACGGAATATGTTGGTTGACGTGAAATTGAGACGTACAGCAAACTCATGCCAGGAAAGAACTTAACCGTGAATCATATCCCGGGATTATTGTATACAAATGAGGGTGTCAAAGGTTTCCAGATTTACATATCAACTCTACAAGTCTTCTGAGCCCGATATCTGAAGCCTTAATCCTGACATCAGCCTGTCGTGCATAATGTTACTTTCAACCTGCATAAAGTCGATTCGCCTGTCAAGCTGGACAAGACCTACACTTAAGGGTCTTCGCAGTTCCATCATAATGATACTTATCATCGAACATGCTGGTCAACGGAAAAGTTTGTCAGATACTGCAGGGAATCTTTCTGGCTCCTAAAATAAAACCGTGATAAACCGATAACAGCTGCATTGAAAGTTTACGCAATTTTGCTGAAAAGAAACACTGCACGGACAGCATGTTGCCAAATGAATACGTCATGTCATGGTCACATTTATTATCTCGAAATGTTCTTTAAATACTTGGCTTCCTATGGCACTGAGCCGCTGGATACGAATGTTGTAGTGTGCAGGCAAAATGATATGCACATTTCGTGTTTGCATGCCAGATGTTCATCTGTCAGGACAGCAACTACATCCCGGAGGGAGAACGAAGTCAACAGGCATGCAAGGCCGTGGAAACATACTGGAGTGAGGAGGCGCCTGATTCATACGACCAGTCCTTCGGGCCGGGACTGAACGGATCCGAGATCCGGATCAACAGGCAGTCGGGCCGGGACTGAGCAGGTCTCATCCAGATCACCAGGCAGTCGGACCGGGACTGAGCAGGTCTCATCCAGATCACCAGGCAGTCGGACCGGGACCGAGCAGGTCTCATCCAGATCACCAGGCAGTCGGACCGGGACTGCGCAGGTCTCATCCAGATCACCAGGCAGTCGTGCCGGGACCGAGCAGCCGCTGATCCAGATCACCAGGCAGTCATGCCGGGACTGAGCAACCGCTGATCCAGATCACCAGGCAGTCTGGCCGAGACTGAGCAGGTCTCATCCAGATCACCATGCAGTCGGGCCGGGACCGAGCAGGTCTCATCCAGATCACCAGGCAGTCGGACCGGGACTGAGCAGGTCTCATCCAGATCACCAGGCAGTCGTGCCGGGACCGAGCAGCCGCTGATCCAGATCAACAGGCGGCCGGGCCGGGACCCGAGGCTCCCTCGGGCCCCGGCCGGTCCCTGACACCCTGGCCGGTAATTACATATGCCGGTAATGCGTCGCCTCCTGGACAGCTGTCGCGCGTCCCCTCTCCCCGCGGCTGCGGAGACGGCGGGGGGTCTGAGACGGCAGCCGTGCAGGCGACGACCGCGTGTCCCGCACCGAATGCCCGGCCATGATGTGTATTGGTGGTGATAAATTAGCTTTTTACTTATTTGGGTGGTCATTTGCGTTGGTCTGCGCATGATGGTAAGATTGAATTTGTCCCACATTCTGTGGTTTATCCATGTGTTAAACTCATGCACGAAAGTCCTGACGAGTCTCCGTATATTGTCTGGACGGATGCAAAGAAATAGAGACAGGAATTAGTTTGCTTTGAGAGGAGCCACCACCTCCTTCAAAACACTGACAACACAACTACTGTCGCGCTTGAAATGCTCTGGAAATTGCGAAGAGACACTGGGTATTCCTAACTCCCGTCAAAACTCGTTTCACAGGAGCTTGAAATTCGCAAAACAAAATGACATCTATACTACCAGTGGCATTATCTGGTCCTCACAAGACGCATTCAGATGCAATGTCACCTGGACGCCAAACCTGATCGAACGCGTCCCGAGGCTTGTGAGGAGACCGTTCCGCAGTGACAGCCGGTGGCGAGAAGCCTGAGAACCTCTCATTCTGTATCGAGACAGACCTTCGGCTGATGTGTGGTGGCTGGCGAGCACTTTGCCTTCCGTTGAAAGCGGCCAGTCACGCCTCCTTATTGAAAGCGACAACAGGCCTGTTAAGACTGTCCGCCTTCAGTCTTTGTGGTGGCTGTCTGTGGATACAATACCTGCCTCATTACAGCACCTCTAAGGCACGCGCAGAAAGGACGCATTATGTGCTAGGAACGGCCTTTCTTCGTCTCCGAACTTCCCGAAGCACTACTCCCTTCCATTGTCCATGGCCGTTCCGTCATTGCACAGTTGTCGCTGCACATGACGGATCCCGACGCCGCCAGGCGACACCTGACGGTCCCCCTCTCCTGACACCATCAGGTCTGACGGTCCCCCTCTCCTGACACCATCAGGTGTGAGACTGGCCTCCTGCCCCCAATTAGCACGGTCACCGCCCTGACCATCTGATACCTTTTGTAGTCGTCGGAGTAAGTTATCTGGACACCATAATATTTTTATAAATACCGTTACCACCTCAGTACAATGTCTCATAGCAATACTTATAAAACATCGCAGCAATAACAACCATGACCTTAAAGTTTAGCTTTATCCATGTCACCGCTTAAACTCGCGCTGCCTTCATTTTGGCATCGTTATTAATTTCGTGCACTGATTTTCCGTGAATAGCTCTGCCGCTGCATCTGGTCGTCCCTGGCACCGCGCACGACCTCTGACGGCTGTGTACATGGCAGTGTACTGCCCCGCACTTTGACAGGGCAGACACGTACCGCGCCCCGGCGCTTGTCGCCTGCTGTGCGGACGTCGCCGTAACAGCAGTCGCACAGTCGTCACCGCGCCGCCAGTCTGCCGCCTGGATGCTGCTGTTGACAGCGCCGCTGTGTGCCGGAGCAGCGGCCACACAGCGGCGCCGAACAGTGCCGCAGGCGCGCCCGACGGCCAATAGAGACGGTGTCCGGCCAATTGTCCGAATGCCTGGGAACGCGAGCACGGGGCCGTCTCGGTCTGTCAACACTGACACAGCCTTTCAGGCCGGCGACAGGGCGCCGACGCCGCCGGCCAGGCCCTGCCCGCCCCACCTGCGAGGAATATGTTGTCATTACACATCACTTCTTTATCATGCTGCCATTTCAGCGCTGTTTGCCCGTGCTGCCATTTCAACGCTGTTTTAGAGGTGAAATGTATATCAATGAGCCTTAGGCTTACCTCAAAGTCGTATTTATGAAAATGTAACATACAGCACCTCTTACAACACATGATTGTTACATTATTGTACATATATGCATATGTATGTGCACAGATCAAATAATGGCATGCTTACTGTGGATATTTCTATGCTCATGTTGACCTAGCCGGGTCTCTTTTTTCAATACAGCTAAGTACGAATGTGTTGTACCCTCCACATCCCGAGCAATGCAACTTCTCGATCAGACAAAAACACGTGCTTTGGATTCAGCAGGTGCGGCCGGAAACGGAAATTCCGCTGGTATCACCGGTCGCGAAAGGATTGCCTCAGCCACAGCAGGTCTCGAGATCAACAGCCCACCTGGTGCCGGCTCCTGGCAGAAGTTTGCCTGGTTCGCCGCGGAGCGCGCGGCCGCCGCCGCTACGCCGCCGCCGGAGGCTGTGCCTCATTAGCCGGGGGCGCGACATTTGGCCCGGGCCACCGGCACGCCTGCCCGCGCCACAACTCTGATTTCTCATTAGAGTCATTAGAGCGAGTCTGGCGGTTAGAGAGTCTGGCGGCGCCGGTGCGATCCGAGCCGCCGCCGCCCCGCCGCAGGTTCGGCAGCTCTCTGACCACCGCCCGGCCGCAGGTTCGGCAGCTTTCGAGCTACCATCTGGCCGCAGATTCGGCAACTCTCTGACCACCGCCCGGCCGCAGGCTCGGCAGCTTTCGAGTCACCATCTGGCCGCAGGTTCGGTACCTCTCTTGCTGGGCTGTGCCGCAGGCTCGCCAGAGCCGGCCGCATCGATACTGAGAGGGAATTCTGAAATTATCCTGTGTTCGTGGCACTTGCTTCCGGAGGGCGTGGGTCGCGTTCCCTCTGAGTTCATTAGGGGCGTGATCTCAAATTTTGACGGGGAATTCGTCTTTGAATGTGCAGTTTTTGGTTTTCATGCCATGCTGCTTGAAGCTGTAAAATGAAATGTTTGAAATCCTACGACAGAGAAACATTCCCGGATTTGGTTGCGCGGAAGAAAAAGTTCCGGTCACCCTGAGCTGAGGACCGGTAGCTGAGTAGTGCTCCGCATCCCTCTCCCTCTTAGAGCTTCCACGTCACTAGCGTGCACATCAATCGCAGCGCGGCCACGCCGCGTGGACGAGAGACGCACCCCTTGACTCCGCGCCAGAGTAACCGAACCCGCCAGCGGACGGCGTCCGCACTCCCCACACGGCTTCCGCGCCACTAGCGGGCACCATCGCTCACGGGGCCAGGACGGTCGGCGCAGCCTGGAGGCGGCCTCTCTCGACTCGGCCCGCCGCGCCGTGCCGTCTCTCCTCTCCGCTTCATTTGAGCCGCCATGTAAACAGCGCGGCCGCGCGCGCGCCACCATTAGTGGCGATACAGCCCAGTAATTTGTGTACCCCTCTCGGCGTGAGCACCCGACAAGGGGCCCTCCACGCGCTGATACGCGGCGCCGAGTCGGGCCGAGCCGGCCCGCGGGCCGAGGCGGCGGCGACGGATTGTCAGACGAGAGGGCCGCGGCCTGAATGCGGGATTAGCGCTGCTGAGACAGCGCTGCGAGACTGCGAGCCGGTCCCGGCTTCATTTCTGGCGGCGATGGCCGCCGGTGACCGGCCGCGTACACCGTGCCGGCTTCCTTGTCATGTCCCGCAGCAGCGAGCGGAGCACGCTCTCACTGACATTACCTGCGCCGAGAAGCGCGTCCATGGAAACGGTCTCTCCGCAAGTTAGTTTTGCACAGGTGACAAGTCCAAACAGTTTAATGGCAGAGGCAACGTCTTTACAAGGGTGTGAAGATGGTTTGAGGTAGCCTGATGCCTCTGCCAAAGCAAACAAGGCACGGTGGCGTTTCCCAAACAGCCTATAGTTCCGACGAAGTGCAAACAGTCTGCTGCTCTCGTTATGTGCTGATGTTCTCTTTTTTGAGTTGATGGGTGTAGAGGAAGATTCGAATAGCTGAAAACTGTGGCCGCCACGTACGAAATATTTTTTAGCTTTGGTGGGCATTTATGAGCATAAATTTATGAGTATTGTTTCATGACGTCACGTAATATACATCGGGCTACAAAATCACGGGCCGCTGAAATGTTTGAGTTTGTTTGACAGACACACTTCATGGACAGGACAGGCCCGGCATTGCATACTGCGAGAACACCTTTTACATATCAAGTCATGTCATATGTGATGCAATCGATAATCAAGTAATGCTGCGGCCTTACCACCACAGGATAATTTTTGCGTGCTTAATTTTTATGGTAATTACCACCACAGGATAATTTATGGTACTGCTTGAGCAAAAAAATGTCTCCAGTGGCTTTGGTCTCACCAATCTCAAGAATAATTTGATAAACACTACCTACACTTTGTGCAAGAACCGATGGATAAAGGTTAAAGCCACATGTGTGGTTATCTATTAAAATAATTTGCTTCGAAAGAGAAATTAAACTCCTCCAACGTACAGGCATTGCTGTGGCTGATAATTCCAAAGTAAAATTGGTCTTATAGTTATAAAAATTCAGTAGAAAGGATGTAATGATAGTCGTTGTAAATAAGTTTGTCGCTCTTTTGCTTTGGAGTCATGCTAAAAACCCAGGGGCTCCTCGGGTCTGCGCTGGAGTTCCTCTTAATAGAAACATTTACGATGATTTAGTTATCGGCTATGAGTCCAATGCGCGCCACAGCTTAATGCTGCAAAAGGGATGCACAGCGCCACATCCTACTGAGATACACTTTGCTTGCTCTTTGACTGCGGAAGGCAATCTGGCTGGAGTGAGACCGTCTGCTTTGCTACTGCATTGCGGAACAGCATAACCCTCCAGTGGGTGGTCTTCCACCTTTCTTCCAACAACGGCGATGGCCCGAGGGCTTTATAACTCTTTTCTTCCTCTGGTCTGGATTCATTTACTTAAATAAACTGAAGAATCTTCTTCAACCACAAGAAATCAGTATCAAGTCACGCTGATGCAGTGTTCCACCGCTGAAATGGCAACACGTAGCAAGGAAGGTTCCAATACCAGCCTTTGGCAAAAGAATGTATCACGACGTCGTCCTTTCTGTCAAGCCACTTGAAAACCGCTTCCAGTCAAACTGAGGCCACTTGAAAATCATCTGACCTAACATGCGCATTTGGCCTAATGTAGAGTTATCACGTGCTTTAACGCAAATGCTGGCATGCTGGAAGCACGACAAAGGCCTTCCACAACAATACACGTCAACGGTAATCAAATGCAATGCATTCATCCAAGAAGCAAAAAATGGCCATAGTGGTCTCAATGTCGTACTGACCCAGCCTGAACCGGGTGAGTGCCAGCCATGAGAGCGTCACAGTAATATTTCACACCTTATTGCCGAAGAAAGAACGAGCCATCACATGGTGTTCCCCAAGCGTTTTGTCACTCCTAGCTTTCAAACTAAAAGTGGCGGGGGGGGGGGCGGATCGCCCCAAATATAGGCAGCATTAGTAAAAATGCTTCGTAAGACAAGGGTTAAGAAAGCTTACTGTCAGTATACGAATTACCCACATCTTTTAATTTCTGAAACATTGTTTTCCGCAGCACACACGGTCTGTTCCGCATCGCCGTGAGCGGTGAGAAGGCTGACTCCCGTCAGCAGGCAACAAATTAGCCTCCACATTGGACGTGAGCCTCGCAGCTTCCCGGCTATACAAGGGGAAGTTTGGCTGCGAACTGGTGCCCCATCAATCATAAATTCCCTCCCGCTAGTCAGATCCGCCGAATATTGGATTGGACTGCGGGCCGGATGATAAACAAATTCATCCTTCCGGTTCGGCTGTGCCGGGGGGCGGCGCTCTGCTCTGCCACTCCGGGACCCCGGACGCCTCTGTGGGCGTCAGACCGCACGGCGGGCCTCAGGGCAGGCAGCGGTGATGGTGCTCAGGCACGCAGCGCCCCGGGCGTCTCGCGCGGGCGCCGCCGCGGGCGCCAGACTGGGCGGAGGGCCTCGGACTCGGTGGAGGCGGTTAAGGTCATGACGTCTGGCAGCGAAGGACTGTCGTCTGCCGCTGACGAGTCCGCTCCTTCCTGGAACAATGGCTCCGATTGAGTGGCTGGCAACGGTTGGCTTTCTGACAACGGCTTAAGTTTTAATAGCCCATATGATCTATAGATAGGATTCCAAGGGCTCTTTATTGATTTCTTAAAAAGGTTCAGAAGTTCCTTGAGACGTTGAAATTGACCACTACAAATGGCATGCCACGATTTCGAAGTCAAATGCGCTGAAATACTTGACGGAAATCATAATCTGTCTTTGTTACTGTCAATACTGGTGTACCGAAAATGTCAAGTCAACATGATCATTTCAACTACAGTTATATGTCACTATACCACAGCTACTGCTCAACATTTCAAATGCTCCGAGATGCAAATGGAACTTCAACTTGGGAGCACGACATACGGTGACACCTTGACCACGGATTGTCTAGATGAGTGTCGAGTCCGATATTGATTCAGAGTCAGACTGCACGAGACACGAGTAAAACTTCTCGCGCTAAGTGAAGCTAGTGTGTGATTTCGCGAATTGGCAGACATGCAAGCAGCGCGTTGAGGTCGCGATAAAAAAAACATTTCAAACTAATTATCTTTCCCCGTTACGTTTTCACAGTCGCGTAGTTAGTTTCCATGACCTAAGTCACACACACCTGCTTACAAAGCCGGATTCCGTGCAATAACCGCAAGATGGCGGTGGCTTTGATCTGCCGTGCCGCAGGTGGGTCGCCCTCCGGCCAGCGCGCCCTGCGGCCTGAGTGTTTTCCGGCCGGCCACGGCAGCACATGACGTACGGTAGCCGGCAGCGTGTCGGGCCTCCGGAACGACTGAGCCCCCATCGGCCGCGAGCAAACACATCTATTTGTTAGAGAAACGGGCGGCCGGCGTCGGAGGCGACGGCGGGATCCGGGCCGACTGATCCGGCGTGGGAGGCGGCGGCCGCCCGCCAGTCGGGCCCGAGCGGGCGCACGGGCCGATCGGCTCACGGACAGGGACCGCGTCTGCCGACGGACGGACAGGGACCGCACCTACCAACGGACGGACAGGGACCGCACCTACCAACTTCCTGTCAATGGACCGTGGACGGGCGCCCGCTCGCATCCACGGACGGGCAGGATCACGTCTACGGACGGACCGACAGTGGCGGCACATTGCGAGCAAACGGAAAGGAGACTGCAACTCAGCGGAAGGACGGACATAGACCGAACCTCTGATGGACGGAGTGAACTTTACCTCAGCAACCGGACGGACAGGGACCAGACCTCAGCGGACGGATGGACAGGGACCGCTCCTTAGCGGACGAACAGGAGGGCCACACCTGCCTTCGGACGGACAGACGGACGGCGTGCCAACGGTCAGAGGGACGGGCAGACAAGCAGGCCGAGTGACAAAGGGCAGCGGGAAGAACGGCAGACGCACATGCAGACGGACAAACAGGTAGACAAATAGACAGGAAGACTGCATTGTGGAGGGAAGCTGAGAGAGACTGACAATGGCACAGCCAGTGTCGGAAAAAAGACCTGCCGGGATGCGCCTTGGATTAATGAACAAGGCCTCACGGTATTTCTGAAGACAGAAGTAGGAATGCAAGTTATTGAGTGGGAGGGAGTGTTGAACTCTCACACAGAAAGGTGAGAATGCCTCACCCAACGGCTATCTTTAAGCGAGAAAACAAATGCACGACTGGAACATCCCTCCTGCAGGTCAGTGAGCTGTGCTAGAGGTGGAATGATGGAACCTGATAAGATGAAGGCAAAAAATGAACACCCACCAGAAATGCGCTGCAATCCAATATCCTGCTCTGCGGGCCCGGCGCTGTCGCGTCCGTAACCTCCTGCCGAGAAGCAGCCTCTATAAACCGCTGGCGGCGGGCCGCGCCGGTTCGCAAGATCGGATCTTCTGCCGTGCTCATGCAGATTCGACGGAGCAGTAACGGGAGAGCGACACCGGTAGAGACGGCAGGCGTGCAGATCGCATCGAGAGATCGGGAGCCCTGGTGTCCCGGGGCCAACTGCCGACACTGAGGGAAACTTCTGCCACCCGGCGAGGAAACGGGCCAGTCGCCTAATGAATGCGTTGGCGGCCTCGTAGAGCATGGAGATGACTGGTTCTTTATCAGATGAGAATATCGACGTGGTTGGACTAGATTGGGATGTGTTTCAAATAATCAGACGCACTTTGTTAACTTTAGTTTCTAAGTTGTGCATGCCAAACGCAACTTCTGCTTATACCCCCATTCCACACGACCGTTCTATCTACCGATCCCGTACCGATGAGGGAACGGTCCGGGAACGGAGGAGATCGGAAGAGAACGTAATGGAACGCAAATGAACGTTATCGGAACGCATTCGAACGGTAGGAACGGTTGGGACGGCTGAGTTTTTGAAACATGTTCAAAATTTTGTCCGTTCTCTTCCCGTTCTAAACGAACGGTAACGGAACCTTAACGCATCGGTGCTGGAACGGATGGATCGTCATCGGGACGTACAGAACGGTAACGCAACGCTAATGGGTCGGAAGAGAACGGCCATAAAATGCGTTCCGTTGCAATAGCGCTCTCATACCGTGCCCTCACGCTCCCATACCGATGCCCCAACGATCCTGAGCCGTTCCCGTCTTTGCTTACACTCTCGTAACGTTCCGTTACCTTTCCAACAACGATCTTACAAGGTCCCGGCCGTTCCAATACCGTCCAAACCATTCCATTACCGCTTCCAGAACGTTCCCATAAAAACTGTCCTACCGTTCAGTCTGCCTCCCACAGTCCGAGGGAGAGCATCGGTCAAATTCGCTGTCGCATTTCTTTCCAGCAATCAGAATGTCAAAGGTGAAGAGAAGCAAGACGAGAGCGACCAAAACCTCCTCCTGTAACTCACCACCACCTCCTCCTCCATCTGACTCCGGTGGCGGTGACGGCTCATCTGGGCAAGCGGACATGGAGGAAGCTATAGCAGACGAGAGAACAGCCACCATGGGGGCTGGCCCGCCACTCGCAAAGAAAGCACGCACGCGCCCTCAGCTTTCCGAGCAAGAGGAAGACGAGATGATCGAGTTCTTGCGTGAGAATGCGTTCTTCTACGACAAAAAGCGGAAACTTTATCACGATCGTCATCTAAGAGACAGCGCCTGGGCGAAACAAGCAGCGAAGCTGAGCCGTACCAAAGAGGACCTGGAGGTCTGGTATGACTCAATCCGCACTAGATACGGAAAGCTCCTCAAGGACATGAAGAAATCTGGGTCGGGCGCCAAGGAGCACAGTGATCGCGATAAGTGGATAATGGCTCAGCTCAACTTCCTACAGCCTTTCATCACAAGCAGACGCAGTTCAAGGCCCCTCGTCTCCATTAAAGAGAAGATCGGTACGCCAACCTCATCCACCCTGGGAGGTCCGAGCGAGGAGTCAGACACACCCAACCAGTACAACTTCCAGCCTACGAACAGCACTCCCGTGGCCCCTCAGTCCGCCACAGAAGATACGCCTGATCCTTCCACAAATGACAAAAAGAAGGCGTCTCGGCAGGAGCAGCTAGCTGACCAGCTCCGTCAGGCTGGGGACCAGCAGAATCAACTGCTCCTTCTCACCAAGGATTTTTTCCAGCGCTCACAGGAAGGTGATCCGGTGAGGCGCAGCTTTTGCCAGTATACCGAATCAGTGATGCTCAAGCTCCCTAACGACCTGTACCGTCGTGCCTCCCGTCAAATTCAAGGCATTATTGATGAAGCCCTTGACGAGGTGGACCGCCGTGAACGTGAAGGGCAACAGCAGAGTGTCCACACACCACTTCGGCATCCGCAACAGTACCAGTATCCTCAGTCTCAGCCTCCCCAGTATCAGCCTCCTGATCACCAGCAGTTTATGACGCCGCCTGCTCCTCCTTCCCAGTGGCATCCGTCCCATAGCCAGTGGCGCTCACAACCGATGGATCTCAGCGCTGTCTGGAGGTCTCAGCAGGCTGACTGGGCCAGGAAGCATCATGTGACAGAGCTCCAGCCGTACGCCAGCGCTGCACCTCTGCCGCAGTCAGCTGCCCCGGGAAGGTCCACTCCTAGCCAGCCAGACCCGCCGAATATTTCAAGCTTTTTTCGCGAGCTAGGAGATGAAGTAGATGTGGAGAAGGACGAGGAGGGTGAGTAAACAGAAAGCGAGGAACTGAATCGGTTCTTTGAGGCGACAAGTTATGCTCAGAGATGTAATCGACGTGCATATTCTGTGCTCAACGAAGATCTAACATTTGAAGTTTTAATATGAAGCGATTTTCATTATACAGGAAAGTCCAAATGTGTGTTTCATGTTTCACGTGTCACATGTGTGTTGTGCACGTTTTAAGAAACAGTCGCGCTTGCCAAGAGAAAAGAGTTGCATAACTCCTATGCTCGCGTGTTGGTTTCCAATTTAAAGAAGGAGTAACTTTTCATTACTTATGGAAGCTGCGATGTGGGTAACATTGTTCAGTTATGTTCAAATGTGTGATTGTTTAGAAGACGTTGCATTTGTCAATGACAAAATAAAGCAGAGTGAAAACATGCATTACATCTTTTTCGCTGAATTCTAAGTCGTTCTAATTTAACACGTCATTGTACCTAATATCGACACATACAGCATAAGAAACGTTTCGATGGTATGTCCAGTAATAACTATAAAATCCCACGTATCACGGGGTGGCCCGCCGTGTACGCCACCCCGCCAGCTGGGGAAGCCCTCTCCGCCCTAGTAGTAGAGAGCGCCCCCGGCCGGCATGGGGGCCTTTGAAACGGCATGGGGAATTTGAAAAGCTATCTCAAAACTGGTGGATCCCTTGATGTTAAGAATCAAGTGTTTGATGCAAAGTCGGAAAAAAATGCAGAAAATCGTGCGGCGCGCGCTCTAAGGACATCGTACCAAAATAAAACTATGCCTAAGCAATGTCTGACACCATGACCTTTCGTTTGGTACCACTTTCGTTGCTCTACGTGGTCTAGTTTACGAGATTATCTCAAATACCTTACATACATACATATATACAACCCGAACTCTGTTTTTCTTCGCCTGAGAGACTGACCAATACGTTTATTCAGACGGAGGCGCTTCGCCTCCGTCTGAATAAACGTATTGTACGTATTCTATCACCCAGAATATGGCTACGTCTTTTGGTGTGCCGCGACAGAAAAGGTCGCTGATCGCCACAACAAATTCAGCTGGCTGTAAATATATGGTTTCACCCTCGATGAACAATTATTCTGCGTCACTGCGTAATGCGTTTTGTCTAATAAGGGCGCAAATTCCTACATGATGAATGTAGAAAGTATCCTGTAGCTGCCGAATTCCACATAATGTCGTCGGTAATCAAGCAAATGTTGAATGGCAGTTAGAAGTATATTTACTATCTTTTTGATTGCACAGTAATATAGTAAGATAGTACTGTATCACTTTACACGATCCTCGGCTTATCCTCTTATTAAAAAATTGTCAGCGACCGCAACAGACAAAAAATACAAGTACATATTTGAACGTGTATATTTAGGAGAAATGAAATTGTACCATATAAATCACCCCAATTCACACGTATCAATATGCAGCTTCCTCACATGAACAACATACGCTTGAACTACTGGCGGCGTCCGTGAATCATGTCATGCTGCCAAGGAACAGCACCAGCAGGACTGTTGAAATACAGCCTCAGATACTCCCGTTGCCTCTTAGCCTCGGTGGTAGCTTGATTCGGTCCACGAACAAGTTGCAGTTGATGCAATGGAGCATGTTTCCTCCATTCTCCAGGGACCATTTTGTGGCTGGCATCGTCTTCATCCAGTTCCATGTTCTGCAGTCCAGGGTACCTCATCCTCATGAGGTTATGAAGACATATTGCAGCTTCAACCACAACTACCACCACTTTTGGATATTGCTGTAACGTGGTGAGCAGAGCTTGCCATCTGCTGGCCAAAATTCCGAACGCGTTTTCAACCACCCTCCGGCCTCTGGATATCCTGTAGTTGGTGACTAGTTCTTCATCAGTCATACCACGCTTACTGTACGGTTTCATCAGGTATGTCCGCAAAGCAAAGGCGTCATCGGCCAGCATGAAGTAGGGGAAGGGCTTGTCATCATTTGTCATTGGCTCTGGAGGTGGCAGATTTATAGTCCCATCTTCAAAACAATCTCTCAGCTCAGAGTCATTAAAGATCTGTGCATCTGACATATGTCCCATGGATCCGACGTCCGCCCATAGGAATTTATAATCAGCGTCCACCAACGCAAGTAGGATGATAGAAAAGAAGCCTTTGTAATTATGGTACAGACTTCCAGACTGGGGTGGCTTACGAATGGCGACGTGCTTTCCGTCAAGTGCACCTACAGCATGAGGAATGTTCCATTTTCTTTCAAATTCACCGGCTTTAGCTTTCCATTCTTCATGGGTGGTGGGACAACTTATAACCTCATCCTTGAATTCGTCCACTATAGCCCGGCAGACCAATGGAAGAAACTTGGCAATGGTGTGGCGTGAAACTCGGAAGGAGTAGGAGAGGGTAGAATACCGATCCCCAGAGGCTAAATACCTGAGGGTAACGGCAACCTTGAGACCTGGTTCCAGAGCCTTTCTCCAGTTGGTGTCCTGCCGAGTAATTCTTGGAGACAACCTGGCAACCAATTCGTCGAACATCTGGGCTCCATTCGCATGAAGTTGACGAATGATGACGTGTCTTTCATTCTCAGCTCTTGCATCAGACGATGGTAGTGTCCATGCGTCAGTCTTCTTGTAGCAGTCAGCCATGGCCTCAGCCAAAATCTTGGATGTCTACGTCTTTTTTTAATCAATGCTTGCACATATGCAAGCTGGTGAAAGTGCAAGTTATTATGGTGCAACAATAACAACAAGAATAGCAAATATCTAGGTCCTACCATTTTGGCTCCACCAAACCAACTGCAAACGGACAAGATTCCTGAACTGCTTTTGTATAATCACCAGATTCATACTTGAATGGTAGCAGATTGCTAATAGATCGCAATTAGGACGGTAATTACACGGTCCAGTCGCTATAGGACCGTTAAAGGAATGTTAAGAACGGAACAGATCGGCTAGAACGGTAACAGAACGGCATCGAGTGGGACTAGAACGTTACGTGGACGGTAATGAGCGAGTAGAGAACGGTAAGGACGCTATGATATCGCTATCAAATCGCTGTGAAGACCTTGCACGGTCGGTGCTTGATCCGTGTTAGAACCTTGCGGCATTGTTATTATCGTTCGGAGAACGTTATTAGAGTGCAAGAATCTAAAAAACGGCCGTTCCCACAGCGTGGCAACCGTTCTGAGGACAGATATGAACGGCGGGGGAACGGTAACTGGAACGGTTGTGTGGAATGGGGGTATTATCGAAGAACATCGTGACCATTTTTATGACACCGAATTGTTTTTCGTCAAAAGTATTTGGCTGGTTGTCAACACAGCAAGGCACGCCACCTTGTGTACCATTAGTCGTGATTGCAAATCGCCAAATCACGTAATAACTTCTATATTACATACGCCAAAAGCATCAGTCGACCACTGAGAAACCAAGGGTCCAGGAGCTGAAGTCGGCCGGGCAGCGTAGTAGCGGCGGGAGGTCAATCCGTCACCGATCCAACACCGGCCGGGGAGGCAGCCGGTCCAACATCAGCCGGGAGGCAGCCGATCCTGAGGCCGCGCGGTCGGCCGACCGAGCCGTCACCAGTTGGGGGGGGGGGGGGCAGAGACCCTGTCGCCGTCGGCTGCTCGGCCGGCGGCTGTCGGTGACATCTAGCTGGAGGGACGGCGCCTGACGGGCTCTGATCCGTGAGGTGTCGGTGTCGGGGACGGCGTCTGACTGGCTCTGACCCGTGAGGTGTCGGGGACGGCGTCTGACCGGCTCTGATCCGTGAGGTGTCGGGGACGGCGTCTGACCGGCTCTGACCCGTGAGGTGTCGGTGTCGGGGACGGCGTCTGACTGGCTCTGACCCGTGAGGTGTCGGGGACGGCGTCTGACCGGCTCTGACCCGTGAGGTGTCGGGGACGGCGTCTGACCGGCTCTGACCCGTGAGGTGTCGGTGTCGGGGACGGCGTCTGACCGGCTCTGACCCGTGAGGTGTCGGGGACGGCGCCTGACCGGCTCTGATCCGTGAGGTGTCGGTGTCGGGGACGGCGTCTGACCGGCTCTGATCCGTGAGGTGTCGGTGTCGGGGACGGCGTCTGACCGGCTCTGATCCGTGAGGTGTCGGTGTCGGGGACGGCGTCTGACCGGCTCTGACCCGTGAGGTGTCGGGGACGGCGTCTGACCGGCTCTGACCCGTGAGGTGTCGGGGACGGCGTCTGACCGGCTCTGACCCGTGAGGTGTCGGGGACGGCGTCTGACCGGCTCTGACCCGTGAGGTGTCGGTGTCGGGGACGGCGTCTGACTGGCTCTGACCCGTGAGGTGTCGGGGACGGCGTCTGACCGGCTCTGACCCGTGAGGTGTCGGGGACGGCGTCTGACCGGCTCTGACCCGTGAGGTGTCGGTGTCGGGGACGGCGTCTGACCGGCTCTGACCCGTGAGGTGTCGGGGACGGCGCTTGACCGGCTCTGATCCGTGAGGTGTCGGTGTCGGGGACGGCGTCTGACCGGCTCTGACCCGTGAGGTGTCGGTGTCGGGGACGGCGTCTGACCGGCTCTGACCCGTGAGGTGTCGGTGTCGGGGACGGCGTCTGACCGGCTCTGATCCGTGAGGTGTCGGTGTCGGGGACGGCGTCTGACCGGCTCTGATCCGTGAGGTGTCGGGGACGGCGTCTGACCGGCTCTGACCCGTGAGGTGTCGGGGACGGCGTCTGACCGGCTCTGATCCGTGAGGTGTCGGTGTCGGGGACGGCGTCTGACCGGCTCTGATCCGTGAGGTGTCGGTGTCGGGGACGGCGTCTGACCGGCTCTGACCCGTGAGGTGTCGGGGACGGCGTCTGACCGGCTCTGACCCGTGAGGTGTCGGGGACGGCGTCTGACCGGCTCTGACCCGTGAGGTGTCGGTGTCGGGGACGGCGTCTGACTGGCTCTGACCCGTGAGGTGTCGGGGACGGCGTCTGACCGGCTCTGATCCGCGAGGTGTCGGTGTCGGGGACGGATGTCCGGAAGGGTCGGCGCCCGATACTGGACAGGAGACACGTGAGGTGTCGGTCGCTGGCAGAGCTGAAATGGTCAAGGGCGACCGAACGGAGGCAGTGTGGTGAAACACAGCCCGGGGATGCAGGAAAGGAGCGAGAGAAAATGATGAAATGTGAGGAGGAAAGAGGCAAAATAACGAAAGGGGGAGAGAGGAACATAGAGCGATACAGTTACGAAGACAAATAGAATGAAGGGAATCAATATATCGAGTAAGAATAACGGAGAAAAGAGAGTGAGGGGGAAAATAGAAGAAACGTTGTGATAACCTTTTGCCATGGTATCAGGAGGAAGCGCCTATAAAGCCCTAGGGGCAACTATAAACCAAGACCCTAAAGCTTCCATCCTTGCCGCAGACTCACTTTATAACTTGCTCCAATCAGAAGTCTTTCACTGCAGACCCAGTCCGTCCCCGGACCGGCGACACATTTGAGCGATTGTAGAGGTCTTTTGGCTATTCGCTGCATCTGGGACCGTTCCATTCGGGCCCTAACCGTATTTATGGGACTGCCGTTTGGGCGGAAAAATGGCCGGGAACGGCAGAAGACCCGGTAGCCGTGCCCCACGAACGGTCTGCATTCTGAGACCATCAGTCCTGCGCTATTCGTCCGGTTATAAAAATATCTCTCCAAAAGTCATGAAATGGGTAGCACGGCTTGGTGTACCAGGTTTTTCCTGCATATGCGTTCTGTACAAAAATTTGGTGAATTTTGACCTCAAGCACTGTCTGAAATAACCTTAAATGTAGCATTCATCTTAATTCATTTTTTGTTTGGCATACGGAATTATCAAGAAAGTAAAGTTCATTCATCTTAATATTAGTGTATACTGCATATTGTAAGGCATGACAAGTTTACTGTCCCGAATTCTGACTTCATAACTAGTGCTAGTTTATTAAGAAAATTAAAACATACTCATAAGGATCATGTCACGCAAGCTTTATTTCGACGCTACCTTTCAGTCCGCTGATGTTCATGTGGAATGTCTATATTTGACAAACGGCGCTATAGTTCTTTCCTAATCATTCAAAGATTTCTGCTGTATGCACTGAGCTGTGATATTAATGCGTCATGAATATGTTAAAACGCCAGCGTTGCATCTAACCAGAATTCGCTATTTTCTTGATGATAGTCACTGATTCTAAATTGAAAACGATAATTTGAATAATGCATATTCATGCGAATCAGCATGTATTTCAGAGGATTCTGGTCAAGAACATCCACTGCACACCGCAGGCAAACCGAAAAGCAGAGTTAACTGGCATCCCCAAAACGATGTCATGTCGCGCAGACCCTAAAGTCGGGATTTAACAGTATGAGATGATGTGAGCGAGTGGCAAGCCTGACAATACAGAATATTACATATCTGAATGCATGCTAAGTCACCTCGGCCAAAATCTGCATGAATATCTTTGGAATTGAAGTCGATCTTTAAAGTTTTACATAGAATGAAAACCCTTAGGGAGATGCTTGCCTGCTGTGTCATAGACCGGCTCACAAGTCAGTTTTCATCTATCAAAATACGTATCATTATCTCTCTTTCCTTCTTTTCGTTCTCTTCTCTTTCTCTCTCTCTCCCCTTATTTCTCTCGCCCCTCTTTTAATCCTCTCTCTCTTTCACTCTTTTCCCCCATCTATCTCTCAACATCTCTTTCTTTATCCATTTTCTCTCTGTCTCGTTCTCGCTGTCGTAGTCCCTCAGTTCCCACTCCGTTTTTTTCCTAGTTCGGGTGGCCCGGGTCGGCTGTCATGTAGGCCGCAGTTAGGCCCGGCAATAAGCGGCGGTGCGGCCGTCCTGCAGGGGCATATGAAGACCGGCGACGCGGCGGGCCGACGCCCGGCGACCGGCGCCGGAGATTAATATCGCCGTCTGCTGACTAATTGGCCGGCATCTGGCGCCGACGGAGGTGATTTCAGGGCGATTTGTGATAGAGCGGGCCAATCGGCTCCGATCGGCGCCGACCTCCTGTCTGGACCCGATCACTGTCACCGTCCAGATCGCTCCGACTCGTCGGACGGACGGGGAAGAGAGAGAGAGAGAGAGAGAGAGAGAGAGAGAGAGAGAGAGAGAGAGAGAGAGAGGGAGAGAGAGAGAGAGAGAGAGAGAGAGAGACAGAGAGAGAGAGAGAGAGAGAGAAAGAGCAAAGAAACGATGTAAACGAGACAGGAAATACGGACGGAGTGCAAGAAGTGTCATTTTCCGTGGATGCATTCGGAAGGTGATTTAGGTGTGACTGTCAAGTTAACTCAACGTAGTCAAAAGCAAAGGAATTAAAACCTGCGCTTCTGTAGTGGCTGCAGATTTATATTAACTGAGTTGACTAGATTTTATGTACGAATGTTATCTTTACCGCATCTCCCACTCGGGCTTTTCGATGTGGCCGCTTGTTGATTACGCAGGCAGGATTATGTGGCCACCCGGAAATATATAGCCCAATTTAAAGTCAAGCCCCAAGTTAACGCATTATTTCAATGGGTTGTTTTTATCCTTTTGTCCAATTCTTTGGAATAAACCAAGCCATAAATTGGAGCGGACATTTTCTGGTTTTAAGGCAACAAACGCAAATCTATCTCTCGTGGCAACGGGTATTACAACAATGAATTACCCTTTCCGGCGTTCTTAGGGTCTAATGTGAGTTAGACTGGTGCATGGGGGCGACTATCGCAATTCTTCAAAGATTTCGTAAACACCTGCTTCATATACTCATTAATGTTTTTTTTCATCAATATCTTCCGACACTCATCGGAGTATACGACTCCTGACAGGATAAATCAAACATTTTTACTGACGCGAAACGACTTTGGAGTTTTCATTACTCAGCCTTTGCGGTGACAGCGGAGATCAGAAAACCCTGCTGTTGGGAACCAGATTTGAAATTGCGCGGGTCCCTGTGGCACGTGGACTCCATTTGCATCTGATACGCTGTACTTCATCACATAATCCCCCTCCCGCGTCTCTGCGAAATATCATCAGGACTCGGTTCCTTTTTCATATTGCCAGCAGAAGACATGTTTACGGAGCCAGTCCATTCAACCCTGCACCGTCAAAGGGTTCTGGTGCATCCGTTGGAGCTGCTTAGCCCACCATAAAGGACCTCATTCAAGGCTCATTTTCGTCGGAGCCGCACAAGAGGTACGCTGTCGTAATCACCTGACGACCAGACATATATAAATCCCATCCAGATTGCGTGTCGGGCCCCGCGTGGAACGAGCCACGCGGGTCTTATCGGGGCAGCTTTCAACTCCATCCGCACCCTGCGAGTAATCAGACCTTCATTAATCTCAGACACAAATTAAACTTCTTTAATTGAAACATTTTCCTCGTTAATCTTCGAGGCCGTCACCGATTTTATGAGATTCAGCTCTATAGTGTGAATAAATTGAACAAGAATGTTTTTGGACCGAGAAGATTTAAATGAAAATCCGATGAAAAATCCGTGTGTTTTTCACCACTTTTGAACTGGCTTTACTTAAGCCAAGAAGGTTTTGCATTTAATTAAATAAATGTTGACCTACCCAAGCTCAGATATCAGTGTCGCTGCTGGCAGAGGGCCGGGAACACGTTTGTTCCACCGTGTTTCCCCCGAAACAATAACCTACACCCGGCCGCTTTCTTTGTCCAGCTCTCGCCGTGACTCAACCCTGGAGGCTGCAGCCACAGCGTGTGTGCAGCCACGGCCCACTGTCGTCCCCACACGTTCCGGTTCCTCTTGTTCTCCCGCGCCGCGACAGGAGCCCGGACTCGCTGGCTTCGTGCTGTCCTGCTTCCTCGGCGCACGGCCGGAGAACGGGACACGGTCCGACAGTCTTCTGGCCAACGAGCGCAGGTGGAAATTGGCCGAAGGCGGCATCCGCACGATCACGGCACGAGGAGGGGCCAAATCGAGCTTAGCCAAATTCAGGACACACAACTTTCGCGTGTCGGCAAGCACATCAAGCCGCGCGATTCTCCTATACATGGACACGGCCAAGAAGCCCATGAGAATGTGTCCGTTTTATTTTATATTGCCCTTCAATCCTCGCATTTTTAGTTCCCCATATAAGAACAACGGCTCTGTCGTAATTTTACATCTCATCGGTGCTTCACAACGTTTATTAAGCTGGCAGACCCGTATCTTATTCCTTAAGATTTTCGTGGCGAAATCTCAGGGTGTCATGCGCACTAAAAGAACGAAACTATGTATCGTATCGAGCACATAAAGATAGAGCAAAAGTGAGCGGCGTTCTGGATAACCAAACATCGCACTTTTCTGAATAAACTTCTGTGCCATAAGTCCACTAAGGTTTTGCAAGCAACTGGATCACTGGAACCCTAGAAAACGAATGGGCAAATGTCTCTCACTTGGGGTCTATGCTTGATTTTAAAGCTCCGGCAGCTGATGATGTACCCGATGACGCATCTCTTCTTCTACATACCGGACCAGCACCTTTCTATTTATCATTTTCATTATTGTTTAGGTATCTCAGTAAAAAGGAAAAACGAACGAAACAAAAACAAACCAAAACAAGACACACATATGCATGTAGAAGATACGGCACTTAACGAGTAAATACGCAGAATCGTTGCGTGCTTGACTATTTAGGAACAGATACCAACAACATGCTGTTTTGAACGCCTCGATCCTGAAGCACCAGATAACCTGACAGGTTTAAATGGAACACGACGTCTCATGCTACAAAAACGCACATTTACATTGCCCGGCACATTCATATGTTTTGCCATTTGAGATCCCCAGGCTGGACTTTTAAAAGCGGTCCACTTTTCTCTGGAATATATCTTTCCCCACTTCTTCTGTGTTCTCCGCTTTTTTACGGCAGGGCTTTGAAGGACCATAGAGCGCACCATCGTCCGAACGATTCATCCGTCCCCCGCGGTTTTTTGTGTCGCGGCGGCCCAGACCCGCTCGGCAGACTTCAGCCGTGGATAATTGACTCGTAATTGAACTGTCCAACATTCGCAGACAGCCTGGCCGGACTTCGCCCTCCGGCGCTATGCAGGAAGATCGCTGCTTGACGGAGGAGGGACAGCACGAGAATCCTTGATATCGTTTAGCATCTTGTTATGTTTTTAAAATGGTTTTTCTTATGTGATGCTCGGTTTGCAAAAATAATTACGTGATGCTATGGTCTGCATTTCTATGCAAACTCAGCAGAAAAAGGACATCCTGTCGAAAGATAAGCTATAAACAAAACTCGTTTATCCATAATGCTATTATTAAAAACACACACAAGGCATTTTCTTTTGAAGGCTGAAAAGCTTTTGGTTGATATGGAAGACACTTGGCATGAGCTTAATTTGTGATTCGGGTGGTCGTTACGAACGACTGCACTACCACGCCAGACTTTGGAAAACAAATCCAGTTACCGCACTCCATAGGATGTATTAACGTTTCATTTTCTGTTTTACTTCACCAGTTGAATTGGTTAGCGCAGAGAAATGACGCAGAATTCAATAAAGACGACGCAGTTTTCTGAAGCGGAGCCCAGTATTTCATTTGAATGGGCCTGAAATGCGATTCAAGTGCGGCACTGCGGCCCGAAACGACAGGTTTAAGCGTCTCGGCGCCGGGCTAAATAGCGGCCGACCCGGCACGCAGCGCGGGGCACTCACAGCGTGCTGAAGACGGCGCTCTGAGGCCGTCTTCCGGGGCCGCCGATAGCCGGCCCGCGGTCCGCGGCGCCGCCGACCCAGCAAATGCCTCACTCGTGACGGTGCAGGGCGAGAAGCGGGCCCTGAGCTTCCCGTCGTTTTTTGCTTTCATCTGCTGGATCTCTCGTCTCGCTCCGACGGCGAGATTTTTCGGCTATCGTAGCCCCTCTGCCCGTTCGAGTGCGTGTCCAGAGGCTTGTGTACCGGCGCGTTCTATTGAAATGTAGCCGCCAGACGCTGATGTATAATTTCACCCCCCATAGCGCGTGTGGGTCGCACCATTTCTCGGAGAGACGCGGCCACTCGTGTGGGACGCGTCTTCGCGATTACCTCATGCATTTCATCGGCTGGGACTCGGCAGCCGTTGGATGGACTGGAGTGGCGAAAGAGCTGTAGTAGGATGTGCCCGGGAAATACGTCTTACATTTCCCACGGCGCTGCATCAGAATTTGCTTGGAAATGGGTTTCGAATTTTGTATGTCCGGTACACAACGCTTCCTGACAATACTCGCACAGCGTTTCACTTCAATCTGCGGCATCTGCGAGATCACATGCAGCATTCGGTTTCATGTGCCGCTATGCTGAGCGGCTTACGCTCTATAATATAACAACATAACGCTATAGGTTCGCCTTAGTGGCGAACCTCACTAATGCCGTCCATGTATGCCTGTCATGTGATCCATCAGCTCGCTTTGACCTTCATAAGCCGCGATTTTTGAATTCAGAATATTCTTCAAACTAAAGCGGAGGCCGGCGTGATGCCCTATTCCCGCCAGGGAAGACGTCGCATTAACGGGCTCCCTGCTGGTCCGAGCTAAACGCAGGCCCTCCATTGATCCCGCGCTGCCTGAGGGCGGCGACAGGAGCCTCCCCTGATGACGAGACACGCCAGCGCCGCCTGCACGGGCTGCGACGCTCCAGGGGACCACCCTCCCGCACTGAGAGCGGGTCAGACGGCTCGTGAAGAAAGTACCGGACGGGCCCGGATACTGCAGCTGAGGTCGGGTCAGTTCATGTGCGGTAAGGGCGTGAGAACGAAGTGGATGATGGAAGTGAAAGGAAAATGTTGTTTAATATCCTCCTCCTCGGGTGGGTGCCGGTTTGTGGTCCGCTTTTACGTGGCTAGATGTTTTCGCTCCTCATTGGCCTGGTCATTAACTGAAAATATGGGCCCTGTGCATTTGCACATATCACAGTTCATCTACACAATCACTGACAACATAAAACCTTGACATCTTCCCTGGTGTTATTTGTTTTCTTATTACACGACAGCATTCTTTGATTTGTTTTGCTGAAACATTTCATAGGCCATTCGATGTGTCATCTATGCGGTGGCAGTCCAGCGAAAGAGAAGAGGCATAACATCTTAAGCGTCGGCCATGCCTTGACATTCGGCCAGCTCGTGAAGGTCGTCGCGGCTGGTGACGTGGTGTTGCCCGCTCATCAAACCAGTCGGAACCGGGCCACGGCCAAGTCGCGACACATCCATAGCAAAGCAAACGCAAATCTACAGCCAGCATTAATGTTCGCCTGCACTGCTGCAGGGCAAAGAAATCGTGGTTTATGAGTAACGAATCATTTTCCACACTCTGCAAGGAATGGGAGCCATTTACAGGAGGCTGGGCTCTTGACAGCCTTTTCCACGGGTTTGTTTCTCCCTTGATGCTTGCATTATCCTTGTAAAGAAATCACGGAGTCATGATTTTTAGCTATCTGAATTCCAGCAATGTTTGAAAAACGTCAAAGGAGTCAACGTGAAAACGCTTTAAAGATTGGCGAGTTCGCAGGCGAGAGAGACAGAGAGAGAAAAAAAACTCAATCAGTCGTCAGCAATTTTAGTTTACGGTAAGTTTTAAAACCTCAACAATAGCCATAAACGGCATCGCTGGATACCAAGTGCCTTTCAGCAAACGAATGATAACGCTACTGTATTATCCACCAGCATGTACGCGGTTACCTTCTTCATGAGAAATGCCCCCTCAAAGGGCCTTCTCGTCTTCATCCGCCACAAAGCTCCGAGAATTGATCCGAAGTTATTGTTTCCGGGCCGGCGGTTTTCTCATAAACGTAACATTGTAGCAATCAAGCGTCGATCCCGCCGGGAGGACACACAGAAGGCAGATAACAACCATTGATTGGAAGCTTAAAGCAACGCTACGGGCCTTACCCAAGGGATGGATAAGCCGTCGATGGCTTCTCGTGATGCGTGCTGGCCCGTTACCGCCAACAAAACATCCTGGGGCGTAGTAGAGAGAACAGATCAGGTGCACTGAACGGTGCTCGATTACAAATCGGGTTCACTGCTAGACTCCGAAGTCACGAGCACCAGGCATAACGGCCTTGCGCAGACTGACATAGCCTGCTGCTACTGACAACTGTTAACGACATAACCGAAGGCTCCATCGCTCACTTCGACCGATGATCATCTCATCCTCGTTATCCCAGGGATTCAGCGTCCTGGCAATCAAACAGCCATCGACAAACCACCATCGATCCCTCTTTCACTCGCAGCAGCTCGGCCTCGGCAGCGTCTCCGCCGAGCTGGGGCGGCTGACGCGTGCCGCGGTCCCGGCGGCGGCAGAGCTGGCGCCTGCCGGCGCCGCATCAGCCCGCACCGCCGCCCACCTCCCCCCCCCCGGCCCGCTCTGACGTATAGAGACATTTAGCCGGCGGCGGCGGCGGTCGGGCCGGCGGCGGCCGCCGGTCGGCGCCGATGCAGTATTCAGCGGCCGACCGGCGGCCGCCTCGGGCCCGGCCCGGCCCGACCCGGTGACAAATCACGACCAATTTGCATGAGAGATTGGCGGCCGGCGGCGACGGGCCGGCCGGACGCGGCGCCGGCCGGCCGACGCAACTTGGAGCGGCGGCCGCCGCCGGAGAGGCTAATTGATACCGGTGGGGCGGCGGCTGGCGCCGGCGGCGGGCGCCGCTCAATTCGAGCCGCGCCATGCGGCAAATTGTCTGGCGCCGGCCGCGGCCGCCGCCCCGCCCGGCGGGCATAATTCTTAAGTTGGCGAACACCATTGGCGCCAAGTGATTTAGGATCTGCGCCGCCGAAGCTCGCCACCACGTCGGAGGCTATGAAAGGTTACGGCGGAAGTTAGGAGGAACTGGCTCGGAGCGTCGCGATTCCATGTCTGGAACACAAGAAATGGGCTCGTAGCTCGAGGTCAGTGCCTCAGTAGAAGAAGTTCATGATCCCTGCATCATTTTACGCGTCGAAATGATGAAGCTGTTCCAGGCTGGGAAGAGCCGACACATTTGCTGAGCCTCGGGAACTGATCCCGGTTTTCATCATGATGAAATGGCTTCGTCACACGGAAACCTTTTTTGCATTTTCAGCGAACAACAAAAGCACTCTCCTTATCTTTGACAGTGCATAGTAGGAACTCCCTCCTCTTCCCCCTCCCCCAACGCCAAACCCAATCATTTCCGGTCCGGGGCAAGAAAGCACCAGTAATCAAGATCCCCTCTGATTGCACCAATCGCTCATCCGAGTCAATAAGATAGCTCACGCTGCTATTTGCAGCTGTCGGTGAGATAATCCCCAGAAGAGAGGCTAATTTACGAGGCAGGATTTGATGGCCGGTTTGTCATTTGGTGTGACTTTGATTGTGGAGGAGCCACGCACTGCCAGCAGTGACTGATTGGGATTGATCATTCTATGGAGGTTTCTGTACCAGCTGAAAGGAAGAGGCGCTGATGTATGTAAACTGTAGGAAACGCCACCCAAACTCTTCAGTACATCAAAGTGCAATGAACGTTTGTAGACGTTGCATTTTGAATTCACCGCTTTGTTTCATTTTGTAATATTTGCTTACAATTCTGCTCTGTCGAACAGCCGTTTTTTTATACTAACTTGATTCAGGTGAGTGGCTAATTTGGAACCCGGGCCCGTGCCAAGCATAGCTTGTTGTTTGGGCCGTGGAACTCGCACCTCATTTTCCAAATAGAGGTAACGACTGATTTTGTGGGAACAGTTAAATGTGTCGCCAAAGATGCCACATAGCCGTCTGTCTTTAAATTCGGCTTTTTGTTTTTTGCGGTATAAAGGATAAGCGGATAGCCCGGCATACGCAATACTAAAACTTTGCCGTTGAGCAGATGAATGGAACTTTGCTTCCCGCAGTGATGCAAGGGATGCCTTCAGCTTTGTTGCCAAATATAACATCCAGGGGCCTCACGTTATGAAAGTGATTAGAGGCCTAGAACAAGCATTGCTCGCGGAGCGCGCAGACATTGAGGAGCTAGCTCCATTTCTAGAATGGTCAGCACGTTTTTCTTCCCGAAGCAAGGGGCGCTGAGATTACACTGGCTTGCACACTGATATGAACCCACGGAATTTCATTCGACGGGAATGTATCGACTATTGCGCCGTAAGGCCTTGCCGCAGCGCCCGGTTCTTGTCCCGGCCCGCAGGCAACAGTCGCCGGCGGCACCTGGTCTCTCGTGACCGGCTGGCGTCCGGCCGGTGCGCGTGCACTGACCGATGACGGAGGCCCCATTAGGCCGGCCGGGGCAGGTGCGGATGTTATCGCCGGCGCGGACCGGTCACCTGCGGAGGGCGCCCGCCTGCGGCCCGGCTCGCGTGTCGCCGCCGAATGAATTGAGTTGTTGGGACGGCGTAAGGGCCCTGTTTGGCCCGGAGGTTCCAGGTGCTGATGGATGTCCCGATACAGCTGGCTGATGTGCGAAAAATGATGCAAGGAGACACGTCGAGCATGCACGTATGCATGGCTGATGCGTTTGATTCATTATACAGGCCAATGACGGCGCCTTGTACCGACGGTGTGGCGCCAGATAATATAGATCCTCTATGAACTCTTTGGGCAATCCCAAAAGTACACTTCTGGCTGGCCTCAGGCGTTGAGCTGTTCGCAGACTGGCGGCCTGGAATGCTTTGATGATGGTAATGAGGCAGCAGCGTCCTTTGGCAACAGTTGGACTTTTCCGGCGTTGAAGCAGCATCGTTTACACACCATGCGCAGCGATCGGAACCACGGGTTCCGATCGCTTACCTTTTCATCAGAATGCTTTCGTTTTCCGGAACAAAACAAAGAATGCTGTTGCCAGACATACTCTGAAATGGTCTTCAGAAATGCCTGAAGCCATTTAAACTATATATCATGGCCCTACACCGTCAGCTGGCCTCCAGGCGCACCATCGCCGGTCCACTATCCGGACCAGACAGGCCGTAGGGCGGCCCCGGTGGCGCCTCCGCCCGGTCTCCGTCCAGTCCGCCGGGCTCCAGACTCCGGGCTCCAGACTCCGGGCTCCAGACTCCGGGCTCCAGACTCCGGGCTCCAGACTCCGGGCTCCAGACTCCGGGCTCCAGACTCCGGGCTCCAGACTCCGGGCCGGCCGGTCCGACCGAGCCCCGGCCGCACCTCTCGCGGGCTCCAGACTCCGGGCCGGCCGGTCCGACCGAGCCCCGGCCGCACCTCTCGCGGGCTCCAGACTCCGGGCCGGCCGGCCGGTCCGAGTCCCGGCCGAGCCCCCGGCCCGCACTCCGCTCGCGGGCTCCAGACTCCGGGCTCCAGACCTCTCGCGGGCTCCAGACTCCGGGCCGGCCGGTCCGACCGAGCCCCGGCCGCACCTCTCGCGGGCTCCAGACTCCGGGCCGGCCGGTCCGACCGAGCCCCGGCCGCACCTCTCGCGGGCTCCAGACTCCGGGCCGGCCGGTCCGACCGAGCCCCGGCCGCACCTCTCGGTGAGGTCAATACTTCAATGGCCGACCGACTCTCCTGAGCTCGGCCGGGCCGCCGGCCGGCCGACCCGCGCCTATCATCCCTCATCTAATTATCCCTGTATCTCCACAATTAAAGCGGCCGCGCGCGGCTCCGCGTCGGCGCGTCGGTCGCCGGGGCCGACGCGGCGGCGGCCGGCCGGCAGTCGTCGTCGGTCGTCGGAAGGAGTCGCGTGGAGACCGCCCGCCGGCCCGCCGCCGCTGCCGCGTCTGCCAGTGGCGACGTCAGGTGAGTGGCTGGCGGCTATGGTGGGCACGCGTCCGGGGCTGAAGGGGCTACTGGGCCACGGAACGCTGTGCTAGTGACAGATCCGCCCATTTGTCATACTGCTTTGATTTATATAAGCTGCAGCAAGCAGTTAGAGCGTATTGCACTAACTCCGTCAGGATGTGACCGGGATACCGCGCTAATACTGAAGACAGAATATGCCGTCTCAGCTCATGGTGTCCCTGTGGTATGCGGCTTTGGCAGAGCACCAGTCAATTTCTGCAGACGCCATTCGACATGTTCACCCTTGTTTCAATGTCTAATTATGCTTCATTTGCCAACTGACATTTAACAATTAACGGACGAATTGTCTTGATGACCTTGCAGAAATAATGGTCCTTGCCATGAGCCACGAGCACAGACGTCACAGATCGCATGCTTTTGCACAAGCAGAAAAAAATATTCGAGCTTGCCCCATTGAGAACACCTGCAGGAGACTTCGTAACGCGTCGCAGTAATACAGTGTGGAGCAACCAATCTTCGAATGTCAACCCCAAAGCTGAAATTATTGTCTGCAAACAAATACGGCGCCGGGCTGCACCTGAGTGAAATTGCCGCCTCGTGGTTCGATTTTCAGTGATCATTTGAAACCACTCGAAGGCTAGTGTGTGCACCGAAATGACCTTCTACTGTTGTAAATGGCATCCATTTCAACACATTTATCGAATCCACTTCGGACATAGCGGCAATGGGACTCTTTCAAGGAAAGTCCTTTTTCTTTAGAGTCGGGGTCTCAGCTTGAACGATGCAAGGCACAAGTGGCTCAGCACTCTTCGTTAAAAGAATCTCAGCTCCTTTAAAATTTAACGTTTTCGTAAAGGTGAATGAATTCCCTGCCCTGTGTTGCCTGGTAAGAGCATTTGTATAAACAGTTTTAGTGCAATAATAGACGAAGAGGAGGCCCACCGGAGTGCCTACGTTAGTGAGCCGGTTTATGACCTGTTATGGTTTCTTTCACCCGCCCTGGTCAACTATATAGCCGTTTGACGGGAGCCCACCATTTGTATATAGACGGGTCGCAGAGTTACCAGTCGCTGTCGTTGTCGCGGCAGTTTGAGTGACGCGAACATCGAATGCCTGTCGCCGGCCGGTTAAATATCCAGCGCCGAGAGTTAATGCGGCGCGATGATGGAATGTTATCAGTTTACAAGAAAGCAGGTTATTAGCGTTTGGGAGGATCTTAGGGCTTTTTGGTATCCTTCGACGCTCTATACACGCGCCTGTGAATATTAGATTATTGATATCCCGCGCAATAATAATGCTTCTAAATATTAGGCTCTTGATATCCTCTGCGATAGCAATGCTTTCGTATAACTTTCCTAACGTATAAAGCTCTATTCTTTCGACTTCGATTACCTAGTCTTTGTTTCATTTGGTTCCATTTTACTTCCGTTTCGGATGGCTTGAACTGTTTGATTTGCATGTGTCTTATCATCTGGATGGATATCACTGATTCAGGTATTAATATACTCGCCAAGACGAACATTCGAGGGCTATTCGCTTCTATCCGAATCCCCCTAACTGGACACTAGTGTGGGAATGGAACTGCATTTTGCAAAATTTGGATCTGCTTTTACATTTTTACGTCTTGACATTTGTAGAATGCCTTTGTAATATTGTTTTTTTACATATCGTTGAAAATGGACATCGCATTTCGATTTGAACACCAAGTCACTCCGCCTATCGACATCTTCACAGGCACAATGACGGTATGGAGAGACACATTTAGAGTGTCCAAAGAAAACAAGCCAAAGAAACGAAATAAAACCCAGCGTGTTGTTCATCACCGGGGCTCTCCACACCTCTCCATCAATGGGCCGTGGATGGGCCGTAGGCGACCTCCATGGGCTTGTCCACGAATTCTTTGATCTCTGCCTTGGAGAGGGGGCAAGTCAACAGCGGCTGATACACGTTGTTCCCAGGTGCAAAGATCCTGTCGCCTGGTGGCGGGGAGGTTGAAGTTGTCGGCATGTACCCCTTGCCTACAGCTGGTGTCCCCCACCTGGCTGTCCCGTCACAGCCCGAGGATCTGCTCCGCCGCCAACCTCCGTCCGTCCATGTGGCTGCTGCACAGGAAACTTTGCGGGGCGGCTTCACTGTGCGAGTACCAGGCTGACCTTCTGACGTGCGGGCTGATCAGGCCCTGTACCGTCTTCTTCTGCAGACATGCTAGCTCTAGCTGCTTAAGGAGGTGGTCCGGGCCGTTCAGGAAGTTGTGCTTCACTTTGGCGTCGAGCCCTACCGGGAAGTAGGCCCCGATGATGAAGTTTGTGACAGGTTGGTAAGGTTCTTTCCTTTGAAGTGATGCCTTCCTCACCCACATCCTCATGAACCGGCCAGCAGTGGCCAACCATCTGCTGTGGCAAACAGGGTCGATTTCCAGCAGGAACTGGTTCCCTGGCATCACCTCGGATCGGATGGCGTTGACCATGCTTCAGGTGTAGCACTTGTCAGTGACCAGTTGTCTAACCTCGCGGCCTACAGTGGATGCCGTCTGCACTGTTGCTGAAATAAAACCTTTGCCCTCCCAGTCCTTTAAGCTATGACATCTCAAGCCTTACACCTGCGGTCATACACAGCAGCACGGATTTCCATAGTTACAAAAATTTGGCATGCAGTTAGTCCTTAATGGACCACTTAGTATAATTAAGGACTCCAACAACAGGGCGGTATGAGTCTTTTTGTTTGTCAGTGTGACAGGAGATCATCGGACTTGTATGAGCACTGATCTTGTATGAATGTTTTGGAATTGGAGTTAGCTATTGGTACATCGTTGCTTTTGGATACCAGATTCGAGTTCAGCGGCTGGTTTCACCCTGTCAGCATGAAACCTCATTTAGACAGGATTTCTCGGGCGCCCAACTTGAGGCCAACACTTTGGCCTGACCTGGCTCATGGCATAAGCATCCATGTTTAGCATATGATGTGTCGTTAGCTTTGTAAGACATTGGAAACATTTCTGCAAGCAGGGGCGTAATTTTACCTTTGGTATGGAACTTTCCATGCGAAAGGGAATCATTGGTGTATAATTCCATACTAGTATCTTGACCAGCCCATGTGTTTCCTTGCTTTATGATATACAGTACTTTAAGTACGTGATCAGTGCCGCATTTTAGGGTTCGACAGTTTTGTTTTTCCAAAACGAAATTTGTCCCGATTCTTCACTCATGCTTCAAGGGTTTTCCATGCCATTGCAATCATCGTTCTCGTACAGTTTACAACACGTGAAAAAAACAACACGAAAAATAGAACATGTGAAAATACCGATTTTGGCTAAAGAATGACCTTTCACCTCGACTGGAAGCTCAGCCAACGGCCCTAGACGTAGATTATTGGTGTCAATTGAAAGCTCTGGTGATGAGTAATACACTGGTTTTTGTTTCGTTTCTTTAGCTTATTTTGTTTGGGAGCCGTACATGTGTCTCTCCATATCGTCATTGCGGCTTTGAGGACGGCGAAATGCGGGGTGACTGTGGGTGTTCCAATCGGAAGGCGATGTCCGTTTTAAACGATATGCAAAAAACAATATTGTGGAGGTAGTCTAGTAAAAAAGATTCAGATCCTGCAAAAGTGTACTTTCACTTCACCCTTCTAGGCACTCCTGCCTGCCGTTGAATTGATTCTCCTCAATTGTCACCCTGACTGAGATCCTCTTACTGAAGACCCTTGGTTGAACATCCCTACATGCCTACCCTGTCTGATGACCCCTAATTTCAATCCTAGATTGAACATCCCGACCATTGGGAATATTCGATCGGAGCGCCAGGTCTGGCTGCGTTTAGTGTGGAACGTCCAGCGAGGGACGTCCAGTTTGGTTATCAGTTCGGAGGCTCTCCATGTTCAAGACGTCGTTCCACGTTCCAGATCTGCGCTGGAATGCTACTGTCCAGTGCAGTATAAATGTCTTTTGTTCTGTGAGGAGACGGTGGTATCTAGAATAAACTACATCTAAATGCCAAGTTGTCGTGAATGTTTACGAAACGCATTGTCTGACAGACACATTTGTTTTAGCCTTTCTAATGTGTTCGTCATTGATCGAATCCATTTTTTTCTCCGCCGATGTGTTGCAGTTTGCTAGCCTCTTGGATGTGTTTGTGGTCATACCCCATTTGTAACGTTGAAGAACGTGGCAACCAAAGGCCTATCCAGACCTTACAGAACCCTGACAAAGTCCAGATCTTGGTCGCTGGGAAATAAGACTGACTTCAGGAATTGATTTCCTCTGGAGAACCGTGTGTCCCGCCTCTATGACTGGCTTCATTGCCATGGTCGGTAAATAGGCTGCACTAAAAATGCACACATAGTCATTGACTGGCCTCTCTTCGGTTCTACGAGGGCACAGTGTCTGAAAGTTCCTTTTAAGAAAAACTTTGGTGTTCTTTTCCACTACGGTATCGCATGGGATATTCACGCATCTACCCTCGAGTACAAATGCCACGGTATTCTCTTCACGCTGCGTGACCGTGCAACATGTTGCCAATGAAATTCGGTAAACTATCCGGCTTTATAAAAAAACGGTTTATTCCGTTCCTTTTGCAAAATGCATTCGCACTGGACCAGGAAAGTGGAAAACACATATTTGACCTCAGATGACCTAACATGAGGTTAGGGGTTCTCCATATTAGACTTTCAGGTCATGACGATATGCAAAGCAAGTCCAGGTCATCACGTTATGACGCCATTAAGAGATGACCTAAGACGACCTCGTTTCTGGCCAGTATGTACACAGCTGATGTAGGAAAAGGTACTTAAAAGCGTTCAAGGGGCTTCGCTTACTCATTTGAGAAATATCTAAGAAATGCGCTGGGGAAGGACGCTTTAGCCTCTTCAGTCAATGGCGGGTTAATGCCTTGGTCTTATCGTGCGTTCTCTGTTCTCTGTTAAAATATTCGATTGTTCACCAACAAACTTGCATCTCCTTCGAAAGAGCATGAAGGTTCTTCTCGTTGCCGTTTCACACATAATCGATCATAAATCTGTTGTGCGAGCGTGACACTTTTTTGGTCCTCCGGGCGCAAGAACGTGGGCAAACAGATCCCGTCTCCTGCCCGAAGTCGTTGAGCGATGTGATGTTTTACCTACCGAAACTCGCAACACAACAATTTGTCAGTCGCCACCAGAAGTTCGATAAGCATATCACAAGTGCGACAACACATGCACTAAATCGACTGTCCCTGGCTTCATAGGCAATGACCAAATGGCGTAGTAGAAGGCAGAACATATCAGTCTTATTCGTCGCAAGAATAAGACGTCTTGATGCGACACGTACAACGAAGCTTATTGCGTAGAAAACTGGGACTATTTTCCTTAAGCATCCTCAGATCTTTAGGCCTTTGATCCCGGAAGTCTATTTCAGCTACCAAAACGAGCCTTTTTTGGGAAACCAGAAATAATACATTCCGTACTGAAAACAAGAAGGTGGAACGCTTTCCAAATGGTTGGCGGGATATTGCACCTAGGAATATGATGACGGAGAACCGGATTTGGGGAGAAGGCATCGGTTTCAATCTCCAAGCAAATTCGTAGGTGGTCATCTGATGTGATAGTACATCTCATTTTTAGCTTTAAAATTCAAAGACCTGATCTATTCCGATGACTTGGAATTATTGTGCTGTTCACACTGTCACACAGCTTGTTATAGGCAAGTGTTTCTGTTCCAGTACATCCACTACTACCAAGATATAACTTTCATTCACGAAAGCTGAGCTTTATTGCACTGAAAGCTGTTCTTATGCCACATTTAAGAACACCACAAACAAAAAGCGTGCCCCTTAACGCTCAGCAGCATTGGAGCAAATTCTGCCACTTTTCATGGATATCTTAAGAACAAAGTAACGCAGAAGGCTGTTTTTGTCTTATCTGTAACTGGAAACCGACCTTTTAGCTAGAATGAAACTAAAACTTCCGCACATTTCAGCATACATGGCCATTATTGAAGTTGAGAAATCTGTGAGGTGACATTCATGGACAACAAAACTTCACGGTCATTCGACGGTAACAACTTTATTTGAAAACCTTGAGGAATGAGACTTGCCACTTGCGTGTACGGCATGCTGTTGACAAGGCAAAGCTTACTGAAGCTCAGCCATGGTCGCTTCAGATCACAACTATGTAGGAAGCTTTGACAGACTATCGGCCAAACAGCCGTCGGTGCCGTATTCCAGTCATTCCCTAAAATAGTTGTTATACATGTTGAGCACTATTTCTTCTGGACCGAAGAAGACCAGAGGAAGCTTTTTAAGCCATGTCTAATTCGGGCAAGTTAGTTACAGGACGAAATATTGTGGCTCAAATATAAATCAAGCAAAACCGCCATTAGAAGCGATTCTACCCGTGATCTAACATTACCGTTGATAAATTTATGGTCTACTAATTTTTCATGCATTGTTATTATTGTTATTCATCTTCACGCATCGCAACTCTGCTTTTGTTATCGCTCTCGAGACTATGATTCTGGAATCCAGTGCGTCAACTTGCATGGAATAAATTTCACTGGAGCCTCCATCGTTCCTGACGTCTTTGTGCCTTCAGTTATTTAGGAGATCATAATGGCGTAGATGGTATGTACTCTCCAATGTGAGCAATTCTCAGAGGCCCCACTGTGCATGATTAAGAATCAAGTCTCTTTCGTCGGAAACCGCTTTTCCGTCTGACCAGCGGCGAAGTCAGGCTTTTCGTAAGAGGCTGTCCATGCTTACCGTTTATTGGCAACATAGAGGAATCTACCTTACAGGACATCTCGCCTAGAGGCTTTGAAATGAAATTAAATTACCTAGTGATTTTAGGAGATTGTTGTCTTTTCAGCAAACCATTTGACTTAACAGCGGATTTTTGGAAACATCTGGTAATAAGCGGATCAACTGACCTCTTAGACCTGCCCTTCCCCCCGGCTACGCTGCTGCGTTTGGCCTTTGGTTTATGAGGAATTTACCTTTCTTTAGTGTAGCCTCGCAGTATAGCCACATTTTGATTGAGCTGAAACATTTTGCCCCACTTTCCGTCTCGCTAATTATGTTAAGAACTAAAATGCAGAGAAAGAAATCGAGACCAAAGCAACAACGATTCCCATCGGCATCAGCTAAACCCCAAGCGCATACATAAAAACAGTCCCAAGAGCATCGTTGTTGGATCTCACCAAACTCACCTAAAAGAAAAAAGTAAAGGAAACAGTGGAAACACCAGCAAAAATAAAAACGATTGCACCACTTTAATGTCAAATTCTTTGAAACAATGTCCGCCCGATAAAAACTTTCCCAACTGTCGATGGTAGTGAGTCATATCCTGACATGGAAGTTGCCAGTAACGCTACCCCATAATCAAGAAAGAATCACGCAACGTAGTATTCTGGGAAGTCATGTCAGGCTGATATCAAGCTCTCGACTAAAAATATTCCTTCGAACAAGACCTAAAACCCTTAATGTCTGCATGGACTGGGCGCACCACACGAGGGCTGACACACGCAGACTTTGATATCGATGGCGAGGTCTTGATGGCACTTTGGAAATCCTAAGCGTTAAGACGCAAAATATATGTAAAATGTATGACATATACACTCACTTTTGTTAAGCATAGCATCATTACATTAACTAAGATAAAACTGTGTATCAAAGACACGGCGCAGGTTTGAGTAATTCAGGCCGTAAGTCAGCGATCACAGAACCATATACCTGGACGACAAATCCAAATGCTCCCCTTGTTTTAAGGAAACCGCCACCATCTTAGCCACGTCTTAAATGTCATATGCTCACAGAAACACGGACAAATATATATAAATATACCCCGGCCCCGACGGGGGCGGTTGACCCCCAATCGGGCCAATAGTTGAGGTTTTTTCTAGGATTGCGACAGAACAAACGAACACAGCGCCATGAAACTTCGTACCTTTTTCTTGGTCATATTTACGCCTTGTGTCAAAGTTTTGACCTCAGGTCAAGTCAGGTGCATGACCTAGGTCAGCTCAAACGGACCGATGTCCAAAAAAGTTTGACGCCCCGTAACTTTTCGGAAAATAATATACCACAAAAGAACTTTCAGGGATTAGAGATCTTGATAAATGCAATAAATCTGCTATCTCAGATTTTTGGAATTTTCCGGGTCATTGACCTAAGGTCAAGCCCATTTTTAGCACATGTCGTTTTTTTCGGAAATTGGCGAAATTTTTCGGAACGTTTTTAGTATGGAGTGATGCAGATATCTAGTTACCATAAATGGATTAAGTATCAATGGCTTTCAGCCATTGACCTGAGGTCAGGTCACGAGTAACTGTTGTGAGCCAGAATGTACCACCGACAAAATCAGCAAGGAATTACTCAGAACGGGCAGAAAGTGGAAGAACTGGCTTGCATAGATGCGGGTAATACCAAGAACCTCAAAAAGTAAAAAACTGCATATTTTGGAAAAAACAAACTTTCACGAATAAAGCTCAGCCAAATGTGTAGATTGGTAACTAATGAATTTTTCCAATATTTAAGCAGGAGAAACCATCACAAGAACCACAAAGATCAATAAAATTTACGCGAATGGACTTATGTAGTTAAAATAAAGGATCGCTAAAATCAGTGCCCATTAATTTCTTACTGCGTTCGGTTGCGGCGCCCGCCGACAACCGGCGTGGGAATTACTGTGTCTGTAACTCAACGTTACGAGGTATACATTGAACGAATCTGAGATATTAGACGTGTATCGGCATCTGCGGACCTTTACCTGTGCGTTAATGCCTTTTCCTATGCGTTATGAGTCACAGCCCTTGAGATTCAGGCCGTTTCTCGGTTCATGCAGTCGACTATGAAAAAAACATATATAGGGCGTAAATGGCTTACATATTATCCAAAACTAAAAATGAGACCAGTTTCGAGCTCTACCTATGAGACCTGTCACGAGCTTTCCAACGGTTTGCTTAGTTTCATCGTGCCACCAACCGTTAGTGAGTTAGAGGGGGGCGGTCAGCCCCCCCCCCCGGTCGAGCGTGATCGCCGCCGACCCACGTCCGGGCGTGGGATATATATATACATATAGGATTTTAGCAGCAGCATTTCTTTACACAACTTCCTGCACGCACTTTCAGAAAAGATAACTTGTCGATGGGATTCGGTTTGACAATTCCACATAAGTCAAGACTTCAGATCAAGTTTCAAAAGTTTAAGTGGTCGGCTGCTGCCGTGGCACAAAATACGATCGTAGCTGGAGCAGATGCAACACTGCTGTAATGCAGCAGGGTCCATTGTTTGAGCGTTGTCCTGGCACATTGGAGAGAACTCAGGTGGTTTCCGAAGCCCGGGATTAAATAACGCCATTGTCCCGACGGTGTCCACTTTGTCCGACTTTATAGCCTGATTCCGTCTTGACAGCAAAGATCACTTTCCATTACTTTATTTTCAAGTCCGACTCCGAGACCTACGCTCGTCCGTCTGGTTTAGACTATCTAAATCTCTTTTTTATATTGAACTGCAGTTGCCTGTGGTTATTCGCATCCATTTAGATAGTTATTAGGCTTCGTGCGACTTTTCGTCACTCCTTTCTCCCACTAAACGGCCTCTTTTCTTTTCGTGATGCATTCGCAAACATTATTTACTTTTATTTTCTTAGAATGTTAACCTCGGCAGTTAACACAGTTTTCAACAATATAGTCAGATTTACATCGTGTAAATTTAGTTGTTTACGTGCTCCCACACAGACAGACTCCGCCTCCGGGCAGACCGGTGTACTGTAGTATCATCACATTGCAGTATCTGGGGCACAGTTCCCCTTGGAGGCCTACCACATATAACAGAAGTCCGCTATATCTGTCTCGTTCACCGTCAGGCAGGCTTGAAATTGGTGTTGTTTGAACTCTGAGTTGGGAACCAAATATAGTCCACAGCCACGGTATGTTTGTTAGTACCGACATGCCAGCGAGCAGTACTCACAGCCACTGGCTGGCCACACGATTCGTCTGCTAAACACTCTACAAACTATTCAGCTTACTGGACGCAGCAGTAGACTCAGTTCGAGAAAATCGGCAGCCTGCACAGTCACACTCCAGCCGGTCACTCGTAAGTCACTCGCCACCACCGTCAGTCAGCGGCTCGATCAGTCTGCATGATTCAGAGCTGGTTCTGGCGCGCTCCAAGGCCGTGAGCTCTCGACGCAGAGGGTGTGAACTGATTAGCTTCATTATGAAATTATAACGCCGGAATTAGGCCGGGAAATTTATGTTGACACGGGCCAATTGGGCGGCCCGGCTCGGCGCCGGCCGCCGGGTCTGCAGGGGCCAGATCAGAGCGCATTACGCCGGCGTGATAACTCCGGTTCGAGCCGCGCTTCGCGCCCCTTGTAAAGCGCCCGGCCGGCGGGCGGGATCACCGACAGGCGATCTGAATTTCGCCGCGGAAGGAATGCGCTCGCCGAGATTGGCTCCGACAAATTGAATTCGCCGCCCGGCGAGCAGAGCGCCGCTCTCGTCTCAGGTCGTATATCCGGCGTGCAGCGGCCACCGCGGCCGGAGCCGCCCTCCGCCGCCCGGCGCTCGACCGGGAGAGTCGGATGAATGTGACGATCAGAGGTTCCGGCGGGTGGGTGGAAAACCTCCGGCGGCGCTGGTGTCGTGACTTCACAGACCTGTCCCTGAGAGACCTATGACAGTGCTGATTGCAGCAATGCTGGCGGCACACTAAGAAATGTGCAATATCGCCGAATATCACGTATATCTGATCTTTGACGCCTAAACGCACATTATGTAATCTCAAGGAGATTTCAGAAATATCCTTTGTCGACGACTGAGCGCCAATCAACCCAGGACCCAAAAGCGACTGTGACGAAATATCATTGCGATTTCAATTTGCAGTACACGGAACAAAACTGCCATTCATCATAGGAGCTTAGCAACTTTAGTGCAACACAACTTTAGTAAAATATGTTGTATTTTTTTGGGCTAACCTATTTTCTTTGTTTAATCCCCCACCCATTAATAGGTAGGCAGGAGTGCCCATGGATGCACGTGTGACTCAGTTACTTTAAATATCGTGGTTTCTACACTTCTTCAAGAATCACTTAGGGTCATACCACTTCCCGCTATTTTTTTCTATGTCTACTCCCGCCACCGATGACAGTTACTGATGGGCCTCGCGAATCGGGCAAGCAGATAACAAGCTAGTAACGCCGCCCAGTTCGCGAGGAGTACCATGTTTGGGTATGAGATGGGATTAGTTAAGTTTTAGTACAGCAAGGTTTAGGGTTATCTTCAGTACAGAATGCAGCCGATCAATCACTTTGGCCATTCCATTAAGTGGTTTGTGTGGCTCCGTCATTCTGCCATCGCATGATAACTTTGTGTACACGGCTCCTTTTCTACAGGCCTGGTAGGCTTACCAGTATCTTTTACATCTAAATGATAAGTGATGGCACAACAGGCAAATGGAATAAAACAGAGCAAAAAATCAAGAATTGCACACAACAGTGATTGTACAGATCATGGTATGCTGGCAGGGACGGATCCAGGATTTTGCCGGGGTGAGGGGCAATGCTTTTAGTGCGTCAAAACAAAATTGTCGAGGCGCCACAATCGCACTGAAAAGTGCCAAAATGGCACCATAAAGGCAGCGAATTTGCACCGTAAGGGTGCGAAATTCGGTCGTAATAATGCTTAAAGTACACGAAACGTTCAACTGTATGTGACAGAGTGCGTCAAAATGGCTGAAAAAGGCGTTTTGACTCGTCTGCGCTCGCAAGCGGAATGCCCATGAAATTTTTGGGCATGTTATATTATATACACACACCACTATTGATGATTGCTAGGCGTTACAAGGGTGCCTTTTTAGCCGAAGAGCGTGAGCATTCTATCAGAAAAGCGCATGATGCCACCAGTGCGCCCTTTAACGATAGGGTGCCTTTGTATCTACAGAAGAAACTCGTGCGTGAAAAACTGAACCAACCACCAGCCTGATCGTAAGGCGTGGCTTTGTGTCGCTGTGTCACAATGGAGCCATTCTAAAAAAGAGTGCGTATTACGAAAACGATGGTGATGCTTCCATGTTACCTCGGCGTTGTGTTGGACGGTAAAATGTCATAGTCCTTCACCAGCTTGGCTTTGTGTCTTCGGGGAGCCTTTTGAACGAGAGGGCTTCTAGACACCGTCCCAGAGATGTCTCCTTGGTGTCACAGGAGCGCATTTTAAATAACGGGGCGCCCATACTCCATCACAGGGGTGCACTCTAGGTGTACAAGAGCGTTTTTTTTTAACGACAAGGTGCCAATACTCCATCGCAGAGGCGCCTCGTTGGCGCTACAGGGACACTTTTCGAACCACAGGAGCACAAATGCTGCAACATAGAGGCCTTTTCATTGCGGGAGGAGGGGTTGCCCTTACAAAGAACAGAGCACCTTTTGAATACTACGCCATCAGAACGGCCCCCTGTGTTATATGGGGAGCCGTTATCGCCGTTATATGGGGAGCCGTTGTATCGTTACAAACGAAAACGTCATCCACGTGCCACGACGCAGCGCCTCCTCGTCAGCTGGGCGCCGTTTTGAGAGCGCCGTGCCCATCACAGATACTTCTCCTTCGTTTCACAGGGGTGCCTCTTCAACGCCAGGGCACCCATATGCATTATCGCAAGGGCGTCTCTGTGTCCTCTATGCCCTATCTGTGCCACATGAGCCTGTGCTAACGGCACCTTTTAAGGACTGTGGTCACATGAGCTATGTATATTATGGCCACTTCCTCCATGCCACAGGAGCATCGTTTTAATATCAGGGCGTTTACGTCCCACCACAAGGCAGCGCGAAGGCACATGTGTGCTTTTTAACGATAGAGTGCCTTTGTATACACGGACAACATTCGTCCGCGAATGGCCTACATGTAGCCTACATACGCACATACTCGGCTTACGGCCTCCGCCTACGCGAATGGCAATAAGCCGCCTTCGGCAGCTTATGGCCCTTCGCTGAAGGCGGAGGGCGGGTGTAAGGGCGACCTTATACCATTTTGGCGCCCTAACCCGCCCTCAGCGCGTAAGGGCGCCAAAATGCCAAAGGAGAGGGAGGGGGTGCTCGCCTAACGGAAGCGTTTTAAGAATTGTGGTCACATGAGCTATGTTATGGCCACTCCCTCGATGCCACGAGCCAGGAGCATTGTTTTATTTTATTAAAACGATGCCAGGAGCATCGTTTTAATAAAATATATCTATATACATGCATACACACACACACACACACACATATATATATATATATATATATATATATATATATATATATGTATGTATATATATAAGCCAGGAATCCCCTTGGATCCGTCCCTTTGCGCAGATGGTGCGGAATCAGCTTCCATGTGAGGAGTGATGTCTGGTGGATAAGGAGCCGGACGACCAAATCCGATGTGTGACAGGAGCTTTGTTCAAGTCTCAGAAAGGCACCTGTACGGGGCCACAGATCAGAAGGGTCAGCTGGCTTCTGGCGGCCGTGTCATGGGGTCGCACATCACCATGCAACCTTTCAGCGACATCTGATTCGATGCCTCTGGCAAAACTGTTCTATCTGGTGGGTGTAACAAGTGGGCACTTGGGTAACATCGCTAGGATCATCGTAGCCAAACAACACACACACACACACACACACACACACACATATATATATATATATATATATATATATATATATATATATATATATATGTGGTCATATCGTTTCGGATGCTGGTAATATTTCCCATAGGTTATGGATAGAGCACTTCTGTTTCAAAGGCAGCTCTCTCTCTCTCTCTCTCTCTCTATATATATACTGGATTTCTGTAGCTCTTTATTTTATAGATAAAAAAATCGATAAGAAATAAAACAGTGTCTTCGGTTAAAAAAGAGGTGGCTGAACCCGCGGAGAAACTCATATTTGGAGGAGGTTAGGTTCTCCAGTCTTCGGTCCGGCGCTACCAAATATTTATACAAAATAACAACATTGTTTGTATATGATAAACTCTAACAGGCCGCTTTCTTGTGGAACGTAGCCTTTCTGCATAAATCCAGATCTCTAATCGGCTGCCATATCTGTTAATGATGGAACTGAAATCAACATTCTCATGCATTAAAGAATATCTTGCGCAACTTTTTTCAGTTATACACCAAAATACCGGGAGTATGAATATGGACCTCTGTCTTTGCCGACAAAGTAAAAAGGATCACAGAGTATTTTGCCCATGATTGTAAAGGTGGCTTGGCTTGGGTTGGCTGGCCATGGCTTCTGTTGCTTAGCTGCCAATACACCCAGTCTAGCTTTCTGTTTATACACGGTAACCTAGAATATTCCATTTCTATGTAAGTCAATATTCTAATTCGTTAGCAAATGTTCTACGCAGTACTTTCTTCAACAAAAGTAAAAGTGTCGGGGGACGAACATAGACCACTGCCTTCGCCGGCAAAACAGGAAGGCTCACAGAGTACTTTGCCCGCGATTCTGAAGGTCGCTCGCCATAGCTTGTCGTGCTGCTGAGGTGCCAATATACCCAGTCTAGCCCGCGATATCAGGCGACTCGCCTGGAGGGTTCATCTTCATCGAAAGCCCGGAGCGTCGACGCCGCCAATCTCGAGCTGCCTCAGGGTGTCGCGGGCATGAGCCCGACATCTCACTTCAATCAAACCTAAATGACACAGGGAATAGACTTTCAAGACCGCAGTAACCCATGCTACGCCGCCAGCCGTCTTGCAGAGCTGACGCCATATGTTGCATGCATTTAGAGTGCATGGGCCGATTTGGTCTCGGCGGCGTTAGGAGTTGACGTTGGGTGGGTAAAACTGCCATTCATGGTTGAAAAATCGTATATTAGATGCTCGCAGTCCCCACATTTCAACGGCGCAGATGCCATACCTAGCGTAGGAGACTGTGACGAACCTACCACGGTCTGCCTTAAACGGTCCGGGCAAAGTTCACCCAGGCTCCGTACGGCTCCGTACACCCCACGAGAGCATCGGAAATTAGCTCGTTGTTGCGATGTTTGGTGAGGAAAATTACGGAACCGTTTCTTTTTCGCTCCGAGTGCGCTGCGAACAGGCAACTCGCGTCGGAACTTCAGGGATCGGTGGTGGTCTGATGCTTGTTCGGGAAAAGTTGCGCTTGCCCAGACGAAGGTCTAGGACTTTAGAAGAGCACCGTCATGTAACTGTGACATTGGTTTGTTCCGTACACGCGTTGCGCTGTGAAAGGTCAAACAACTGACATGAGTTTATCAAGATTTTAGCGATGTATTCAGTTCTTTCACCTATCACTCACATGACTGTTGGCTGATTTCGTTAAGACTTGCAGAAGCGGAGGGGCCCCTGTGTGCTTCTTTAGATAGGCGACTTCAACCACATCTTTGGGTCCTTGCGATCCATGTTTGGTTCATGCTGTAGCATTCTCTTCAATCGCAAACTGTCTGTTTGCTTCCGAACGTATAATCAAATTCCAAAGTCCAGTCGTTGTCAAGGATTGTAGTGCTTCTTGGACACTGTGAAGAAACACTGCATAATACTGTAGAGCTGTCTTGATCCCGCAGGCTTCAAACGACAGCTTGGCGCTGCTTCCATTTCCGGCCGTAAAACCTCACCAGTCAACTAAATAGCCATAGTGGGTTCAACCATTGAGTGCCACGTCTTCATATCCTGCAACAATGCCAGAAAGACCGTCGACTCGACCCTCTCGCATTTTGGGAGTCCGAAAGAACTTGGAAAACGATTCTGGGGCTAACTTCTTCGCCTCGTGGCTCAGAAGCAGAAGTGGTCTGGAGGCTGTGCGTACTGAGTCTGATCCATGTGGAAGTGAAAGGCACCCACTGCTATAAATTGCAAAGAGGATTCATAGTTAGACTACGGCACCTGGAATCGCATTTATTCAGAATCTTCTCATAAATCACAAAGCCAAGCCATTTTGAATTAGTAACCTCATTTTTGTTGAAAACAAATAACGTATTTATTTATTAACTCCTTTGATTTGGCATTCTGTTATACGTCATTTCACAGGGCACCCTACCCCCGGTTTCATGTATATAATTTTTACCAGTTACGATAGGCATACCAAACTCTTCCAAGCCTTAGTACTCCCCACAGCTGTACTGCGTTTACTCTAAGTGTCTCACTATTCAGTTTCATCTCTGTGGTGATAAACGTCGGGAACCGTTCCCTTTTGACGGGACATTGCAAGCAGAATTAAACTTTTAAGCAGGACGATTTACGAGGACCGCGGTACTGAAAGCGCCCGGCCTAAAGTGGTCACGGCCGGCCATGACCTGGCCTCTGACGGATATTGAGTCGGCTCTGACCGTGACGCCGGCTAAATCCGAGCCCACTCGCCGCGGTCCAGCAGCCAAATCGGCCAGGCGGCGTGCACTGCGCAGAAGAACGCCCGAGGGCGTTCTCAGGGCGCTCCGTGCGAGCGTCGGCACGGCTCTGCGGCGCCGGCCGTAGCGCCGCCCCGACCCGGCGCCTGATCATTTATTCAGCACCTCTTGCCTCCAGCGACAGCGGCAGCCAGCTGACGTCGGCGCCGGCGCCAATGTCGTAAAATCGCCCCATATGGCTGGTGACATTACGCATTCCCTTTGTTGCAGATTCGAGGCGGCCCGTAAAGCTAGGAGGACGTGAGCAATCGTCGAGCCGGCGGCGTCTCCTCTCCCGGCCCCGTGGCAAATGGCGCGCGTCTGGCGGCGAAAAACGACGCGCCGGGACTGCCGCTGACCGCGCCCGCGGCACGCCCGTCCGGCCGCGGTGCTTTTTCCGGCGCGATGTCCGTCCGTTCGTTAGCGGGCCCGACAGCAGCGACAGCGGCGGCGACAGCGCCGGCCGGCCGGCGGGTTCACTGACCGGCGCCATGGCTGGGCTGGGCGCGGCCGGCCGGCTCGCGCTGGCGGCGCTGCTCGCCGCACTGGCCGCCGCCGGGGCCGACAACGGCACCGCCTGCCAGTGGACGCGGCAGCCGGCGGCCGTCGCCTGCCACTGGCGGCTGATCGAAGCCGACTCGGCGGTGGTCGGCGCCGATGGCCACCCGCTGGCGGCGCGGGTGACGGCGGCGGCGGTCAGCTGCAGCGGGCGGCACTTCTTCCTGAGCCGACCCGGCGCCGACACGTTCGCCGGCCTGCGGCCAGCTGCGCCGCCTGCGGCTGCACAACTGTAAGCTGGACCAGCTGCCGGCCGCGGCGCTGGCGCCGCTCGCCGAGCTCCGCGAGCTCACCGTCCGCACCGGCAACGCCGAGTGGGGCTCGCGGCGGCTGCGAATTCCGGAGCGCGCCCTCGCCAAGTTGCGCCACTTACGGAAATTGGAGCTCAGCTTCAACGGCATACAAAAACTGGGCGCCGACGTGCTGTGCGGCGCGCCGAGCCTGCACCAGCTCAGCCTGGCGCACAACGCGCTCACGCTGTGCCAGGTCGGGCTGGACGGCTGCGCCAGCAAGCTGCACCACCTCGACCTGTCGCACAATCGGATCGGCGACGTGCCGGCCGGCTGCCTGTCCGGCCTGCGACACCTGCGCTCGCTGCGGCTCGGCCACAACCAGATCCGCGCCATCGGGGCGTCGGCGTTCTCTGCGTTGCCGCACCTCCGCGCGCTGACAATCGAATCGAGCGGCATCCATCACGTGGCGGCGACGGCGTTCGCCGAAAACGCCGAGCTGAGGAGCCTCGAGCTGCAGGGTAATCAGATCGAACGGCTCCCCGAAGCGTCGTTGCGCGGCCTGCGCCACCTGACGCTGCTCAACCTGTCCGGTAACGCGCTGGGCGGCGGCGGCGGCGGCGGCGTGTCGGTGCGCGGCGCGCTGCGTCTCACCGTGCTTGATCTGTCGCACAACGCGCTGACGGCGCCGCCCGACCTCGGCGACCTCTTCAGTCTGCAGGCGCTCAACCTGTCGCACAACCGGATCAGCGCCGTCGCCGGCCGGCTGGCGGCGCTCGTCAACCTCGGCACGCTCGACCTCACGGCCAACCGGCTGCGCCATCTGCCGGCGCTGGCGCTGCGCGGCCTCACGCAGCTCAGGCTGGCCGACAATCGGCTGGAGACGGTAGCGGCCGCCGCGCTGGCCGGCTGCCCGGCGCTGCGCAGTCTCGACCTGGCGCGCAACCGCCTGCCGGCCGTGCCGACCACCGTCTACCAGCTGCAGTACCTGGAACAGCTGGGCCTGGCCGGCAACCGGCTACGCAGGGTGGCGCCGGCGCCCGGCCGGGAGGGTCTGGCGCACGGCCGCGGCGGCCTGGCCAGCCTGCGTCGCCTCGATCTGTCGCGCAACGCCATCGGCGCCATCCAGGCCAGCGATCTGCTGCCGATGTGGAACGTACGTTTGCTGGATCTCAGCGACAACAACATCTCTAGCGTGGCCGTGGGGACGTTTCAGAAGCTTGGCGCCATTGAAACGCTGCGGCTCGCGCGGAATCAGATAGCCGAGATCGGCCAGCTCTTCATGGCGGTGAAAACGCTACGCCATCTTGATTTGTCGCACAACAAAATATCCCATTTCGACTTGGCGATGATTCCCCGGGAGCTGAGGTTTTTAGATTTGGGCTTCAATAATCTTTCTGCGCTGGATAACTATTTCGACGTGGAAAACACCATCGATCTGGAGGTTCTGAATCTGACAAATAACGCAATAAGAACGCTGACGGCCGGCGTCGTGCCGGCGCGGCTGCGAGAGCTGGTCGCCAGTCACAACAACATTTCGGACGTGGCGAACGACGCTTTCGTCAACAAGACCAGCCTCTCGCTGATCAACCTCAGCTCCAACCGGATCCGCCATCTGAACGACTTCTCGCTGAAGAACCGCTCGCTGAGGCTGGGCGGCAACCCGATCCTGTGCGACTGCTCCATGGAGTGGCTGCTGACGGGCACGACGCGCATCGTCGACAAGCACGACATCACGTGTCACGTGCTGGACAGCCGGCGGCCGGCGCTTTCGGCGCTGTCCGCCATGACGCCGTCCCGCTTCCTCTGCGGCTACGAGACGCACTGCTTCGCGCTCTGCCACTGCTGCGAGTACGACGCGTGCGACTGCGAGATGGCCTGTCCGGACGGCTGCTCCTGCTTCCACGACCTGCTGTGGAACGTCAACACGGTGGACTGCTCGCACCAGAACCACTCGCACATTCCGCAGCCGATGCCCATGGACGCCACGGACGTCTATCTGGACGGCAACGCCATCGTTTCGCTGGGAAATCACGTCCTCATCGGGCGGAAATATATGAGGCGGTTGTACCTAAATAATTCCGACATCGACGCGGTGGATAATAAAACATTCAACGGCCTTACGGGGCTGCATGAGCTGTACCTGCAGGAGAACCACATCCACACGCTTGTCGGCTACGAGTTCGAGGGCCTGACCAGCCTGCAGCGCCTCTTTCTGCACAGCAACCGGATCGCCTGGCTGAATGCGAGCGTGTTCGAGCCGCTGCTGCGGCTGCGCGAGCTCACGCTGCACGACAACCGGCTGGCGGAGCTGGCCCAGTGGCCGTTCGCACAGAACGACGCGCTGGAGCTGGTGACGCTGTCCGGGAACCGCTGGAGCTGCCGCTGCGAGACGGCGCGCCGCCTCCGGCACTGGCTGATCGCCAACGTGGACCTGGTGCCGGACGCCGGCCGACTGGTCTGCCGCGAGCCGGAGCCGGCCGGCGGCGGCTGGCCGCTGCTCGGCGGCGGCCAGGAGGACTGCCGCCAGCTGCCGGCGGCGGTACGCGCCGACCGCGGCGACGTGTACCTCTCGCTGTCGCTGTTCGTCGTCTGCGCCGGCGCCGTGCTGCTGGTGCTGACGGCCGCGGCGCTCGTCTTCCGGCGACAGATCCGGCTGTTCCTCTTCACCGAGTTCGACGTGCGCCTGGGTGAGGCCGACGACGGCGAGGGCAGCCTGTTCGACGTGTTCGTCAGCTACGGCTCAAAGGACGGGCAGCTGGCCGGCCGGCTGGTGGCCGAGCTCGAGACGGGCCACCCGCCGCTGCGCTGCTGCGTCCTGCGCCGTGACGTGCCGCCGCGACCAGACGCCATCCGGCGCGCGGCCGCCGCCAGCCGCCGCGTGCTGCTCGTCGTCACGCAGAACTTCCTCGACAACGAGTGGTGCCACTTCGACTTCAAGCTGGCGCACACGGACGCCGTCGTCAGTGGCCGGCGGCGGCTGGTCGTCGCCTGCGAAGCCCGCCTGCCCGACGCCGACACCGACCCCGAGATGGCGCTGCTGCTGCGTGCGCACCCAGTCATCCGCTGGGGCGAGAAGCGCTTCTGGCGCGCGCTGCGCTTCGAGCTCCCGCGGCCGCGCGCGGCGCCGGAGCCGTCCAAGCCGTGGTGGCGGCGCTGGCGGCTGCCGGGCCGCGCGCCGGCCGGTGGCGCCCGCCTCACGCGCTCCAGCAGCTCGTCCGTGCTGTGCGACCCCAGCGACCGCTCCTCCGTGGAGCGGGCCGCGCCCGTCTGCGTGAAAACGCCCGTCTCCAGCGACGTGCCCAGCCTGTTTGTTGAGAAGTATGATAACTCGCGCGTTTACTACACCATAGACTTTCACGGGGACGCGGCCGGCCGCGCGGCCAGTCCCTCCGCCGTCCGCCACGCCACCCTGCACACGTACCAGAACAGCAGTGATGTGGCCGGGGTGCCACAGGAAGCTCTTCGGTCCGGCGAGGGCAAGCTAGAGGAGCCGGGCCTGGCCGGCGGGCCCCTGGTCTGGCTGGACAGACCGACCGCCGGCGCCGGCGCGCCGGACGCGGTGCTCGGCAGCGTGCGGGCGCCCTCCGCGGACGCCCAGGACTCGCAGGGCTACGTGCCCGCCAGCTGGGTGTTCTACTCGGTCCGGAGGGCAGACGCGTCGCCCGGCCAGCAGCGGAAAGGGCAGACGTACCTCGTCTAGAGAGCTTGTTAGTGTACCCACTGCTTGACGTAAGGTGTTGAGGAGATGGAGAACTTGTATGCTGATGTATGATACTCATGCTCTGGTCACGTCCAAATATTGTTCAGGTGATGAATTCTGGTCTCATAGTGATCTCATGTATCTTATGTGTAAGTGTAATTTTTGTTTGAAGTAGGAAATACATTTCTAACTTATGGTGATGAAATATTTTTTATTACCTGAGCATTTCATCCGGTCCGGCGGTAGACGACCCAGCCGGTGGCGCGCGACGAGCCTATCGGTAAAATGTACATCAGCTCACAGAAATTACGGGTTTTGTCAGACTGCCATTATGTTATCATCACTAGACGTAAAATAAATCATTTATGTTAGTCACAAAATAATTATGACGCCATTCGTCGTAGGAACTGAGTGACGTAAGTTTCAGAATTCATAGCAAATTTAACCTGTAATGTTAGTAATCTCGTATCGTTAAATGACATAAAGCAATCATAGTGTGCTTTCCGTACATTTCTTTCGTTGAATTTGCGATAAAATGGCATAATTTACTATGTTAAAAAAACATGTAAGCATACGCAAAAAAACCCAAAGCGCACCGACCGACACGCGCGACGGCAAGTCGTAAAACACATTGTTACATGTGTTCAGAAACGTGTCTTAAAACGAAAAATACAACACACGAAGAACCGTACGAAACTCCAGATTTAAAACATTAGCATACCTCTTATCCACATAGTATACTGTACTCAACATGCGCAACCATTCAGTGACTACACAGAAAAGCAAACCAACGGGATGGGCATCCCTGCCTGAGTAAAGCATGAAACATATTGCTTCCGCTGTTTGCTCGTTTCCTGATGTTTTTTTGCTTCCTTTGCATTTGCTATATAGGTGAAGGCTCTTTCATCCATTTCGGATTACAGTAGATTTGTTGCATGAAGAGGGTAGCTAAAATGTACACCGAGCTTGTGGTTTATGGTTTGTAGGTGGTGTAAACCAGATGCAGAATATCACACACGTAGGGTTTGCCGGATCGCAGCGGCAGGTGGCCCAGTATGTTGAGCTGCTAAACTGCGCTGCTCAGCACTGAACTGCTCGACTGGCAGCGGTACCAGAACTCGCGGACACCGAACTCTCATTGGCTGGCCTCAGTCGCGTCCCAGGCATATTAAGCAAGTAAGGCCGAGGGATACGGCGTTGAGGAGTCGAAATGGTTGGTTGGCCAGTTGGCTACTCGTTTAGTTTAGTATTGGATGGTTGGTAAGTTGATCATCAGAACTGCGCTTTTGACCCGTTCGGACGATTCGAAAGCAAAAGCATCAATAAGGATGGACATACATACATCAATCGTATATCAGCAAGGGTGCTATTGCGCTGAGCCTTGTTTAAAGCAAACCTCAAACCTTCCACGATCATATCATGGCACTTGGACTGACTAACGGTAAAGGATGAGGGATTTGCATTACGCGAACGAGACGGGGATGATGAGTGCCCTCGCACAGATTCTTACGGGACTGTCTGTTCGTTCCAGGCGTGATGTTTCTGCTGCGTTGTGCTAGATGTCGCGCAAGGCGAGTGCCTGTCATGGTAGACTGTCCCGCCGTGCAGCACGGACTTGTGCCATGAAAGATGCCACTAAAAGCGGAAAATCGTCCTCATAGTAGCCGTGAAAATGTCAAGCATGAAAAACCCATTTCGCAGGTTGGGGGAGACGATGGTGGCCCTCAATACTCCATATAAAAATATACGTTTTCTGTATATTTTAAGTGGTGAATATTAATTATTCCAGTGGAAAATGGGTAACAGTGCTATGACTGGCTAGGGCGAACCAAAAAGCAACCTTTTTCTCAGATCATCTATTACCTATCCTGATGTGGATGCTGTACTGTTACATAAAAAACACGAAAAGTCGGATCAATTCAACGGTCTTTATCTCGCTCTCTGAGTTCAAACATTCCACAAATGGGATATTTCAGAACAGATAATCAAGGTAGGCCTCGCATTGTCTACCTTAACCATTCCGATTTGGATCAAATTTAACATACAGGTTTATCTCTCTCCCATATCACATCCATGAAATTTTGCAGTTTTCGGGTCACATAGGTCGCAAGAAATGGGTCACGAAATGCTTGAGGTCATCTGAAAAGTTGGACCAGAAAGTAAATTTTGTCTATGCAGTCGTTTCTTTCGTCTGAACAAAACTGCCATTTGAGAGCGGTATCTGCTACATCAAATACGAACAGTCACTTCTAGCTATTTTTTTACCCTTGGCCTGATGCGCATATATATAGTATATATAATATATATATATATATATATATATATATATATATATATATATATGTAGCCGTGACCTTTCAAAATTGCCATGCGTTGAAAATTCGTGTTTTCCATAAAAGATGCCTAACACATTGCTTAAGTGATGACGTAACGCTTTCTTTAAAGATTCAACTCTGTGACGTGTCGCCGAGGTCAACAGAAAAATCATGACACGGCCTTTAAATATCGTTAGTGTGAGTGACGTGCGGCATAGCCGATGAGGGTATCATATGGAAGCTCGTTGCCCAATCAATACATTGGTGATGTTTTGGGGCATGTGAAAAGTCACGCAGGTCACATGTCAGTCAGTGGTCTGACTTTGGGCAGCGGTTATAGGTGGAACAATGCAACTAGTCAATATCTGCATCATTTCAAGGCCCTTTTGAGGAGAAAATGATGACCGCATTATAAAGTGGTTCAAAAGTTTTGTAGAAAAGGTTCAGAAATACAAGTAGCTTTAGGTGTTCCGGCGCAAGGGCCAAAAAAGCTCTGGCGCATGAAAAGCCTGGTACCGGCTGTACAATTGCGTATCTTGGTACAGGTGGTCATAGTCTGGTGTAGGTGCGCCATAACCATGTGGAGTAATCAAATTCGCTCCAGATCCGGCTCGGTTGTTGGAGGAGATATCCTGGGACTGTTTCGCAACTCTTTTTCGGAAGATAGAAAGACGCTTCCACGGCCCGATCTCTACAGGAAGTTACTAAGTGGGCAATATCTCTGTCCTGCGTCGCGACCGTCTCGTTCAGAAGAGCACAGCGCGTTATCAGCAGCCGCCACCTTTTTAAACATTTTAATCTGTTTTTTCGTTTATGCCGCACATGTGAAACGCGTGTCTAGGCCAACAAAAGTTGCACGATTAAGACGGGTACTTACGGCAGTACGAGAGACTTAATTTTGCATGGAGGAATTTTTCGGATTATCGTTCTCTTCTTGGGTGTAGTTATTTACACGGTATAGGTAATAACGTACAAGACGGAACGATAATCCGAAAATTTACTTTATCCGTAAAACCAACCCCTGGTCTCAATCACTCTGAAAACTCCAGATTTCATTTTTTAACATTTGTCATTATCAGGAGGATTTTGGAATTCAATGTAAGTGACATTTTTTGCTACCTCCGTGACAAAAATGCTTGAGACGGCGTTCGTGGGCTTGTCAAGCGAGTGGCACGATGTGTAACTTCAGCACCCGGTGGAAAACGAAATACGCCCAGGAGCCTTCTTCGGTTACTTTGAATCATACCTTAGTGCAAAGAGGAAGCGGCCTCAAAAATATCTGTGATTCGTGAAAGGAACGAAAACGTTTCACCAATTTGTACCGGTGAATAATTGCAAGATAGCGGCACACGAATTAAAGACATCCGCGATTCACTGCGGGTATCATGAATGCAACTAATGCCGTTTGTCTGTAGGTATGTTTCAGATACAGGTGCTTGCGAGGCTTACACGTATAATTATGCACCTAATATATGCATGGGTTTCTTGCGTGTGTGCATTAAGTGTAATTTATTGTATCATGTGTGATAACTGAGTCACTATAAGATGTTTTTTTGAGGGACAGGTGTGTAAGGACCATACTATTGGCACACTTGTATAGCTGACTACAAGAATATAACACTCCAAGCACTCAGAATGGACCTACAATCCAATATAGCACATAGCGCCCGCACTACCAGCCTGCATTGCAAGACTTACAGGTGTGGGTAATGTATTCACGTATTCGGATGCCCATTTGTGATCATTGGATCATCCGGTTCTGCGCGCATCATTTTCTTCTCAAAAGGGTCTCTAAAATGATACAAACATCGACTAGCTGCAACGTTTCACTTATAACCGCTGCTCAAGGCCAGGTCACTGTCTGAAATATGACCTGCGTGACCTCTCATACGAGTATGCTCCAAAACATCAACGTATTGACTGGGCGACGAGTTTACATATGATACTCATATTGGCTATGTTGCACGTCACTCACAACGATATTTAAAGACCGTATCATAACCTCACTGTTGACCTCGGTGACACGTCAAGGAGTAAACTTTACGAAGATCACTTTCGCAATGTGCTGACATCTTTCCCCGAAAAATATAAACTTTCAAAGCATGGCAGTTTTGAATGACCACGGCTATAACAAAAGGTCACGAGGTCGCCAGGTAAAAAATGACCTGAAGTGATCATTGGCATTTTGAATGAATGCAGCAGATCATTCGCTTTTAAACGATATCCAGTTTTGGTGAGATAAAGAAGTGACTGCAGTGATAAGAATTATTTTATGGTCCGACTTTCCAGATCATTTCTAACATTCCGTGACCTATTTCTTGTGACCCATGTGACCAGGAAACCGACAAATTTAATGGATGTGATGTAGGATACAGATAAGCTTGTGTGCCAGATTTGATCAAATCGGAGTAATCATGGTGAACAATTCGAGACCTGCAATGTAATTTGTCATGGAATATCCCATTTATGGAATGTTTGAGCTCAGAGCGCCGGATGAAGACCTCGCTGAATTGATCTGATTCTTGCATTTTTATATTCATACCAATAATATCCACATAAAGATAGGTAATGAATGATCTGAGAAAAAATGCATTTTGGTTCGCCCCAACAGCTGGCGGTCCGGGGGGTTGGAGGTCTGGACCCCCTCTCACATTCAGTGGTTTCAACATTAGGCCTATTGCAATGACTGGAAAAGAACGGTCTGAAGTCCTATATGGATCGCCAAGAATTTCGGAAATCTCCAGCCATGAACATTATGTATAAATCCACACAGCTTTCATAGTGCAAGTATGATAACATTACAACGTTAGATTTTACTGTACAGACTGCAGTGCTCTGCAAACTTCGGAGTAAACTGGATCAGCTTTGTTAGGTGATTATGTACACCATCATACATGCAAAAATGGTGTGGCTGTTCCCGCATGTTTCTATGTAAGGTGCGTCCTTATTGTTCAGCGCCTTTACGAACGACCTCCTTTCTTACCCTCCGCGCGGACGTCTAGTGTCGTTTGCCGACGACACTCGGCTGCTGGACTCCGTACTTCCTGACCTCCGTACGTCATGTGCTCAGGTCTCGGCAGGAGACCATCCTCACTGTCCAAGAATATTTTTCATCCAACTCCCTGCTGATGAAACGAACAAAAAAAGCATGCCCTTCTTGCCGGAACTCGCCAGTCATTTAGGAAAAGCCTCTTCTTCCATTTTGACACTGACAACTCCCCACTCACCCTCTCGTCGTTAGTGCAGATAATGACTGTGATCATCGACAGCACCCTTTCCTGGGAGGAACACATCCACTGACACCAAAACGTGTAACTCCGTGCCCTTTTGCTAACGCAAAGCCCGTCGCCTTCCAAAGCTAGAAGCCGGAAATTCCTGATCCCGAGTCATCTTCTCCCAGATACCCTATGCTGCCTCTTTGTTTGGGGAAGGGATGTAATCTGTGATATGGACAGGGTGCAGAAGATGATAAGTTTCGGTGCCAGGATCGTCCCCGGTGCTCGCGGTTGTGACCACGTATCCTAGACTGTGGGAGCTCTTGGTTGACGCGGTGTCCATGAACTTGTCAACCACCGTGACAGCCTGGCTGTCTTCAGAGTCCTGAACGACCCGCAGGCTCTGGTGACGGTCCGGTCCCTGTTTCACTCGGTGCGCTAATGTTTCCGGGCGTCCGTAACTATTCTTCGGTCGCGGGTGTACTAGAGCCATCTCTTCCTCACGCATGGTATTTTCCTACCGAGTAGCCTCGTCCTGGAACCACTTGTCGACGGCCGCAGCCGCGTCTTCCTCCCAGCGTGATTTTATTTCACGTCTCGACCGTAGACTGTTGTAAAGGCGACTCTCTCCTTGCTTTCGTTCGTCTGTTTGGCCCGTCTTTTATTAAACTCCGTGTTTCCGTTTGTTAGTTTTACCCATGTGTCTGACCCAAATCAAATATTAAGTCATCCGGTATGATTCGTGGAAATACACCGACCGACGAAAATGCTGTCTTAACTACTATTGTTAATTACTTGTTCATTACATTCCTCCACAACATTTCACCTTCCGTAAAGCACGTGGATTTGTACAACGTACGGCGAGTATGAAAGCTTCATTTATATAGATGGTCGGTGTCACGGATTCATATTCTCATCAGCATTAATTAATGTTTCGGGCAATGTGACCTCCCGATGTCAACAAAACGCATCTATAAAAACCTAATTAAAATCAACTGGATAGGTCTGGAAAAGAACACAGAATGTTGCATCTTCACTAACTGACCATGAGTGACCTCAGTTGATCTGCTCTAGCAATCCTCTGCTTTGGGGCATCGAGGTTCATCACACATAAAAGTTTCCACTAAATTCCACTGTGCCAATTTTGAAAAATGCTTCACTTCCAGTACCTTGAGTAGATTGACTTGGATCGACGTAATCTAGGTCATTTGTGTTTGGGGGTAAGTAAATCGATCATATAGACTAACTACCCACAACATTTAGTTAACGTCAGATGAATAGATCTCAAGGAAAAGATAGAATATTTTATTCTGATCCTTTGATATTGGGTCGCTTTGACGGTTGGACACTTCGACGCATGACCTAGGCTGCCTTTGCCTTGAGATTGTAAATTTGTCACATGGTCTAATTTTTCACAAATAGCTACAACTGGCTACTCGGCAGCCATTGTTTCATACGCAGCATAATGTCCGTACTACGGCCCGACACGCATGCGGCCGTCAGCTGCCGACGGTGGTTCTGCAGTGCGATCCTCCTCCCCACTACGCCAGACAGTGGCAGAAATGGATATGGACCGATTTTTAAGATTTCGAAGGGAAAAACTGTTTTAGGAGCACAAGAGACAGACACATTTTCATTTATTTGCCTTTATTATGGGGAAAAATTATGTACAAAGCACAAAACAGGCGGGTAATTTTTATAAGCCCTTATCAAAGCTCGTGTTAACCGGGCACCGACTAGCGTGTTTCTGTACCCGCAACCGCCTGAGGGTGTCAAAAAGGGCACCCCTTGTTATTTCGGGATCTAACCGTCAGATATGAACCTGTTCACCACCAGTCGATAGCTCTGGGTCTCGCGATTCAGATAATACTATGACACCCCTGACCGGCTGACGATTCACAGGTCATGTAAAACGCATAACACGGCGTCGGAAAACTGACATCGGTTCATACATCACATCATCGGCAAAACTGGTCTTCAAACCTTCACCTGGAATATCAGATGAAAGGTCATGACCTTCTGCACCCGAAGCATACCGAAATGTTCAAAAATGTCGGATCAAGGTCAACCTCGGTCAAGTGAAATTTGTTTTTTTCTTAGCATGACAAAGATCGATACTTACTCGCAGCCGTTTTCATTCACGTGACAAAAAATGACGCAAATGAAACCTTCTGATGATAGACTTTGCATTAACTTCTTTTCACCCACCCAGGGTCAGTTTAATTCAGGTAAGATAAGGTTACATTACTCTCCGTGACAATAAACGACCACTTCTCACTGAGATTCGTAACTGCGTCAAGTGCAAAACAGAAATAACATCTCCTGATGATTAAATCTGATATGTCCGCTTTTCATCGCGTCAAGGTCAAGCTAGGCCAGGACAGATAGCCATTTTTCTTTTTCTGACTAAGAGGAATAATTGTTCTCTGCTGCTAATGAACGATTTTCCACAGACAATGTTGTATTTCATTTTGTTTTGACATTTGCCTATGACGTGACCTGACATAACCTCACGTTGCGTTTGGTGAGCCTTGCTAAAAGGCGCATATAGATTTGTTTGTTTGGCTTGAACGATGGGAAGGTCAGCGACAACCACTTTTATCACCCACAATGCAAATCAGTTCAATTGTTATCATGCATGTGGCCTAGCATGACCTCTTGGGGACCGTGTCCTATGTGAATCCAAATAATGCATGCGTTATGTTCGAAAATATTACAAAAAACAAGGCAAGTTCCCGCCAACGCCCGAAATTTTTTTTTCAGGCGGTGGCATAAATGTACCCAGCAGCGGCCGGCGGGGCGGACGGGCGGTGGCGCCTCCTGGAGGCAGCCTTAGCAACTTATAATTGGTGGATATGGCGTGATGGCGTGACATGGGCGGCGGCCAGTTCATAAATTCTTTTTAATGTCTTTTATGTTAATCATAATGAGTTACATACTGTAAATTTAGAGGGATGCTTTAATTCAAGAATTCCTTTTTTGCACCGATCTCACCACAAGTACATATCTTGTTATATTTTGTGACTTCTGGAAATATGCATTATTATCTGTTACTGTTAATAGGCGAAAATATGCATACAATGTTTCATATATGACGCCATATCCTCATGACCTGACCTAGCATGGAGGTGGTTTTAATGTCAAAATATTTAAAATTGATTGATAAACAGACGTTTAAAGTTTGGCTGAGTTGGCTCTAATGTTTAACAGTTATTAACGAAAAACCGAGGATGGTGCCCTATCTGACACTCCAGGCGGTGCCGGGTTAATGTATTTCGAAAATGTGCCTGGTTTAGCGTCTCTGGTCAATTAAATCTAGAAGGGTGACAGACACTCATCAGATAACATAGTGAATACTGGGTGTAGCGTGTGGTAACTCGTCCCCGACTGAGGGGGGTGGGTTGGGGATGGTTGTTGACAGCCCTCCCCCGCGCAATTTTCAGCCCTCCCCGCCAGTTCGCCTTTCTATGAAGAAAGGCGAACTGGTAAGCCCTATCTCAGCAAAACAAAGGAACGTCAAACCTAGCGCCCGTCAATTTTACCTCGTCTACGGCGCCGGCACCCATGGCGCTGTGGCGCAAAAACGCTCCGTCTTCAAATCGACGTTTCAGCGCGCATATTCAACAAATAAAAGGAATTAGACACGTATCGGCAACTGCAGTACAGTTATGTATCTGTCAGTACCCTTACTCAGCCTTTATTAATCAGAGCCCTTGAGATCCAGATTGTTTCTGGGGTCCATGTAGTCAGCTGTGAAAAGACATATCTAGGGTGTAAATGTCTTAAATGTTCTCTAATAGTAAAAAATGACCATGGTTTCAAGCTCTGCTTGTCACTAGCTTTCCAATGGTATGTCTATTTTGTTTCTTTATTTCGCAACAGATCGTTGTCGAGTTGGAGGGGAGCTGTCAGCACCCCCTCCCTGTCGAGCGCACATGGTGCCAGTCGGCCGCCGGTTAAGAGACAGACGTGGCTACGTCACCGACATGCCAGATTCAGCAAATATTTTGGAGTAACCAAGGTTAGAACTGTTTATGCATTTAACGAAAAAAAAATCGATTGAAATATTTCACTGGAGTCAAGTGGGGACGAAGTGACCAGTTTTTGAATACCGCCAAGACAGAAAACAGTGCCCCGTAATACCAAAAAGTTTCTGTTTAAGAACGTGATTCCTTCCAAAGCATTCGAAGTGACCTTGGTTAGCTCTATCATCCAGCTGCAATCAGTCTTTCCAGTTAGAAACAGCATAGGTGTCACTAGTTGTATCTGACTTGATAATTTCTAGATATATTTGTTCCATGTACTAAGATGCACTTTGTCTCCGTTCAGACCATTTCCTCCCTCGTACTTTTCACTACAGCCGTGAGGCCATCCCTCCCAGTCGCAGCCGTCGCTGACGCGTCTGACTATTTGCTCTCAGAAAACACGCCCCTCTCGCGCCGTCAAACGGTACTCATCATTATGTGTCGGCACAAAGGGGAGCATCGACCACCGGCCCAGATACTGGGGTCCTGGCGGGCGGCCGCCGCGCCCCTCGGCTGGTATGCACGAGCCGAGTGGCTCATGAATAGACCAATCTGCCGTCAATGGTTTACCAAACAGGGCACCCCTGCCGAGAGGGCCAGTGACGGCCGCCAGCCCGGGCGCCGGGGCGACGAGTTCAGCCCGACTTCGGAGACAGTCTCTCGATTCCCAGATTAGAGGCCATTCAGAGGATATTGACAATCACGGCAACTCGGGCGGAAAATTTCTAATGGAAGTTGGCCGGCAAGAAGCAGATTCTGGAAGAGATTAGGATTTAAGAATAAGGCTGCTGAAGCGGTGGGCGGCGCTGGCGGCACCGTCACGACAGATTTCGCCGGCTGTTAAATCAGTTCTGCCGGGCTTCTATTGCGAGCCAAGGAGTTCGGAGTTGCCGAATGCCAAATTTCCCGATTTTTTGAAGTTCATAAGAGTACCGGAAATCCGGAGCAGCTGCAAGGTCCAGTTATTACTAAACCATCGGGTCTTGTCACAAATCTTTATTAGTAAAAGAAAAAAAAACAGAAAAAAACATTCCAACCATGCTCACTTATTGGGCTCCAAAGAAACAGTCTCCGTATTATTTGGGAAGCTTCGCACACAGGCTTCAGCCGTCATGGTCACTTATGGGAGGCAATTACCCTTCAAAGGGTTTTATAACACGTTAAAATGCCACTGTAAAACGGACTAAACAGGTGCATTGTGCCTATGCGGCCCTACCGTATCGCACGACGTCAACAAATATTCTCTTAAAATACATAACAAACATGTTTTATTTCATCCAATAAGAATGCCGATGCAAAAAATGTGCATTATATCTACCTTTTCTACATCTAATAAATCATATTGCATAATAACGGCAGAAAAACAGTGGGAGTGGTATGTTCCAAGATGATTGGGCTTAGAATGAATGTTCCTTTCATATTCGACATAACTGGATTACATGCGCATGGAAGGGCACTCCTGCTTACTCATTAATTGGTATTGCGAACAATATACTGTCATCGCGCACAATTAAGAAAGAGCGCACTGCAAATGGGAGAATAGGGTGAAACGCCCCTTTCCTGCAAAGTCGATATTGTAAGGAGATGAAACTGCAGCCCCTAACGCCTTTGACGTCAGAGGGAAGTTTGATCGATTGTCTGCCTTTTACAACCAAACGAATCGTTGTAAGGTCATTTTGCTATTCATAGCAATTATTAAAAGAAGAATCTTCAAAAGGGACGTTTTACCCCATGGCTGGGTAAAACACCCCATGGTAATGATAAATGGTAACGCTTTCCACGTTACGAGACATTGTATGTTATTGTAATCTGTGGTTATTTAGTAGCCCGGGGCAACTTTATCTACAAATAAAGATATTTTTAAATAGGTCTAATCATAAACCGGTTGGTTATTATATGCTTATGTCCATGGTGCCGAGGGCGTTCACTACACATCAAGCTTGTAGATACCTTTTGCCAATAACACCACCTTTCGTCCTAGACAATGAAAAACGTTGACCAAAACTGCAATTTATTTATCGGGACATACGCAAGCTTCATTTGTTCCAGACCAACACTTACAAACGAGAACATTGTTTGACACCATGGCAAATGGGCATTGGGACGGTCACAGAGTTGTGAGCAGGACCACAACTTGCATAGCCATTGACTGTACGTCGCAAGACTGTTAGCAGGTATGCGTTAACATAACACAGATACTTTTAAGAAGCTAAGGCCGAGCATGAAACATTTAAACTAGACACGAGTGGCGCTCTGGACAGAGTGGCAGTCAGAACTTACTTGGTACCTATGAAACCTGGACACTGTCGATGACACAGTTTTGATGTGACTCTCGTAGACACACAAAGTTGTGAATCTACGAGAGTTTTACAGTTCACGGCACGGCAGTTGCGCGACTCAAAACGGTGACTGCAAATGGAACACTTTTAGCCAAGAAAACAGGAATCGAGAGTGGCAGTCAAATTTAGTGACAACCAAAAGCCAAACAACCGATAGGATGGCAGCGTCACACGCCAGATTGTCACTGTGGCCGCAATGGAATATTTATGTCTAGGGCCTGGACTTGGATGGCGTGCTCACCCGGTTGGCCTTGCTATCCAAAGGCCTAGTCGCGGCACACGTCACATCTGTAGCTTTCTGTGCTACCAGCATCCGCGTCTGTGCAGGGAAGGTATGCATAGCCGTGGCATACCGAGCAATGAATCCATTCCTCGCAGGACCTTTCGAAAGGCATATTTCAGATGACGCAGACAGACAGACAGACAGACAGTGAAGTCTCGTCAGGCTTCTCGGGACTCGTTATGACTGTTCGTCCTTTCTTCTCGTTCTTGTTGGTTGCCGTCTTCCTTTGCACCTTTCTGGACCCTGCATTTGCTTTTGACTGCGCTTTCTTCCGCCGCTCTTCCAACTGTCGCTTTGCAGGGGAGGACATTATCATTGTTACGTAATCCGCCCGACGAGATCTCCCCCATTTTCGCTCGGGAAGTTGCGCAGGGCGCGTGCAAAACGTCAGCTGGATGCGCTGTTGTTTTTGGCTCTCGTAGGAAGGGTAGTTCCTCCGAGTTTTCATATTCATCTTCATCCTGCCTCTGGCCAGCGCCATCGCCGCGACCAGCGCAGTCGGTCCCGCCGCGAAGTCGGCTTCTTTAGGGTTGTCTTCTTCAGTCACTTGAGACGCCGCGAAGTCCTCATTAGTGAACAGCGTGTCACGAGGCCAGATTCCCGGTGCTTTGAAGCCGTCGATCGCCCTCTCAATGGTTGCTGACTTGGCGTAGGCAGTCCCGAAGATCTGGGCTACCTTATACTTCGTCACGCGCCTGCCTGGGTGAATGTGCATCCAGCTGTCCATGACGTTGTTGTATGCGCTCTTCAGCGACCTGAACACCGCCACATCACGTGGTTGCATCCGATGAGTGCAGTGCGGCATAAGCTTGGTGATCATCACACCGTGCTCTCGAGCCATGTACCGTGTTCTCGAGCCATGTCGACGACTTCGGTGGCCTTATGACTGCGGTGACTATCCAATATCAACAGATGCTTATCCTGTGGAGAGGGCTTCACCACAGCCAAAGAGTGTCGGAACTACTCCTGGCGCACATTTTTATCCGTTCATCCAGACTTGGCGCATGTTCCAATGGAGCCGGGTGGGGTACCGTTCATCAAGCTCGCGACTATTCTTTCCTCCGAAGACGAAGACCGGCGGCAGGTAATGACCACCAGCTCTGGCGGCACACAGTACGGTGACCGCCTTTTCGCGTTACGAGCTGGTCATCCCTCCCACCCTCTTGACGCATGTTGAGGCCACGATTTTCGCAAGGAGTTTGGACTGTGGTTATGCCTGTCTAGTCCATGTTTCCGGAGGGCCATAGTTGTTCTCGTCCGCCATGAAGAACCACATCACCTGAGACCGGTTGAAGCCCATAGAGGGAGCAATACTCGTGGCTTCTGGACTCCTTACTGATAGACGCGCATCTTACCTCACTCTCTCCTACCGTTACCAATTCATTTGAAGTAGAAAAACGTTGTTTGACAGTACAAAGTTGCCAGAAACAGTAAACGTTGTAGCTATCTCGACGTAACATATATATATATATATATATACGTTTTGCTTTATATTAAATGTTTCCAGAATGGCCACGTTTCACCGATACATACACGACTATAAATTCAGTCAAATAAAAGTGCGCATAATCAAAAGCCACTCGTAGTGGACACTGCGCTCGACTGAGATGCACATGCGCGAAACGTTTGCCCATCCAAGTTTGTTTTGGGTACTAGTTCATTGACTGCTTCATGAAATATTGGTTTAAATATCAAGAAAAACAAATGCGAGATGTCAATAAACATATTATTAAGCATATATTTATATTAATCAATTTCGGGCAACTGAAAAAGCAGTATATTGCTGAGTGACCATGGAATACTTTACTGTTGTTTGCTGTGTCGGACTGTGAGGAGGTTGTGTGTGATTACACGTATGTTTATCTCCAGGCCTTTTTTAGATTATATGGATATATTGTGTATCTGTGAGGTTTATCTACTGATTCACACATTGTCTATCACACGAACTTTCAACGACTGGTTTTATTATTTTAAAAACATGTATTTTTATTATCCATTCACTTCTGAATGTTCAATGAACGCCTATGGATTTCGAAATTATAAATATGTAGGTCTGAGCTGAAATCCGTATTTAATCGCTATCGATTCTTGTTAGACAGAAATCGCTCGATCAATGTCGGGCTGTCGCACAACCAAAAATAATCCATTTTCGATCTGTTTTTTGCCCTCTATCCGCCCTGGTGTTATTTTCCCAATCATGTTCCAAAAGAGTAACGTTTTCACCACGGTGAATCAAACTACTTTTTCCGCGAATAAATTAGACCAGCAGTGGGAATGCATCTTTCTTTTATGTGTACGGGAATAGGGTTAAGGAAATCCGACGGAAAGTTTCCTATTGTCTGGGATCGAACCTACGGTCGCAGGGGCAATCAGCTAATTAATTGCAAACTTGTCTCCTTTTATCCCCCCATGTACTGCCTGAATTTTATCGGTTCCGCATTGAAACCTTTTGCATATCCATTAGAAATGATGCCCCTATATTTTCAGGTGCATGTCTGTGGGGTATCTGCCGCAAGAAAAACAATGGAGGGGTGGATAGTGCCGCCCGCAATGTTTTCTGCACATTCTCCATCTTAAAAGAAGTCGGACTGTTTCATTCGACCCCCCAGGTACCGCCTGAGTTTAATCGATATCAATGTGGAACCACTTCGAGCAATAAGAGCTTGAATGACCGCATATTTGATAGTGCGTCTCTGTGGTATACCCATAACCGGTCGTTACAAAAAATCATTTTACTCAGAATTTTGGACGTTTTCCTATGACAGCGATGGGAGTTGAACACCGCAAAGGCATCAGTGAACGCAGTGTCCACTACGTCCCTACATAAAAGGAGACCAAATACAAAAAAGGACGATGAAAATGGAAAGTATCCACAAGATTTATCCTCCGTATCATTTATTCAGTTCACCCGTCGTTCCTGTCGTCCTCACTTCCCTAGTAAAAACATCCACCTCCTCTCCCTCGTCCTCCTTTAGTCTATGTTCTGACTCCACACCTTCTCTAGCCCGACAACTGGTACGTGTGCCATGGAGTGGCCTAGTGCACAAAAGTGGTGTCTGACTGGGAGGGCAACCGAGGGGTTTGTCGTCTTTATAGATGACAGGTGGTTTTGGATGCGGGCGTACAGGCAACCACTCGTCTCCTCCACAAAGCAGATGCACCTGCATACTCTACACCATAGCCCATAGATCACGTTCACGCTTTGACAGCACATGGTCCTATCATACGTAGTTAAGCATCTTTACGAGCCTCCGTGTATCTTATCCCAGTACATGCGGCTGCATATCCCACAGTTTTTCGCAGTCTTCTCTACCTTCCATCCGCCCAAATGCCGTCCGCACCGTCTTGCTGTGGTCCAACGTTTGTTTTGAATTTCCTCTTAGTTTGTAAGAAATCACCGGGTCGGAAGGGAAAACCACTTGTAGGTTTTGTGACCTCTGCAAAGGATGGCGCTAATTGTTGAGAATTCCCTTAATGTTTGGAAGGTCTACCGAGAATGTGGCAGCCATAGGTACACCCCTTTGCTTTCATTTCCCTGTCGCTTTCCTCGGTCCCTCCACTAAGAAAATACTTCTACCAGTTTCATCCACCTTCTGCAGTTCCTCGTCATCCAGCGATGCCGTACTCTCTTCCAGCTATCTTAGCCTTTAAACCCTCTTCGTTCCGTTTGTCATCTGCCCTAATTGTGCACACGTGCTTTAACCTCGTTGCTAGACCTAAGCGAAACTGCTCTTTTTGCATGAGTTGGATAATCCGAGCGGAAATGGAGATACTCCTTCGAATCCGATGGTTTTGTGAACAGACCTGTCGTTAAAAAACCTTCTCCCTTAAGCTTTACTTCAACGTCTAGGAATTTTATTTTGCGTCTGAGATGTTTGAAGGTCCACCTTAATTTTGCAACGGTTGTTGTCGACATTGTCATGAATCTTCTTTAGCTCCTCCCCACAATGGATCCAAATGCTAAAAATGTCGTCAATATGACAAAAGTAAACAAGAAACTTGAATGGCATTAAGATCATCAGCTGTTTTTCCCACTGTCCCACATTTGCAGAAGCACAGTTCCTGCCTAGTCTAGGCTCGATGGTTGTGCCATCTGTCTGGATAAACTGGCTTTCAGAGCTCAGGTTAAAGTTGTTGTTATCCAATACCAGTTCGATCATCTTTATCACTTCATCTGTAAGTATAGATTTATCTTCCCTGTCATCGAGTGTCACCCTGCATGCTGTTGTACCTCTCTTCCTCGGTATACTCCAGTAGAGTTTTTTTGCCTCCACACAGAAAAATAAAGCGGTGGACCATGCAAACCCGTGATTTGTTACGCAATCGATTCTAACTTAAGCAAAAAATCTTTTGTATCTCGTACATACGAGTGCTGCCTCATCACGTGGGAGCGTAGTTCCTCCTCCGCTACCTCGGCCACTCGCTCAGCGGCATGCTCTCTGGCCGCTGACGATGACACGTAGAGGCTGTTGGGGCTTATGGAGCTTCGGGTTGCCTTGTAGCTGACGGGGTTTCGGCTTAGTAGGTAGCCTGTAGCTCCTTTGATGGGGCCCAGCGCAGCCCTTGCTGTGTACCATTGACTCCAGGTTCCGCACCTTCTGAACTCTGGAGGTTGGATCTGTGATGACCGACTTGTAGGTGGTCTAGTCACTTATCTCTTCGTCCAGCTTGGTCATGCAGTCTTCGTTGCTGAGTATGGCGATCCTCGAGCCTTTGTCTTCGGGTCTCACGACCGTGGCATTGTCTTTAATGAGGCTAAGCAGGGTGGCCATTTCTTCGTTTGAGAGGCTTATACTGTAGGCACTATCGTGCTGTATTTATAGTCACCGACCTAAGGCGGTGTTCTAAAGCGAAACGTCATTGTACACACACACACACACCCCCACACACCTATATATATATATATATATATATATATATATATACATATAGAGATAGATATAGATATATATATATATCATTGGAACACAGATCATTTGTTTGCACCCTCTCGGTGTTCAGGAGTCTGGCTGTGCGCAAAGTGACCTAGAGTTGATGCGCTGGGAGGGGCGGGGAGAGAAGGGCGGGGGACGATGCCACCTACACGTTGACGGTAACGTTAGCACAGCCTAACTGTGCATCTGTCGTCTTGTCATCCAACCCCATACTATCTGGAGGGCTTTCGATGTCTGAGATCGCTTTCAGGAGAGCACTTGAGATAATTCAGCACGATAACATTGATCATTGCCTCTAGAATCTCCTCGTGTTTCCGTCGCGAAGTTCGCTGTAGGCCGTCCGGTCCGATTTCGGCATCGCCGGGGGGCATTAAGTGCCCGGCCTTCCTCCGTTTCCGGCGACGCGCCGTCGGCCGGCCGTGGGTGGGGCGTCGTCGGCCGGGCTGGCTGCGTGCCCTCGGGCGCCTGAGTGCTCCGGAGAGCCGGGGCGCCCGGGGCGGACATGGACGCCGTCCGGCCGCCGGCCGAGCGGAGCGCAAACAAAGCACGTCCTGAGGCCGGGTGGCAGCCGTCCAGCGCCGGCCGGCGGCACTGCTGAGACATCGCCCGGGGCGGCCCGCGGTACACGGAGGGACTGCTGAGTACCGCCCGGGGCGGCCTGCGGTACACAGGGCGATTGCTGAGATGTCGCCCGGGACGGCCCTTGGTGCACAGAGAGAGTGCTGAAACATCGGTACAGAGGCACTGCTGAGAAATCGCCCGGGGCGGCTCGGGGTACACGGTGAGGCTGATGAGACGTTTCCTATGACATCCCCTCAGTGTGCTAAGGAGGCTGATTTATGGCGGAAACACGAGGTGTACTTCTGCACCATTTCATCTAAGTGTGGCCAGTTGTTATGAGAATGTGTTACGGAAAATTCGCAACAACAAAAGTCAGACAAAGGCTGATCTGTTTTGTTGCCTTGACCTTTGCTCTGGACTTTTCTGTTCTGTGATATGAATCCGGATGACAATAACGTCAAACGTTTGGTACATTGCCGTACGTTTTTGGGATAGGACCTGAACGTGTGATGCGTTGCCCTTGGTGTTTTGTTCACTTCCATGAGGAAGTATCGATCGCCGTACAATTGAAAAATATTGGTCTTATGTCCTCGAATGAAACCGCAATACCAATTTGCGACCAGTTGTATGCTGTTGAGAAACTTAACTGTCTGTTCATAGAAACTTACATACAAGTTATTATGCAGCACAGCCAATATTTTTCACATCATAGCCTAAAACTTTACTGGCTGTAAGCCAAGTCTTCTCTGCAATTTGTTCGATTTTGTGCTTGACATCTGCTCATTTCCTTGTCACCTTCTTGCAAACTATCTCCTGAGAAACTGGTGTGCAACGGAGCACTTACAAAAGACCACAGACATGAATCTTAAAAACCGCATCTATGAAGGCTGAAAAACGTATTTATTATCTGAATTATGATAGCATATGGCCTGCCCTGTAAAAGACCTGATCAGCCTGATACAAACGGCTGATCAGGTCTTTGAGGAGGTGGTCGTGGTGTTCAGGAGTACTTCAGATTCGAGTTTGCCAGCTTTTAACATCCTGAAGTTTTGTGGAAAAAAAACAACGGTGGTGGCAAATATCCCAAAAGCTCCCGGTTAACCCTATTCCCGGAGGGCTAGACGGTATGGTCGATTCCCGGCAGGGGGGCGGATTCGGCCCCCCCCCCTGAGATCTCGAGAACTACTTGTCCGATTTCATCGCAACAAACGTCAATCGATTTGCCGTGACGTGAACTACATTTTTATAAAAAGAAATTTCCAAAATTTTGAAATCTGTGGATACAGGGGGGCAAAAACGTTAAAATGGGGGTACTTTTGGACTTCTTATAACCCCGTTGTTTATGGACCGATTTCGATGAAACTGGCATCAATCGAGAGATTATGGATACGGCTTTTACCATGGGTCCGCAAATGGGAAATTTTGAGAAAATTCATGGGCGTTCACAGAGTTTCAAAAATAGGAGGATTAGTTTTCTAACAACTGAATGAACAAAATAGGCAAACATCCTTTTTTGGCTTCTGCTAGTCATGTTATACTAAAGAAGTACAAAACGCATTACAATGTTTGTATAATGTTAGCATAGGCGGTGCCAGGGACATGAAAAAGGGGGAAACTGTCACGGTCACACGTTTCTCAGATCAACTTGTGACCTTTGACCTTAAATGACCTCCAGTGACCTTGGGGTCACTTGGAATGATCTCGTGTGCATTTAATATTATCTGTCAACGTTTTCAATCATTTGAATTCACTCTATTTCAAAAATTTCATTTTATGGCTATTGCGATATAGGGTACGCGCACTGACATTTTAGGTCATATCTCCGTGACCCGACCTGATATCAAGCTGAAACTTGGTACAAAAGTCGAGGGCACCATTCTACGTCATATATATTCCGGGTTTGGCATTTGAAAAAATGGCGCCGAAATTATTGCGAAAAAACAAATTTTGACTTTTGACCTTGACCTGACCTTGTAAAATGATCTCAGATAAACAAAATTATATCTGCACATTGCCCAACTATTTAGCTATACATCCATTTAAAGTTTTAAGTTCTATCTTTAAAATTCTGTTTTTGGCAGACATTTTTCATTTTACCCTCAACATGGCCAAAAATGGCATGAGGTGCCTCCCAAAAACGTTGCCTGGTTCCGCCCCTGAGCAAAATAGAATTGTGAAATTTTGTCACAGCACGTAGAAGGAATAGCTAGGAAAAGTCACCAAGTTTCGTGAAGCTGCATTAAAAAGCCTGGAATTGGCAAGCAAAAAACCCGAGGGGGGCGGATTCCGCCCTCCCCCTGCCGGGAATAGGGTTAAATTAAATCACCCTTCACGTAATCATAATTAGGCGTTTTCAAAACTAATTTCCATGAAACGGTAGGGGACGTCAACTTTGCACGTCGTAATCGCATGTCAGACTTGAAAAGCTGTCGGTGTGTTTAGATTAAGTCATTTACTCATACACCTAACGCCGAGTCATTATTTAACTTTCAGTGATCCAGTGACGAACACGGATTGGCACGTTTCCAGCGAAGAGCTTTATCGCAGCCAAAAAGTTTAATCCCTAATTAAAACGTGAGTAGCTTTCGTCAGCAGTCGGCAAATAACACGGAAGGTTGGAGTGGATAAAGTTTGCTTAACAAAGAAAATTTGCATACCATTGGGAAGTTGTAAGCACCTACATAATACAGATATCAACTTTGCAATTAGCTGGGCGCATTACTGTGAAAACAATCTCACGGTCGAGAAAACTTTCCAGCTGTTGTGTGGGAATTTCCAGCTGTAAGATTGATGTCGATTAAAACAACAGAAATGTTCACTGCAAACACAAGTTTGTTCGTGCATTCGCTCCTAGTGATCTCGAAATCCCCCGTTACACAGCTTTTAGTCTAGCACACACCAGAAATGACACTCGACGAGTGACGATGGTGTGTCGTCACCATATTTTTAATCATGGGTTTGCAACCGACTTTAGAATGAACACATGCAACGATTTTGTCAGATCAGTCTAGATGTGTCGGATTTTTATGTTGCAAGTTTATCTTCGGTGGAAAGTGAACCGGATCGTCTGCTTTTCCACGGATGGACGGGCCGAAAACACAGAATTGTGCGGAGGGCTGCTTTTGGGAATGAACTGATCTGCCGAATTCCGTTGGTCTGGAGACGCAATCAGGATTTTCTTAGTGACGGGCTATACCGGGCCCATCTGGCGCGGGAAGCATGAGCATGGAGGAATTTTTAAGAGGTCTGTTGAAGCAGACCGAATGATGCAGTAATGAAGAAAACCAACAAAGGAAAGCCACTGATGCTCACAGCCCTACACCGAAGACCTACTCGGTTACTGCAGTTTTCTTCATGGTTGCTAACCTCTGCGCTATATCTATGTCCCGATCTCATCAACTCTTAGCATTCCTTTAGCATTCAAACAGATTTAATTTCTTATGCCTCATGTGTGACAAAGAAAGCGTTAATATCACTAAGAAAGTCATTCGCAAGCCACGATAGTTGGCACGGACCTGACAAAGCCGTTATTTTTCATGATAAAACATGCATGTTTCATTTTCAGGAAAAGACAGGCACGGATGCAATACGTTTTACGCGCCCCCCCCCCCCCCACTCTTTCTGACCGCTTTCGGTGTGCAACGAAGTTCCAGAAGTTTTCAGCTTCACGAGAAATTTACCACGTTCATGAGGTTTCGTGTCGCTTTTCGTTTTTGCATCATCTCTTGCTGAAAATAGTAAGGACTACGCCATGCATTCGTGTAGAAGTGGAACAAAGTTCATTGTTTTGCAATGAGCAAACATATCGTTCAATTTCCCTGTGAGAACGTATTTCACTGACCTTGCGCCTTTGGCTTTTGGTTTTGTGTGGTGTCTTGGTGTTTTGTCTGGACAGTCGCTGCCGACCCCAAAAATGTGTGGCGATTTAATTAAACCAACAAAAGTTCCTCATTACGTTTCGGCGTTACAATGTAGCAGATCGCTTCTTAGGACCTCATTCCCCTGTTGTTATCTTTAACCGTGATTCTGGTCCGCCTGCTGTGAATACGACTCTCAGCGCATTGCATAAAGAGCGTCGACTTTGTCCACCCCATACGTGGCGCGCGAAATTGTCATTCGATATTTTGCCAATTCTTCTTTCGAGGTAAACAGGACTATCGGATTTCCGGACGCCGCAGGCGAGGCGGCCGGCCGGCGGCTCTGGTACAGTCGACGTCTCCCCGGCCGCCGGGTCTGGTACAGTCGGCCCTGTCTCGGCCAATGGGTCTGGTACAGTCGACCCCTCCCAGGCCGGTGGGTCTGGTACAGTCGGCCCTTCCCAGGCCGGTGGGTCTGGTACAGTCGACCCCTCCCCGGCCGGTGGGTCTGGAGGGCAATCTCCCCGCTCCCGGTTCGGACGCCGATGGTCGTATGACGATGCCGTGCCCAGATTTACCGCCGGTCCCTGCCAGACTGGGCCTCTCACCGCCCATTTGGTGGGGAGCCAGCCTCCAGCCGTAAATCATACAGCGCCTCTTATCTGCACCCCGGATAGTCTTCATCCGGCGCGGCGCGGCGCACGGACCGCATAAAAAGGGCGGCGCCACGTAAGCCGAGCCCAGATAAAACGGAGCCACGTCGAGTGGCCGTGCAGGTGCCGAAAAAAGGAGTGAAAGGAGACAAGCTGACAACAGCGAGTGTTGACGCCTTAGCACTTTTCATGGTGACTTGACGTTGCAGTTAATGCTAGAAGCATTGCACTAGAAGCATTACTTTTGCAAGATGTGCTGGTTTTCAGGAAGAGGAAAGACAGGAGAGAAAAGTCTCGTCAAAGACATTCAGAATCAGCACATTCCTCATGCATGAGCATGAGATCCAAGCAGGATAAGCGACATCTCCATTTAGTAGATGCGCGTTTCCTGAAATTAATAGCAAACCAGAACCACTGTTTTGACATTTTCATGAAATACGAACAACCGATCACGCTGCCGCTTGGCGAACAGAAACTATATTTTCTCACCCCTCCCATGTACCCAGTGCAGAGGCCTTGTTTGTGTAGCAGATGATCGCCTCTCACCCTAACCGAAACCGATCGGATTTATCACGCGGGTCTCATTTGCCCTCTCCCCTGCCTGAGCGGGGTGAATAATCCACCGGCGCGGGGAGAGCGCCCTCCCTGTCGAGGGCTGGACGGGACGGGCCTGCGGAGCGCTGACGGCGGGAGACGGGGCGGCCCGCATCAGCCGGCATATGCCGCCCCACATCCACGCCGGACATCATATTGCCACCGACGTCTTCATCAGCGGCGCCAGGCGCTCTGAACTGTACCAGATGGACCTCAGGTAGATCAAAAGGCGTGCTGATGGTCCCGAGTCCCCAGACGACAGCACCTGACCAGAGCTGCCTTTGAAACAGACGTGCTCTATCCATAACCTATGGGAAATATTACCAGCATCCGAGAGATACGACCAGGCCCCGCTAGCATCGGACCATCCTGACTTCTCTACATAACTCACGGGAGCTCCCAGGCCGTGCCTCCTGATCACATCCCTGGATCGTCCGTCCAAACCACAGCAACCCGAAATCGCCTCTCCGGACCAGACTTGCGAAATTCCCCATGCATACCAGCGCCCCAAGTCGCCCCTCCAGAACAGTGAGCGTCCCCGTCGTCCCTCCAGACCAGCACTCCTCTCCAGGCCAGTGTTCCCAGACCATCCCTCCCGACTAGGCAGCAGGTCGTCCCTCCAGGCCGGTGCCCCCAGGTCGTCCCCGCAGCTGGCGGTGAATCCCGGCGGGTAAACAGGCCAGCTCTCCTGTCGCCTGTTTCCCGCATTAGTGCGTCGGTACGGCTTCATCAGCGGTAATTAATGAGCGGCCTGCGCCAGTGTCCGGCCGCGGCCGCCGGCGCCGGCTGCTCACAAAGAGGGCGCCGACCATCCATCGCGCCCCAGATGACTGCACGCCGCTATTTGCCCGCGCCGAAGTGCATTTATAAATTATGACCTTACAAGTGGCGCGGAAAAATCTATCGATGGCTGGCTGGCGCGGCCGGTCGCCGCCTCCCGGGGAGGAAACCATGGCCTGAACGGCGGAGAGCTGAGAACTACACCAGAGTCAGGGTCTGCTCACGACCCGCTGCCGATGAACTACTATTATAGCGTCAAATGATTCTGGACAAAGTATGGTGAAATGGCATTTGTGTGAAGGGATTAAGAAACCTATGTAGTGAGAGATGAAAATGGTATGTCGAAAGGCTATAATAGCCTCATCTTTTTTCTTTGTATGATTAAAGGACCTCATTTATGTCTCCCCGTATCTTACTCCACGTCCCTCCCTTATCTCACACACCGCCTCTCCGCTCCTCCCTCTCCCTCCGCTCTCGTCTTTCCCGTCGCTCCCCTCTCTCTCTCCCTCTGTCCGTCTGTCTGTCTGTCTGTCTGTGATCCCGGTTTCGGACCGGTTCCGGCTCCCCGGCGTCCCTCGCGGCCATCAGTCAGTCGAGCCGACCCGATGCGACCCGCCGCCGCCCGCACGACGCACGCAATCCGCAATAATCATATTCAATGACACGAAGGTGTGTGCCGTCGCGGGCGAGCCGACGCGGCCGGCGGGGCGCAATCGATGCGGCGGGGCGCGTGAGGCCGGCGCGGCCGGTGCCAGGCGGACCCCGCCCGGTCCCGCCGCCGACACGTGGCCGGACTGCGAGGCGCCGCCACCGACAGCCCCGACGCCGCCCGTCGCGGCCGACGCGTCGCCGTCGCTCGCGACGCTCGCCGCCGGCCGGCCTCGGCGGGCGCCCGACCGCCGCCTCGAAAAGGAGCGGCGGCTGTTTACACTGGCCTGGGGCGGCGGGCGCGCTCCTTTGTCTCGCTACTTGCGCTCCGTGCGCTCGCAGCGGCGCTCTTTCATTAAGTTAGCGTTGCGGGTTTGGGCTTGGGCATTAAAGGAAGGAAAGCAGTGTGCTAGGTAGCAGCGGAGAGCTAACTGCCTTCTAATGCCTGTCCAGTGTCCAATTTCTCGAGTCCGGCGCAGTTATATGCCAGCTCTAGTCGGGGCTTTGGCGCGCCAAATTAGGTTACATCCGACTCAGTCTTGGGCCGTAATCCCGACTCTAATCGCTCGTCGCTCAGGCGCCCAGAAGGGAACATGACAGCGCACTTCGCGTGTGACATGTGCGCCCGTCTCGGCGTCCCGCGGGCTGGCTGGACCCGCCGCCTCCAACACGCCGCCGCGGCCAGGCCAAGGTCATATTGGTCCTCCTCGGGGAAGCGGCAGTAAGCCTTCCGAAGTATAGCTCTCGCTATAGTAGTTATCCCGTCTAAGCTCGGCCCTTACCGAACAACAGACCACGAATAAACGACGGGCAAAGTTCCGTGTCACGCTGCATCCGTCGTCGTCCTCGCCAGGCTTTCCTGACTGGAGCTGAGAATTCGGATACATTTTTGGATTCGAATGTGCGGGTGGGCACATTCGCATATTTGAATCGAATGCTCGAATCTTTTGAAGCTTGTCCATTTTGTCCCAAAAGGTACGGCCAGAACAGTTTTGAAAAATCAGACTGATTCATGGCTGCGTGCACAAGTTACAGGACTTCGAAGCTGCGGCCGGCGCCGAGCACCGGGCGGACGGCGGCCAGACGCTGCAGAGGAAGGGAGGGTCGTGACGTCAGTGGCAGAGAGCGCTCTGATTGGCAGTCGTGCTGCTGTATAACCAGAGGTGCAAACCGTCAAGTCACACAGTACGGTGTTCCAGAATGATCAGTTTAAGAACAAGAAATAAATGTTGGAAAACATCCGATATCTACTCTTCCTTCTCACCACCATGCTCATGTACAACATTACAACAAGGATTATGTTCCTCTGGGTCTGCAGTATTGCTTGTAACCAATCGGTGCCGTATATTTCCGGTATCGGGAGCAACACGCAGTTCGTATGAAGGGCCTACGTGCTCTTTTTTGCTTTTGTTCAAAGAGCGAAATAAAAAGTGTCAAAGATCGTGCTAAATACAATGTGTTAAAAATAACCACATTTTCGTGACAAGAACTGGAATTTTAATTGCCAGAATAACCCTGTGAGGGACTTCCTGTGTGGCAGTTTCTCGCTTCGATTTCGGGCCAGCTTATACCCGTGGTATTCATATGAACGCAATGTATTTTTAGAATGAAAAATCAGCACATGTGCAAAAGCAAAATGTAAGACAGGTTTCGAATGATTGATTAACATTTGAATATCCGGCAAACATTCGGGTGAAAAATGGTTACCTAACATACGCTGAATGTTCGGAACATGGGATCGACACTCGAACGTTCGTCGAATCCGAACATTCGGCCGAATATTGAAATCATGCGAATCCGAATTCTCTGCTATATTCCTGACCGACTGTTCTGCGAACGGCCAGTTCGCGCTGCCCCTGACAGACGGCCGGCCCGCAATACCCGGCGGCATCCGTCTCCGCTCGCCGCAGCTCACGACGGGCGGCCCGGCCTCCAATGGACAAACGATGTCATTACATCGCCTCGGTGTGCGCCGCGCATGATTGGTGGCCGCTGTCTATGGCGCGGCCCGTGAAGGCGGCGTCTGCTAAAAAGCCCCGAGGCGGCGGGGGGCGCCGCTCGTGCCGCCCGCCCGCCACAAACGTCGCATTCGACCAGAGTTTGAACTTAGCCACCGCCGTAAAGCTCGTGAATGTGTCGGTGAATAAGGCTCGGTCTGGGCAGCTTGTTTGAAGGCATTTGCCTCGTGCGGCGTGCTGCACGTCTGTCACAGCCAAAGAAGGGCCGATAATGGTGATGGTTTTGATTCGACGGCTATTTCTGACCGCAACTGTAGATATGCCTCCCATCACCAGGCAGGCAGGCTTGTCTTAGTTTGGCAGTTATCTGCAAGGAGAAGTTTTTACTGGGGGCTGAATGAAGGGGCCACTTTATCGATATCGCTATTGTTATCAGTCAGATGTACGACCTCGTTTATTCAATAAGTAGTGAGTGTCCTTACCATATTCTAGCACAGTATCACGACAAACTAAAAATTACCTAAGATATAGGATAAAGTTCCATTGCGCGTAAGGAATCTGCTGATAACCGGCTGTAGCCCACCACTTTTTCAGTTTCATCTTGGCGTCGTGGGCGACTTCAATTCCACGTCAGGATAAATCCCCGTTCTGAAAACCTGTGGTGAATGCGACTAGTTGTTCAAATCCTAATACGGGTGATTCATGTTCCATGTGGTCACTTGAGCATCTTTCAGGCTGGATACTACTACACTGCTCATAAAGATGTGTGAACAAATCAAAGATACGCGAAAGGAAAACTTTTGATGAACCGTCGATGGCATCAAGGAAACTTGCCCCCTATTCATCAGTCCTGATAAGTATACCTCAAAATGTGCGTAATACCAAGCACCCTTGCAGCAGAAGACTGCGCAGCACAGAGAGGCCAGTCGTATTACCACCGCCCAGCCGGGAACCGATGGATCGCCCAGACAATGGGGTAAATCTCAACGGAATGGTCGTAAAATGGTCCTCTGGTATCTGGGATAGACTTAATCACATTTGGGCAGTTTATTGAGGCCCCGCAGGCCTGGGGCCACATCTGACATCCCGAAAAGATTCGATGAAGATCGGAACAATTTTTCCTCGGAAGAATTCGCCGTTTTGTTCGCTCTCCGTGTTATCTTCCATCTAGCTTAGTGATGGCGAATGGGTTTGGTCCAAAGATAGGAAGCCACGAGTAATCACAGTAATCTCGCATTAAATTCAGCCCACTGTAGCTACAGAGACGGCAGCCTTCCTGTAGCCCGACCACCATCGCGGTCTGGGAGCCCAGTCCCTTCAGGAACGGATGAGCCCAGTCCCTTCGGGAATATGTCCAGCAGTTTCCAGTCATGCATTTTTCCAGGAAGCCCGGTCCAACAGCCTCTTCCAGCACTGTTCAACATCTCCGTCACCCTGAACAACGTTCCAGAGGACTGTTCTAGGCGTCTGTTACCAGCACGGCCACTGGAAAATTTAGACAACGTACTGGGGGGGAGAGGAATCTCCATCCCTTTAACCGAAGCTACCCTCAGATGCTCATGTCTCATCAGATTCCGGCCATTTTGTTCCGCCAGTTTCGAAATTTGCGTGGCTGTAAACAAATCGTTGTCCAAAAACAGAATATCTACATAAACTGCTCGAAAAATGCGACCAAAAGACATGTTCGCCCGAGTTTTCCAACGAAAGAGGCGCCATGGCGTCGATGGCTTCCCTAAATCCTCCTCTGACCACGGTACAGTAGCCCTTCCCCCCACTCCCAGTCCGGCGGTGGTCCCCAGCGCGACCCGTCCTCGGCCGGGAGCGGTGCTTGGCCGGGCCTCTGCCTGGCGGATCACCGCCGGCCGCCCATCCTTTCGACGTCCGCCGGAGCCGCTGATGACTTCCTGCGCCCGGGCGGCGACGGCGGCGGCCGCGCGACGCCGCAAATGTCGCCGCTGATGGTGATGACCGGACCCAGTCGGCACCGACACCGCCGCCGACCGGTAACGAGCGGCCGACGCCGGCGGCGGCGCGGGACACCGCCGACCTGGGACCGGACGGGGCGGCGCCCAGGGCGGGGCTGCTCCTGAACAGCAGACTCTGGCGGGGAGAGAAGGTATTCCACGACAGATCGACCAGCGCAAGCGCACATTAACACCGTGCATCTCAGATGTCGATGAAAATGTGTTTATGGGATATGGGGTATGGGGTACTCATATGCCTTGAATCTTGCTGTTCAAACTTCAGCTCGACTGTAGAAGCATTTGTTGAGTTATAGCCTCGGGCGTTTTCGTGAAGTCACGGTGCATGACTATATTTGACGGCTGATAACTCCAAAGAAAATACCTAAACTGTTAAAAAGCCATGTATTCTCTGACTCGCAGTGGGTTGACGGAAATTTTGAAGGCTCAGATTTTAATGTTTTGCAATTCTGGCAACGTGGCCTTGTGACCTCCGTTAACCTGGCTTTACCATGACACGAGAGAAGTGGGGATTTAGTTGTTTTTATTTTGCAGGTTGACTTTGTTAAGCTGCTTTTGTATGGGCAAGCCAAGGAAGATTAGTATTTTGTATAGATGTGTGATTTTTCTGTATAATTATAACTATTTCCTGCATTAGGCCTGCAAAACGGGTACATCAATTTAATCGGTTGCAATCGCGGTGCTTGATTACCTGAAATGCGTTTCAAGAGATTCAGGGGCTGGCTCAGTAGTTAAAAACTCTTCGAGGACAGACACAAGCCAATTTCATTCACACACGGCGCGTTGCTCTAAACCAGCCAGGCCAAGTGAATGGGGTAAGTTTACCCGACGCACGGCAGACTGCCGCTCCGTCACAATTAAACACAGATCAATTGTTACCATTCAGGTAATCGTACAAAGCACACTAGCACAGAGCGCTGATTCTGAGCAATGCTTGCAAGTACTCCGAGAGTTGAAAGCTAAGTGCGATCGGAGCGACTATTAACGTCGTCGGTTGCAAATCCTCACACTTTACCCACTGACAATCGAATCCGAGCAGCTTTTTTGAAATAAGTAAATACATAGTGAAGGAAAGCCGGAAAGCGAAAGAAGAGATGGACATTCTTCCGCAGGTGCCTAGACTCAGTAAAGGTAAGCGAGTGAGCGTGGAAGCAAAGCGTCGTGTAGTTGAGTTCTGTGAGTCAGACGAGGTAAGCAGAATGTGCCCTGAGTGAAAGGCTGTGTCGTCGTTCAAAACACAGACGGCGTCGAGGAGAAACTGCGGAAGCGTTTAATGTTGGGTGATCTTTGAGAAATTTATCGGTTGTACATCTGTGAGGATTCACTGATAGGGTCTTCCTCATTTACTGCCCTTCGACCAAAGCATTGCGTGCTCGCTGGCAGTAGCAGCACGCACAGTGTATGTGTGTATACAGATCACCAAAACGTTAAACTGAAGACAGAATTCGTCGTCATAGATTTGACCTGGTATGACGTCATGGACCGCGCTGTCTGCAGCACGGACAGCGATGATTTCATTCATTCTGCATAGATGCAGCAGCTCTCCGGGAGAATAGGGTGAACCATCCTTTCTGAAGCTCATCGAGGAGTGCGAGGAAGACTGGTCGATCGCATGGAGTCACAAGAAGATTCCTTGGCCAAGTTCAGTCAAAGCATAAATCGGCTAGACAAATACCATTTTATTGCGAAAACCCAAAGCCATGTCTCCAGCGATGTGAAAAAGCCAGTGCCTAAGGGAGAAGTGGTAGACGTAGGCGATTTTTCGGAAAATCATTCCTTAAGACCAAGCCAAAGGCATCCACTGGGATGCCACCCAGGCCACGACACACCCATTCGTCGTCCATTGGCAGGACTGCACAGCAATCCACCAAAGCTTCTGCGTGTTCCCTGATGGGGTAAGGCATAATGCGGGCATGGTCCATGATTTCCTTAAGCAGTTAATCGCAGCCCTGAAGGCTCGGATCCCAGGTAGGCACAAAATGTATTGCATTTCGGACGGATATGCGGTTCAGTACAAACACCAGCTTACTTTCGCCAACATCTGTTTTCATCATGATTTAGGTTTGGACTGTGATTGGCATTTCTCTGAGACATCTCGCTGCCATAATTTCCGCAATGGCATCGGGGACAGTCAAAAAACTACAGCCAGAGAAAATCTGACCCGTCTGTATCATGAATAAAAAATTTGACGGCATAGGCGATGTTCGAATTCCTTACCATCAAATTCAACCTAGCCTAATCTAACAAATTACAAAGTACTAACACTTATCATTCCAGACAATGTCAGTTCAGCCACCCTAACGCTGTCGCAGTTTTAACCAGCGAAGTCGCCCTTTTCAATGTATTTGATTCGAGATACTGGTGGACAGTGCTAGGCAGCCAGTCATAATGCCATGGTAAGGGCAGCCATAATTATGCCAGTTCGTACTCTTTAGCGCAAAGTCGATGGCAAAGCGTTGGTCCTTTTTTCCACCAATTCGCATCCTTTTAACAGTGCATCACATCATCCACGGTTTTGCGCAAATGCAAAGCACAGAAAGATAAACTGAAAAGTCGAACATAACAAAAAGGGCTCTTTTGGCATAACATGGCTGGAATGCTTACACGGCCGTGATTGGTTAGTTCGCCGACTTCTTAAACGAATACTAGATAAGCGGCGATAACCAATTGGAATGACAATGGAGCTGAAGACGATCTGCATTAACACCGAACGTTTTTTTTTATTACTGAACATGGTCAATGTCGAACAGAAGCAGTCTGAAGGATCTTGCAGGTCAGCCATACTAGGCATTGTCGATACTGGTATGAACAAGCACAAAGAGGTGCTGTAAGGTAGTTTATTGGTTGAGTGAAGCCAAATTCATTCTTTAATTTTAGAGCCATCATGATAGTCAAACACCAAATGAGTCTCCTTCGAGAGGCTTCTGAACTTAAAAGCCACTGCTATTTAAAACTCGAGTGTAAAAATATTCAAAACGTTTCCTTTTCAAGCCAGCAGCGCCATTTGTCGCTTAGCAATTTCAGAATTATTAGCAACAAAAACATTTCATTGCGAATCGGTACAAAAAATACAAGAACAATTGCTGCACGAAATAATAGTCCAGGGAACCACTAAATGGGCCAGAACGCACCCGGTCTACCGACAGCCGGCGAGCTGCCTGCCGCACATTGACTTTAGAGTCTGCCAAGTTCGCAAAAAGTGGAAAATGCTGCCAAATAACACATATTACACAATACTTCGACAAATTCTTTTACTACATATAAGGTGTGATGTAAGGTAAACATGATGCATATCTGCGGCGATTTTTCTTTATTACCAGATATCAGCAACAGCGTCGGAAGAATTGCTGTGTGCTGCAATAGCACCGAACAATCCAACGCACGAGGGAATATCTCATCCACAGATCCTTTCATCCTCTCACGGATCTGCGGGATCAGAGTAGATTGCTTTGGCAAGACCGAGTACACTAAATTGTCCTAATTTCCCTCGGTAAATAACGTTCCTTTGATCCGACAGGATAAATATGCACAGAACACTTCGCAATGCAACATCTAACGGACAGACCTCTCATTTGCATTGTAATAAAGCCCTGTGAGTGATTTACGCATGAGGAGGTTTACAGGCCGATTAAGCTGGCTACACGATAGCAAAACTCTTTTGATCTGCCACCTGAGCAGTGCTTAGAATGTTTTCATAAAGTACTGAGTGGATTATTTTGGCGGAATGGAGCTGTTGATGACAAAAGTAATATGGAGGCTACGAACTTGTCTTAAAAGTAACATGCTGACAAGAAACACGTTACTGAGGCCAAATGTGCAAATAATGAAATCCGAATCGATGACATCAGCGGGACTCTACTTGCATATCATTAACAGTTTTGAAAGCCGCTTTGACACTGAGTGGTAACTGCTGGCCTTCTCACAGTATTTTTCTTTCAGATAGATAGTTCACTCTGCTGCACTGTACTACCTACACTGCAGCTCCACAGTTAGTCTTACCAGTAATTACTTGACTCACAAAAAGCACAGCTTTGGTCGTGCAAGTTAGACACCATTAGCAGCACGGTCACTGTCCTCGAATATAGATTCTTAGATTCGCAGGAAACCCTGTCATTTACGGTCGCATGGGAACCACCAAATACCCGGTGGATGGATCCCCCGACGGCTGTGACAGCGGTAACGAAGGCGCGCCTTTTCCTGCGCTCGCGGCGTTCCGTGCGTGCCAATCGCGCTGCTGGCTCGCAGTCGTCACGAGGCTAATCTGGCGCTGCTGTGACCTGATCCAGCGCGCCGGCCAGCCAGTGACGACGTTCGCCGAAGCCGCCGCGTGCAATTTCGGCCGACGGTGGGGTCGGCCCACGTCGGTCCGGCCGCCATGTGATGCTCTGATTTGCAGACCGGCCTTCACACTGGCTTACATACGAGCTGGTCTCAATACGGCTGATCTGTGGATGTTTTGCGGGGAATATTGGGTGTTGCCGGCGCACCCTGGTGCGGTTTTCCGAGTCTTTCGGGGAGTGACCGTAATCAGGAAGACCCTGTCAGTTCCAGGGATTCTCGCGCGCGGTGATCTGCAGACCTTGCGCCCAATTTGGGGCTCTGGCGCGAAGTCTATTCAGATGGCCATAGAAGCAGCGTTCGCTTCTCCGAAGTCCGAACGTATGAAAAACATGCCGCATATGGCCAGAATTTGATCACCATGTCTTTTCACACAGGACAAAAAGGACACGAGGCTGGACATCATCTTTCTAGCACCTTTGGACTTCCAGGACAAATAGTTTCGTTGGAGTATGGATGATAGCTTAAGCTAATCATAAACGCTAGTAATTCTGTAGCGATAGCGCGGCATACTTGTCAGGGAGTAGCTGTTGGGATATTTTAACGCTGCATTTGCTGTCTGACTCATTATGTCTTTGATTGAGTAAATATTTAAATAAATCAAAACAAAAATAAGTCAATGAAATAAAAATACTTGCCACCGCGCGAGCGTGTCGTTCATGTTGGCATTTTAAACTTCCGCCAGGTTACTCTGTTTAAACCGGAGTTGCTCGACCGGGTGTAGGATCAGAGTCCGTGCAACAAGCAGCGCTCAGAGCGCACTGCGATCTCAAAGGACCCTAGCAAACCATTCGGATCAAATTTATAGAGAAAATCTATAATCGTTGCATTGAACTGAGATATCGTATTATTGATGACGTAACTGCCGCCTCAGTTTTCAACTGGATCACCAGCAGGGGCATTATCTTAGGTCACGAATCCACAAATGGCCGTCTTCATGTGATTACCAACAAGTTGCTGGCGCTGGGAACGTCGCATTCACCTACTCCAGAAAGATCGCTTCTACTCCGAACTGTTATAAGCGTCATGTGTCTGCATCGGCTAGTGGGGCGCACGCAGTGCCTGGAAGTGACAAGCGAGAAACACGACAGACGTGTGGGACGCATGATTTGGTCTTATCCATAACAAATGTAAGACAGCTAAGTAGAGGTTTTATTAAATGTGTCTTATAACGCCTCAGACGAGGAAACTACACCAACAACATACCATTTAGATCCGACGCAGTGGCTGACGATGTGGACTGTGCTGCTTTACCATTCGTACAGCAAATTAATTTCCATTATAAATACTCTTAAAATCAATCGCAATCGGTCTTCCCCCGCATCACATCACGATGCTTCATTGCGGCACTCTCTATCTGACCGAGACACCTGGATCGTTCCAGTGGTCTCCGGATTCAGTTGCGCGCGATAGCAGCGTGATGACGCCATCGGCTGTCGGCGACCCGGGGCAAAGGTCAGCGCGCGCTCCGCGTGCTTTCGTTTTCGGTCGCCTATGGTGAGCGCGGTCCGAAGTGTCGACTTGTTGCACCCTAGAATTTTAAAAGCCTTCATAAACTTTTCTCTGTATTTTCTTCGAGGCTCATTTACAAAAGACATCGGCACATGGACGTCGGTTTGTTACGCGTCAATGGAGTGGCATGGCAGCGGACAGCTACATGTTTACTCTGAATAACTGTCACAGCTTGTACTGGGTGTGGGGTTGCGCCATCGGGTGAATTTTTTCAGTGGACGTTTAAAGGCCCCTAGGCAAAGAGCGTTTTTCTTTAGAATGAGCTGAACAAGATAAAAACACTTTCCCCTTTCTTTATACAGTGCCCTTCATACAATTTCTCTTTTTTCAGTCAGACTTCAGGGGTGAATCGAGTAAAATAGGTGGTTTATAGCCAGCATTTGACTTCCCAAGCGGAGAACAGAAAGAAGCGTTTGGAGGTATTTCAGAGCGCATCTTCTCCAATTACGGATGCAGCGTGCATCGTCGCCAGACAGTTGGCGCGAGGAAGCAGGAACGAACACCATCATCTAATGTGGCCCGCCCGGCGCACCAACAACGCGCCAATTTGGCCTCATATGGGCCCAACCTAAACTGCTGGCATCGATTTTCCTTCATCGCCCAGCACCGTGAGAGTCTGTCGACCACCTCAAAACAAACATCGTTCGGTCCCAAATTAGATGAGCCGTGACACATAACGTACCAAATTACCGTTGTTTACATGGCCGGACGGCAAAGAGAGGACCAGCGGGCACCAAACAGCGCGGCGTCCTCTCGCCGGAATTGCCTTCACGGCCGAAAACGCCCCGCCGCTCGAATGACGTGAAACAAAAACTAAGGCACTAAATGTAAAACAAGCGCTTAGGTAGAAGGTCTCTCTATCATGTTTTTACGATGGATTCTAATGCAGAATGATGCATACATTTGTACATATATATTCTTTTTAATACACACTTCATTAAAGACCAACGCACATTCGGCTTTTACAAGTTTCTTGTTTGCTTTTTTCAATAGTTCTGATGGTCGTTTTGTGATATACATGTACAATTTTTTATTGTATACATGTACAAATATTTAAAATGCACACATAATACATGTGCATTAGAAATACGGGTACACATACTTATTTCATCTTTAATGAAGTATGTATTAAAGAAAATATACCACCAAAATGCACAAATATATATATATATATATATATATATATGTCATTGCAAAAAATAAACGTTTTTCAAGAACGGAGCTCCGAAACTAACGATCTACGAATACGATACACGATACGATAACATACGATACGACACGATACTGATACGATACGATACTGATACGACACGATACGATACGATAACGAACGGAGCTTCACAATCAGATATCCTTCGCCAGTACAACGATTCGCAGTCGGCATCTCACGTCGGTTTTTCTCCCTTTCGCTCGCTTTCTTAAATTGAATTATTGGAATGGTTGGATTTCTGTCGGCCTCAAGCGGAGCGGACACCCACCAGCGCCGGCTATAGCCGCCTGTCACTGGGGGCCGGGCTGAAAAAGCCTTTTGGCGCTGCCGGCCTCCGCCGCTCCCGACCAAATGGCGGAAAGTGGCGCACCGTTCTCTCTGCTTACCGCCGGTTCCGGCGCACGCGCACAGGGACTCTGTATGTGATCGTGGAAGCAGATTTGTTCAGAGAACATCACACCAGCGTGGTCACGATCCCTCCTGCCTCAGATTATCCTCCACATATGCTGAGCAATGCTGAAAGTACTGATCGTCTGTGCCTGCAAGAGAATACTTGTTGGGGTTGGTAAATACCATCGTTTGCGAATAATTTATTCAAACCAAAAGTGTTTTCATTTGGCTTAGTGAGGACGATTTAAGAACTAAGAACCTTCATACCCTTGTTTGGTCAATGGGAAAAATACCGCGCAGTTTTGGGTGGTGGTCAGCAAACGTGTATTGGTGCGCTGAAATAATGTGCAAATGGGAGCCTTTGTCAGAGAGGCCCAGTTTGATCCAGCATCATGATTCGGTTATATAAATCAACGTCGCATTAATATTTCCCGGGCTGACGTGCTCGACAGGAGCGTTCGCGCACTACATTTCTGAGCACTACATTTTACTTTGCGCGTTACATTTTGGCCAGCAGGATGTCCTGCTGTCGAAATCAGTCGTTCTGAGGAGGACCAGAAACGGGAAATTCGCCAAGTGCGTCACAAATCGATAACCAGCGGAGTCGAGATTGGACCCCACGGCCTTGCGATCAGAAGTCCGACACCCTGTCACTGAGCCATTGAGGCAGACTGCGACAGGTAGTTGCATATGACGACTGTTCTCCGCATTAACTCCTCCTCAGGACTACTGATTTCAACACCTGAAGATGGTTGAAAATCCTAATGGTCACAAGTACTGTAACAAAAAAAGCTCTTGAGCAAGACAACAATCCGGAAAACACTAACACAATGAAACCTTCCTTCTAATGCGCATTGCGCAAGACTTCATTAGCAAACCTGCTGCATCTGCATCGGGTCGACCAATGCAAATGAATTCAATAGACATCAACTTATATGTGCAATACATGAACAAAAAAACAACTGCACGTATAATCATTTGTGTTGATTACGAGATCAGAGCCAACGAATATGGTGTGTTACCTTAACAAGGGGCCATTCGCCATTATAACACAACTGTTGACTGTTGAGAGCTTCCGGCGAGTTCATAAAAATTCTCCTCTAGGTAAGCGAGATGCTCTTGGAACCAAAAGCCCCTGTTTGTTGAAAAACGCACCCATGAACCATGAAGCAGGCTGTAACCTGAAGATTGTTTGAAGTCCACGACGGTGTGTCCAACTGCGTTTTATCTGGCAGTCTGTATAAGACTCAGACAGGGCTACTATACCGCATAAAGACTGTTGCCGTTAGCACGTTCCGAAAACCGTGTAATGAGGAAATGTAATTATCCATTTGCCGGAATGCAAAGGCATCATTGGTGTAATTTTTGGCAACTCAAAGTCTTGCTCGCAAATTTCGGATGAACGGTATCCAGTCCAAGGCAGTGGCGCCCATTCAACACTATGGTGACACTTGTCTCCCTTAAGCAAATGCTGCATAAATTTTCAATGATAGAGCATTCAAACTGCCGAAGTTTTTCAATTTCTGACAGACTTGACAGGATTCTTGTGTTTCAAAGATAGAGGTTAAGTATAGGAGATAGCCCTGCGACACCGAAACATTCCCATTACTGCTAATGCAGCCGGTGTCGCCCCGACTTTGGATGGGTGCCTTTTACGAACTTTAGACTGCGAGTCAGCCATTGCGAGATCAACTTTCAAACCGATCTATTCATGAAATTCGTTAGCAAGAAGAGAAATGCGTTGCCAGATGACGCTAGCAAACACGTTGTTGAGAAAGGGTTTGGTCTCAACCCTTATCAAACAATATCAAACAGAACATTGAGAATCAGGCGATGTGTCGACTTGATGCATCAACCTAGGGAACGCGGGGTGCCCGAGACGGTCCAGGGAATCTGATTCCGTCGCCTTGTTGAGGCGAAATTCGTTTGGCCTGCTACCTCTCTCGTAATATTAGGGTGCGCATAATTGATGCACATGATTGCAGAAAGTCATCACGGCCCCGAAAATTTAAGCTGCTGGTAGGTTACCGCCCGAATATTAAGCTGGATGCACGTCTAGATATCTTCGTCGGATCCTAGTTTCAGTGAGCTGCCGGGTGGGTCGTCGGCTTAAAGTGAGCTGTTGCGCAGCCTCATGAAGCTATACGCTGTACGTTGCTCGAAGAAACCAATCAGCAGAAGAGAAAGACAAATAAACAACAAACAAAGAAACAGGCAAACAAACAAATACCCCCAGGAGAGGTATTCGTAGTTTTTCAGAATTTTTACCGAGAAATCCATAAGAGATACGGAAAAACTAATGACGCTCGGCAGATAAATAACTGATCAGAAGAAAACATGAAATTGGTCCAGAGACCCTGTAACCTTGTACGAAGTTAGGGCACAGGGTCGAAATTTGTAAATAAATTTCCAAAATTTTGTTGGCATTTTGGCCTATAAATCTCGAGGAAAAAATAAAAAAACCAAGCAGATATGATAGAACTCTATGTCGTTTACCTGTGTACCACCATTCAATGGGATATTTCGAACCGCTTCGGTTTTATGGCCGAAAACGTAATTAAATTTTCACTCTTTTTTCTCCGCGGCGACAGGCGGCAGGGGACCGGCCGCCCGCAGCATTTCGAACCTCGCTTGCTTTCACTCGAGTTTCACGGTCAGGTATAAAAAACATGGAAAGCATGCTTCGTACTTTTTCATGTCTGAAGAATGGGGCTAGACGATGGAGTTAATTCCATTTTTCTAGCTTAAATAGGGCCGGAGTTAAAGGGGTGAAACTGGCCCTCCCTGTCCAGAGGAAGGGTCCGACGGCGAACGTCTAAGCGCGGGTTAACCATCAATTTCGCGCGAATTGCATAACCGTGGCAATAACCCAAATAGGCTCAGATGGCAAAAGGTATGTCTAAAATACTTCTAGAATTGTTTTCTCGTGCATTTTCAGTCCTTTTTGGCCTATGCACACTCAAAAATTAAAATTTTTCTATATGGGATTTTTCTTCTATTTTTAAAAGGTTTTACCAGCGTGCCCAGCGTGGGATTTAAAGAAGAGGAGCATTTTGCATTATAGTATCTGTCAGGAACCAGGAAGACAGCATCTGTTCCACTTTGTATCTGACCGGGCAACCACGGAAAAGAAGCAAGCAGAGATCATTGTTGGGGAGACTGTTAGTTGGCCAGCTGAAAAAAGTTGGACAAAACCTTCCTGGCAATAGGAGGTAACTCCAACAATGCCAGCAATGGATCGCAGGGTGGTGCCATGCACTTAGTGGAGGAGAAGCTGGGAAAGGGGCTAGTGTGGGTAGTGTGTGACCTTCACACTGGAGAACTCTCCCCCAGGAAACCGATCACTGTGTTGGATGGGCCAACCCTTAGCCACAACTGGTGGTCAGGGCAAATTGCTCAGCTGCTGGGTTCTGCTACTGAACTGGAAATCAAATCGAAGTTCATGAAGTTTGATGAAGGTCCTCCACTTAGCTGAGGCCGGAGGTCACCACGGACTTCAGCACCAGTCAGTTCTTAGCTTACAAAACCTTACAAAATCTTAAACGACCACCGAGGCCACCAGGGCTAGAGAGCTTTCCAAGACCTTGGCTGACTTAGAAGGTGGTTGACAACTGCGAGCAGCTATACACGGTATAGATTCCAGAAGCTGAAACTGATTGCTGAATTTATGGTTTGCGTCTACATGCCCAACTGGCTCAACATCAAGGTGAAGCACTTCTTGGTGGAGGGGGCCAGGCATGTGTTGTGTCAGTTGGAACTGATCAGGAGCTAGAACAAGAAGGTGATTGACATTGTAATCCCCACAGCGAAGAAGGGTGTCTGGTACGCCCCCCCCCCCCCGAGTCGGTGGTGCAGACTATGCAGTGCAGTGAAGTGAAGGAGGAGAGCAGGTTTGCTGTGAACAAGATTGTTGAGCTCAGAGGAGAAGGAGACTAGGACACTCAGACCCGAGACTGCAGTATGAAGGGCGGGAAAAAACTTAACAAGAATGAGCATGCTACCGAATTGGCAGACGGTTGACTGGAGTCAAGAGGCGGCTGGACCACCTCTGACCTGCTTCCTCAGCACCAGGAACGTCAAGGAATTCATTGCCTCCGCTATGAAAGTGTCTGACTGTCTTTCTCACACTCAGAGTGTGGAGAGGCTGGTCAGGAGGGTGGCAGAAGTTTCTGCCCATGTCTGCAGCCATGCGAGGAGGGACGGCTACATCAGGACCCGGAAGACTGGTGCTGAGCTTATGTCCAGAAACAAGAACAAGCGGGGTATGGTCTCCTTAGTCAAGTTCACTAAAATTGGCTCTGTGTTGGGTTAGGAAAAATGTGTGAAGATGCAGAGGCACAGTAACTGCACCAGAGTTGTGCACCACTGTCACAGAAATAGGGAAATTGTTCTCAGACCTCTTGTGTTTTTAATGATAAATTTCGACCATTTGTTAAGCCACAAGCAATCGGATCAAAAAAAAACATTTTAGTAAACGCATTTCATCAGTAGAGGTCATTTTGCGGCACTGTCGCGATTATCGTGTAAATAGATGAGTGTAAATAGAGGAAAATGCGGGAATTTCAATGCAAAATTGGTGTAGGTTAAGGTACTCAAGTCACAGTTTTCAAGCTTTCTTTGATCCCTAAACACATGAGCCTTGTATTTAAGCACTAGTGTTTTTCTAAAGTGAAAGCTTTAATTTGACCACCAAAACTGACGCACCCTCCCCACCGTCAGTGGCGGGTTAGGAATATTCCTCCCTACCGTTACGTTCCGACTTTCAAAAACCCAATTCTCCGGAATTAGCAACGGAGGAAAGTGTGGATCGAAAGAAGAGGGCTTTAGAAATGAAGAAACCCACAACGGAGGACACATGGCCTGTTCCGAGCTCACTGTCATTGCTTGGTTTATGATACCTTCGAGAGCCATAAAAAGGCAACATAAGTAGTGCAACAAAACACTGCAAATGAAGTCATCGGCATGCCTGTGATGGCTGAAAGGCTTTGCGGTAAATGCATGTTTGTCGAATGTGAAAACGCCAAATGATTTTTTTGCCGGCGTGCCATTTTGTCCATATGTGAAAAGGCGAATAGGCAAAACGTAAAGCGGCAAACTGACGGCATGTTATCTGTTGATATGACACTTTGCTCTATGCCAGTTTGACGAATGTCACTTTGACGAATGTCAATTTGACGAATTTCAGTTGCTTGAATGTCAGTTTGAAAACATATGATGAAGATAATTGCGTTTTATAGTCATGCGTTTTATACAGCGCTTCGGCTGCTGCAGCCGTTTCGCGTTGATCACATGAACTGTCTTATCGAGATATTTATACACATAGTAGGAAACGCCTATTAAGGAGAGTAAATGGCGTCCAGTTCAATCGTAACTAAAAACTGCGTTATGGCACCAAGTTCAGTGTTAGGAAATTCATCTATAAACGATGTCAGAGTCGCGGAGCGCCCAGAGAATGTCTGTCTTCCTAGGCTGAGAAGAATGCAGTCGGCAAGCCCTTGCCTCACACTTAACAGGTCTGTACACCTCTCGCACGTGGGAGCATCTACTGTGCAACTCAGTCGAAATTTGCGCGTGCTGTAGATATGGCCGATGCCGAGACTTGTCAGTTATTTCCTCCTCTCCGGCCTTTCGGAAAGAGGACGCCTAGTTCTTTATCTTAGGTTTGATAGCCTTCAGCTTGTTACAACTGCTCTCTTTGTCCGACATCTTCCCCCACTCTGCCAGGAAGCAGCACTTTGTAGCAGCATAAAAAGTACTGGTGGGGCCTCAGCCTTCTCGCCAGGGGAGGCAGTGCTGCGGCCTTCGCTGCCTGGTCAGCAGATTCATTGTTAGTCAGGCCAACGTGATTGGGGATCCAGACCAAAGTGACCTGTTTCCCGACTGCTTTCAGGGATCTGACCCGTTCCTAGATTTGCTCGGTTCTGTGCCTGTGTCTCCGAGGCAGAAGGGTTCCGGAGAGATAACTGGAACTAAGAGAATCGGTAGGTATCATCGATGACGACAGGTTCATGGGTGGAATGCGGCCAAAACAGTTCAGAATGGCCCATAGTTCAGCGATGAAAACAGATGCAACCGGAGGCATTGCTGCCTGGCCGGAGCACCGCGACGATATGTAGGCAGAACCATTACCTTGCGACGTTTTTGAGCCGCCCTTATAGAAGTGGGCGGTGAATGCTCGATATTCGTTTCTTAACTTCCTGGCTCAGCTCGATGGCCGAAAAAGCGTTCTTGGAGAGCCTAGTCAACGAGTTGCCGCAAGGCGGGGCGACCAGCATCCATGGCTCAGTGGGCGAGTGTGCCCGGGGTCGTATCTGTTTCGCATCCACTCCGGCATCTCCCAGCCTATCGCTCGCTCGAACACAGAGTGGCCCCGTTTTTACGCTCGTCCCCTGCGAAAAGGTCCGGATCATATGAAGAAGACCGTGGAGAAGACCTGATCAAGCGCAGGGTGCGGCCTGAAATGGCGGATCGTCATCACGTACTACATTGCTAGCATCCGCCGTCTCAGCCTTAAAGGCGGTTCGTTCGCGTCGACAAGGAGGCTTGGTATGGGGGACGTGCGGAAAGCACCTGTGGAAGCACCTTTCCGTCTAGTGGTCCGTGTAGACAGCAAGTCAAGGCCCCACGACAATGTAAGGATAGTTGAAATTCTACGTCTCGCCAAAGGCGGATTTTTTAACTGCATTCGGCAGAGACGTTTCGGCTGTTTGTCCGGCCGGTCAACTGCGTTCGAACAATTGGCACTCGACAGATTTCACATTCTGCTAATTAGCAACCGGCATATTCACATTCGATCAAATGAAACGGAACTGAATTGACCTAAAAAATTCACAACTTCTATAAGCAGTTTCTACGCAGCTCTGAACTGTGCAACTTATTGTCTTAGCATTGACCGAGGTATTTCGCCACCTTCCGGTTACTTGGGGCATTTGTTAACGGTGTGGCATTCACTGTGCAAGAATTATATACATCTCTAAGATCTTGTATCAAATAAATTTACTCTTACTCGACAAATGATGTGTCTATAAGTGAGTGGATAGTAGCATTTGCTACAAGCTCAGGAACAGTATAAACTAATTTTTGACATTTTGTATGGTTGTGGTAAAAAAATGTCACGAGAAGCTCTGAAATTGAATTTTTCCTCTTTGTCTGCAACAATTTTGCCATTGCAATGACGTGCCCAAACTTGTCCGAGAACAGAGCCTAAATAAGTACTGTACGATGCCAACAAATCACCGTTATGGACCTCATTTCGGGTCACATATGATGCATAACATTGTACTTGGTCTTTTTGCCATCGCTGATCAGTTTCTTTCAAGCCATATGTCTAGGAAAGAACAGACACTGGAATGCACAAAATGCCTGCAAACCACATTTTATGACTAGAGCATCATGTGACTTGACCTGGGTGCATGTGGTGTCCTTTTATTGCGAAATGGTTGCTGTGTTGATCAAATGAGAGTAATGCAAATTTCAGCCAGTTTACTTTTTTCGTTTGGGTGCTATTCCTGAGAATACCAAAGGAAAAAGAAGAATATTCTTGGTAATTCGTGGCGTACTGTCTACCTTTGGATGACAAAATGTGAATACGTGGAGCGGACTCCCCGAGAGCAGGTGCATTATTTCCTGTTTGGTGTGCACGAGTATTCTGTAAAACGTTTTCATGCGAATTATGCCAGCGCCAAGGCCTGGCGTTGATGAAACCGTTGGATTAACCTCTCCTCCAATGATATGTGTTGGTTGTATTGGTAATTGCCCTGCTTTTCGTCCTTTGGCCTACGTATGCTTTCAAACGTCATAATGTACCACTGAGTTTGTTTGCGAAACGTGATTTAACTACGTAATGTGCAGCAGTTTAGAACCGCGACCGAACACCGGCTGCATAGCGTTATTTATTAAGGTCGTGGTGAATGTTTAACGCCTCCACTCTGAGGGAGCCGAGCTCGTGCTTCTGGTGCTAATTACACCACGCATTGTTATGATCAAAACCATTATTATAATTAAACTGAATCCATTTACACTGAGACGCATGCCCAGGAAGCAGACGTTTGTTTTAGGAACATACAGCTCTTTTTACCACCACTGACCTGATATGTGATACACTATTCATGACGGAAAGACGGAGAATATGACGATCGGCATCGGGCGTGACGATGACGCAAAGACGGACGGGAGAAACCTACACGGCTGATGAATCTTTTGTTGTCACCAGTTATCAATTTGTAGGTTCTCGTGAGTTACGTTTCCCGACGACTACTACGGCTAAGACGAATTTACGGTAGAAAGGTCAAGAGCAGAACTCCCGTAAAGTCTACGTCATCACAGGCTTGCAGTATGAATGGTGCGAAAGGAGACAAAGTCTGTTCGGTTCCAAAATAATCAATATCTGACAGGCTGTAAAAAGCCGGTAGGTAAATGCTGATAAATGTGTTACACAGCCATGAAATTTCCGTGGTGTACAGTCGTTCGCAACCATGATATTTTTGGACAAACAGGAGTCCCGGGACTGATCACTGGTTTTGTTAAAAAAAACTGAAAGTAAAACTTTTTTGTGGGTTATTTTCATCAAAAATAAATGTGATATAAAGCCACAAGGCAATGAGCCAATGATTTCGGCAGCAGGATTTATGTTGTTATCGGTTCCCACTACAAACATTCGAAGACCTGTCTAACTCAAAGTCTAATTTGAAAGCAGCATCGGTTTTGAAATGAAAATGTGGTAGTCTCAACACGCGCACTGGAAGGGGAACACTTTTATGACCCCGACCACCTATTTTTCTTGGAAATCTCACGAACGGATTGGAACTGGCCGCTGCAGCTTCGTGACATTTATGGCAGTCCAAGAATTCGTCGATTGGTGCAAATAAATCGAAAATCGACGGGATTTTTTTTTAAGTCTGAAGCATTTGAAGTCAACGAAACATGACGAAAATAAAGGTTGTGGTAGATAAATGGAAACTTTGCAAGAGGACAAGCAAAATGCGTGACATTGTCGTTTGAACATTATTGAACATTACCAGCCGACATCGTTCGGGGAAAACTGAGAATGGTGGATGTACCAAGACCAAATCCAGTGTCAGTGAGGGTCATGGTCATCAAAGGTCAAGGTCAATCAGCTTGTGCCCTGATCCAGAATTGCTTTACAATATGTATATGTAGGCATATATATATGTATGCATATATATATATATAATGTTTACGTTTTACAACAATCAAATCGTATTCAATTTGGTTCATTTTAAAGAAATAGCTTTAGTGCAGACAGTTAACATGGAACTCATGCGGGTTAAAAATTTCACCCAAGGTTAATGACCTCGCCTCACTTCTTTTGACTTTGCCGAGATCAGTGGACGCTGAAAGTGACCAAATGTACCGATATTGGCTATCTTCAATGAAATGAATCTTCATGCTAAGTGATGCGTTTAGTGCCCTTATTTACAATGAAACTACACCAGTATCCCTATTTGCGCGATTTCTGATCTGCAACGATAAAAAATGACGGTATATGTCAACCACCTGACGTGGCCTCGACCCGAAATCTTCTTTCAAGATGTCAGACGAATGGGAACTGTCTTTGTACGTTAAGCACTCTAACAGGTGCCGTTTTCTCATTCAGTCCGGGAAGCCGCAGGGAAGAGCCTTTATGGGCGAGAAGGTGTCCAAAGTCGACCTTTTGCGACCTTATTTGACCCTGGGGATATTGATCTAGAATCATGAAAACTGCACACGATGTAACTCTATACGACCCTACCCTATCCCAAAAATCTGGTGTTTCTAGCCCTTTCCGTTCCCGACAGCAGAGGGAGGCACAAAAGTGCCCCCTTTACAGTGCCGGTTTGCGCGAAACCTTCCATTGCGCGTGCTAGAATTTGCATTGGAGAGCATTAGGAATCCCAATAACCTGGATGTGCGGGGATGAATTCGATCCATTTTTTTTTGGTATTTGTGTGTTGATAATGCAGACTAATACAGACTCCCTCCAAAGGGGTGTCGGCTGTTCACGCCATACGCCTAATTCCTCAACAGCAATACAGCCTTAGCTGTTTTTCTCCTTCAGGTCACTTAGTGGCCTCTCAGGTTACAGGAAGGGGAGTACCTCAACGTCTCTCTTGATATCATAGCACTTTTTGTGTCATTTCGGTGGCAAGTCATGCGTTTGTAGCGATCTGGTTATGAAATCGGTCACCTGTTGATGTAAGAGATTCTTTCCCTTGGGGTTAAGGTTGGGCCAATGAAAGAGCATATCATCGCCAGTTTTTTTTCACTCTGCTAGTGCCCAGGTACTATGCTATTTGATTACCACAGACTGGACTTGCGATCATTGAGAACGGTTAAAATAATTATCAGCACTGAATTCAGAGTTAATAATTATCCTACAATCGGTTCAAAGCTATTCTGAAGTCAAATAACGTCAATGATCTTACTTGACATTGGAAAGGTCACTGGTCTTTTAAATCTTGATATGTTATCAAACATATGCATAGTCATGTATCAAAAGTAGACTTCATATTTCGTCAAATGCTGAGAGGAATGTAGCCAAAACGTGGCTAAGATCCAGACAAGTACCTTGCAAGTCCTCGGCAATAATGCCGTTAGCCGGTGGTCTGACGTGAAACCGTAGTCCTTTTGCAAAACACTTGGCGATGTTGCTAAGTTATCTATTAAAAATTGCAGTCCCTTGACGCAGGCGTTCACTGTCAGTCCAAGGCAAAAAACATTATGAGGGTGGCAGCCACACCTCTCGGCCGGTGAGGGCCTAGTTCGGTTGATTACTTAAGGCTAGCGGTGGCAAAAAATGTCGAAATGAAGGCGAAACAGCTTCTGGGAATGTTAGTCTCTAACCCGTTACATTAATGTTTTCCTGGGGGAGCAACACAATAGCATCAACAAGAGGTAGGCTGATTCATAAATGTCTTTCCGGTTTTACGACACGACAAACATGTAAATGAAAGCATTCACTGTCACATCGGACTGTGTTGAACTTCTCGGATGCTTGGAGTATGTTGGGCTCATCGCATGTCATCAATGGCCAAAAATGAGCCGTCTTAAGTCATCCTGATTCCCGAGATTATCAACGCCTGCAAACATCCCCACCAAAGACAAATTACTGGCAAATGCAGCTACGGCCATACATACGGAGCAGTCCATCATGAAATAACTCTCTCCAGTCGGACAACTCTATCACACACCCTCAACAGTAACTTTTCTACATTGTGGTCGACAAGAAGACCCCGAAGATAAGAGCAATTTACGGACTTGTTTTATGGCTCCCACTGGCCCATGAATCAGTAGCGCGTGTCCACCACAAATCGACTGCGCCCAGAGAATGGGGAGGTCCTCTCGGGCTTCGAACACCGTGGATATCCACCGTCATAAATTTGGCCCGCGCCGCGCCGAGAAGAGAAATGTAGATGGCTTCTGCAAAAAGTTCCGACTGTCCGAACACACCATTAATCCTTGTCTGAAGTGTGGAATGGGCGTCCTGAACGGCAAGCCAAGTGTGCCCTTCGAGGTCAGCAGACTCATTCGATTCAGCGAGGGGAGTTAGTCATCACTGGATCTAATGCACTCCCTCCGCAATGACAGAGCTCCTCCGATTGCAGGTGCCATGATTCTCTCATGGCGCCAAACCTTTTTTGGATGTGGGGGGGGGGGCGTGCGCTGCATGAAAGATGCTAGCTTTATTTTGCCCAGTCTGCCATTACTATGCCACTTGCTTCCCACTTCTGCGATTTTTGCCTCTCAAAACCGACCGGCTGCATTCCGCCGCTCTGTCACCCCCCCCCCCCCCACCTCCTGATGGCGCTGCCGGGGCCGCCGGAATATAGACCGACCGTAATCTGACCCCGGCCGGCTGCAGCATCATTTGTATTTTCCCGCTGACGGGAAACTATCAAACGGTCTGCAGTGGTTTCCGACGGCCGGCGCCGCCCGACACCGCCTCCGATGAAAAATGGCGCCGCTATTAGAATTGGAAGTACGCACTTGCCGCCGAGCCCGGCCGTCGGCGGAGATCGCGGGAAGCGCCCGAGCTAAATGTCAGGCTAAACGCGAACGTGGGCGGGGACCGAGACAAAGCGGCCGGTGGCGCTCGGAGAGATGTTTGGCATTTCGAGGTGTTATTGAGAGGATGCCTGCAACTTGGTGGACCAGAAGCCAGCAGCGTTTTGTGCGCCCCACGACGCAGCGCGAGAACGGATAAACACAGAGGTACAAACAGAAACTAGTGCTCAGTAGAATGAAAGCTTCAGAGTCAAGCTCTATTCAGTGCGAATAAAGCTTGACTCTTCACTTTCATCACCATTACTTTGGTATAATCCTAAAACCGGAAATCAGATCAAATCTGCATCCACCTTCTCAAATTTGTGGAGAGGAAAATGTTAATGTGCCCAAGGAATATAATGTTCTGCGAAGGTTGTAAGTGCTATGAACGCAACTGACGAGCAGAGACCCAACTTTTCAGAAGCTTTTCAGGTATAAAATGTATTGATAACCAGTTTCTGAAGCGACTGATATGGACCCATGACATCTTAGAGCGAAGACGGAACATACATGACGACTTCTATGGTTTTTTCAGTCTTTCTTGTAAGATGGGTCGACAGGATCAAGTGTTTGCTTTAAAAATGCATATATTGAAAGTGCTGTTGTGCAACTACATTTTGGAAGAAAATGTGCAGTGGCTAGAATGTAAGCCAGAAGGAGAATGCATTTCAAATATTTCCTGCATACAGCAGAATATTTCGGGCGGAGCAAGCAAGCACAGCGAAAGAACGCAGCCATACTATCTGTGAAAACCAGAGTTCTGAATGTCTGACTGTTTTTCACAGATGTCTCAACTGGCAGCTTTCAAGGACAGGCAATGTAAACATCGTTCACCCACTGAAAATCATGGGCTTCGTTGGGCCTGTGCACCATAAAATACGATGTTAGCAAGAACAATGATACAGAATATTAGGGCAAATTTCCTTGGGTTTCTTTTGTCCGCTAGTTGTTCCGCTGGTAGTCATGCAATGGGAGAAAAACGTTGCTGCACCTTGTTTGCCTCGGCAGTGTAAAAACAACTGGGCAGCCAGTCCGTCCAGTGCGGAAGGGAATACGTTGCGTCCTTGGTTTGCAACATGCAGCATGCTTAAGTTTTTACTTCGTTTTTTATAAGCTGTTAAAGTTAGCTATGAATAAATAAGTTCATATGAAAAGGTCTTTGTGTAATATGGTTCGTCTAAGCTCTTTAGTACTCGTCATTTAAAGTGATTTTTATCTTTGCGCAAAGTGGATTATAGTCAACCAAACAAATATGGTTGGACAAAGGCGAAACATATAATCAAATTTGTGGGGCTTTTATTCTTTTTTCCAGATATTCGTGGATTGCATTAGTTTTTTGGCGATATACAGGCAATTCAAGTCTGGTCCAAGGATAAGCCATTTGCGCAGTATAGTCAGTAAGCGATTCAGACAAAACCGTTTTCTTTCTATGTTACATTCTATGATGGAAGTACGCCACATGTAAATTAGAATGCGAGTTCACTTAGTGAGCTGTGGAAAGTCCAGGGTAAGAACATTTATCTAATTGCATCACCGAAATCCGTATCAATGCGTCCTGAACAATGACAAGAATAAACAGTTAAAATACCGGCAGCGACAGCTTTATGAAGGATACTAAAGAATGTTTTATTTTTTGCCCATTTTTAGGCGTCCTGTGTCGCCCCCGGATACCTCTAGGTTTACGCTTCATTGATCAACAGTCTTTGCACCTGAGGAGATTTCTCAAATTAGGCGATAGAAAAGAACCACACAAAAAATAAAAGAACTGCATTTACCTGGGAATTTCTAATTGACGACCGAAAGGCGAAACCATAACCAAGTAACACAAATCCCGACGCAACGTCTTTACAGGGAACTAGAATCATACACAAAGGACTAGCGCTGACGAGACACAAGACTTGAGTCAAGACGCGGACGCCCGTGTCCAAGAGATTTTGCGCCCTAACTCACAACAAATGGACAAACAAGCAAACATGACTAAAAGCCCAGACGATTCCCTGACACCTGACCAGACAGGGGCCTTGACACAAGACCCTGGAGGCTTGAGCCCAAGAAATGGTGCATCCTAATTCACAATACAGAACTGAAAGCTGCACATAAATTAAGTTGTCAAAGAATAGAAAATGTCGGGAAATGCATTAGGGACTCTGGAACATTGCTGATGATGTCTGCTTCATGTCTTACATGTACTACCTAATGCAGTGCTATTATAGTAGCGATCATTTCCTAAATGGATTGCACCATTTTCGACTGAAAAGCAACAAAATATGTCTTCGTAGACAGCGACAATTCTGAGATGCTTAATGAATGAGACGAAGAAATGGCATTCTTCGCTCAGTATTAAGATGGCTTTTGCTAGAATGACACGAAATCTACCATGAACAGAACATAATTTTTCCTGCTATGAAATCGCCCGATATACGTTAATTTTAGCCTTTGGGCTCTACCGCTACGCAACTAATAGCACTGCGCTTGGATATACCATATCAAACATTTCGGATGGATCAAATTAAACGAATTAGAAACGATTGCGCCAGTATGCTCTGACGAATCTGAAAACTTGTTTGTCGTCAACATATTTCCCCCTTAACGACCGTTTCTGCGTAATATGCATAAGTTTCACATCGTGTCTGATAATTAATGATTTGAGCCCGCTTAGCTGGCATCGACATCAGCGCTCCACGCGCAGCATTGGTGCATTTTTACTGTTAGACGATTAGACGCAAAGGAATGGCTAATACTGCGGAAGTCGTGGTTCCCCCATTTAGAACGGAGGCCTTCGAAAGACATATTGTCTGCCATAGAACACCAGGAGTCAAAAGCCTTATCTGCTGTGAGAGAAAATGCTTGGTCTGCGAGTATCCGGTACCATGTCCTTTTTCTTGGAACTGCAAAGAGTTTCCAAGATCGGTTTTCTTCGCTTCCAATCAGTGCATGGAAATGCCAATGGCCAATCAAATTCACTTGGAAAAATAAATTCTAGACAAATGTCAGACGTTGTGCTGTTACACCGATGAAACTCCGTTCATTTCAATCTGCAAATTGTTCCGACTCAGACTGAGCGCTAGAACAGGAGGTAGTGTGGGGGGGACGAACAGCTGCACCGCGTGCTACCAGCAGTTTGCAGACAGACGCAGTGGAAGAGGTTTTTCGCGTTTCAAACACTGTGCCTGTGACTGATTATAAGAAAAACAACGCTTTCGAGAGTGGACCGCACTTTTCTGGATTGTTACATGTCCAGCACCTAACCGGCAAGACTGGACGACGAACGAGTTGCAGTGGCCGGGCCTGACTCCCTGACCGAGCCGGGCCTGACTCAGTGACCGGGCCGGGCCTGACTCAGTGACCGAGCCGGATCTGACTCAGTGACCGGGCCAGGCCTGACTCCGTGACCGGGCCGGGCCTGACTCCGTGACCGAGCCGGATCTGACTCAGTGACCGGGCCGGGCCTAACTCCGTGACCGAGGTCTGACTCAATGGCGGGCCGGGCCTGATTCCAAGGCCGAGTCGAGCCCGACTCGACGGTCGGAATGTGCCGATGGCCGCCGCCTCCAGTTCCGGCGCAATAAATCAAAACGGCCCGATCCGCCGTCGGCGCGGGGATCCGGCCGATCGCACGGCGAAAATGAGCGGAACGCAGCTGCGCTCTCAGGCGCCGCGGGGGCCGGCCGGACCGGGCGGGGCGGACGCCGGCGGGTTACAGACCGAGCCGCCGGAACTGAGGCTGAGCTGAGGCGCGAGCTGAGCACGGCCCGGACACCGCCGCGCGCCGTCTGGCGGCGTGAAGTGGAGAACAACCGGGCAGCGCAGGCAGACGGAGGGCGTCTCACCGTGCAGTGCTGGCGGTCGCGGTGATTCGGATGGAAAAACTGCAGTAGCTCATGGTGTCGGGAGCCTCGTTTCATTTCCGGGCAGCGCCGGTGCGATTCGAGACGGTGCACTCCAGCGTGCCTGTACATAGTTCTGTCTGATACTGCTCCCCCGTTTGCCACTTATTCCTGGAACCTTACTGCAGTCATTACTCAAAAACAAAAGCCACTGCACCCATCAGCCCATGCCAACACCAGCCGAGACAGTTCATAATGTCCTGCACCTCGAAATGGATTTGGGAACAATGTCAGCAAGGCTGACCAAAGCAAGGTCCAACGTTCAGCCTCGGTCCTCAACCCTTTAGTTTTACGATGACCCGAACGAGTCGCAAAAGCTCCATTCTGGTAAGCGGTTAGCCAAACGCCAGCGTTTTCACCAGGACGCGCAGTAAGCTCGCCGTGATGTAACACCCTCCGGTTAACATGCTATGCAGCGGCCAGCTGGTGAGCTGGACTGGCTCATCGTCGCTGAGATGAAGTGGAGCGGACGTTCGATAAGACCGCGCAGGCACCGATCGCGAAAGCAGGAGCTGGTCCATTGCAGAGCCTGTCTATCGTCAGTGCTACACTAATGCAATGGTGCAGTGTGAGTGAGGATGAAATAAATTGCATGTTTTTAACTGACGTCCAGACTGACGTACGGAACGCCTCAATAACGAGAGGAATGTTCCATAATTTGAGCATGCATGCATATACTCTGGGTTGTCAAAGTGCTGCATAATTCTAGGTGGGCGTGTTTCCTCATAACGTCATCATGATTTAATCCTTCCGATCCATGCTGGACCTTTCGTGTTTTGCAAAAGAAAGGCAGGAATCTTCAGCTACCTGGTGTCGTGGAATAACAAGATAATTTGTAGAAGACGACTGTACTTGTGTCATTTAGCTTCCATGGCTTGGTATCAGGTCGTTAATGCACAGATACCATTGAATCTTTCACACGAATAAAACGTTTCAATTGTATTCGGACGTGAACAAAACTTAATCGGCATGCCATCTAAGTAAATGAGCTAATTTCAAGGAACAACGAAACTAAATACAAAGAGGCATCGCACAAGACAACTGCACCATGAAACAAAGCCTGCTTCAGATTTCCCTCCATACGGTGGTTGGACTCGGAGCCAATTCTCCAACCACCCGTTTCAACCGTCGGTCCGCCCCCGCTGGCTCCCCTTAGCTGCTCTGCCGACACTCCATCCAACACACCATGTGCGTCCGGCCGTTTCGCAGCTCAACCCACACACCAACGAGCGAGTTACACCGGTCTGAGCACGAGCCGGCGCGGCGAGCTGCCGGCCGTCTGGCCGGAGGATTCCGTCCGCCCTGAGCCGGCCGCTCTGTCCGCCTTCCGTCCCGAGATTGCTGTTCTCCGAGCGACTTATGCAAATGGCGCGCCGCGCCAACGCCCCCGGCCTCTTTCAACATCCCATTTACACGGCTGAAGGAATGCACGCCGGAAAACTGCCCGAAATTGCCTTCAAATTACAATTACAAAGATGTTGTCTCTGGAGAAATAAAACGCGGCGATGTAAAGGAGATATGCTGATCTTCCAGCGCGGTGGGGCAGCAGAGGCGAGAGGTAATTGGCGGATGGTTACAAAGGAAAGGAGAAGCGGAAAGACGAATATCTAGTTCTGAACTTCTGAAACAATGATGAGCTGGAATTGAAATCATGGTAGGGAATGATGGAGCCTTGACTCCGGCGCCGTCATATGAACTAGTGCCTGAAAGTGCTATGGCTGAATTCTTCTACTAAACTTGTTATCGTGGGTCAGTAAAGTTTTAACCGCATTCCGTAAAATATTATATGTTCATTAATGACATTCCGTGTTATTTACATATAAGTGTTGATGCCGCTGGTCTGATGGCACCGCGCCTGCTGCAAAAAAAAAACAGCTGGAATAGATGCATTTGCGAGAGATATAGCAAAAATGTGCTTTTCAGCTGTGACATGTTGCCTCAGCAAGACACGGGTAGTTAGATGTTTATGTTCCCCTTTCCCGTCGGAGTCGGAAAGTGTGTCAGCTTAAGCCAGCGACAAATACCATATGCCACATGGGAAATGAGCTGACGTTGGAAGGTGATTTGTCTGACAATTTATCACTTTTAAGCGAATCAAAAAGATCTCATCGCCGACACTGAATGACGTGATGTATTTCTGCGCTTTAGTAACATACAGTACAACGTCAACTTTTTCTCGGACCTGAGTGCCTAACAAAGGTTGCTGAAGGATTGCGCTTCGTTATTGCCTCCTCAGCTGTAACTGTCATTTCCGGGCTGTAATGCCGCTTGATGTTGTGTCTGTCTATCGGGTGTTGTGGTTTTAAAAATGCCCAAACGACATGACTCTGCATGAGGCCAAATTCATGGGCGATAAGAGGACCAATATCCTCTGATAAAATCTGTTGAACCGCTTGTGTTTGGCATTCAGAGAACAATGAACATGCGCGATTTTCTGTGATCAGAGGTTCAAGATGAAAGATGCAACATTGGATGCATAGAGCACTTCATGCCTCTTAACGCAAAGGAAATTGCCGCTGCCATTGCCTCTTAACGCAAAAAAAATAACGCAAACCAAACGCAAAAAATCCAGCTGTCATTGCAATACATGTAATGCAAGCTATATAAAAAAAATGGCGCTTAGAGAATTAAGACATTCAGTTTCTGGAAGAAATCAACGAAAGCATGTGACTCGGTCTTGAGCATCGAATTAGATAATGTAAGTAAACAGACAAATAGACTAAGGGAATCAGTTCATAGCACGTGCGATTCGCGACTTCCTCTACCTATCAAAGCCAAGTCTTCAAAAAGTAAGAGCCGTTCAGCTTTTGATTATGGTTATAACCTGAGCTTCCAAATGAACTATCGGGATAAGCAGGAGGTTCAATTGATAGAACGCTGCACCCGCCGTCCGAGCAAAACAAGGTCGAATAGGATCTGCGCGTTATTGACTCTCGTGTCAGTTGACAGGTAACAAGTTTTGTAAAATATTGCAACTGTGTGATTTACAAGGCCATGGTGACAAGTTTAACTTTCGCTTCAGAATCAAGCTGTTACCTAAATTTCGTTCGGAAGGATGTGGTTTGGGGCCATAAAATAAGCAATACTTAGCACTAGCTCCGATCCCAAATATCACCCAAGAAAATCGCTGGAACTCCATGTCTTAAAAAATAGCTTTAGAAGCGAAACAACAATTAGCAACTTGTAATGTTGGTATGCATTTATAACTTAATTTGTCCCCGCTTCTGTCCAGTTTTCTTCAAAGCATTTTATCAGTTTTAAGGCGTTGCCGCCTAAGAAAGATCAGCCTTTTATCGAATTCGTGAAACTCACAGGCAACCAGAGAATGATATCGTACCAATTTTGGTTAAGTTTTTGAAACTTTTCCTAAGACTTACGTATTTGAGAGCTTGATTTGTGTCACGTAGGTGCTAGCAAAGGCGCTGTGTCTGGCTAGTATCTTACTATCTGTTTCTATTTGTATTGCTATTTACTCTGCTTTTTATTGGCCTTTCGGTTTTATGGGATAAAGATATTCGCCACTTTAGCGCATATAAAGATATTTAGCGCCGCTCAGAAGACGTTCACATTTCATGTGGTCGATTTATGATTTGCAGTTTTGCACTTTTGCCTTGGAAAATCTTATTTTCAGCGCCAAGTTGCAGTTTGTAACGTTCCCCATATTTGACAAACGTTTTGTCGTTTTATTTCATTTATTACGCGTGTACGTCCTCGTGGAACCGGGGCTATTTCGTACGCGAAAACTAGCATAACGGCAAAATAAAAGGCAAATATATAAATACGATGAAGGTGGTATCAGGAGTCAACACTAAGCTTTTGGATGGATAATGACATGAACCCAGCCGACCACTGCATTCGGTAAGGCGCTGCTCTCAGGCATGAACATCTGAAATAAAGGAAAATAAAACGATGTTACAAAAAAGTCCAGTGTGGATCTCTATGGTCGTTCCGGCTCTGCACTCGATGCCAGTGCTGGGACTGAATAATAAGGGGTGAAGGACTGTAGAGTGCAGGAAAAGGTTAGGTGCACAAATGAAGAACGAAGTAATTTCGCAGAAAAAGGCTCTAACCTTGATTCGGTCGTTGGGAGCACAAATGTATGTTCAAAGCATCACGTGTTTTGTGTTTTGTATACGCATCGCATCTTCTGATATCTTGTCAACTGTGTCTAATCGTTCGTCTCGATTCACATTGCAGTGATGGTGACGATGTCAAATTCAACTTAAACAGGCCGGTTTTGACTGACAGATGCTTAAAAAAAAGACCGCCAGAAGCCTGAAAGACTACATAAAATTCCAACAATGGCGTTCCAGAATGTCAAATGGTATTCCCGTGGTCGGTTAAATCTTCACCTTGGGATTTTCTTGACATTATTCCAAACTTTTTCAACTTATTCCAGCCCCAATATTCTGCATCAAAATAAATAAAAGGCGCAAGCAATCTCCGAAAGAATTTTTGTTCTCCTGATGACACGGCACTGACATTTTTTATCCTTTGAGCATATGAAAAGCAGGTACGCCGAAGGGGAAGGGGGGCAGCGGTACCGCCAAGTTTTTTTGAAATTTAACACTGACTTTTTGGGTGTCGCCTGGAAAGAAATGCTCCAAAATGCTTCTTCGACCCCCACCCCCCCCCCCCGCCATTGTAAAGAAGGTTCCTCGCCCCTGATGAAAAGTTAGTTAACGTCACAAGATCTCGCTTAAGCTCTGTTTCGTTGAAATAAGTCCACTGCACAGGGAAGATCTTGGAGAGGTGGCAAATACAAAAAAGAAAAACAATTTCGAGATTTGGCCGACCACAGATGTATAATTTTGTCGCAAACAGACTCATCTCTGTGTTGACTGTAAAGAATACACTGAATTTGCCTTTTTAAGATTGTCGGTTTAGTGAGAGGTGCTAACGTCAAAAAATTAAAAAAAAAACATGCATAACATTAGCCGAATAAACAAACTGTTTCCAAGCCACCCCAGTCTTCGTTGAAAAGGACTAATTCACATGTTACACTTGACGCAGCGACGAGTGTAGAAGCGAGAAAATGTCAAAAAGTTTGCCAAACATGGGAGTGATGAGCTTGCTCTCATTGGGTTTGACCCTTATAATCGGTTGGAAGCAGCCTTTCTCAAGCCTTCACGTCCCAAAATTGCCCAAAACAACTTTACTGTGAGCGTGGGTGACGTCATGAGTCATTTAAACCGTCACAAAGCACATGTTAAATTGCACTTTGTTGCTTTATTCAGGCACGTCGGATCTTTTGCAAGAATCAAAGTTTGAGCCACACATGCACATTATATTGGATATAATAAGCGCTTTCAAGATGTTTGAGAGCGAGAAAAGATGATTACGTCATGAAAATCAAGTTGGTCATTTGTCCTTCGTATACTACTGCCGGTAATGCCCCAACATTGAACGAGAATAACATCTGGAATGCCAAAATGCACATAAAGTTCGATTTTACTTATTGACACAAGTATCGATTTCCTCTTGTGTACATAGACGCAAAACGGCAAAAGAAACATCCTGCAAAGGGTTTTGCTCTAGCGTCGCCCCCTCATCAACCGTAACATGTTAATTTTGACGTAGTTTACTGCTGCTTGTGAGCCAACCAGTACCAACCGAATTCCTCGTAACCATGAAACCTCATGACCGGTCTGATGGGGAAGACTACTGGGCCGTATGTCGGGAAATGACCGGTGGACCGCTTAGTCATGTCGGGCATGACTTTCATCTCATTGTTCCAGGACGGTTTCAATGGTTCGCCGCGGGGGCACCTCTCGAGGCGGACCGTACGTTTCACTTTGTTCTCGACCTGAGCGGGGATTGAAGAGGCTGTCAGGTACTCTGGCCTGTTGGGGCCGGCCTCCTTTCCCGGCCGCCGTGCCAGGGGGGCGGGGAGAGGGGGGCGCTTGCCGGCCGACGCGGTACCACCACAGCCGAGAACACGCCTGAGCCGCGGCCCTCGCGCGCTCGCTTTTTAACATTGTAAGAGCTCTCGGAAAGGCTCGGGAATCTTCAAAGGCTGACATGAATAGGTGCGGACGTGCGGGAGGCTGTAAATAAAACCCATTCGGGCGCCACGCTAATTCTTTTCTGCAAGCCCGGACTCGAGGTCCTATTTGAAGTGGGACAAAGTCAGACTATGCTTTGCCGACAGTCCCTTGATTTTAAAGTTATTCTACTTTTGTGAAACAGAACATTTAGTGGGAATAATGCGTACTCCGACACATTTTTTCACTTTTGGATTGTGATAAAATGAAAAACATGTTCAGTTTCAAGACATGTACCATTAGTAGAATTTCCAGTAAGATTATTCGATTTCAAGTGGTCATCGTTAAAAAAGCCTTGACTGTAACAGCCATTCACAGTGTGTCGTCTTTCGGTCAAACACAACACATCGTCGTTTGATACCCGACCACTGCCTAATGCGGGATTGCATTCCGCAGAAGGTACTGATGGACAGCAGAAATCGATCCATTTCAACTGTAATGTCTCGATGGGCGCGCACAAACAGCGGTGCACTTCGACCTACGCCTGCATCGCACACCGCTCTCCAATCGGCCGTGTGACCTGGTACACGGAGGCCGCCTTTTCAACTCCTTCGGCGCCAGGTCGATAGCGGGCCTGACATTTGCCGATGACATCTCACTTGTTAGCGTGTCAGGCCCGAAGGCCGGCCGGGGCGACGCGCGACGCAAACAGAGCGCGACCGCACAGCGGCGCGATGTTGCTGTGCGCGCTCCTGCTGGCGGCCGGCCCGCTCGCCGGCGGCCAGCCCGCCACCGGCGACGCCCGGCAAGGTAGGCGGCTGCGAGGCCCGGCGCCGGCTGGTGACGCCTCTGATGGCGACTTCCGTCCGAGAGAGACGTGTTTTGGCGATTCAGCTGCGTCCGCAGCCGGTCTTGTCGGTACCGGCAATATTTGTTCGCTTCGTGGCCGACTGTGCTGGTGCCGTTGCAAAAGCATTTGCAGACTCCGGAAAAAAAAAAAGGGGGGAAGAAGGAAAAAAGGAAAAAAAAAAAAAAAAAAAAAAAAAAAAAAAAAAAAAAAAAAAAAAAAAAAAAAAAAAAAAAAAAAAAAAAAAAAAAAAAATATAAAAAAGAAAAAAAAAAAAAAAAAAAAAAAAAAAAAAAAAAAAAAAAAAAAAAAAAAAAAAAAAAAAAAAAAAAAAAAAAAAAAAAAAAAAAAAAAAAAAAAAAAAAAAAAAAAAAAAAAAAAAAAAAAAAAAAAAAAAAAAAAAAAAAAAAAAAAAAAAAAAAAAAAAAAAAAAAAAAAAAAAAAAAAAAAAAAAAAAAAAAAAAAAAATTAAACACTGCGAAATCCGTTTGAGTGATATTTGCATTGTTCCAGCCGAGTGGGACCTGGTGGTCGCCTTGTCTGGAGCCAAGGAAGAATTCTGTGAGTATCGTGGAAAAGCTCAGAGTTAGGTCTCACTTTAAACGGGCTATTAGACTTGTTTACATATTAAGTCCAAGCCTATTGATGAGATAGCGGTGGGATCACTTTTCAGCTTTTCTAGATCATATTCTTCACGTATTTCCAATAAAAAGCAAATAAGGGACCAAAAATGCTGACAAGGGTTTCGAGCAGAAAAAGCCATAACGACGTTGAAACGACTGTCAAAACAATTTTGTTTTCTTCAAATCAATTTCGCTCACACTCTTCGCTCACATTCTTCGCTCACACTTGAAAAGGACTAATTCACATAGTACATTTGACGCAGCGGCAAGTGCAGATGCAAGAAAATGTCAAAAAGTTTGCCGAAAATGAGAGTGATAAGCTCCCAAGGCCAGATTCAGTAACTCCCAAGGCCAGCAAGCGGATTCGCATTTTCTCTTTCAATTGCGGCTCCTCTCACAGGAGGAAATTCTCTGAGTTACTGAGCACACTGATCGCCGCTGAAGTGCACGCGGGTACGCCAAGACACTAACTCAGTCCCGTTTCGCCGCCGCCGACGGTGGCAGCGCCGAGCGCGCCCTGCTACGTTCCGGGACCTCGGCACGGGCTCTCCGGCCTGCACCGTGTCTCCGACCCCGCGGCCAGCTCGCTGAGGGCCTGCGCCTGCCGCTGCCGGCGCCGAGAGGGTGACACGTTCGCCGTCTTCGTCCCCAGCGCCAGGTACGGGGAACGATGTCGTGGGGCTTACGGCAGAACGCAGTACTGAGGCTTTAGGGCGCAGGCGGGCGGCGATCTGCTGAGCCTGCGGTACACGGACAGTGTGCTGAAGCTCGGACAATGTGCAGAAGCCGGAAGGAACAAGTAGAGGTTGTGCTGAATCTGTACAGTACGGACAGACAATCCGCAAAAACTATGAGGCACGGTTTTTCGATACGCAGTGTGCTGCCTGCTGAAGTTGTGATGTACGAACATACGGTGTGCTGAAGTTCAAAGGAACGGCCACACAAGCAGCCGAACCTGTCGGGTAAGGAGAAACAGTGTATGCATAATGTACGGAAATACGGAGCGTTGAAGTTCTGAAGTACAGAGAGGCGTTGCGCTGAGGCGGCAAGGTATGGACGTGTGTCATATGCAACCGGCGCTGTATCGAGGTTCCCGAGCATGGACGGCTGGTGAATTAAGACAAATGGACATTCCTGTGTGCGAACGCTGTTGATAATAGCGGAAACATGGGAATACCACTAAAAAGTAGAACAGCGAATGTAAGTAAAGATTGACCGAGAGGTCATTTCTGCATTTGTCCGTGATATCCGTAAGCCTGTCGCGAGCTGCGCCTGAGACCTGCCACTGCACGCTGTCAGAGGGTGACGCACAAATCTGCCTACTGACAGTGGCGGCCGCTGCTACTGCACCAACTCCATCAGAAAAGTGGGCTTCGCCGCCACCAGCAACGCGACGTGCGCCGACGCCTCGCTGAAGGTGCGTCTGGTGCTGCAGGTGAAAGGCCGGACCGCCCGCCAGCTGGGCTGCACATTAGGTGAGGCTCGGCTCAGCTCAGCTCAGCTCATACCGCCCGGCGTCGTGCCGGCAGCGAGGGCGGGCCACTGGTCGCAGTCGATACGGGGCCGAAGCGCTTCCGGCATCGACCGGGAATCTATTGCTGGCGGTTTTGTTGGGCGAGGTGCTCGTTTGAACTCGCTGTGTCACCGCCTCCGGCGTGGCGGCTCTGAAACATGTTGATGGGTGGCGGGCGGCCGCGCTGGCGATTCGGCGCCGATGTTTCAGTCCGCGAACGTCGAGCAATCGCCATAACCATGTCGTGATGCATGTCATGACTGATCGCGTGACGTCTCGTGAGCTCGTATGTAGCCACGAGCCATGGGATGCATCGATTTTCGTAGCTGAAGGTGCACATTTCTTTCTTCTTATTCTGTCCCTCGGGCTTCAATACTGATCGTTTCAAAATGCCTTCAAAAAGTATGTCCCTCAGTGCAAACAACTACATGTGGTTGCAATGACCACATTTGTTTACGCAGGAAACCGTGCTTCGGATTACGTTGCGAAATCAGTTTTAGGAACTCAGTGCGCTTTTTGCTGTTCGTTCTTCATTAGGACCGGGTTTCATAAATTTACCTCGTTTTTGTGTCAAAATCATATCACAAAGGCGAAGGAGCACTCTTTTTTCTTTTTTGTAGCCAAAACATTATCAGATTCCTTTTTGTGTTCTTACGCTGTAACTGTGAAGGTGAAAAAGTCCGAAAATAGAGCATCGGTTTCATTCGTTTACCATAATCTTTGACCATGGCTGAAAATTTGCAAAGATTATTGGGGATCTGAATGGTATTTTAGACTGTTTCTTTCCGTTCACCGTCGTAAGCCTAACGTTGCAGTTTCTGAACAGTGAGAGTCTGGACCTTCCAAACTTCTCTTTCCTCCCCGATCTGTGCCATGTCTGTGACAAAACAATTTTGGACAAAAAATAGCATACTTTCGTATTATTTCATTTTCTTGTGTTTCAGCACAACCAGTGACATCTACAGCCAAAGTGAAGAGACCACTCGAAGCAAACAGGCCACCATCCTCTGGCAGAGCGGAACAAGGCGACGTGACCGGTCGAAATGACGCAGAAACGGATGACGCAGAAACTGTCTCACCAATGGACGAACGAACCGATGAATCACCGCCTGCCGTAAAAGCTGCAGTGGCTCCTGCCGCTCAAGCTGGTGAAGACAGCGACTCGGCCACAAAGACATCCGGCACCCAGCAGTCTGGCGTGTTAAGGCAGTCCCGTCCCGCTGCCGGCGATATGAAGGCAGCCGCCACGAGCACCAACCAGTCCGCTGTTCTGAAGACAACGAGCGAGCGAACCAGCGAGGTGCAGCGGACACCTTCCACTCAGCAGACTGCGCCTTCCGCCGCGATCACGGAGCCAGTCGCCGAAGAGATGACGACAGCCTCAGAGTCGCGCAGCTCCAAGATGTCGAGAAGTGTCGCAATACCGAGGACGGCGAAAACCAAGCGGCCCATTTCAAGGACTGCAGAGGAGCCGGTGGGGAAGCAGCCGGAAGTACTCCGTCAGCCGACCAGTGTGCCTTCCAACGCCACGACGAAGCCACCTCGTGAACAGTCGGAGGAAGACGCTAAACTAACGACAGTGTCTTCCAGCACAGTAAAGAAGCCGGCCGGTAAACAACAAAAAGTTGCTGCCGGGCCCCCGATGACAACTTCCAGTGCCGCGAAGAAGCTGGCCAACAAAAAAACACAGCTAACAGTCAAACTGCCCATCGCATCTTCTAATGCCACCACAAAGTCGGTCAGTGAACAAGCAAAGGTGGTTCCCAAATCGCCCATGGTATCTTCCAATGCCATGACGATGACGAAGACGGCCAGTAAAAACACAGGAGTACGGGCCAAGCCACTCATAGCCTCATCCAACGTCACGACAAAGTCGGCCAGTGGACAGCCAGAGACAGTTGCCGAATCACCAAGAGCCACAAAAACGTCGGTCAGTCAACAGACGAAGACGGTCCCTGAACCATCAAAAACTTCTTCTGAAGGTAGATTCAAAGCTAGGAGTAAGATGCCAACAAAAATTCGAGTGTCGAGTGCGTCTTCCAACAGCAACAAGAAACCGATCAAGGAACAGCCACAGGCAGCCAGCAAACGATCGGGTGTGTCTTCCAATGGCGTGGAAAAAACGGCCAATGGTCGGTCAAATGTACGTCACAAGCCTCCGAGTGCATCTTCCAGGATCACAAAGATGGCTGCTAACCCTTCAAGAGGGCCACTCAGTGCCACAGACAAAACGGCCATTAAACAGCCAATGACAGTCGACGGTTCGTCGAACATTTCATCAAGAGCAAGTAGACCTGTCGCTAAGCAATCAAAGTCTGCTAGGCCGTCGGTAGCATCCTCTAATGCCCCTGGGAAAACATTAAGTGGTAAGCCAAAACCACCCGTAAAACCATCGGGCAGAGCATTTAACGACACAAAGAAACCGAACCGTGAAAGACCCGTAGCAGTTCCACAAGCCGCAGGATGCATCTCCAAGTTCCACGCAGAAACCAATGAAACAGCGCCCAAGGACAGCTTCCAAATCGACAAATGCTCCTTCTAACGTCACAATGAACACATTACCCAAACCATCAAACACGACAGTGGAACCGCAACCAGTTCGCGTGTCATCCAGCACGACATCAAATTTGACAACAGAACAATCGGCAGTAACCAACATGTCAGCAACAGTAGCCACCCCAAACAATTCAACTCCGCAAACAGCGACAGCGTCAGAAACTTCGGCTGGCACTACGACTACCACTAGAGGGAAAAACAGAACAGTTTCCCCTGCAACGCCGTCTAATGTGACCTCTGCTGGTAGTTCTCTGGCGGTTGGCGCGAGGCGACGGCCGGCGCACGCCAAGAGACCTGCCTATTTGGCGCGGCTGGAGGGGCTTCTGGCCAGGCAGAAGCAGCGCAGCCGCCGACCCAAAACACGTAAAACGACCGCCCGCAAGGCGTTGCACGTGGCACGCATAGAACGGCTGCTCGCCAAGCGAAAGATCGACCTTCTGGCGAAGAAACTGGCGCAGTCACCGCAGAAACCTCAAAAACGTCAAAAACGTGTGCCGTCTGTTCGACGGCCAGTCGATACGGCCCTGCCACCTAACGGCCTGCCATTCAACTTCAAGCTTCCGTCGCTGACTCCAGGTCTGAAGCTTCTCGGCATCGGCGGACACTCCAGCCTGAGCGGCTCCAATGACAAAGAACACCTTCTGAAGCGAGGTCAGCGACTAGGTCTGCGGCCTTTATAGCTGTAGCCTGTGGAGGCGGCTGTTCGACAGTGAAGCAACAGCCAGTGACTTGCTATGAGCGCACATTTTGCTGATGGAGACACGCCTAAGCGCATGCATTTGCAGTTCGCGCTCCTTGCATGCCATGTATTCTCTGCGTCGACTTGTCACCGTCTAGCTGTGGAGTCGCCACTGGTTGACATGTCCCACAATGAATTGTCAACAGTACACTGCCATGAATGCAAATTTGTTTCATGGTACACCTAGACGAAGGAATCCGTGAAAAATGTGTGCGTGACGGGGCACTATGCAAGCTTCATATACCCGAATATGTTAGCATATAAAGACAATTCGGTCAAGATTTTGGGGAGCGTTTGAAAGGCGCATCTTTGCATTGAAAACAGCATTTCTATTTGCATTTCTATCCTCCTCTTCGTTTTTTTCAAACTAAGCGATTTACAGCAATAATGAAGCTTGAGGAGTAAATCAAAATTGCTAGCAACAGCATGAAAACATTCGCAGAAACAACTTACTACGATGAGCGTCTCCGCAGCTCTTTGTTCATTAGTTTGCGTTTCATTTGCTATAAAATCGTGTTTCAAATCGTGACACAATATTCGCATTCTCTATGAAAGAACTGCAAAGATATTCCGCAGAATCTGCAATCATAGGCGCGGAAGTCATGGGCCCAGGGGGTTTCAGCCCTCCATCCCCCCCAAATTTTTTGAGATGTAGCATTGACCTTATGGGCGTTGACGGAAAAGAACTGACCCAAAATGCCCCCCCCCCCGCCCCCAAATGAAGAGGAGTTCCCGTGCCTTGTCTGCAGCAGATTCATCCGTAACACACATGCTTCAGGGCTCATTCGATCTCGATGTTTCTTTGCAAATAATCAAAAGGCTGCGTCACGTCAGGCTCAACAGCTTACTTTATTTCCTCTGAATGGACACCTTCACACAGTGATGCGTAAGCGGGAGGTCTCTACTGAGCCCCCTAACGGGCGGAGGACCCGGCGCCTGGGCTGGGGGCGGCGAGGGCGGCCGCCGGGGCGAGCAAGAGGAAGGGACCACCGGCGGCGTCCCGAGCGCCCCCATTTGGCACGTGTACTTGTCTGCGGGGTCCCCAGTCCCACTGGTCGATGAGGTCCAGCGCGCCTGGTCCCGCCCGAGCGGGGGCTCTCGTCCGACTGCACCGCGAACGGCAGTCGCCGTCGGCGCAGGACCGGCGGCAGGGGCACGCCGCTCCTGCCCCGAGTCCGACCCCAAATCGCCAGTCGCTCTCCACAGCTCGCGCCGCAGGCAGGGCGCCAGTCGAGCCGGCGGCGCTCCTACAGCCGGTGATGCACACGAATCATCCAAGGTGCGGTGGGCCACGCGTCCGTTGATCAGAGTCGAGTCCTTGTCCGCGCCTGGGTCGGTACTCCTCTGTCGGGGTGGGCCGGCGGGCCGGCCAGCGGGCGCGGCGGAGCGGCTCGCGCCACAGCATCCTCTTATGCGATCTCCTCGTCAATCAGCCGGTCAATGCTCTCGGTCTTGGTGAGCTCCGCCGGCGGCGGCTCGGCCTCTCCCCTCTCCACTTCCCCCCGCTCGGCCTGCTCCTGCTCGGCGTCCTGCTTCTTCTTCTTCTTCTTCTTCTTCTTGCGCTCGCCGGTGGCCGGCCGCGGCAGGTTGCCGTCGGCCTCGAACGGCGTCTCCGGCACCAGTCCCTTGCGCGAGCGCTTGTACTTCACGCGCGAGCGCGACTCGTTCTGCTGCGAATCGATGATGCCCACCTCGGCGGCGAACCAGCGCACCTTGGCCACGATCTGGTCCTGCATCATCTGGATGCACATGCTGATCAAGGCCATGCCTGTCGCAGAGAAGGAGACGCGTCAGCGGGACGGACAGTCACTGGTGGTGCATTCATTTCATGCGCTACGAGCGAATGCCAGAATAAAAACTGAAGCATATGTTTTAAAGCCACGACAGAGCGGCGTTGACATCCAGAGACAGACTGCCGGCGACTTATGCCTTACCGAAGACGCAGTATAGAATGGTGACAATCATCTTGAATGCCGCGCTACCGCCAACTTTGTAGTCCAAAAAGCTGTAGACAGTGGTAGTTTTAATAAGTATGCATGGCCGGCACGTCATAACTAAATGTTCACGACTCGTAACAGCACAGGTGTGAGCACCACAAAACGAAGAGGTAAATTTCTCCATTCGTTAGGTTAGAAGTCGGCGTGCCGTTATCTTTTGTTTCTGTAACGGGTGTTGCAATTTACACGTGAGAGTTTGCACGTAATAATGTCAGCCCTTAAAAAGCATCGGCCTCAAATGCACCAACTGTGCATAGAAGGAAACAAGACATTTTTGAGCAGTCTGCGAAAAGTTTTCTTTTCAATACGCTTTTATAATAAACCTTTACCAGGTCACTAAAACTGTAAATATATTTATTTATTATGTTCATTCTGTATATTTATCTAACGGTGCAACCTCCACATATCGCAGCAGAGGAAAGGTTGCTGTCGTACCTGTTTCCGGGTACCATATCTCCGAACCCAATAGTGGACAGAGTGACGAAGCTGAAATAGCACGAGCTGCCCAGGTCCCAGCCTTCCCAGCTGGAGAAGATGACTGACCCCATCATGAGGTAGAAGACGATCAGCACCATGTTGATCGTGATGGGAACCAACACCTAGAAACCAATCACAGACCACATGTCTTCGATGCACCGTGGAAGGCAGGAGATCACGACTGCCACACTCAAGACAGTTTTTATACAAATAATAGGGGTTTTCTGCTTGATTCACAAAACCTGAATCAGACTTCTATATTGCTCATCATTTTTTCGTTTTCTTTGGAGCGTCCAAATGCGGCAGGTCTAAGGCTAATCCGCGCGGAATGACCAGTCACAACGAGACGCTGAATCGCATCAAAACGTATCAATCGGCCCGACCTATACATTCACCAAGACCGAGGTCATGCTCCCCAGCACACGGTCGACGTTCCCGGTCACAGAACGACCGCCCGCGGTCACCCTCTGACCTGGCTGGTGGGCATGTACTTCTCCTGGCCGATGTTGTCGTTGGCCAGGCGCCGGACCTTCTTGCCGAACCCGGCCTCCGACTGATACCGTCGACTGCGACACCAGCGGCAGCAGATCCGGCTGTGAGGCAGACCGCAGCCGGCTCAGGCTCGGGGAGGACCGCGCGCGCGGTACGTCAGGCAGCGCCGTGCGGCCACGGACGGAGAGCCGTCTCCGATCAGGAGCGTCAGTCAGCCGTCAGCGGAAGGGCACAGGATCAGGCGGATCTTGGTGGCACAGATAGGCTGATCATTTTGACCTCACGCAATACAAAATCATTTGGGATAGTGGAGATAACGCGCGTTGATGACCTGGTAACGCTGTGTTTAAGTAAGAACATTCCGACCGAATTTAAGGTGGGCGTTCACGGTCTAATATTCCACCAGTCAGCTTGCGTTCAGTCGTGTCGTATAACTATATCTAAAACGTATTCAGGATGAAAGGGAGCATATCGTTCTTGCTCCTTCGGGTGTCTCTTCGTGATGCCGACCTACGATGCCTACCATCAACACCAGCACTAAACCACTCAGTGAGTGCTATGGATTGTCAAAGGGTCCAAGCCGACCGACTCAGCTAAGCGAGTTCCATGAAACGAAAAAAACTTGCAACCACCAGCTGATTTCCGCCATCCTAAAGCCGTCACCGGTCATCACAGAACAGTCACACAGGCTGGTAAACTTCAAGAGGTGGGGCCACCTGTCTGTTGGGAATCTCTTACCTAGTCATTTCTATCGTACGGGTGTATTAACCGTAAGTAACATGGGACCTACTGGTTTCTCTGGAGTGAAATGGTCCGAGTAACTTGTCACATGAGGTCACACGTGTAAATATGTCACATTCGTAACATCACTGGAAACCACGCGACGTCATTTGAAATGGATCTGAATGTTGTCGATTACGGAACAATGCCTTGCCATTTCCATGTTCTGATTACAGTCTGTCACCATCATAGTGTTAAGGCTCTCCTACTGCCCCCAAAGTTATGCGTTATTCAGCCAGTGAATCAAATCCCTCTGGGGTAATAACGTTCCGCAACTGACCTAGACAGATCGGTATCTGTGGCGTAACTGCCAAACATAAAAGGGACAAATAGCTGCCGAAAGATACGACCTCTCCGCTGGTACTACCGTCCTTATTACTAACTGGGTGTTGACATGCAATGAAATAGCGGAGTGTAACGCAACATGCTCTAAATGACCATCGGGAAGGACATACATGTCTTAAGCTATATTCATTTAAGCGACCGTAATATTTGTCGGTTATATGAGACATACCATCTTGACCGTCACCACTTGATTATCATAATGGTGGCCAGTTGCAACGTCGATATATTATCAACCATGCCAGACCTCCTTCAGCTCCATGGGACCCAGATTGTTACAACATGGCTGTTTTTACAGCGGTAGATTGCTCGAAGTGCACTCTACCAGGAAGGCAAAACAGAATCTCGGTATCTTAAAATTTGTCAACATTCTCAGACCGACTCCAGTACCGTGGCATGCTGGACAGATCTCGTTTTTACTGCAAGAACTGAAATCTGATCGTCACAGCAGCTAACAGATACTCTTGATGTGACTCAAATATGAGTCTCTACGGCGAGAACAGATTTTTCACCGTAGGATAGTTCTGGAATAATATGTCGTTGCAGTGGTTTCAGTGAGCTTTTAATTCCAAACTTGGGCAGTAGTATCGGGTCTTGTGTCAGGTACTATTGAACACACTTGCCATTGTGTAAATGGCAGTTGGTTTAAATTGGATTCTGCGTCTTTTTTACTTCACCTGTCTGCATCTTTGTCCATCCATTTGCAGCTGCTTGCTCATTCGCCAGATATACTAGCTCAAATATTGATGATTTTTGCCTACGTCTGTGACAGTATTTTCCCTCCCTCTTCCCCTCTCCCTCTCCTTCTCTTCCCCTCTTCCTTGCTCCCCCTCCTCACTCTCCCTCTCTCCTTCTCTCTCTTTCTCTTTATCTCTCTCCGGTCAGTGACCTGTAGGTGAGGGTGAACGCAGTGGCCATGGTGTCGCCAACGTTTGCGAGGAAGACCAGCAGCAGCGGCGTGCCGATCATGGCATAGCAGATGGTGAAGAGCTGGCCGGTGAACGTAGTGGGCGCAATGTGACCGTAGCCTATGGTGGTCATGATGGTGATGGTAAAGAGCAGCGCCTTAGGGAACGTCCAGTCGTAGTTCCAGTCTTCCACGGTGCCGTCGTACTTGACGTTTTCCACGGCGTTGATGATAAATTGCTCCATGGTTTTGAGGTTGCCTTTCACCTGAATAAGGGCAGACCATTTAAATAATCGTGGATATGTGGCGGTAACTTATTATAAGGACAAATGCAATGGGCTCCACTTTCCCGAAAGCTTCTGTCGAAAATGGGTCAGTATACCCAGCAAATAAAAGCTTGTAATGGTGAATGGTACCAATTACAAATACTAAACTGGAATTACAAGTACTGAAGTGGAGGGGGAACTTGGCTGTCAGGGAAACATTTGGTTACATGAAGTTGTTTATCAGGAACTATATCCGACACGAAATCTTACACCAATAATTGTACTGAAGAAACTGCACCTATAGCTTTCGAAAGTCAAGATAATGACGGCAACTTGAAAACAATCGCGATGCCTCTTGTCTGCTTATTACCGTCAATGTACGGGGCAGCTGGTAACATAATTGTCAGAAGACGAACCTTACCTTCCGGTCCCACTGTGGGAACGTCATGTTCTTGCCCTGGTAGTGCCAGAAGAGCGAGCTCATGTAGTTGTAGGCGTCGTCGATGTCCTTGGCCCGTATCTTCTTCAGGGCGTACCGCTGCTCCTCGGCCGGCAGCTCTATCTGAATATACGTCCAGGCCCCTGGAACGCGGCGACGAGTGCTTCCGATCATGTTCTGGCCGCGTTGCATTGCAACAAGACGCCAGAAGCGTGCACTCGAATATCATGTCTGGCACCGCGAGTGATCGTCTGACATTTATGCATCAGAAGGGTTCAAGAGAGGCCGTTTCAGACCATCACAGCGATCAGTAGAACAAGTATTACGCGCTGCCTCAAACTGACAACACGTTCACCATAGCCGCACGATGAATGGCTCGCCATTCGCAGGGGATTTTCCGTCAAGTGACATCGTCATTTTGCGGACCAGTCGGCCAGTGATTCATCAGCGATTGGTGTTGATCGGCGCCGGGGGCCCGTATTGATTTCGCGGTCAAGTTGCCAGGGAGCCCTGTTTTTACACGTCGTCACCTTGGTCACCGGCATTCCGACTATCGACAAACAGGTGGACCAAAGGCAGTCGATGTTGCTTAGGTGCCGGTGCTTGCAGCCGAGGCATGGCGCTTTTGTTAGCGCTGTCTTTTCACGCCCCTCGTTGCGTGATATCTACGTTGTCGTCAGTCTTGGTTCGGAGAAATGGATGTTTTGTATTACGGCCACCGCATTTGCCATGAGTGTGTATTCGTTATAAAAAGATTTGCTGCTGTCTATTTATGGTATCAGCCGGTTCCAGCCACCATAGAAGGGTCTATTTATGTATTTATAACCGGCTGATGAAGATCATTCCTCTTGCACGCGGTATGCTTTTTTGCGTTCTTTTACCTGACGCTGCAGAAACTGAGCTTGTCTCAGCTTTGCTACGTTCGTTAAGTTCTGTGACGCTTTTTTGTGCATGCCCATACCTATATGACACTAAACCCCTCCACATGGACGGTAACGGCTGTAAGTCCTTTGCACTGTGCGTTCTTGTTTTTGAATAGGCTCATAATGTCTGTGGTGCTTTTATGTCCTCATAACTCCCGCACAATAGGCGTTTTACCCCTACTGTTTTTTACGAGATCCAGATGAGCTCTGAGGCTCTTTCTTAGCAGCATGGTTATCCACCGTTTGTTATGTTTAAAAACAAACGGACAAACGGAAAGCCCGACCAAAGCACAGGAACAGGACAGAAAACGAAGCGATCTTCATCCTCTGGTGGTTGTGAATCTCGGTAACTGCAACTCCCATCCAGTTCGAAACCTGAGATTTACGTTACCGAGAAACCGGAGACATCTAAGGACTAGCTTAATGATTAACAGCTGCTTTCAAAGGACATAAAAAAGACGGGAGAAATAAAACCTGAGGGAAACGCAGGCTTCCATGTGCTCACGGCATCGGGCGGCGCGCCGACGGAATACGTTAGAGAATGGATCATATAGGAATGATGCACGTTCGCGATCAAAATGACGTCAGTACAGAAGCTCAAGAATGACACTAGTTCACGGATGACTTTCTTAGCGATTTTGAAATGGTTATCAAAGATCTCAGGTCTCAGCATCACGAACCGAAAATCAAGTATCGAACAGCAGATCAGCTGACGTCTTCTTCGCCCGACCCGTCGCCACACGGCTATAAGGTAAACAAAACGGTCTTCCTGGTACGAAATCTGCAGAGACTTAAGTGCCCCTGAATATGAATAAAGTAAATAAATGAATGCCTCTGAAATGGCAAAAAGAAAAGACGTAATGTTTCGCCCAATATTGTTCTCAGATGTAACCTACGGTACCCTCAGGGCTTTCCGAGCCATTTATGAAGTGGCTGCAAATTGGAAAATAATGTGAAAGTCACATAAATGCCGAACATTCTGAGAAGATCGAAAGGTTATAATCTAGGATCATGCTGCTCGGATTCCTAACCTCACAGCCGATCTTGCAACTCTAGGTAAAGTTCTAAATAATAACGCAGTTTGGTTTTCGTCTACGCCAGTTCAAAATCATTATATGATTCATCTTTCGACGCATTACTAGTTTACAATTTGACACCTCGCTCTCGAGCTAGGTCATGAGATCTTCCTGTTTTAAAGCGCCGAAATGCGAAGATGTGATGGACTGAGTCGTATGTAAGGCCGGCACTGAAAACGGTGTTCTGATACTGGTCCATTTGTTTTATGGGCCATTTGCTCTTACTGCCGGTATCGACAAAAGGCTTCCGAGAGGCCATAAGACAATAAGCAGTCATCAAACGAGCGTTTCTTTAGATGGGACGTGTGTGTGTGTGTGTGTGCGTGTGTGTAACGTCCTGTTGAAAATTTGCAACACTCCACAGATAGCAATTTTCGGAAATTACTGCTGATGGATTTTCTGCGTCTCACCCAGGCTTTTGTTTTAAAAAAAAAAGAAGAAAAGAAACGGAAAAGGTGTTTTTTATTCTTTACTAAGAAATGTGTCTGTTGTCGGGTCTTTCTGTCTTTCATAACTGTTCTACAAATTTCTTCCCGCCATCAATCCCATTCATATCGGCGTCTTTCTGATATAAACTAAGATCTTGGTGTATCCTTACCAACTGCAGCGAAGACTGCTACCAAAATGAATAGGCCGAGGTGTCCAAAAAGAAACCGTAGAAAGTGCTTGTAGAACGGGGTTGGTTCCTGGTAACTGGCCTGGAAAGAGAGGGCGGAATTGGATTAGAATAACGCAGGTAATTTGCCACTGCACTGCAAAAAAATAAACCTGCCCCATAGCAGGCAGATGCAGGAAGAGAGATGGAACAGGGATCATGAGACAGGGTAGAGGAGAGGCCCTTGATGATGCGGGGGAGATTGTGAGTTATCAGCGAGAATGCGACTAGATCATTTTAACGCCACCCAAAAGGATTTCAGATCATCACTCACTGCATCTGTGCAGCTTCAGTCAAGTGAGTTGAAGACAAGGAAGGTCTTTCATTGAGAGGGTACGAGTGTAATTCTGTCTCAAGAATTGTGATATCATCGCAGATGGGTGCATTGGAAGGTGAAGTCATCGCCAGCAATGCTTTTCTTGTGATGAGTTCTGTAGGCAAACATGCTTTGCTTAGGAAGCAGGCCCGGGATGGGAGCAAATGCTATTGTTACTTAAAAGGCTAAGCATATGTGTTGGCCGAATGGCAGTACCGGTGGTTACGCTGTAAATATGTCTGAGGTCGCGTGCGATAAAAAATAAAGGTGTGTAAAAGGACCCCTGGAATAAGAGTAGCGCAATGTCCCGACGATTTGTCACAAGATGACAGCTTTCACTTTTGCGCAAGGAAACGAATCATGCGACAGCAAAAAAAAAACGACGATAAACTCGATATTAAGAGTCATAGATTGCTCGCTTCATAGGTGCGTTTCACATGCAAGTCTCACCTGAAGGGGAACCGGCCCCTTGGCCGCATTGCTGTCGGCGACCATCGTCAGGTTGGACTAGCGGCGATGAGAGTCCTTTTTCCTTTTTCTCTTAACCTGGAATGGGGTCATATTGACTCTCAGCATACAGCGCACATTCGCTTAGCTCACGGAACTTATACCTTTTTTTACACCCTTATCTTTTTCTGCTGGGGGCCACCCCAGAATGTGGAAACAGCCTGGCATTGACACGTGCATCACAGCAACCACTACAGAGCGTCCACACGGGGTAATATTGTTATGGCGTCACACAGCCGCTCGCTGCTTTACCAGTGTGCTGAAGGCGCTCGTGCAGCCAGCGAATAAATGAACAGCCTGGGGCCCGAGCGGCGCTCACCATTGTACTGGGGGCCGACCATGGTGTGCGCTCGCTGACAGTGAGCCGGCCGAAGAGGGACTGGCCCCGGGGACAAACGTTCCAGCCCCGAGCTGGTTCCGGCCGCGTAGCCATGCCGCCGCCGTCAACAACACGGCCGGCCGCGGCCGAGCAGCCGATCGCGCCGCGGGCGGAGCGACACGCTCGAGCGCCGCCGGGCCGGCCGCCGATCGAACCAGCAGCGGGCCAACTTCCAGAGTTGTCGCCGGGAGGTCAGGGCTGGCGGAAGCCGTTTCGGCTGACAGCTGAGCGCGGGGCTTTTAGTGGTCTTCCATTACCAGCACGCTACCGAGTGTTCTGGGCAGGGCGCTCTTTCGTTTCAAGCCGCGTTGGCGTTGTTGAGCAACCTGCAATGAATATCAGCAACAAGTCGCTGCTCATGTTCCAACCACAGCGCTTTTGACGTCTGAGTGCTGGTGTGCAACAGTCGAGCCTAATGGCCACCGGCACGCGGGCACGAGCTATATCGGGCTGGGTACCTTTGCACCGCACAGTGCTTTGCAGGCCATAACGCCTCGTGATTACAGTGAACGTGCACTTTAGAAGACCGGAACTTTGAGCCGACCGGGGAACCAGGCACTGCAGCAAATGCTCCGTGGTGTACGGCTGTCGTTTTTTTTTTAATCAGACTTGGAATCGACTCCGAATGCGCCAAATGTTTGGTTCAAAAGAAAATAATGTAACGTTGGCAATGGGGCCGCGAAGAATATCTATATTTGCGAAAAAGCCGTCGGGCCGAGCGATTCTGAGTGAACATCATGACGTATTCAAGGGAAAGACGAAAGAGTAGCCACGGGGGCCCATCATAGGGGACCAGAGGACGCCGTCTTCCGCTGCTGGAGGCGATAGGAAAGTCGATGTGGTCTTCTGCAGATGGATTCAGTCAAGCCAAAGTAAATTAAAATTAAAAACGCTTCATCGGCTCAAAAAGGTCCCTACCTCGAGACTTCGTTTTCAAATAGGAGGCCGCCTCCTCCTCTTCAAGGAGGCCCCTATAGGCAAAGCTTCCGTAGCAGAGGGGGGATATATTTCCCAACCCAGGCGAGGAGGGACAGTCCTCTCTATCTTTTTGGTCGAATATGTTTCATATGTTTTGGACTGTCTCAGTGCTCACATTATCCAAATCATTTTTTTCAGGTAGCTTTAAATCCATTGCTCACTTCGCCCTTGGGGCAGCTCGTGTGCGACCTTCACCTGCTCGGTTGAGACTGAAGTTGTTTCAATTTAAATTTCCTTTGTAGCTCTGCGCTGCCTTTCCCTCGGCACTGAGGAACTTTTGCAATCAAATGTTTCTTGCTCAAGACCGTGGATTTGCAAAGTATTGACAACACGACGGACCTTTTTCTGGCTTTAAGGGTCATTTCTTTTGTCTTTCGCACTTGAAACTCTTGGATTATCTGTTGGTTGTTTTTTCGCGACACATTTCTGCGTTTCGTGACGAAAAAACGCGTTTACCGCATACGTGAGTGTGCAAGAGAATAATAATGAATCCTGTGAATAATGAGTCCTGTAAAAACGGGCAACCATTGATACGTAGGTACTAAGACTGTACCGCAGGGCCGCAGCGAAACAAACGACGGAGATGCATTTGCGATCTTGAAAAACACCAAACGTGTCCGGATATTGCTTCATGGGCATTGTTTTCTCCAGATTTTCCCTTTGCCCAGCACGTGTTCCGGGTATGTGCAGATCTATACTCAACAAGGAAAAAAACTCGTTCGATACGAATACAAGCGTCAAATTTACCAGCTGGCACAGAACCCGTACTCGTGGTCGTCCTCGAAACAGTACTACCAAATCGCCGAGACAGCTTTTCCGGACGTACCTTAAAGAGAGGAATCTTTGACTCTATTCCCGGAGGGCTAGACGGTATGGCCGATTCCCGGTAAGGGGGGGATTCCCCCCCTGAGATCTCGAGAACTACACATCCGATTTCATCGCAACAGACGGCAATTGATTTGCCATGACGTAAACTACACTTAAAAAAATAACTTCAAAATTTTGAAAGCGCTGGATACAGGGGAACACAAGTCTAAAAACGGGGGTTCTTTTGGACTCCTTATAATCCCGTCGTTTATGGACCGATTTCGATGAAATTGGCATGAATCAGGAGATCATGAATGAGATTTTTACCACTGGCACACACATTTGAAATTTTGAGAAAATTCGTCTGCTTTCACAGGGTTTCAAAAACAGAAGGATTGGTTTTCCAACAACCGAATGGACAAAAAGGTAAAAGCACTTTTTTGGCTTCTGCTAATCATGTTATCCTAAAGAAGTATAAATCGTACCACAATGTTTGTATAATGTTAGTATAGGAGGTGCCAGGGACATGAAAAGGGGGAACTGTCATGGTCACATGCTCTACAGATCAACTTGTGATCTTTGAATTTAAATGACTTCCAGTAACCATGGGTCACTTGGAATGATTTCGTGTGCGTCCAATATTATCTGTAAACGTTTTCAATCATTTGGATTCACTCTATTTCAAAAATTCTATAATACGACTATTGTGATATACGGTACGCACACTGACATTTTAGGTCATAGCTCAGTGACCCGACCTAACATCAAGTTGAAACTTAATACACAAGTAGAGAGCACCCTGCTACGTCATGTATGTTTCGGGTTTGGCATTAAAAAAACAGCGCCGAAATTATTACTATAAAACTGAATTTTGACTTTTATCCTTGACCTGGTCTTGTAAGGTGACCTCAGATGAACAAAATTGTATTTGCACGTGGCCCAACTATTTAGCTATACAGTCATATAAATTTGTCTGAAAAAAACGCTATTTTTGGCAGTCATTTTCCTTTTACCTTCAACAGCGCCCAAAATGACCTAGGATGCCTCTCAAAAACGTTACCTGACTCCGTCCCTGAGCAAAATAGAACTTTGAAATCTTGTCATAGTACGTAGAAAGAATAGCTAGGGCAAATCACTAAGTCTCGTGAAGCTGCGTCGAAAACCCTGAAATTGGCAAGTAAAAACCCGAGGGTGGCGGATTCAGCCTCCCTTGCCGGGAACAGGACTAATCCGCCCCGACTGGGGGGGCAGTTGACCGCCCCCCCCTGCGGTTTTTCTGGGATTGCGAGAGAACAAACAAACACAGAGCCACAAAACTTTTTGCGCCTTTTGCTTCATCATTTTTACGTCCTGTGTCAAAATTTCAACCTCAGGTCAGGTCAGGTGCTTGACCTAGGTCAGATCAAACAGATCCATGTCCAAAAAAGTTTAGCGCTCTGTAACTTTTTCGGAAAACAAGATATCGCAATAATACCCTCAGGAATTAGTCATCTTGATAGATGCAACAAATCTGCTATCTCAGATTTTTCGGAATTTTCTGGTTCATTGACCTAAGGTCAAGCCCATTTTTAACACATGTCGTTTTTTTCGGAAATTGACGGGATTTTTCGTAACATTTTTAATGTGGAGTCAAGCAGACATCTAGTTGCCGTCATTGGGCAAAGTATCAGTGACTTCCAACCATTGACCTGAGGTCAGATCACAAATAACTGTAGTGAGCTAAAATGTACCACCGTCAAAATCAGCGATGAATTGCTCAAAATGGGTAGAAAATGGCAGAACTAGCTTGCACAGACGTAAGTAATACCAGGAACCTCAAAAAGTTTTAGAAAATTGCGTCTTTTGGAAATAAATAGGATCTCGCGAATAAAGCTCCGCCAGTTGTGTAGATTGGTAACTAATTAATTTTTCCACAATTAAAGCATGAAAAAGCATCACAAGAACCACTAAGATCAGTAAAATTTGCATGTATAGGTTTCTTCGCGAAAATAAAAGAACGCTAAAATTAGTTCCTGTTAATTTTTTACTGCGTACGGCTGCGGCGCACGCCGACAGCCGGCGCAAAAATTGCCGTGTCTTTAACTCAACGTTTCGGCGTACATATTGAACAAATCCGAGAAATTAGATGTGTATCGGTATTTGCGGACCTTTACTTGTGCGCCGGTGCCTTTACCAATGCGTTATTAGTCACAGCGCTTGAGATTCAAGCCATTTCTCGGTCTCATGCAGTCGGCTATGAGAAAACATATATAGGACGTAAACTGTTTACATATTGTCTAAAAATAAAAAGAGAGGCCAGTTTCGAGCTCTACTCGTCACAAGCTTTCCAACGGTGTGCTTATTTTTATCGTGCGACCAATGGTTTGTGAGTTAGAGGGGGGCAACTGCCCCCCCCCCCGTCGGGCATGATCGTAACCGACCGACGGTCGTGCGCGGGTTAAGTTTCAGCCATCTCCATGACGGCATGGCATGGACGGAATGACGTCACCTGGATGAGACTATGGCCCGGTGCACATCGCGGCCGTCCCCGTTTCTCGCCTGAGGAAAAGGCCCGTTTTATATGTCCGGTATGTATCAGTAAGTTCTAAAGCAGAAGAGTCGACTTTGATTCGACTTTATGATCATTAAAAGGCAGCACAGTCTGGATGCTTTTGTTTTTCATGAAACTGTTAAGCCTTCTGAGAGATGGCAAAAGAAGGTGGAATAGTATGCTACCAAAATATATCAGTGAAGAGCTAAACATACCTGATGGTAATCGCGAGACGCTTCGTGGGCTTGATGGGCTGCCGCAAGTTGGCAATTTGGTGATATAACAGCCTGCCCGCAGTTTGCATAATTTTAGCAAATCTCGCAGAGGCCACCCCATCAAAATCAGACATTACATCAGAGCCCCCTCGGTAACCATAATCTCAAATCCACCACGAACTTCATGTGCGGAACGCTCACTCATCTTTGAATGCAGTGAATTTTAATAAGGAATTATTATTCTCTGTAATCAGGTTTTATTATTTTTAATCGCTTTTTTATTTTTACTCTTTTTTGTTTATAACATTTCGGCGTTTTCATTTTAGAATCATTTGCATTTCTAAATATCACAGGCGTATTTTTGGAGCTATGTGATTTGTTATCCAGCATTTACAGCAACAGGAAGTATTTTGCGTCCGTAGCCGTTATATTATGATCACTATGAACCATAAATATTTTTAATGCATATAAAAATCTATGAATTATGGATTGCCTGAGCCTATGGATGATGAATATGGCACAAAATTATGATAAATTGATGGATATGTTACTTCCATGAATTAAAACCAAAGATTCGATGTCTTTAAGTTAAAAACCAAGTCAAGTCCGAGCTCATTTGTATTTTTGCATAAAAGCATTCGCTACTGTTTACGCCTGTTCACAACAGTTCGTTTCTGGATCGCACATCTCCGCTACTCAAAATAAACTGATGTGTCAAAAGGACCGTTTTCTTGATTGCCCACATCTTTTTCCTCTTTTCAGTGGCTGGAGCAAACAAATTGAAACAACTTCCTTTGACCTTAAAGATCCTCCGTGCCAAATGCATGAAAGCTCCTTTCATTGTTTTAAAGTTCAAGGAAGCTGGGCTCCAGCGTTCAGGGTTAAGCTAGGTCCAGTCAAGCGACAGTCAGAAATGTTCCCGTGATACAGAATTGTCACAAATTGCCCCATTTGCGCTACAAATGCAGTCTTCACACCCGCCAAAGAGCTGCTGAAATTTCGACATCTGAGTAAGTCTTTTGAGTCTTATTCCCGTTTTACGCACGCCGGTCGCGGTGCATACCGGACCAGGTGTACCGGGTTTCCACTACGCGTTGGTGTGCACTGGTTGTAACAGCACGTAAGATTGTGTTCAATGTTTTCCGATTCTGCGCAGGTCTGCGTTTGGCGTAATTCGCTGTCGACCGGTCAGCGGTGGGGGCAGCGCGGTTTGGGTCAGATATCATGTTCGCACCGCTCGCATATCTCACCTCGCAGTCATGTCTTCCTGACCGTCATTGTCGTGTTGTACAATACTCTTCTGCCCTGCTGTTTATCTCTGCGAGCCATTTTGGGGGTGTTTTGTTGCATTCATCCAGTCGTTGCACTGATCTAATCATTCGTTGCGTCCAAGTAGTTACGTTCGGGCTTGAGCACTTCCCATGCCTAGCAACTGAATATCGCGCGTGTCTACAAGAGGGCGTTACTGTTGTATAGGGAGCGCCAGCGTCTCTCGCAACCTCGGCCGTCCGTCAGGCACGGAGTCGGGCGGGAATCCGGCAATGTCATTTCTGTCGGCATCGTGACGGATCACATCGATTTCTGTCGGTAGCGGCCGCACCGAGCCTCGTCGTTGCGAGAAGTTACCGACGGCTGGCCTTTCCCAGCAACTATTTTTGAAAGAGGAAGAACGTGTTCTGCAACGGCCTGAATTCATTGCTTGGGACGGAGGCATGCGTTCGTGCAAAAAAAACGTTGATGTTGTCTTCGCTCTTGCTTGTCAATTTGGCTTTGTCTTCAGTAACCGTTGGCCCGCACAACGATGCTCATTTTACAACTAAAACGGTATCTGGTTTAAATCTGTGCCAGTCACGTGCCGTCTTTCGTTTCGCCGCAGCTGCCGTATTAGGTCGCCGGAACCGCGATGACATCAGATCCTGGCCGTCGAAAACGGCGATAAATGCTGGATCACCGCGCCCGCCGAACAGCGGTCGTGTGCTGGTATGCGCTGGTGAACTGGAAAAAAAACACATTAAACGTGATGACTTCAAATTGCATTTGGTGAACCTTGCTAAGAGGCGCATATAGATTTGCTTGTCTGGCTTGAACGATGGGCGAAGTCAGCGGCAACCACCTCTATCAACCACAATGCAAATCAGTCCGACCTTCATTATGCATGTGACCTAGTATGACCTCTTATGTTGACGTGTCACGGTTGTATTTCCTTTTGAGGGCCGTGTTCTATGTAAGTTCTAGTAATTACTGCGTCATATTCGTGAATGTTATAAAAGGAAAACGAAGTATGTTTGCGCCACCGCTCGAGGAGGCGAAAGCTTGCATGCAAGGGTTTATTTATGACGTCATTGTTCCATGGCCTGACCTACCATGGAAATGGCTTTGATGTCGAAATATGCAAAATGGATTGGTGAACAGGTACGGAAAATTTGATAGGACTGACGCTAACGGTTCAGAAGTTATTCAAGAAAAGCCGAAGGTTTGCCCTGTTTGGCCCCGGGCTAATTAACCCGGCATCGCTTCGTGTGTTTTTGTACCCGCGACCGCCTGGAGGTGTCAAAAAGGGCACTATCCTGCTATCTCAGGATCTAACCGTCGGATCTTAACCGGTCTACCACCAGTCGATAGTCCCGAGTCTTGCAATTCAGGAAATACTATGATAGCCCTGGGCGCATGACTGATGACGTCACGGGTCACGTAAAACGCATAACACGACGTCGGAAAACTGGCATCGGTTTGTATACTTTGTCATCGACAATAGTGGTCTTAGAGCCTTAATTTGGGTACCACACGAAAGGCCACGATCTTCTGCATCAAATGCATGCCAACATGTTAAAAATGCCAGGTCAACGTCATTCTAGGTCAAGTGAAATATTGGTCTTTCTTTACATGCCAAAGTTCGATGCTTACTCGCAGCCGTTCTGATGTACGTGACATAAAGGACAACGTGACGTCAGGTCAAGGTCAGCCTAGGTCAGGTCATACAGGGCTGCATTACTTTGCCTGACGAAAAGCGATATAATCGCCCCCTAGAATTCTTAATAGGGTCAAGGCGGAACTTAAATGAATTCTTGTGATATTTAAACCTGTTCTGTCTACTCTTTGTCGGGTCAAGGCCAAGCCAGGTCACCACAGATAGTCGTTTTTCATTTTCTGACCAGGAACAATAATTCCTCTCTGCTGCTAATGAACGATCTTCTTTAGCCAATGTTGCATTTCATTTCATTTTGACATCTACCTATGACGTGACCTGGCATCACCCCACAATGCATTTGAAGAACCTTGCTAAGAGGCAGATATAGATTTGCTTGTCTGCCTTGGATGATGGGGGAAGGTCAGCGGCAACCACTTCTTTTACCCAGAATGCATATCAGTCCAATCGTCATCATGCAACTGACCTAGCATGACCTCTAGTGTTGACGTGTCTCGGTTGTATATCCTTTTGGGACCGTACTTCATGTAAATCCAAATCATTTATGCATTTTATTCGCCAAAGGTATGAAAAAAAACGAAGCATGTTCGCGCTACCGCCGAAGAGGCGAAAACATGCTGGCAAGGGTTTACTTATGACGTCATATCTCCATGACCTGACCTAATATGGAAACGGTTTTGACTTCAAAATATCTAAAATTTGTTGATTGGGTTCTGAGAATTTGGTTAGGCTGACTCTAAAGGTTCAGAAGTTATTCAAGAAAAATCGAGGGATACCCTATTTGACACCCCCAGGCGGTGCCGGGTTAAAAATAGAATCAGTGATGTGCAAAATTTAAATGGTTGAACGTCAAGAGACTGATGTTGTTTTCTTATCATTTTAAAGGACAAATTTGTTTCCGGTTTGGTTTCTTCCTGACGGCAAAAGTGTTTTCCTTTACGTTGAACCTTACCGATAATTGGGAGTTATCAGTCAATATGTCATGGCGTTTGGTAACACGGGGCTTTTAATTCGACATTAATGGGAGGCAGATGCTCTTGGCCAACAACTCAGTCAATGTTCCCATAAGGGACCATGCTATATGGCCGTTTTTGTTCCATTGCTCTGTCACGGAGGGTTTGGGAGTGTTGGAGAGTCGTTTCCCTCTTCCCTTACTCTCAAAGATGTACAAACGGCGAATGCTGGTGAGGATAAATCAGTCCCTAATTTTGTCCCCTATGGCCCACAAAATCGGTATGCCGGTTATGTCGCCGGTCCATCGATGGCAACGGACGGTCGCACGCGGACCGGACCGACGGACAGCACTGCATAACGTGCGGAACGACCGCTGCCAGCTGGCCATCGTAGTGGGGACTTCGTCCATGTGATAATCTTAGTGATCTAGGCCAGGGCTGTCGAGGTCAACCAAGGTCATGCATTAACAACGCAGGATTGGAAATGTGGTATTGAAATATTCGGTAGGCGTTTTGAAACTATGCGCCCACAGGCAACATATCACCGTTAATATGGTCAGGTTAAGTAAGGTCACCCAAGATCAGATGCTGGCAGTGCACCACTTCTCATCTTTTATATTTTATCGAAGCCTTATGGAAAGAATAACAATGTATTTTTTGTGGGGATTTAGTCCGTTGATCTTATTTGGCATTGAGTACCCCGATGGACTTGAACTAGGTCGGCTGCACTTAGTGACATGTTGGTTTGTCTTACCGATTAACATTATATTTCAGACATTGACCTGCGTTAGCCTCTGCTGACCTACAACAGACCAAACGTCTCCTCTTTGTATAAATTTAACTGGATCGTGTTGAAGTGGGTCATTTTAGGATCAGGGTCGATGTTAACCCAAGCTTGTTGCTGTACCCTGAACCCGTTCTCCAAGCGCTCCCAGATGTGGAGTAATTTTGCTCCAGGCGCCAAATCAGATCGCGCTGGAGGATCTTCATCGTGCCGTGCAACTCCACGACACGGCCGACCCGTGACCTGCTGGTCCTTTTGGTCCCGGGTCAAATACAGACGTCCGTTCCAGGACTCAAATCCAATGCCTGACACCCGTCGGACTTTGTTGCCTCCGCTTTTATCCACTAGGCCAAAGCGATTTTGTACGGGTGTTTGTTATACACGCTGAATGATGACATGGGTAGCTATATGGATCCGGGAACAAGGAGGATTGCTTCATACATGTTTGACATTTAACCCAGGCTGACTTCGAATAACCCGATTTTGATATGCTTTATGGTTTACACATTATATAATATATATATATATATATATATATATATATATATATATATATATATACCTCTCCGTCCCCCTCCATTTTTCGGCCGAGTTAGAAATGTTCCACTAGCAGAAGTGTTGAGAGCAGTCAGCCAGAAACCAATGAAATCCGTTAAAAAGTGAGAACTACACGGCGTTAAAATCTCGATATTTCGGAGTAACGATTCGAATCTATTGAACCTCGAATTCGAGTCCAAATTCGAATCCACCCACCCTAGGATTCGAATTTCAAAATGCATGCGAATCTTCAGCCCATATCATTACTCTTCGTATGAACTGTTCTAGGATAGCCATTCGACAGGAAGACATTTTTGATGTCCTAGGGTTCTTATCTCAGACCTTTTTTATTGCGGCCCATGTTATGAGTCTTGTTGCCAAGGCATTTTATAAGACAAATCTTCATGTCTGTTGGGTGGTGTGATTCATATTTTAAAAAATGTGTTTGATGTCGTTGGCTTCTTTCAGCAAGCTAAAGGCTTAACTATTTTTAGCTTGCTGTCAGTTCGATGTACTACAGTATCCACGAATGGCAGCTGTCCGTTTTGTTCGAGCTCCCTAGTAAGCGGAATGGCTTTGCAGGCGACATTTAGATTTTGGTGGAAGTGCTTTCATGTCCTTGTCTGGTGTTTTTCATTTTAGAAAAAATGGAGTCTTCATCCTGAATGCGCTGCCTGAGAAAACTCCTGAAGCTATTAGCACTCCGTTTTATTAAAATGCGACAAGCACGAGACTAAAGCGAAAACTTAACCGTGTAAAATTTGAAACGTTATGGCCAATATAATACTCATAATTCTGCATAACGATTGGCATTTGCTGGTACGGTACTGGCAAGAGTCCCTCGGGATGAAAAAGAGAGAGGAGAGAGAGAGGGGGCAAAGAAAAAAGAGAAGAGGTCCTATGACCAAGCGTCTGCATGTATCCTTGGTCACTTCACCCATTTTCGAGGCGTTTCCCCAACTTTGCCATTGTTCCTGCGCCCCTATTAGGCACACCTCTGAATAAGGTTGAAAGTGAAGCAGAGGAGAGGAAAAGACAAAGAGTACGAAAGGCACATACCAGTGCAAGGCATTGAGGTAGAGGAATAGACATGGCAGCAGGGGCGGATCCAAGATTTCGCCGGGGAGGAATGGTCAGCGCGGGACTTCCCTCTCAGCCGGCCCCTCCCATTGTTTGTGTTCTTCAGACGTGAAAACGCGTTGATCTGCCCGGGCCCAGGGAAAATATCTGATGTAGTTTTGCGTCTTTTATCATGTAGCGTATCCGAAAAATTTCAAGACAGTCATCTCAATTGAGAAAATTTTGCGTTTTATTCCCCTACAAAAATGTCGTGTCTGTACATGGTCCAGGAATCCCTATACTATCTCGTGGCTTCTAGCGAATTTTTGCCAGTTTTTCTGCTGGTCTCGGGCCGTCCGCCGTGCCAGGGCTCAGGTTGTCTCAGTTGTCTCAGGTTCCACTTACAACTTCACGTGTCCCTCGGGACGTCTCACGCGCTCCTTTGGCAGTTCCAGAGGCACCTCGGGCAGTGTCATGGACACATCTAGTAGTTTCAAGAGCACTTAAGTCATGTCGGGCTCCATCCCGTCGTCCCTGGGCAATTTTTGTCATCTAAGAAGCCCCTCAGGCAGTAATAAGGTTCCTCTACAATTCTCTTTCTGCCGTGACAGAGGCGCCTCTGGTAATGCTCTAGGTCCTTTGGCTGTTTCGTGAGCTGAGTGGACGTCTCAAAACATGATAGTTTCAAGAGCCTCTCTCAGGGCCTGTTTGAACATGTTGACTGGGGAGAGGATTTCCACCAGTGACCGCCAAATTCCCCCCCCCCCAGTACATAGCAAAATCCTCCCGGTGGAAATGATATTTTGCCGGCAGCGCAAGCCCGACCAGGTCTTTAAAACGCTTCAGGCAGAGACTGTGAATAGGATATATCTTTGGTGAGCCATCTATCTGTAAACATAAGAGAAAAAAGCGGAAAATGGGCACACAGATTGCTTTAACGTCAGATATGTTTCAGTCCCAAACCTGCCTAGTTTTTCTATTTTCAAAATCCAAATTCACCTAAAATTTGACTGGGGTAAATTAGTTCAGAGGTTAGAGCAAGAATCCCACAAATAAGTGCTCTTCATGCTTCTTACGATTCGGCTGAATTTCGTTCTGATTGATGCATTCTCATGAATTGGTGCGATCGCAAGCGAGATAAACAGGCTGCGCAAAAATGCGGCGAATGCTGCTGGCGGACCCATAGATAAAGACGGCCTTTGGCGGGCTTGCTCCTAACCATATAAACCCAAAACAGGACCCCCTACGTTCCATGTACGCCACATGACGAATGCCTTTCTTGGACGCTCTGGCCGCTCTTTTGGCCGCTTGTCATGCTGCGCATTTAAAGCCTTTTGCGCGTGCGAATTTTGCATTTGAACCAAGTTTTGGTAAAAAAAAAGACTGATCGAATTGATCCTGGGACCATCCCAGGACCGCATTGCACACTCCATTGCCAACAAACGGCTTCTGTTTGTTGAGCCAAACGTCGGCAGTCTGGTCTCCACAAAATTCTCACCCCAGCACCCCAGCACCATTTCACAATCGCGCGGCCCGCTTCAGTTGTTAACCGTTGATCAACATTAACCAGTACTGTTAATAGTACTGGTTTAAAATCGCGCTGCGAGCTTCCATGAAAAGAGATGACATTCGGCTTCATGGTCTGTCTGTATCTCGTCGCACTTCGCGCTCGGACGCACCTTCGCTTTGAGCACTTTGAGCATCACTCTGTCTATTTAAAATGCCATGTAAAAGAGCGAAGAGCGTTTCAGTCACAGTATTTTTCCGCAGCTCAGCGCCCTAATGTATAAAGCACGCACTGTCACATTCCTGTTCTGGTTTTTCCTTTCCAGCGTTCCCAGGTTGGAGAGGTGCAAAATGTTTTTTTTTATATTCTATCTCCGTCATTTTTCACAGCCTCAGCCTTCGTGAAGATCTCTCGCACCCTGGCTGTTCCCATCGGTGTCAACTAGTCTTCCTCGGTGCCCCTGGACCTCCATCAGTTCCGGTTGGTCTCCTTCAAACTAGTTTGATTTCTATCGGTCTCTGTTGGTATCCTTTGGTCTCCATCAGTCTACCAGTTTCTGAATCTCCAAAAATCGCTTCATATCCATCGGTCTCTCTCGGTCCCAACCAATCTCTGTCGGTTTCCTTTGGTCTTTGCCGGCCTCCACCGCTCTCCGCCAGTCTCCGTCGATCTCCGTCGATCTGTCGATCTCTGCTCGCCTTTGCCGGTCTCCTTGGTGTTCCTCAATCTCTCCCACATTCACTCAGTCTTTCTTTGTTCTCGCAGTCACTCCAGTTTTTGTCTGTCTCTGTCTACTTTTCTGTCTTCGCCTCATCCTTGTATCTACCTCTGTCTACCAGTATCTGTCCGGCTCTGTGTAATGTGTTTGTCCATCTGCATCTATACCTGACCGGACCTTTATGCACATAACAGCGACATTTTTTAGTCCAACAGCGTATCTGAAAAATGAAACATGAAACATGAGAAATGTGCGTATCGTGCGCCAAACCTGTTTTTATTAGGGTCGTTGAATGCATATTACGTACAAATCAACATGCTGCAAAGCAAATCTGGCCCAGGTCCCAAAATAGTTTACCTTAACCCTTGATGACCTTGACCTGCATTGACCCTGGTATACATAATCGCTTCAATGTGCTCACACTTGTTCATATTAAGGTCTTTGAATGCATTTTTCATACAAGCCGACATGTTGCAAAGCAAATCTGGATCAGCTCACAAGCTGATTGACCTTGATCTTTGATAATCTTGACCCTTACTGGCCTTGGCTTTGGTATTGGTACATCCATCACTTACGCCCGAATGATGTCGGCTGATTATGTTCAAACGGTAATCGTACGTAGAACGGTAGCCCTTTCGCAAAGTTCCCATCTGTCAGCGACAACCGTTATTTCCGTTGTTTTTCTGACTTCAAAGGCTTCAAACTTCAAAAATTTCCGACCGATTTTCGATTTTTGCGTCAGTCGATAAGTTATGTAACTGCCAAAAATGCGACAAAATAGCAGCGACCAGCTCCGATTCGTTCTCGAGATTTTCAACAAAAAGTAGGTGGTGGGCACAAAAGTACCTCCCCCATTCCAGTGCGCGTGTTAAAAATTGGCTCCTCTGCATTATAAATCCCAGTATAGACTATTTTAAGAGCGCGCCACGGCTACCCTGTCCCGGCAGGTCGGGTCGACTCCACTAAATAATTTCTTGCCGGTACCTTGTTGTGGTTAGTCATCGTGTCCCCGGGCTCGTATCTTTAATCGTTGACGAGATCATGACCCCATTTTGAAACTTTGCAAAACGGGCATTTTTCGTGTTCCAGCGGCCAGCACTCGCCACGTGCCGGTCCAGGCTCGGCCTCTTCCGCGTAATGCCATGCTCCAGTCGATTCGTTGTCGAACGCATCCGGTTTTGTGCCTGTGCGACTCGCAGTATCTGAGGTCGAGCGCCCGGAAGCGACGTCTAAGTTTTTCGAAATTGTATCGGATTCCGCCCAAAATACATCTGAACTCTACGGAGGTCTTGAGCGCGTGCCGCGCGTAGCCCGCCGTCCAGAAACCCGAAAATCTAGCACAATGCATTGTGCCACCAAACCCCTGAGACGGCCAAGTTGCAGGCACGTGTGACCGCAAGTCTCGTCACACCAGCCCGTCAAAACCGAACTCCGACGAAATTAGACAAAACAAGGCTGGCGAACTATCCGAATTTTGTTTTATATTATCCGCAATTCAACTGCCCGAAATTCCCCCCCCTCCAGTGATCTGCTCTCAAAACAGGTTTTGGCCCCTCTGGTCGTCTCACGGACCCCTATTGCTAGAGACTGCTAGTAGCAGTCTCAAAGGCCCCTCTCTAACATTCTCGTGAACCCTCTGTTGTCCTCTGTGTCCCTCTTGTCGTCTCCGGGGGTAATTCTTGCCGTCTCAGGGACCCTCTGGCAGTTACAAAAGACCTTTTGGCGATTTCAAGGTCAATAAACGGTGTTATGGGCCCTCTGAACGTCTCCGGTAGTCCTCACAGCTGTATCAAGGGCATTTCTCCGTTACATGGGGTATATCTGGCAGTCTTAAGGGCCCCTCTAACTGTATCAGGCAGGGGTGTTGATGTGTATTTTTCCTAGGGGGCCCTGGCCCACTCAGTGCTGATTTGGGCCACTCCAATGTTGGTTTGGGCCCCTCCAATATTTCCTGCCGGTTTTAAAAGGAATTGGACAAAAATAACGAAAGAAACGGCCGCAATAGATAAAAGATAGGCAGCGCACATAGAATAAAGCATAAAGTGATGTATCTATCTTTCTATCGTCTATATATATATATATATATATATATATATATATATATACATAGGTGGGCACTGGTCCGTTACTCCGTTACTCCGTTACTAACGAAGTTACTTTTTTGAGTAACGGAGTAACGGACCCGTTACTTTTATTTTACTGTAACGGACTGAGTAACGGAAGTTACTTTTGTGGTCCGTTACTCCGTTACTTTTTGGTCCGTTACTCCGTTACTCCGTTACTCCGTTACTTTTTAAACTCCTTACAGACACCGCCCGGCTTTATTTGCATCGGCACACGCCATTGGCTACTTGAATAGCCAACACCCAATAGCGTGCGGCGATACAAGCGCGGCTGGGCGCGCACTCAGCTGACAATCGCGGAGTCGACTTGTTAACAATATTCGTCAGCTGATAAACGTTGACGGCAAGCTGGCGGCAATGGTTCAGTATAAAGGCCAGCTGACATTGGTGTCTTTTGGGACAAAAGTATTGAATTATGCGTAAGCTTGATATGACTTAAAATGATAAATTACCCAGTCGCCATTTTTCGGGCTAAAAGATATCCAAGTTATTGTCATTTATACTGGAACAGCCAGCTGACGGCAGTTTTCAATGTTGTATTAAGTCAGTCACGGATTGCTTACCACCGCCACACTGTTCCCCGCCAAGATCACTCAAGCACATGATTACTGCTGCCATGGCCTTGGATCTGTGATGTCCATGGGGCGATGGAGTGGTGACTGATTCTTGACTGGCCTGAAATTTTAACTACCTGACACTAAAATGTCCCATCAAGGCGTCTTTACGCCGCCACTGGAGGTCGGAAACCTTGACTCCGAGTCCGACGGTGCCTCAGCTTCGGAGGCAGAGAACGAGCCCGGTCTAGGTCACCCATGGCCACATCTAGAAACGTACTTTGAGTTTAAGGAGGAGGGGAAAAACGTCATTTTTACGTATGTCCTGTGCCGACCGACAGAGGTTATAATCAAGGGTCACAAGGGTAGCCTTTCAAACCTAAAGGCACATCAAGAGGAAGCATTATTTACGGTATTTCCAGGTGAGAGCAGAATGTGCACAATAAGTTGTTAGTAGTGAAGCATAATTATGAAGCTTGTCGACTATTGCTTGGACTATTTGCCTTAACCATATTCTCTGCAGGCAGTGAGATTCACATTACCCTGGGGGGGGGGGCAGATCTGTGGTAATCTACCCTTCGGCCGACGCTTACGCGTAATTTTTGGAGACGCGGAAGTGGCGACACAAGCTGTGTGAACAATTTAGCCCATTCAGGTATTTTTCTAAGCACTGGCCCCTACTGGATGTGTAAACTGACTTGGTTAGGTAACTCTTGAATTTTGATTCAATTGACACATGTTTGCCTTCAGCCGATACGAGTTAACCAAACCAAAAAACAGGCAAATTGAACTAACAAAAAATTAGTTTTACATGCCCATCTAGGGCAATCCCTGCAACCATATAGTACGTTTTAGGTTAGGTTAGGTTAAATCATTTTTATCTTGGAGGACAGACTACATTGTCCATGCGATTCGAGTTACCACTTCTGCGTTCCCGTAAAAATATCAACTGGCCGAAACACCTTTCGGCTGACACATTATTTTTTGTAGACGCAGAAGTGAGGACCCAAACTCAAACACGATATGAGCCGTTGCCACTTTTGCACCTTCGAAAAATATGCATTGGCCCAAAGATGAAGATTACCAATTCTGCCCCCTCCCCTCCCCGCCCTTCCAGAGATCTCGAGATGCATTCGTCCAATGTTGATGGGATGAATGCCATTTAATATGTTTCAACGAGATCTCCAATTCCGGACCCCCAAAATTCCAAAATTGCGAAAATAGGGCGTGGGGGCAAACAAACTCCAAAATTTGGGGATTTTTGAAAGGTCACTGCGGCCGTGTTTACCAACCAATTTTCATGGGAATGACACGGTTCAGCTTGGAATGTCCATGTCTTTTATATACCGAAAGCTGAAATTTAAAAAAAAAAACCATAGGCAGTTCCAGGGAGGGCAAGAAGGGTGATTTTTGAAAGAAGAAATTTCCTTTGCTTTTGTTTGTTTTGGTTGAAATAAACATCAGATGTACAACTAGCAAGCCAGTTTAAGTTTATATGTAGCGTAGAGGTGTATCCAGGTAAACAAAATTGGTAGGGCACCATAAGCACAATAGTGTGCTCCCCCATTTTTTCAGTACCTGGGTGTGCGTTCACCTGAAAATGTGTGTGCATACGCATTGTTTAGCATGTGTATGACTATATAAATGAGTCAGTGATCTATATTTCTACTCAGAATGTCACGATAGTGAACCGCACAACTTTGCAGCTTCACGCACAGCACATTACCGCCGAAAACGGGGGCTTGGAATCGCCTCTGCGGAACCGATTTTTTTTTTTAAATGTTGACAAAACACTTGTGTATCAATTCCATAAAATGCCAGAAAATCTTGTGGCGCTGCGGCAAACAGTGTGGGAGCGACAAGCAAAAAGACACGGGTAGCACAATCTGCCTCCCCCCCCACAGGGAATAGGGTTAAATGCAGTGTTTTTAACCCGTCTCCGGCCGGGCTCAGAATGCCCTTTGCCCGACCGGAGGGGGGGGGGGCGCGGATTTCCGCACCTCCCAGGATCTCGGCTCCCATGTATCGCACGGAAGAAAGGAAAATACCGGCGGAAAGGTTTTGTCAAACCGAGACGAATACATTCAAGAGTTTTGACCTCAGGTCAATTTTGAGGCCACCAGACGCCATGAAAGGTCAAAACACGTCCTTGGAATTTGGTAAATAGGCACAATACCTTGTCCCTGAAAAGCTAAACTTAAGCGACATATACTGAACCGTAAGAAAATAGCGAATTCATTGATATCAATTTTGGCCTTTCACAGGGGTCAGGTCACGTCATCGTTCCAAAATGTTCCACTTGTGAACGGCTAACATCCTCCGTTGCATCTTACTTATGACCATGTTTTTATAGCTAATTTGTCTTTTCAAGGGTGCTGAAGAGGTACTAAAGCACCTTTTTTTGTCTTTTATTTCACAATAATAAAATCCATATCAGACATGTTTTTTGAGTCCTTCGTCGTTTGTTATTAAAAAAACGTCAGGGGTATCAGGAATCTTACCTCCACGCACGCGCACGTACACAAACTAATACACACACATAATTTCAAAACAAAACAAGAAGTTCGCGAGACCGAAACGAGCTCTGAACGGAGACCATTATGTTCAGGACGGATACTTCGAGAGACATTGTTGATCAAACCCAGTCGATAGATGTCCGCTGTTTGTCGCATTTTGCATGCGTCCGCTCCAGCGCCGGCGCCGCGGGCAATGAACAGGAATTCGTTGGTTTGAACATTGTGGCTAACACAGTGGTAGAATACCCGCCTCGGCTGTTGTCCCGGCGCCGCCGACTCTTCAACGGCTGGTGAGGGCAGTGGGCAGCTAGCGGAGTGTTTTGGGTAAGCGCTTTTTGTTTCTTCCCTTTGTATATGGAATGCGTTTTACAACCACAAAGCATCATAAAAGACTTCAAACCCGCGTGCGCTTGGTTTTCACTGCATTTAAAAAAGTAACGGAATAACGGAGTAACGGTAACTTCCGTTACTTTTTAAGGCAGAGTAACGGAGTAACGAGTAACGGACTGGCTTTTTTGAGTAACGGAGTAACGAGTAACGAAGTTACATTTTTTAGTAACGATGCCCACCTATGTATATATATATATATATTGATATATACCTATATGCATATGGTATAAACAATTTCTTGTTCAAAAAATAGTAACAAAAACCTCAAAAATTTCCATTAACGAAAATAAAGTGGGTTCAATCCGTTGAGAAAACCACATTTGGGGGGAGGTTAGGTTGTCGGGGCAACGGCTCGGCCCACCCAATCATTTACAGAAATTGACGCCCCTGGTATCAGGGGCCTTTGATGGCGCTTCAGGGATCTCACAGGCAGTGTCAGGGGGACTTTTTGTGTGCCACGAACCCGCTAACACACTCGGGGGCCTTCTGGCCTTCCAGGACCCCCATACAGTCCCAGACGCCTCTTATCTCAGAGGTACTCATCGTTTTTGCCTCGCAGGGGCCCTCTGACCTTTTTGGCGGTCTCAGGGGACATCTGCCGCGTAGGGGCCCACCTTGCCGTCTCAGGATCCATCTGACCTTCCCTGGGCCCCCTGGCTGCATCAAGAACATCTTGGGTTTTCAAAAAGACCAGTGTAGCCTATTTGAGGCCTCTGTCGAGGTTGAGAAGGTTACTGATGAATCCCTGTTCAGGGGGTCCCTCTGGCTGGTCAGGGTCTGCTTATGCCGTGCTAGGCACCCTCTTAAGTTTTTGCCTTTTTAGGGGCCTCTCTGGCACTTTTAGCGGTTGCACGGCCCCTTTGCGGCGTTGGGGTCTCTTTGGGGACTCTTGGAGAGGGGCATCCATAATGTCCATCCTAGGGGACCATCTTGCCGTCTCATGATCTGACTAACCCTCCCGGAGGCCCTCTGACTGCATCAGGAATCTACAGTTTTTACACACAGGTCCGTGGAACCCATTCGGTGCCCTTATGACATTTTCGGGGCCCCTGTGCCGCCTTAGGGACTCAGTTCTCATGTTGGCCGTCTCAGGGGTCCTATGACCCTGTTGGCGGTCTCAGGGGTAATCTGCGTTATTGGGGTCCTGTTGTGGTTTCAGGAGTCCTTTGGGGACTTCAAGGCCCTTTCAATGGACAAGGGATCATCTAACCCTCCCGGAGTCCCCCCCCCCCTCCCGGCTGCATCGAGAACCCGTCACGTTTCCACAGAGACCCGGTAAAACTCATACGGGGCGCCTTCGGGCCCCTTTTAAATCTGAGAGAGGTCCCTTCGAGGCTAGACCGAGGAGGGTCCCTTCGGGTCCCTCTCGTGGGGCCCTTTCCCGGGTCTCGGGGTGCGATCGCCCCCATTGCTTCCCCCCCTTGGATCCTCGCCTGCAAGGCAAAGGGCAGGGCAAAGCAGGAAGCAAAACAAGGCAGATGGCAGGGTAAGGCAAAATACAGGGCATGTCATTGGACAGGGCAATGCAGAGGGCATGGCAAGGCAGGCAAAGCAGAGGACACGGCAAAACAGAGGACAGGGCAGGGCAAGACAGGCAGGTCAAGGCAGAGGGTAGGGCAAGGCGGAGGGCAGGGTGAGGCAGAGGGCAGGGCAGTCAGTGGGCAGGGCAAGGAGATGGCAGGGCAGGCAGACAGAAGGACAAGCCAGAAGGCAGGGCAAGGCAGAGGGAAGAACAAGGCAGAAAGCAGGGCAGTCAAACATGATGGGAAGCCAGAGCATTGGTGCACAAAGCTGCCTACTTGCTTATAGTGTAAGCGAGAGAAATCGTACCGTATGGACCTGTATTACCCTTCGTTCCAGAGGCAACAGATGCCAGAAGTCCCCGCCTATCCCAACGAGTGCAATATCCGTAAGATTTTTCGACTTCGTTCAGTTGTCGCATATACAAGGTACATTTTAATCGTACCAACCTAATTTTCTTTCCCTGAAGCCTCACCACTCGCGCTCCACTGGTCATTGTGTCCGCACATTCGCACATTCTGGTGCTCGGGTGCCCACACTGGCTGTCTGGTGGAACTGTCCCAGTGAATGTTCTTTGTCTCGCGTGGCGGGCCGTAAACAGCGTGCAGCCAGCGAAACAGCGAAACTGGATGGTATTTTTTAAATGTAACGCACGAAATTTATCAAGTAAATTACCGGCGAAGGCCATAAATTTGAACGCGTTAAGTTCCATTGAATGCCGTGCCCAGATGTCATAGTGCTCCGGCCTCTAAATAGGTTTTTTGGAATTCTGATAATAGGTCAAGTAGATGAAGCGCTAGCATGGTTCTCTCGTCGCGAAGGCATACTCGATGTGGATATAACAGTCGCAAGTTTTAAAGTAAAAAACGCAAGTGAGACAGTTTGAACGACTTGTTTCATCCTGTAGGAGACGGTTTTGAAAATGTCTGCACCTGCGAACTAGAGAGCAGCGCATGGAAGAGGGCAGGGCAAGGCAGAAGGAAAGGCCAAGTGAAGGACAGAACAAAATAAAAAGAAGGGAACGGTTAAGACAAGGAAAAGGACAAAGCAGGACAACGGACCTTGCAAAGGGCAGGCAAAATAAGGTAGGGGCACCAGGGAAGATAGGAAAGTAGACACAAAACACAGGGTAGGGAACGGCCTTAAAAAAATTGGCACATTTTAATGCTTACAAAGCGCACTCTCATATTATCAGCCTCAAAAAGGCATATTTTACTGGTGGGCATTGAACAGATGAATGTTGGGCACGGCTTGAGGCACAGACGCAGCATGGGGGAGTCCGGGGGGCCCAGGCCCCCTTTAGGCCGGTAGTTTTTGCGGAAACCATTGCACATCAGGCGGTTTACGTATGATTTCAGCTCACACTGAGCTCCGGTCCCCTCCCCCTTTAAGGAAATCTGACTGTGTTCCTGGCTTAGTGAGGGCCACGGTGCACAGCCATTAATAGCTTGTTTATTGTTCAGAAACGCTTCTTGTACGAGACAACGTACTTAAAACAGGTTGCATATTCTCAAAATATCGGCGGTACGGCGGGAATAATATTAAATGTTTCATAAGCTTTTAGAGTGGAACAGGCATCGATATCTTCTTTGAGAAATCTTCCGCCCAATTCAGTCTTATTTTAGGACAAGTTTGGCCAAGACACAGACATGTCCGCCTGGCAGCGTCGCCCTGGCACCGCAACACAGACGGTGTGAGTGAGCCGTCGGTGGCGGTGCGCCGCTCCCGTGCTGGGAACTGTGTCTGGGTCTGCGCAGCAATTTCATTTCAGCAGTTCGTGTCCGGTGGATATGAAATAATCTTGCATCTGCGATGGAGTTCATCAACGTTGTGTTCAATGCAGCTAGGGATGGAAAACTCCGCAGTTTGAAGGTATGCAGTCTCAAAATATTGTCTTTGTTCTTTGCTGTTTCATGTACCTCGTTGAACCCAGAAACACTAATCACTGCTGCCATCGAGTCGCTGTTCTGTGTTACGTAAGCGGTTCACACGTTAAGACTTGGTTCAAGCTAGTTAGCAGTCCATCAAGTGCTGTCTGTGCTGTACGACTGTTCACATGGGTGGCCTGGTTGTGGAGTGGTGGGGAGGGTGTAGACTCTTGATCTGCAGTGGTTGGGAAGGTCCAGAACCCCCATTTTCAGAGGTTTAAGATTTTGGTCTGTGGCATTGGCTGGGAAGAAGTGGTTTGATACCCAGTTCAGCTCCGCCAAGTTACTTCCAGTAATCTGTAGTCTGTAGATTGTTGAAATGCAAAGGATGGGGAAGAATTGTTGTATGTTTCTATTTGAGGTAGTTACAGGACTGCATTCAAAAATTAGGTTGGTTACCTGGAAGGTTATATTGCTTCAAACATCATTAAGGAGCAGGGCCATTTTTGGCCAATAAATGTAAAAATGGCCTTCCGTCATTAGGGAAGAACTGGCATGTTTATTTGTGAGGCAGATGTAAGGCTGCCTTCAAATACTAGCTTGGTTTCCCAGGTCATTTGAGTACTCCAAAACTTTGTTTAGGAGCAGGACCATTTTTCAGGGAAATAAATGTGAACTGGTCATGCAGAAACTAAGAAACAAAAGGTAATCTTGTCATTGAATTTTGTCAGTTTCTGAAAGGCACCTGGGATTGTGGATGGACATTGTGACTCACCAGGTTATAGCTTTGTTTTGAATGTTATGCATGGTGTTTCAGAAATTTGTAAGTAGACATTGAAAAGGAGGAAGTGTTGTGACCTCTCCTTGGATGATCATCCAGTAATGAGGCAGAACCTTTTTGAGAGGTGAAGAGGTTGGAAGTGTTTCAGATGGATTGAACTAGACATTGAAATGGAGAAAAGCTATGTGACCTCCTCTTTGCTGGCGAGGCTGCGTGACCCCCTCCAGCAAGGCAGAATATTGCTAAGAGGCTGAAAAGATACTGAAAATTGGGATCTTTTCATTGAAACTCAAAACCCAATCAATGCAGAACTTGCAAATAATGGATGTTGCTGGTTGGTCACATGATCTCTTTGACCATGCTGTCAGTGTCTCAGAACTTCATGACTGGGATTCAGCCTTCATAAGAAGCACTGTCATTTCCATTTAGAATTCCTGTAGGACAGGTTTACATAATATAATGAAGGGAGTAGATTGGAATCTTTGCTGTGTTGGTCAAACAGTCACTAGAGTGAAAGGATGAAGATAAAGCTCTCAAGAATCAAGTACCATTCATTATCACTGCCTCAAATGTGTATGAAATGGAAGTCAGCTAAGGTGGTTAGGTTCATCATTATTTCATCGGAGGTACTGAAAATACAAGTCTTTTCATTAAATTTTAAAACCCAGTCAATAAAACATGTCAAGTATGGATGCTGGTGGTTAGTCACATGATCTCTGACCATCCTGTCTAGTGTCCTTTAACTATGGCACTGGGAAATAACTTGATAAAAAGCATTGTCATCTCTATTTGGAATTCCATTGTACTGGGATACAGAATGCAATGAAAGGAGTATATTGGAACCTTACTATGTGGATTTAACAGCAACTTGAGGGGAAAGGCAAAGATGAAGCTCATAGAATCAACTGTCTTCATTATCACTGCCACAAACATGTACAAAATAAAAGTCAGAGCTAAGTTGGTGATGCTCATCATTGTTTTCAAGTACAATTTTGCAGTTACATTCCTTGTTGTATATTGTAAGTGTTATTTCATTTTTGATGTAAAAGAAGATAGCATTCCTTGTTATTCCTGGAAACATGGACACATTAGCTTGTCACTGGTGTGAAAACATCACCATATGCCAATGTTTACAGTATGTCTTGTTTCTCTCTGCCCTCGCATTTTTTTCAAATAATTTGGAACAACTTCTCAGGGCTCATGCAGAGGTAGGGATGCTGCTCAACTGGGCCTACGCCCTAGAGTTTCCTCAGAAAATGCATCCAGGCTGGCAGGGCATGTTGGAGTTCCTTTGCCATGTGTGTCTGGTCTGAGATTCAGCTGGCAACTGGCCAGGAATGGGTCACACCACCACATCGCTTTGTTCTCGATATCGTGGTAACACAACCAGCTCGTGGCCCATAATTGCATGACCAAGCATGAGGTTCTTAGTTTGTGTAAGAAGCTTGGTGGACATAGGCCCAAAATGAAATATCCTTTGTGTTTTGTAGGCACAGTCTTGTCAGCACGGAACCTCTTACATGAAGTGGTTTTGCTTATTGGTGTTGTTTTGCATCAGTTTCAAACATGCATGCAAACTTGTTTTTCATTATTGATGTTTGGCTAGCAAATTTCCCCAGCACATTATAGATTAATAGTATTCCATGTGTGGTAAAAAGCATATTCACATTGTCCATGTTCTACATTCACCTTATCCATGCCATGATTAAGGATGAGGTAGACCAATTAACCTTTCAGAAATAAACATTTGGTCTTTATACCATCACCTAGAAATTGAAAAAAGCACCTTTCTGCCCGCATTTTTTGTGCATACACACATCAAGATGTCAACAATGCCACAGAGTGTCAGTCATGTAACTGCCTGTTGTGGATTGCAAAGTTGTTTGTGTTCCCAGAAGTTGAAGCAGTTCAGGAGCCAGAGTGTGGCTTGGGTTGTGTGTTGTGACCCTGTGTAACAGAGGGGAGCACGTACATCTTACATCAATGACCTTCCCAATCCAGAGCCCGAAATAAAAACCTTTTTGCTAATACCCTTGTTATCATTTGGATGGTCTTCGACTGTCTGCCTCACTCGGTTTCTGGCGCGAGATGCCGCGTCGTGCCCCATGTCGCTGCCGCATGTGGGTGTGCATTTGTGTGTGCGCGCGCGTGGGTGCGTGCGTGCGGACGCGCGTGTGAGCGTGCGTGCTTGTGTCCGAGATGTCTGAATTTGCCATCAGCTAACTGACACTTTCAGTTCCTTTATCTCTGGCACAGCCAGTGCAGGTCTTGCGTGTCTCAAAGCCTGTTCATTGAATGTGCGTGGCCTGCTCGGTCTACTGTTTCCAGTCGGTGATGCGTTTGGAAAACGGGTATCTGCCGCACGGAATTATGTTTGGGGAGTAATTCGTCATCTCGCTGGAATTAACTAAACCTCACAGTTCACTTTTGGACTCAACAGTCGTCGATCGCCGCTTTTGCGCGTCACCTCATCGCTTCTCCTCACTTCTTTGATTCTCCTCGTACCTCTTCCGGATCTGGTTTGTTGCCAGGTGCGGGTCGGTTCTCCTCTTTCCTTCACCGGAATTACTCATCTGGTCGCCGGATGTAATCACTAGCTTCGCGTCGCGCGATCGCATCATGGCGAACACCGCTTGGGCGATGTCTCGCATCGAGTTCCGTAAAGGGACGTGGAGGTACATTGATGAATAGTGATTTTCCTGATACATTATATGCAATGTTATTTGGTGGACTTCAAGCTTGCCACGAAACATAAACTGCCACAAATTGTTTTCAGCATATTGTCGGCCTTGCTGGCAGTGGCAGCACCATCAGGGAAGGAGGAGAGAGAGCAGGAGCAAGCTTTGGATGGATTATGGGTGGGATAATGTCTCCTAGCTTTGGAAACTACCATTATCCCAGTGGCATTGCAGGGAAAAAAAGGTCTCGTAAACGTTCTCGTTCGTAGGCTTGAATACATGACGACCCGCCTCTGCTGGAAGTCATTGGAACCTGTAGTTTAAATGTTGTATGAAAATAGAGAAGTCCAAATGATATCGAGCGGCCGATGGTGAATACCAATTTTTTTACGGAGATAGCAGAGAGCTTTCTCTTTCTGCCCCCTCCCCATCCACTGATGTTGCCATCTCAGTACACGAGAGACACCGTTGCGATATTAGCCTTTTACGTCATTAAAGCATACTGTAAATTCGGTGGAATTGGAGTAAGTTTCAACAAGGCCAGTGAAACCAAAATGTGACAAATTAGTATTTCGGGTGAGCTGACGAGAAAAGCAGTGAGGCTTATGTAGAACGGTGAGGCGATTAGTAAAAACGGTAAGGCATGGTGAGATTCGGTGACCCGATGATTACTGTCCATTATCTTTGTTTGTTTAGTGTGACGAGAACCACGGCATGTCGCTTTTGGTTCTGACGTAGAAACTGCCGGTACCCGTCACTCACGGCCTCGTTGCCTGCCAAGTGGGTCGCCCCAGATCTGGAATGCAGTCGCCGACGACATCCAAAATGGGACCGTAAACCGGTCGTCGGCACCTGAAGCCGGCCTGCTGGGCGGCGGCAGGCGGGCTGTGCTGGCACGGCCGCGGCGCGCGCCGAATTGGCCGCGCTGCAGCTCTGCTCTCAGGAATTGTTCCGCTGACGGCGGGCCGGCGCTCTGTCGTGCCTCTTCGGTCGGCGCCGGTCGGAGCCAAGGCGGGCGGCGCGGCCGGCGCGTCGGCACGCGGAGCCCCGCCCGCCAAGGTCCCGCTCGACGGTGCGTGCCAGTCGCCGCCGCCGCCGCCCGCGGCTCGCCGGTCAATTCTGCGCGAACTTCCGCGAATTTGGCCGGGCCTGGTGCCGGTCGGGCCGAACTTGGGCCTCGCAGACCTCGGAGGGCACGTACCTCCCTCGGAGCGGCAGACCGATGTATGCGATCTCCGGAATCTGACCTGATTGAGAGGCAGACCTCGGAGGGCACGTACCTCCCTCGGAGCGGCAGACCTCGGAGGGCACCTCCCTCGGAGCGTGGGACGTGTAGATAATGTCAGTTTTCGCCGACGAGGAGAGGGTCGGGATTCCTCGTACCGATCAGTGCGGGCTGGTAAACCCCAGCGGTCGGCCAGTGGGATTTTGCGCGCGCACTTCGAGCGTCGTCACTTGCGACGTCTTGAAGTATCCAGATGAGGGTCCGGATTACAGGTAGTTCATTGGAGAGGCGTCCCTGAGCCCTGCGCATTCCTGCACAGCTTTTTCAATTCGTCTAATGTTTTTGCGGCAGCATACTGGCGCCTCCCCGGCCAATTTATTTGGCCGGCTGGTGATTTTAATTATTTTGACGCTGGGTCACCTGATATGGATTAATTTGATCGATGGTTGACAGGTTTGGTGTTTGATCGATTCCGTAATCATTCCACAGCGGTTCTTTGCTGAAGAGCATCTAACGTCGGTCAGGTACCTTGGCACGATGTCGCATGCCTATTGCATGTGCATTAGTTGCGGCATTTTCTCGTTAATGCGATTTGCAGGGTACCGAAAATGAAAAGTTTGATTGAAGCTCTTTTTTTGCTGTTGACTGTCGTCGATCGCGTTCTTTATTCATCTTTTTTCGACGCTGTTTATATCCTGGATATAATACATTAATGACCACGTTACATCAGCTTGATCACCACTCAGTGCCACACTATGGCCGCAGCAGTGACGTCACGGTCAGAGGTGGCAGGTCACCGTGCCTCCGCCACCGGAGGATGATGGCGGCCGACAGCTCTTCAGATAGCCTTCCTAGTTACACATTTATGGTTTACGATCATATTTTATCATCACGAACAGTTAATGGGTGAGTGTCTGCTCGTCCTCGGTGAAAAGTCCGTGGTCCTGTGTGGCGTAGCCCGTCTCTTCAGGCAGTGTCTGTGAAAAGGGATTTTTGCGAAAGTAGCGCATGTTTAGCCCTGTTCAGATGTGTTGGGGAAACGGGAACCGAAACGCGAGATTTGCAAAAAGATGTCAGTCGTCGCGTGTTTTGTGGTGCAAGGAGACTCTAGTCAGCTGAAGAACACGTATTGACCTCCCGTGTACCAGATTGGCGCCGCACCTGCTGAAACACTGTCACAGTCGCGCGACTTTGAACCGAGAGCAAGGTCTGCGGTGGAACTTGTTGTCCTGCTTGATCGAGTACAGCGATAACACACATGATATTGATTGTCGTTGGTCCATTGTATGCGATCTCCGGAATCTGACCTGATTCGGATGAATATGCGTAAAATTGTCCAAGGTTGAACTGCTTTTTATCGGAACAATTTGCATTTTACATCGAGTTGTTTTGGAGGCCTTTGGGAAATCCAGGTCTTAAGTCAAGTGATAGATATAAGCGGAGAAAGCATCCTTTCACTTGCCGCACTGTTACGAGCGGAAGAGGACGTATCGATGCCGCTTAGTTTTGCCTGTCATTGGAAGTATTTAGTGTGTTTCCCAACCGAGGTAATTTATCGATTCGGTGAAAAACTGGGAACGACGTAAAGGTATTGTGGAAGCGAGGAACAACGTAAAGGTATTGTGGAAGCGACATTTGATATTGACACTGTCGTTTGAGAGAACATGTGGTTTGTTTTTCCATAATGGCACTAACGTTTGAGAGCATATATGGTTTGTTTTTACATGAGGATGATTGCATTCTAATTACGGGTTTTTCTGAGATGTTGCGCGGGATTGAGATAGGTTGCGAAGCGGAGCTTTTCAAGACCTGTTTGCGGTCTAAACGTTGTTTGGTTGTGAGCCGTCTTAATTGTTGCGAATGCTCGACCAGCGCTCTGAAGACCAGATGGTCATTGTTCCAAACCGGGCATCAGCCGCGTGACGTGTACAAGCAGCGTTCAGTCAGGCGGCTAGTTTCTGTTTGGCAGACCGGTCGAATGTTTGTCCGCCCGGCCGGGGAAGTCAGCTGACGCGTTGGCCTGCAGCTGAGAGGTGGTCAAACTGCGTAAAACGTTACGTCAGACGGCTGCGCTGTCCGTGACGGACGAAGAAAAAATTATGACGTCGCATGTCGCACGTCGACAGCTTTGACGTCTTCAGCGAACATTGGTGCACGTGGGTAGGAGGACCTCGATCACCGTGTATTGCTCGTTGGACCCTCCGCTCGGATATTTGTGTGAATCATCGGCTAACATGCATCAAAACATGACGCGTTTTTTGTCTGAGCTGGCGGCAGTGCTAATTTATTCAGGGCACTCCTATTTGGAAGCAGTGGTGTGCCCATCTTGGGTTGTAATTCGACTGTTCATTGTCATTTAGTCAAAACTGAGAACGAAGCTAGGCAGGGGTCTGGGCCACGTGGTTCATGAGAACGTTTGCGAGGTTCGTGTTATTGAAGGGTCGTTTGCGCCCGCCTGTGGGCACATGGTCAGGGTGAGCTCGCATGACTCGGTGCGTCCTTGGTGGAGAGCACCTGGCGTAGTTTTCACCCGGGACCTGCCGCGCGTGTCGACAGCGGGCCTCTTGCGCCGCTGCCGAGCCGTGTGCTGCGGCAGCTCCATGGGCGGCTCTGCTCCCAGAGCGTGCCCCGCCGCGGGCAGGTCGTCCTGCCCTCACCAAGGTCGGCGGCACCAGTTTTTAGCGGATGTGAAAACCGCGTCTGCGTGCCATGAAGCCGAACCCCGCCCCCACCGGACGGCCAGATAAACAAACGGTGCGGTATTTTTCCGCCCCCTGACCTGATACGAGCCAGCCAGCTCTGGCTGACGGCCGAAAACCGCGTTACGAGGCAGCCGACGTCCGAGAGGACGTCCCGGACACGTCGCAGTTCCTGGTCACGGATGGATTATTGAGATTTGCCGAATAGGGGAATACTCGAGTAACGGTTCGTCGCTTGACTGTGGTTCAACAATCGGCCGTGACCAGAGATTTTGTCAACGTGTCTTAAAGGCGGTTTGGGATCATTTATCGCAATAACGTGTGAAACAACATGAAGGGGAAAGTTCGGCCATGCAGATGTTAGCTGTTGATCCCACGTCCCGTTCTTTCGGCGGAGGTCCGTGTTGCGTCACAGCGCTGGTACCGCGTATTGTCCGGCGACTGGCGCATTGTCCGAAGGCCTCCAGAGGGACCGCCGCCGGCCGAACAAAGCGCGACGGCGGCCGTTCGCGGCGCGCTTCCGTCTTCCCGGCCCCTCCTTCCCTCCTCCCGCTTCCCTCTTCTCGGCCGGCCGGCGCCGGGCCGCCGCGTCCCCGTCCACAAGGCCTCTGGCCGGCCGGCGCCGACTGGGGCCGACAGTTGCACGGCCTCGGCTGACGGCGCGGCGCGGCCGCCGAGGAAGGCCGCAGCTCGGCCGTCCGGCCGCCGCCGGTCGGGCCTGGGAGCCGCCGCGCCGCCCGCCTTTGTCCGGTGGCCGGTCCGGCCGGCTCCGGCTCCGGCTCCGGCGCGGCGCGGCCGCCACCGCTCTGTATGCGGGCCGCCGGCCGACCTCGCGCCGCGCGGTCCTCGTCTTCCGGCGCGGCCGCCGCGAGCGCGCGCGCCGGCCGATCGCGTTTTTGTCGGCGCCGCTTCCGCGCGGCCTTGGCGGCGGCGCGTGCGACGGCCGCGCACCGCCGCCGGCCGGTGACCGCCGGGTCATGGCCGCCAGGGGGAGGAGGGACGCTCCCACGGCCGGGGCCGGCCGCGCTGGCCTGCTGCCGCGTCACGGCCCCGGCTGGGGCCCGCTCGCCGGCCGGTGGGCGGCGACTCGCTCCTGGACGTCTGTTTAGACGCGTGCTGTCGGCGCCTCGGCTTCACGGTTGTGTACGTGGGAGGGGTAGCGGTGCCCCTGCTGACGACCGCGCGCTCTCAGCGGGCTGCTGTCCGCCGCCGTGACAGGATGTGACTCCGCGTTCATTCAGGCTGCAAACGATTTTTCGTGGCAATTTTTTGGCGTGGCACCATTTGCACCAAATCGTGCAAGCCACCGTAATCGGGCAGTTTTGAAACTGAGACCACCACGCCGCACTCCGTTTGTGGCTGAAGCTGTTTGCGCCGTGTTTTCAGCGCGCAAACAACGTTTTTCGCCGTTGCGGTACCCGCACTGATTGAGATTACGTGGACCGTTGCGCCACTGCAGCAAAACGCGCAGACGCGATCCGCGATTGCGGCGGCGGCGATAGAGCGGCGCGGCGTTCTTACCCGACGACCCTGGCGGGTCCGCCGAACCGAAGGAAGTCATAACTCACCGACAAAGCGCCGGAACCTTGGATCGCCGTGGAAACCGTGCCGGCGCGCGGCCGCAAACAGTGGCCAGTCGGCGGCGCGGCGGCCAAGGCTGGCGTTTTCGGCCGCCGCGAGTGCTGGACGCCGCGTGACTCGCCGCCCGGGCGTGAGAGCTGTGGCGGAGCTGACGCGGCGTCAGGCGCCGGCTGGCCGGGCGGACCAGGACCGGCGGCGGAACGGCTGCGCCCGGCCCCAGGCGCGGACGCGTCGCAGTAGGCTGCAGGCCCGTCTCGTTTGACGCTGCAGCTCCTGCAAGGCCGATCGGATGCTGCCTATCTTGATGGGCGTTATTCGCGCACAGCCAGCAGCTGGCTTTTGTTTGCGTATCGACTGCGGGCCTGGGTTTCGCTGGCGGGATTCAGGCTGACGCGGGTGCCCCTCGCCGCGGACTGGAAGCTGTGACGCAGCATTCCGCCAGCGGGGAGCCGGCTGCGCACCTGCCCCGACCCCGGGCGCGCTGTCCCGGGTCTGCGGCGCGACTCGGGTGGCCGGCCCCCGACGCCGCGCCGTGGCGTTTTTACCCGGGGCCGGTCGGCGCGTGTTTTTACGCCCCAGTTGGGCCGGCTGCGGCCGTGACCTTCCGCGCCGTGGCGGCGGCCAGTACAGCCTCTGCCAGCCGGCCCGGCCGCGCTGCCAACAGCCCCGGCCGCCAGCGCTGGAGATTCCTCGGCCGCGTCGCGCGCGTCACCGTCGCCGGCCGCGGGAGGTCAGCAGGCAGCCTGCCCGGCGGCGACGTCGCCGGGTGACCGCCGGTGCTTGGGGCCGCCGGCAGCTGCCTGAGCCCCCGGTCTGCGGCCGGCTCGCCACCGGCCAGTGTCGCGCAGTGCCACTGACGGACCGTGCTGGCCCGGCGCTAACGGCACGCTCTCACCGGCCTTGCTTGCGCTGTTTCTCGCCGTCGGTTTTCGGCCGGCGGCGCCGCGGCGCCCGTTGGTGAGACAGCGTGATGGCGGCGGCTGCGGCGGCGGCGGCGGCCGTGGCGGGTCGCGGGCTAAACAGAGCGCGGCTCTGTGACGCACGAGCGGGAATTGCCGGCGGCGGGCCGGCCCGGCCCGGAGCGGCGCCCTGTCGACGCCGCGACCCCCCCCCCCCCCCCCCCCCGCTCACTGCTCCCTGACCTTTAGGCGCCCATCTGCACTGCGGAGGGCCGGAGGGCCTCCGCCGCCGGGCGCGGGCCGTCGGCGGAGGCTCCGACGCCACTCGATCGGCCTGGCACGCCGCCGCCGCCGCCGAGCCGGCCGTGGACGGGTCCGGCGGACGGTCAGCGCCGTTCGGATGCCGGGATTGTTTTGCGGGGCATCGAAGGACGACCGTCCGCCAGTGGACGTGCGGAGTCTGTCGGAGCGGGTTCTGGTCGCAGTGGATGGAGACTCGTGAGGGTCAAAGCGCCTTGAGATGCGGAAAATGGCGTAAGGTGTTCACCTGTTCTCGAGGATAACGGTAGTTGAAGCATCGATGTGCCGTAGTTGATGAAGGTGTTTTTAGCTCGCTGAAGTGCGAAAACAGTATTTAGATCCGAGTTATTACCATAAAGAGAGCGCGAAGGACGAAAAGTAGATTTGGTTTTGGAAGATGCTTGTACGGAATCGGCTTTTGTACGTCTGTGTTGTTTTGACGGGACTTGCGTCAAGTGTTTATTCTGCAGCATTCATTCAGAAGGTGGCCCTGCTTGCTCAAGTGATGCCGTTGTGCGTGTCAGGGCCGGGTTGGGCTGGAGGTCTGGGGAACAAACGTCTTTGGTGGTGGCGGGAGAGGAGCAGATAGCGGGACGGGTGTAATGAGCTTTTGAATAGTAGTGTTTGATGTGCGGAATGTCATGTGTCCTCTTCTGAGATATTGTTGTATGCTTTTTATACAAAATGCTGTTTATCCTTGGCAAGTAAAAATTGGAATGTTCCTCCCATCTCGGAGCATGGCGCTTTTGACCCCACCCCGTCGATGTGTTTGTGGTCGGACGAGCATTGCATTTTGCGAGTAAAACATGTGCATTTACGTCAACCAATGCGCGTGTCATTCCTTGTTACGGCGTCCCATATTACGATGCAGGGTAGAAGGAGTTGGGCTGGCTCAGATGTCGTGACTGGGAATGCACGATCCGCGGCAGATTCACGTGGACGCTCGACCTTAATCCCCTTACCATTGGACATCCGAGTTCAACTGACCTTCTACAGACAGTTATCCACCGTACCACCATCCTTTCGCCTCATTATTGAGAGCCGTTGTTGGGGGGTGGGGGGGACCGGCCCGTCCCGGCCCGTCGCCTACCACCGGTCGGCCGTGACCACGCCGTCCTGGATCGGCCGGGTACAGTCCACGCGCCGAGGCAGCCGCCGCTCGTCCTTTGTCACGCAGTTAACGTCATCCGGCCCGCCGGTGACGGGGCTCTGCGCGGGCTCCGGGGTCCCTGCCGGCCTGGCACGGCGTGACGGCGTGATTTCAGTCGTCGTCACCGGAGTAATGCTAAACCGATCCTGCTATCCGGCTGAAAATGTCATGACCTCCCGAGACGACCGTTGTTTTAGAACTAGGGCCTGCGTTCCGTATTTTAATGCTGAATATCGATGCTTGTGTGGCAGAACCGTGTGTATCAGCGTCAAAAAAGGAAACCGTCCTCCCGGCGGTTTGGCCCTTTCCATTGTGAAAGGCGGGAACCGAGCCGGGATTGCACGGCCCGCTTGGTCTGTGGGATTTCAGCCGGCGCTGCTCGGCTCTGCCCCCTGCCGTCGCACTAATGGGCGCGCTGACACCCATGAAACACGCGCCACCTTTGTCCCCGAGCGAGAGTCCGGCGGCCGGTGCTGCGGCGGCCGGGAGAGTCGGCCTTCGGTGAATCGCTACGCGTCCCGGCCGTCTCTCATTACGACACGGCCGACCGGCGCGTCCGGGCGGCTCGCCTTGGCGCCGTACCGCCTCTGACATGGCGCCCCGGCCGACAGATATTTCTGGACCGCCGGCCGAAGGATGATGTGCGACTGCTGGTGTCGACCCGGACCAACGGCGCCACCCCGCTGGTCATGGCCTGCCGCAACGGGCACCGGGACGTGGTCGAGTACCTGCTGGACCGCTGCCAGGCCGACCCGGAACAGGTCGGATCAGGTGCGTTCTGTGTCCGGGGGTGTACGCGTCAGGTCGGCTGGGTTTGGGTCGTTTCGGGTGTCAGCGGACGGTCATGACAACTCCGTCGAGTTCAGGTCACTTCCCAGGTTAGAGGTAGAACGCTACAGCTCTTCAGGGGTCGGGGTTACGTCCCATGTCAGAGAACGTACGCCAGAGGTCACGGGGATCGTGTGACATCCTCTCGAGGACGTGTCCCACAAGGTCTGGTTGCGTTCCTTGCCAAATGGCGTACTCAGTAGTTCGTCCTGTGCCGGTCTGCGTCTCGTGTCAGGTCCCTGAGGTCCGTGGAACTCATCATGTTCCTGAGTTCCGTCAGGCCCCTGAGGGACTTCATGTCCGACAGGTCCCTGATGTCCATCAGATCCGTGAGGTCCGTCGGGTTCCTGAGGTCCGCCAGTCCCGTGAAATCCATTACGCCCCTGAGTCCTATCAGGCCCCTGAGGCACTTCATGTCCTTCAGGTCCCTGATGTCCATCAAATCCTTCAGGTCCATGTTAAATCCTTGAGGTCCTCCGGGTTCCTGAGGTCCGCCAGTCTCCTGAGATCCTTTACGTCTCTGAGGCCCGTCAGGTCTGTGAGATCCCAGTCGTCCCCGTCCGTGTCAGCTGTGGGGACGAAGGACCGTTGGCCGTCACTCCGGGTCTTTGTGGGGCGGGCGTGAGCTGTCGGGGCCACCTCCGGGACGGGTCAGCTGTGGGCATGGCGGGCGTTCACAGGGGCCGCGGCCGTGCCGTCAGGCCGTTGTCGGCGATCGTGTGGGCGGAGTAACCCACGTGTGCACGCGCAGCCCTTTACCGGCGTCCGGTAGGTGGGAGTTATTGCGTCAAACTCTGGCTGCGCACTGTTCTTTGTGGCTCCAATCAGCGGATTGTCTGGCGGCTTGGCGCAATCGAGTTCTGTGATGTAAATTTGGTCATTGTAAACGGCTGAAGCGTGCCGTGTGATCCTGAAAGCCGTTCAACCTCATGTACCACTGTCACATTGTTTCGTATGTCGTTGCTTCCCTTGGCTCGTTATTCTGTCGTGTTACGATGTTCGTTCAGTGCAGGGTTCTAGTGGGAGAAGGATGCAAAAGGGATTTACAACTTGCCGGTGCGATCAAGGCTGTTTTTTTGGATTTGAGAGAACGTTCAGTAACAACTTCAGTTGGGATGTTAAAGTCGCAATGTTCAGCTTTTTGCGTCGCTTCCAAAACTTGTGTCGGTCATTCCGCTATTGCCCCCGGCAGGTGGTTTTGCTCCTGCTCAGATGTTCCCCTGGGTGCGCCCCACTCCGTCTCTCAGTGTCCGCTGTTCTCAGTTTCACTGATGCCCGACTTTCTTTGGTTCGCTGGTCTGGTTTCGTGGTAGCGGTTCCCGTGGTGCCCATTAACTTCTGTACGGGTTGTGTCTGACGTTCGGCTGTGGTGTATTCTGAGTGCTGGCGGTGTTGCTCGGCCTGACGTTCCCGCGTGGCTGCCCTTGACGCCGCAGTGATATTTGACGGGGAGACTATCGAGGGGGCGCCGCCGCTGTGGTGCGCCGCGGCCGCCGGCCACTGCGCCATCGTGCAGCTGCTGGTGGAGCGCGGCGTCAACGTCAACGCCACCACGCGCACCCACTCGACCCCGCTGCGGGCCGCCTGCTTCGACGGCCACCACGAGATCGCCCGCTACCTGGTGGAAAACGGCGCCAGTGAGTGTCGGCAGGGGAGCGGTGGAGGATGGGTGCGTGAGATCGTCCGGTACGTGGTGGAACACGGGGCCAGGAAGCGCACCGACCGTGCGAAGTCTGAGGACATGCCCATCAGAGTCCACTGAGGTCGCATGATTGTCAGCTGATGTGTTTTTCCATTTGATGTTGCGTCCTTTTGTGAAGTTGTCGAATATTATTGCAGAGAACGCAGTGTGTTTTGAGATAAAAAGCAACCCAAATGGAAATAATGTTTTTTTTCTGTAATGCGCATAATGTATGTTTCCCAAGTCATAACGACAAACATCCGTCTGTGTTCGTTTTTACGTATTATTTTGGCCTGATCGATGAACTCATATTTCTTATGTTTGTATGATGATGTAGTCCAAGATTGTAAATTGTCCTCAGAATATGACAGCAACGAGGTGAAATGTACCATACGTAGCTTGATGCACTGATTGTTTTTTATGGATCTTTCATTAAGCAATATCGTACTGCAAAGAAGCTGGCGTTGCATTCAGTCCCAACCGAGGTGGATTTTCGTACGGTAATTGGGCATCCTGGTTGTTCGAGCTTGCTGAGCTTCACGCCGTTTTGAGTTCGCTTGATAACTGCGGCCTCGTGGTTCCGGAACGCTGGCACAATTTGAAAGGAGATTCTCATTTCCGGGACGTTTGCCCCATGTCCAAGGCTGCCGGCCGCGTCCAGGCAGGCGGAAAGCTGCCCTCGGAAGGAAATTTCCCCGTGATATGGCATTGGGCATACACTTTTCATCGTAGCGTCGTAATGTGACAGGCTTTGTCGGACGTATACCCATATTTCAAATTGGTTCCGCCTCTGATTGATTGAGTTATCTAGTCATTACAGCTGAAATTTGCTTGGATTTTGTTCCTCTCCTTAGGTTATTACGAAACGTTTCGTTCAATATTGTATTCATAGTCACGTCAGTTTCGGTACAAATTTACGGATACCCACAGGTTTTTGACCGGTTTCGGGATCAGAATACTTTCGGGATAGAGGCCATTACGCGACCCGTTTTTACCTGAAGATTAAGTTCACAACAAGCTTCCATTTCACACGATGCCAAAACACGCCCGACCGCTGCCAACCCCGTCTCCCTCAGGCTAAGCTCCGTAGCTTTGAGCCCAGGCGCCTGCCGTTAGCCGTGCTCGCAGTTGAAACGTGTTACCGTTTCGGAGTGCGTCTGGGGCCGTTCTGTCACAACGCCGAATAGAGGTCATTTAAATTGGCCAGAGGCAACCCCTCATTCTGATCACGAGACCTGTCCATTGCCTCCTGCTAATTGCCCATACGGCACGTTGCATGCTGTTGAAAGGAGACGTTATTTTGGAGCTTCAGCAGTCATCGTGGCCCACAGTCACGAAAGACGGTAACAAAGCGGCGTCACTAGGCCCGGCGGCAAGCGATTCAGCGAGACGTTAAAAGCAAAGAAGCTCATATTACTCAGTAACATTGGCTTTAATAAGTCGCGAGCAGTGCCTATACTTCTGCGTCAGAGCATCCCTAACCTCGCAGAAACCCACGGAACAGTAAACTGATCTTCGCAACCGCCTGGCCTTGTTTTTGCCAGACATTGAGATCGCCAACCGGCACGGCCACACCTGCCTGATGATCAGCTGCTACAAGGGCCACCTGAAGATCACGCAGTATCTTGTGGAGCGTGGCGCGCGCGTCAACAGGCGCAGCATCAAGGGCAACACGGCCCTGCACGACTGCGCCGAGAGCGGCAGCCTCAGCATCATGACCTTCCTCATACAGAACCACGCCAAGCTGGAACGAGATTCCTACGGTGAGCGGACGTAGAGAACCATGTCAGATGGGATCGGGATGAGATTGTGTGGTCAGCTGGCGTTTGCAGACCTGAATACGCCAGGATAAACGGAATAGTGCGGTGTAAATTAGACTTTGAATTTGAAGATTGATGACAACATTGCTGTGCACTGGGATGTGTTGCATGTCATCGGTGACGCGCTCAGGTAGGATTCTGGATTACGCTTCCGCTGTGTGTCTGTGTCTTTTGATCTTTATCCAGTTTCAGGCAGAATCCCATTGCCAACAGCCGTTACGTGTGTGACCTCTGATCTTTGTCCTGTTTCAGGCATGACCTGCTGTGAATCGCCGTCAGTTGTGTGACGTTTTATCCGTATCCTGTTTCAGGCACGACCTCGCGGCTGACAGCCGTTAGGTGTGTAACCTGCGACGTGAGCCGTTTTAGGCGTGACCCCACTGTCAGCAGCCGTTAGTCGTGTGACCTGTGGCCTGTTTGAGGCTGCTGTTGGCAGCGGTCAGCGTGTGACTGGGGACGCATGTCGTGTTTCAGGCATGACCCCGCTGTTGGCGGCCGCCGTGTGCGGCCACACCAACATCGTGGAGTACCTGCTGGCTCGACCGGACCTCGTCTCCCGCCAGGAGATGGTGGACGCGCTCGAACTGCTGGGCGCCACATACGTCGACAAAAAGAACGACCTCATTGCTGCCATCAAATATTGGAAACGAGCACTAGATAAAAGGTATGGGCCCAGGAAATGAAGAAATACGGGGACTGTAGCAGCCCACGTAATCAGCTTTACATTTGGTGAGTTTCGAAACCAGGCTGGCTTTCACCTACTATGTGGATTGATTTAAACTTCAGAGATATTGACGCTCTTGTCAGCTGACCACGTTTTTCCAGACGCAAGTCCTTCCCATTGCGTGTATTATTTCCCGCCTTGTTCCGCGTGTGTCAGATGTCCTCGTGTTGCCAGGTTTGAGGACCCCCTGCGGCAGCTGCCGAAGCCTCGTTCGGCCGAGCTGAGGCCCGCCTACGAGAACGTGACGGAGGCGCTGACGCACCACGAGCTGGACGACCTCATATCCGATCCTGACGAGATGAGGATGCAGGTCAGTGCCGTCCGCGGTGGCCGCCTAGATTCCCAACCGGACGGGCGAAGGCCGGAGGAGAAGTCTGGCTAGAGCGTCAGCTTTCGCGGTGACTTTATTTTCCATCCGGACGGGGCGGATTGTGGATTGGCCTCTGGACCAACAGACCCGCCAGAGCTGTCGGACGGGAAACTCAGAAACGTTTTTCTCCTGTTTCGGTACGTCTGCGGGTTGGTTGATAAGGTTACCGGGCTTATATCCCGAGACCAGCAGTATTTTTGGAGCGGACCGCGGCGCTGACTCATCCGGTTTTGCAGTAGCGTGGACCCGTAAATGATTCGCTGCAGCAACACCGTGGCCATTTTTGTGATGAGCAAGCAGGATGCAACGCCACTAACACGTCAACAAGTCGTCTCTGTGCAGAGCAAACACCGCCGATACGCCTATCGTCTCTGTTGTGCCATCGCGATAGTCCATGACCTCCAGGCACGCCCGCGCTTAAGACTGTCGTCGGCCGCCCTGGGGTCGTTGGCCGTGTTGAGCGCTGTCCACCCAGAGACCGGGACGTCTCGCGACGTTATCGAGCGCGGACGGGCGCCGGGCGCTGACGCAGCTTCTGCGGAGCTGCGGACGTGTGTCCGCCGCAGACGGGTTCTCGGGTTTGTACCCGCGCGGTGCCGGCGTGCGCCCACGCCGTCCGGCCCCGGCGCTGACCGGCCGACCGTCCGGCAGGCGCTGATCGTGCGCGAGCGGATCCTGGGGCCGGCGCACCCGGACACGTCGTACTACATCCGGTACCGGGGCGCCGTGTACGCCGACACGGGCAACTTCCAGCGCTGCATCCAGCTGTGGATGTACGCGCTGAACATGCAGCAGCACATCCTGGAGCCGCTCAGCCCGCTGACGCAGAGCAGCCTGCTCTCGTTCGCCGAGCTGTTCAGCTTCATGCTGTCCGAGGGCCGGAACCGGCTGCCGGCGCCTCAGGTGCCCTTCGCCGACATCTTCCAGGTGAGGGGGCCCCGGAAGGTGGTCTGACAGCGGCGGGCGAGTTCGGGTGGATTGAGGGCCGTCGCGCTGCTCCGATCGGAAGCGTCGCAGTCTGTTGCGTGTAGGATTCCCCGCCGGGTCGCGAAGGTGGTGAAGATGTTCCCGGCCTGTGGTATCCCTGAAAGGGAATGTAGTAAAGCTGTGGTTGAAGGGGGTCAACTCATGCGTTCGTGGCGGATAGTTTCATTGGCCTCGGTCTTCCTCTTCCCGATGCAGTTCGAAGTCAACGTCCGGTCTACTGTATATTGGTGTAAGGCGAATCGACGATGCACCCTGTGGCAGCGTCTGCACGCAGGCTCCAAACGCAAAGCCCTCGTTGAGGTCTGACTGGCCTACTGCGCTTCACAGTGGCCTACTGTCACGGTCGGTGCCCTGATGCCGACTCGGTCAGGTCGACTGTGCGAATGCCTCCCTGAGGTTCACTGGCCTCAGTTTACAAATGGCCGGCCATAAGGCTCCCGGCGCGCGGCTGATGCAACGTACACATCCTTCGACTCTGGAGCTAGCTTGACGTCGGCCCTTGCACTGCTAAATGGCAGCCCTAATTTTATGCGTAATAAGGCAGTAAAACTTGGTCACGTGGGTGCCTCGGGGGTTTCATCATCCCGACCAGCCGGCGCCGTCATTTGAGACCATGCATCATATCGGGCGGGCCGAGCCGTGAGAGTCGGCTGCGCGTAACTGCGTAGCCGGCGCCGGGCTGGCGGCCATTCCCCCCCCCCCCCCCGCCCCGACCGACGACGTGTGCCAGTGCCAGAGGGCTATTTGTATATGCAAATGTACTCAAAACTCTGAGCTTCGTTTCAGGCATGTGCCACCTTAGCGCATGTTTTGAGCTCAGATAGCCAAGTTCTATCTTGTGTTCGCAGAGTTCGATTTATAATGTACATGGTGTTTAAAAAGTTTGTATTTACAGAGTTTCATGGCGTTTTCCCGCCAGATTTCTTGTGCTTTTCGTCCATGTCCTTTTGTCCAGATGCAGTCATCAACTGATTTGCGCATATTGGATGACGCTAGTCTTAATCCTATTCCCGGAGGGCTAGACGGTACGGTCGATTCCCGGCAGGGGGGCGGATTCACCCCCCCCCCCCCACGAGATCCCGAGAACTACACATCCGATTCCATTGCAACAAACGGCAATCGATTTGCCATGACGTAAACTACATTTTTTTAAAAGAAATTCTCAAAATTATGGAAGTGGTGGATACAGGGGGCAAAAATGTCAAAATTAGAGGTATTTTTGGACGCCTTATAACTCCATGGTTGATGGACCGATTTCGATGAAACTGGCATGAATCGAGAGATTATGGATGGGACATTCACCATTGGTGCACATATTTCAAATTTTCAGAAAATTCATGGGCGTTCACATGGTTTCAAAAAAAGGATTAGTTTTTCAACAACTGAATGAACAAAAAAGACAGAAACATTTTCTTGGCTTCTGTTAGTCATGTTATGCCAAAGAAGTACAAATCGCATTATATTGTTTGTATAATGTTAGCATAGTTGGTGCCAGGGACACGAAAAATGGAGAACTGTCGTGGTCACACGTTCTTCAGATCAACTTGTGACCTTTGACCTTAAATGACCTCCATTGACCTTGAAGTCACCTGGAATGATCTTGTGTGCATTTAATATTATCTGTAAATATTTTCAATCATTTCATTTCACTCTATTTCAAAAATTTCATTTTACTGCTATTTTGATATAGGGTACGCGCACTGACGTTTTAGGTCATAGCTCTGTGATCCGACCAGAGATCAAGCTGAGACTTCATACACAAATAGAGGGCACCATTCTACGTCACACATATTCCGGGTTGGGCATTTGAAAAAAAAAGCGCCGAAATTTTTACCATAAAACCAAATTTTGACTTTTGACCTTGACCTGACCTTGTAAAGTGACCTCTCACATGAACAAAATTGTATCTGCTCGTTGCCTAACTATTTTCCTATACATCCATATAAAGTTTTAAGTTCTATCTTAGAAACGTTTTTTTGGCAGACATTTTCCTTTTACCTTCAACATGGCCAAAAATGGCCTGGGGTGCCTCCCAAAAACGTTGCCTGGCTCCGCCCCTGAGCAAAACGAATTTTGAAATTTTGTCTGGGCACGTAGAAAGAATAGCTAGGAAAAGTCACCAAGTTTCGTGAGGCTGCGTCAAAAAGCCTGGAATTGGCAAGCAAAAAACCCGAGGGGGGTGGATTCCGCCCCCCCCCCTGCCGGGAACAGGGTTAAGTCTTAAACTATGAACTCCTGACATTGAAGAAAACTGGAATCAGATATGACTTTTACAGCCGCCTCCAAACTACTGTTTAAATCCAACGTGTCCGTGAAAACCCGAAATGCTAGAGCAGGTTGGAACTTTGGTTTTTGTTCGTGGTGTTGGAGTATAATGTTTGTTTTGGAGCACAAAATTTTGTAAACAGTAGTACTGGCTGAAGTTGGCATCCGTGACATAAGCCAGTTATGACATCATACCTGCTTCTTACGGAATGAAGGCAGTCATTTGCTTGAAGAGTTAGAAATTCCTCAACATGGCTATAGCTTTTTGTATGTATACGTATACATACGTTGTTTTTTGATGGAGACACCAGATCAAGCTTTTAGGGCATAAAATGTTTTTGGAGCACATATTTTCTTGTGTTCTTGAACACCAAAAACGAGACCTTTTCTGACCTTTTGTCAGAGTTCACACAACAGGCACCCCCTTCACCGCACACTGGTAGCGTCTCCGGCTCCACAGAACCTTACAGAACGAGCACAACGATTTCTGGCAGTCTGTAGGACACGGGGCGTTAGTGGGTTAAAATGGGTGCCGTAAGTGTGATTTGTAACATTTTCGGACCTACTAACTATGTGAAACGTCGATCCAGTGGGAACATTCTGGTTAAGATGGCCGGCTGGCTGCCAGTAATTAAAGGGAATCTGGGAAGGCGTTGGACCAGTCACCTCGGTGGGTGAGACAGAATTCAATTACGGTTCGCGGTTGGAGGCTGAAAGCTGTTGCTGGCTTTGACTGCGGGAAGCTTTTAATGCGAAAGGCACCCAGCACTGTCAGGCAGAACATTCTGGTACCCACCGAGGACAGGCAGTTTGCTTTGTGATGAAAATTGGACCACGGACGTTTACATGGGCGAAAAACATGATCCACGCGTCTTCCCATATATCTGAACGTATCGTTTTCCCCTTTTAATAGGTGTCGTTTTTATCCTGGTCTTCATTTTTTGTGGTTTGAGACTGGACGTTTTAAAAATGCTGTGTTCTGAATCTGATACTTTTATTTAACATGAAGTTGATTCGTCTTGTGTCCCACCGAAATGGAATCCAAACTGACTGAAGACAAGACTACCCCGGTGTGCGTGTCACTTACGGCTACATTGCTGTTTCTGGGCGTGTGCGCGGTGACTGTGGGAGGGGCTGGTGCGGCTTTCAACCGTCTCCATTGCAGGGGGCGTGCACGCCCTACCAGGGCTGAGGTTCCAGGTGGCGCCCGGACAGCCCCACAGTGGACCTGTTATGACTGCGACGTTTATTGACAGCCGAAGGCCCGTTTGTTTGAAGGCAGCGTAAGCCAAGCCCCGGATTAAGTCAGCTGGCTGGCGGGTTGGACAGAGCAGCTCCAAAGGTTGCCGAACGGCTTTTTATCAGTGGTATTGTTTTGTGTGGCATGCGGACGCTGTTATTTGGGGACAGGTCAGCCCTGTGGTGCGGGGGCTAATCCATCGTTAATCACTTCGGCGACGTTTTTACGCAGCCTGTTGATTGCACGGTCGTCCGATGGCCTGTTTATTGCCGTAACGTGTTAATGGGGATTTTTCCTGCTGTTTTTGCGGCTTTTTACCGCCTGATAGTTTGGTAGCCGAGGTCGCGCGGCTGCGGAGCCCCGGCCGGATCAGATAAGCCGAGTCGGCCACGTCCGGCCGGTCTGCGGTCACGACTGCCGCCGGCCGGCGCTGCCGGCGTCCCCGCGGCGCTCTTCCCGCGAGCCGGACCGCGAAGATGACGCCTCGCACGGGCGGAAACCGCAGTCAGCAGGGCTAGACGGCGCCCTGTGGCCTGTTCTTCCGGGCGTCTGACCTGTACTCTGACGGCGCCCTGTGGCCTGTTCTGCCGGGCGTCTGACCTGTACTCTGACGGCGCCCTGTGGCCTGTTCTGACTGGCGTCTGACCTGTACTCTGACGGCGCCCTGTGGCCTGTTCTGCCGGGCGTCTGACCTGTACTCTGACGGCGCCCTGTGGCCTGTTCTGACTGGCGTCTGACCTGTACTCTGACGGCACCCTGTGGCCTGTTCTGGCGTCTCTTTCTGACGGCGCCCTGTGGCCTGTTCTGCCGGGCGTCTGACTTCTGACGGCGCCCTGTGGCCTGTTCTGACTGGCGTCTGACCTTTGACGGGCCCTGTGGCCTGTTCTGCCGGGCATGTGACCTGTACTCTGACGGCGCCCTGTGGCCTGTTCTGACTGGCGTCTGACCTGTACTCTGACGGCACCCTGTGGCCTGTTCTGACTGGCGTCTGACGACGCTGTGTGTTCGGCCATCCTGCTGTGATCGGGGTTTGATGTGTCTCCTGGCCGGCAGGTGTTCACGCGGGGCGTGCGGGAGGTGGTGAAGGGCAAGGAGTTGGTGGCGCGTCAGCCGCTGATGGACCGCGAGTACAGCTACTTCACGCGCACGCTCACCATCTCGATGAACCTGCTGTGCCTGCTGACGCGACTGGAGGAGCGGCTGACGCCCGGTCAGGCGGCGTCGCTGCGCCAGCTGGTGTACGAGCTGCAGCGGTGCCGGCCGGTCACCCGCACCGGCCAGACGCCGCTGCACGTGGCCTGCACCGGCGACGCGGCCACCATGGGCCGCTACCCGATCTGCGCGTTCCCCTCACTGCCCGTGGTCGACATCCTGCTGGAGACGGGCGGCGACCCGAACGCGCGCGACGAGTCCGGCAACACGCCGCTGCACGCGCTGGCCGCCAACAAGTCGTTCCGCAGTGATGTCATGCGCCGGCTTATCGAGGCCGGCGGCCACGTGGACACGGTGAACGCGGAGGGGCGCACCTTCAGCGAGCTGATCCGCAAGCACCCGCTCTGCAGCAAGCACCCTCCGCTGCAGCTGCACCGGCACCTGACGCTGCAGTGCCTGGCGGCCCGCGCCGTCAGCCGGCTGCCGGCGTACGTGCCGCACGTGCCGCCCCACCTGCGCGACTTCGTCAGCACGCACTGACCGCGGCCCGGCCGGCGGCGCAGCCAGCGAGTGATATCCGTGTAGCCGCCCCGGCCAGGGGCACCGTCAATGATATTGCCCTCCGGTCCTGCCAGGCGCCGCGCCGTCCGCATTGACGTGCGGGCGGCGCGGCTGCGTTAAGTTTTCCTACTTTTACAGGCGAGGTCGCGCGGGGCCGCGGTCGGGTTGTGTTAGTTGTGCGTTCTGCGGTGCCCGGCACCGGATCGCGCTGAGGTCTAGTCCCACGGGTATTGGCGGGCCCGGCCCGCTGTGATAGGCTCGGCTCCGGCCGAGGGAGAGGCCGGCGGCGCCGCCCCGGCTCTGGCCGGGCGCCACCGCCAGAGACATCTGTCGGCGCGCGATCGAATCTCGGCTGCGCTGGCGGCGACGCTCGGAGCGAGTCGGCAGGCGGCCGGCGCGGGCGCAGCACTGCCTGCCACGAATCAGGGCCGCCCGCGCCGGAGCGGGGCCTCGCCACGCTTCGGCACGGGATGCGCACCGCGCCGGCGCATTTGGTGCTCACATTATGAGTTGAAGACCGGTTCGCGACTGGTGCGCGAGGCCACGTGTTTGCGAGGACGTCTCGCCAATTTAAGTTGGGTTACTCGTGTTTCCTCGGTGTCTCACACCGCTTCGCCGTCCCGCCCCTTCGTCCGCATCGCCGTGCTCAACTACATGCCAGTTAAAGGCGAACACTTCCCGACATCTTCCGCTGGTGATCGAAATTGGCTGATTGGGAATCATGTTGGCTGTGAGGAGATGATTGACAATAGTGTGCGTTAAGTGAAATAATCGGACCCTCGTTCGCACTGGATATTCCTTGTAGATGTTCCTAGCTTCGGAAAATACATGTCGAAGTTTTTGTCTCCTGTAGAATCTCTCAGTCGCCCTTCACACCTTTGTCCTGCCAATAATCTGGGGGGTGTTCTCATTATCAAGGCTCGTTCGCCGCATAACTGGCATGGTATCTGCAGGCTGCTGCGCGCCGTATGGCCACGCCGTCCGGAGAGTTTCTGCTTTCGGTGTCGCTGGAACTCAGCATAATACTCTTTCGGCCGGTCGCCGCAAGGTCCTCACGCTGGTACTCTTCATCCAATATCGCCCATACGCTGAGATGGCAAATTTTATCGTTTCGGTATGGTAGCGTTGGTTCTTATCACGGTGTTGGGCATTATTTGTACCGACTGGGTTAGGATCATTCTTGGCTTGTTTCCGGAAGTCGACCAGTTTGCGCCTCTAGGTTCTGCATGGCTGATGTGCCGATGCTTTACCTTAAAATTAGGCTTTTATTGGACTGTTCGTAATTGTGTACGAAAATAAATGTGTGATATAGAATCGAAAGTGTGTTTGCTAACTTCCTGAAAGTACATCTACGAAAGTGGGGCAAAAGTTACATCCACACAAATCGAACCAAGCTCCAAAGTGTTACATTTTTGCATCTCAGTGGTAATTGATCATTTGGATTCTACGGTCATTCGGATCAGAAGAAACCGCGAAGGAAGGCGGTAATCGGGAGGGTTTTTGCCGAGCGCAAGACTAAACAACCGCTTTACAAACGATCGCCTCCATCCCCCACTCTCCGTCTGCACAAATGACCCGGTTTTTGACCTCATGGATATGGATAGCTGTGAAATCCTGAATTAACCTTATTCCCGGAGGGCTAGACGGTATGGCCGATTCCCGGCAGGAGAGGGCGGATTCGGCCCCCCCCCCCCGAGATCTCGAGAACCACTTGTCCGATTTCATCGCAACAAACGGCAATCGATTTGCCGTGACGTGAACTACATTTTTATAAAAAGAAATTTTCAAAATTTCGAAATTTGTGGATACAGGGGGGCAAAAACGTCAAAATGGGGGGTACTTTTGGACTTCTTATAACTCCGTTGTTTATGGACCGATTTCGATGAAACTGGCATGAATCGATGGAATATGAATAGCGCTTTTACCATGGGTCCGCAAATCTGAAATTTTGACAAAATTCATGGGCGTCCACAGGGTTTCAAAAATAGGAGGATAAGTTTTCTAACAACTGAGGCAAAAGAGGCAAACACCCTTTTTTGGCTTCTGACAGTCATGTTATACTTAATAAGTACAAATCGCATTACAATGTTTGTATAATGTTAGCATAGGCGGTGCCAGGGACATGAAAAAGGAGGAACTGTCATGGTCACACGTTTCTCAGGTCAACTTGTGACCTTTGACCTTAAATGACCTCCAGTGACCTTGGGATGGCTTGGAATGATCTCGTGTGCATTTAATATTATCTGTAAACGTTTTCAATCATTTGAATTCACTCTATTTCAAAAATTTCATTTTACGGCTATTGCGATATAAATTACGCGCACTGACATTTTAGGTCATAGCTCCGTGACCCGACCTGATATCAAACTGAAACTTGGTACACAAGTAGAGGGTACCTTTCTACGTCATATATATTCCGGGTTTGGCATTTGAAAAAACGTCGCCGAAATTATTGCAAAAAAATAAATTTTGACTTTTGACCTTGACCTGACCTTGTAAAGTGACCTCAGATAAACAAAATTTTGTGTGCACATTTCCTAACTATTTAACTATACATCCACATACAGTTTTAAGTTCTGTCTTAAAAACGCTGTTTTTGGCAGATATTTTCCTTTTACCCTCAACATGGCCAAAAATGACCTGAGGTTCCTCCCAAACACGTTGCCTGGCTCCGCTCCTAAGCAAAGTAGAATTGTAAAATTTTGTCAAAGCGCGTAGAAAGGATAACTAGGAAAAGTCACCAAGTTTCGTGAAGCTGCGTCAAAAAGCCTGGAATTGGCAAGCAAAAAACCCGAGGGGGGTGGATTCCGCCCCCCTGCCGGGAATAGGGTTAACGACCTTGACCTTCACTGACCTTGGAATATGTAAGCTTATCAGTGTGCGCACACGTGTTTTTATTAGGGCCTTCGAATGCATATTTCATACAAACTGACATGTTGCAAAAGAAATCTGGATCAGGTCACAAACCTTGACCTTTGATGCCCTTAACCCTTATTGACCCTGGCTTTGGCCTTAGAACGTCCATCACTTATGCCCGAATGACATCGCCTGACTGTGTTCGAACAGCAGTCTTAAGTAGAGCGCCAGTTCTTTCACAAAGTTCCCATTTGTCAGCGACAACCGTCGTTTTCGTGATGTTTGTCGGACTTCAAGTGCTTGAAACTCAAAATGTTCGGCTGATTTCCAATTTTTCTACGCCATTCGACGAGTTATTCAATTGCCATAAATGTCGCAAAGTAACAGCAACCAGCTCAGATGCGTTCTCGAGATATTTAAGAGAGAGCAGGTGGGGGGCACAAAAAGATCCCAATTCCAGTGCGCGTGTTAACCCTATTCCCGGCAGGGGGGGCGGAATCCGCCCCCCCTCGGGTTTTTTGCTTGCCAATTCCAGGCTTTTTGACGCAGCTTCACGAAACTTGGTGACTTTTCCTAGCTATTCCTTCTACGCGCTGTGACAAAATTTCGAAATTCTATTTTGCTCAGGGGCGGAGCCAGGCAACGTTTTTGGGAGGAACCTCAGGTCATTTTTGGCCATGTTGAGGGTAAAAGGAAAATGTCTGCCAAAAACAGAGTTCTTAGGATAGAACTTAAAACTTTATAGGAATATATAGCTAAATAGTTGGGCAATGTGCATATGTAATTTTGTTTATCTAAGGTCACTTTACAAGGTCAGGTCAAGGTCAAAAGTCAAAATTTGTTTTTTTGCAATAATTTCGGCGCCGTTTTTTTCAAATGCCAAACCCGGAATATATATGACGTAGAAAGATGCCCTCTACTTGTGTACCAAGTTTCAGCTTGATATCAGGTCAGGTCACGGAGCTATGACCTAAAATGTCAGTGCACGTACCCTATATCGCAAAAGCCAAAAAATAAATTTTTTGGAATAGAGTGAATTTAATCGATTAAAAACGTTTACAGATAATATTGAATGCACACGACATCATTCCAAGTGACCCCAAGGTCACTGGAGGTCATTTAAGGTCAAAGGTCACAAGTTGATCTGAGAAACGTGTGACCATGACAGTTCCCCCTTTTTATGTCCCTGGCACCGCCTATGCTAACATTATACAAACATTGTAATGCGATTTGTACTTCTTTAGCATAACATGACTAGCAGAAGCTAAAAAAGTGTTTTGTCCTCTTTTGTTCATTCCGTTATTGGAAAACTAATCCCCCTATTTTTGAAACCCTGTGAACGCCCATGAATTTTCTCAAAATTTCAAATTTGCATACCTATGGTAAAAGCCCTATCCATAATCTCTCGATTGATGCCAGTTTCATCGAAATCGGTCCATAAACAACGGAGTTATAAGAAGTCAAAAAGTACCCCCCCATTTTGACATTTTTGCCCCCCTGTATCCACAAATTTCAAAATTTTGAAAATTTCTTTTTATAAAAATGTAGTTCACGTCACGGCAAATCGATTGCCGTTTGTTGCGATGAAATCGGATAAGTAGTTCTCGAGATCTCAGGGGGGGCCGAATCCCCCCCCCCCTGCCGGGAATCGGTCATACCGTCTAGCCCTCCGGGAATAGGGTTAAAAGACAGCTGTAGCTGATTCGAGCTGTAAAAACAACGGGTGTCATAACGCGTTTCGGCTGGAAGGTTTGGAATCTCCAGAATGTACGTGACAAGAAAATATTGGTGGCAAACAAGGTACGGTACCGAAAGAGCAAGAGGTCACCCCAGTTCACCCAAAAACAAGAGGTCGCCCTAATGACCCGCATCCGGAAACTGTCCCGCGGATCATATGACATCGGAAAGAATGGGGCATCGCCATGGACGACGAAAGCTACTTCACCTATCACGAGAGGCATATGTCAGGAAACCTTGGGTACTCTGTTGGAGCACGTCCAGCAGAAATCCAGCAGAAGTACAACTGAGGCCAGAGAGCAAGTCACGTAATTTTTTCGTGTGGCCCGCCATCTCTCTAAGGGGTGTGAAAAATCCGGTTATCATGCCGGGTATGGGTAATGTTGATGGCAACGTGTACCGTGAGAAGTGCGTAGGAGATGTGCTCATCCCATATTTAGATGAGGACTATTTCGACAGGGCCATGTTGATCTGGCCAGACTTGGCCAGCGCTCATTATGCGAAGAAAACTCCCAAGTTGCTGGAAGAGGCCAGAGTGCCGTATGTAGTGCGTGACAGCAGTCCCCCTGTGTGCACCAGGTGTGTCCTACTGAGAACATCTGAGGTATCATTAAGCAGAGGATGTATCAGGGAGACTGGTACGTAACATCCAAAGTCGCCCTAAAGCGCTGGATGATCCAGGTGATCGCTGCTCTGGACCTAGAGATACCGCGTTAAATGCTGGTGCGTGTGCCCAGGCTCGTGCGTGTTGCCGACAGATAAGAGGTGATGGAGATGATCCATTAAGCAAAAACTGACCGCAGCGGTTATGACTACATTTCTGGAAAGTTTAATGTTCGTACAGTAATAAATGTGCTTATGGTATGACTTTAAATACTGTCTCATTTTCCAGTGCCCACAATTTATATTTTTCCTTAATGCATTTGTGTCAGAATTTGAGAAAGATAAGAAATATTTGGAAAAAAGGAAGATAATAAATCATAAGATGGGCTACTGACTGCATGCTGGCTATTGTTTCACTGTTTTGAACTTGAGTCCCATTCTTGCAAAGATATGTCCGAACCCTCCCGGACCAATACAGAAAAGAATTGGTCCCAAGGTCTCCAGACCGACTTGGAACTGCCAGTTACATCGGCAATCTAACACAACAAGCCACGTTTCCCCTGAAACGGTTTTGGACGCAGACATTAGAGCACCGTCTTGACTGTACACCGGGAGGTTAAATATCCGGCAGTGTCCGGCCGGATCACAAAAATATCCGGCCGGATACCGGATACCGGATAATCTCTAATATCCGGCCGGGTATCCGGCCGGACTGGATATCCGGTGCATCCTTAGTTAAACGTTTGGTCTGAAACTGCCAAGTAAATTAAATGCGTGAAAATCTTCGGACTCCCTTACTTGTACTGGCCAGGGTGTTACTTGCCAGGGGTGTTGCTGACAAATGGATGACAGACACTAAACGGAAAAATAGTTTTTGATGCAGTTTTACCAAATTTCTGTAAAACACTGATACCAAGTGCGAAACAAGCATTGAAGGGATCCCGAGACAGCAACTCACGTGCCTTTCGGCGAGAATCCGGAGCGAATCTGTTGCTGAATGTGGCGAGACTGCGACAAACATGCCCAAATCTGGGTCAACCCGGAAAGCGCACCACCACTCAGCGGGGAAGAAGGGGCATGCGTCCAAGTCACCGCGCCATCGCGGGGACGACAGCGCCCAGTCCACGCATTCGTCTCGGTCGCCCGGCCCATCTGAGGCGGCCTCCAGCCGGTCAGACGCCGCCTCGCCGCGCCGCTCCGTGAATCCGGACTCGCCGCTGAGCGACCCTGGCTCGCCGCCTCTCTCGCCTGACGTGCAGCCGCCGGCGCGGCCGCACACGGTGCCACCGGATCCGGTCTCCTGGAGCTGGCACCAAGTGCCGCCGGTGGACAGGGGCCGGCGGGGCGCCCCGGCCGGCCGGCCGCCGGTCGCCGGCCGCCCGCTGCCGCCGTCCGACCGCGCCCTGTACGTGCTGACTACCTGCCTGGTGGTGACGCTGATCGCGTTCGTGTTCGCCGTCGGCGTCGTCATCGCCACCGTGCCGACCCGGCTCAGCCGCCAGCACACGAACCGGTCCGAGCTGAACATCGCCGCCGACGGCAGGACTGACCGCTACCATGACGGCGCGCCGGGAGACTAAGGCTTGGCACGAGCTAGTGTCGCTCGCTGATCTGTCTATGTTGTGATTTTTGTGAAGCAATATAGTTTTCTCTATATCTGCATTTTGCACAACCCTGCGGCGAACAGAGCTGATGGGGATGCCATGCTTGCTAACCAGGTGAGATCTACACATGACCGGGTCCGTAACATTCATTAATGAAAATAATCGGCCTGCCTGACTCAGATTTCAGGTGCACTATCCCAGAGTATGGGGGTAAGTTCGTTTATCCTTCATGAAAGCTATAAATTTCTGGACTCGTTCCCTCTGCGGAATGCTGTTCACAACCGCTGGAAGACCGGAGGGGTTAAGGCCCGTTTTGTTGGAAAACCCGGGGTCAGCATGTTCACGGGCGCATTCATTGATGCATTCAGGCATTCACAGTGATTAATCCGCCATTCACAGAGGTTGGGGCTAGTTTTTTTACTTCCCTCCGCGTGGCGGTCTTTTGGCCCCACTTTTCCAACTTATTATCACATGCTATATTTTTGTATCAATTGGGAATATTTTGTTTTCGAAACAAACAAAGTTTATGTCTATAGATTCAGTTTTTGGAAACGGCAAAACAAAGTGACTGAAATCCAGAATGAAATGGGCGGTTGGAAGTAGATCGAGTTACATGGATGGACAATTTCTTACATGGATGCTACGTGTTAACCCATATCTTTTGTGCTTAAACCCAAGTTTGTCCCGGGATAAAGTAGGTTGTCTTTCGTAATGATATGCAAAGTCCGGAAACCTATAAATACCCTTTTTTACTTCATTTGGATGTTTTTTTTCTAATTATATTTAGTAGCGCACTCGAACCAATCCGGGTTAGATATGCCCCCGCCCCCTCCCCCGCTTTTGCACATCTGTCTGATCTGTCAGTGCCTACTACTTTTCGACTTAAGGTCTGCACTGACAACGTCAAATAACTGACTATTCAGCAACGCGGTCATTAATTTGATGCGGGGCAGCACTGAAATAACCCCATAATCTGATAATGGACAGACCATATTTCAAGTATCAGATGGCCATTAATACTCTCGCCCCATCTCGCACCGTCAAATGCCACGTTATTGCAACAAACTATCTTATTTATGGGCGCAGTTCAGCCTACGACACAACTTGCGCAATGTCGGCTCTCTCGACTTTGAGGAACTTCTAGAACGTCGCCGTCTCAGCTTAATGCTATTGCGATCATAGTCAGAGCGTCACACTGAAAAGTCGCAACAGCGCGATGCTTTTCCTGGAAACGTAAAAGCGCATCGGGATATCTTCAACGATCAGCACCTCGGTTTTTACTCAACTGGCACTTTTCTCAAACTGAAAGAATAGGCTCACCCGCAATGCACAGGAGCAATGCGGCCCAGTAGAGATCCCGACAGGCACCGTCGTGCGAAAACAAATTAAATTGCATGTGACGTGATATTCCTCCGGCGGCTTTGGGATATGTCCGGCACATGAAACAAAAGAAATGTTCGCTCCTCTTTGTTAACTTATGTTATTTAGTTTGCGCGTTGGGAGGGAATATCGTCTCAAAGATCGCCAGTGATATTTCGCTTTTTGCCACGTCGCTACTCCCACTGACGGAGGAATGTTGGAAAGAGGTGAAGGGAAGGAATCATGGGTGGAACTGAAATAAATACGAAATGATGAGGCCCTTGCTCCCTCAGTTCTTCGATAAGATTTGACATGGGACCCATTGGCAATCGGCATTGACGAAAAACCCGAGTCGTTATTTGCCTTCTCAATACTTTTGCATAAAAGTTCCCTCACCCCCGCGAACAACGGCAGATTTTAAAGAAATTATCATCACACAACGCCAGAAAAAGTGCTAGTTTTTGCCCACCTGGCTTCATCCGTCCCATGCGTATGTGGTAGACTGAAGACTAAAAAGGGAAAAATACCAGGTTTTAAAACGCCTATGCTGGTGGAAAATTTGTAGGGCGGCACATATTAAATTGTTTGTTACATTTTAGTCGCTTTGCGTCTAGGTCATCTCTGTGTGTCTCTCGGTGTCTTTCTCTGTTATTTTAGCTTGTAGTCTTTCTAGCTAATATTTTACATATTTGTATGTATCAATTTTATGTGTAAATGTCACATATATATATATATATATATATATATATATATATATATACATTTTCTAGTTTGTAGTCTTTCTGACATATTTGTATATATATACATTTCATGAATAAATATATTATATATTTTATACATGTTCCAGTTTATAGTCTTACGACGTCGTGGAGCTGCTTGATTTGCTGCACGTTAATTCTGGTCAAAACGCATTCATTGATGCATTCACTCATTCACAGTGATTAATCCGCCGTTCGCAAGAGGTCGGGCTATTTTTTGCCCACCCCCCGTGTTTTTCTTCAATAACTTCCAATTCGTTCAAGATAACAAACTGAAACCTTGTATACACTTCAATGAACTCCTAGCTCATATTCTGTCAAGTCTTCAAGTCAAGGTCATGCCAGGTCACGGAGCAAGGGCAGGTCAAAGCTGAGTGTTGGGTTGACCGGCCCGTTCAAGTCTCAGCTGGACTGAAAAAAATCGCTAGAATTTGGTCACAAAGGTGAATTAGCAAATAACATATGAATGGACCAACCCAAACTACATAAATATAGTCATTATAACTTAATGTCCTCCTCGGGTCAAGGTTGTCAAGCTTTTTCCAAGGTAAAGCATTTTTTTCTTCATAGACTCTATTTGCATAGCTTACAGAGTAACTGGAGGTGCTGATTCTCATAACGGAGTCTATTTTGCCCTCTGACTGGTGCATAGCACAGTTCCGTGGCACCTGAAGTTATTTTTATGAAAAAGCTGGCCTTGGCTTTTGAACTGACCTTGATCTTCATCTGTGACCTTGACGCCTTGTCTTTTCCTCTGGACCTTTTTTGGCAAAGCTTTCATTTGGTTTTAGGATAGCTCCACGACATAAATTACTATTCAGACTTTTGAAATATGCATGTGAGTTTGAGCAGTGAAAGCATTCGTTTATTTTACAATTTGGCCTGACTTATTACGTCATCTGTGAACTCGAACACCAAAAAACGCGTTTTTTCTGAAAGCTCTTGTTGAGGGCTACCGTTTGCATTATGAAACGTTTTGATCGGCTCATTAGTTGCGAAGTTACACGGGGTAGGGCGAAAAATAGCCCCTACTCCTTCCCAGGAAATTGCGTAGTTCTAAATCCGCTGGTAGATGCCGGGTTAATATGTTGATCAAAGCAGAACAGTTCTACAGTGCCTGCGTAGGATCGCTTTTTGAGCTGGCAGGGCTAAAAGCATTTTTTAACCATTTTTTCAGTAAAACCGCCGGGCTAATGTTAAAATTCTTCAACTTCGTAACGGCAACATCCTACCTTCCCTAGGAGCAACCATCTATGCTGAGTAGACTCCTTTGACACGAACATCTTGTGTGCTATTTGACGTACAACATCATCCCTGTTTGTATGTTGTCATCAAGCATGATTGTCGTTTCCAGTCATTTTTATCATGATGGAGCTATTTGTCGTGGCTTCATTAAATAGAAAATGCTGGCCTGAATCGTTGCATGGTTGTACAAACAAGTAATTGAGAAACAAATAATTTTCAGCTTTAGAAACACTTTTTATAGACTGAACAAACAAATCACAACACACAGCTTGTGCCTGTTTTTGACATTACCATAATCCCCGCCTCGACCTTGATAAACTGTCCGAAACATGCTCAGCAGAATTCGGAAAATGGTTTTCAAGCTTGGAATCCTTTAAAAGGGGGACGCAGCATGGAACACATGACACGTCATAGACATGATGAGGCCCCATATCTTCATGGACAGAGTAAGTGTCAGCAAAGCGAGAAGTCAGGTCCACTTTGAGAGTAACTTTCGACGACAAGTACATAACTTTTTTGCATTGCCCCAAAAATCTGCCTTTGTCCATACTACCATGCATCATAAATTACCATGAGGGTTATGGTGGCGGGGCCCATCATTTCCAACAAAACTGGATTGTAATGAAACAAAATATTCAAGAGTTAAGGACGTACAAACGTTTGAAAGACGACAACGTACGAGATTCGACAGGGGATGAAATCTAAAGATAACAATTTGGCCTTCGGCACATCCATTAGGTACTATCAAACATCCCAGAGTACATAACAATCAGGAACCCTTCCTGTTTGCCTGAGAGAAAACTGAATAGAGTATCACACACAGTTAAAACATATGGTGCATTACTATGATACATTGCGAGTGGCTGCACATGGAAATAGGCGTCATCCCTTCAAACATTATGTATGTTTGACTAAAACTCGGACAGATATTTTATCACACCCAGCATAACAGCCATCGAGCGATCCTGCTCATCACTTAGTGGGTAAGCTCTGTGGCACACAACTTGGCTAGTTTTTCTTTCTTATCACTCGGCCCTTTTCTTTTGAACACCGGTTCTTCCGGCGGAGAGCACTCCGTGCTCCGCCCCGCCCGCGCCGTGCTCCGAGCCTGAACACCAAGCGTCAAACCTAAACAGCGCCACACTGATTCACAGTCAGAAAAAACACCCGGCGTCCGGTACGCGGCTCGTTCTTCCTGCAGCGCGCACCACGGCGGCCCGGCGGCGGCCGACGCTGCCCGGCGCCGCGCCTCCGTCCGCTGGTACGGCTAGTGCGGCGAGGGCGGCCGCGGCGGCCGGTCGGCGCGGCGGCGGGCCTCCTTCGACCACTCCTGCTCCTCGCCGGAGGCCAGCACCAGGTACTGCAGGCCGTGCGCCACGAACAGCCCGGCCGTGGTGAAGAAGATGATGCGCCACTGGGTGATGGTGTTCTGCGGCGCACGGGCGGACATTGTTCGCTTACGATTCACGACCACACGCGCCGGGATTGCCCGGCTACAGCAGGTGGTGACGTGGCATGGCACGGTGTTCATTTTGCACTGTAACTCATAAAAGAGGTCCTTGAATAAACAATAGCATAGCAGCCCTTGAATGAAAAAGTATTTTGGAACCAGACATGTGACATGCATTCAAGATACATACCTCTTCATGGATGAGCGCTCCAACAAAGCTAGGGACCAGCACACCGGGAACCGTGGCCGCTGTGTTGGTGATGGCCATCAGGGTACCTGTGCCACCACGGCAACCAAAGGTCAAAAGCTATTAAAGCTCATTACTTACCACATCATGTAGTGCGTAACGCATGGAAAACAAACGGTAAAAGACAGCATTCACGGTACCGACTGAAACTCACCCCACCGTAGAAACGGCATGTTCTCGTCAGACTAGAATCTGTTGACTTCTTTTTAAGTGACGACGTATCGTTGGAAAATACGTGAGTAATAATGCACAGGCAGCGCTGAAAGCATCGCTGGCGTTGCGAAGATTGTACTGGTAGCTCTGTTTCCAAGAGAAGATGGTGTTGGCTTATTTAGCAAGGCTGCAGACGCCGGATGTCAGCGGTCGTTTGTTTTGCGGCTTTGTAAATCATGGTTGCCGCACTGCGGCCGGGGTGCAATTACGCAACTGAAGGAAATTAAATCCGATACCCTTAATGAACAAGAAACAAACATCCCATCAGACTGCGTCATTTGTAAGCAAGAGAGAGGGCCCCCCTCTGAGGTGAGAGGGAAAGAGAGGGGATGACGGAAGAGGAGGGAGGGAGGACGCGATGAGGGAGAGAAGGAGAAAGAGAGAAAAAGCATGGAAGAAGTGAGGAACAAATAAAACACACAGCCCAGAGAGCGGTGAGAGGCGCGGTATTATTCCGTAAACAACAAACTAACACGCTTCACAGACCGGTTACAAATGATGCATATCCTACCGGCACGGTTGATACCTGGTTTGGCAGTCTGACGCCACCCGGCCGACCCCGCCCTTTATTTACAGCACCGGGCCAACAACGCCAACAGAAGGGTCACTGGCCGCACCGTCTGCCGCCGAGCGTCAGCTGTTGTGACGTCACGCACGGCTCACCGGCGAACGGCGGGGCGATCGAGATGTGGTTGGAGAGGAAGCCGCTGTACATGGAGCCGATGGCGCCCGTGGCCACCGTCAGCAGGAACACGGCCAGAGCCTTCTCACAGCCGACGTACGTCACCAGTACCAGGCACAGCGCCGGAACAAAGGCGGCTGGAAAAACGGGCTGTGTCGGCCATTTTTTGCAGGAGGGGGAATCCATTTCCCGCGAACGCGTACGCGAATGACTCTGTCCTTGTTCTGTGAATGAACTAAGAAAGAATTTCACGGTTAACACGGGATCGTCAGCTCGAAAAAATGCTATCAGACGTGAGACATGCAGAATCAACTATTATTTTCTATGTCTCCAAGTACATAGTTGTTGATATTCAAGCAGTGAGCCCTCACCAATAGAAGTAGCTATCTTGGTGCTGGTGGTGCGAGAGATTATCCCCTTGGCGCCGAGGTGATCCAGTAGGTTGCCCAGCATGATGGAGTAGATCCACATCACCAGGAAGGGCACGGCCGAAAGCAGGGCGTTGGACGCGATGTCGAAGCCGAGGATGGTCGACATGTAGGTCGGCAGTTCCGTCAGAATCATGTACCTGGGAATGGGAGGTCTTCCTAACCAACGTCGAATTGGTTTCAAGAAAACGACGTACTGGCCTTCAACGAGTTGCGCATCTGACTACTCAGACATACTCCAGCGTTGTTTTATTCCCAATGGGCTTCCAAATAAAGATGCCTTTTTCATTGCTCGTCGCAATCTTTTCGAGTGACAAGGAAGTCCGTTACAAAAAAGAAAACAACGCAATATCATTGCGCCCATTACTTGAAAATCTCGTTTTCGTGGAAAGACAGCACTGTACAAAAGAGTTTTAAATCCCTTTCAGATCCTCCGTACATTTCATATACTCGTGTATACGGTATAATGTACTACATGTGTACTATTCTTGTGTGCATTTTCTATGTACCGACTACCAAGTCGGTTTTCTTACCAGCCAAAATTACTTCCTGTGTGGGAAATCATAATTGCCCAGAAAGGAAGCGACTTAAGAATTTTCTTCCAAGGCAGAGGTGGGGCCTGAAACATCATTTCACCATTATTAATTTGTAATATCAAGGAGTTTAGTAGAAGAACTGTTCTGATGTACAGCATTATTGGGTAATGCTCATTAGTCCAGCACGAGCAATGTACCGATCAACTCCAACAACCATTCAACTAGCATCAGAATGCTGTCAGCAATATGACGCCGCAGTGCGTACCAACAGAGTTGATAAGAGCAAGTTCCACTCACCGGCCCCTGTGAATCGGTATCCTCTTTCTCCCCCACTATAAGCAACGCCTCGGTTGGCGATATCCAGGGGTGCTTGGCCGGCGAGTCGTACACCAGCACAAACCAGAGCACCACAAATACCATGGACATGCCGCCCTGGATATAGAACACCATCTGCCAGTCCAGGACGGCGGCCAGGAGACCCGTGAAAGACACCGAGATCACCGTGCCCAGCGACATGCCTGCCGAAAAGAAAAAAAACATCCGGCCACTGCAAAGAAGCTTGTGTACATGGTTCCGAGCGTCGCCCAATGTTTAAAAAAAGATAAAACACTGAATTTCTAACAAAGTTAGCGCTATGCGTAGTTCGAGAAAAGAACTGAGTTGATATGTCAAACTGCATGCCTGTCTTATCACGCCTGGCATTTTTCCTAACTTGATTTAGCCAGACGGAATCTTTCATGGCTCTGCGATCGTCGCCTCCGGGGCAGCCGGTCCGGGGCACACGTGCGGCGCTGTGTTCGGACCCCGCCTGGCGTGTCGCCACAGCCCCGGCCACCCGGAGTCACCGCCAATTCAAACATCAATCGCGTCTCTGCCCGCCTGAAGTGGCACGCCCGCGCCACGGGCGTCCCGGGGCGTCACGGCAGACACGGCCGCCTCGGCGCCGCCGGCACCGACCTGCATACACCAGCGACGAGATCCGGCTGCGTTCCGACACCGGAGACCAGCGCGAGAGCAGCACGTGAGTGGCCGGCAGCGTGACGCCCTGCAAGCGGCCGAAACGTCAGCCGGCGCCGGGAGCGGACAACGTCCGGAACGTTCCAGTGGGGAGGCGGCGAGACTTCTACCGGCCCGGACGGAGTCGACTGGGGTTCGAACTGTGTCCATATCGGTCTCGTGATGAGAAGAGGCAGCAGGATTTTTAACAAAATTAATGACCGCATCCAGTCGGCGCGAAAAATTCGTGCATGATTGGGAAAATTTGTTTACAATACCCAGCGCTGTTTGTCGCATCGGAAACGGTATGCCTCATTCAGTCAATGATAAATGAACCGTCTGCACCAACCATCTGGCTTTCTACAAACAAAACAAACCCAGTGCCGGCCAGAAGAAAAAGCAAAGGTCACATGCAAAAAAAGATGCAACCTTCCGTTCATGACGGAAAAAGAGGCTGTGACTGCGCGCCAAGGGGAGCCGCCGTGACTTCCGTCACACCCGCCGGCGTGACGCAGCGGGCGCGCGAGAGGCCGTTCGCCCGTACCCCGGCCATGCCCTGCAGAATGCGGACGGTGAGCAGGTAGGGCCAGCCGGCCCAGGCCGCCGGCGGCGTGAGCAGCGCCAGCGCCACGTTCACCAGCACCGAGATGCCGAACGTCCACTTGGCCGAGAACAGCTCGGCTAGGCGGCCGCCCAGCACCTGGGTCACCAGGTAGCCGTAGAAGTAGGAGGCGAGCAGGACGCCCTGCACGATGGCGTCCCACTCGAACGGTCCCTGGCGGAGGCACAGTGTACAGGCCAGCGTCAGATAAAGATAGAGCGGGTCCCGGCGATGGCGCGGCGCACAGACCGGACCAGATGGAGGTAGAGCAGGTCCTCACGGCGGTACGGCGCAGAGGCCAGGTCAGATAATGGTAAAACAGGTCTGAGCGACGGTACAGCGCTCAGGTCCGCTCAAATAACGGAAAGCCGAGGCCAGTCAAAGTCGATAGAAGTGAGTCAGGATCGGTCGGAGTCAGAGCTGGTCGGGAATAATGCGGGTCAGTGGAGATTATTCGGTGCAGGTCGAAGACAACAAAGGTCAGTGAGGATCACCAAAGAACAGTCAGGACAACTCGGATGTCGTGAGGACTTGTTATGCTGGGGGAACAGTCAGGTGCAGTGGGGGACTGTCAAGCGCTCTGAGGACCGTTCCAGTGGAGCTGCGCTGTTTTAGCAGGTCTGCAGGAACAGAGGAAAAGTGCAATAATGATACACAATCTCAGTCAATTACAGCACGGTCCACCGGTTTATGTGGTAACATGAACGGATCGGTGAGTCGCAGTTGAGTAAACACCTCATATGTCTGACACCAAGAAGTTGATCTTGGCGGAAACAATCGGTCGCGACTTCAACGGTGAACATGAACGCAACTTAAGCCAGCGACCGCTTCAAACAACGGTGACCTGCCCTCGTTAATCCAGCCTTTCCATCCACGTGAGCATTTTACAGGTGATCGGTTTCGCAGTAAACGTTGCCCTTACGTCCTCCAGGTTGGAGCTCTGCGCGGTGTCGTTACCCTCCGACGGCGAGCACTCGCCGTGTGCGGACAGCGCTGCCGCGTGCCCAGACGCGTTGCTCATCTGGTGCACGGCCGTGTGGTTGATCATGGTGACGATGCAGACGTGGAAGTTGACCTTGAGTCCATAGGTGATGGCCATGCCGATGGCGCCGAGCACGGCAAACACGTACCGCTGAGGTACGTGGCCTGCGGGCACGGCGGCGCCCGGCCGAGGTCGGATCAGATATTCCAAGGTGCGTGACAAAACCTCGCGGTGGAGGAGGTGGGGTCAGCCCAAACATATGAAGCGATGAGTGATATCCATGGTAGCGGAAATCTAGTGAAACTGCACGCTGGGCCAAAGGTGTGCTCCCAAACGTGAAATGGTTGCCTCGTTTGTTGCTGAAGCCAATTTTGACTTCATCAGCCCGTTTTCGCACTGGTTTGAATGGCCACGGTAAAACCGCATTACAGAGAGAATATGTAAACTTCTCTGCTGGATCACCGTGTGCGCATGACGACAACATTCCGTATTATTGATCTGGCCTGATTCGTGACGTCGCTCTTCAGCACAGAATCAATAAGCATGGCACTGCCCAAATGATCACGCCAAAAGCTATCTGTTTCCGTCAAAAAGACAGCATTGGTCTCCTATTTCACGAGGTCATGAGACGCTCCGCGCCGGTCTGACCCTGGTCGTATCGATTCACGGGAAGCAAAGAGCAACACAAGTTCCCCGCCAACTGACTAGTGGCATCGCGACTGGCGAACAGTCGATTCAGAAACAGCAGTGTGGTCAAAGCGGGAGGCTGGCGCTGACGGCGTGCATTGCGATGTCCTTTAAGTACACTACAGTTCCATGATTTACACAAAGGTGCTCAAATTTAGGGTTTGTATATTGACAACGAACCAAACAACCGGCCAGAATAGCCGCTGGCTATCCAATATACCTTTTTCAAATATTTCTCCCGGATGTTTTCAGGTGAGCGAAACGGGACCAAAGCCCTTGCACAAACCCAGCTGCACTCCTGTCAGTCACAGTAGTATCAGATGCTCCCATTCCTGTCGTACGGTCTCGTTCCACGGGCGCCGGGCCAAGACTCGGCGAATGCTTGGCGCTGCAGCCACCGAGCAGGGCTTGTCCATACAGACCTGAGCTCCGATCGAGACACAGCACGACGCGATCTCGATCGAGACACAACACGACGCGGCTTCGATCGGGACGCAACAGGCCGCGGAGTCCGAGCATTCGAGGCTAAATGCGTGTGAAGCCCCTGTCTCGTGATGCATGTCAGGTTCTGTTTTGCTAAACAGGCCAGCGACACCTGTCTGAATAATATTCTCCAGGGTAGTTTTATTACAGAGCTGAATGCCATGGCTTATGCATATTTAATCCAATAATATGGCGTGGGATCTTCCGCAACTTGAATTAAATCTCCGAAGTGGATAAAACCACTGATATTTAACATATGACGAACCAATATTCCTACAGGCTTGTTTTGAGGCAAAAGATAAATTTACACCATGTAACTAAACATAATAAGTAAACATTGTTTTCGTAAGTAAAATTGCTATAATTTATAAAACCATGTTCATTCCTAAGTAGAACGCAGCTAAATCATCGCAACCACCCCCCCCTCCCAAAAAAATGAGAAGGTTAACCAAATATGTTAGGATGTTCCAAGTGCTCCCACGAAGTGCCTAACGTGATTGCTACAGCTAACACGATTCCTGCTAGGGAAGTGCCGGTTTGGCTGGCCGCGACGGGCCGGCAGGCCGGACCACTCACGTTTAGCTCTGGCCGCGTCGCCCGGGGCGTACTTGCCGGCGTCCATCAGGCCCTGCGCCTCGGGGCGTGCTCTCTCGCCGTTCTCCATGGCGGCAGTGGCCGGGAGGGCGGCGGCGGCCGTCTGACCCGGCCGTCCTCCGCCAGCTGATGTCAGAGGGCGGCACAAGGTGACCGGCGTGACACGGACCGCGCAGCCGGCGGCCGCGCCGCCCCCGACCCGGCCCCATCGATCCCGGAGCCGATGACCGCCCACCGCCCGGCCGCCGGCCGCGCAGGTGCGCCGCCGCGGCGATCCGCCGCCGCCTCCTCCCGCCGGCGCCCACCGCCTCACCGAGATCACGCCGGCGGCCCGTGGTCGCCGCGTGATCGTCGATTTCCTGGCCGTGATCGTCGATTTCCTGGCCGCCGCCGACGGACGACGGCGCTCACGGCGGCGCTGATGCAACTCGGGCCGCTCGGTTATGCAACGTCGGAACCCGGGGACGCCCCGTCGATTTCCCGGCAGACGCGGCTGAGACGATCGTTTGTGGCGCTCGGTAGAAAAAGACATCAGCAGGGGGTTCGCAAAGCCATGGTTTGGGCCTCAGATGTCGGTAAGATTTTCACGGCGCCTTCCGCGCAAATGTTCGAAACGAGGTCTTTCGGGCTGTGTTCAATTGTACCGCCTCCGTAAGGGGCCCATGCTTACGGCTATAGTATGGAAACCTGCCGAAACATTTTTTTAACCTGCTTAAAGTTATTTACGGACGTCATCGTTTCACGCAAACATTCCTGAAATTAACCGAGATTAATCCGCCATTGACTGACGGGCAAATATTCCCACCCCCCTTGGCGTTTGTCCATATTATCACAAAAACAAACATAGGTGCCACTTTGAAACTTTCACTTACTTGTTTTGCATCCGTCTTGCACTGGCATACAAATTGTATCAAGGGTGTCAATTTGTGAATGGGTGTGGATAAAAAGTGGCGGCATCCTGTTTGTTCTCCAGTGATGATTACAAAATGTAGCGATTCCAAACTTGACCTGCACTTCCGACCTCATCATTGCCTGGAACTTAAGTTTTTAATATCCCGACATTGCACGATACAGGCCTGTTGGTTGGTGTTCCAGTCATTTAAATCAGTCGGTTCGAGGAATATCCTGGGGCGGCAGTTTTACCCCTTTGTTCGATGACGTTTCGCGAGGTATACATCCCCCGTTCTCCAATATACCTCGGGTTAAGCCTACATGTCGTCACCTGACGTAACCGTGATATGCCTGATCAAATGATCATTTTGATGGCTGCTAATCGGGACACAATCTTACGTGCGCTTAAGGTATAATAGCCGTTTTTACAGTTCGCCGCCGTAACATACTTAAATTTCAAGCACGGTTCCGAGCACATATGGGTCCTGGGCTATTTATTTTGACAACGTCTTTCTTTCATCTTTATGTAAGTACTTCTCAGCTCTGGCAACAAAAGAAATAAACAGCAAGAAATTGGAGGCCCATTTTTGGGGCATTGCGTACGTGATTTTTACACCACAAACGCATGTTCAATAAGTTCCATTGAGAATGGGATCTGATTTCAATAACCTGTGACCCTCAACAGCCTGAGCAAGTAAGGAAGGAACGTTGAGTATAAGTATAAGTAAGCTGAGTGACGTGTAAGTAAGGAACGTTGAATATGTGTGGCATTACACGTGTGGAATCTAACGGAATGACCTCCAACTGCTGATGTTACGTTTGCGTTCAGCATCACCTCTACTACGCCACAGGTCGTACACAATGCCAGCTTCGAGACAACCCGACATCGGTAGTAGTAATCCAATCACTGGTGTTTACATCTCGCCGAAACGTCGTGGAATGGAGTCCTGTCCACCTGTGTATGTTGATACTCGTGTCGCATCTTTTCCCGTGCAATTAACGTGCGAAACTGGATATATGAGCCTGACTGACTTCGCATGATCACGCAGTTATCCGTTCTTTCACCAAACCATACAGCACAACACTCGTACACCAAAGGTATTTTGAAAAAATAGGTAGTTTGGCTGAGAGCAATACAACCACGGAATACCTCATCACGCAACAGTAATGCTAGGCACTCCATTCCGTGGTGGGTACATCAGCTGGGAAAGCGCTGGCCTCACCGTCCTGGCAATACTGATTCGATATTCTTCGCCGCTCGATATTCAGCCTGCGGGTGAGCTGGCACCTGGCCAATAGACGGTCGTGCTGACTACAGCACTCCGTGTCGGGCATTCTATTGCACGTTGCATTTTCGTCGCAAAAGCAGTCGTTACCAAGAATGGCACCGTCGGATGTAGGCTTCATAGTCTTTGCGACACGCTGTGTATAGCAGAGGCTAGAACTGCATGCACCGTCCCAGAGCTCCGGATGTATAGTTTTTAAGGACGAGTCGACGAGCCGGACGCCAACTCGCCTGATCTGTGTGACAATCCAATGGGCATAACGACAGACCTGTCCGATACTGTGGAGCAAGATTGAGAACAGCATAAATCATTTCTACTCACGAAATCATATGGTGAACACGAACCCAGAGCCAACCGATGACCACGTTTTACAAGAAGCTGCCGGTTGGTAACGCCCGCGAGAGCCGGTCTGCCAAAACACGGGAGTAAAAATGTTCGGCCGGAAGGCAGAGCTTTCACCTGGCCGACCGGAGCCTCCAGCTGCAGCCTGCACACCGACCGGCTCTTACGTCAGCTATCACTGCGCTCTTCTCCAGGCAACTTGAGCCGTCCGTGTAACGAATAGCGCTGGAGTTGGATCGGTGCTGTTGGTTAGTGTTTGATTTCTACGGGAGGTCCCCAACCTTGTCATCGGTTTTGCAAGGCACATCGAAGCCAACAACTGAGATGAGAGCTTGTGTCCAAGTAGCCACGGGTGCTAAACTCGTCACTAAAAACGCCCTTACTCCAACAAACAGAGATGGTCTGACATGCATGCATGAAATCAACTCCTGCGGCGTGCGATCCATTCATGATCTCAGCTGATGCGCGACTAACCGCTCTTCTTCACCGAAAGGCTGGATGCCCTCTCGAGGACAGGTTTCAAGCCTGTCAGAACTTGGAATCAAAAGTGCGACGAAAATAGGTCATGTTTTGCGTCACAAGGCTGGCTTGTGGACCTGTACCATCCTCAAATCACCGTCAGTGTAACCGGACCCCGGCACATAATCATCTGCCGCGGACCCGAGCGGCGCGGTCGCGGCACAGACGAGCTCCACGGGCCCAGACGCCGGCCAAACCAGGCCGCGGCCGACGTGACCTTCCGGGGTCCGACCTCCTGTTTACCGGACTCAGACTTTCCCGGACTCTGTCTCTGCGGTGTTTGGCACCTCACTAAAATAAACCAACCGTGAAAGGCTGGGCAGTTTCGGCTGTCCTCATTGTTGCTGTGCCGTGAACACAGGGACCAGTCAATCTGTGGGCTGGGGCGAGGAAATCGGCAGGGGTTCTACCTGCCCGATTAACAGATATTTAGCCCAGACTCTGTAATATCAAACAGATAGGGCCATCCCCAAACCATTTTTGGCGTACTTTTTCAGGAGTTTCTACTACAGCGCTTTATTCTAAGTTTAGTGGTTCCCGCAGATAAAAGATCCTTTTTGGATATTCAGCTGGCACAGCTCGTGCTCAGTAGTTCAAAGTTCAAACTTTAAAGTTAAGTGGTTCCGACAAATGAAAAATCATTTTGGAGTTTTCTTTTCGTACAGCTCGGCCAGAAGCATGCCTACATCATGACATCTCCGCATCTCTACAGAGATGCAGATTCCAACAGATCTCCGAAACAATGGAATTGGCACGTGTTCTTGTTTCATCGAAGTAGAAGCATGCCTTTAAACACTGCGTCTTCTCACGTATTATTAGGTCACAGACGCTTTGAGGACCTGTGAGAACAATCGCTGCAGACCCAAGCAACGCAAACAACAATGCGCTTGCGCAAGATCAAAGTAGAACAACAACTGTGAAGGCTTGCATTCGTCGAAAGCAAGAGATGGGGTTAACACGTGAGCCCAATGGATGCGTCAGCGCATGTCAGGCCAGTTTTCTTTTCTGAACACTAATGCTCTTGCTTCCAGTTTTCCCTTGCGTCTTGGTGATCTAAACATATTTTTACGTATGTTGATATCTCCTTTTCAATGAGTTTCCTGTGTTAACAATACTTTTTCGTTAGAAAAGTGCTGTCCCCTGAGAAGCGAACCTTGCGGCGCCCACCAACCACTGGGCTCGAGCCGAGCACGCCACCGCAGGGCAAAGGAACTCTCAGTCACGCACTAAGCGCATAGTTAACGTCACACGCAGTCATGTGACTTGACTTACCAACGGAACCGATCGTCGCATTCATCAACCAACGAAACCTAGTACTTTAAGATGAAAAGACAGCCAATGTCAGAACTCCACTGGCCCTGTTTTTAGTGCGACACTGTTAATTGCTGGCCGGTTGGAAAGTCGTCTCAGCTCGTTCGGAACATTTCATGGGAAGGAGGGACAGCATAGCCATGGGCGCAGATGTCTGAGATGAGGTAACGGGCCTTACCAAGAGACTCTTGCCGGTTCCAGGCGGCAGGCAAGATCGTGTATTGGGCTGCGCCAGGACTGAAGGGTTCGAAGCCGACTGACAGTAAATGGATGAGACTCGATCGCGGCTTGCATGGGTAAACGAAGCCACCAGACTGACCGTAAAGAGGACGAACTATCGGGTGTATAAACAGGCTCGTTCATTAGCTAATCTGAGTTTTGTGGAATTTATTAACAAATTCATTTCGTTAGCTTAGGGTCTAGAGTCATTGTCACAGATTTTTCAGCGGTGATGCACCCCGGGATCCAGGCCTAATTTATCTCCAAATATTGAGTTCTTCCCGGCTTTTGACCACTTACTGCATCATTTCAAAGGAATCGGGTGAATTTCAGAGGGCGAAGGAAGAACGAAACAAAGTGAGGGAGATCAGCGCCTATATATATATATATATATATATATATATATATATATATAATCACTGTTGAGCATGAGTATGTAATACATATATATGTATATATATATATATATATATATATATATTTTCCGATTTTGCATTTGTCGGGACATTCACAGTCGTGAGGCATTACCCTTTATCTGTCTGTCTGTCTGTCCGTCTGTGTTCTGTGGGCCGACGTCCGGAATGTACCATCTTGACCATTAATAAAGATGTCCAGAAAGGGCATCTTGTGGTCAGTGTTTAATTTAGAAAAGAATTTAAACGAGGATTTTTGTTAAAAGCAGCGAGCCAAGCGCATCAGAGAACGCTGATTGCATTTCGTTGCTATGGCTCGTCATTTTTTCTTTGTTTGCAGTCCTGGAGTAAGTATTATTGTGTAATACATGTATGTATGTATATATATATATATATATATATATATAGCTCAGTTGTCTTTACATGAGGTCTTCAAATAACAGAAATGACGAGCCATAGCAGCGAAGTAGAATCAACGCTTTCTGATGCTCTTGGCTATCAATGTGCTTCCTTTTACACTTGAGATAGATGATAAAAAATGTGAGACTTATAAAAAAGATGGCTTGTCCCCTCCGCTCCAACGAGTCAGGTACATATGCCCTCTGCCCCCTCGTGGCGGCACCTGTGGCTCAAGGTTTGAGAGATGACTAGATGAGAAACCTGTTGGACAAGGTATTGATCGTCAGTATGATCTAGGCGTGTAATAACAACTCGATTCTATCCTAAATTTAACATGGTGATTACTTAGCTGTTGATATAACGCAGTTGAACGTGAATTGATCATATCGGACTTCCGACGTATGGCATATCTCAACTTGGCCTACTTAAGTTCACTTCATCCCCTGTGCCCAGGGCTGCTGGTGTTATGTATACGGTTTGCTTTCCGGCTTGTAGTATGCTCCGTGCCGCACCAGAACCTGCTTTGAAATTACGTCGCCGACACTCCGTAGGGCATCGTTCGATAAACAAACTCGGGATGAGCCACTGGGTATCATTTGACGGTGGGTATGAACTTTGAGGCGCCATGGACGTGGCAGCGGGCAAAGGTGGAGGCTCCCCAAATTACGCGTGATGCTGGAATCAGGAGCATAAACGGGTCCGCGACTACAACGCATGTCCACCAAAGACACAAGACGCCTCGTTTAACACATCACAAGCGAGTCTAAAAAATCGATAACCACATATCCTCACATCACATATCCATAACGATCATCGCAACGTTCCAATGATCAGCAGGAGATGACATGCTGGAGAGGGTCGGACAGAGATGGTCGACGAGATATAGCCGACCTGAAATGTCTGTCAGAGATGAAATGGTTGGGGAGAGACGTTCGGTGAAAGATACCCGGTCAAAGGCAGTCATCCAGAGATGATCAACCAGCGATGGTCTGCCGGAATTGGCCGGCCGGAGATGGTCAGCAGGAGATGGCCAACAGGAGATGGTCGGCCGAAGATGTTCTGCCGGAGGCCGCGGGTGACCGAACACAGGTGACCGACCGGAGGTAGTGGTTTTGTACATTAGAAGCAGGAACGGCTAGTCTTTTACTAGCTTGTCCCGATAATCTGTGCTCTTGTATTTGAGCCTGTGACCAGTTTCGCGACCAGTTTTAAGGCCCATGTGTCCCACTATTCATTTCAAAACTCCTGTACCTATAACTGTTCTTAGTACTTTAATCAGATTTCTACTGAATAGATTGTCAGACTGGATCCAGACTGTGCTTCGTGGCGTCGCCTCTTGTTTTTTACGATCACCTTCATACTGCAATGCAGCACTTAATTAAAAACTCTTTCCAGTGTGAAGGCTGAACGAACGGTCTTGTGTTTCATTTCATGGCCATTGCTTTGGCCGCTCCTAATGATGTACACGTTTCGATACGTGGTATACACGTTTCAGTCAATGCGAAAAACATGTAACACAGCAAAAACTGTTGCGGCGCAATGATCGTCTCCAAAACGCTTGAAATGACGCGAAAACTATTACGCAAAATATGCGATGGATCAAAATGAAACCTCCACGTTAGGGTTACTGACACGGCCTGCCGCCGGACATCTGCCGCCAGCGCCATAGCGGCGAGTTTCGGAACTAATCGGCATGGAGGACGCGCTCTGGCGAGAATGAAACATCTTGTTTGCGTCGCAAAGGCGGAAAAGTAAGATGAGTTTTGTCATTTACACAGTCAGACAAAACTGCCTTCATGATTCATCTACCCGACCAGACTGTTCGGGCAGCTTTTTGAAGAAAAACGTCCACGTAACATTGATTTTTTTCTGTCGGTGTTGGCTGCATCAGGGGGGTAGCCAGGATTCCGCCCAGGAGGGCCAAATCGGATCAAGGGGGTCCTCATAACCAATGGGGGCCCTCGCCAAGGGCGAATCCAGGATTTCCCCAAGGCGGGGGGGGGGATGGAGGCGAATGGTCAGCGTGAGACCCCCAGTTTTTGCCCTTCAGATGTGAAAAATGATGTTATTCCGCTTTTTTGCCATATGAAATAACTGAAAAAATTCAAACGCGTCACCCTATTTCAGACAATTCTGCGATTTGTTCCCGAATAAAGTGGCCGAAATATGACAAAAACGGCGAGATTTTAGGCGGCTCCGTCCCTTCCTCCATCTGAAATGTCGTGTCTGTATGTGGTCCAGGAGCCCGTCTGTCTCCGCCATCCCGTAGCTTCTGGGGACTTTTTTGTCAGCTTAGTTTAGGCTTCCCCTTGCAGTAACAGGGGCACTTTTGGTGGTCTCGGGCCGTCCGCCGTGCCAGGATCCTCCAGTGGTCTCAGGTTCCTTTTATCAATTCACGTGTCCCGCGGGATGTCTCAGGCGCTCCTTTGGCAGTTTCAGGGACACCTCGGACAGTCTCAGGGACCCATCTGGCAGTTTCAGGAACAGTTAAGCCATCTCGGCTTCCCTCTTGTCGTCTCTGGGACGTTTTTGCTGTCTGAGGGGCCCCTCAGGCACTAAAAAAGGCCCTCTATAAGTCTCTCTCTGTCGTGAAAGAGACGCCTCTGGCAATCCTCTACGTCCTTTGACCGTTTCAGGAGCAGTCTGGACGTCTCAAAGTTTAGCAGTTTCAGGGGCATCTCTGGTCGTCTCAGGGGCCCCTATTGCAGACTTCTAGTTAGCAATATCAAAGGCCCCCCTATATAGCGGTCTTAGTGGACCCCCAGTGGTACTGGCTATCCCTCTTATCGTCTTTTGGAAACATTTTTGCCATCTCAGGGGTCCTCTGGCAGTTACAAAAGAACTTTTGGCAATTTCAGGGCCCCTGTGCAGTGTCATAGGCCCTCTGAACGTCTCCAGTGGTCCATGTCCATGGCTGTATCAGGAGTCTCTCTCTGTTGCATGAGGTATATCTGGCAGTCTTTCAGGGCCCCTCTACCCGTATCAAGGGGCTTTTGTTGGCGCTTCAAGGGCCTCACTGGCAGTCTCAGGGGGACCTTGCCCGTGCCAGGAGCCTGCTTATTACACTCTGGTACCCTCTGGCCGTCCAGCGCCCCCATAAAACTCAAATACCGTTTCAGAGGTCCTCTTATCGTCTTTGCCTCGCAGGAGTCCTGCGACCTTTTTGGAAGTCTCAGGGGTCATCTGCGGTGTACAGGCCCATCTTGCCGTCTCAGAAACCACCTGACCTCTCCGGGGCCCCTGACAACGTCAAGAACCCCCACGGTTTCAAAAAGACCAGTGTAGCCCATTTGTGGCTCTTCTCGAGGTTGAAAAGGTCATTGACGACTCCCCGTTCAGGGGTCCCTCTCTGGCTGGCTTCTGTCTCCTTATGCCTTGTTGACACCATCTCAAGTTCGTTCCGTCTCGGGTGCCTCTCTGGCAGTTTTAGCGGTCTCATGGACCCTTTGCTGTGTTGCGGCCCCTCGCGGTCTAAAGGGGCCCTTGACGAGTTTCAAGGGCTCTTCTTGCCACCTTAGGGGCAAATCTTACCGTGTCAGGGTCTCATTAACCCTCCCGGAGGCCATCTGACTACATCAAGAACCTTCAGTTTTTCACTCACAGGGGCCCCCTAGGGACTCAGTCCGCATGTTGGCCGTCTCAGGCGACCCTATGAGCCATCTGGCGGTCTCAGGGACACTCTGCCGTGTTGGGGGCCTGTTGTGGTCTCGGGGGCCCTTTGAGAGTTCCAGGGGCCCTCTGTGCGCTTCAGAGGTCATCTTACCCTCCAGGAGGCCCTCCTGACTGCATCAAGAGCCCGTCAGGTTTTTATAGAGACCCCGTAAAGCTCATACAAGGCCCCTTCGGGACTCCTTTTAAGTCTGACAGGGGCCCTTTCTCAATTCTCAGGGGGGAGGCGGCGGTCACCCCAATTGCTCCCCTGTTGGATCCGCGCCTGGCCCTCGTCATCAGTGGGGCCCCATGTGATTAAATTTACTGTCGGTTTGTAAAGGTACCTCGCTGAAGTGTAAACGGGCCCATGCTCACCTGTAAAGACGTTCCTGGCGACCCGACGGGTGCCTGTTACAGGTCGGCAAGGGCATCTTTACAGGAAAGCATGAACCCCTGAATGATCGTTTAGGGGCCCCTGTTGGCCAGGGGGCCACTGCCTGTCTGTAGAGGGCACCCTATCCGCCTATAAAGGGCTCCTGTGGACCTCTGGAGGCAGGATTAGGGGCCTTCTTCCAGACCGAAAGGAGGCCCCTTCAGAGGCTGACAGGCTCTGGGGCCCATTATGGGCCGACAGGGGTTCCTCCCCAGACAAGCAGTGAACTCTCCTACAAGCTAGCAAGGGCCCCTAAACGCCCATTCAGACCACGGGCCTGTCTTCATAGCACACAAAGCCTTCTTGTGTATTCGGAATACGTTTTCTTTATGTTCGTAAGCCTTTTTTGTGCTTGAAATATTCTTTTTTTGTTTTAATTGTCTGTTTCGGACAGTGTAACACGCCCTACGGGTGTCTTACGCTATCCAAACAACTGGGGCCTTCGGCCCCAGGGGGTCCCGCTCAGCCGCCTGGGGCCCCGCTTGGCCTCCAGGGGGGCCATGGCACCTTTGGCCCGCCTTGGCTACGCCACTGGGCTAAATGCACAATTCATTCACTATTAGACGCCCCGCAGTGACCCGCGTATTCATCGAAATGAAGGGTTCATAAAAAGCACGGTTGGTGAAAAAAGATGCACATGCATTTTCCGGTACAGAAATGCATGCGGTTTCCCGCGGTCTACTTTCCGTTGCATTCCGAAAGAAAAACTCAGTCGCTTGCTGCACACATTGAAGAAATTCGCCGCAACCATGGGTCTTGTAAGTAGCAATGATCTGTTTCCTCGTGCTGGTTGACAAACCGGTGTTGAGCAATCATGTACCAAGGTACCTCACGGTAGGGTCGTTTACTACAGAAGAAAGAGCAGTCAGCTGGCCTGAGTAAACAAAAGACTCCTGCACAAGAGTACAGCTTTCTTCCGTACAGGTTGTCGTCATGCTGTGACACAACCAGCCAAATCCCAGTTTTTATGCCGCATCGGACCTCTCGATGACATCTAGTTAGCATCATAGGTTACAAAAGACATGGTCCCGTGGCTGAAACGCGAAAACCAGCGGACGGATTTTGATGGTTCGAACAACATTCGATGACACATACGCAGTAGCACCATTTGTTGACATTGATGTCACACCATTCCGTGTCGCGCCTTTTGATGGCGTCATAATTCATAATGAATTCAAAAGTATATTATCCGTGGTTTAAACGGGCCCTAGCCGGGCCTCTAACGACTGGCACGGCCCTGGATTACGGGTCCCTAACCAGCGGCCCCTTGGTTTACGGCCTCCTGGGCCACGGGCCTCTTTGGCATGTGGGCTACAGACCACTCGCAGACAGACCACTGGAAGGTCGCTTGCGGCCTGCGAAGGTCCGTAGGGGCTAACGGGCCCCTCACGCACGCATCGCCCCTGGCTTACGGGTTCCTAGCCACGGGCCCCAGGAGCCTATCGAGACTCCTAGCTTACGAGCCTCTAGCCTGCGGGCCCCATGGTGTAATCTCTGTGGGATCTGCGGGAGACATGTCCCTCGCAATTTTCCGGAAGTGATTAGCTGTCCCCCTAATTTTTAAGGTATCAGATAGACATTTCCCATTGGCGACACAATTTCTTGAACTATGAGATCCAGCAAAAGGGATTTCAACCGTGGTTTGTCATAGACCGACCGCAAAAAAATAATTTTTACCTCCACCCTACCTGTTTCTGGTGGACTGTGGTCAGTTCGTCTCCCCCCCACCACAAACTTCTGAATCGTGGCTACACCCACAGCGGACCCTCCTTGAAGTACTGGGGCCCCTGGCGACCTACGAGTTCATGACGGACTTATAGGTGAGGACTTAATTACGAAGTAATTAAGCCCTCACATATTACAATTTATGACATTAAAAAACGGCCCTGGCTTACGGGCCCCTAACCCATGGGTGTCTTTGGCCAGGGGAGCCTATTTCTGCGAATGATTTGGGGGGCCGAGACGAGGACCCGACAAACTAATCTCCCCCAAATGTGGGTTTCTCAACGGATTTAGGTCACTCTTTTTTGACTGCCGGAAACTTAGAAGTTTTTTTGTTGTTAGTTGTCAAATAAAAAGTATGTCCATTCATATAGGCATATGTTTATAGAAAGGAAGATACACAGACCACTTTATCCTTTATTTTATGCTTTCTGCCTATCTCTTATCTACCGCGGCCGTCCTTTACATTATTATTACCCATTTCTCTTTAAAATCGGCAGGAAATATTGCGGTAGGGGGCAAACCAACACTGGGGGGCCCAAATCAACATGGGGGCAAGGCCCTCACAAAAGAATACAAGGCGACACCCTAGCTTCTGGCACGCAGGCCCATGGCCACTAACCAACGAGCTTAATGGCTTTTGGGTCTCTCACGCATACAGGCCACAAGCCTACTCAGCAGGAAGGGGGCACGGGCCCTGTCTGCTAACATCTGGCTGGCGGGTCCTTCGGCCTTCTTGTTTTTACAGCCTATGGGCCCTATCTTACCTACGGGCCCCTCCAAAATTTCGAAGGTTCAGTTGACCCCTTGGACTTCCCCGCTCCCTTTACGTGCCTTACGGATTGCTGTGTGCATCGCCGAATCCAGTCTACTGATGCTCGAGCCAGAAACCGAACCATACATTTTAGAGATTTCCTTTTACCTGTGACGTCATTGATGCCAGAAGATAGAGCTACTGGGTGGAAGGCTATAAGTTAATGGTTAAATCACCGACATTCGTTGACTGCATAGGTGTTAATTTGCATTCTGTTGTGGGGGCCATGTCCATAATCTGGATCTTCGCCTTTGGTAATATGATTTTGCCCTCTCCCCAAATATTTTCCGGCCAATTTCAACACGGGAGTATAGTTTGTTATCTGATAAAAGATAACACGATTTTGATAAATGTTACCGATGTTATCCGATAAAAGATAACACGACACGATTTTTAGAGCCTAATAAACGTGATATACAAGGCAATCTATGACATATGCTCCTAACGGGGAACATATATATATATATATATATATATATATATATATATATATATATATATATATATATATAACTGGGAAGGTTACTGTTTTAAAACGCCATCCAATATGAGGCTGAGGGACAGGCGTCCCCGTCCACGGCCTAAAAGGAGATCTCGGAGGGCCCCTCTCAGACTCAAAAGGGACCCGAGCTTTTTTAGGATTTTGAGCTTCACGGGTCTCTGCGAAAACCTGACGGGTTTTTGGTACAGTCAGGGGAGCCTCTGGGGCAGTTAGGTGACACTAGAGACGGATAGAAGGGTCCCTGAGGCTCCCAAAGGGTTCCTGAGGCCACAGCAGGGCCCCAAAACGGCAGAGTATCTCTGAAATCGCCAGAAGGGTCCCAGGGCCCCTGAGACGGCCAAAGTAAGAACTAAGTCTCTAGGACGGCATAGTGGCCCTGAATGGACTTCACGGGCTAGTGTGAAAAGCCGAAGGTTCCTGATGTAGACAGAAGGCCCGGCAGGGTTAATGAGACCCTGGGACAGCGAGATGGCCCATAAGATGGATAGAAGGGCCCCTAAAACTCTCCAAGGGCCCCTGGAACCGCAAGAGGGGCCCCATCACGGCAAAGGGTGCATGAGACCGTCTAAAACCGGCAAAAACCGTCTAAAACCTTCGCTGCTAAAAGTACTGTTGAAAGTGCCAGGAAGCCCCTGAGGCAGCAAGAACTTAAGAGGGTGCCTAGCTTGGCATAAAGAGCTCTGGCAAGCCAGAGGGGCCTCCTGAACAAGGATTCATTGGTGACCTCAATCTCGAGAGGGACCCCAAATGGGCTACACTCAGCGACAGCAGAAAAGGGGGCAGGAGGAGCGGTCGCCCCCCAGCCATTAGGCTGGGGGGCAAAACTATGTTTTTGCCCCCCAAGAACTTTCGGCCACTGCGCCAAGCAAAATCGTAAAAACAACCTTACGCTATTAAAAAAGAGGAAAAATCGATGAAACGAACCGAAAGAAAAGGTACTCCGAATATACAAGAAGGCTTTGTGCTTTATGAAGAGAGGCCCGTGGTCTGAATGGGCGTTTAGGGGCCCCTGCTGGCTTGTAGGGGAATTCACTGCTTGTTTGAGGAGGGACCCCCCTGTAGACCCATAAAGGACCCCTGCCAGCCTCTGAAGGAACCTCCTTTCCGGTCTGGAAGAAAGGCCCTGATCCTGCCTCCAGAGGTCTCCATGGGCCCTTTACAGACAGACAGAGTGCCCTCTGCAGACAGGCAGTGACCCCCCTGGCCAACAGGGGCCCCTAAACGATCATTCAGGAGCCTCTGCTTTCCTGTAAAGATGCCCCTGCCGATCTGTAACAGGCACCCGCCAGGTCGCCAGGAACGTCTTTACAGGTGAGCATGGGCCCGTTTACACTTCAGCGAGGTACCGTTATAAACCGACAGTAAATTTAATCACATGGGGCCCCATTGATGACGAGGGTCAGGCGCGGATCCAAAAGGGGAGCAATTGGGGTGACCGCGCCCTCCCCCTGAGGAATGAGAAAGGGCCCCTGTCAGACTTAAAAGGAGTCCCGAAGGGGCCCCGTATGAGCTTCACGGGGTCTCTATCAAAACCTGACAGGCTCTTGATGCAGTCAGAGAGGCCTCTGGAGGGCTAGACGACTTCTGAGACGCAAAGAGAGTCCCTGAAGCTCCCAAAGGGCCTCTGGGACCACAACAGGGTCCCAGTACGGCAGACTGTTCCCGAGACCGCCAGATGGCTCATAGGGCCCCTGAGACGGCCAAGATGAGGACTAAATCCCTAGGGGGCCCCTATGAGTGAAAAGCTGAAGGTTTTGATGTAGTCAGATGGCCTCCGGGGGGGTTAAAGAGACCCTGACACGGTAAGATGGCCCCTAAGATAGAAAGAAGGGTCCTTGAAACTCTTCGAGGGCCCCTGGGACTGCAAGGGGCCCCAACACGACAAAGGGCCCATGAGACCGCTAACATTGCCAGAGAGGCACCTGCGACGGAAAGAACTTTAGATGGTGCCTGGCACGACATAAGGAAACAATGGCCAGCCAGAAGGGCCCCCTGAACGGGGATTCGTCGGTAACCTACTCAGTCTCGAGAGGAGCCACAAATGAGCTACATTGGCCTTTTTGAAACCTTGGGGGTTCTTGATGCTGTCAGGGGCCCCCCGGGAAGGTCAGGTGGTTTCTGAGACGGCAAGATGGGGGGCCTGTACACCCCAGATGACCCCTGAGCCCGCCAAAAGGTCGCAGGACCCCTGCGAGACAATGACGATAAGAGTGCCTCTGAAACGGTATTTGGGCTTTATAGCGGCGCTGGGCGGCCAGAGGGTCCCCGAATGTAATAAGCGGGCTCCTGGCACGGCAAGATCCCCCTGAGACTGTCAGCGAGGCCCATGAAGCGCCAACAAAACGGGTAGAGTTGTTACGGCTAGAGGGGCCCTGAAAGACTGCCAGATATACCTCATATAACAGAGAGAGACCCCTGATACAGCCATGGGTACCACCGGGGAACGTTCATAGGGTCTATTACACTGCACAGGGGCCCTGAAATTGCCAAAAGTTCTTTTGTAACTGCCAGAGGACCCCTGAGACGGCAAAAATATTTCCAAAAGACGATAAGAGGGATACCCAGGACCACAGGGGTCCACTGAGACCGCTAGAGAGAGACCTTTGAGAATGCTAATTAGAACTCCCTAGCAAAAGGGGCCTTTAAGACGACCAGAGGGGCCCCTGAAACTGCTAAACTTTGAGACGTCCAGACTGCTCCTGAAACGGTCAAAGGACTTAGAGGATTGCCAAAGACGTCTCTTTCACGGCATAGAGAGACTTATAGAGGGCCTTTTTTAGTGCCTGAGGGGCCCCTCAGACAGCAAAAACGTCCCAGGGACGACAAGAGAGAAGTCGAGATGGTTTAACTGTTCCTGAAACTGCCAGATGGGTCCCTGAGACTGTCCGAGGTGCCCCTGAAACTGTCAAAGGAGCGCCTGAGACATCCCGCGGGACACGTGAATTTATAAAAGGAACCTGAGACCATTAGAGGATCCTGGCACGGCAGACGGCCCAAGAACACCAAAAGTGCCCCTATAACTGCAAGAGGAAACCTAAACTAAGCTGACCTAAACTAAACTAAACTAAACTAAACTAAACTAAAAAAAAATCCAGAAGCTGCGGGACTGGGGGTGGGGGGACAGACGGGCTCCTGAACCAGATACAGACACGACATTTCAAACGAAGGGAGGGACGGAACCGCCTAAAACCTCGCCGTTTTTGGTCATATTTCGTGCAGTTTGTTCGGAAACAAAGCGCAGAATTTTCCCACATAAGATGACGTGTTTGATTTTTTTGGTTTTTTTACATGGTAAAAAAACAGAATTACATCATTTTGCATATTTCAAGGGGAAAAAATGGGGGCCCCGCGCTGACCATTTGCCTCCACCCCCTCCCTCGCCTTAGCGATATCTTGGATCCGCACTTGGCGAGGGCGCCCATTGGTTTCGAGGGTCCCATTGATCCGATTTGCCCTCCCCCTGGGCGGAATCCTGGCTACGCCCCTGGTCCATTGTCATGAGTTTGGCGCTGGCATTGTTACATTGTATGTGTGGGGGGGGGGCCAGGCAAAGCTGCTTTGGCAAGTGCTTGAGATAATGATTTCGTTCTCGTATGATAATCTGCAAGAGCTTTGTTACTAGGCGTCGAGTTAGAATTTAAGGTTGTGGGAAGAAATTGCCTGTCAACCGTTTACAAATGTATTTTATAATAATGTTTAATTCGTGCTGTAAACGCAGACATAATAACAAGCAGAAGTTTGCATCATTCGCCATTATATAGATGGATGCCCAAGGGCAAAGACCTGAAAAATGGCAATGGGTACAGACCTGCATAGAAAAATCCACGCATTTTTGTGTGCACTAGCGCCAAAATCTCGGAAAAGGATTTGCTTATTTAAAGAAAAACTGGGCGATAGCAAAAAGAACGAAATTCAGTTATCTTTCTTCGGGATGGGGGAAGAAGGTAACCCAAATGAGGTCCGCTGTTGATCCGACAGAGCTTGCCCCCTCTCCCAGCCGAAAATGCAGTCCACCGTCCCTGGCTACGCTGGTCTTTTTGGAAACCTGAAGGATTCTTGATGCAGTTAGGGGATCCCGGGAAGGTCAGGTGGATCCTGAGACAGCAAGATGGGCTCTTACTCGGCAAATGGCCCCCGAAATCACCAGAAAGGTTGGAGAGTCCCTGCGAGGCAAAGACGATAAGAGGGTCTTTAAGGCGGCATGAGGGCCCTGGACGGACAGAGGGCCCCGGCGTATGTTCGGCGGGATCCTGGCACGGAAAACGTCCCCTGAGATTGGCAATGAGGCCCCTGAACTGACAACATAGATCCCTGATACAGTTAGAGGGGCCCTAAGACTGCCGGATATACTCCATGCCGCAGAAGAAAACCCCTGATACAGTCATGGAGATCACCGGAGACATTCAGGTGGCCCATGACACTGCGCAGGGGCCGTGAAATCGCTAAAAGGTCTTTCGTAACTTCCAGAGGAAGAGGGACACCTAGGACAGCAAGGGGCCCACTGAGTCTACTAGAGACGGGTCTCTGAGACTGCTTACCAGCAGTCCACAGCAATAGGGGCTCCTGGGACAGCAAAGCTGTCCCAGGGACGTCGGGAGGGAACCCGGGATGGTTTCAGCATATCTGAAACTGCCAAGGGTTCCTGACGCTGTCCAAGCCAGGCACGTTGCCAGGAACCTCGGGGGGGGACAAATGTCAAATTTTGTCATATGCCACTGGCATATGACGAAATTTGCATATTTAATGCACAGGAAAACATATAATGTTTGTTTTTGCAACATATATACCATCACTATTACGTATTCATGCGGAATCGCCATGTATCCAGTGAAGACCGCTTGGCTCAGGGGGGAGCCATGGCCCCCATGTCCCCCCCCCCCTGACTACGTCCCTGGTCCAAGGTGCCCTTGAAACCGCCAAAGGAGTGCCTGAGACGCCCCGAGGGACATGTGAAACTGTAAAAGGAACCTGAGGCCACTAGATGACCCTGACACGGCAAACGGCCCCAAACCATCAAAAGTGTCCCTGTAACTGCAGGAGGACACCTAGCCTAAGCCGGCAAAAGTCTCCAGGAATTTTTTGGTTTCTCGAGGGGGCAAAGGGGCTCCTGGGTCCAGGGGCGAAGCCACGGATTTTGGGTTAGGGGCAGAATTTTCCAGGGGGACTTTTAGACAAAATGGGACCATGGTGTTCGATAGCTAATGTGAAAGCCTGCCCTTCGTCAAAAAACTGACAGCATCGGTGCCAGCATTCAGCTAGGTGCGAGCACTAATATTTTTTGCTTCACTGCCGCCATTCAAGCGGGTGTTTTGTGGGCTCCCGGTCTCGACAACATACGTTGCGTCAGAGTCGCATGAGGTTTTATACACAGCGCCCTTCTGCAGTTCCATGGTGATGGTTTCCTTAAACTTGAATAATTTGTCTTTCAGGGCCAATTTTGAGCTGTGTCCTATCCGGATTATATGCGGCACAAGGACCCGGTCTGCCCTTTCCCTGGTCTCTGACGTCGGGAATGCTTATAATGGCGGGACCCGACTTTTCAGTTGACTGACGGTTGGCTAATATGTCCGTTGACTTCCCACAAGGTTGTTCTGGTGGCAATGGTCGTTCTGGTTCATCCCGCTCCTTAGTCTCCATCGGGGACTTAGCCAGGATTTTCCTCGGGGGAGCCAAATTCACGTTCTGTCATATGTCATTGGCATATGACCAGAACTGTGTGAAAAAGCAGCAATTCAAGTAAATTATCTAAATATTTAACGTACAGGAAGAACATACAATGCTTGCTTTTGCATCGTAGAAATGATCAATGTTCCGTAAATATCGTAATCGTAAAATCTTTCAATATCCGGTGAAGACCACTTGGCTCAGAAGGCGAAAACATGACCTCCATGCCTACCTCCTTGGCTACTTGACTGGACATCACCCGTCCCGCATATCCACTGGGATACCCGTTTTCCCTAGAGGGAAATACTTGGCACTATCCTCTTCTTTCGCGTCTTCCTTGCTACACGCCAAGGCTGTCCCTCTTCGCCAGGCGTCTCAGGACTTCCGATTTGATGGTCACACCGGCGCCGTAGGTAATAGGCACTGGGCGGCGATCAGGCCGCAGTGTAAGAGCCTAATATTTGATTATTTTGGCAATGGATAAGGTTTTATTTTGGCCACCAAAAATAAAAACACCGGGACAGTAAGAACTAACCAAAAACAAAGAATTGGTGTGGGTGTTATCATTTATGACCACAAAAAATGTACGCATCGCATCAAAACAAGCAGCATTTTTCGAAATGCCAAATCAGGTCAGGCCGGGCCAAACAGATGTGAATCTTGGAAAAGTTCTTGTCATGTATCATTTCTTCTGAAGTACATTGGGAGTTGCATGCAGCATTCAAAGGCTGTAAATCGATTGTTTGATCAAGTATCTGGAAATGCCGTGTGAAACGCAACGTGACACCAGGTCACGGATGAAGGGTAAATTTTTTTGTGGGCAAAGGACGTGAGAAGCACTAGGGCATATTTTCAAACTTCGAAAAAAAACACCGAACTAGACCCATTTGGTATTAAACGACGTGAAAATTGATACCATTGGTAGCGTAGAAACGGCCGAAGTTAAAGTGACCTAATACCACTAGCCTTGATATTTCCGAAATTTCGAGATAGAATTGCTGCATGTCGTGTTCTGTCCATGTAGCTAGGTTAACATTAGTCGATACATTTCGCAGAATATTATGACATTACTTGGTGATCTCAGGTACAACAAATAATAATTCAGTGCGTTAAAAGGATGCATGAAAATGCACCCCAATTTTCCAAGTTTCATGTCTATGCGCCTCTTGGTTTTCTGGCCACCTTCGAAAAAGAACGGAGGGAGTTCTCATGAGCTTCCCCCGGCCGGCGAGGGTTACATGCCTTGCTTATTCGAATGAGAGGCCGGCTTGACGCACTCCTCCAGACAGCTAAAACTAGCAGAAAACAGCGCCATCTCGACTAGATAGATATATTACGAATCTGCTCGAAGTGCCAACTGAGCTCACCGAAGTGCAACATGATACATCAACAATTGGTCCACAGGTTAATTCTCAGCTCGATCCAGCTGCCCGCGGTCCGGTCCGCCGCCGCCGCGCCGTCCCTGACACCGGCCAATCAGAGAAGCCGACAGTGCAGTTGCCGGCCAATCAGGGCCGCCGACACCGCCGTGGACGTCAATCAGATCCGTTAGAGCCGTCTCCGTGCCGGGCTGCCCGAGGCTGCTGACTTGCCCGGTCCGACCAGTCTTCGGGCGACGGCCCTGTCGGCGGCGGCCAGCTCCTCCGCCCGGCGGGCAACGTGCGATCTACCCTTCGATAAACGATGCAAGCCAGGAAAAACGCGACAGGCAGGGTCCGACTCCGTGGGACTCTGCCGGGTGGGGGGGGGGGGGGGCCGGCCGGGGCGACGCGGCGCAGCGGAGGGCGGACGAAGGTGCCGTCCGTTCGGGCGCCATCACCTGGACACGAGCTCGGCAGTCTTCGCGAGCCGCCGCCCGTCCGCTATCACTGTGTCCCGAGGGAAAACAATCGCGTAACATAACTAAAGAACACTGGCTGGGCGCGCCTGGCGGCCGCCGGCCGCCGGGGCTGGCACTCGCGCATCACTGAAGGGGGGGGGGTGCTGACGGGCCACCGGCGGGTGGACGGCGGCCACTAGAACAGCTTCAGCCGGTTGACGGCGATGGCCGCCAGTGCGCAGGCCACGCCACACACCAGCAGCTTCACCGGGAACGACTGCCGAGCAGAGAAGAGCGTCAGGCGGACGGACACCACCACCGCCGGGTGTTTCAGAGGGTCAACCGCGGCAGGCGGCCGTGCTAGACATACTGTCTCGGCCAGACAGACGACGGGGTCAGGTCAGATGTCACGGCTCAGCCTGCCGTAGGCAGAGTCGTCAAACAGAGAGGGGACCGGTAAGACACAGCAGCGGACCTTATCCGGCGTGGCGTTGCCAATGCCGGCAAAAGGAAAGGTCAGACGTAGCCAATGCATGTGCGGAACGACGCGTTCCCGGTACAAGGGCGGGGACGGGACAGCGTCGCCTGAATGAAAGATGGGACAGGCGCTACATTGCCCGGGAGTACAATGAACCTATTATAGCTACCCAGACCAAGACCGGGTAACAGCTACCCGGACAGAGATAGAGAGATGGCACGGGCGATTCCACTTCTCGGGAATGAAAGGCACAGCTGGCCAGGCAGAGCCACGAAGTGCTAGTTGTCCACAGACATGACTGCTGTCACGTCTGCTCACAAAGCATGGGTGAGTGTTATGACAACGCGAGCAGAGGGACGACAGCGTGCCAACATCCCCGATAAAGCATTAATGTGCGTTGTCTGCCCAGGCCGACACAAGCGTAGCGATGAGAGCCTGGGTGGATGCTTGGAAGAACACCGGATGGCGTTTGGTTCCGGTTCCTTCACGTTCATAGGAGGGGGACCATGCCACCTGGCCTCAGGCAACGTGCGATGTCGCGACCTTTTCGCGAGACGAATGGTGGTGTGGACCTTGGACTGAAGACGCCGAGGAGGGGCTGAGGAGGCATATACGGCCGTGAGTAAAGGAGGTGGCGCGGGTGCAGGATGAAGGACTACATGAGGTGGCAATGTGGGCGGGACGTCGAGAGGGGTAGAGGGATACGGAACGGTAGGCTGTTTTGGTATGTCATGCAAGCACAATAAAGACAATAAACCGCAAACAAACTGTTGAGTCAATCCCACAAGATTAGAATGATGCAAGGAGATTACATAGATTAGATGCAAGGACAAACAGAACAGCTAGCAGAGGAGAAATTATTCCCGAGATCCACTCAAATATACAAAGAGTCACAACTGAGGTGGTTCTAGCCATCGTCAGACGAAGGTTGTAGGTTGACAGTTACCAAGTCTGCAAGCAGGGCTGCACGCGACCTTCACCCTGTCATTGGTCGTATCGAATCACCGTCATTGGTCATATCTAATCAAACGCCTCGCTCAATCTAATATTAGGCCGGACAATCACGTCCTCGAGCCCTTTCAACCGCTCAGACTCGAGCAGCGCCTCAGGCCGCGACCTGGCCGACACCGGCGGCCGCCTCGGTCTGAAACACGGACCTTTCCGGGCGCGACAGGCGCCGGCTTGTCGTCGGCCGGCGGCAGGCCGAGCATCTTCCGGTACAGGCTCTTCTGCTCCTCGGCCAGCTTCCGCTGGCGGGCCTGAAAAACCAGCGTTCCGCTGACGCAGCCGAGAACCGGGCGCGCAGCACCCTGAGACGGGGCAGAGACGAACAGGGGAGACGCGAAAGGCCGAGTGGTCTAGCGTGCAGGCGCGCCGAAATCAGGAAATGGGGGTTCAGTCCCGCAACATTTGGTCTGGGGATACCCGTGATGCGTTCATAAACCCGAATTTTGAGACTCCACTGTGCATTCCAACATGACGATTAACTACGACCAAAGAACGAAAAAGGCAAGGTCTACCATGGACTTCGAAACGAAGTGCAGATCTTGGGCGATCAACGTTGCACTCAGGTGCCACAGGGCACCAGCCGCATGGTTCCTCAATGAAACCACAGAAAACCTGATGGCCAACCGGACACCAGTTCGACGAACCACAGCGCAGCGCGGGCACTAACCATCAGCCGGCTCAGCTCGGTCTGAACGGTGCGGTTGTCGGGGTCGTTGGCCAGCGCCTTCTTCAGCGCTTCGGCCGCCTCGGGAAGCTTGTTCTGGGCTATCAGGATCTTGCCCTTGCGGTAGAGTGCCTTGACGTTGTCCGGCTGACAGCTGAGCACCACCTGCACGGAGCGGAGCGCGGCGTCGTATGCCTCCAGCTTCATCTGGGCCGCCGCCATGTTGTTGTGCACCTTCAGGCGTTCTTCGAACAGCACGTGCACGTCGTCCGGAAGACCCTGCCGGCGGGTCGTACGCCGATTAACGTCAGCGGCAGTTGCATCTGCTTCCGCACAAATGACGTGCGGCCAAGAGATTCGCCATTCGTGCGAAGGTACGTACAACGTGCCTGAGCTTCAAGGAACGGTCGTGTTCAAACACAAAGCAAATAAACCCGAAATTGTATGACCCAAAATTATCTGAGTTACCTCATCCCCATCAAATGTGATATCGGCCACTCCGACATTCCGCGACGTTTCGGAACATTGCCTGCCCTCGACATCGCTCAACAGCACTCTGTGAGTTGCCTGCGCGTTCTCACCGTGAACTCATCAGACTCGTCGTCGAAGAAGTCCAGGGCGCGCCGGTAACACTGGATGGCGTGGTTGAAATCCTCCCGTTTGAACCACCAGTTACCACGGTCCCTCTTCTGGCTCCTGCAACAGAAACTTCACCTGTCACCCTTCTGCCAGTTCTAAACCACCGGCAGTACGATGTAAAGTCAAATTTCTGGCGCCTGAGATCGGCACCATACTATGATCAACCTTGGGAGCACCTCTTCTTACGGCACTTCAGAAGACCAATTGACAACTCTTCGGCAAAGACTGGGACCATTACCTAAAGACGAACGGGAGTCAACACCATCGTAACAAGTTCGGTTAATGGACATTGTCTACATTCACAACTAGCTGGTGTCCAGGCTTGTGCCTCATTCTGAATCAATTCGAACCGATACTGGATCGATTCAATAATTTCACATTCTCGCCGCGAATCAAAATCGGAAACGATGCACTTGAAAACCGTTGTGAATCAGAATGAGAACCGAATCACGGAGCTGCTGCCATCTAATCATCATTGAATCAGAACTCAATCAATTCACTTTTTAACCCTGAAGTGATAACGTGGGTCCCTGTGACCCGTGCTTACCCTAAAAATTTCCGACTCTCAGCGACCTATGCAGTTCCGTTCAGCCTGCGCCATCCAATCCTCCTGCTTCATAATTCCATGCTACCACGCCAGTATCGGTTCAGCCACGCAGGTGAAAGCGCATGTTTTGACAGGCTTGGGGTAATGTAGCCCCACGTTAACACTAACGTAACTTTTCTGCATGAGATTGCCTTTTCTTTTCTGTTGTTTTCCGCATTAATGACTGACAATTTACCTGTTACGGTGGCAAGTTGACTGCTGATGTGCATCTGATGAATCATAGCAAGACACAAACAGAGCTCGCAAGTAGATTAATGGCCCATATGACTTTACCAGGAACAGCTGTCGGTGGCCACTTGTCTTCTGAAGGATGACAAATACTTCCATGGTAAACAGGAACGTCATTCACATCCAGAGCTTAGCTAAACAGGGTCGCCCAAAGCATACAAGAACAAAATTACGACTGACATTACGAGGGGTCTTCAAACGTCCACCGCCGGAATGGCCTCTGACCCTGACCCAATGTGCAGAAGTCGCTATGGAAACAACCCAGGCAGCAGGTGGGAGGCACACAAGGGTAAAACATACCCAAGCGATACCCGGGGAAACGTAGGTGTTGCACGTTCTGTGATCCGTTTCCTAACAGAAAAAGCACGCAGACATGCGTTGGGTGCAAACAGTGCATCTGTACGTATTTCTCTCAAAACATATGTCCAAAGTGCCTAACAAAGCGGGTGATAATGTGGCATATGTGCACCAAATGGTGTTGGACCATGCCAGGACAGGCGAATAGATGCTGGAATAGTTTTACCCGTTTCCTTTTTTTTGTTTATCCTTTCTCTTGGTCCGGGGTCTGCGTGACCCCACGGTGGCACTAGTGTGGTTTAAAACTCACGTCATAACTCCACGGTTACAGCCGCTTTGAATCGAATCAGAATTGATTCCCAGCTCAATAAATCAGGTAGCACATCCATTCACCTGAGGTAAATCAAGCACGAGACCGCCAGTGCCACGCCAGGACATGCTGAATGGGTCACGAAGTATCACCCACCAGACGCTGCAGGAATCGGCGAAATAAAAATTCCAGCAAATCCGCAGCTGCGTGTCTTCCTCTGAGATCACTCTGAGAGGTCACTGACCCGACAGTGAGCCGCTCCTGGGCGCTCATATCCTCGTATTTGGGCTCCGGCTCCACCTTCTCAAGTCGGATGGTGAAGGTGATGTTGCTGTCTGGCGGCACGCTGTCATCCAGTCCCTTCTCGCCGTACGCAAATCTGACATACAACACGATAAAGGGAGAACGGGCGTCAGGATTTCAGAGAATGCCAACAGCCCCAGACACATGCAAAACGCCAAATAAAGACACTGCAGCTCAAACATTCTTAGTCAAGCACGCACCATGGCAGATTTTTCACACACGATACGAACTTGATGTTCCTTCCACACGACTGCAACAACAGAGTCCGCTGTTGCCAATCAGTTGGCCGCGGCCAGCTTCAGTATGAGAAGCGGTCCACGGCCGCTTCTCACACACAGAAACCCACAGAGCTCGGTCGTCCTCTCCGGCCAGAACCAACCCGGCATCTCTCACCTCGAGTCCCTTCCTCTCCCCGCTTCTCACCTGAAGTCCTGACCTCGGTCTCGCCGGACTACATCTGACCGCTACCTCTCACCTGAAGTCCATGTAGATCTCGGCCTTCTCGCCGGACTACATCTGACCGCTACCTCTCCCCTGAGACCATGTAGATCTCGGTCGTCTCGCCGGACTACATCTGACCGCTACCTCTCCCCTGAGACCATGTAGATCTCGGTCGTCTCGCCGGAGTACATCTGACCGCTACCTCTCACCTGAAGTCCATGTAGATCTCGGCCTTCTCGCCGGACTACATCTGACCGCTACCTCTCACCTGAAGTCCATGTAGATCTCGGCCGTCTCGCCGGGCTGCATCTGACCGCTATCTCTCACCTAGAGTCCATGAAGATCTCGGCCTTCTCGTCGGGGTATATCTGACCGCTATCTCTCACCTAGAGTCCATGTAGATCTCGGCCGTCTCGCCGGGCTGCATGAGGGCGACGGCCATGTCCAGGCCGGTGATCACCTCGCCGTCGCCGAGGCCGAACGTGAGCCGGGCCGGCTCGCAGGACACCGAGCGGCCGTCCTCCAGCCGCGCCGACACCTGCTGCACCGTCACCAGCTGACTGCGCTTCGGCCGGCTCCCGCGGTCTCCGGTGCCGGGCGTCAGCACCTGGGCGGCGACATTAGCGCGTCAGAGCTTTAGACATCCGTCTGCCAAAGCCTGGGTGCGCGCATCTGCCCGTCAGAACCGCAGGGCAGACATCCACTGGTCTGAAGCAGGGATGCGACGTCCAGGATCAGACCCTGGGGATCGATATCTGCCGGTCAGAACCTGGAGACAGACTTTCATTAATCCAAACCTGGAGACAAGCATCCACATGTAGAGCTGGGGGGGGGGGGCATCCAATGATCTGGAGCTGGGGAGGAATGTACCCAAAGTAGACCGTGGGGACCCGTTAATGCCGGATGCGAGAGGACACCTCTCAGATGGCATCTGGGGATGGATATCGAAGCGTCAGCACCTGGAGGCTGCCGTCACGCTCCACGAATGATATATTACCCCGAGAGTGTAAACTATAACAGAATATAGACAGGCATGAAAATTACAAAGACGTATAATATGGGAAAATATTCTATGTGACAGCATGTTCAGGGAAGACAGTGCAGCCAGCACAAACAAGTTAAGACAATATGTGAGCTAAATGACTCAATGTATGCACATGATTGCGGCAGAGGGTTTGCAGACCATTCGCACACTTTTCACGACAATGCGATATCTTTACAACCTACTGGCTATCTGATATCTGATACCATCCAACGGCGCCAACCAAATGCTGTCTCACGTAGCGTGAATCAGCAAAAGACTAACTTCTCAAAATCGTACGACCACGTAACTTCCACAGCCCCGTGCCAGCAGCCGACGAGCCCTACCTTCTTCTTGAGCTGGCCGTTGCCGACGACGTCCAGCCAGCCGTCGGCGTCGCAGTCCGGGTCGCCGCGCCGCTGCTCCAGCTCGCGCTGCAGCTTGGCGTCGTGCTTGGCGCGCTCCAGCGTGTCGCTGACCACGGAGCGGGCGAGCTGCTCCACGTCGGCCATGGCCGGGCCGGCCGGGTCAGACATGACGCCGCCGCCGCCGCCGCCGCCGCCGGCCGGCTCCGGCTCCGTGTCGCAGCCGGAGTCGTCCTGGCCGGCGTCGACGGCCGCCGCGGCCGGCGGCCCGCTGTCCGGCGGAGTCGGAGCCGGCTCGGCCTCGGCCTCGGGCGAGTCTCGCCCGGCGCTGGGCAGGTCCGGCGGCGGCTCGGCACGGACGGCAGTCTCAGACGGGCCCCGTGCGGACTGGTCAGCGCTGTGCTCTGGCTTTAGCGCCGCCTCGGGGGAGGCCGGAGGTTGTGCTGGTGCAAGCTCTGATGCAGCAGTTGTTTTCACTGCTTCCTCCCTGGGAGTAGGCATGACCGGCTCTGGCATAGTTTTGTCAATCACTGACTCCAAGGCAGGAGAATTAGGCACTGGTTCGGACGTTGCTTTCGGGAGAATCTGGATCACTCTTCTGTTCCTCTCTGAGCCCCTCTGACGCTGCCTTAAACAACGCTGGCTCGACTTCCAGGGCATCTTGGGCTGGAGATGGTGGTCCAGAGAACTCATGGCTTTCGTCTACTGGCTGCACTTCTGACATGACGCACTTCGCAGAAAATTCACGAGTTAAACTTCACTGCAAAAAAGTGACACGGGTAAGACAAGCAATGTTATAAATCCAGGCACCAGGCTTCTAATGATTTAGTAAAAACCGAGCCCCAAGGGAAAACGTTAAGATAATACCAACAATGACATTTTTTGTACTATGTCTATCCGCGCACAAAATTGCATAATTGACAGTAAATGATGCATGTGCCTGCCTTGGGACCACCTGTTGGTGCTGAGTGGCGCCAAAGTCTTTGTATGCAAATCTTGCATTTAATAACAAAGTAAAAATATAACAGAAATGCCAGTGGTTCTCGTCCTAGCAAAGACCGATTTCACCTTCGCCGGGCCAGGGGCTGGTTCCAGTAGAACCCAGTATTCTGGTTTTCTGAGGATAACCAAAAAGCAAAAAGGTGCAGACATAAAAGTCGGGGTGACTTGCATAAATCATTTTCATGCCTTGTGCCGATCTTTAAACTCGCGGTCACCTCACGTCAATGACGTCGGTCAGTTCAACTGCGGCCATGTCCCGAAAAATTAAAGTACCGTACATGTTGTGGAACCTATCGATCGACTATCAATCAATTTCCAATAACGACAGAACATGGCAAACATAATAATTCTGCTATATCGATTGGTCTTTGGTCAGCTAACTTTCGGCCCTTTTGCTACTACTTGCGACTGAGACTGCGATTCTAGTTCGGCGGTTCTGAAGCTGGAATGAACGCCATGGTGTGTTTCACGTCCTTTGCACACAAAACTATACCCCTTGACCTGTGGCCTAGATCAGGCCGCATTTTATACCGAGTTTTCAAAACCACAACCGAACATAATTCACCGGTGTACGGTCCTGGAATGTTTATCGGTAGTCATATGTGTTTTGGAAGCACCATTACACGGCACGAACTTACTTGCCACAAGTAACCTAATCCCACTGACCCAGGCTGATCTGATTTTATCTTTTGAAGTATTTCTTTTGAAGTAAGTGATTTTATCTTTTGAAGTACGTTTGTTTTCAATGCGTACACATTTTGTGTGTACATCAGTCATGGGAAATACACCCAAGCCTTCTTTTTACACAATTTGTACTGCCCAACCCCAGCATTTCTGTCGCCACAATTAAAATCCTCGTTGTCTCGGAAATAGCTTCCCGCCAGACATTATGCTTTTACAATGGGGCCAGCCCACTGCCCGGTATGTGTGACTTACGCGAAAAATGCTTTGGGGCATGGGTATCATAATGCAGAGGGATATTATATCAACTAATGTTATAGAATTGTAAGCTGCATCGCGCTTGATCAATGGTAATGCAGCTGCTGATGCGACAAATACCAGAAACACCTGATGTATGGGAGTCAAAACCTTGACCTAGATTACCAATGTTTTACCTTAACCAGCCCCCGACTGGGGGGGGGGGCAGTTGACCGCCCCCCTGAGGTTTTTCTGGGATTGCGAGAGAACAAAGAAACAAAGAGTCACGAAACTTTATGTGCCTTTTGCTTGGTCATTTTTACACCTTGTGTCAAAGTTTTCACCTCAGGTCAGGTCAGGTGCCTGACCTACGTCAGGTCAAACAGATCCATGTCAAAAAAAGTTTAGCGTCCCGTAGCTTTTTCGGAAAACAACATATCACAACAACACTTTCAGGGATCAGTGATCTTGATAGATGCAACAAAGCTGCCGTTTCAGATTTTTCGGAATTTTCTGGGTCATTGACCTAAGGTCAAGCCCATTTTTAAGTATGTCATTTTTTTCGAAAATTGATGGAATTTTTCATAACATTTTAGGTGTGGAATGAAGCAGACGTCTAGTTACCGTCCTTTGGCAAAGTATCAATGACTTCCAGCCACTGACCTGAGGTCAGGACAGGAATTATTGTTGTGAGCTAAAATGTACCACCGTCAAAATCAGCGATAAATTACTCAGAATGGGTAGAAAATGGCAGAACTGGTTCGCACAGACGTAAGTAATACCAAGAACCCCAAAATGCTTCAAAAAATTGCATATTTTGGAGATAAACAGGCTCTCGCGAATAAAGCTCCACCATTTGTGTAGATTGGTAACAAATTAATTCCTCCAAAATTTAAGCATCAGAAATCATCACAAGAACCACTGACATCAGTAAAATTTAGATGGATAGGCTTCTGTCGCGAAAATAAAGAAACGCTAAAATTAATTCCCGTTATTTTCTTACCGCGTACGGCTGCGGCACCCGCCGACAGTCGGCGCGAGAGCTGCCGTGTCCTTAACTCAACGTTTCGGGGTATATATTGAACAAATCTGAGAAATTAGACGTGTATCGGCATTTGCGGACCTTCACTTGTGCGCTGGTGCCTTTACCCATGCGTTATTGGTCACAGCCCTTGAGATTCAGGCCGTTTCTCGGTCTCATGCAGTCGGCTATGAGAAAACATATATAGGACGTAAATTGCTTACATATTACCTAAAACTAAAAATGAGGCCAGTTTCAAGCTCTATTCGTCACAACCTTTCCAACAGTGAGCTTATTTGTATCGTGCGACCAACCAGTCGTGAGTTAGAGGGGGCGGCGGCCAACCGCCCCCTCCCCCCAGTCGGGCGTGATCGTCGTCGACGGACGGTCGTGCGCGGGTTAATATGAAAGTCACAGACCTCACGTGTGCCAGACACATTTGTGGTGTTTCAGCCAAAATGCATACTTATGCATTTGGAAAAGATGCGACTCCTACCTTTACAAAGACGATTTTTTGCCTTCATTTTGGGCTTTACTTGGAATGGTCACACTTGGCCTCACGCACCTTTTCTGGGACCCAAAAAGATAAATCAAACCTTCTGTCTAATGCTCACCACTTTTGACATATGCAAGCTTTGACATTAATGTATTCTGTCAAAAATGCCAAGAGTGTGACATAACATAAGACGACCTCTGGTGACCTTAATATAAGCCTCATTGCAAAGAATCTGAGTGTTTTTTTCCTAGCTGCACAAGGGCTTCCAACAGCATTTCTACTTTTTTGGTGGGACTTATAGTTTGAGATTCTGGAAGGGGGAGGGAGTTCTCATGAACCTCTAGCCCAGTCAAGGTGGGTCCAAAGGTCAGCCTGGTGAGGTATAAATGAGACCCTGAACCTTAAAAGGCCCCATCCCCATTCAAAATAGGTCTCTGGAACATCTGAAGGATCCTCAAGCTTTGAAAATGTCAGTAACCTAGGTCATGAAAAGTGCCCATGGATTGTATGAACAATCTCCTGAGTGCACATTTCTACATGACTCCTGATGCTTTTCACAAGACCTTGAGCTTACAACACAGCCAACGGGCTTTCAAAAGGGTGTGGGCATCAGATTCACCAGCAGAGTTGTGACCTGTGCTCACCCTGGGTCGCAAGGCATCTGAGCTCTGGCCTCAAGATCCGATCTGATCAGATCTTCAAGATCTGAGGCCACAATGTCACTAACCCATGACATGGGACAATGCCTCAAGTCCTCTACAGCACAAACCATGTAACTTTCATGCTTTAGGCATTAGAAACTATACAAAATGTGAAGAAATCTGAGTTTACAATATGTAAATACATCTTACAAAATGACATTCAGCAAAATAAAAATTTGTCACTGGCTCTGCATATCTGGAGAAAAGAACAGGCTCTACATACTCCATGTATGACCTCATTTGAATTTGACTGATTCAACTTAGGTTCTATGGATTCCAATGCTTGTAAAATCATCATGCAAATGACCTCCCACATGCCAACTTTTGCAGCAAAAGGATGGGAAGGAAGCAAAAGGTTGAAAGGATAGGAAAATATGCTTCTGAGTGCAAGGAATACTAGATGGCCAAAAACATACCCAAAGATCAATTCCAAACAAAAATGAATGGAAGTGTTCAATGGCCTGTGCCCACTTGTGATGTAATGCAAAGACATGGCAGAACAGAATGTACAGAAAAACCATGAAAATCATTTTGGAACCTCAATGCATGCAGAGTTTTCAGGCACAACTTATACCACACATTGGCTTCTTGGGCTACAGGTGACAACTGGGCTATCTCAGGTTAAAGGTCTGTGTTACTTCAAGCTATAACTGGACTATATCAGTTCAAGTCTGTGTCAATGTGGAGCATTTGCTTTGACCCTTGCCAGCACAGGGGGGTTTGGTGCAGCTCACCTGAGGCTTTTTGCAAGTTGCCTCAGAACAACTGCTTGGATGGCTCTGAAATTTTGTGTAGATCAGGATTTCTGTTTTGTATCTAACATAATGTTTTGGAACTAGTGACCTGACAGGTCAGTGACCTATGACTCCTTTCCTGAGAGTATCCCATAGAAAAATCATGTTGTGCTGATGGTCCTCACCAGATAGTAAATGTTCTAGGTGTTTTACAATAGTCAGTCTTACTAAATCTTCTACATGAGCATCAGCCATTGTATCAATGACCTTCATATTTCAGTCCTTATTTAAGTCATGGTCATCTTAGGTAAAAATAATAAACCAAGGTTCATCACCCTTTTACACCTTTACCAATGACTTGCAGATCATGATGTGATGAGAGATGCTGATTTTCATACAAATAATATTGTCAGTCCTTTCTTCTTAAAAGTTGTTTTGGAGTCATTAAAAACACCCTAAAGATAATGTTCCATAGGTTTCAATGAAAACAAGAATCCAATGACAGGACCTTATTTGCAGTCACCTGTACAATGATGATATGGGCTTAAGGGTGCACCTTCTGACATTATCTGCTAGGTCAGTATGAACTAAAAAGATTAAATGGGGTATTATCATGTAGCTAAAAGACCACATTATATGCTCATTTTTGTTTAACTATCCCAGTCAATTTGATTAACACATGGCTGGGCAGTAGCATCAGAACCTGTGCAGATGGGAGCAAACATGATTTTTATCTCTTTTCTTTCCATGCACTGCCATAGAGTTAATACTAAATGCTGCCAAAAATTGGGGGACAGCTGCCCCTGCCCCCAATTCTTATGACCAAGTGGCTGAAAGAGCCTCCAAGTAGTACCCAAGGGGGCCAAAAAGCAAATACTGGCACGGGTTAAGGCAACTTGTACCAAATGCAGCACTGGTAACATGCTGCTATGGGGATGAAAATTTTTAAAATCAGTCTCTTTGTACTGCATCATCAGGAATAAAGTGAAACTCTGACAATGCATCCACTGCTTTATTTCACTCATTTCATTGTAAAGACACGCCTGATGTAATCGGCCTTTAGATCAAATCATCACATTCCAAGAAATAAATTAAGTCACTCTGAAATATGTAGATCACCAACAATTTCGGACGAACCGAAAAATACGGGCACGCCAGTGGATGCCAGTCAGAACCATAAGCAAACAGGAAACGCCGAGATAAATACCTTACTGGTGTTTGAATAGCATGACGGCGCGCAACAACTACTTTACCCGATGTTCAAAGCGCTTCTGCTCTGTCGACACCAACCAGAAACAAAAAGAATGTAAGCATGCCACTCACCCTCGCGGCCTCAGGAAAGATCTCGATCCCGATCGAGCAATGTGCATCGAGCGCCTCAATCTTCGAAACCAGAAGCTCGACGTTGGCAATGTTCAAGTTTGGTGCTCAGCCTTGCACAAAATGTAGCGACCCTAGCGGCAAACTTGGTACTTATTTTAATTTTCCATCGTTGTATACCGATGACTTTTCCTGCTTACCGTTGTCAGGGGTGTCAACTTCCCTGAATGATTGGGGAGGCCGAGCTGAGGGTCCGACAACCTAATCTACCCCCCAAATGGGATTCCCTCGACGGATTTAGCCCATTTTATTTTGACCAACCGAAATTTATTGTTTTTTTTGTCACACTATCAAATGCGAAATTGCATACATCCCATGTTTATTGGTGTGCATATACGTGTATATGTATGAAGCAGAGAAAGAGAGGGAGAGTGAATAAAAGATAGACCACTTCATGCTTTATTTTATACTTTTCCCCATCTCTTATCTACTGCGGCCGTTCTTTTCATTATTATTGCCCATTTCTCTTAAAAACTGACAGAAAATATGGCGGGAAGTCCAGAGAGGCCAAACCAACATACTGGGGAGGGGGAATATCAACACTGAGGGGGGCAAGACCCTTACAAAAGAATACAGATGGACACCCCTGCATTGGCCCATATTGTCTCGTTTCAAATGAACGAATACGGTTTATGCAAATTGTCCACATTTTTGTGCTGTGCATGGACAATGCAGCGAACATTCCCAGGGTTGTTCCCTTTATTCCGCACTGATATCGCGGAAGGGAAGGGGTTGATAGTCACACGGTCGGCAGTGTCTTTTCCCTGTATTACAAGCAGGGATGTAACCGAGGGGAATTACATATGATTGTTGCTTTTTTCTACGAATTCTGCATGGTTCTGCTCTCCCTGAGGAGAATCCTGGCTACGTGCCTTCGTAGAAGAGTTATAACACTGCATGAACAAAAACAAGACAGATTACATCAAACTGGTGGATGTCCGCTTCTCGATGCATGGAAAACCCCATTTAATGGCTGCCAAAATCTAGAAACGAAATGAAATTCATGGAAAAGGAGAACCGCATTACGCTGGGAACCTCGGTTAACCCCCACCACGAACCCATGTCGCCCCCACGATATTTCTGGATCCCCTCCTTAGCCTCCACGCTAGGTTTCTGCTAAGTCCAGTTCCACCCCGATCTGCCCCTCTGACAGCAAAAACACCATTCTGCACTGCGCAGGTACACAGGAAGCGTATGAAATTACAAAGCAGTGACCATGTGCTTCTGATTGCCACGTGTTACGGGACCAAGCCTCCATATCTCGAGGTACGCGACAATGACAATTGATGATCATTACTTGAAATGCACCAAGCATGGGTAGTTGCGTATATTTCAACCAGCAGCCATGAAAAAGTGACAGCACACGCTCACCTCAAACACGATTCGTTTTTACAGACTGGACAGCAAGGGCCACTGGCTACATTAAGATATACACTATATATGTAATGGCCGGTACCCATATCGCGTCCCTCCACGTTACCGTCACTGGAATGTAGTTGGGCGATCTTACGGCACTCTCATCAGATAAATGTCAATAGAAAAGAATGCTGGAACAGCACTGCACTACAAAGACTACATCAAAGTGCAGTATCTGGCTACACGTTTCTCAAATGAGGCACATGTTCCATTGGCACTGTCAGTTTCGAAAGCCTCGGTTCCCCTCTGCCCCTGGCAATGGCCGGTAGGGGATCGACCGCTGCAACGAGCCCCACCGCACACGAAAGGCGACAGCCGATCTCGGGCACCCCACCAGCCGGCTGAAACAGCGACAATGGCGAGAAGGAGGGGGCCGACACCAGGAAAGGCAGTGTGCTGGTGCGGCTCGCACATGAACACCGATTTCTACTGCTGATGAAGGCACTTCCTCATCACCATCGGTCACCAGGGCTCGACAGGCGTTGCAGACATCGAGACAGACCCCAACATCGCCACGTAAAGGCCAACAAGCCAGGAATGCAGTGCTCTCACAAACCATTCTGTGGAGATTTACGATGCTGCCAGTTACATCTTGATCTCAAATACCCATTCTCCATCTTCAAGGTGCGGTGATCATCCGCGAATGTACTCTACAATATATACATCACATAAACTGAATAGCATAGATCTGCCTGGCCGCAGCAAAAACCTGCTTACTCCCACGCCGAAACGATTTTTCCTTATCCATGGCCTGATTACAACCTGTAGTACCAGTTCCACCTTGCTCCAATTATTCACCATATTCTATGGTAAAAGAAGTACTACTTGGCTCGCAGACGAGACAGATGCCATTATGCTGGCCGTACCGACGACTGTACACAGACGGTGCTACTGCAGCGGCCCCAACGGGTTCTTCATGATCGACTCCTTGCTTTCAGCCTCCTCCTTTGCCAGCTTCTTGGAAAGGTAGTCCCTAGAAGGTACGCATTGCTTCCGTCAGTATCAACCGCATAGTAAAAACACCGGACCCAACACGGTCGTTTCGAATCATTTACGTCCTTCTGGCAACATCAGTGAATGACATGAAACAAGGCAGTGAATGCTTACTTCTAGTACGTCCCCAAAACGGACACCCAATGACAGACCAATTCACAAAACGGCGACAACGCAACAGAACAAAAGAACCCGGATTCGTTTGCTGGCCGCCACGACAGTGGTCTCTCACCAGTTGTGCACCATGATCTTCTGCACGGCGAGCAGCGCACAGAGCCGCACGTTCGGGTCCTCGGAAAGCATCTTCTCCATCACGCGCTGCTTGCCACCCAGGCTCTCCAGTATGCTGCAAAACGGGACAACAGGTCACCTATGGAACCTTTCTGCAGTTTCGAGAATGGGGACGCATCATGGTCCACTCTCACGACTCAAGATCGTACGATGCGTATTGAAAAGCATGGCACATCCATTTACCCTGGCAATACCGCTGTCACCTTCATCGCTAAAGTACCGTTTTTCAGCTGGGCAATGAGGTCCTTCCGCCCGTGACGTACCGTTGACCACCTGGACACGGAGGCCGCTCGGGCCGTGACGTACCGTTTACCACCTGGACACGGAGGCCGCTCGGACCGTGACGTACCGTTTACCACCTGGACACGGAGGCCGCTCGGACCGTGACGTACCGTTTACCACCTGGACACGGAAGCCGCTCGGGCCGTGACGTACCGTTTTCCGCGCGGGTAGTGGCGGACGTACTCGCCGATGTCGTGGCAGGCGACGCTGACCACCAGCGGGTCCTTGGACGTCTGGACCAGGTGGATCTGGCGGCAGCCGGGGGATGCCGGCGGTCAGGACGGACCGCAAACCGCAGCCGCGCAGGCAGCGGCGCAACTCACGAAGCAGGCGGTCCGCGCGCAGCAGCGACTCCGCGACACCACCGAAATACGGAACAACAGAGATAGGGTTACGATGGCTTACAAACTTTGAGAAAAATATACTTCAGAAACAATGGGTGACAAGCCAGAATAGTGGCAGCAAAATCAGAACCGAACACGAGCCACAGAAAGTTACGCTCGCAGGTGTCCTGAGAACAAGTGACCGGTACGTTCTGAAGTACAGAGTGTTTTGGAAAGGAAGATCAGTGCTGACAATACACAAACAGGAACAACGTCCGTCGACATTGGAGTGCGTGCGCGGACAACATTTGTGTGGGGGCTGACCAGGATTCTGAGCAGCTGGTAGTTGTTGTCGTTGAGTCTGCTGGCGTTCTCGCGCCAGAACTTGTCAGACTTATGCACCAGCGACCACTCGAGCCTGCCCGACTTCAGCTCGGTGCTGTACTCCTCCAGCGAGCTGAAACGCAGCGACGCCGGGCCGTCACGCTGGCCGCAGCTGACGGTCACATCAAACGCCAGCAACCGACACCTCCCCGCGAGGACAGAGAATGGCAAAAAAAATCGAAGGGTGAAGATGGCAACTGACAATAGTCAGCAGGCGAGGTTTGCTTCAAACACCACGAACGAGCAACGTCCGCGATCTGACCATGCTTCGCACGCTAGGAGGGGATAATCTTCCACGAGCGGGACAAGAAGGCGTCTCCGACGGGAAGGTCCGCCGACCGCCCACCACGTACTTGAGGTCGTGCACGCTGAGGGTGAGCTTCTCGGTGAGGTACTCGGCGTCGGCCCGCAGGTCCTCGTCTGTGTTGTAGCGCTGGCTGATCAGCTCCAGATGTCGCAGCACCTTGCACTGCACCATCTGGATGGCGTTTTCGCGCGCCTGCTCGGCGCTAGTCGGCTTGTCCACCAGGTTCTGGCCGAGGGGGAGACGGTCAGTGTCAGTACTAGTTTGATACCACGGTGGCGTTTCGTGTTTCGATCCGACCGCTCAACGTCCAACAGCGACAACGAAGATGTGACGGTTAGCACCGCTGCGGTACGCTACACGACAAACAAGTACGCTGCGAGCAAGACCGAGACAAGTCATTAAATTCAGTCATGCATAAAGAAGGCCAATCAGCACGCACTAGCCGCATATTGTAACAAATACGGCTCAGCGCCTTCAGGACATCCCGTGGTCTTCGTTCCCGTCAGAATGTGCCAGGAGGCGAGCAACTCTCGCTCGAAACGGCCCGCTGCCGGCCAGAGCGCACGTGAGCGGCGTACCCGGAACGTAGCAATACACATCCGGACCACCTTCTCCTTCTCCGTGTCGATCAGCACATCAGACAGCAGCGGGATCAGGTTGTACCTGCCAAAAGCAACGGGAGTGATGTCGCCTGATAACAACGACAGACCGACCGTGAATATCCTCTTTTACGCACAGTCGTGCCATTCGACAAAAAATCAGTCACGAGACTAGGGAAGCAAAACAAAGAAACAAAACGACAATAATGGCGGCATGCAACGCTCAACTACAAGTCCGCACGTAGACGAACAGTGAACCTTCACAACAACAATTAGCCTCGCCTAAGAGAATGGCCTTTCTCTCACTTGCTGATCTCCTCGGCGATGGCGTTGTTGAAGGTCAGCACCCAGAGGCAGAAGACCAGCTGGTACTGGCACTGGAAATTGACGCCCGAGGAGAGCACGGCCAGCAGGGTGGCCACTCCGTCCACGCGCAGGAACGCGAACCGGTACTCGTCAATACGCAGCATCAGCTGGAGGCAGCGGACCACCGTCGGCAGGTACTGGTTCTCCTGTCGACAGAGGGGCCATTTCCGTTACCAACAAAGGCGAACGGTGACAGCAAACTTCTGCTCCGCCGACAAAAACTGCTGCTAATGACGATGATATGGCTAAATCAAAATTTTCTGGTGCCGCCGTACTTCCTGACTTTAATTTTCATCGTTACGAGCAACACGTCTGTATGATGATGGGCGATGCCACAAAATGGAACAGGTCCGCCGAAGAACAAAACAAAAAGCGGAACGCCTGTAATGCCCCGAATTTAACACAAAGTCCTGGGATTTTACCCCGCAAAAATATGCCGTCTTGCCAAGACTGCAGGTATCAACAACCGGATACATTTCACGAGCTGACCGGCCAGAAGATACAAACAATAGCGACACCGCCCACGGCCCGTCCCACCCCCCTCCTCCGTCCCACGGCCCGTCCCCCCCCCTCCTCCGTCCCACGGCCCGTCCCCCCTCCTCAGTCCCACGGCCCGTCCCCCCCTCCTCCGTCCCACGGCCCGTCCCCCCCTCAGTCCACGGCCCGTCCCCCCCTCGTCCCACGGCCCGTCCCCCCTCCTCCGTCCACGGCCCGTCCCCCCCTCCTCCGTCCCACGGCCCGTCCCATCCCCCCTCCTCCGTCCCACGGCCCGTCCCCCTCCCCTCCACGGCCCCCCCCTTCCTCCGTCCCACGGCCCGTCCCCCCTCCTCCGTCCCACGGCCCGTCCCCCCTCCTCCGTCCCACGGCCCGTCCCCCCCCTCCTCCGTCCCACGGCCCGTCCCATCCCCCCCTCCTCCGTCCCACGGCCCGTCCCCCCTCCTCCGTCCCACGGCCCCCCCCTCCTCCGTCCCACGGCCCGTCCCCCCCCCCTCCTCCGTCCCACGGCCCGTCCCCCCCCTCCTCCGTCCCACGGCCCGTCCCATCCCCCCTCCTCCGTCCCACGGCCCGTCCCCCCCCTCCTCCGTCCCACGGCCCGTCCCATCCCCCCCTCCTCCGTCCCACGGCCCGTCCCATCCCCCCCCCTCCTCCGTCCCACGGCCCGTCCCATCCCCCCCCTCCTCCGTCCCACGGCCCGTCCCCCCCTCCTCCGTCCCACGGCCCGTCCCATCCCCCTCCCTCCGTCCCACGGCCCGTCCCCCCCCTCCGTCCCACGGCCCGTCCCATTCCCCCTCCTCCTCCGTCCCACGGCCCGTCCCCCCCTCCTCCGTCCCACGGCCCGTCCCATTCCCCCTCCTCCTCCGTCCCACGGCCCGTCCCCCCCTCCAGTCCCACGGCCCGTCCCATTCCCCCTCCTCCTCCGTCCCACGGCCCGTCCCCCCCTCCTCAGTCCCACGGCCCGTCCCATTCCCCCTCCTCCTCCGTCCCACGGCCCGTCCCCCCCCCTCAGTCCCACGGCCCGTCCCATTCCCCCTCCTCCTCCGTCCCACGGCCCGTCCCCCCCCTCCTCCGTCCCACGGCCCGTCCCATTCCCCCCCCTCCTCCGTCCCACGGCCCGTCCCCCCTCCTCAGTCCACGGCCCGTCCCCCCCCTCCTCCTCCCACGGCCCGTCCCCCCTCCTCAGTCCGACGGCCCAGACCGCGACCGCCCGGCGGCCACGACCGACCGGTTTGCGCAGCTGGTCCTTGAGCCAGGTGATGTAGAGCTGCAGGTCGGAGCCGGCCATCTGGTCGCCGCCGTCGCAGGCCAGCCGCGCCAGGATCCAGGCCGTCAGGTTGATGCTGATGTCGTCCGGCCGGTTCAGCAGGTTCAGGAACGGCGCCCACACGCTCTCGCCCTTGGAGCGGGCGTAGTCGCGGAACACCTGGCCGTTCTCCTTGTCCTGCGGCGCGGCCGGACCGGTAGACCGTCAGGCAACGTTACGATAACGTCCCTTGGTTTGAGGCGTCGACCTGACGTCGGCCGCATAAAAAAGAAGCGACAAAAAGCAAATTTTTACATATATTAAAATATACAAATTAAAAACAGAGAAAACTGTGAAAAATGTCAACTATCGATCACCCATATCACTTATCTAGTATTTTAATGCCTTTCCAAAATTTGGATACAAAAACGTCATTTATACATACACAATGTCAGAATGACGGGGCATCAAGGAAATTATGTACAGAGTTTAGATCACAAAAAAAGTTTGAATTTCAGACAGGAATCCAACCGCGACAGAGACCCCAAGACACCGAAAATGGCCAAATGAGTTTATTCATCCTGACATACCGAGAGCATATCCTCGATCAGCACCAGCAGGTACTGGATCGTGTTGTCCTTGCAAATATGGCCGAGCAGGTTGAGGAAGGTCTTGGCGCACTGGTGACTCTGCTCGCGCACGAGGGTGTTCCGCTTGCTCGGGTCACTCAGCGCGTTGTCGTAGGCCACGATGAAATTGTAGTCCTCCTGGCTGATCATCTGGGACCTGAAGAACGGCAGCCACAGCCGCTCAGCGTGATGGACAAGAGTTGCCAACATCGTCGAGTTGCTCCGCTGCTGTCGTTCAGGGGACCGACCGAAGGGAGGTAATGTCCGGGTGGGAAAGCTAGAACCCTGCGGCCTGACTCACCACTTCCCGGCCTGCAACAATGTGCGTGATGATGCGATGATACGTTTAACTCGCTTTTATATATTTTGGTTGATTCTTATATCTATGTTTCGGTGAATGTATAACAGACTATTTCACACATCTTTCTAAGCAGTTTTTTATCTTTTTAGTTTTGTAGACCTCTGACCGATTTCAGCTTGAATGCTAACAATCATTTCTGATCATTTCTGGTTGACGATGATTTTGATGATTTTTTTTTATTCTGATGAACTAAATAAAGATGTTTCTAACAATTGTCCTGATAATCATAGTGGTCAGTTTTCAGCCATACTTCGCCACATCCTTAATGATTAAAAAGTAACGCCAATGGCAGATCATTTATCGCACTCACTGCAGATACGACTGCCAGTTGATGCTCTTGGACTTGATTTCGGCGGCCTGGACCTGGAGAAGACCGGTGCATTCTGAAACAAAACGAACATTCCGTCATTCGTCCAGTGCGCATCCGGCAGACATGGCGTGTGACATGAGAAGGGGAACGCAGTCAGTCGGAGCCGTCATTCTGCGCGTCTGCCGAACGCCGAGCTCCATCAAGACGTCGTCAAAAAAGCACGGACAAACGAAGAACCGCGACGATTTTAATCGTGCAGACGGCATCAAACTTTTTCAACTCACTCCTCCCACATTAAATTTCTAAGCTTTACTTCATTTCTTGACAAACATTCACTGAAGCTATGCTACGACCTACACTGGCGGGAGCCGTTTTGGCAGAGTCGTTAACCGTTTCGAAACATTTACGGGTCAAAACTAGCCGTCTAATAAGCGTTCAAACCACAGTGCTGGGCACAAACATGTTTGAGTAGCATTTCATATCGCCAACATACGAGTCAGCGTAAGCAAGATTAACCCCTCGCCCCGACTGGGGAGGAAGAGTTGTTGACAGCCCTCTGAGGTTTTTCACAGATTGCGAAAGAACAAACATACACAGAGCCACGAAATTTTGTGTACCTTTTGCTTGGCCCATTCCTATTTTGTGTCAGTTTTGACGCCAGGTCGAGCCAGGTCTCTGACCTAGGTCAGGTCAAAACCTATGGCTAAAAACGCTCAGCCTTTCGTAACTTTTTTCAGAGAACAAGATATCACAAGAAATTGTTTAGGATTAGACATCTCGACAGCCGCAACAAATCAGTTACCTCAGATGTTTCCTAAATTTCCGCGTCACTGACCTATGGTCAAACCCACTTTCAACACATGTCGTTTTTCCGAGACTGATGAAACTTTTTCCCACGTTTTGGATATGAAGTGATGGAAACTTCCAATGTTCGTCACTTCGCAAAGAATCACTGACATCCAGCCAATGACCTGAGTTCAGGTCATCAATAATTGGTATGAGTCAAAATACACGGCCCTCAAAACCGGCGGTGAAAGACTTGGAATGGACAAAAAACGGCAGAACTGGCTGTCAAGGTTGTTCACTCGGCACGGCCTGGGAGTGTCAAACAGGGCACCCCTTCGGTTCTGCTTGAATAATTTCTAAACCGTTCGAGTCAGTCCAGCCAAATTTTCCGTACCTATTCATCAACCGATTTTACATACTTTGACATTAAAACCATTTCCATGCTAGGTCAGGTCATGGAGATTTGAAGTCGTAAGTGAACCAGTGCATGCATGTTTCTTTTCTTCGGGCGGTGGCGCGAACATGCTTTGTTTTTTATGATATTCGCGAATATAAAGCGTGAATTATTTGAATTTACGGAGGACACGGTCCCCAAAAGCGTAAAAAGCCGTGACACGTCAACATTAGAGGTCATGTTACATCACATGCATGACGGCAATTGGACTCATTTGCATTGTGCGTGATAGAAGTGGTTCCTGCTGACCTTCCCTATCGTTCACGCCAGACAACCAAATCTATACGAACTTCTTAGCAAGGTTCATCAAATGCCAATGAGGTAATGTCAGGTCACGTCATAGGTAGATGTCAAAACGAAATGAAATAGAACAATGTCTGCAGAAGATCGTTCAGCAGCAGAAGAGATCAACTGTTGTCCCTGGTCGGAAAACGACATATGACGAGCTGTCCTAACCTGGCTTGATCTTGACCCCATAAAGAGCAGACAGTGTGGATTTAATCATCACGAGATGTCATTTCAGGTCTGCACTTGACGCAGTTAAGAATCCCAGCGAGCAATTCTTGCTCTTTGGCAAGAAGAATTATGCAGCATTATATGACCCAAGCCAGACTGAACTTGACCATATGAAACGCAGGCAATGTAAAACTGATCATCAGGTTTCACTCCGATCCTTTTCGCCACGTGGATCAAAACAACTGCAAGCAAGTATCGACCTTTGGCACGTAAAGCAAGGCGAACATTTCGCCTGACCTACGTTGACCTTGGCCCAAGATTTCTCAACATGTTAGCATGCTTCCCATGAAGATCGTGACCTTTCGTTTGATACCCAGTTGAAGGCTCGAAGACCAGTATTGCCGACGATATGGCGTACAAGCCGATGTCCTTTTCTCCAACGCCGTGTATACGTTTTACGTGACCTGAGTCGTCATCAGTCACATGACCAGGGCTAACAAGTATTTTCTGAATCGCAGGACTCAGGGCTATCGGTCGGTGGTAGACAGGTTCAGATCCGACGGTTAGGTCCTGAGATAACAGGGCGGTGTCCTTTTTGACACCGCCAGACGGTCGCGGGGACAAAAACACACCAGACGGTGCCAGGTTAATGGTACCAGTAAGTTCACTTTTTTTGGGGGGGGGGAAACGGCATCGTTCACAAATAGACAAACCTGTGCGGATAAAGCCCAGGCAATTGTGCATATTGGTAACAAGTGATCACCCAACCTCCGGCGCCGGCGTCCCAGGGCGCTGGTGGCGCAGAAATCGCTGTATCTTTGGGTCGACGTACGTTTCCGCGTAAATCTTCAACAAACCTGAGAACTTAGACGTATATTGGTATCTGTGAACAATTATTTATCCGTTGGAACATTTACTTAGCCTTTGTTAATCACAGCTAATGAGATCTAGGGCGTTCCTCGGGTCCATGTGGTCAGCTATGAAATGGCAAGTGCACTAATGACATGGCAAATCCGCTTAAAACAAATTTGTGGGGATCTTCGTTAAAAATTTGTTCTGGGCTAACTTTGTTACAGTCGACGCCACAAAACAAACACATTAAAATCAAACGATATGGATTATCAAAAGTTAGAAAAAAGCAACGAATAACGACAAGAGTTTTCTTTCCACGTCATCCTTGCTTTTAAGAATCGCTAACAATGTCGAGGTAGGAGTCTTGAAATCTCCACAATGTTCCTTTTCCTGACTACATAATGCGCTTTCTCAGCTACCTCTAACATTTTAACTTTTAACTGCAACGTAAAACGCACCGTTTGTTGCTTGATACAATCATCGCGGAATGAGCAAATCCTCAGAAAAATATTTGGGTGCGTTCACCCCAGCCTGCTCGTCGCATCCTTGTCGTATCCAAGCATACTGTTCTGGCTGCCCACCACGCTGCCGACGCTACCGATCTGGTGATTTAACCCAACCCCCACTGGGAAGGGGGCAGCTGACCGCCCCTTGAGGTTTTTCCAAGATTGCGAGAGAACGAAGTGGATGCAGCGCCATGAAAGTTTGTGTACCTTTTGCTTTATCATTTGTACACCTTATGCCAAGTTTTTTCACCCCAGGTCAAATCAGACGTTGGACCTAGGTCAGGTCAAATGGACCTATGTCCAGACAATTTCCACCCTATAACTTTTTCAGAAAACATGACATCGCAATAAAACTTTCAGGGATTGGAGATCTTGGCAGAAGCAACAAATCTGCTTTCTCTGATTTTCCAGAATTTTCCGAGTCACTGACCTAAGGCCAGCCCTATTTTTAAGACATGCCGTCCTTTTTTTCGGAAACTGACGGATTTTATAAAACGTTATTAGTGTGGGGTGATGAAGACATCCAGTTACCGTCCATGGACAACGTATCAATGACTTCCAGCCATTGACCTGAGGTCAGGTCGCGGATAGCCGTTATTAGACAAAATTCACCAACGTCAAAATCGGCGATGCATGGCTTAGAACGGGTACAAATCGGCAGAACTGACTCGCACGTTTACGAGTAATATCAAGAAGTCCAAAAAGTTTCAAAAAAATACATTATCTGGAAATAAACTGGTTCTCGCGAATAAAACTATGCTAATTGTGTAAACTGATAACTACCAGATTTTTTTCCAAATCTAAGCATAAGAAACCATCACAAGAACCACTAGGATCAAGGAAAATCACATAGTAAAGTTTATGGCGAAAATAATGAAACGCTTGAACTAGTTCCCGTTCATTTCATGCCGCGTTCGGCTACGGAGCCCGCCGGCAGTCGGGGCGAAAATCATCGTCCCTTTAACTCAACGTTTCGGCGTATGTATTAAACAAATCAGAGGAATTAGACGGGCATCAGCATCTGCGGACTTTTACCTGAAACAGTACTGATCACAGCCCTTGAGATCCAGGCCGCTTCTCGGCTTCATGCAGTTGGCTGTGATAAAACATACAGAGCGTAAATAAACGGCTTACATATTATCCGAAACCAAAAAAAAAAAAAAAATGAAACCAGTTTCGAGCTCTGATCTTCATGAGCTTTTCCAACAGTGTGCTAAGTTTTATCGTGCAACCAACCGTTCGTGAGTTAGAGGGGGCGATCAACCACCCCTCCCCGTCGGGTGTGGTTGGCGCCGACCGTCAGTCGGGCACGGGTTAACTTCGGCTGGTGAATACAAAAGCTACCCATCCCTCATGTCTCTCTGCGCATAGCATCGGCGGCCATAAAGCTAGAACGAGGATTTTTTGTGTCTTCTGATAAATTGCTAACTTTTTGCCCTTTTAAATTTCAACGTCGTTCGGTAACTTTTGTCACTACCGCACGCCGAAGTCGAGAGGCAGATCGCGCGGCCGGTCTTTCGTCGGCGGCGGACGGCCATATGCGTGGCGGGCCGAAGGAAGGACATTATTTTGCGTACACGGAAAACGTTCTACCAGGCAGCCAACTGCAAAACGTTGTGGGATGTTCGACTATGCGATAATTTTACAATCCAAAGGCACAGGTAGCATGGGTTAGGTCAGTCGAGATCAGCCGGGGATCATGTATAGAAACTGCGGTATTCTGCAGATGGGTAACATGGGGAAAGTGCTGGGAACCTTAATCGAATGATAACTGCAGTTACCTCAAAGCATGAGAAAACTAGGTCAGGTCAGTTTAGGAATCCAAGGCCAAATAATGTCGATGAATAATAACTTATTTTTCTCCGATACAAACAAACAATACAAACAATACAAACGAACAATCTTAATTCTATTTTGCGGGTGTATTTAATTACCCCTGACAACCTAGGATGCCTTCATATGACCGAAGGAAGTTAGGCGACTTCTTTACGGCTTTACGGCTTTACAAGGATATCCTACCTACTAACAACCCACCAGACTGTGTTATGATCGATTTCGACGAAATGCAGCATGTTTTCATGTTGACTTGGGGTGACCTCGTTTGACTGGGTCAACCCTGCTTTGCGAGATGTAAGGCTATATTAAGGAATAAGTATCTTAAAAATTTTGTTGGCGTCAGCTCTGTAGTTTTGGAGAAAGGAAGGGCTCTACTAATTTGGCAGCTGACTCATTTCACCAATAAACGTGACCTAAATCATCCATTTTCTGAGGAATGTATGTTTAATATACAAACTCTGTTCCCAAAAAATTTTGTTGCAATCGTTTCAGTATATCAAAAGATAGGGCGGGAGCAAAATATGCTCTCATCGTATCAGTACTCGGTATTCTGAGGTCTACCAGCGCCATTTAGTGTGAATTTTCTCCAGGCCAGATGCGAATGATGCCCTCCTTTGGTACCCTCACCAAAAAAGGTGCTATCATCTTTGGTGAGGGTACCTCCAATTTAAAGATCTCTGGAAATAAACACAAGTGTACTGAATAATTCTGGCTCTATTTCATGTTGCACAGAAGATCAGAAGTTTTCAGCTTGACCAAAAATTGTCCTAAACCACGCAGAAATCGAACGTATGCCAAAAACGACGCTTCGTTACAGCCGATTTCATTGTGTCCGACTTTTCCGACTGCATTTAGAGAGGAACACACAAATTTCTTTGCTAGGGTCAAATTCTGTTACAAGCGAACTCGTGATATGCAGACTGAACTTCACAGGGAGCAAATGGCTCAAGTATTCTCCAAAAGCAAAAAAATAAAATAACACGAGTTTAGAGCTCTTCTAATCACGGGCTTTCAAGCTCTATGCATATTTTTATCGTGAGGCAAATCGTTGACGACACTGAGGGGAATGTCAACAACAACCCCCAGTCGGGTGTGCATGGCACCGACCGCCAGCCGGGCACGGATTAAGGTATAGCATATGCTCACCACCAACACAAAAAAACCGTCACCTATATGCCAATGTGCAAAACACAATGAAAGTAGAGGCACCAAAAATCTGCTAAGTCCGCGGATTTCACTGTGCCGCATCGAACAGGAATGGGGACGGAAAGGATTTGTTTCCTGTTATTCTGACTCATAAGGATTGTTAACATATCAAATATATAAAGGCACATTATATATATGCATGAGCATATGTATATACATATGTGGTCTCTTAAACCGCATGACCGTCATTTTCCGTCGCCAGCTTCACAGACAGCCCCGACGGAATACACTAGCCATTCGAGAGTTCTTCCCCCCCCCCCCGGTTATTTCCAGACATCCAGAAGTTTAGGTATTGTCCTCTATCATATGACGCAACCCGAAGGCATGTGATGGGGGAACCCTAATCCCTGTCGTCTACGGGGAGGGGACTTGAAACCCTACCGCACGTCCTCCCCGTCCCCCACCCCACGTGGGGCAAACGCGAAAACAAGGTGGAAACTGCGCAGTTGGGAAGGTGGGGTCTATGACCCGGACCCAAACACCGCCAAATAGCGGAGGGAGGACGATTCGCCGATGTGAATAAAAATCCTCGCCACATGATCTGTATGACCCACACCTGGCGGATATACCCGCCTGGATGTCTGTTAATACTGGACTGGCACTTATGACGGAATTCAATGGGACCGAAAACAACGACCGCGATGATGGCCAAACACTAACATCCCCAGAAGCGGCCGCAAACAGCACAAAGAGACGCAAGTCGGCAAAACAAATCGGCGAAATCTGCTGATAACACAGCTGGGCACATTCTCCTGCAGCACGGTCCGTGTCAGTGAAAGAAAAAAAGCTTGGTGGCGAATTACAGCATTACAGGGGTGATATACAACCTTCCAGGCCAGTACAGATCGACAGGCGGCTGCCCCGCTAAAATAGCGCCAAGAGCGGAGGAACCTCTGTGGAGACAGAGGGGGAGGGGCAACGCGATTTTTACCTCGTTTCTTTCCATGGAACGTCACAGGGTTAACGTCAAACGTTGTCCAAATTTGGGGGAGCTGCCCCCCCCCCCATTCCAAGGTCCCTGAATAGCGCCGCCGGTACCTCTCGTCAACGCCAGCAGAAAGATGGTCGCATCAACAAGCAGTCTGCCGATCAGCTTACGTAAATGAGATGACACAGATTTTCTTTTTCGTCTTGTCGGTAAACAACAAATCTTATCACTAGCGGGGTCTCATTGCGGAGCACTTTTTACGACGACCATGGGAACACTGATGGCCGCGACGGAAAAAAATATTTCATTTTGGGAAAACGGGATTTGAGGAAACCGCAAATTAGGTAAAAAATGTGCAATCTGCAATATCTTTTTTCGATAAGCACCTCCATTTCACACAAAGATGGAGAAAGTTCTTCGCCTGTCCGTCAACCAAAAAAACTTCGATTAACGTGTAAAGTCGCGATATGGTCTGTCCTCGTTGACACCAGCTAATAAACCGGGCACAACATGGGACGCATAAGCACAATGGCAAAAAATGCAAGAGCGGGAAAACGCAAGTAACCAACCCTTCTAGCCACGGTTAAAAGGTAGGAATAATCGGAGAATATCTCAACACTTACGTGAGCGGATGAACCAGTCAAACATGTCATATTTCTCAACGAGGTGAATCACTTTCGGTAGTAAGTCCATGGCGGCATATCTTTTGCGCGGCACGTCAGGGTTGTCCACTGAATCTCCGACGGAAGGGAAGCCCGACGTGGGAAGCACTGGCCGGACGTACTCCAGCTCTTGATCCAGCTGCACTTTCCTCCGATCTGGATTTCTCAATGTCACGCCCGGTGCACGTGCACTTGCTAACGGCGCACCGTCCGGATTCAGAATTTCCATTAAAATTTCAAAGACCGACCGGGAAAACTACAATGGCAGCAGAGCTAACCCTGTGTCGGTCTACACAAAATCGACGAGTTCCTCTTCCTTCTGCGCCAACACACTCTCTGACGGTGGTGGGCTGCGTGCCTCTCTCAGGCGTCAGCCACTGACAAGCCTGCCTCCACCCTCTTCAGCCTTTGTGCGTTTCCCCATCATTTTGCGATCGGCGCCGCCACTGGGTCCACTCGACCAATCACCGACGACTTTGCTTACGCAAGTTCGAACCCCTTATGACTGGGCCCCGAGCCCCCAGCGCCAACCGGGCGGAGGGGGTGGGGGAGGATGGCAGGAAATAGGGTCGCTAAAAGTAGCGGCTACTTTTAGCCCCCCCCCCCCCTCCGTATGAACATCTGACGGCCCACAAACGGACGTAGCAGCAGCTGGGGGTCGGCTTTGTGCAAAAACAACTACCCGGATCGTCAATCCAGCCGAGTACTTCGTACTTCAGCTACTACGAACTGCGACAGGAAGTGTCCGTTCATCGGGCGGTCTACTCTGAACACGCCGGCTCTATCATTACCCGGTAAAGACCTCGTGAAATGACGCTGACCGGGCGGCACGACCGCCTGGCATGGTTCGTGGACCGTTTTCCCATAATCCACCATCCATCGTCACGGCAAATCTGAGTTTGTATCCCGTCCGGCGCATCTACAAAGCCTGAGTCGCATTTATTTCCTTGTTTAGCAACCGACGTTACTATGCTATGGATATTTTGGATGAATTATCTTTAACATTTCAACCAAATTTCTGTCACACCGACTCCCCTGTAACGCTTTCTCGAGCATAATAGCATCTCCGAATCCTCGCCAGTACCGGGGGCTGGGGCAAACCCCGGAATATTTCGCAAGATGCAACGAGAGTTTTTCGCAAAACGACGGCCCTGCTCGCGCTGACATTTTACGCAGTTGAATTTGGAGCCTTGTTTACGTGCTCTCTCAAAATTTGAGGAAGACGCCTTAAGACCACAGAGCTACAGCACGTTTCTTGAGCACATGACGTGGACAAATCCTGATCGGTTTGCACCCGTCGCCTTACAGCATACATTCTAAATTTCACCATACTGAGCCTTGCTCAACCTTATGTATGGACGTCACAAATGGTTTCAGTGGCTCCTACACTTGGGCCCTAACCTGGGTCAAACTCACGGTCATCTCAGGTCAAAGTCGTTAAATACGGTCAATGACATTATTACCTTTCATTGACCTCTGAGGCACAATAAACAGTCAAAAGTAGTGAATTGCACTACAGTACCAGTTTCAGTCTCTATTCATGATCAGACACCATTCTGGAGGCCCTCAAAAGCACCCTGCAGAATACGTTCCATGGAATCAGAAGCTGGAATCCATTCACGTGGCATGCTTTAAGGTTATATGTAGGGTCACTGTGCAGCTTAACTGGGTTTAAATGAATGTCATTGTTTAGCCAAAAGACCATGCTACACACTACAACCAGTTGTGTTGCTCTGTCATGCCAGCAGTGTGTCGGCATTGGAGTTGGTGGAACTGAATCATTCCGGAACGATTCCGTCATTCTGGTGAAATGAACTGAATTGAATCATTCCTCGTGGATCGAAAAGGTTTGGAGTGATCCTTTTATTTTTGGATGAAATCGGGACTAAAGTGGTTTTAATGACGCTGAATTCATTTCCGAACATGTGTCTCTTGTTTCGTATCTACACGTTATCACATTACTGACAGGTCCTGAATCGCCCAAACATTTCAACCATTCTTCGCGTTCAAGCGTGATTTCACCGTTATCTCGCTCTCTCCTCTCTGGCGGTGCGTGGCTCCACCACCGTTGCTAAGTAACTGCAGGACGCTGGTGAAGTTTGTGGGGGCCATTTTTTGCAACGGACCGGCGTTGATAGAGCGGGTGTGAACTATGGATGTGATGGCATTGGAAGGAGAGAGAGAGTACTACCAGGTACAACATGCAACAAGCGTAACATGTTGTGCGATGGGTTGGGCTGACACACAAGTGGTAACAATGCGCGGCAGCCCTTTGGATGCCTTTTTTAAGGAAGCTGGCGCCAACGGTGGCGAAAGGCCGATGCAAGACCCTCTAATGATAAGGCCCGTGTCACAGTTGATTATCTATACCTACCTCCGTCAATCAAGGGTCAGCGGCAATCACTTCATCACCCGCAATGTAAATCAGGCCAGCTGCCATCACAAGCAAATGATAAGGCACGGCAGGACTTTCGGAAGCATATAGGGGTTTTGGGTCCATCCTTACAAAACCGCTCCGATCAGGATAACACCAAATGCCTAAACCCGGCACCGCCTGACGTGTTTTTGTACCCGCGACTGCCAAGGGGGGGGGGTCAAAAAGGGCACCCCCTGTTATATCAGGATCTAACCGTCGGATATGAACGGGTTTATCACCAATCGATAGCCTTGAGTCTTGCGATTCAGAAAATGCCATGTAAGCCCTGTTTATCTGACCGATGACGTCGCAGGTCACGTGAAATGTATAACACGACGTCGGAAAAAGTGACAACGGTTCTTACACCATATCACCGGCAATACTGTTCTTAGGGCCTTCAACTGGGTATCAAACGAAAGGTCAAGATCTTCATCAGAAGCATGCCAAAATGCTGAAAAGTGTCGGGTCAAGATCAACATAGATAACGTGAAATATTCGTGTTATTTTACCTGCCAAATATCGATACTTACTCGCAGGCGTTCTTATCCACGCGACAAAAAGGACGGAAGTGAAACCTTCTGATGATCAGCTTCGCATTACCTGCTTTTCATCCAGTCAAGGTCAGTCTAGACCAGGTCAGACAATGTTCCATTACTCTTCCTGACGAAACGCAATAATTACTCGCCAGAATTCCTACGGCGAGTAACTACTGACCGACGCAAGTAACTGCGTCAAGCATAGATATGAAATGACATTTTGTTACAATTACATCTGCTCTATCTGCTTTTAATCGGGTCAGCATCAAACCAGATCAGGACAGATGGTCATTTTTTCTGACAAGAAACAACAACTGCTTTCTGCTGTTACTGAACGATCTCCCACAAAAAAATGTTGTATTCATCTCGTTTTGACATCGGCCTATAACGTGACCTGACATGACCTCACGCTTCATTCGGTGAACCTTGCTAAGAGGCTCATATAGATTTGCTTGTCTGGCTTGAACGATAGGGAAGGTCAGCAGCAACCACTTCTACCATCCACAATGCAAAGCATTCCAACTGTTATCATGCATGTGACCTAGCATAACCTCTAAAGTTGACACGCCACCGGTTGTATCTAACCGGTTGTTGACCGGTTGTATATCCTTTTGGGGACCGTGTCCTATGTAAATCAAAATCATGCATGCATTATATTCGCGAATATTATAAAAAACGAAGCATGTTCGCATCACCACCCGACGAGGCGAAAACATGCATCGCAAGTCCCGTTTACGTCATATCTCCGCCACCTGACCTGGCATGGAAGTGGTTTTAATATCAAAATATGCAAAATTGATCAATGAATAGACACTGAGAATTTGGCTGGCTGACTCTAACGGTTTAGAAGTTATCCAAGAAAAACCGAAGGGATGCCCTATTTGACACCCCAGGTGATGTCGGGTGAACAACCTTGACAGCCAATTCTGCCATTTTTTGTCCGCTGCAAGTCATTCATCTTCGGTGTGAGGTCCGTGTTTTTTTTTGCCTCATACCAATTATTGATGACCTGACCTCAGGTCAGTGGGTGGAGGTCAGTGATTCTTTGCAAAGTGACGACCATTGGAAGTTTCTATGACCTCAAATCCAAAACGTGGGAAAAAAATTCCGCCCGTCTCAGATAAAACGTGTTCCTGTAGTCATCAAATCCAAAACGTGGGAAAAAAAACTCCGCCCGTCTCAGATAAAACATGTGTTCCTGTAGTCAATGACCCGGAAGTTTGCGAAACATCTCAGATGACAGATGTGTTGTGGCTGTCAAGATGTGTAATCTTAAACAGTTTTGTTGCGATATCTCATTTTCTGAAAAAGTTACGAAAGACTGATTTTTTTTGGCCATACGTCCGCTTGACCTGACCTAACCAAGCCAAGTCAAACCAAGTCAGGACGGACAATCACTTTTCTTTTTCTGACTAGGAACAATAATTGCTCTCTGCTGCTACTGAACGATCTCCCACAGACAATGCTGTATTTCATTTCGTTTTCAGATCTGCCTACGACGTGACCTGACATGACCTCATGTGACATTTGGTGAACCGTGCTAAGAGGCACATATACATTGGCTTGTCTGACCTGAACGACGGGGAAGGTCTGCGAAGACCATTTCATCACCCACAATGTAAGGCAGTCCAACTGTCATCATGCATTTGACCTAACATGACCTTTAACGTTGACCTGTCAAGGTTGTTTACAGTTATGGGGGCCGTTTCCTGTGTAAATCCAAATACTCCATGCGTTATATTAGCGAATATTATAAAAAAACGAAGCAAGTCCGAGCTACTGCCCCAAGAGGCACAAAACATGACAGCAAGGGTTTACTTATGACGTCATACGACCATGATCTGACTTGGCATGCGAATTGTTTGACGTCAAAATATGTACAAGTGATTGATGAACGGGTACGGGAAGTTTGTTTGGGCTGGCTCAAACGTTTCAGAAGTTATTCACGAAAAACCGAGGGGTGTCCTATTTGGCACTCCCCAGGCGGTGCCCGGTTAATGATTGCAGGTAATGAATCTGACACCCAAGTAGCGACGTCGCTACCCCGCGGTAGTGCCAACGCAGTTTTGGGGTAATGGTTATCAGCGGTGACTACCCCGCAATTTAATGACTGGGGGAGTGGGATGTAACTCACGGTGGTGGCGCCGATGAGACTTCATCCGCAGTAAATCAGCCGTGGCGTATCGTAGTAAATCAGCCGTGGCGGGAACAATGGCTCTGCCCCCCCTTCTGACCAGTGGCCCTCCGGGTTTTTGCACCGATGCCCTCTCAACGCGGGGTCTGCTGGCGGCCATGCATGGGTTGAATCTAACTAAGATACCCGGCACCACGTATTGCACGGCATTGTCTACCGGCCAAATTTTTCCGATTTTAGATTTCCGGAATCGATTTTTCCGAGTAGTCCAGTACCGAGTGCGGAAAGCATGGAATTTATCGAGTTTACAAGAGTATTTATGAATGCAATTCAATGCTTTCCTGTGTATCTGAATCCGCATTTTTTGCCTGGTCATTTGGCAGGAATTAGGAACCAAATTTCGATTTTTTTCCCATACGACTTGTCACTGGAATCATTCCTTATGGGAAGACAATGAATCGGAATCGGATTCATTCCATATCGGAAGCAAGAGAATCGCGAATGGAATCATTCCCTTCATTTTGACAAATTCCAATACACTACATGTCAGGTTTGGAAATGGCAAGATTTGCGCAGCACCCACACTATTGATGGTGGTAGCTCAATGGCGAATTTTGGTGAGGGATAAAACATGGTCTCTTCTCTCACCAGTTGCATATTTCCAACAAGACTCCATATGCACAATACACATATTTTCTTCAAAGAAAAAGCTCCACTTTGAACACGTTTTGTTTATTTTGTTTTGAACTCAGATTGCAGAGCTGTAACTTGCAAGCTCAGACGCGGATATCTAATGCACACTATGTCTCAGAACTTTATACTTCTAGGTTTGTATACTTGGTATCTTTCAGAGTTCCAAACCAATACTCCGCAAATGTTGCCCATCTTATTCAACTGTCTATCATCAGCTACTGCATTATGCCATGAGTGGGTGAGACCGGCGAATGACAGCAGACGACCCATAACATACCACAGCACTGGATGACTTCTGGGTTCATATCACTGGTGCAGTTTCCTTTTCTTTCGTGGGTGTTTTGGCACCATCCAGTGTTTACCGGCACAGGTCACCAGTTTGGAGAACTATATGGAGTCAGCACCCACAATGACTTAGTGTCCACAACATAATGCAAGTATGGGCACCCTAATCTGTTTGAAAAAGACCCAGACTTAACGCCTGGTTCAGAAGTTGTTATCGAATACATTTCCCAAGGTTTATATGTATTAGTGAAAGAGGATTAATCGAACATTATGAACAGCATTTTTACATTTCAGTGGAATCTAATTATAAAAATTCCACCACGGAGCAGCATCACGTTTAACCCTTTCCTGGAGGGCTGGGCGGTATGGCCGATTCCCGGCAGGGGGCAGATTGCAACCCCCCGAGATCTCGATAACTATGCATCTGATTGCATCGCGACAACTGGCATTCATTTTACCATGACGTACATTTTAATACAAATATTTTTTCAGTACGTTTAAAGGGGTGGATGTGGGAGGTAAAAGTCAAAACGGGGGGCATTTTTGGACTTCTTATTATAACTCTATTGTCTATGGACCGATTCTGATGCAACTGGAATGAACGGGAAATTACGGATGGGACTTTTGCCATTGGTCCGTACATTTGAAATTTTGATAAACTGATAGACATTCACGGTGTTTTGAAAATGGAAGGATTAGTTTTCAAGAAATGAATTTACAAAAACAGTTAACCCGTTTCCGACTATGGCGGCCGTTGACCGCCCACCCCTGCGGTTTTTCCTAGACTGCAGGGAAACGAACAAACGCAGCACCACGAAACTTTGTGTACCTTTTGCTTAATCATTTTACACCTTGTCTCTACTTTTTGACCTCAGGTCAACTAAGGTGTCTGACCTAACTCAGGTCAAGTGGACCTATGTCCAAAAAAGTTTAGCGTCCTGTAACTTTTTCGCAAAACATGGCATTACAATAAAACTTTCAAGGTGTTCGGGATTTTGATGAATGTAACAAATCCGCTATCTCAGATTTTTCGGAAATGTGCGGGTCACGGAGTCAATGACCTAAGGTCAAGTCCGTTTCCAACATAAGTCGTCGTTTTTTCGAAAACTAACGGATTTTTTTAAAAACAATTTGAGTGTGGGGAGATCCAGACATCCAGTTTCCGTCAATGGGCGAAGCTTCAATGACCTCCGACCATTGCCCTGAGGTCAGACCACGAATAAGTTATGCGTCAAAATGCACTGCCATCAAAATCGGCGATGAATGACTCAGATCGGGTTGAAAATGGCAGATTTTGCTCGCACAGCTGCGACTAATACCAAAAAGTTCAAAAAATTTAAAAAATGCATGTTTTAGAAGTAAAAGGACTTAAGCGAATGAAGTTTCGCCAATTGTGTAGATTGAGAACTAATGGGTTTTCCAAAATTTAACCATGAGAAATCATCACAAGAACCACTAGCATCAAGAAACAACACTTGGAAAGGCGTATTTCGCAAAAGTAAAAGAACGCTAAAATTTGTTCCCGTTAATTTCATACCGCCTTCGTCGACGGCGCGCCGTGCAGCGTTGCGAAGATGATCGTGTCTTTAGTTCAACGTTTCCGTGTACATAAAACAAATCAGCGAAATTAGGCGTGTATCGGCATCTGGGGAATTTACCTGTCCGCTGCTACCTTTATCTGGAGTTTATTAGTCGCAACCTTGAGATCCAGGCTGTTTCTCGGTCTTATGCAGGCGACTATGAGAAAGCATATATAGGACGTAAATGGCTTGCATATTATCCAAAACTAAAAATGAGACCAGCTTCCGGCTCTACTCGTCACTCTCCAACGGTGTGCTTATCTTTATCGTGCGACGAACCGTTCGTGAGTTAGATTGGGCGGTCAACTGCCCCCCCCCCCCCCCCAGTCGAGCGTACACGGCGCCGATCCACAGTCAGGCGCCGGTCAAAAAACGTTTCAGCTTTTACTAGTCATGTTATGCTGAAGAAATACAAATCGTACTACACGGTTTGTATAATGTCCACATAAGCAATGCCAGGGATATGAAAAAGGGAGACTGTCATGGGCACATGCTCATAAGGTCAACTTTGACCTTAAATAACCTGCAGTGACCTAAGAATCACATGTTCAGTGCATTTCAATTGTTTAAAAATATTTACAATCATTTGAATTCACTCTGTTTCTAAAAGTCCATTTCACAGCTGTTGTGATAAAGGGTACATGTACTGACTTAGGTCACAGCACTGTGACCTGGTCTGATATCAACCTGAAACTTGGTACACAAGAGGAGGAGACCCTCCTACATCATATATATCCCAAGTTTTGCATTTGAAGAAACAGCACCAAAGTTATTGCTATGAAACCAAATTCTGATGTTCCACCTTGACGTGACCTTGTAAAATGACCTCAGATTTACAAAATTACATTTGTATGCATTCCTAACTATTTGCCCATACACTCGCACAAAGTTTAATGCTCAATCTGAAAATGCTTTTTTGGTAGCCATTTTTCTTTTTCCTTAAACAGGACCAAAAATGGCCTGAAGTGCCTATCAAAAATGTTCTTTGCTTCTGCCCCTGAGCAAAAAAGAACCACAAAATTTTGCTACAGTGTGTAGAAAGAATAGGTATGAAAAACGACCAGCTTTCATGAAGCTACATCAAAAACCCTGGCATTGGCAACCAAAAAAAATGGAGAGGGCAGATTCAGCCCCTTCTGGAAACAGAGTTAACCTTAACCTTTGGAGAATGAAATCCATCCCTTCAACATTTCTCTGTATGCCTTTGGGAGTGCATGGAACATCAACATAGCCTTCTCAACAGCCAATTCCAAATCAGTTTTTCTCACTTTCACATCCCAACCATGTTTGACTCATATCATATTGCCAAAGTACTGTCATAATGAAAGGCATGTTCAGGAATTCAGAAGGGTTTTATGCCCACTGTCACATCCCTTGCTGAACAGGACATCAGAGCTTATGCTCAACAGGACTAAATGACTTTTTCCAACTACAGAAACTCCTCCCTGCCACCCCCCCCCCCTCCCACACACACATGCTTTGTTGGTAGGGGAAATAATGCAGCTTCTCCCATTTTAGCTTGCAGAGTACCCAATTGAATGCTTGACAAATAATTCATAAGTCCAATTTCTGCACAAAAATGCATGTTTGTACCTCAACTTAAAAAAGAACACTTAAGAGCAATGCATAGCTCTGTGACTGATTATAATGAAAATATGCCTTTGGTTTCTGACAAGTAAACACAGATGAGTCTAAACTAAATGCCTATGCCTGTCTACGCATATCAATCTCTAATGTCATATTTTCACCTTTCTGGGGGAAAACAGGATACTCCCCCTAACAAGGATTTCACAAACATCACAGTGCATCATCATATTTGCCTAGCTGTGAACCAACAACTTATGAGACTGGCAACAGTAAAATTCATGAACAGTTCTGCCCATTAATTTGTTGTTTTATTCAATGGCAATTTTCACAAAACTGAGCAAGAAAAACACTGCATATGTGATGCACCCTCTTCAGCTTAGAAGGCACGCATGAAACTCACCTCCCAGAACGACATCTTCTGGCAAATCTGACAAGATTGCTTCGATTGGTCTGTCAATCATGGTGAAAAAAAGTATACCGCGACTCAACGAAGGACCGAGCCCAGTTTCTTGCGTTCGACAACCTAGTCACCAAGGTGCAAAACACGCAAGCGGCCAGGATCACAACGCCTCTGAAAGATTATCCACTAATCCCTAGAAAGGCACAAATGAAATTGTCGCTCGCGCGTAACGTTCGGTTGCATACTCTCCTAACCTTTCTACCGTCACGTGAGGACGTGCTTCCAGCTGAACTCCATGGCGCATCAATCCCCTGCCTTCTACCTTACTTTCTACCCAAGCACTGCGCGAGTCTCGGCCGTTAATTGGACTTGCGTAGCTTACTGCATTGGTTGAAGAAACGTTTATGGAGGATTTTTGGAAGAATAATAGAAGTGTGGGAGAATAGCAGCAGGCTTAGACATATACCTTTCAATGTATGTGGGGCAATCGCTTTTATTATTTAGTGATAACATCTCCATCCCGATAGCAAAATGTAACTTGGACCAATATCATCTGCTTGAAACGCAGTCAATATGTATTATATGCAATGCTCTTCGGTTCGAAGTTTGTGACGTTATGGTGGCGGTGCACCCAGAAGCGGCGGGATCTCTATGGAGATGGGGAGCGTGATTTTTACCTGGTTTCTTTGCAGACACCGCCAAAGGGTTAGTGTTGCCTAATGTTTGGAAGGGGGCGGGGGAGCAAAGGCCACTTCTAATGCCCAAGATCGGAAACGCAAGCAGTCACATGGTTAAGTGACGTGAAATCACGACAGCCCTCGGGTAAAGCATGACAAAACTTTAGAACAGAAAGCTGACGAATATCAACCCTTCTGGGACATTCCATTGACTAAGGTTTTCACTGAAAAACTCGATAAGCAGCAAAAAACATTTTCTGAAGTCAGAGGTGAGACGCTCGGTTCGACGCCGGAGAGCCGGTTCAGCTGAGTTCACCGGAGTTGGAACACTGACAAATTACGGTTACCATTACTGCGACTTCACCTTAAAAGGTTTATACACTTATTGTACACACTTACTGTCTCGCGCATAACGATGCGCTTCGACTGTATATTCACTCAACATTTTTCAGATGGTGGCTTTTTGGTTCGTTAAAGCAAACCGGCATAAGTAAACCACAAAGTAGCTGAGTTCTTTTTACTTAAACAGACACGGAATATTAACAAAACCAGGAATGGGTAAGACAGAAGCAGTTGATAGCAACAACGCTGTTGTCCTTCCTACAATCATTGTACTAGCGAAAGCGAACGACTTCGCCTCGTCATGGCCCGACTAGACAGATAACACGGGTAAATGATCAACTACAGGAACTAAACGGATTACCCTGGTGCGCTCCGCACTAAATCTAACCAAAAGTACATGGGGTTCCTATGAGGAACAGCTCACGCGGGGCTCGCAGGCCCCCACCCGGTGGTGTGAAAGCGCATGGGCCGCAGCGGTAACAGCCAACGGTACTAAATGAAAGCCACGGCGGCACGGTCGCAGCCGCGCATCGCGCCAAGGTCGTACACAGCACCGAACTTCCAACAGCGTAAACGGTCAAAAGCAGCGACACGGCGAGGGCAGAAGCTGGCCTCCTGCGACGCGGAGCCTGCCTTCTCCTGAGGCCACATGGAAGCTTTCCCCATATGAAAGCTACCTAACAGTTTAACATGACTGACACTTAACCGGTGGAAACCACACGGACCTTCTCCTTTACTTCTAAATGAACGACGCTGATTTCGGGAACCGTCTACCCATTCATCTACTGAATGTCGGGACTCAACCAGCCGTCGCAATACACACTAATCACATGGTCCCCCGCGCTCCCAGCACTCGCCGCATCCGCCGTAACGCCCCGCGCTGTCCAGGCGGACACGGGAGCACGACTATCACACCCGGCCGCCGGCACGCCAGCTCGGCTGGATCCAGCCGCTGACGCCGGCCGTCACCGGGCAGCCCTGAACTAAACCGGCCCTCGCCGCCTCTAAACACAACATGGAAGCTACCCGCACGGGCGGACGCTGAACACAAACGGCCGCGGACGAAAGACGCGGCGCGCTCCCCCGCCGAGTCGACGTGTGGAGTGAAAGGGGGGGGGCGGGGTCGGCCGGGCCGGCCAGCGCCGCGCGCGGACGACCAGCGTCGTCCGGCCGGTCGGTGATATGCAGCTGCGGCGCGCGGGCCCGTCCTGCGCCACCTCCGACCTGAACCTCGGGCAGCGACGCGGGCAGAGCGAGCGTGCCGAGCGGGACAACACGCCGCCCCGCCGCCGCCGCCGCCGCCGCCGAGTGTGTGGCCCGGGTCCTGAAACAGCGGCAACAGTCAGACCCTATCACGCTGACCCGAGCACCTGAAGTGTTCGGAGACACGGCAGAATTCCACCACCGGATGGAAAACTAAACAGCTGCAGGTGCTGAATACAGACAGCTGCGACGGAGCCCGCACGATCAAGGACAGCAGAATGGACACGTTTCGTACGTGATAAAATCACGCTCGGCCCTTCGAATGGTCGGGTGAAAATATTACCAATAGTAACAAGGCACGCACTTAATGCCATGCTCTATATCTGGGCGCTATATATCTATATCTGACCTAAGCTCAGCTGGGGCAGCTCTGTACTGACCTGATCACAGCTGGGGCAGATCAGTCAGCTCGGGGATCGGATCCCGCCAGTAGACGAACGAGTTAAAGTCCACGTTGGCGACCTCGTTGTCACGCTCCACGACGGGCGGGAAGAAGTGGTCTACAATGTTCGTAAGGTTTGTGTACCTGCAGAAGGACCACTCGGTCATACAGCAGCAGGGACCTCAATGATAACAAAATATTTTTATTCGGGAAAGTCGAAATATTGCAAACTGTGTGGCCGATACATACGTGAATCTAAAGCAATTTCATGCCATGATACTCACATTCACGTTGGTTTTAGGAAAAGTCAAGTTTTCAAACGAGATTCTGCACATCAAATAAGATGACCGAGTCACTCCGAACAACGCGTCGGAACGTTGGCCACGCGTGCAACAAAACGTTCCAACCGAACAGTGAGCTCGAGACAGTAGCATCAACGTCAAGGTGACCGATAACGCAGTTCGTTCATTCGCCGTGATTAACCACAGCCAACCTCCGAAATACATCAAGCAAAGTCCATTAGCGACAAATAATGTCCCCGATCACCAGGCTCAAACCACTTGGTCTACCGGATCCCAGCATGCAAGCTGACTACGGAAAATTCGCCACGGCGCCGCCAGGCGGCCGTTAGTACCACCACCACTCCCCCACTCCGCCACCAGGCGGGGTTAGTGTCGAGTCACTCTGACACCGATTCCAGGCACGGCGTCCTGATTTCTGTCTTCTGGTGGGGTCGTCCGCAACGTCGCAAGACGTCAAGCGACAGAGCTCAAACCGCCTCCATCTGAGTTGGGTTCTTCGTGCCAGGTCGGCTCAGCCCAGGTCAGGTCCGGTCTAGTTTGGTCCGGTCGGATACGACCGGATCAGGTCAGATCAGGTCAGGTCAGGTCAGGTCGTGTCGGCTCACCGGGCGGCGCCGGGCGGGGAATATCTATGGAGTCGGACGCGACCCTTTGGCTGGCGGCGACCGCCTCCGGGTCGACATCCTCACTATCCAGACTATAGAACCGCTCCAAAACGGCCGGAAACAGGGCGTCCACCTCCACCGTCTGACATTGGTAACTGTGGAAACCACACCCAGCCGATGAAAAACGCGGAAGGCAAAGAGGACATGGGGAGAACTACCCAGAAGACTTAACTTCCATCCCAGAGAGATGCTACGTTCAGCAATATCTAACGCATAAGCGACCTGGCTACATGAGCATTGTCCCCTACGGCAGAGCGGAGAACAGGGAATGAAAAGTTACACCGTACTAATAAAAACAGAGAACGGGTACAGGGAAAAGAACAGTTTCAAAAAAGGTAGACTACAAGGCGAACTGATAGCAAGGCGTGCTCAGACATGCGTAGACCTACGCCGGGGTATCAATATTTCTTTGCGTTTACTATTTAAAATGGTTTCTTGATACGGAACACACTGGAAGCTAGAGAAATTCCAACCTCATGAAATTCAACAAAACCCCAAACGTCTCCTGCTTTTTTGGAAGGCGTCACGTACAAATCACGACCGCTCTTCGCCTTGGAACTTCTTAATGGCTCTTCAAGTAAAAACAGTATTTAAAGAAGACGTCACACTGCTATTTTTAGGCCATCGAGACCTAAACATTGCAAAGATAGCCATTATCGCACTCCGACGATTTTGACCGATCAAGACAAATGACATAATGCGCTTTACGAAACGTTTATGGGCCATTCGAACAAAAATAGCCAGTTTATCGTCGCAAACGTGGATGTACAGAAATGTTCCACGCAGCATATATCAAATGTAACAATGAGTGAAGCCCACAGATGAGCATCAAGCCATTATCGCACTACTGCCATATTTTGTACGGTTCTTAACAACGACGGGAGACTGCCTTCACCACGTTTACGGATTATCATGAGCCTATCAACAGGACATCAGAGTTCAGACATGTTTTACAGCAAAGAAGGAGGGCAGATCTTTGCCCAGACATCTGGCCGGCCAATTACATTTTCAACGTTTCTCAAAATGCTCGAGAGTCGTGTGATGCCCCACAGTTACAGAATGAGAAGGAAGAAAACCTGCTCCCATCCCACAAGTACCAGCGGAACCAAAATATCTAACAGCATCCCTCAGGATGAAAGCGTGTCGACATCCCCCGTCAACGTTTCCCATACGCCTTACAACGTACACTGCCTGTATCCCGGCACAACACCGTCCGCGAAGACGGATAACTTCGCTCTGCTCGGCCCCAGCTGAAACACCTATCCCTCACTGTCACCCCGTCGCCTCCTCACACCGACCGCCAGAGCACCGGAGCCGCCGCCTCGGCCGGCACCACCGGCAGTCGCCACTCACGAGGACTGGAAGGTGTGCGTCAGCTCGTGCCGCAGCTCGCCCCGGTGGTTGATGGTGAAGATGCGCGAGTACGGGATGCCCACGGCCCGGTAGGCGAAGGCATCGTTGACCCGGTTGCCGTAGCCGGCGTACAGCGGGTTCCGGCCGGGGAACAGCGCCTGGATGTCGCGCAGGCAGGGGATCTTGAAGTCCTCGGGCCGCTTCTCGATCACCTCTCTGAGGACGGGACGTCACGCCGTCACAGCTGAGCAACCGCTGTCAACGAGCTATGCCGACGTGTTGAACTTCATTAACATCGTTGATATATGATACCGGATGAATCACTATGCAGCATGAGCAATTTATACAGAAAGCTGCGCAAAATCTGACGGGGCACGTAAAGCTTCACCAAGCTACCGCATAAACAAACGTAAAGCTAAATCAGCATAACTTGGGCAAATTCACTCATCCACGGATCACTCACACGACTCTTTCTAAGAACTGACCGACGTTTTCCCCGTACGATCTCTGAAAAAACACGCAATGGACCACTGGCAGCCGTGTTCGCGAACCGATCAAGACCATCGTGCGAAACAATGCCCGCCGCCCCAGTGCGCCAGTGATTTCGTCACCGCTGGCCGCCGACCGGGCCGGGCCCGCTCCAGACGTTGCGCAACTCGGCTGGAGGTGGCGTGTCTGCCGAGCCTGACTAACGAGCAGTGCGCCTGGCGCGGCCGGCCGGACCGCCAAACAGCGCGGCCGTGTCGGCGGCCCGCCACCGTCCGGAACTGCGCGCCGAGGCCACGCCGATCTGACGTAGCCGGCGCAGGCCCGCGCCGCACGTCTGTCCATGGGCGTCCGAGAGATATCAGTACGTCGGTGGTATCATGTACGTCCAGTGCCATTATGAGATCATTTCTTTCCATGAAACACCTAATGTGCACCCTGCCATGCAAAGGCCTAAAGTATTTTTTTTTTAAGTCGGCAAGGCAGCTGCCAACTTTGGCTGCCAATCCTATGGGCTCCTGCATCCAGGTGTCTGGCGCGGGTCGGATTTCCGGGACAGCTGGCCGGCGCGCGCAGCCCGCGGCGTCACGGGACTCGTGCGCCGTACTCTGCGGCGCAGTGTCGGACCTACGCCGGACGCCGGACGGCTCTCGACTCTGAGCCGACCGCGCTCGAGATAGTGACCGTGTGCCAGCGATAGCCGGCGCCCGTGGGCGCGAGCAAACACCCAGCGTCACCGGCTGACCGTCCCGCCAGCGGCCGAACGCGTCAAGGTGAACGTGAAAGGGCAAGGTTACCTATCCGCCGGCGCCCTCGCAGCAGGCCGGCCACCTGTTTACGACTCACGCCGCGCCCGGTAGTGGGTCACTGGCGCTGGGCGCGCGGCACGCCGAGCCAGGCCGCCCCCCCCCAGCTCACGCTCGGCGGCGCCGCCCGCCCGGCCGTGTTTGGCGAAATCTGAGCCGGCGCGCACAGAGGCCGGCCATGGGCGGCGGCCGCTCGATGCCGCGATCCCGATCGATCGCGGTGGTTACCGTGGTCACCGGCCGGGGCCGCGGGCCGACCTCGCGGTCACCGGCCGGATCCGGTGTTTATCGGGCCGCCGCCGCGAGTGCAAGTCAGCCTGGCCTCCAGACAGGGGCCCGCGCGACGCCCAGTCAAATAAACCGGACGCACCACACCCTCCGGCAGGCAGATACAGGGAAGGCGCCCCCGGGCGGGAGGGGGAGGGGCCGCAATGCAGAACTGTAAACACGGTTCCGCCAAGGTAGTGCATATTGCATCAGAGCCCGACGACAGCGGTCTGGTCGCTATACGGTCTCCAACAACAAACATGACGACGCGACGTCCAGTACAAATATGAGGCGCTGTCGAAGGCTGAAGTCCAGTTGAGCAGACGATGCGTCAACCGAGCTTAAATGGGCGGCCGAGCCGGCTCCATTGCGTGCCAGCTCCACGTCTCCCTCCTGCGGACTAACAGCCACAAACTGGCCATCCACTGCCTGGCCTGTACACGTCACTGGCGGTCCAGGATCGGGCACAGCCGAAGAAATCCGCCGATGAACAAGACGGGTACGGTCTCACCTGTGGAGCGCGCTGACGAGCGAGGAGGGACTGAGCAGCAGAGGGCCCTCCGGCAGACTCAGGTCACCCTGACGCACAGACTTCAGGTACTCGCGAGTGATGGGCGCCTGACCTGAAACGCAGATCACGAAATAAACGAAACTTTCACTATCACTACCAGTGAAACCGATCACCGAAAGCGAACATAAACACGAGAAACTGCAATCGCTGCAGGCCGATTTTTCAAAATACCAAAGCCTTACCGTCAGTGCCACGAAATTTTCACAACTGAAACCGTAGGAATTTGGTATGACGCCTTTTTGTACACTTCGTTAGTACTCAAACTAAAACAGAAGGTCCAGAACGCTGGTACAATCGCCGTGTTCTCAATGTTAAACCCGTGAGCCTCGCGTACACGCTACCAGGCACGAGTTGTGGGAAGCCTACAGCACTCACCGATAGCCCGGGCCGACAGGTAGAGGAACTTGTAGCCGTTGTCACGGATCTTGGAGAAGAGCGCTGCGACGCCGCTCTGCGCCCAGTTCTGGCCGACAATCGGCAGAATGTGCCCCAGCACGTCCGACCTGCGTCACACAGCGTCACAGTCAGCCCCGAACGAATCTGTGGACGCGAACGTCACGTCCGACCTAGCACGGATGGTGGGTGTTCCGGCACGGCCGACACACTGACGGCACGATCCATCGTGTCAGAAACCCCGGGCACTTTATGTTGTGCGAAATATTCCCTTGCTTTCCATCCCCGTGTTCCAAAGCCAGCAGGAACGGATCATGCTAAAGGTCAGGAATAGTCTACCTGCAGCGAAGTAACATATCAAAATCGCCCAGATTTTCCAGTTTCGGCAAAATTATCCTTGATCAATAAAAACGGATAGGCTGCGACGCATTCACCGGAACAGGACTACGGAAAGGACAGTCACGCTGTGTCTCGTTTTTTAATTTTCACCACTACCTCCATGAGATCAACGAGAAATGTGTCTCACAGTCTGCAAATGCCCATCCCCTTCCAAAGTTTTTCTACACGCTACAAATAAGCCAAAATCGTTCTTAAAACTGTTGCGGCATCATTCCTGTTGCGGCACTTTCGCCACCACACATGACGCGTTCCATAACGTAGTGTTTATAAAATGATATCCCAAGGTGCTTGTTCGGAACGAACTACGCTCCAGTAGCATCTGGAACATGCATTTAAACTACTCCGCGAAACGTTCAGCTAAAATTGAACCAGCTTTCTATTTCTGCTGTCACGGAAAGATGCCAAACGTTGTGATGGAAATATGCCAGCTATTTACGTTTGCCTCGGCGGTGTGGATTTTCCAGACCCCGGATGCAGCTGGACGCGTGAATCAGACGCAGCTGGTTTGATTCCCCGCCACGACCATGTGTCGTCAACAACACCACGTCATCGGACCCCCGCCCTGCTCGGCCAACGAACGTGACCGGGCATCCCGCGTCACCTCTCGGCACCGCCCTGAGTCACACCGGTCTGATCTCGCCCCCAACGGCCGCCGGCGACTGGGCGGGTCACGTTTGAACCGCCACCGCCTCTGCACACAGCCAAACCGCCGCTGCCGGCCGCCGGCAGGGGTCACAGGCCGCTCCCCCTCGGGGGGGGGGAGGAGGGACGCTCCGACGCAACGGTCGCCGCCGCCGTCGCTGGCACGCGACCAGAACGTGACCGTGGGCGGCGGAGTGACCTTGGCTGGGGTTCGTCCCGCCCGCTCGTGCAGCCAAATTGGAAATGAGCCGACGCTGGCGCCGCCAGCAGAAGACCTGAAGGTGCTCTCGTCTTTTACGCAGAAGACGACAGGAGCTGGCTGGTTCCAGGCGAACAACAGCCGGAACAGCATGTGATTAATACAGCATGGCTAATACGTGGAACAAAAATCGACTGACATCGCGATGGTCACTAGGAAAACCGGAAAACGGAGCGGATGCGACAGAAGAAAGCAATCAAAGCTGCTTGTAATGGAGGTCATGCCTTTACAGGCTTTATGAGTGTTTCGGCCGGATCTGGATCGTTACGCGTCGTTCTCGGCCAGGGTTTTAGGGCTCCCGGATATCGGACACCTCAACATCATTCCGCCCGCCTTGTTTGGGTGTGATTGCATGTGTCGTGTTGGCATGCACCCTTAAACGAGGTAAGCAGTATCTGACGAACGACGGCACAACGGCCGTAAAGCCGCAAGGCGAATATTTGCCCCGTAGTAGCTTTATTGCTCCACCCTCAATTGGGCCGATTAAGATTTCACCAGTGACGTGCCAGTGAATAAATTTGGCTAACAAGCGGACTTTGGGCCTCTTCGGCACGCTGCGCGAGTTCGGACCTGCTTCACGTCAGGAAACAAGCAAACCGTTCCGACGAAACCAACTGTCGATAAGGAGAGCATTCCAGCGCTTCTGGCACGGCTCCCGAAAAGAAGCATCTCCGGCCATTTCCTGGGCGGACCGGCTCGAGAGGACGCAGCCCGGTCTGCCGGCCGCCGCTCCACCCAGCCGGCCCAGTGCGCCGGCCGTGTCGGTCCGACCCCATTCAGGACCGCGGCGCCGCCAAAACGGGCCGGGGTCACCGGCCCTGGCCGCCGGCGGGCCGGCAGGGCGGCTGCCACGCGCCAGGCGCCGCCCCGCCACCGGCTGGTAACAGGACGGGCCGGCGCGGCGGACAGAGGACGCCTGACGGCACCCTCCCCCCTGCCCAGTCAGAGGCTGCGGAGGGGGGAGCGGACTGCACAGAGACGGGAGGACTGTCCCAGCCGCAGGGCCGGGACGGTCGGCGGCCCGCTGAGCGCCCGTTGCGTGGAACAGGGATGCCCCGTGAGACGATACTGATATTGGGTGCGGCCACGCCATGCACGCCAAAGTGCAGCACCTCTGCACACATTTCGGAAACCAGGACGGATCCGCTGTTCGAGCGTAACGCGGCCGAAGCAGGGGAACACGTGGCCGGCGCCGCGACCCGCGTCATAACGGCGTTTGTCACGGCCGCGGTCGGTGCCACAACAGACCGGGCGGCCCGTCGCGTGTAACGACCCTGTGGGTGACGCCAGCGGATGACGCTGTCCGGTCACGCACCCGCGCGCCGGAGAGGATATTGTATTGACCTTGGGGAGAAGACCACAACGGAGAGCGCGGACGGCGCGTGCGGCCGGCCAGCGAAGGGCATTCGTCCGCGCTGGCCGGCGTCCGTCTGTACGTAGCCGAGCCGATTCAGCCCAGGTTCCCCCGCCTCTGCACATGTACGGCGCACATTCAGATATACCTAACCACTCGCTGAACTGTCCAGCGTCAGTCTGTTCCATGCTTCTGTGAAACTGGTACGCTGTGTAGCCAGTCAATCATTCCCTGAACGAGGCTGATGTAAACTGCAGCTACCGCTCGGCGAACGGATCTTACATCACAAAGATATGCAACGACGCAAGCTTCAACAGGAACACGGAAGACCCGGGTGCATTACCACGAGTATAATGGAGCATAGACGAAAGGGGGAACAATCCATATCATCCATCCTAGAGCAGCTTTGCCTTACTTTGTGATGGTGCCGTCGATGTCCGAAACGACGATCTTGTCGTCATAGCGCCACAGGAAGATGTTGCACTTGCATCGCGATGTGCCCTGGTAGGCAGTGGTAACACTGAACAGCGCCTCATTCTTGCCGTCATGCAGACCTAGCCTCGCCTGAAAAAAAACGTGACAGATGTAACACACGAACAACTGTTTCTACAGTCCACTTCATAACCGCGGAATTTGTCTGTTCCGAGGTAATATACATACAAACCACAGATTTCATCACAGAATAAAATATCCCATTTTCGTCATAGAATCTGCGCAATAGCGCAACATTTCCCTATCGAAGTCCTCATCGGGAACTAGTTCTTGCCCTCGAAGCACATCTGACTGAAACGTCACCTAGATGCCAAAACAAAATTTCTATGTATAATCATCCATCTATACAGACCGCAAACAGGAACGCGACCGACATATAAACGAGAATCCTGAAGCAATAAGAATACTTCAGCTACATACAGACGGTGGCTTCCATGTTACCACCAACAAACAGGCAGGGAAAAAAAGAGTGCGCCTCGCAGAGTAGCCCTGAGCGGACGCGCACGGGAACCAGTCGGGAGGCCAACTGCCGATCGTCTGCCGATCCGTTACTGAGGTCAGTTTGTTCAGGGCCGTGGGGCGAAGGTCAGCTGGCCAATGGAAGAAAAGCGTCGTCGGAAGCCAGAAAACTTATCGCGACGGCCGGGAATCGTACCCAGCTCGGCCCCACGCCTAACGAGCATCCTGCCACTCAGGCAGCACGTCACACGCTGATGCAAACGTAACAGCACGGGAACATGCAAATACCAACGTTTCGAATATCAAGGCTTCCTTCTACAAGGTGGCTAAAATCAACACAGGTACGACGATACGTGCATGCAAGTCGTTTCGAACCAGCACTCCAATAACCTTCAGACGGAAGGTCTAAGGTTATTTGAGATCCGTAGGCAGTAGGAAGCACCTGCGCCCAATTTCGATGCCAAGACCACTTGCGCAATCGCTCCGTCCCACGCAGCCGAAATAGCTCGGCCAGACCCAGATGGCAGCCCGGAATTTATCTGTAACCGTGCCAGAAACAAACGTCGCCCGCCGGAACATGGCACGGCTGTGGCCCGCCGTCGTGACCGGCGTCAAGAAACGCAAGTCACGCCTGAAAAACTGGTCCTCTGGGACGGTCACAAAAACCTGCCTGTGCCTGCTATTGTAGGTCACTAGCAGCCACACGTTCACCTCGTGAACCCACGGTCCCCGACCGCACCAGAGCAGAGAGAGAGAGCAGGAGGGATAGAGGGCAGGGGAGGACGCGACCTGTGACGAGAGAGTGCGGGCCAGCGCGGACGAACAGATCAACTGCACGCGGCTGATCGCAGCTTATCTATCAGTGCCACCGCCACGCACAAAGACGGCCTGCACTCGCCAACCTGAAGCGGAAAATCACCAACGGTTCCCTGCACAGCCTGCACCGTGCAACAGCACAGTCTGCACGGCAACAGGACGGTCGCGAGCACCGCCCCCCCTCCCGCGCGCGTACACACCTGCACCGCGGGCCCTGGTGCTGCGCGACACGCGCCGGGCGCGCTGCAACTCACGATCTGCTCAGAGGAGAGCCGCAGCGTCTTCTTGTACATCTGGCGGTGCTCGGCGAACAGCTCCTCCTCGACCGTGTCGTCCGACTCGGAGTGGCGCTGGGCCTCGGCCGCCACCACGCTGGAGGGGCCGGGAGGCGGCGGTCAGGGGCCGAACAGTGGTCAGATGGGACGCCGCGCTCGTACCGGGGAATCGCACATTCAACGGAATGCTCCACCTTGGTCGACTGTACATACATATATACACGTCATCGGTTTGACAGATGTCCCTGATGGCGTTTCCAGTGCGGAGCCCTCTGAAAGAGGCTATGGAAATCTAGGAAATGTAATTAATTAAAACCTTAATTCGAAGTCAACCCCCGATATGACGCAGTATGGGCCCGCGACGGCCAATAAACGGAAACGTTCGCTGAACGGCGCCAGCTGGCCGCTCGCTGTTGCGGCGCGGCGTCACGCAACAGCTGTACATCGGACATGGTCGAATACGGCCCGCAGGATAATCGTGGAAAATCGCTTTCAGCCTACGCAAGTGCAGAGTTTTAAGACGTACTGCACACGCATATTTAAGACACGCAGTATATATGCACATTATCGACCGGTTTTTAATATACAGGCTACGGCTTAGGTATTTGAGTTTAAATGACGCGTTAACGTGGAATACTTCCTTAAGACGATCCTCTCTTAACAGTATTCCTTTTCAATCGAATCAATGCTACACAACACCACCACCTAGAGCTGATTTACATGGCCATGCAAGTTGAAAACCACCTACATAATGAAATAATAATATAACTGAGCACTAGGATGCTTCAGCCCCACAGCAGGACTGGAATTATGATTTTTGTTCTTGATGTTCGGGTATGATTTTTTGGATTACAAGATTTCGCAGAGTGATACTTGTTTAGGTTGGCACCCTTCAAGTAAGTCAGCCATGACGTCACACCAGCTTCCTAACGAATAAAGACGGTTGTTTGCTTGCAGAGTTAAAAAAAAAAAAAATGTAACAAGGTTATAATAGTTTTTTTATGGAGGCACAAGATCAAACTTTCAGAGTATAAAATGTTTTATGGGCACATATTTCTTGGTGTTCAAGATCGAAAAAACAGGTTTTCGAGCCTTTCCCCACAGTCGGTCTCACCTGGCTGGTGTGGGCCAGTGGCGGCCGGGCGAGCCGGGCGGCGTGCCCGTCTGCGTCTCACACTCGGCCGTCTCGGCCGGCGGCAGCTCCTGGGCCGGCTGCGGACGGGGGCCGTCCGGGGGCGGCGGCCCCTGGACGGCCTCCTCGGCCGGCTCCTCGACCAGAGGCTCGGCGGCCGGCTCGGCGGCCGGCTCGGCGCCGGCCGCCGCATCGCTCGAGCGCCGCCACGACCACCACGAGTAGCTGCGGCCGGCGCCCTTCTTGGCCGGCTTCTTCTTGGGCATGAGCTGGTCGACCAGCCGGTCGACGGTGCGGTCGGGCAGCGGCCGCCGGAACAGCACGCTGCTGCACAGGAGCGGCGCCGCCGTCTGCCAGTTGTAGTACCTGCCGGCCACGCGCACCACCAGCTCGGGCCGCTCCAGCAGGCGCGGGTCGTCGCACAGGTCGTCGTAGGTCACCAGGCACTGCAGGAACAGGCTCTCGGGCACGTTGCCGTCGTAGCAGCCCTCGAGGCCGCCGCAGAGCGACATGGCCACGTCGCCGAGATGGCGCTCCAGCTCGAGGTCGAGCGGCCGGCCGCCGACGGCGCCGTCCGAGCTGTGCGGGCTCGACGGCGACGGCGAGTGCGGGATCGACGAGCCGTTGCCTTCGTCGTCGTCCAGCGCGTGGTAGGCGCCGCTCTCGACAGCCGCCGCCGTCTCTGTTGAGCCAGGCAAACGCTCACAGCGGACACAATAGTGAAAGATTGGTGCAACAATTAGATCACAGCAAACAAAACCTCGATCTATAAGCTCTCAGCTCCCATGCTGCGTATTCTAAAGCACTGGAAAGCAGATATTAAGTTTGTTTCATTGAAACATGGAAAAATCCAGGATCCATGAAATCCACGACCATCGTTGGACAAATAATTCCGTACGATCACCATCACCGCCGTAATCAGGGGTATGAGTCCAGTAATCTATCGGCGCCAAAGAACACCATTCTAACGTGACACAAGCTCACCCTTATCGCCGGTGGTGCGCAGCGACTGTGACTTGGGGAAGTACAGGGCGGCCACCTCCGGGTCGAGCGAGTCCAGGTTCAGGTCGTCCAGGTAGATGCCCTCGGAGCGCGGGTCGTGGCGCACCTTCTTCGTCTTCCGCATGAAGCTGAACATGCCGGAGAGCACGGAACGCTCGCCGTCCGTGGCGACGGCGGCCGAGGCGACGGCGCCGGCGGCGGCGGCCGGGTCGGCGGCGCCGCTCGGCGCGCTCTGCTGCGGCGCCGAGGCCGGCGGCGGCGGCGCCATCGCCCGCGACGGCGACGGCAGCTCGCCCCACTGCCACACGGTGGTGTCCGTCTGGCTGCCCTCGTCGCTGACCAGCCGCTCGCGCTCGATCTCGAACTCCGTGTCCGACTTGATCGGCGTCGGCGTGCGCGACGGGCGCGGGCTGCGGGGGAGGATAAAGGTCAGCTAAGACACACAGCGATGAGACGGGACGAGACAAGCCGACCGCGGGTGGACCAGGCCACCAGTGAAACAAACTCTTTTGGACCTGTAGCATCGAGGACATCCTGAGAGACTGCAAATGTGCAAATGGAACTGGTGCATCGCCCTTGGCTACACTGGAGGACTAATACAGGAAGATAACCCAAAGTCGTTCACGACCAGATACGACGGCATTTCATACGTCGACCTTCCCATCTACGTGTCGTTAAGCCAGTCTACACCGAAAGGTACCCGTGGTTGGTATCCGCCGTTCCGCGGTTACGCACCTGCCGACTGGGCTGAGGTCGGTGTCGCTGAACGGGTGGCAGTCCTGCGCGTAGGTCGACAGGCACGAGGTCCACTCGTCCAGCGAGGCGCGGGAGGCGCGCGCCTCCCGCTTCACGTCGTCCATCTGGAAGATGCTCTCCTCGCGCGCCGCGTCCGCCTTCGTGTCCGACAGCGAGCGCTTGTGCTTGGCAGTTTTGCGCTTCTTCTTGCTTCGCTTCTTGGCGTGGTCGCGCTCTTCGCCCGCGGACGGCGCGCGCGAGTCGAACGACCCGCTCGAGCTCGAGCCGCTGTGCAGTTCGCGGTCCGTCTGCGTCCAGGCGGCCACCTTCTCGGTGTTCTTGATCGGCACGAACATGGTCGAGCCGTCCAGCTTGACCAGCTTCTCCACCTTGCGCGCCTTGAACGTGACGGGCGTCTCGCCCGGCCGCGGCCGCACGTCGCACGTGACGTCCGTGGTGACAGTGTGCGACTCGGGCACGCCGCCGGTCGCCTCGCGCGCCACGTTCGTCACCGTCATCTCGGCGTGCGCGTCCGGCGCCTGGCTGCCCGGCGCCGGCGCCACGTCGCAGCTGACGTTGGTCATGGTGACGTCGGGCGCGCCGGGCTCGTCGCCGCTCACGCTGGCCACGTTCACCTGCGCCTGCGCGTTGACCGGCTGGCCGGCGGCGGCCGCGTCGGCCGCCAGCTCCACCACCTGCTCCAGGGGGCCGAACGATTCGCTGCTGTCCAGCTGGCGACCGTCCACCAGCAGCGGGCCGAAGGCCGGCCGAACGTGCACCGGCTGCGGCAGCGGCGAGGTGGCCAGCTCGGCCGAGCTCAGCTCTTCGCCCTCCGCCACCGGCTCGACGAAGAACGCCTCGCCTGACTCGCCAAGCTTCATGTGGATGTCCACTGGCTGGCCATTGATCTCAATGTCCACCTGTGTGAGATGTATCACCTGGTGAACAGCTGGACTAAGGATGGCAATGCACAGCACTGGAGACCACACAAAAATTCAAAAGGGTGCATAGTTAACAATTAACACTTCAGTCAGGCCATCAGCCAGAGGCCTGATTAAGAAGTAAAATACCCTGGTACCAATGACAAGCAACATACACCATGAGAACTGCATCTCACTGCCACAGAAAAAACAATGTCATTTTGGGCAAAAACTTCACAGATATAAATGTGATGGAAGGCACTCACAATTTTTTCTTTGCTTTTGAGGACACCAATCTTGCCAAAACGGACATGGAATGGTGAGGAAATGTAGGACCCATCTTCCTGCTGTGCCACAACCACATCTATTGCACCTGCAAAAAGGAAACCATTTAAATCTGGGGCAGGGCAATGTCACATGACTCTTTTAAACTGCACAAAATGCACTTAAATACCAAGAGGACCTTTAAATGCAAAAACATTAATGAATTAACAATTAACCTGAAAACTGAAATAAATTATTACACTTGTAGGCAATGAAACTGTTTTTAAGCTTAAATATCAAGAGCATACAAATCCCACATAAAAGATGTCACCATTTCTTGAGCAATGTTAGTCAAAATCATACCTGTCAAAGTTGCTGTGTTTATCTCATTGTAGAATTCCTTAAAGTTTGACAGAAACTTCCCTATGTAATTCATCTTCTCAGTTTGGGGGAAACCTACTACCAAGCCAAATTACAGGGTCTTCCCTGGAGGTTTCTCTTGTACTTCTTTACATCAGCCTGTGAAATCAAGAAAACAGCACATTAGGAGTGGTGGGAAAAGCCTGAAAAGATAAACATTCATGTGGCTTGCCCCATAAAACCATTAATAAAAACATGCTGATTCGTCCAGTCAGACAAAAGGGATACTAAAACTAAGAGGCCAATAAAACTTCAAAGCCGAAGCAACCTACCACGTTACTGCACCCTCGAAGAACACGGCAACTGGAAACAAAGAGGTTATGATTCCAAACGAAATAAGCCCGTTCCGCGCCCGCTCCTTCCAGTACAAGTGAACAGCTTTACTTTTCAATCTCACTTGTTAGGATTCCCAGCACTCACAGTTCGCTGGTACTAGCATATCCTCCACAGTCGCATCCCGCGCGTTGTCGCGCAACGTTACACCCCTCCACCACCCGCCACTCGACTGTTACCTCGACTAGCGCGCTTCGTTCCACGCCACGGATCCCTGGCGTTGTCGGCTGCAGTCAGCTGACGGCAGTGAATCGTTACCAGTGGCCCGCAAACTACAACGATGTATTGGTGTAAGCGTACGAGGATGTATTGTTAGAAGCCTGTATCGGACAGTATTTAAGAGCTGACGTTAGGAAACTAGATTTCTATTGCTACAGTGGCTTTGTGGAAACAAGATGCCCTTGTCTTTTGGATGACCCCAAACAAGTATGAAGGCCACTGGCAAGCGCTCAGTGGCACCCAGTGGCACGCTCTCCGGTACTTGAAAGGACTCATGAAGATTCCTCTCGTTATAAACCGAGGGCTCCGCAAGATGGGAAACGGGATTGGGACATATACTTCGCCAAACTTTTTGGTGTTCGGCATTACAACATGGGCGTCCAGTTTGGCGAGACACTTCGGCAAAAAACTCGATGTCTGCCTTAACCCTAGGATTAGGTTTGCGGCGAAGCCGTAACCGCAAAATACAATGCATACAGCGTTTTAACATCGTATTGCGTCTTTCTGTGCACCGCCAATGGCATGGTGTCATTGTCATGCAGAGCTGGTGACATATTCTACCCTTTCATTGTTCAGTGCTTTAATTTTCATTGACTTGCTGGGTAGCGAAGTTTGGTTCCACCCACGCTCCTGAATCCGTCCCTGACCTCCCTGTCCTCCAGAAGCCAGCTGTGCGACTCCCTTCAGCTCGCACCCTGCTGGCCCGCTCAGCTGACCTCGTCCTCGGCCATGACAAGACCCTTACGAGCCGGTTTCGTAACGATACGCAAACCCCGCCCCTGCAGACGAGCGGCTGCGCGGCCGGTGGCGTGATCGCGCCACGCTCGCGGCAGAGGACCGGCTGGATTTCACCAGGCGGCCAGCCGCCGTCCGATGCCGGTGACGTCACACGCCGCGCGAGGCCAGCGCGGTGGGCGGGAATGCGCGGGGGGAGCGGGACGGCAGGGATGGGCGAGTGGTGTAGACTCCGGCCCGGGGATGACGTGGGCACTTCAGCAGGGTTTTTGTCGGGAGATGACGGGCACGAGTGACGCGGTCGTGAAGTAACCTGACTGGCGAGAGCCGCGTAAGAACTGGAGGAGATGGCACCACAAGAGGAAAGAGACGTGGGCAGGTGACGGACCGTGGTTGAATTCGCGACCTGGAAAGCCTGGGCAGGAAGTGACAGGGCCTTTCGCTGGCGGGACACAAAACCGAGCTGGCGTGACAGGAAATGACCGGCGAGGTTGGTGCCGACTTTGAGCCCGGAGTCAGGACAAAAACCGACGGCGTGGCGCGGGTCGGGGTGACCACGGTTCCGCCACGTGCCAGACCGCGCACCGGTCGTGGCCTCGGGCGAGTGCTGAGATCGCCCTGGCACGGTCGTCCAGGCCCAGCTCACGTGTCAGACAGCCGCGCGGACCCCGCCGATCGAACAAAGACGCGCCGGGCCCGGGCCGCGCCTGACAAACACAGACGACGAGACCGCTGACGACATGGCGGCGGCGGCGGCGGCGGCGGCCGGTCGGCGGACCGCTACACTGAGCCCGGACAAAGGCTGGTGGTCCCGCCGAGGGCCGACCCCGGGCCAGCCGACCCCGGCCGGCCGGCAACCTCCCGCCGACACACTCCTTCGTGCACTGCCGGGCCCGGACGAGCACGGGACTGCAGGGGTGAGAGGAACATTTCGGCGAGCATATAGGGCGCGTTCAAACAGGATTCAACAAGTCGGCACGGGAGGACGCAGGCAGCAGGAAGCAAAGAAGATGTGTGGAGCATGTGCCTGAGTTTGGACGGGGTAAAGGGCGATGGAACTCTCGCCTGGTGCCCAACAGGAAGGAAACAGGGGACCCGGACACTCGGCTAGTTCCTGTTACAGGCTGCCTCTTTGTTGCAGCTCAGAAGACTTTGAACCGCCATTCGCATGCCTTTTGTCAGGGTGCAATATCTTGTTCTCGGAAGTTCTTCGGCCTCAGGTTTAGTCACACCCGTGAGAAGATATCACACGTGTCAACCCGATGACGACGTCCGAATGACTGTGAGAGATGCTGGCCACAGCGGAGTGCCCTAGCTGGCAATGCAAGATGAATCACACTGATTTGGTGCTGCAGACAGTACTCGCCAGGTCATCATGTGCGGTATTCGCATGCTTTGTCTGCTGTGATTCACTGTCATTCGATATTTGGCGAGCACCGACATCCGATGATCGTTCGCAAGTGGCCGTTGACCTCCCTCTGAGTGCTGAGGCGATGGCCTTGGCACGATCGATATGGTACTAATGTGCCAACTCAGTCCGCGATGATGACGTGGACTCCATGATTTAATGCGTTTCTTATCGGAAGCGAACGTTGCACGCAGTGCACACTGATTGCAGTGTAAGGCACATTGTTGTATATGGTACTCGTGCTTAAAAGAGTATACAGAAAAGTATCGATTAAGCATCATTTGTGACGCTCAGTGTTATTACGACCCTGTGCCAATTCCATGACGTCTCGAGCAAACAGCGACAGCGCAAATACCTGGCAGCTGTGACCGCGAAGTGTTCCTGTGCCTGGCGGGGCGTCCACCACATCGCCGATCACGTGATACCGGCGTGACGTCACAGCGCGGCGACGCCGACAACGACGCCCATCACGCGAGAACGGTGTGAATTCCCACTGCATCAGCCGACCAGGCGCCACCGTCTGCCGGTGAAGGAAGACTGGCGGCGCCGGCGGGGTAAGCCCAGCCAGACTTCGGTCGTCATGCGGCAGCGGACGGTGACGTCACCACATCACCGCGCCGGACAGGGATGCCGTGCCCGCCGCGCCCGCGTGCTCCGTTGCCAGCTGCATGCACGCCGGGCGCGGCCGGGCCGCCGGCAAAAATCGCCGCGCCCGGTGGCCGGGCCACGCTGCAGCGAAGGTGAGCGAGTCGGCTGACCGGGCGGGGCCGCTCGTGACGCTTAGTCCGGCTCGGACCGGCCGGCGGCCGCTGACCAGCGCGCACGGGCCGTGAGTCGAGCGCTGCTTCGGCGCTGAGGATCGCCGGCAGCCCTCGCGCGGTTCAAGCCGGGACAGCTGTCGTCTGCCGTGCCCTGGTGGCGGCTCTGAGCAGCGGGTGGCTGGGCGTATCCCAGACTGAACGACACGCGTTTTCAGCGTGCTGAGGGTCGGCCCGGTCCATGACTGCCAAAAAAACATCCGGACCAGAATCGGGCGGCTCCTGACTGTCACAGATGGGTCCGGCAGCACCCCAGAAAGACTTGCACAAGCCGGGCCGGGCCGGGCCGGGGCGGCTCCCGTCTGGTGATCACGACTGGCGGCGGCTCGGAGCGGCGGCAGAAACCGTGCGCGACCCGGTCAGACTGAGGACGAGGCGGGATGTTTCCCGGTGTCCAGCTCGACGCAGAGTTTTCGGCACATGATGTGGCAACATCTGTGTCATTGTGAACGGCAAAGGCTATTCCGCAAAAGCTGAACGATAAACGATTTTCATTCGGTTTCATATGTGCGCTGTGGATCCATAAGAAAACCGTCTCATCGGGACCGGTCATATGGGTCCCACTTTCCAGCAATGCTCCATGATTCCGCGAGAGCGAAATTCCGAGGAAATTCGCCTTTCCGATTTTCTCCACAAAAGATCAAATTCGGAAGAAAAGCTTCGTTGCGCCAGCACACATCGATTAGTTTCCGCGTCGTATAATCTCAAATGCTTTTGGAATGTTCCTGATGTAAATAATACACGGCACATGCACGGCGTCACGCTGCAGGTGTACTGTGAAACTGTAAATGAATTTCTCGTACGCACCTTAGTCGTACCACCTAGTCGCCCTTCGAAAGAAAAGACATAAAGGTGGTTCTTACACAGCGACCCCGAAAATTACTTGCGGTCACTGTTCGTAACGTAACGTCGATAATGCAATGACACGCATGTTTAACGGTTCATTAGAGATATCAGAGTAATGGAAAGTGTCAAGTCATGACATGATTTCGTGACATGGGCCTTTCGTACGAGAAAGTTACGACACCACTTCCGTGACGACATTCGTGCACTACTCAAGGCCAGGTCTGGGCTTTGGCGGGCAAGAGCCTGACTTTATTCAACTGATAACGCCCACTCCAGCGCGGTTTGATATGTCTAGCTTTAAAGCACTTGCAATGTAATTCGGGCATTTGCAGCCGAGACATCATACAAGGCCAACTGGCCGGCACAGAGGATTTACTTCATGACACTACTCGCACTGCTTTCAAGGCCCCTGAAAACCGTCAGCGGTGAGAGGGATACATGTGCCGTAAGCTGCGACTCCACCGTGGCATTCATTGCGTTCCAAGCTGAGCGAAAACCAGCCACAACCAAGGCGGCTATCGTAGTTCTTCTTTTTCAACCTCTCGTGGCTGACGTGGTCATTTGAGCCAAAGCTCGCCTTCAAAACAGAAGAAGTAAAAGCTGGATTTGAGCGCCAAAGGAAACGTTCAAGGCATTTGTACATCATTTCCCCGTGTTTGAAAGAAGTTGGAGGACTAAGCCGTGTCTAATGCATGAGTTTACGCCTCAGGAAAGTGAGCGCAAAGGCCTGGAAGCCGTCATACCAGCAGGTAAACCATTATGATTGGTACTGCCTGTTAAATGACGCCCTGGGCCTGGATCAGAAGTTTGTTTTGTGAACAAAACTCAGCCGTTATTTTTTTCTCCATTCCAGCTCGCAAATGAACCCACAATGCGCTTAAATGCGTCCATGTATGAACAGACAAAGGGTTCTGAATGTACTCATCATGTGTGGGTTTTCCTTCTAAAGTGCATCGATTCGGCTCGAGGCCAAAATAGCCGTTACAAAATGGATCGTACGGTACACTTGCTAGATAGCTCTCATTATTCTGGCTGACGACCATTTCACTCGAAATAACTGTTGTAATGTATCCGCCACCCACGCCCAGCCTCGGTTTTACATCAACAGGATATGGAAAAGCACGATCAGTAACGGATCATCTGTTACACGCCTCTCCATTGATCAGGACCAAATGTGTCGTTCGCACTAAAAAGGGTGTGTTGATTTTACACATCACAGTATGCGGTACACGCATCAGTTTATATTTGTGCTACAGGAAACATAGAAGCTTTACTTCCACCTTCGTTCGCAGAAGCTACGCTTGGAATCGAGTGCGCTACTCTATGATCTATGCTGCTCGCCGTTCCAGGAAACACAGGTGAACGGCAAACAAAAACAAGTGAACGCAGTACGGGCCGAAAATCACCCCTCACGGCGCGCCGGAAACCCATGTGGCCACCTCCACCACACTTCCCCGGCGTCGTGCGAACAGCGGGAGGGCGTTATCACCCCTCCCCCGCCAGCTGTGGCTGGCCGGGGCCGGCCCGAGCTCAGACAGGATGCGTTTGTCGGCTTTTATGATAATCACCCTACACTGAGCCACCAACTACGACCACCGCAGCGGCGGAATGGCCCATACCGGAGCGGCGCTGTGGTGGTCCGAATAACCGCAACGCCGCGGAGGAGAACGTTCTGCCTGCAGGTCAAAACAAGGCGGGGATTTCTTGCGTAATGATCGATCGCGACTTAGCCCGGTTTCCGCGCCGTTGTCGTCATTATTTCGTGCACAGCTGCAGACGGGTCCAGTGCAGTGCGTGGGCCGGACCCGACACTCCCACCCCGTGGCGGCCACACGACGGCCGGCTGAGACCGGTTCCCAGCGGGCTGGTCCGGCGGAACACACGCCCTGTCGCGGCGGCGGCGGCCCTCTCTGTCGGACCCGGCCGCTCGGCTGCGGACGGTCTCCGCACACAGTCCGACCGGACCGGGCTCTGACACGGGGCCGTCCATGGCGCCTGCGCCCAGTCAGAACACCTGCGCTGCCCGCGGCGCCGCCGTCCGAACGGAAAACACGGCGCTTTGAGGTCGCGCGCGCTGGAGGGAGCGGTGCCGGCCTTTGTCCACCGGAGCGTCGTTTCAAGTCCGGGTAACGGGTCTGAAGACCGACTCACGGTAACAGGACCCAAACACGAAACGAAAATCGCCGCGGCTGCGGACGTCACAGCGAGGAAATTGATATCAAGCGGCGCTCATTAGTCCGTCTGCCGACTTCATAAGGGGTCATATAAATGGCCTGAAGTCGGAATACGTGGGTTGGGAACAACTTTTCTCCTGGGTGCGGTATACCAGTCTTTGTTGTCGGTTTGCTTCTAACGCCACCTGCTTGCCGGTCATCCTTCCGCGTCCCTTCAATCATCACTCTCCCTTCTCCCTGCCCGTGACATCACTGTTCGGCTCTCTTCGTCTGTGGGTCAGAGCTCGCTTTTTCCCAGCAGCACGGCTTCCCCGTCTATAGGTCAGACCTCGTTTTTCTCCCAGCAGCGGGACGCCTGGTCCGTGTTTGTGATGCCCGTCTGACCCGGTTGTTGGGTTCGCTGGCGTGGTGAGACGAACTCGGCGCAGCTGCAGCGGTGCGTCACTTCCCGCGGACTTCCGGGTGGCTCTAGCGGGGACCAGATCAGAGGTGCGGCTAGCCCGGAGCTGTGCAGAGCACCCCGGCCTCGGCAGCCGGGCAGTGTACCGTCCGAGGACTCTGTGTCAAGTTCAGCTGGAACGGAACCCAGCTGAACTTGACCGCGGACACTGTCAGCTGGGTTTTTTATGAAGCGGGCACATGTCAACTTTACGCCGCGTTAATTATTACCTAGTTGACATGGGCACGAGAAGTAAATTCGAATATGACAGGCTTTGACAAATGCCACCAAAATCCTTTCCGCCCAGGCCGGCTAGACCAATGCCACCAAAAATCTGAAGAGACAGTCCCAGCCAAGATTCGAATGATAATAGCATTTGGTGCACATATGGCGCTAGAGCTACAAAGTCTGAAGCAAGAAGCCGAATGCGCATATACGCGCGTAACGCATATTGCGCCAACTTATTTAGACCAGTCCTTCTTCTTCTCTCTACCACTTGCCCTTTTCGTAGAAGCAAGAGTGAACTCAGCACCCATATCTTTCCTCTCCTGCGTTCCTAACATGACTCACACCGCTCACACCGCTCAAACCTTGCATCGAGCCTTTCACACTTCCAAATGACCGACAGTAATTTTTTGCTGACAACAAAACCGGCAAAAACTTTCGTCCCACGAATGGATATTTAAGTGTGGCTATTACTGTTGTGGAATTAAATAAATGTATTACTGTTTTCATTACGAGAAAACACCACAGTATTCCCTTTATTAGTCAGCACTTTTTACTTAACACCGTCATTCCTTCCTAAATTTGATGGCTGATCGCATGATCTTTCTTCTGAAAGAATGATCATGCGATTCTGTTCTATTCCTAGTGAACTGAGAGAACGCATGCGATTACATGGCGCAGTCAACGCCGTCATCCTTCGCATCAGCGATACATTCGAAGTCACGGGGCCCATGTAAACTAGGTAAGTTGGCCGCGTCACTGTCATTAACCGGGCCCAGTGATCGTCAGAGGCTGGTCCAGGAGCTCGTCTGAAAGACGAGGTCCAGTCGCTCGTCTTTCAGATGAAGATTCAGCACTTACGCACTGCTGGCGTCGATGCCTTTCATCTCATCGGTACCCAGCCAGCGTTCTTCCTGCGCAGTACGCACGCTCTCTCTTCGGGCGGATCCTCGCCCGCGGCGACCGCGCAGCGCCCGGCAGCTGGCCCGCCGACCGCCTGGGCAACAATGGGCGATCCCCGCTTATAGGTCTTGTACGCAGAACCTCTGACGGTAGCCAGCCAGCTGACGGTCAAATCAGCGTGGCGCAGCGCGTCACGCTACCCCAGGCGTGCGGCGCAGCAGCTACGACCGCAGGCGACGGTTCTGCCGGCGGACGCGCACACTGCTGACGTTATCCAAATATGCGCAGCGCGAAAAAGGCGCTGACACCAGTCCTAGGGCCCTACGTCGTCAGACCCGCGTGCGCAGCACCGGTAATGTTGCGCCGTCATTTCCACGTAAGGACCTAGGGAGCCGAGCGCTGTCTGCGCAGCGTGCGCATCAGAGCTGCGACGCCCAGACGGTCGTGAAAATCACGTCCGCTGGCATCTGAAGCCTTCCGGCGTCTACCGCGGACATCCGCAGCCCGGGTCCGTCGATCGGCCGGCGCTCGAGGCGGCCGCGATGGGACTGTGGCGGCCGGTGAGCGGAACGGGAACGCGCCGTCAGCTATTCACCTGGGCCGTTGCGTAATCCGGGCACCTGTTCACTTTCAAACCCATCGGTTGATGGCATGACATTTGGTCGGTCTCCTCTGCTTTTGCGAAGTGCCAGCGTGGGGAAGGTTCGACCAGTTTGTGCTGCGGCTGTGAGCGGTGCCCGCAATGTTAAGGGAGAGCAATGTTCTTCGGCTAAAAACGAACCGGGGCGTGCAGCAGATGGCAAATGATCAATACTTGCGAGGTGTGGATCAGCACAAGAACGCCGTGAATTAACACACGATGGGACTTACCCAACCTAAAACTGCTGCCTCGTTTTCACAACAGATCAGGAGCTATCTCTTCCCGAATCGGCCACCGTCTGGGTTCAACGCACACTCAACGGCCAGCCGGCATGGTGCGTGACCGTTCACTCGAACCCGCGTGCCGCCGACCCACTTACCGGCAGTGCGTCCCTTCGCTCTCTCCCCGGCGACCCCGTTGGCTGGAGCAGCGCATCGGCACCTCCCTCCACCAGCGTCCAGCGGGCACTGCGAGCGCCTGCCCGCCGCGGCCCGGACCTGTTGCACGCCCGGAGAACTCAGCAGCGGACGCCGCTACTCTGGGCAGGATGGTACAGTCCTCACCCAGCCGTCCCGGGGGCAAAGCTAAACTCGGGAGGGCGCTGCGGTGGGGGGGGGGGGACGGCACGTAGTGGGACCTACTCCAGCGGGACGGTGCGGGCGTCTGATAAAAAAACGCTCCAGCGCCGTGCTTCATTCATCCTTGACGGTCCCCCAACCGGACAGACCGCGCGACGACGCAGCCCCTGCGTTGGCCAATCAGCGGGTCAGGTGTGTCGGTCGCGCCACCCCGCTGGCCAATGGCCGCTGCGCAAAAGTGCGAGCCTCCCATGGGCCGACCTTGGTCGAGGCTGGCGTCACCGCGCCACGGTGGGGATGGTCGATACGGCAGCCGCGGCCCTGAGATAAAGGGGGGAGGGGGATAAGCTGCCGCATTTCGGTCGGCTCGGGCCAAGTGTGGCCCCAGCCCGGGCACAGGGTACATCGCTCAGTCACGCAGACGTTCTCCGTGGTAGCAGTTCAACCACGCGACGTTTCAGGAAGTGTCAAACTCTGTGTTACGTAACATGCGCGATCACGTTCGGAAACAAAACGGACCACGTGGAGTATGCACCTATTTTCAACTGTTGTTTCAAACAGACAACCGAACCGCAGACCTGCTGTCAGAAATGTCTTTAATATATTACAAAAGGACAAAAAGATGTCAAATTGGCACATACACGGGCGTCGATTTCTGTAAATGATTGTGGGACCGAGCCAAGGACGCGCCAACTTAACTTCCCGCAAATGTGGGTTTCTTAACGGATTTTGCCCAGTTTATTTTAACCCACGGAAATTTACGGATTTTTTTGTTACTACTTATCAAACAAAAATTGTATTTATCCCCATGCATATAGATATGTATATAGACTGAAGATAGAAAGGCAGATAGATGCATCGCTTTAGACGTTATTCTTTACTTTTTGTCTATCCCTTGCCTGTTGCGGCCGTTCTTTTCGATATTGCTACTCATTTCCCTTTAAAACCGACAACAAATATTGAGGAGGCCCAAACCAGCATTTGGGGTACTCAAATCAGCACTGGGTGGGCCAGGGCCGTCTCAAAAATATACAGATCGACAGCCCTCGCCACACATTTTATGTAATCATGACCCTAGTTTCGCTTTCCGCACTTTACAGTCAGGCAATTCGTAGCCGTGCTTTTTACTAAATGTGTAATGCAGCAAAGACAACCGTTATTGTGGACGGTGCAATGTGCGGGATTCGGGAAATGCGGCGGCACAAAACAGTTTTGTTTGTCACGTGACGGGAACATGCGTTCCAGGAGGGACTGTGGTCCGGCCGATACGTCGTGCCATTACGCACCGCTCAGTCTCTCGGATTCCTGGTTTACTGGCTGGAGCCCTTCCACCATTTCGGATCATTTCGAAGTCACGGGATTAGAAAGAAAGATTCACGGACAACTGATATGCTCCGAGAAGACTGGCTTGATGGAGATGCAGACCAGACATATCGAGAATGAGCGGTGAGGATCCTCCTCAGGTCTCATTTTCAGTGTCCTCTTGGGTGTGTTCATGGGGATGCTATGTCAGCACTGCTTTGTCATTTTTTCTGTGCCATCATTACCCATTTCACCGTCCTTGGTCATTTACAGCCTTAAGCCGTTGACGCAGTGGACTTTCCTTCCAAAATACGCATCCGACTGGGCTCCATGTGACGGCCTCTGACGCTCCCCCCCCCGCCGTCCGCTCGCTGGGATCGCCCTTGTCGATTGTGACGCGTCGCCGCGGGAGGCCAAACCCCTCTCGCGCGGCCTTGGTCGGTGCGCGCTGACTCGTGTGCTCGTATACAACCCGTCTGGAGCGGCGTGGGTCGGTTGTCGCCGACGGCAGGGGCTTCCGGCTTGGCCGACGGGCCCGGCCGTGTTTATGGGTCGGGTGACGTCATCAGGTCGGCTCGCCGCCACTCGGCGGGGGGGGGGGGCGGCGCCGCGGAATTCGTCTGATGCGCAGTTTCTCGCCATGAGGGCTGGTCTGCTGTCCTCCACTCGAAACAGCCGATTGTGTAGATAGCATGTCTAAAAACCTAAAAAAACTCGGCACGGCAGTTTTGGCCTCAGTTTTCCTCAGGGTAGCACTTGTGGTGAAGCTTTTCTACGCATCAGTGGAGGATGTACGTGTCGCCACGAGAACGGGCTGGATGACATGGGCGCCACCGGTTGAGGATAAAATGGTTACGAGTACCTAAACCCACCACTCTTTAGAACAAAGCTTACGAAACATCTGTTTACCCCCCTTTGTATTTCTTGCCTGTAGAGTACGTTCACCTCGAGACTAAAAGGAATTTACTATCATGAACCTCAGAGGACGCTGATCGTATTTTTCTGGTATGGCCCGGCACGTTATTTGGATCGTTTGAAAACTCTACGTGGTGGCTGTGGTTCTCATCCTGTTGACGCCACAGCAACTAACTGAACAGGTACGCAGAAACGTTACTGGCGAATTTTACAGGGTTCCCTGGAGCAAAGGCAAAACATATACCATCAGGCACTTCCTTGCTATAAAAGTTCCCAGAAGACCGATATAGACAGTATTGCGTTACGTTACTGTGATGAGGGTATCCCATTGGCGGAAAAGTCCGACAGGGTGGACAGCCGCCCCAGGGGTGGACATGCCCAACCATAGGACGCAGCCCCTAAAGAAATGCATGGCTGAAAAAGCTTGTCGCTCTCAAGCACGTGCTTCAGAAAAATTAAACACCACTCAACAATATGTGTCCAAGATGCTGCGGCTTAAGGCATCCCTCATGTACCGCCGACGACAAAAAGCCTTCGGGGCCATCGAGACACAAAACCTAGAACAGAGGGCGAGAGGTCGATATCCTGCAGCCAACCGGAAATTCAGGCTAACAAAGCGTTCTACACGGAGGACAAAGAGAACACCAGCCAGTACATTCGGTATCTCAGGAAAGACAAGTACCCGAAGAAGGTCATGGTTTGGCAGCCATTTCTAAATCTGGAGTTAGCAAGTGCTTTATGGTCTACTGGACGGCCATAAACGGACTATATAAAGAAAAGAGCAAAGAGTGCAGAAAAGAGCTGCTTGGGCTGAAACGGCCTATTGAAAAATACAGCAGCTCTGATAATGTGATCTTCTGTCCCGGCCTGGCTTCGGCGCTCTATAAAAAAACTTGCTGGAGAAACTGAACAAGCTGAAAATATGCATCACTGAACGCGCAGACAAACCGCCAGCAGTCCCTCAGCTGAGGCCAGTCGGGCAGTTCCGGGCACTGCTAAAGGCTCAGGCATATGAAAGCACCTGGAAAGCCGAAAATGACCAACAGCTCCGCGCAAGGATCCTCCGCAAGAAGACGACATTCAAACCGGAGGTGTGCCAGAAATAAGGCCATGGCGTATGTAAAGTCCAATGTGCGCCGTGTGGCCGACCTTGGCCACCGCAAACTGCTGCGCCTATGAACACTGAAAAAGGGGGGAATGCTGATTCCGTCGACACGACTTTGATGCTCGCAACGGACAGCAACCACGTGTAACGTGCTTCGTGTCTCGAAATAAAGTCTTTGGAAGTTTGAGCGAATATATATATACATATGTATATGTATATATCTATATATATATATATATGTGTGTGTGTGTGTGTGTGTGTGCGTGTGTGTTTCTTTGTGTGCATTTGTTCCAAACGTGTCGATTTCTTTAATATTAGATTTGGTAGGTCGAGCCGAGGGTCCCTCAGTCTACCCTAGTTACCCTACTTAGTCCCTCAACCTCCCCCCAAATGTGGGCTTCTCTACGGATTTGGTCAACGTTATTTTGAGCAACGAAAACATAACTGTTTTATTGGTATTTATTATTTTTTCATATTCCTATGTTTATAGATGTATATATAGCTAGAAGATGGAAAGATGGATAGATGGATTACTTTACGCTTTGTTTTCTGTTTGCTGCTCATCATTAATCTATTGCGGCCGTTCTTTCCGTTATCATTGCTCATTTCCCTCCAAGCCGGCAGAAAATACTGAGGGGGCCTAGAGCAACATTGGAAGGGGGTAGGGCTATCACAAAAGAATATAAATCGACCCCCTGATTTATTCAATTATATTTTGCCATTTATTTACCAATTGTCTGGAAAATTTCATCAATATCTAAAGAAAAACCGAAAAGGACCAAGACCCAGACCCAGAAAAAGACTTAGGACACTACAGTGAATGCAAGCAACAACAGCAACAAAGAAAATTGCCGTGGTCGTATTGGCAAGCACTGCCGTGCAATGTCTTAATAATCCAAAATAGACGAATAGTCTGTGACATGCTGAAGTCTATATTCAAATTCCATTTAACCTTACTAGCGAATCACTGTCAATACGCGCCCGGCTGGGGGCCAATATGACCGCTCCTCGAGTTTTTCCGGAGTAGGTCTCAAACAGTACGGCGCAGCAGTACAAAATTTGGCGCAGCTGTACAAAATTCGACAGAGGATCTTTTGGTATTAAAAACAAATCGAAGTTTGTCAGGATCACAAAGTTAGAGTGGGTTTGAGTCAAGTCATGGATTCAAGCAATGATTATTTTTAGGGTAAACTTTAAACTGCTGCCACAAATATAGTTTTAAAGATAGACTTCCAAACTTTTCAAAGGTGCACAATCAACTAAAAAGTACAAAAGCGCTTTGGCTTACCTAAGATCAGGTCGCAAAGTCAGATCGAGGTCAAAGTTCAAGAAGTATTTCCAAATATAGAACTTCTTTTCTTAAAATCTCAACCAAAAATCCAGCATATGTAAAAGACCACTTTATCTTCTACGGTGCGTCAAGTTTCAGTTCGATATCATGTCAGGTCACGGAAATATGACCAAAAATGTACTCGCGCATACTTGTTTCTGTAGAGGTTAAACAATGAAATCCCACCAATTTGTTGTTCAACGCTTAATTCAAGGCTAAAATGACACGAAATAATGTCATGGATGACTTAACACACAATGTGATGGTTTTGGTCTGTTCTAAGTCGTCTCAGGTCATTGATCTCATGTGAAGTTTGTTGACCTTGGTTCACCTGTTTTTGTAACAACTTGCTTTCTAGTGTTTTTTTAAAGCTGATTTCGAACTCAGCGCCCAAAATTACCAAGGTATGGTACATGGTGGTGTAAACAGGTGTCAAAAGGAAATAGGTCAGATGGGTTTTGCTTTCGGTCTATCATTCCGTGCCCGAATACCACGAAGCCGAAGCCGGAAGATGCAATGAAGTTTTTACATGTTAGTGATAAATACTTAACCCTATTCCCGGCAGGGGGGGGGCGGAATCCGCCCCCCCTCGGGTTTTTTGCTTGCCAATTCCAGGCTTTTTAACGCAGCTTCACGAAACTTGGTCACTTTTCCTAGCTATTCCTTCTACGTGCCGTGACAAAATTTCAAAATTCTATTTTGCTCAGGGGCGGAGCCAGGCAACGTTTTTGGGAGGCACCTCAGGCTATTTTTGGCCATGTTGAGGGTAAAAGGAAAATGGCTGCCAAAAACAGAGTTTTTAAGATACAACTTAAAACTTTATATAAATGTATAGCTAAATAGTTGGGCAAGGTGCACACAAAATTTCGTTTATCTGAGGTCACTTTCCAAGGTCAGGTCAAGGTCAAAAGTCAAAATTTGTTTTTTTGCAATAATTTCGGCGCCGTTTTTTTAAATGCCAAATCCAGAATATATGTGACGTAAAAGAGTGTCCTCTACTTGTGTATCGAATTTCAGCTTGATATCAGGTCGGGTCACGGAGCTATGACCCAAAATGTCAGTGCGCGTACCCTATATCGCAATAGCCAAAAAATGAATTTTTTGGAATAGAGTGAATTCAAACGATTAAAAACGTTTAAAGATAATATTGAATGCACACGACATCATTCCAAGTGACCCCAAGGTCACTGGAGGTCATTTAAGGTCAAAGGTCACAAGTTGATCTGAAGAGCGTGTGACCATGACAGTTCCCCCTTTTTCATGTCCCTGGCACCGCCTATGCTAACATTATACAAACATTGTAATGCGATTTGTACTTCTTTAGCATAACATGACTAGCAGAAGCCAAAAAAGTGTTTTTGCCTCTTTTGTTCATTCAGTTGTTAAAAAACTAATCCTCCTATTTTTGAAACCCGGTGAACGCCCATGAATTTTCTCAAAATTTCAGATTTGCATACCCATGGTAAAAGCCCTGTCCATAATCTCTCGATTGATGCCAGTTTCATCGAAATCGGTCCATAAACAACGGAGTTATAACAAGTCCAAAAGTACCCCCCATTTTGACATTTTTGCCGCTTTGTATCCACACATTTCAAAATTTTGAAAATTCCTTTTTATAAAAATGTAGTTCACGTCACGGCAAATCGATTGCCGTTTGTTGCGATGAAATCGGACGAGCAGTTTTCGAGATCTCAGGGGGGGCCGAATCCGCCCCCCCCTGCCGGGAATCGGCCATACCGTCTAGCCCTCCGGGAATAGGGTTAAGTGGTTAAATTGTAATAAATGGCGGTAAGTCGGCTCTGTGGAACACATACTCGCGAATTTCGCTTCTTTAAGGTCACTTTAGGTCACTGACCTAGGTTGACCTCAGATGACCTTGGATGGCCTTGGTGGCAAAAATTTGGACCGTGAGGTATTTTTGGGTGACAAGTTCGAATGCAGCGCCAGAATGTACCTTGAGATACCGCAAAACAAGAGGTACAACTCTTTGTGAACTTATAGCCATAGGCTGAAGTTGTGCTGAAGCACTAATTTAAGCACAAGTACTGTCCTAAGCAGTTAAAATTATATACCATTTATTGCAATTTTGTGTAGTCAACAAAAATGATTGTGCATGTTGACGCTGTGACGAACAGTTTCGCGGCGCAACCGAAAGTATGACGAACCGTACCAAATTCGATCCTGTTTGACCTCATTTGACAATGAAGGCCACATTCTGGAAACATCAAACTTCTACACAAGAGGGTTCCTTTAGGGTTGCATCTACGCTAAAAATTTGGTGCATCTATGAATGAAGTTTTTACTTACTAATTGGTTTTTAAGATCTTATGGAGGGTCAAACTGACCCTCAACTCCACCCGAGCACGCCACATATGGCAGGCCATCCGTGCGATGTTAATGCAACAAGTTCACTTGGCCACACAGCACCGTTTGATTTTTGAATTATCGTAATCGGACAAGTACTTCCTGAAGTATGACGCGCTATTATTTGAGCCCATTTGATCTTGACCTTTGATGCCAAAGACATTAGTGTTATTCACTTTTTGGGTTGTGGAACTAAACATGGCAGATTGGTTTTCTCGATGGTTGTTGGCCTGTATGCCGTATAATGTGGTTTGTGGCTCTCAGAAGCGCCGGTGGAATTTGCATGAGTTTCGTCCGAGGGCCCTCGTAAGTGCCCCTTCAGTCTTCGGTGCATTTCGAGAGGTACCGAAAGCTCTGAAAGCACTGAAGACGGCCCATGGCGAAAACATCTGCAAACCCTTCCCGGCTCTTCACGATCCACACTGTACGCCATGCAGGCGAACAACCACCAAAAATATCTCCAACAATACTGTACACCTCCATCCAGCGGGTTCTCCAAAAACTCATCTTACGGCAGATTGGCTCCTAAATTACACCAGTCGCACAGGCAGAGCCTACCTGTGATATGCTACGCTAAAGCTAAAACACGCGGTTTAGCACATACTCGTATGTGACTTGTGTACGCTGCTCACTACTCTGGCACAATTATATTGGACTACCATGCAGGAAATGTGGTGTCGTAGGTAGAGTTATTGTTTGGAGTTCGTTTTTTTTTTAGTCGCCCCAACCGTTCGAGATACAGCTTGGTGGGGCGTTTTCCGCTGGACTTCGTCAACATGTGCGTGACCGGGGACCGCGCGGGTTAACACGCCTACCTCCGGGCGGTCTCGAAGGACATGCTGAATTTCTACGAGTATACATCGAAAACAAGATTGAATTGCGAGGGAATTTTCAGAGGACGTCCTAGCATACTTTCCCAGTTCCGCGCGGAATATTAACACCAGTCGGGTACTGCGTCTGTGAGAAATGCTTCATGAAAAATGGCAAATAACCCTCTAACCATCAGAAACGACGAAGACCCAGATGCCTTTTTGCAATTGCTAGTGAGCGGTTTTGTTCACAAGTCTGGAATTTATAGTAGCTTATGTTAAAACATTGCCAGATCACAACAGAAGTTCTGCGCACGTTCCATGTTCATCGGGGACATTACATGGACATAAAACCAAACGTCTGGATCGCGTTTCGTCGTGCAGCGAGCAGCGTAGGAGAAACATTGATTTCCCATTCCGAATGTGCATTCACGACGGGCCATGAACCATTTTTTTTCAAATTCATGACAGGCTCCTGTCGGTCGCTTCAGTCCCAAGCCGGTCAGCGCAGAATGGAGGGAATGAACTGTGCCCAGTCATTGCTGTTTCATCCCGGGCCAGCGTCCCTGGCGTCTTGGCGCGCTGGGAATTGCCTGGTTGGCCCGGTTTTCGGGTGTGCGTTGGCACTGGCGACTCGCAAATCTGCGACTGTGAGTTGTGGAATGCCAAGGCGGCTGGTTCTGGCTCGGAGGCCCCGTTACGTAATTCGCACTGTCACCGATGAGGTCACATTCCGACGCCAAGGCAGCGAAGACGCATCATGACAGGGCATGCGGCTTTGGTATTTCTTTTTTGGTGTGCACGCCTTTTAAAAGATTTTCACGATTTTGACGACTAGAGCTGGGAAAATGTCATCACCGTGGTCGTCTGAGTCAAATTATAAGCATCACGTGTGATGCCGTTTTAAAACCCCATTGTTCAAAAGATAGAGAAATTGACAAAATTTTGGCCAGAGTGATGGGATAGGAGCAAAAAACTGATGGCAGAAAAGTATTCCAGGACGTATCTCCTCTGCTACCACCACCTGAACATCTGTCAGACGTGAAGTTTCACGGTGCTCCCTGGGCTATCGTTTAAGGTAACAGTGAACAAAATGAAGCACTCTGGTGTTGCGATCGTTACTGCCGTTGGCTGAGTTTGATTCGTGTCGAATTAGCATTTTCCCTTGTCAAAACTAACTGCTAATGCCCGCGCAACTCCCACGACTGTTGAATTCATCATGGACTGACAAAAACGACACCTCCTCCCCTCCATGTGAGCCTGGCTGCGCTTCTGGCGCGGACCATCATCCCAGCCGTATCGGCAGGACGTCGATTTTTTTCGGCGCCACTCAAGGTCGCGGTGGGGTTTGGCGTCGGGACTCGGCGCTTGTGTGCCTCCCCCCGCTGACGGCTGTCGTGTCGGGCGCCATCGGAGCCAGCCGGCCGTGAGGCTGGGGATCGATACCCGGCCATGGCGGCGGCCGCGGCAGTGTACGTCAGAAACGTGACGTCGAGAAACGTCAGGATGCCGCGTTATTGGACAGCGTTAACACCTGACGCTGGCGACAGAATGACGCTAGCGACGGCAGACACGCTTCATCCGTTCCCTGATAGTGAACAGAAGCACAAGCCCAGCGTTATCCGGAAAGTTGTGAGGCAACGGCAGAGCTGGGGAAAGTCGGAATGTTTGGAACGCAAAACCCTAGTTAATTACGTTTAGGTGCATAACTTCTCACGTCAACTTACAATAGCTCATCCTCCATCACGGCAGCGTTTCACCGCGCGGCTTCGTGACACAGAACCAGACGTCCCTCAGCTGCTGCCGCCTGGACTGCGTGCAAAGCTTGGCAGAAGACCCTACCTGTTCCGGGCGACCTTGGCGAAGATCATCCCCAAGACGTCGTCGGACGTGCGCTTAATGACCAAAAATAGCATTGTTCCTCACGAGAGACATGCAAGGTGGGCTCAAAAATGGCTTCCTCGTCCCCAGTTTTTGTGTGGAAAAGTTCCGCTTTTCCTGATAACTAAACGTGTACCCCTTCTCAAATCCTGGATCTGTGCGTCGTGGTAGCCTTTTTAGAGTTCTCACTCCTGTGTCCGGAGGATTCAGACTATAAAGCAAGGAAGGAGAGGGCCAGGTCTCCATTCGTGTATCCTGACCTCCTCATGAATGCCTACATATTTCTCCTCGGATTTGCCATTGTTTCATTATGCTTGAAAAATCGCGTTTACATACACACGCCATTTTTTGCTCTGAAAATACACTTCCATGTACTGTTGGCTGTTAAATTCGGGGGAAGGGAGAGGGACGAAAAACATGTCGATCCCGGTTTTCCAACGCAAGGTGGGGACACAGTCCCGCTGAACCCTCCCTGGATCCGCCAGTGCTTCTTTCCACATACGATCCTGAAGGACGAAATGGCTGAGATATCAATGCCAACTGTCCATCGAGACCCTGGTTTTTATCTGAGCTGTTGTGGTTCCCAGGTGAAAATAAGGTCGCACGTCTGATTAAAGGTGAGCAAGTAAGAGCAGTTATAAACTGATACCGACAAAAGCGAGGCGGTCTATTTGGCGTGCGACGCATGACATTTTATCTACAGCGGGGCGCGGCCGGACTACATCACAATCTTTCAGCCGTTTGTTCTAGAGCACGGACATTCATCCATGTTTATTTTGTATCGTATAAGTCCGGCGATTTTTCTCCGTTTAAGACACAATGCAGCATTTTTCGCTTCTCTGCATATGACTGTCTCATTTCCATGTTGCGCCGTACCTACATCCAGGCTTATTCAGCTGCCAAGACATGTCGTAGAGACCTCGCCCGTGGCTAAACTAAACACGTGACCTGCCGGAGGCGGGCTCAGCCGAGTACAGAAACCGTCACTGAAATGTATGTCATCGATTCAAAGATGTTGTATCTTCGTCCATCGGGTCACCAGAAAGGTGTCCGGACAAAATGACAAAATGTAAAAATGGCGAATGCCTTTTTGGCATTGCCAGATGGCGAATGCTGAATGGCAACATGGAAAAAGGCGGCACGTTAAAATGGCGACTGGCCAAGTGGCGAACGGCAAAATGGCGACATGCAAAAATGGCGACGCTTGAAGATGGCGACACGTGAAAATGGCGACTGGCGAAACGGCGAACGGCGAAATGGTGACATGTTAACCCGCGCACGACCGTCGGTCCGTTTCGAACATCGGCGACTGGGGGGGGGGCAGTTGACCGCCCCCTCTAACTCACGAACGGTTGGTCGCACGATAAAAATAAGCATACCGTTGGAAAGCTTGTGACCAGTAGAGCTCGAAACTGGTCTCATTTTTAGTTTTAGATAATATGTAAGTAATTTACGCCCTATATATATGTTTTCTCATAGCCGACTGCATGAGACCGAGAAAAGGCCTGAATCTCAAGGACTGTGACTAAAAACGTTTAGGTAAAGGCACCAGCGCACAAGTAAAGGTCCGTGGATGCCGATACGCGTCTAATTTCCCAGATTTGTTCAATATATGCGCCGAAACGTTGAGTTAAAGACACGGCATTTCTCGCGGCAACTGCAAGGCGAGCGCTGCTGCCGTATGCGGTACCAAATTGACGGAGACTAATTTTAGCGTTCCTTTATTTCCGCGAAAAAGACGATCTATGTATATTTTATTGCTCTTAGAGGTTCTTGTGATGGTTTTTCATGTTTAAATGTTGGAAAAATTCATTAGTTACCAATCTACACAATTGGCGGAGTTTTATTCGCGACAGCCTGCTCATTTCCAAAATATGCTACCTTTTCAAAATTTCTGAGGTTCCTGGTATTATTTACGTCTGTGGAAGCTAGTTCTGCCATTTTCTACCCATTCTGAGTAATTTATCGTCGATTTTGACGGTGGTACATTTTGGCTCACGCAGTTATTTGTGACCTGACCTCAGGTCAATGGATGGCAGTCATTGATACTTTGCCCAATGACGGTAACTAGATGTCTGCTTCACTCCACACTAAAAATGTTGTGAAATATTCCGTCAGTTTCCGAAAAAACGGTGACATGTCTTAAAAATTGGCTTGACGTTAGGTCAATGACCCAGAAAATTCCGAAAAATCTGAGATAGCAGATTTGTTGCATCTATCACGTCCACTAATCCCTGAAAGTATCATAGAGATGTCTTGTTTTGCGAAAAAGTTAGAGGGCGCTAAACTTTTTTGGACATAGGTCTGTTTGACCTGACCTAGGTCAGGCACCTGACCTGACCTGAGGTCAAAATTTTGACACGAGATGTAAAATTAATGACGCAAAAGGTACACAAAATTTCATGACTCTGTGTTTGTTGGCTCTCTCGCAATCTCAGAAAAACCTCAGGGGGGGCAGTCAACGGCCCCCCAGTCCGGGACGGGTTAAAATGGCGACACATCAAAGTGGCGAATGGCCAAATGGCGAACGACCAAATGGCGACAAGCAAAACGACAGCATGCCAAAATGGCGAACGACAAAATGACGACACGTAAAAAAACGACATGCCAAGATGGCGGAGAAGATGAAGAATGGTTAAATGGAAAACGGCAAAATGATAACATGTGAAAAGGTGACATGCTAAAATCGTGAACAGGCAAATGCGAAAGACAAAATGGCGACATTTCTTGGTATAAATTGTACCCGAATGGCTTCCCTAGATGGGCTTGGGCTCAGATTAATGTCAAGCAGGCCTTGTTGTCTGTACCTTAAAACCATCGTCCAATGGTGCAACTCACTGACGGACGGTCTTCGTCGCAAAAAACCCGAGTGGGCTGTTAGTAGGTACTGACAATGCTTAAGGATCCACTGAAGCAGTAGCGACAGCCCGGACTGGATAGAGTACCCCAGCTCCGTGGTCCCCTGGCGTGTCGGGCAAGAGCGAGAGGGGTGAGGGCGGATGGACAATGCTGAGGGCTCTTCCATGCCTCGTTACGAATCTGTCACGTGACACAGGCCAACATCCGCGATGTTCTTTTGGGAGAGGGGGGTGGAAAGTGACGAGGGCTATCGATTACTGTTCGATTTTGTTCCTGACCGCATCGCTAGATGCTGAGATAACAGATGTAGGACGTTGTAAGCAACTTCAAACTAACCACCTCATGCCCTGCGGATAAGATCAATGAGCTGGGTTCCGTGGCACCAAGTTCGAGTCCCGGAGGAGGCTCATTGTCATACAGCGGCCAGCTGGCAGCTTAATAGAGGGCTGCCTTGGCAAAGGAAAGCCGTGTCCATTTACACATTTATCGACCGCTTCGTCGTATATATGTTCAGCATTTTCACATGCTGACTTTTTACACTGTGTCATTCAGCCGTTCGCCACTTAGCCGTTCGCCATTTTGGTACGCCACCTCTTTTACACGTCGCCATTTGACTATGCGCCATTTAGCCGTTCGCCATTATGGCATAACGCCTTTTTGACACGGTGCCATTTGGCCATGCGCCATTTAGCCGTTCGCCATTTTGGCATGTCGTCATCTTGACATGTTGCCATTTGGCCGTTCGTCATATTAGCATGTCGCCATTTTTAAATGTCGCCGTTTAGCGTTCGCCATCAAGCGTTCGCCAAAGAGGCATTCGCCATTTCTGCACTCGCTATTTTACCCTGGTACCCACCAGAAAGGCAGGCATCTCCTGGATCAGTGTGCTGCCAGGAGAGTCCAGGCACACTGGTGTCCCTCTCCGAATCGAACATAAAAAGTCGCATCACACGGAACTGTAGCGGCCAGTCGGGAATTCACTGCGGCCCTGGTACCCGCCCTGTGACAGCCAACCACGTGGCAGGGTCGGGCTGGTCACAGAGCGGTGGTTAGTGCCTGCGGCTGCAGGCGACGCTGCGTCGTGTGGCAGGTGGTCACACCGGTAGGTGCGTAGACTGTACCTCAGCAACAAAGGATTATTCTCCATCATGGCAGGAGGCCTCCGGAAACTTTTGGGAGGGATGGTGACTGTAAAGGATGTCGGGTCGTTTCATTCCTGTCACTGTCACGAATCTCACGCAAAATTCTCTTAAAAGTGGGATCTAGACATCCAGTCCTCAAGATTTCTATCCAGGCTAACCATCCTTTACCCAAATTTCACCGGGGTGCCAACATTTTATTTGCATGTTATCAGGGGATGGAATTTTCCCGACATTTATGGGGATGCAAACATCATTTTCAGGTTTTTTCTATGCAACAGCATAGAGGCAATGCTAATCTCTTCGTCAAGATGGTGATGTACGTGCATCCCTCTATTCCATCAAAGCTCCTCGAAAACGTGTTATTAATCGCCTACTCATTTTACCAACGATGGCAACTGCTTCTGGCTTTACATAACTTTTCCAGATACAGGTAAGGATAAAAAAATGGGTGTCTTCAAACGGGACGAGATGGTCAGATCTCGGATGTCGATTGTCTCATTATAGTAACGGTACCATTCGATACTTCCCTTGTTGTCTGATTTTGACCGGCGACCTACTCTGTTAAACCGGATCCAACCCGTTAAATTGGTTCTCCACACAAGATTTCACGGGCCTGGCGGGAAAAGGCAACCACTGATCGCAGTCTGGCCTGAATGCCGCACAGCCGACCACAGCTTTGCAGAGCCAACGCGACCTGTGGTTTAGCTGTTAATCACGTCTACAAACTAAAAATTTTGCTTCATAATTCACAGGTGCTGATGCATCGACTCCACGAAGCCGAACGCTCACGTCCATGAACATGAATATGAACCAGTCATAGAGAAATCTTTATGGCTCAATGTGATTTGGGTGCGCGGGAAAGGCTGCAACAGATAGCACCCTTCACTCTTCTGCCAAACGAGTGCACGTCCTGTTCTGTTATCGACTGGAAGTACCCCTTCACATTTTCCAGATGCGATAAATGTACGCCGGTCTGAGGCTTTGTCCGTTTTCTTGGACATGGTTTCTTGTTTATCGCGTGGCACCATGCAGAACGAAGTACTGAAAATGAAATTTGGTTTCGGAAAAAAATCGACATGATACCTTTCCCTTATGATTTGAAAACATTACACAAAGCGGAGGTTGAAGGGGGCACTTCCCTCATTCTTATTTGTTCCTTTAATTTCAATAAATTTTAATTAACTGTCGCAGAATGCATAACGCTGCCACTGCGACGTTCAGCTCTCATGGCGCATCTGCAGAGCACCTGCTAGGGTTTCATCCTTAGATCATCGAGATCTATAGGACTACGCCTTGCCGGCCGCCGCAACGGCCGAGAGCATAGCTCGTCACCGACACGTCTGAAACAATGCCTTGATATCTGAGATGCCTGCAAAGTGCCTCCGAAGCGAACAGCAAGCCGCAGAATGTCATCTCCGCTCCTTTCCTCCCCTATTCTCTGTTCGTTCGCACTCTGAACACCTGCCCTTGCGGGCCTGCTTCGTACCCTTCCCCCCTCCGAAAAAAAATTCACCGGGCCTGGCAGATCTCCGAGAGTCACCGTCCCTCTTACGCACGACCGTATTGTTCCACCCAAGTTTTTTTTTGTCACGACTTTACACGCACGCTCGGCTTTACGGCAAGCCTTGTATATTAGCGACATCTGTTAGAAGAGTTAAAAGCAAATTGGTATTTATATCATATAGGTGGCGTCTGGTGGAGTCACTGGCGGTGTCTCGATTGGATCAAGCCAGCTGCAAGACGAAATTATTTCACTATAAACCGCCCTTATGATTAAAGCTAAATACAATGAAATTTTACGTTCTTTTATATACTTAAGAATTATCATTATTCAAAAGTGCTCATATTGAATTCATTCCGCTTACATTGTTGAAGCTTTTTTCAAATCAGGCTTACTTTTCTCTAATACGTATTTGACTACCTCTTCCGTTTTGTTTTTGTTTACATTCCTCGATCCACTTCTGCTACGAACCTTGGTTTGCGCCAAGGTTTGTACCATGCTCGCGTAGTTCAAAGCAAGTGGCGCAACCCGCCGGTGTCGTTTTTCCCCGCATTTTCATGTAAAATTAAGGTGAAATAGCATTCATCGTTCGTGGGAAAGTTGAGCTCCATTCCCTGGTGAGTCGATTGCTTCGCGTCGTGTCGGACTGCGTGATATCTAGTGTTTTCAAAGCACCGGCCTGCTTTTCGTTTGTGATGTTTCCGGCCTTCATGCACGAACATATTATGGTATTATACACAAGACCAAGCAGATAACTGAAATAGTGCAACCATTGCTCATATTTCGCGATGCGGAATCCCCTTAAGGTTGTGCATTGGTAATGCTTAGCATGGTATTCTTTGCTTTCAAGGTAGCATCACTTTTGAATTGGGTATCATGTGCTATGGTTGCAGTGTAGCTGCCTCCTCTGTGCAGTCTGACTGTAGCCATGTCACATGCCTTCCTCTTCGAGCTGAATTTAATACAATTCTAAATGATATGCAGTGATAATGTGCATTTGTGCATGTCTGGCACTTAATTGCATGCAAAAGGCACACTTGGGAAGTGCCTTTTTATGGTTATGTGTATGTGTGTATATATATTCATACACCTGTTTTTCTGGGGATGCATATAATAGATATAACAGATGGATGTAAGTAAATGGACAGGTAAATAGGTAGCATCATGATTTTTTTACCCATTATTACACCACTTACAAAGTGTTCTGCCCCCAATTAAACAAGTATTGATGGGCATTTTTGTAAACTGATTATCTTTTGAGATGGCTGCAGTACATAAAAGTGGTCAGACTGAATTTCTAAGTAAGCTGCATCTGATGCATTGCTCCTTTTCCATGTTACACTCCTGTGATTTGCAACATCCCAGCAGTGTGAAATGCTTTTTCATACCCAATTCCATGGGGAAGTATTAGTTGTTTCTGTTGTTTTATTGTCTCAGATGGAATGTTTAAGTTCTGCTCAATATGTATTGAAGTGATAAATGGTGGTATTGGCTTGCTTAACCCTATTCCTGGAGGGCTAGATAGCATAGCCAATTCCCTAGAAGGGGGCTAAGATGTTGGGAACTACAGGTGTGATTTCATCTTAGCAAATGGCAATTGCTTTGCCATGATGATCTTGACAGGGATGGATACAAGGGAAAGGGGCAAAAGTCAAAATGAGAATATTTTTGGACTTGTTATAACACTGTTATGTTTGGACTGGTTTTGATGCAGTTGGTATGAATTGAAAAGTTATGAATGAGGCTTTTACCATTAACTTATGCCATATGAATTGACAGGGTTTGAAAAATGGGAGACCTGTTTTTTCAAAAAATGAATAAAGGTTTGAACATATTTTAGCTTTGTCTTGTGATATTATCCTGAAGAAGCACAAATTGCACCATATTGTTTGTACAATGGTGGTGCTAGGGACATGCAATATAGGGGAAATAAAAAAAATGGAACATGTTCATCAGGTCAGCTTATGGCCTTTGATGTAAATTGGTCTCCAGTGTCCTCATAGTGCTTGAAATGGCTTTGAGTGCATTTTATATCATTTCAAAACATTAACTAGTCATTTTAGTTGACTCTTTTTCTAAAATGCACTTAGATTTCATGTCATAGCTCCTTGACCCAACCTGTTATCAGCCTGAAACTCAGTATACAAGAAGAGGTCACTCTTCTAAATCATGTATTCTGCGTTTTGCATTTGGAAAATTTGTGCCAAAATTATTATTAACACAAGTCCAATTTTTGAACATTGGCCTTGACCTGGCCCTATGAACTGGCCAGAGATTAACAGCATTATGCTTGTGTGCTTGCCCAGCTATTTTCCTATACACCCATATAAAGTCTTTAGTTCTATCTTAAAAAAAGACATTTTGGTATCCATTTTTCTTTTACCTTCATTAGGGCCAAAAGTGACCTAAGATGCCTTTCAAAATGTAGCATGGCTCTTCCCCTGAGGAAAATAAAGGAAGGAAGTTTTTGGACAGTACATAAAAAAATAGGTAGGAAAGATGGCAAAGTTTCATGAAGCTGTGCCAAAAAAAAAACTGGGATTGGCAAGCAAAAAGTCCCAGGTGGCCAATTCTGCCCCACCCTTCCAGAAAATATTTGGGACAATACTCAAGAAGAATAGGTGGGGAAAAGTTGTCAGGTTTCAAGAAGCTGCACCAAAAAACCTGGGACTGGAAAGAAAAAATTCCAGGGAGGCCAATTCTGCCCATCTCCCTGCTGGGAGTAGGGTTAAAGCCAAGCTTGTTTTGCAGAATATAGGTTGATGCTGCTGCTGAAGTGTTTCCAAAAATGGAGCAATGTTTACATTCTCAGTTGCAAAACAAAATGGTGCTGGATAATATTCTTCCTGCATTTAAGTGACATATGCAGCACCCATTAGTATGACCACACATCATATGTTTGTTGTTAAGGTTATTGAGAAAAGGATTACATGATATATGGAGATATGGTGATAAGGTAAACCAGATAAAATATATATAAAAATATATTCCTATAAGGAATTGTGATATTTTGCTTATGTGTTATGCAGTTCTGTTTTCTTTGTAAAATTAAACTCAACTCAGACTTCCTTAGATTTAACATGAGTTATTACATGCATTATGATGACATGTATACTGCATTCCATGCTTATGTTGCTGGCAGATGATTTTATTCATATATGTACCCAGAGTATGACTGTTCTTATTATGCCTTTTTGTTATATAATGGTTGGAATGGAGCTTTATCTTTATTCAAAACAGGACCAGGTTTAGTTACATTGCAAGAAAGATAATGATGTTTGAGTGTAATGCATTAACTCATTAACTTGGTGCAGTTTTTTGTAATGAGACATGTTGAATGAAATGCAACCCATGGAAGGAAACCTTGGTGGATTTTTAAATTGGTATGCAGCTGATTTCATTATAATTGGTGCATCTTATTTGGTTCTGTGCCAGCAGTGTTTTGTAACATGTACTGAGAATATAGTGAGTCCTTTTGGCAACATCATGGTCTCATACAAGTTTAATAATACCTTTTTCAGTAAGTGAACATTAGGGTACCAACAGTGACCTTATGACCCCAATCACCGTCCTTGACCACTCATCCGCATTGTGTTGCTCCCACCTAGGTCCCCTTGGCATCTCACTATGTTCCCGGAGGAGCAGGAAGCGATTGAAGGCGCTGAGGTGCAGGAAGTCAGTGACGATGATGACTTCTTCTTGGACGTCGACGTGCTGCAGAACCATGGCATCAATGCTGCTGACATAAAAAAGCTCAAGAGCGCTGGCATCTGCACCCTGAAAGGAATCCAGATGGCCACGAAGAAAAAACTGTGTGCCATCAAGGGCCTGAGCGAGGCCAAGGTGGACAAGGTGAAGGAAGCGTGCTGTAAACTCCTCAGCGACGGCTTCGTCACGGCGCTGGAGTTCAGCGACAAGCGCAAATGCGTGTTCCGCATCTCGACCGGCAGTCAGGAGCTGGACAAGTTGATGGGCGGCGGCCTCGAGTCCATGTCCATCACGGAGGCATTCGGCGAGTTCCGCACCGGCAAGACGCAGCTGTCGCACACGCTCTGTGTCACCGCCCAGCTGCCCGGCGAGAACGGCTACAGCGGCGGCAAGATCATCTTCATCGACACCGAGAACACGTTCCGGCCGGACCGGCTGCGCCCGATCGCCGACCGCTTCAACCTCGACCAGAGCGCCATGCTGGACAACGTGTTGTACGCGCGAGCCTACACCAGCGAGCACCAGTATGAGCTGATGGACATGGTGGCCGCCAAGCTGCACGAGGAGGCCGGCGTGTTCAAGCTGCTGATCGTTGACAGCATCATGGCGCTGTTTCGCGTCGACTTCAGCGGTCGCGGCGAGCTGGCCGACCGGCAGCAGAAGCTGGCGCAAATGCTGTCACGCTTGCAGAAGATCTCCTGAAGAGTACAACGTGGCTGTGTTCCTCACCAACCAGATGACGGCCGACCCCGGCGCGGCCATGTCGTTCCAGGCCGACCCCAAGAAGCCAGTGGGCGGCCACATCCTGGCGCACGCCTCCACCACGCGACTCTCGCTGCGCAAGGGACGCGGCGAGGTGCGCATCGCCAAGATCTACGACAGCCCCGACCTGCCCGAGTCGGAGGCCACGTTCGCCATCACGCCGGGCGGCGTCGCCGACGCCAAGGAGTAAGCAGAAGTCGGTCTGGCTACCGTCGTAGTGGGATGGCTCATTCAGTCCCCGTGGCTCACGCTCGGGCCCGGCCGAGATGTAGCGTGGGTTGGCCGAGTCTCCGTCGCGGTGGACAGTCCGGTCAGACCTCCAGCCGGCTCTCGGGGCCGGTCGAGATGTAGCGTGGGTTGGCCGAGTCTCCGTCGCGGTGGACAGTCCGGTCAGACCTCTAGCCGGCTCTCGGGGCCGGCCGAGCTCGTCTCGAGGGACGCACGCTCTGCGACCCGCGAACAGCGTCCAGCGGTGTGTGATTAGTGGGTGGAACCATGCATGCCTGTGGGCGCTGTCGGCGTAATATGTCGTATGTGGAATAAGCCGAAACTTGGCATTTTGCCTGTCGTCTGCTGATGCCAGGTGTTTACTGTAGCGACTGATTCCCGTGATCCGTGAACTTTGTTGTGTTATGGCGGTGCGCAACTGGTTATCCAGCGTTGAAAGCCAATGCATTCGAAGTTACTATTCATCGTGCCAGTTTTATTTCGTTTGAGAAACGTAATTGTGTATTGTTCCTGCGGGATTCTGCATTTCGTCCTTATTGAGTTTATTGGAGTTTCTCCGTGTTTTGGTATCTCATAGAAGCCATACGTGTTTTGACAATAAGACAGTACGTGTTTTGCAGGGTGGCATAAAGCCGTTTATGTGTTATTCGCGTCATTTTAACGTGCTTATTCTATTACCCAGTCATATATGCCACATCCTGACTGTTCTCGCGACCGCGTACCGTGCATCATACGTATGATTTGTCCGTTCACTGTTGCTTTGTTCAGATATATAAACAGTTACGCGCTTTGCTTAGGATTTCTTACTGGATTGTGGGAAATGGGAATCCGGATCGCTGTCCTCGTTACCGGCAGAACATTTCTGAATAAATCGGGACAGCGAGATGGCATTGTCACTGCACGTCCAACACGTAGAATACCATGAATTTTATTGTCAATATGTCCAGTTGCAGATACCTGTAATTAAGGCTCTCAAAGCACCCAAACAACTACAAAGTTTTGCACCGTTTTGACCTCGTTTGGCATGTGAGTCATTTATTTTCCGAGATAACAGCAGCCTTTTCTCACGAAAACTATATCAAAGCAAACAAGGCGGTTATCCAACCTGAGTGAAAACGTCTACCGTTGTGTTTGTGTTGGTGCGAGCGCTATGCATGGCGTGTTAGTGTATGCCTTAATGCAAGAGACACCCCCAAAATGTTGCTGTCGCTACCATCTTGACTCGATACAGTGCTCTCCGTCTGCCTATTGGTTTGTGGGGCAGCGCTTTGGCTGTCATGTCGGGCTTGGCGAATCAAAATAATATCAATATACTTTTATAATTAGGAAGGACTACGTGGACGGCGAGCTCTCGCCAGTGTTTCAGTGCGAATTTTATCGGGCGATGGACAAGATTAGGAATCGACAGACGAATAACATTCGAGCCACGTCCCGTTAAGGTTCTCTCATTGTGCTCCCTGGACTGGTAGCTCCTAACCGCGTTACTGTTGCACCACACAGTCAGGTTTCAGAACCTCGGGCTTCAGGGTCGGCTTCAGCAGGCTGGGCTTCAGAGTCTGCTGGCCCTGTCAGCAGGCTGTCTGTTGCAGCCCTGTCCGGCGTCTGTTGCAGCAGACTGTCCGGCGTCTGTTGCAGCAGACTGTCCGGCGTCTGTTGCAGCCCTGTCCGGCGTCTGTTGCAGCCCTGTCCGGCGTCTGCTGCAGCCCTGTCCGGCGTCTGTTGCAGGGATGGACGGCCCGGGCGGCCGCCTCCCGTGACGCGCCGCCATGCGGAAGGTGCTCTCGCGCCTGACCAAGGCCGGCCGCTCGGCCAGCCAGTCGGCAGCGTCGGCGGACGGAGCGTCGTCGACGGGCTCCGACGGCGGCGGGGACGGCGCCCGAACCTCTGCCGGCGGCCCCGACACCGCCGCCCGGCCCGCCGCCTACGACGTGAGCATCCTCCGACCCGGTGAAACAGGAGCGAAGAGCTGCAGTGATTTGTAGGCGTGTGGTGTATTTGATGTATTGGTCTAATCAGAGGAACTGTACAATAATGCTACTCATGTGAAATATTGCATCCTGGATTCCGAATACCTGTTAGGTTGTTGGGTTATGTTATGCCTCCGGTGTAGGCGGTGTAACTAAAGGGCTGAATGTGTTTGAACAATTTTCGGTGATGTGCCCATAGTGTAACCGTTGTCCCTCTGATCTAAATGAAATCACAGAACAATCATTGTCGTTTATTGGGCACCAAATTTTTTTTTTGTACCAGGAAACTGGACTCATGTTGGTTGGCCGAACATCGTAGCCCATCGCAGATGAGGCTGATACAATCAACCAACATCATTGCCACTGACCTGCCCCGCCCGGTCACAGCTGGAGGGCCGGGAGAGGTCGCTGTCAGGTCTGCAGCGGGCCGTCTGGGATGGAGACGTTGCGCGGGTCCGGGCGCTCACGGCCAAGTCGTTGGCCGGCGTGCAGGCCAGGGACCGCGAGGGCCGCTCTCTGCTGCACCTGGCCGCCGCCAGAGGCCACCGCGAGATGGCCGAGCTGCTGCTCAGCCGACAGCTGCCGATCGACGCGCAGGACAAGCAGGGCTGCTCGCCGCTGCTCAAGGTGGGCACCGGCGAGTACGGAGGGTGAGCTGATCGGCGATTTTGTGATGTGCAATGCGGCTTTTCGTCATTTTGGTTATGAATTCGTCTTGGTGACTTCGTGAGTATGTCTTTCTCTGATGTGGATTGTGCTGGCAGTTTTCAGAACGATGTAAAACTGCATTTGCTTACACCACTGGTCAAGTTTGACAGGACCCGCAGTAATTGTGCCAAGTTTTGGTGCCTTTCACATATCGTTGTCACTGTTTCACCCCACAAAACGGCCTTTGTGCTGGGTCTTACCAGGATTTTGCGAAGATGCTGGGTCTTTGAAAGTTAGACCACCGTATGACATCTCGCAATGCACGACGTAGTCTTTTGCAATAGATCAGCTCCGAAAGCGTTATAGGCAAAACGTGACAGCTGGGTAACGTCACGGACGCGTGCCCGCCGCCGACAGGCCGTGGAGGCGGACAGCGTGGCCACCGTGCGCCTGCTGCTCGAACGCGGGGCCAACGCCAGCCAGGTGGCCAACAAACAGGCGAACGGTCTGCACGTGAGCGTGCGGCGCGGCTCCGGCCAGGTGCTGGATGTCCTGCTGCAGCACGGCGCCAACGTGGACCAGGTCAATGAGGTCAGTCGCGCCGGCCGCCGCCGGGCCGGGGCCGGTGGCGGGGGCGCTGGCTGGCTTTGCAGGAAGGAAAGCCCGGTGGGTACTTCTCGACAAGGTCACGCGCCGCGAGGTTGGTTTCACGGCGTATGTTAATTCCCAGATCGTGTCAAAAATATTGCTAACCCCGTAGACTTGTCTTTTAAATTGGACGATGTAGCCGGCTTTCTTTTCGCGGACGTGACCTTTGCCGTTTAGCGTCTGTTTCGTAATACATGAGCCTTCTATTTGTAATCTCGTAGCCCTGTTTTGTAACGCGGTATTGCGTCGGCAACACGGGCCCGCACTTCCGTCAGCTGTGTGTCCGTGACGCCGGCCCGTACGTCCGTCAGCCATGTGTCGGTGACATGGTACCGTGCCCGTCAGGACGGCCACACGCCGCTACACCTGGCCATCCTGCACGGCCACGTGGAGCAGGCGGCGGCCCTGCTGCGGCACGGCGCCGCGCTCGGCCCGGCCGACCCGGCCGGCCGGACGGCGCTCCACCTGGCCGCCAGCCGGGGCCACGCCGACCTCGTGTCGGAGCTGCTCGAGAACGGCGCAGACCCGGCCGCCACGGATAACGACGGTGGGTCAGGCGGGGCGGCAGGGACGGTGACGGCGGGTCGGTCGGAACTGCAGGGACGGTGACGGTGGGCCAGGAGAGACGGCAGGCATGGTGACGGTGTGTTTGGCTGGAGGGTAGGAGCAATGATGGGCCAGGTAGGATGGTGGGAGCAGTGATGGTGGGTCAAGCGGATCACAGGGACAGGTCAGGTCAGTCAGTCAGTCAGGACGGCAGGGGCAGTGACGGTGGGTCGGAAGGAATGGCAGGGGCAGTGGCGGTTGGTCAGGCAGAACGACAGGGGCGGCGGTGATGGGCCAGCTTAGAAGGCATGGATGGTGACTGTGGGCCGGCGTACGCCACATGTCACGGAAGGGCTCTGGGCGTACTGCTGGGATGGAACTCTGAAGACAGTGGTTGCAGATCGTGCGGGAAGCTAGAGATAGTGGCCGTGGAACAGGCGTGACACACTCGACACTGATGGTGTTTCGGTCGTGATTGCGGTGATGGTGACCCAGCGAGCTGACGTCGTCCGCCGCCGACCAGGCCGCACGGCGGGAGAGCTGGCCGCCAGCGAGGGCTTCCCCAGCGTGCAGAGCCTGATCCGGCGGCTGAGTCGGCGACACCGCAGCCTCAGCCAGATGTTCAGCGTGGACGAGTTTCCACAGGAGCAGCCCACCTCGCCCGACACCGGGACGCAGGTGGGTGGCGACTTAAACGGGTGCGTTGGTCATGGTTTAGCGTGCTGGTCAGTACCATGTTTTTACGACGGAACTTTGCCACGTTGCCACGAACGCTTTCTTCTCGAAGTCTTATCAGTTTAGTCGAAAGGATCGTATGCCTGCTTGACCGGAAAACCAGAGCATTCGCTACAAAGCACCGTGAGCAGCAGCCATATCCTAGACTTGATGTGGTGCGTGCAGCGTTAATGCCTAGTGTTGTATCCTGGCACCGTCGTCCGTTTGCCGCAGGCTGTGCGGCGTCGGGGCTCGGTCTCCTCTGCCGGGGTGCCGACTCCCCGACCGCGCACCCCGACACCGGCACCCCGCACCCCGACCCCGGCGCCCCGCACCCCGACACCGGCACCCCGCTCCACGACTCCGGCAGCCGGCGGCGACTCGGACTCGTGGAGTGACGACGAGGAGCTCAACTTCGCGCCGCCGCCGCGCAAGGTCAGTCGGACTCAGACGCGGTCTCGTCGGTTTAACGCCGTGCACTGGAGGACGGTCCGAGTCCGGAATGACATGTCGACTTGACGAGCTTCCTCAAAGATAACCGTTCTGTTTCGGATCCCTGCGTTCATGTGATTCAGGCACTCTCCACCGCTCTGTACACCCTACAGAGTTCAGACTGTCCGGCTGTTCATGTTTATTAACACTATGACGACCAGTTACAAGCCAGTAAAAACAATGATACATACATAAGGTTAAATACATAATCATTACACGATTCAGTCAAAAAAACTGAACTCGATTCAGCTAAAACTGATCCGTTTGTCTGTGTGGCAGGCTTCTGTTCCTCTGCCGGCCTGTTTCCTGGACGAACCGCCGCCGAAGCCGTCCGCCCGTTGGCTGGATGCCGCCGGCGACGCGTCCCGCTCCCACGACGGCGGTGGCGTCAGCGACGTCAGGCGGCTCTCTCCGGAGAGCGGCGGCTCGGCGGCGACGGCGGCGCGCGGCGGCAGACGCGGCGCAGGAGGCGGCGCCGCTGACGGGGCCGCGCCGCGGCGGGAGCGGTCTGAGAGCTGGGACGCGGGGAGTCCGATCCGCCGACGGGGCGGTTCTGTCAGCTGGAGCGGCTCCGAGCCGGGATCAGAGGAGGCAGCCGCGGTCTTGAGTCCCTCGCGGACCGAGCCCGACCGACAGAAATCTGGAAACCTGGCCAGTGGTCGGGAGGAGGTCGGCGCGGCGGAGGCCGGTAACAGCTGGAGTGAAGACGACGACCGTCCCGGTCCACGGACTGAGAAATCACGCGCCAGTAGACGGGCTGAAAAAGACACCAGCTGGGGCGATGTTAGTCCCATTCCTTATCGGTCGCCGCCTGACGGAGCGGTGAACAGGGAACAAGTGGCGGATGGCTCCGGCGGTGGCGACGCCGTGCTGAGATCCGATGCCGAACCTGCCGAAACTGATGCTGCCGAGGCTGAGGATAGCTGGGGGGATTTGAGTCCGGCTCTTCCTAGGTCTTCTGCAGACTCGGTTCATGCACAGCAGACGAGTAAGGGGAAATCCGCAGCGGCATCTACGAATCCAGAGCCTTCTGAAGACGAGGATAGCTGGGGAGACGATGATAGTCCCATTTTGCCCAGATCATCTGCTGAGCCCGCTGATCCAAAACACGTCTCGAAGGAGACCAGCTGGGGAGATGTGAGCCCCATTTTGCGTCGATCCACGTCGAATCATAGTGGTACAAAGCAGACGCCGACGACCAAAAGTTCGCCGGGATCCACCGTGAAGGCCACAGAAATGGAAAAATCCGAAGAAGACGACAGCTGGGGAGATGGCAGTCCCGTTTTGCCGCGATCCTCTGAAGACACGAATAGGGTAAAGAATACGAATAGGGAGCCTTTCGCAATCCCGAAACAAGATACTACTGAGGAGGATAGCTGGGGAGACGACACCAGCACGCTATTGCCGAATCCATCTGTAGAGCCTGTTGATGTAAAACAGGCGAGCGGAAGAACCAATCGACGAGATGCCCGCCACGTTTCACCCAAGTCACACTCCGCTACTGATCTGGTGGAACACCCAGCCGAAGAGGACAGCTGGGGAGACACGAGTCCCGTGTTACGCCGGTCACGCGCTGATTCTGGCCCGTCCAAACCATTAGCCGAAGACCAGCCGGCGGCTACGTCCTCGGCCGCTGCCCAAGCTTCCGTAGACGAAGGCAGCTGGGAAAGTGAGGTGGACTCCGCGCTGCCGAAGTCCTCCGCCGAGCCTGCTCCGGTGAAGCGGGCAGTGGAGGAGGACAGCTGGGGGGACGTCAGTCCCGTCCTCCCCCGGTCCGCGGCCGACCCGGCTCCGGCGAAGCAGACGGATGCAGAGGACAGCTGGGGGTACCAAGGCTCTTTACCGGCCGCGCCCGCTGCGGCGAAGCAGGGTCAGGCTGGAGTCGCCGAGGGCGGCCCAGGCACGGCCGCGCGCCGGTCTGACGCGAAATCAGGTGATCGGCCCGCACCGAAGCCGCTGACGCCACGCAGTCTGTCTGCTGCGGACGGAACAAACTCCGGATCCCTCGAGTTTTCGGAGAACGATTGTCTTCTGGATGACCTGGACTCGCAGCAGGACCAGTGCAGGCCTCAGAGCAGCTCCGGACAAAAGGCGAAGGCCAGCCAGCTTATCACAAGTCCTCCCGCTGGTGTTGCTTTCGGCACCACGAGTAACGGCATGTCCAACAGACCATCCAGATCCGCTGATCCGACAGCAAATGTGTCCAGTCATGGACTGTTAGCCGCTGAGGACAGCTGGAGTGATGATTCTGCCGCCGTGCCTGCCCAGTCTTCGATCTTGAACGTGGGCGGCCAGTCGCACAGTGGTAACGATGCGGTAAAAGAAAACACGGAAAAACTGGACGAGGCTGTGGTTGAGGAGCTAAAAGATGAAGACGAAGACAGCTGGAGCGATTCCGCACGTAGCACAAGCAACAACGGCACGTGCAAACCGAACGTCGACAAGGTTTTTATGTCTGTCGGGAAGATGAAAAAGAGCGGCAAAAGCGACGAGACTTGCTCTTCAGGCACGGCGGCTATGCAGGTTGTGACCTCTCCTCGGGACAACAGAGGGAACGGTACGCCCCCCAGGAACGGCGCGATAGCCCCGGCCTTTCCCGCTGCCTCTGGCGCCTCAGGAATCGCCGAAATCGCGGTGACTAACCGTTCCACGGAAGGTCCTGTATCGATTGACAGTTGGGGTGACAGCGAGCACTCTGCAGAAGTCCCACGACCTCCGGACGAAAAGTCATCAGCAGCGGTGCAGCCTTTGTCCATAGAGTCTGCCGACACGCCCGAAGCGGCTTCCGTGGCGTCGGTGGAGGCAGTGCAGTCACAGGCGGTGACCCGTGTGGAGACTCCCGCGTCTCTGCCGGAAAGGTCGCCGGCAGTGACCGCCCCGCAGCCGGTGGAGCTGGTCTCCGTGGCCGAGCCGCTGCCGGTGCTGGCGAGCTCGCCGCCGCCGCCGCGCCGCCGCCGCATCAACAGCTGGTGCGAGGAGGACAATGTGTCGTCGGAGCCGCCGACAACGGCTCGGAGCGACCGCTCCACGTCGGCCAAGGAGGGCGCCATTGAAGAGGAGGGCGAGCCGGCCGACAGCGGCAGTTGGGACGAGAGCTCGTCGGCCGCCGACGGCGGCGCCGCGTCGGTCCGGTCCGGCGGGCCGGCGGCCGGCGGCGGCGGCTCCTCGCCCCCTGTCAGTTCTCGGCCGGCCGGCGAGGACAGCTGGGAGGACTCGTCCTCGGCCGGGGACGTGGACGGCCTGTCTCCGGAGGTGGCGGCTGGGGAGGCGGGGAAGCAGGGCCAGGAGGAGGGGGAGGAGGTCAGCCCCGTCCGGCCGGCCAGGAGGAAGAGCGTCATCATCCAGTCGCCGGCTCACTCCAGGGAGACGTCTGCCCCGGAAAGTGGCCAGGTGCCGAAGAGCCAGACCCAGGTCAGTGAGGCGCAGGTCAGATCGACCGGGGATGCGACGGCAATGAAGGTGTCAGTGAATCAAACAGGGCTGAGGATTTTGATTGGTTTCGAAGGTTCTTACCGTTTCTATAAGTCGCTTTTTTATCTGATCCAAGTGAGTCATGGTGAATTATCACAGTTTCAAAAAGAAAAGTAAAAAGGAACTTCATTGGTATGCGTGTGTCATCAGCCTTATGTTATCAGTGTGTTATGCTGTATTTTTGTTTAGCCTTGATGTTTAGCCTATCATCGCCAGCCTCCGTTCCCGTTTCGGCAGTGTTCGACCAGCCTCGCGGGGACGCTGGGTCGGGAGGGCACGCTGCAGGGGTGCGAGGAGCTGTGGGCCCAGAACGCCACCGTGCAGCCGCCAACGTCGGCCCGCCGCCGGCTGAGCCAGCTTGGCAAGCGGCGCGTCTCTGTCGACCTGCCGCTGTGGGACGGCGAGCCGAGCTGGGCCAGCCCGCCGGCCGGCGGCCGCCGGCGCGCCTCCTCCGTCTCGGCCGTCTCGCCTCGCCGGCGCTCCGAGCTGGCGGAGCGCACGGGCCGCACGCTGCAAACGCTCAAGAAGGCCGTGCTGGCACCGCTGAGGACGATGCGGCGCCGCTCGGCGTCGCGCGGCTCGCTCGAGCTGCCCGAGCGGCGGCGCCATTCGGTCTCGGTCTCGATCGAGTCGTTTCTGAGCGAGCGCGCCGCGGCCGAGTTCGCCCGCAGCGAGGAGCTTACCGCCGACGACGAGCTTGAGGACATGTACCAGCCGGGCGCGTTGTCGCCGACGTCCACGGTCGGCTCCGCGTCGACGTCGAGAGCGACGCCGGAGCCGGCCGCGCCGGACCGGCCGCCGCGGCGCCGCACCGGTTCTGCCGACCCGCCGCAGCCGCCGGCGGCCGCCGCCGAGCGGCGCCACCTGCGCCTGAGCAGCTGCTCGCTGGCCGGGATTGCGGAGGCGGAGGGCGCGGAGGAGGAGGAGGCGCCGCCGGAGCGCCGCCGGCGTGCACGCAGTCCGCTGCGCCGCCAGCTGTCGACCGACGCCGAGCGGCGGGGCCCGCGGCCGCCCGGCCGGCGCCGCTCGCTGGACGTCAGGGCCCTGAAGCTGACCCGCGGCCGCCGACAGGAGGCGCTGTCCAGGCCCAGCGACGATGAGGCCGACTCAGACAGGTCAGTCGCCGCTGGAGGGGCGGCGGAGCCCCGAGATATGGGGTTCCGATCGTTCGACCCTGGCCTCAGACGGACAGTAGCTTACCTTTGATGGTAAGCCGCGAGGGTCTCATTGGGAAATCCTCGTGAGGTGGTACCATTGGCCGGCAAAGGATGTAGCTTTTGTGGAAGAGGCTTTCATTGTACCGCAGTCGAGGATGGATAAGGAAGTCTTTTAGCAGCAGTGAACCGCATGGTCAACCATAACGAAATTTCATTGCGGTCACTGTTAATTGGATATTACTGACTTATGGGCATGTAATTTATCAGTGATCTTCAGCATTGCCAAGGAATTGTTTTCATTACTGAAGATCGTTAAAAGAAGTAGCTCCGACTGAAAATGAAGTGGCTTCAATCGTAATGAGGTTTAACGCAGTTTGGTTTGGTCTTGGAAGATGGTAATCGAAAACGCATTTTAGATTTCAGGAATTCCCGAATAGTTCAAAAAGCTGGAACATTTTGCAGCCAAGTCCCGTAAATCCGAATATGAAACCCTGTGCTTATCCCATGTCACGTTTTACGTTTGTTCTCGTATGGCACTCGTATTGCATCGTGCTTAGATCGATTCGGCGTCTTATTGGGATCCATGGAAGAGTATGTCAGCCTGCAGGTGCGTTATACAAATTTATGGGACAAACTGTTCGTCGCGGAAATTTGTGTGGTTTCTCAAAAGCAGTGGATAAGTCCCACATTTCCCTGCACTGCTCTTTGTTTCGATTTATTGTCACGTTTATCCTCTACGCTGCAAATTTATTGTGACGCATCCACAGTGACCGACAGGACACGGTTGGACAAGACGGGTGTAAACCACCACTACCCGCAAATATTGGGGATTCCATAGCTTGGACCATCTGTTTTGCTCAATCATTGATGATCTGTCCACATCTGTGGACGACGATCCTTTTCAATGGTACTCCCTGAGACGTTCCCAGTGCCTCAATCTGGAAGCAAAGAAAAGCAAACGTAGTAACGGATAAATACAGATGTTTTGGTCCCTACGTAACTACATTGAGTTGGCTGATGACATCTTCTCGCGCTTAGTTTGCAAAGTGAATAAAAATAGCCAAGGGTACCAAATACAGAGTTGCACAAGTCCTTTGACTGTAGACGGTCTTGTAAGCATGGTCACCTGTGCCAAGGACCTGGCTGTTACTCTGCGTTCGTTCGACTTTGCATCAGCTGGCTGGTGCTCGGCACGTGCCAACTCCAGCTCATTGGTCACCACTGACCTTCCTGAGGACCTGCAGGCCGTCGGTGACGAGTCCGAACGCCACGTTCTTGCCGTCGAGCCAGGTGATCTTGGCGGCGCAGATGAAGAACTGCGTGCCGTTTGTGTTCGGACCGTTGTTCACCATCGACACCACCCCTGACAACAGGCATCTAATCAGGTGCAGTTCGATGTGATCGTGGGGAAACAGATTGTTTTAATGACCACCATGGAGATGTTAGTTGGCCTCATGAGGGTCAGGATGTCACGCACGTACAAAGCGCGCCGCACCTGGCTCACTGTGGTTCATCTCGAAGCTCTCGTCCTCGAACAGCCGGTCGTAAATGGAGAGCGGCGCCTGCTTGTTGCGTCCGCCGAACGTGACATCACCGCCTTGACAGACGAAGCGCGGGATCACCCGGTGGAACAGCGTGCCCTGCGCGCGGCAGAGTGACGCGTTACACTACGCGGGCCGGCGGGGGGCCAGACGGACGGACGTTGGTGTTGCTGAATCTGGCGATAGCTGTCGAAGCTCGCGTCCATTGAGGCAGCAGCTGGTGACAGGCCCCGCTTGTTCACCGTTCACGAACGCTGCCAGCACACTTTCAATGCTATCATACCCCGCCGACAGTCTTGTGACTTATTTGACACGCGAGCGGCGTTACGTCACACTCATGGACGACGATGTGGCTGGGACATCGACGTGAACCGGCCGGCCGCGGCGGCCTCACCTTGTACCCGAAGCCGTACTCGCCGGTGCAGAGGGAGCGGAAGTTTTCCACGGTGCGCGGCGCCAGGTCGGCGCGCAGCAGGATCGTCAGACGGCCCAGCGGCCGGCCGTCCGCCTCAATGTCCATGTACGCGCTGGGGGAAAACAGCAGCGGTGAAGCTATCCAAGATGGGACTGTGTGGTGGGACGCTCTGTGGCCATTGATGGCTCCGAGGAGCCAGGGAGGAAGTCCCGTCAGTGGCATGGAGTTCGAAGGGATGTCTGAATTGTGAATCTGAGCGGGGCCCCTGAAACGTTTTGGTGTGAGGTGCCAGAAGAAGCTACAGACATTGACAGATTAGTCGTCAGACCCAGAGCGAAGGTGAATTCATGGCATTAGCACCCTTTATGACTGTAAAACTACCCTTGCAATCTGGGCGTCACGAGAAAACTCACCGCCCAACCATGACCCCTTCACTTTAGTTGACAATCGAACTGTGAAATCTGCAAAATCTCATCAGGTGTTCCATTATGAACAACTTCAATCACATGCCGTCAGCGTCTGGCTTACACCAAGCACGCGTCGCCGCCACTCACAACGGGTTTGAGGAGAGCGGCGAGGGCGTGCGGACGATGTTGCAACTGCGGCAGGCGGCGCCGCGCATGGCGCGCTGGTACAGCTCGCCGGGTGCCTGCCGCCAGGCAGGCCGCACCGCGCGCACCTGGTTCTCGGCCTGCTCCGTGTAACGACGGCGCGGCGCCGCCAGCGCGTCGATGCGCGTCAGCAGCTGGCGGTGGCGGCGGCCACTGCGCGCCGCGCCGGCCGCCGGCTGCGTCGGGCTGGCCGGCGGAGACGAGTCGGGGCTCTCGTCAATCACGGCCGTCACCCGGTGGATGACGCGGCGCACGCGCTCGGTCCGGTTCAGCGGCGGCTGGTCGCTGGCGCACATGACGCAGTTATCTTGTGCCGGCGGCTTGGGCAGCGAGCTGCCGCCCGGCGTCGTGATGATGTTGGCCGCGTTGCCGCGCGACAGCGCGCCGGGCGGCTCCTTCACCCTGGGCTTGAGCCGCGCCAGCCGGCGGCGCGGCGGGTCGGGCGGCGGCGGTGGCGTCGGCCGCTGCCGACCCTTGCCGCGGCTGCCAGGCCGCTGTGGCGGCAGCACCACCGGCGTCGAGATGGTCACCTTGCGGCTGTCCTGCGTGGAGCGCGGGCTGCGCTGGCCGCGCGGCGTGCCGCTCGCCGCCTTGCGCGCCGACTGCCGGCCCTGCTGCGCGCTGCGCTGGCGCGGCGTCGACGCCTTGGAGGCGGACAGGTTTCGCGGTGGTGATGGCTGGTTGCGCGGCGGCGACGGGTTGCGCCGCGGCTGGTTGCGGGCCGGTGAGGCCGGGGAGGCCGGCTGGTTGCGCGCTGGGGAGGCGTTACGCCGCGCGGCGTCGTTCATCACCCTAACGGCCGGCGAGGGCGAGCGGCCCCGGTTTCGGGTCGGCAGCACCTTTGTCTCGCTCTGGGTCGGAGCGGGCCTGGGAGGGGCTGGCTGCGGCTGCCGCAGGACGCCGCGGACCAGGGTCGGGTCCGAACTGGGCATCGGTCCTCTCTGCAGCGAGGTCAGGCGAACCACCCGCTGGTTCATCGGTCGGGCTTCGTTTCTCTGTATGGCGTGTTCGCTCTTGGAGCGGCCGTAGGCGCCTTTGCTGGGGTCTGTTCCGTCCTTATTCCTTATGTTCTGCGATATTGACTTGCGAATTGCGTTATTGGCGACTGTCTCGCTTCGAGAGTACTGAACGGTTTGTGTGCTTCTTTCTGCTAGCTCCACGAAGTCGTTCGGTTGGTTTTTGAGCTTCTTCTTGAGGAAAACTTTTATGACTTGAATGTTGTCCGAAAAAGCTCTTTTTTCTTTCGGATCTATGGGTTTTTGAACCTTTTTCTTCCTCTCAGTCGTTTCTACTTCGGTATCAGAATGATTTTCCCTCGAAGTATCCGTCCGTGGACTTTTCGTTCGTTGTTTCTTCGGCTTGTCTTCTCTATTTACCTCACCTTCACCTTTTGTTGACTGATTGGCTTCAGTCGCTTTGCCGAGTTTTAAGGAGGATTTTTTGTCTGAATCTGTTTTCACCTGACATTGTTTGGGTTCAGGGTCTTTTTCAGACTTCTTTGGTGCCCTTTTCAATACTGCTAAGGCTTCTGACGACAAATGGTCATCTGGATTAACTGCAAGCATTCTTTGTTGCACAACTTCCTGTCCTGGCTTTTCTGCTGCTTGGGTACTGGAATCCGTTGCCTTGCAGACGGAATCCTGCTTTTCACCCACCAGCTGTTTGCCTGGAAAATCCGACCTCTTTTTGCGTCGGACTTTCTTTTGATCTGATTGCTGTTTGTGAGTGCTGGACTCGGATTCCGTTTGACAACCTTTATTCGCTTCTGCTGGATCGGCCTGCTCTGAGACGGAGGCTTGCTGGTGCCCTTGAGAGTTCGGCACAGTTTTCTGTTGCACTGGAGCCGGGTATTTGTTGATCACAATGGGTATTTTCTCATTGTTGATCGTAATGTACGGCATGATGCGCCGCGGCGACGCGTTTTTCGCCTCCCTGGCGGTGATCCAGAAGTCGCCGGCGGCCTCTGTGGGCCGCGTCAGGCAGAGTTCGGGCACGCTGCCGCCGCCGACCGCTCCAGCCGGCCTGTCCGGCAGCTGGGCGGCCGGCGGCGGCCGGGCCACGGCCGGCAGTCGGGCGGCGGCGTCACCGCGGCGACCAGTCTCCGACTGACGCACCACCACCCACTTCTTGTACGGGTCCTCGGCAGCCCTGGCGGCTGGCGAGAGATCCGTGAAGGAGCGCTCCAGCTCCTCAACCTGCTCCACGAGCTGCGAGCTCGACAGCTCCGGCTTGCCGACCGGCTTAGGCTCGGCAGGCTCCTCCAGAACCTTGGTGGCCGATCGCTCCAGCTCGGCGAGTACATGGTTGAGCTCTTCAGCCGAGATCAGCCTCTTGAGCTGCGTGGCAGATTGCTGCTGCTGCCGGCACGCCTTCCAGTCTTTCAGACTCTCCGTGTCCTGAAATGTGTTTTAAAACGGCTCCTGTATGGTGATTATGATTCATATGAAATGGGTGTTTGAATCAGGGCTGTCGGCGCCTCGTGTATTTTATGTTTGAACCCGCAGAATACTTATAAGCTGTAAACAGACATTGCCGTCTTCGAAAGTGTGAAAACGACTTCTGATTTGTGGCTGCCGAAACGGAGAGGAACCCGTTGTCGGCTTGCACGAGGCAGAACTTTGCGCGATTCCATGGCAAATTCCGAAAGTGATTCTTCAGCTTTTGACCCACGATTGGTTCAGAGCAAATATAGTTTCAGCATGCATTTATCGTCTTAAATCCCGATATCCACGATACCTGTACCGATGCATAACTTACCGGAACCGTAACCACTGGCGGCCTAGTACCGCGTGAATCCATTGTTATCGTTCTTCGCTTTAACAATAGTCTCTTCGTAAGGATTTGATAAGCCTTTGGAGGGTCGGTGTTGACGACAGGCCTTATGTTGAGAAGCTGTGGGTGGTACGTAGTTTGAGACCGTGTTCGAAATTTAACTTGAACATGGAATTCAGTCCAAAAGCCTCACAAAGTTGAGCTGTTTTGCTCTTCGACACGCGAAAAAGAGACATTGTGTTCGGTAAACGCTCTTCCATGTACCTCATCGACGCTTGGTCAGACCTAAGGTGTTTGTAGTTTGTCCCTTATGTGAACTGTGTTTAATACTGGGGAGATCTTTCCAGGGCCACCTAATACGGACTCCTTTTTCCCCATTCGATCAGCTATTTGCTCTTTGTTAGCATCATATTGGCTGTTTTCATCCATGCCAACTTGCAGTGCGCAGCATTAAGGCTACAATATCGGTCATACGATTAAATAAAAGTAACTGCTCAGGTTCATTATGGCCCAAGTAGCCGATCTCCCTCGAGGTCCAAGTCCCTGTATGTCAGCACCACCGATGCTGTCTACGTGGATGTTTGTATTGAATTTTCGGACATGAATGCTTTTTAAAGAAACAGTTACAAATAGCCTCCAACATGCGCTTACGTTTGCGACACGTAAAGAACATCGAGATGTTGATATTTCATTGCTTGGCCGTTTTTTTTCGTCCCATGCCCACATCAAACGTACATATATGTCACGGATTTTTGTTTGCGTACATAAATTTACAGCTGTATTAACTTGTTTTTAGGGGTAAATGACATTTCACACAGAATCTCCTCAAACGCAGTCAACGCTCAATGGTAGTGATCACTGTTCCTCCAGCGGTATAAATTGTGAGGACCAGTGCACAGCCTCGGCTGATTTTTCAATGTTTTCAGTTTCTTTATATTTCCTTAGCTTGGATTAACCGTGTAGTTTGTGGGTATGGCGATGGGCGGATATTGTAATGAGAATATCCTCTGAAAGTAACTTGTAGAAATCATCTGAAACTTGGTGTTTGAAAACTAGATTGACTTTTTGGGCCATATTTTTTGCCTATTGATATTTTGCATCGCGTTGTCAGACACTGTTGCATGATTGCATCAATATGTATATCGATTTTGTAAAAAAAATTTGCTTTAAAAATTGTGCACACTTTTTTATTGAGAACGGACCCAGAGTTGATCAATTTAACCTCGTTTTTGAACGTTTCCGAAAATTTTGCGGGTCATATAATCGATTATGCTGCGCCACTGGGTTTGATGTTGGAAATACACTGCTGTTTTTGAAACGGGACCAATTTACTCTGATTTTGCCTCATTATGTTTGTTTCATTCTATTCGATTGACAGCTGAGGTTGTACCTGGTCATGTTCGGACATTGCTTACCCGATTGCGGTGTTTGTCGTACCGATTATTTTCCTGTCTCCTTGCCCACTTCTTCCCTTTGAAGAATATTTGCGAACTTTGAAACAGGTTTGGAAAAAAGCCCATGGGTATTCTTGGTAAAAAGGCCTGAGCGCTTCACGGATCATTCCGCATGTGGTTGCACTGGTTTGAAGACAGTCCTCCCCACATGGCTTCATGATTTAGCCCCAATTCATAAACGGCCGTTAGAATAATAAGGGATTTTGGGCCCAACATTTGTAATTTAGGGTATAGAACATTTTTCTTACGTTGGAAAAATCTGTGGAAGGCAATCAGTACAAAATTAATTTTTCAAATTAGTGAAAATCATGTGAAGTAAACATGCGGTCCCTCGCGCATTGTTGCAAGCGTAGCCCATCATTCGGAAAAACTGTTTATTGTAGTAAGTTTTGCCAGAAGAAGCTGATTTTACACGCGAAACAGCATGCGTTACACACACTTCTTTTTTGATGAAATAAGTACTAAGGTTCTGCGACGATTTAATCCAACTTTATATTGAACGATATGTCTTGGCTGTAGACCATCTTTTATTTACTTTCTCCTGGCACAAACGCATTTCATCATTACTGGGGGAACAAAGGTCCTGCGGTATTTCCTGTAAGAGCGGAAACTCAGCAAGAAGTGCTGATTGTGAAGTGTGTTATTTAGACAGGCTTTAAAATTTCCTTGTGGAGTCAGATCATATTTGAAAACGCTAGTTGCTTTGAGGAATTTGCTTGCTCAACAAAAAACCGGCAAAAATATTCCCACGTTGAAGAATCGAGACATTCGTGAATTCTGCTGTCGGATGCAGTTGTAAATCTAATCCGCAGTTTTATAGTCTTGTACAGTGATGGTCTTCACACCGCCCATGACATTTCGTATATGTGCAGCAGCACATGTGGTCGGTAGGGCGGCGGCCCAACCAACGTGACGGCGACCCTACGAACTTAAGATAATTCTGACAAGCTTTATGGTATTGTGCACAGACGCAGCCAAGGCCCCCCCCCACCCTCTCTTAGGCCCGCGTTTTTGTGAAAACAGTTGCACATCGTCGTCCCGGCAGGCGGTTCTCATATAATTTCAGTTCACACTGAGCTCCGCCCCTCCCCCCGCCTTAACAAAATCCTGGCTGCGCCCCTGGTACTGTATAAGACAAAATTTTTAACAATTGGTTTTGGCCGCACCACCAGCGATGCTCCTACACTGATGTTTTGCACGTACGGTGTTGTATAATAGACTTAAACCAAACCCATTTCAAAAACGCAACAAACCTCATCGTTGCATTATCCTAGGGTCTTAAGGGTCCTATGCATTGCGTCCCAAGTGATTACAACGTTTCATTTAAACAGTGTGATGCTACTTCGACGTCTAATGTGTTACATAAAGCGTTAACGTATATTGTATTCCGCCAGACGTGTATGACATTGGATTTCAGCTCAAATAGTTGGAACTGGACACATTGCTGGCGTTCAAGAATACGAGGGGTCTGCATGAAAATGTGGTCATTCTACGTTTCGCGCGATTTTTGCCGGCTCTCGTGTTACTCTACGTATTGTTCGGCGTCGCTTTTGGCGATTCCCGGCTTGCTCGTAACGGATATTATTGTAAGATAGACGTAAACAAAGAATGGCGAAAAGTTTGTCCGTACGGCTGTCGTTGCCGTACGGGCTTACATATGCTGGCATTTGTCAGTTTAACGCTTATGCGTATCCGTTTCGTTATATCCAGCTCAAAAACATCTGATGATCCACTTTCATACATCAGTAGAGCTCTACGAGTATATCACTAGATATGGTGATAGAACATGGGGTGCATCCGGTCTTCCCCCGTTTCGCCGGCCCTCGCGGTGTGCCGCGAAGGCCGACGGTCACGTCACTGTCGTCACGCGTCACACGTCACTGTCAGTTTGCGTTAATGGGACTGCTATTTTCATTTTCAGAGAGGCGCACGATGTGACAGCCGACAGCGAAGAAGAGAGCATTTTCAGTCTGCCCAGGGAACGGTCTGGTCATGTCGCAGCGCTGAAAGGTACGCTGCGTCCGGAGATGTATGAGAAAGCATGCCCTCCGGCGTATTGCATTGGATAGCATACGATGTCTGTGTGCCCAGAGTCCAGTGAGTCCTGTACAGAGCAGTTTGACGGTGTCTGCCGTCAGGACTGGACGCGGTGTCTGGCGTCCAGGGCCGAGTGTTCCCGGAACAGAGCTGTTTGACGGTGTCTGCCGTCAGGACTGGACGCGGTGTCTGTGCGTCCAGGGCCGAGTGTGCCCTATACAGAGCTGTTTGACGGTGTCTGCCGTCAGGACTAGACGCGGTGTCTCAGCTGCAGGAGATGGTGCGCGAGCTGCGCCTGGCACTGGCCGAGGAGCGTAGTCGACACGAGGAGACGCAGCGACGCTCCGAGCAGCTCCAGGTGAGGAGGCGGTGGGCCAACACCGACGGAAGGCGTCCAGTGCTGATTGGCCGTACGAATGTTGCCGATTTTTCCAGGCGGACTTTGAACAAAGACTTTAACAGTGGTATGCGTTTTCAGCTCGTCGCAACGAGTCGTCCATTTTGAAATGTTGTTTCTAGAGGTTCTTTACCAAGAGCAAACCAGTGGTCGTCTATGAAACATGCGGATGCGGCACTTCTCTGTTGCCTTTATATTCAGAAAGCTGCTGTGTTACCTACCCTCACCAGAATCCACTCCGTTTTTTTTTGCCTGGCTGCTGTTTCTGCGATGCTGACCGAATGGCTAACCTCAGCCACCTTGTGGCAGAATGAGCTGGCAGAGGAGCGGACTGCTCGGCAGACGTTGGCAGAGCAGCTGGCAGAGAGTTCTGCCGCCGCTGAGCGGCTCCGGATGACCGTGAACCAGCAGGCAGAACGCATCAGTCAGCTAGAGGTGCGTGCTGGACTTCTGTTAAGTTTCTTGGCGTGAATGGATGGCAGTGGGTCTTCGATGCATTTGAAACATATACCTTGGTTAATGCTTAGGTCGTTTGAATTGAGTTCTTTAGCCGATATGAAAAGAGGTGCTGATATTTTGAGCGAGGAAATATAGACAGTCTTTCTCACACGTTTCACTGTTTGTCGATGACTTGCTCCCGGCGACATGTTGGTCGGGCTGGGAGCCTAACTCTCACTCTGACACGTCACTGAGCTTGCTGTTCCGCCGTCCGCGGTTTGCCGTCCGTTCCGGTCCGGCAGCCTGACCCGCCCCTGTCCGGCAGCTGGAGGCCGCCTCTGAGCGGGAGCAGCAGCAGCTGGCGGACAGGACCCGGGAGGAGCTGCGCCAGCTCACCCGCGAGGCCGAGGCCAGGATTGGCCAGGTGCGCGGCGAGGTGGACGAACGGCTGGCGGCCGAGCGCGCGCGCGTGGAGGCCGAGTGTCGCCTGCAGACCGAGCAGCAGCTGGCAGAGGCGCGCGCCGAGGCAGAGGCGAGAGTAGTGGCGGCGAGGGAGGAGGTGGAGCGGGAGTGTGGACGAAGGACAGAGGAGCGGCTGGCCGAGGAGCGGGCCGAGGCGGAGCTCAAGATGGCGGCGATTAGGAAGGAGGTGGAGGAGGAGTGTCAGAGGAGAACGGAGAGCCAGCTGCACGCCGACATTGAGGCCAAGCTGGCGGCGGCGCGGAAGGAGGTGGAGGAGGAATGTCAGAAGAAGGCGGAGGGCCAGCTGTCTGAGCTGCGTGCTGAGATTGAAGGAAAGTTGGCGTCAGTCCGGAGAGAGGTTGAGGCGGAGGGCCAGCAGAAGGTTGCAGACCAGGTGACAGAAACAGAGGCACAGTTAAAAGCACTGCGAGCTCAAGTGGAGATGGAGTCCCGAGAGAAGTTTGAGAGACAGTTGGCTGAGGCGGAAGAGCGGACGGCGTCAGCTGAGAAGGAATTGGAAGAGGCACGTCAGAAGCTGTCCGAGGATCAGTCACCCAGTGTAGAAGAACGGGTAGCTGCAGTACGAGAAGAAATAGAAGAAGAATACCAAAAGATATTGCAGGAAAAGTCAGCCGATGCAGATGAACGCCTAGCGGCATTGCGAAAAGAGATGGAAGAGGGAAATAAAAATAATTCAGAGGAACGATTTACTCAAGACGAAGAAAGAAAAGCAGCTCTGCGGAAGGAGATCGAGGAAGAGCTTCAAGTTAAATTTGAGCAGATCCAGCAATCAGAACGGGCGGAAGTAGAAGCCACGTTACGCAAGGAGATCGAGACGGAAATGGAAAGGAAGTGTGAGAGCCGATTGTCCGAGGCTCGTGCGGAGGCCGAGGCCCATATGTCGGCGGTTAAAGCGGAGCTGGAGGCTGAACACCTGAAGAGGACCGAGGCCCGCATTGCCGAGGTGCAGAAGGAGGTGGACGGGAAGATATCGGTGACGCTGGAGAAGGCCGAGGCCACGTTGATGCGGCTGAAGGACGATATCGAGGAGGAGTATCGCCAGAAGACTGACGCCACGGCGGCCAGGCTCAAGTCTGAGGCGGACGCCAGGGTCAGCTCGGTGCAGCAGGACGTGGAGAAGCGGTACAGGGAGCAGATGAACGCTCGTGAAGGAGAGTTGGCCTGAGGAGATGGAGCGAATCAGAAGAGACTCCGAGCTTAAAGTGAGCGAAACTCTGGAGGAATGCAAAGCGAAAGAGGCTGAAATCAAACGAGAGGGTGATCTGAAACTGGCCCAGATGGAGAGAGAATCTGCTTTGAAGTTTGCCGAAGTCCAGCGTGAGCTGGACGCTCTTAAGAACAAGACAAGCAGAGTAGACTTCGTAGCTAATTCCGTAGCTCTTGAGAGCCAGGAGGGTCAGGATGGGATGTCTCTTTGCCATCATCCGTCGGGGATCTTGAGCCGCAATGAGGGGACGGACAAGCAAATGGAGGCGGAGATAACAAGAGTATCTTCTGAATACGAACGTCAGCTGTCAGAAATACGAGGAGACCTGCTCAAGGTTCAGACGGTTTTGGAGAAGGAAAAACAGGCAGCTGAAGAGGAAAAGGTGAGAGAAACATTTGCATTGCCTTAATAATTTCCGTTTCTGAGGGAAACAGTTAAATGTGCGTTGTTTGGCTATTTGCAAACCTCGTTACCAGTGGCAACGTTTCAGTGACGATCCTTAAGATACGTTTCTAATGTTACCAGTTCGCGTTGGTGCCATTCTAGCGTCCTTCGCGGGTCGCCGATGCCTTCCTGTTCTCACGCCGCCGCCCCTATCCCCAGCTGCGGCACGCCCGACAGACGGCCGAACACCAGGCGTCGCTGGCCCGCCTGCAGGCGCAGGCTGAGGAAGAGACGCGCCAGCTGGCGGCCGTCAGCGCTCAGCTGACGGCGGCCAGCGCCGGCCGGAGCGCCGCGGAGGCCGAGCTGGCCCAGCTGCAGGCCGAGCTGGCCCAGCTGCAGGCCGAGCTGGCCCGCTGGCAGCTCAGGTGAGCGCAGACCGACCATCGGCGGAGGAGCGACGGAACCTGCAAGGCGAGCAGGGGCACGGCTGTGAACGACGTGCTGATGCAGGTGTAATGCCACTGTTGACGCATTTGTCTGGTATCCATGCGAATTATCGGTATCGCTTCCGAAACAAGACGGAATAAAGTAATCCGTAGTAATCTACCAATGTAATACCCCCGACTGTTGTGCAGTGACCATGGAATTGCCTAGTGGCTGAACTCGGTCACTGCTCATGTCCGGGTCGTCTGATGCTCTGTGTTGCGTCAGCTGCGTCTCTGCGGTTCCAGGTGCCGTCAGGCGGAGGAGGAACTGGCGGCGGCTGACGCCGCGGGGCGCCGGCCGGGGGCGGCTGTCCAGCCGGACCTGGCGGCGCCGGAGCGGCCGGCGCCCTGCACGCCGGCGCCGGCGGACACGGTGCTGTGCCGCCGGCTGGAGGTCGGGAGACCGTGCCCGACTGCGGCGCGGGGACAGCCTGCGGCGCCTGTGCGGCGCTCGGAGTGCAGAGTCGGCTCGAGTCTCCGTGCCGGGCTGGGGAGCGCAAAACGGTGCACACAGAGAAGTCGAGACAAGAATTTAAAATGATACCCGCCTGCTCGCAGTGTCAGGGCCTTGGACCTCGTGGGCAGCCACCAGTCGAGGCATCTGACGATTCATTAAATTCTGATGATTACGGCCTCAAGAGGAGCTCCAGTCAGCTAGCTCACGGTCCTAAAACGGCGTCTCTGGAAATCGGTATCCAAGTGGGAGAAGATAGCTGGCGCGCTCAGGGAGAGGACAGTCTCCGGCGTGAGCTGGAAGACAGCCACAGGAGCTGCCAGGAGATGCGGCAGCTGCTCGAGGAGGTCCGGTCTGGGAACGACGAGACTGGCCAGCTGAAGCGTGAGCTCGCCGAGAGCTGCCAGCTCATCGAGCAGCTGACGAAGACGGTGCAGGAAACGCAGCAGGAAAGGCGGACGGCTTCACACCGGAAGTCAGGCGGCAGCCACGACAGCGACAGAACAGACAGCCCCCCGACTGACGAGCGCAGGAACGGTGCCCGGGAGCTGGCCAGCATCAGGGAAGAGATGGCGGAGAGCAGGGCGCAGACGGACCGCCTGCAGGCCATCCTGGCGGAGGCTGGCCGCCAGGCCACCCTGCAGCAGGACGATCTGCAGGGCAGGATCAAGGAGCTGACCTTCACCGTGGCGCGGCTGGAGCTGAAGAACCAGCTGATGGAGTCACGCGTGGCCGCCGGCGACGGGCCCGGGCCGAAACGTGCTGACCTCGTCGGCCCCCGGGAGCCGGACTCGCGCCAGAGGCCGGCGTCTGAGGGTGAGGGCCGTCACGTGACCGAGGACGTCACGCCGACGTCGCGGCGCGCCCAGTCGGAGGCGAAGCTGGAGCGGGCGGGCGGCCGGCGGCCCGGCGGCGGCCGGCCGCGCGCCCGCTGCGCCCGCCAGGTGTTCCCGCCGGAGTCGGCGCGCGGTCGGCCGGCGCCGGTCCCGGACTGGCGCCTGCGGGAGGCGGCCGAGCGGCGCCGGCCGCCGTCCCGCACCGACACCGAGCCCGACTCGGAGCGGCCCGAGCTGCCGCGGCTCGACGAGCTCACCGCCACCTCGGAGCTGGGCTCGGACGAGGCGAGCGCGGCGGCCGGCTCGGCGCCGTCCGGCGGCCGGGCGCCGCCGCCGCCGGACTCGTCCCGGCTCCGGCAGATCGAGGACGACTCCAGGGAAACGCGCGGCAGGATTCTGGCCCTGGAGCGCGCCTACTCGGACGCCGCGCGCCGACTGGAGCAGGAGTCGGCCCGCTCGGAGCGGCTGGAGCGGCACGCGGCTGCGCTCAAGGCCAAGTACCGCCAGGCGCGGCAGCAGCTGGAGCCGGGCGGCGGACGGCGCGGCTCGCCGCCGCCGGCTGACTCCAGCTCCAGGGCCGACCGCGGCCAGCAGCGCCGCCTCCAGGAGCAGCTCCACCGGCTCCAGGAGAGCATGGGTCAGGAGCGCGAGCGCCGCGCCCTGCTGGAGCTGGAGCTGGAGCGGCTCCGCACTGGCCGTGACCACTCCAGTCGCCGAATGGCACAGCAGGTGGAGCTGGTGCTGACCGAGCTGAGGCAGCGCTCGCTCGACGCCAGCGCCTCTGGCGGACAACTGGCCGAAACTGACATCCGACGCATGATCGAAAACGAGGTCAGTTTGGCCCCCCGAAAAGATCCTGCCTCAACTAAGCGACTATCGTACTGAGGAAACCCAAACTCAGCACAACTGCGAGGAAGTGTGATTGCTCGCTGGCTGTTACAGTTCAATGTGATTTTAATTTTGAAAGAACCATAATTTTAAAAGAAGTAATTACCACTCACCAGATTCCGGTTCTGTGTACTAGCGTTCTGTTTCATTCTTGCTCGGCACGGCGGAGTTGTCACACGACTGACATTAGTGAATGTTTAGTGATGCGTGGTGTCTCAGAGTGTGACTGGTGTGTCAGCTGTTGTCAGTGTGGTGATGCGTGGTGTATCAGTGTGACAGGTGTGTCGACTGTTGAGTTCGATGGTGCGTGGTGTCTCAGAATGTCACCGGTGTGTCGGCTGGTGTCAGTGTGGTGATGTGTGGTGTCTCAGAGTGTGACTGGTGTGTCGGCTGTTGTCAGTGTGGTGATGCGTGGTGTCCCAAGGTGTGACTGGTGTGTCGGCTGTTGTCCGTGTGGTGATGCGTGGTGTCTCAGAGTGTGACCGGTGTGTCGGCTGTTGTCAGTTTGGTGATGCGTGGTGTCTCAGAGTGTGACTGGTGTGTCGGTTGTTGTCAGTGTGGTGATGCGTGGTGCCTCGGAGTGTAACCGGTTTGTCGGCTGTTGTCGTTGGGATGCGTGGTGTCTGGGGTGACCGGTGTGTGGTTGTGTTTGGTGATGCGTGGTGTCTCGGAGTGTGACCGGTGTGTCGGTTGTTGTCTTGGTGATGCGTGGTGCCTCGGAGTGTAACCGGTGTGTCGGCTGTTGTCGTGTGGTGTGCGTGGTGCCTCGGAGTGTAACCGGTGTGTCGGCTGTTGTCGTGTGGTGATGCGTGGTGTCTGGGAGTGTGACCGGTGTGTGGGCTGTTGTCCGTGTGGTGATGCGTGGTGTCTGGGAGTGTGACCGGTGTGTGGGCTGTTGTCCGTGTGGTGATGCGTGGTGTCTGGGAGTGTGACCGGTGTGTCGGCTGTTGTCAGTTTGGTGATGCGTGGTGTCTCAGAGTGTGACTGGTGTGTCGGTTGTTGTCAATGTGGTGATGCGTAGTGCCTCGGAGTGTAACCGGTGTGTCGGCTGTTGTCCGTGTGGTGATGCGTGGTGTCTCAGAGTGTGACTGGTGTGTCGGTTGTTGTCAGTGTGGTGATGCGTGGTGCCTCGGAGTGTAACCGGTGTGTCGGCTGTTGTCCGTGTGGTGATGCGTGGTGTCTGGGAGTGTGACCGGTGTGTGGGCTGGTGTCCGTGTGGTGATGCGTGGTGTCTGGGAGTGTGACCGGTGTGTGGGCTGGTGTCAGTTTGGCAGCGAGGCGCGCCGTCGGGAGGAGCTGGCCGAGGATCTGGCTGACACCCGCCGCCTCCTGGTGGACCAGATGGTGCGACTGGGCGCCGCCGTCTCAGGTATGGCAATCTGATCTTATTGGGATGTTCTGCGTATCTGGATGTCTGCCCCGATATCCGGACACGCAGTCCTGTCGGATTTTTCCACAACTTTCTGTGTTTGATTTGGTAATTGGTTGGCGACTGGGTGGCGGTGCTGAACGACTTCGTTCCGTTCCAGCGCGAGATAAGAAGGAAGAGACGTTCCTGCAGCAGTGTGAGCAGATTCACCTGCTGTCGTCACCGTCCGGCCGGCCCTCCGTGGTGCCGTCGCACGGTGATCAGATCCAGCCGATCCTGTCGCCGTCCGGATACCGGCCAGTGGTGTCGCCGAACAGTGACATCACCAGATCGCAACGGTGAATATAGGCCGCTGACGTGTGGTGTGTAACAAGTCCTACGTGAAAGTTCGGGTCTTAAAATGACTTCTCCGATTAAGATTGTAAGTTTACCCAAGAACAAGGGGCCGAACGATGAACAACGATTCTGTTCGAGACTGCCGCCTTTTGTCATGCTGGTGTTTTTGATGTTCATGATTGGTATTTAATCGTATCAATTTAAAGGTTTTTGACGAAATCGAATGCCATCACTGATTCAGCATCGTTAAAAGAAACTTATCACATGAAATGATCGATAGCACATTATTTCTAATATACAGCTTCCATCGTTGTTGCGTAAGTGATGCTTGGTCAGCAACGATAACTTTCTCCGTTTTGGGCATTGCTCTCCGGCACTGGCTCACCTTTGTCGTGTCTGTCGTGGCCCGGTGTCGCTAGTTCATGACTGTGCCGTGTGGCGGCGCCAGCAGCGCGGTGCCGCTGCTGCCGGACCTGCGGCCTCCGGCGCCGCTGCCCGACTTCCAGGCGATGGTCGGCGCCGGCACGGCGGCCGGCCGGCCCGGCTCGGCATCCCGGTCCCCGGCCGTCCGCGCGCCGTCCGAGGTCCTGGCGCGCCGCATTCGCCGCGAGCTGGACCAGAGCATACGCCGCCACCTGGCCGACGAGGGCGGTACGGACGGCGGCGGCGGCGGCGGCGGCGGCGCGTGTGGCAGGACTCTGGCCTAGCACTTAGGGCCGGTGCTGATGCTGGCTGTGGGAGAGACGGTGTGGGAGGGATGACAGCGGCTTGGAAGCTATAGTGGACAGGATGGAATTGAAAACAGGACTTGGGCCAAGCTCTTTAGAAGTCGTCTGGTGGGTTGACTTGAGTTTAAATGACAAGGGAAGACTATCGAGTGTGGCCTGTCATCCTCTTTAAGCGCATGTAATGTGTTTGAGAGGTCTTCTGATTTGTGAGGTGCACCTTCAGTTTTAAAACAAACATCTGTATTGACATTTTCCAGACTGGCAGAAGTGGGGGAGCGGGGGATCTCTCGGGTCGGCGACCCCGAGGTCGCCGAGCACGGCGTGTGGCAGCGATGACGCCGTGGATAAATCTAGGAAAGACTACTTGGCAACGGTAGTGAACCTGTACAGCCTCTAAACGTGCCAGACGAAAACATCTCCACCGAGCGAGATCCACACGTGACCGTAGCCCAGCGGTGAACGATCGGTTCTGCCCGGGGCCCGAGTCATTTCAAAGACTCGGTATATGTCATCTGCCAGCACAAGCAGGCATGTACATGACTTAACCGTACCGTGAGACGCGCCTGGCCTTCGGATGTCCGCCGGAGAATTGGCCTGTGTTGTGGCGTCTGTCGACATGTCTCATGTTGAAAGACGTTACTTACGCGTTACCCGATTTCGCGTTTTGAACAGCCTGTCTTTATGGCGTCTTGAACGCCTAACACGCACGCTGCGCACTTGTGTAGGTGTTTTGTGTGTGTTGTCACGATTTAACTGACGTCGTAAGCCCCCTGTGAAACCGTCTACGACCTGATGCATGCCGAGAGCATTTATTTTAGGCGTCCAGCGCTGTGTTGGTAACGCTGGGTCATGTGATGTGCATCTCAGCGGGCGAGAGCGTGAAGAATGGGAAGGCGATGGTCTTAAATGAATGAGCTTTTTTCGGTCAGTCTGAATTGCCTCATGGCGCGTGATTTGAAGGACCAAACGTTGATCTCGTCGTCTCCCCTACTAGTCACTCCGGCTGGGCCAGTGCCTCAGACTTACCGTTACGTGGATCAGCACTGCTCAGCACACGATGTTGCAGCGGTAGCCGGGATTTCAGCAGCGTTCATCCGGCTCCCTGTGGGACCGGATTCGGGAGGTGGATCCGCCTGTTTCTGGCCCGTAAGGCGTCAGTTGCGCGCGCATGTACGGAAATGCTCGGCGCTTTAGCGGTGTTCGTCTCAGTAACCCTGAGCTTATGTAAAATGAGTACATATCGATGTCTTGGGACCAAATGGAGTACCTGACCGTGTGTCTAGTCAAGCATGTCCGTGTATCTGGTGAGTTTGTCGTTTATTTAAATGCGTGTCCTCGCTTTTTCACGCGTCGTGTTTGACTCCGTCCTTGGAGAGCTTTCATCGACGGTTTGAGTTTGTTCCGGTGCCATTTCGGGCTTGCGCCATTTTGTGACGGTGTTCTCGTCATTTCATTCCGTCCTTTCACGCCGTCGTCACGAAATACACGTTGACACAGTATAATTATATGCATGTCAGTGTTTGTAACGCGCAAGACAAAAACAAAATGGTACCACATCGTGGCAAATGGTATCAAATATTCCACCGGCCCCGCCTATAAAAATGGAAAAAGCTTGTCAAACAAGTGCATTACAAACAGCACCTCTGAACTCTGGCACCTCTGAATCTCACACGGGAAGTACAGTGACGCGCGAGCTGGCACGGCTCCGTCGTTTCCGCCCTCCTGCGCAGTTTTCCCGCCCCTGACGAGCAGCGTCCACACGGCAGCAGTAAAGCCTCTGACGAACAACACTCGCTCTAAAACAATAAAAATTCTGCGCCCGCGCGCCACGAGATCCGACAACCGTCCCGACCGCATCGCGCGCGCGCCGGCCGGCCCTCCGCCGACGGCCTCGCGTATCACAGCCACGCTTGAGGCTCCGGCAGGCCGACTACGTCTTCTTGCGGCGGCAGCAGCACGAGCGGCAGCAGCTGAAGCACTTCCAGAGCAGGCTGATGGCGATGACGACCAGCACGACGTCGATGATGGCGCCGACGGCCGTGGTCCAGGAGCCTCCCGACTTCAGCCACGTGGCGGGGTTCAGAGCTCTGCAACACGGGGCAACTCAGCTATTGTGCGATCTGGCGTCTGCGCCTCACTCGGAGCGTCTGAGGTCTGATCGTAGCCAGTTAACTGGGCTTCACTGCCCAAGTGCCCAACAGTCATAGTGCGGGTCGCGACGTCGGTAAGTTGAGCTGATTGCAGTTAGAGCTGTTGTCAGGCAGCACTATTTTTGTTGTTCCTGGTATCGTGAATAGGATCATGCCGGCCTGGTGAGATACTGACAGCGCTGATGGGAAAATATCCAGGTCAGAGAGGCGAGTGGGTTGGCGGTACGTCGATGTTGACCTAAGGTCCGTGTCGGAATGATGACGGGTGAGTGAAGTTCGCGGTGGCAATGAGCGGGGATCACGATCGGGCTGGCGAGCGGGGTTCTGAGAAGGCTGCCAGCAAACGGTGAGAGTGATGACGGCGAGCCAAAGTTCAAAGTAATGGTGCTGGTCAATGGAAGCTGAGGTTGCTGGCAGTGACAAGGGGCCAACAGCCGGCGGTGAACGGTTGTACATTGTGGTAGTAATGAACAGCACATGGTTCGGAACGTCGTGGTTGGCGTCTAGATCGTGACTTTGGAAATATTGGATTTCAGTCATTTACAACCTTCTTCTTATGATGTATTGGCGTCACGGAAAGGTCATGGGGTTCTTGCTGCCCTGAGTTAGTTTACGGAAGCATACCAGCGAGTGGCGATGTAGTGACCAATTTGCTGCCGTGCCGGACGGAAAAATATACAGTCATGGTAGAGCGGCAGGATACATGCTCATTTCAGACAGGTAATGCGGCTCTCGCCATCAAGTCGTCTAGACGTTAAGAAAACTTTGGCATTAATAACCCTCGAAAACGAAGTTAATTAAATCCATCCCACCGAAGCTATATTTCACCGCGAGCGGGACGGAATGGCGTGGGATCAAATGTCCAATCAAAGCTCTGCATATCTCACAACAAATCGTATGACGTCACTGCAGCGTCTTTCAGCCCCGTCAAACCCGGCCGGCTCTAATGAGCACTGGCTCGATCAGCGTTTCGCTCCAGCGGGCGGCCATTTGGCCGGCCCCGGCCAAACACCGCTCCGCCGCCCGGCCGCCCACCTGAGGAAGCGCTCCATACTGTTGGTCGGGTTGCTCTGGCCGTCGACGGTGAGCCGGCGGTCCGGCGCGGAGTCGGCGAGCAGCCGCTCCGGTGGCTGCCGCAACACGGGCAGCTCGCGGCAGAGGGGCGGCGCCAGGCTGGCCTCGGGCCGCAGGCAGAGCCGCGCCGTGCGCTGCTCGGCGCCCAGCGCCACCGGCAGTCGCAGCCGCAGCCGCCGCTCGGCCACCAGGCTGAAGCGGTAGAGCGCCGGCGGCGGCCCGGCGGTGCCGTAGCTGACGCGCAGCGTGCCGTGCTGCACGCCCGAGCCGTTCCAGAGCCGCAGCTCGGCCAGCACGGCCGAGCGGGCGTCCACATGCAGCGTGCCGTCGAAGTCGGCCAGCCGGGCGCGGTGCACCAGGTACTGCAGCCGTTGCAAGTGCTGCAGGTGTAGGCCCAGCCAGACGGGCCGGCCCGGCGCCGCCGGCAGCAGCCGCAGGTGCGTGGCCGTGTGCTCGGCCGGCCGCAGGTCCGGCAGAGGCGCGCCCAGCTGCGGCAGCGTCCTGTCCAGCAGCACGTCCCCCCGCACCTGTAACAGGGTCAGAATAGAAGACCAGCTGCGGCAGCATCCTGTCCAGCAGCACGTCCCCCAGCACAGGCAACAGGGCCAGGGTAAAGAACGAGGTGGTAGGTTTACGGCCTTATTGTTCATCCCTGAATGATGTGAAAACGAATCGTTTACTTGCTTATAACTCATAAGGCCACCGTTACATATTTTCCAATTTAATGCTTCCATGATGTCATGACCAAACATACCTAGGATAACGAATATAATCATTTTTTCTTGTCTCTCAAGGATCTTCATGAGGAGAATTACGACACTACTATCCCGAGTACGAGGACAGTTAAACGCAAAAATGAAAAAGACATAAAAAAACACATCTCGTGCTTAGGGCTTAGAACCTCTGCTCAGTGAAGCTCTATATAGCCATCTGGAGCCTCTGTTCAGTGCACTTCTGTATAGCCCATCTGGAACCTCTGCTTCAGTGCAGCTCTGTATAACCCATCTGGAAGCTCTGATTAATGGAGCTCTATGTACTGCACCTGGGATTTCCGGTTGGTGCAGCACTACAACCTGCTCGGAACTTCTGCTCGTTACAACTCTATGTAACTCATCTGGAAGTTCTGCTCGATGCAACTCTATACAACCCACCTGAAACTTCTGCTCGGTACAACTCCATGTAACCCACCTGGAACTTTTGCTCGGTACAGCTCTATGTAACCCACCTGGAACCTCTGCTCGGTACAACGTTATGTAACCCACCTGGAACTTCTGCTCGGTGCAGCTCTCGGTGAGCACGTCCACGGCGGCGGCCAACCGAGCGGCGCTCGGCATCAGATGCTGGTCGCCGCTGCGCTTCAGCCAGCCCAGCTTGCCCAGGTTGTACTCGTTGAGCTGGTTGATCAGCTGCGGCTGGTAAAGCTCGCCGGCGTGCAGCACGTACCAGCCGCGGCCGACCGTAGTGCCGCCCTGGTCGGCGGCGCTCAGCCGCAGCCGCGTGGCGTTCAGCTCGAGCCGGAGGTCGTCGCCTAGGCGCGCCTCCACCGTCTGGCGCTCGGTGGCCGGCGGCCGGCCGCCGCCCAGCTCGGTCACGGCCACGCGCAGCCGGAACAGCGTGACGGCGGCGCCCAGCCGCACGGCCGAGAACGGCTGGCCGGGCCGCAGCCGCAGCTGGCAGCAGGTGTGCGCCGAGCCCAGGAACGAGCCCTGGCAGTCGGCCGCCGCCGATGCCGACGCCTTGGACACACAGAGCGGACCGCACGCCGAGCACGTATGGAAGGAGGCGCAGGCGCACGTGCAGGTGACCCCCAGCTCCGGCTCGGAGAAGTTGTAGGCGGCCGTGATGGCGTGCTGGTGCAGCACCGAGTCGAGCGTCAGCTGGATGCGCAGCCGCGGCCCGTCGGCCGGCGCCGGCTCCGGCCGCCGGGAGAGCGCCGCGGGCAGCAGCAGGCGCCGCAGGCTGCTGACGTCGGCCGGCAGCGCCGCTGGGCCGCCAGCCGGCAGCCGGGCGGCCCGCTCTCCCCGCCGACGTCCGGCTCCGGAGGGAGGCGCGTCCCCCTCGGCGGCGCCGGCGGCAACCGTCCCGGGCGTCGACGGCTCTTCTTCCGCGCGAAGGTCAACTTCCTCTGCGTCTGAAGCGTTCTCCGCGGATGGGCTGACGCCCTCGTCGGAGACATTGTAGGGTGCTGAGTCCTGTGGCTCGTGAATGATGTTCACCAGCCTCGTTTCGTTCGGGTCGCTGCTGTGGCCGTCGGGAGGGTCTGCCTCGCCGGGAGGCCTGTCCGCCGGCTGAAGTGTCCGAGGGTCCGGCAGGGAGGCGCTGATGCAGACGGTCTCGCCCACGCGCAGGGATGTGAGCACGTGCGTGCTGACCATCACCTGTCCAGTGTCCAGCAGCTGCTGCCTCACGGACGTCTCCTGGATCTGCGTGCGGCTGCAGAACACCTCGTCCTCCGCCGGCGCGGCCGGGTCCTGCGCGGCGGCCACCGCCAGCGTCACTGCCAGCACCGCAACCAGCGTCCGCTTGCACATGGTCAGCGCGCGGGGGCGCCCGGCGGCCGGAGCGGTCATTCCCAGAAGCGGCGCCCGGGGCGCCTGCTCTCCGACTGGCGGCTCTCGGCACCCTGACTCATTACCTGCGCGCCGGCTGCCGAGGAGCATACCTGCCCGGACCGCAGTCGCCTGCAATTAGACCGAGATTCATAAAAATTAACCCCGCCCGGCCGTTTCGTGTATCATGGCAGCGCGACGCTGTTGGTGCAGCTGCCAACGATGATCAGCGCGCTTTGAAGCGACGCGAGCCTCGTCGATCTCGACGTCACAACACGGGGGCACTCGTATTTGACCGCGCGTCGACGTTTGCCATAAGCCGCAGGTATTCCACGTCACATTCCCGCCGGCGCCGCTGCGTGGAGACGGCGCAGCGCCGCTTCGCGTCGACGGCGAAGATTTCTCCAAGCGCGGCCTACACCTTTTGAAGTGGGCAGGCGACGGCTCGGAGGCGCGCGACGACCGCTTTGGAGGCGCCGCCGCCGGGCGGAACCGGCACCGGCGCTGGTCAGCGGCGCCACTCGGACTGACCCGCTCATGGGAATTTCTCTCGACTCAGCGAGCAGTGACGGACGGCCAGGCCCGCCGCCAAAAGGTATCCCCCCCGCCGAGGCCCCATCGGCAGCGATTTATCGGAGGGACGCGCGCTCAGCCCGTTACCGGCTCGCGCGGTCTGGTCGGTTCCACACCGTTTAGCCCAGATCTGTCGCCATCTGTAGCTGCGTCGCCGCCGGCCGGCTGTAACTGGCTGTGATTTGTGGCGCTCGGTCGGCCAGGGAGTCGCGTGTTTGCACAAGGCGCGATCAGCTGCTGGCGTCTGCGCCACGTCCGTCTGCGCAGAATCGACTGCGGGCACGTGCCGAGGGGGCGCTCGCAGGGCTCCGGCGCATCGAGGACAGTTTGGAACAGTGTTTTGTTTGAAAGCGGAGGAAGCAGGGCAGCTCAGGGATGACAAGTTTAAGGTCATTTATAAATCTGGTCTAGAGCATCATCGAAACACCAGTGACGGTTCGTTCTTCGTCTATCAGACCTCGGCATGCGTAGAGCTGTTTTCATAACGTAATCTTTTATTCTGGTCTCATCGATAGTTATACTTCTAACGCCTGTCGCAAAATAAGCAAAACGGTGGAAGCCATGGCCATGGAAACGTTCGACAGGAATGGTGTGTCCTTGGGCGAGAGTTTGATATCAAACTAGCGTTTGCATCCCGGGTAATCTTGGAAAAGTCCCGCTCTTGGGAATGCCGTTTTTCATGTGCAACACAAACACATGCCTATCTGCCCACGACGATTTCGGCATCCCCTTGCGCATTCAAAGAATACGTTTCTCTAGCCGTCCTTTTCCGCCAAACATATGAGTTGTGAAGTTACCACAAAACCCCAGGTTCGTCATCATTTATTACTCCCGGGAGGCGATGGGCGATGAGTTCTGACCCCTGGGGAACTCTTGATTGGTATCTGGATTTATTACATCGGAATACAGCGAAATTTGGCCAGATGAAAGACGATCAGCTAATTTAGAAATCACGTGAAGTATCTCTACACGCAAAATGCTAACGCCGGGTTGTCGGCGTTAGTTTCACCAAGCAGATTTTGTACGGACCTCAAAGGCATCCCAAATATGATTATGTCGATGCCAGAATGATCGTCAAGAGATCGCATTATGATCATTTTGTGTTCGCAGAGTGGTTGATTGCTACCTTGAATGAAAGACGGTCATATCTAACGATCCTTTGTCGTCACAGCTATGTTGTTGTAGTTGTTCATATTGGGTGTGATATGCATTATCCTGCTGGTTATTGGGAGCATTTGTTACGCCTTGTCGTTTCCGGCATGTCCTGCCGAAGGGCAAGGGACCATCGGCCTCAGATTTTCAGTAACCCTTCGACAACACATCCACTTTTTGGCAAAAACAAAATTGTTCCAGGTCATCGCAGGTCAGGCCATATAACGCAATAAAACCGAATCATACATGTGGCTTTTAGATACTGTATGTACTCACAGATTTGTGTTCTCTTTGGGACATCACTTGAAAAACTTGGTCAGGAATGGCATAAGGTCAAGGATATGGTAACGCATGCCTATGTGATGTCAAGTGAGCTCAACAATGGCTATTGTGCGAGTCGCACAGTATCGATTTAAAGTTCTTTTCCTAAAATTTTAAGGACTTCTAAGGATTTCTTTTTTGGCTGTACGAACCAAAACATTGCAGACAAAGAGAAACACCTGTCACTTTGTAGCCTTTTGTAAGACTTTACGCGAAAAACGTCCAGAGAATCAAAGCTCATTTAATAGCCCAATTTGAATTTGCTACCCAGGTTGACCTGAAGTCAGTTTTTACGAAAAACGTTTTTCTTAGCAAAATAGCCTCATTTATTCCCACATGTTGCCTATTTTGGTCATCATTGCCCGTTTAATGTGCCTCTGAAGCGAATGTCTCTTGTCGTTTGATTATTTATATCGAAATATTGGTGCTTTGGCACAGACAGGGGAAAATCCCCCAGTAACTGCAAGGTAGCATAATTTTCCACCCGATGATGGGTTAAACCACAATTTCTCGCAGCTCCATCGATTTCCTTTGCTACAGTGTAGCTGTTTTCAAGATGCGACCTTTGCGGGAATAAAACCGTAGGTTGTGAATTTGCATGAAAGTCGGAGTTCTGCAACCTCAGCAATTCCACTCGCTCTCGCCGCAGTCCGACACTGCGTCTAAAATCGCACGTGGGTTCCTGGACGTACCCTGGGAGCATCACAAAGCCGGTTTAATGTCCGGACCCTATAGCGGGTTCAACGTGCTGCCAAACTGCCGGCTAAAAGCATGCACTCGAGACGAAGTGTGATGAAACATTTGCAGCGAAGCATATCGACGCTGCACGAGGTTTCCTTTTCAAAAAGCTTAATGAACTGTCATAGCTCAAATTACTCGGAACGAAGTGGACCGCACCGGCTGTGTTCGTCTCACTAACGACCTCTTCCTCGGTTAAGCTGTCAACGATGACATCACAAGGTGACTAATGCGGGAACTTTGCCTTATTGGTAACCAGACCCGGGAAGTACACGTGACGCCTGGCTTTTGGGTGTCGACTTCGGAAGAGCTCCTCGCCACTGTCACTTCAGATTATTATGACGAGCTGTGAAACATCGCGCATACGCCATTCACGACGTTCTATATTGCGTCTAAACAAATGCCTTCTAAATAGAACCATGTCGAATTATGTGTCCTGCATGGCCCCTGCTGAATGTTTTTACGGGTTTTTAAAAACTGCATAAAATTGCAAACGCCTGTTCTTAACCAGAGGTCGCCAAGCAACTGTTTTGTCGCTGCGTTCTCTTATGAATTGTCACATGTGTTCTATTCACGGCATAAGACTCTTTCACGCCCCAAACAATACCTAAGAATTATAGGTTTTCGAAGACGCATTGCGCGAAAACTACCAGTAACATGCGTACCGTTTAACTAAGACTGAATAGTTATGTGTTAATGATCAACGCGCTTTTGATTAACATTTCAAAACTCAGCGCATTGCATTCGTGAGAAAGGTACCACAGCGTGAGGATTCAACACGTCTTATAATAAACAGAGTGAACTCCGTGTTATGCTGTTTAAAGTCTCAAAAATGCAAAAACAACTGTGATCAGGGACAGCACAATCCAGATGTTTACGGCCAATGCAAGGTGGACTTCGGGCTGCGGACAACCAAGCATTCAGCGAAGAAACGTTCACCGGCCGAGGGCAATATGTAAGGCGACGCAGGGCGAATGGTAATGAAACAGGGCACTTACAATCGAAATGGATGGGGAAAATCCGAACGGAAGATGCACACGAGCGCAGCAGAAATCTATTTCTGCACAAATATTTTTCTGTCAGAAATTTATTTATATCGAGGACCTTCAGAAGAAGCGATGGCTCGTGAAGCCTGCATTTGGCGGGCACGAATCTGCCTTTCAACAGCGTGTGAGCACGTTCCTACCGTGCCGATAGTTATCGCAGGCTGATAGATCGGCTCTGTACCAAAGTATTCTATTGACAACATGATTGGCACCGCCTCGTAATGACAACTGTTTCGTTATGCTTGTGAACTTGTGTTCATACGGATAGGCTCCTTGCACTATCATTATCATTTAGATTATGGTAAACGAAAGAAGAAATTTGTACTTCCAAGTAAAAGTACGAAAGTCTAAAAAAAAACAGACGGTAGTCAGAGTGTCAGTAACGCACTTACGTCAGTAACGTCGGATGAAATCCGGCGGTAGGGAGGTGCATTACCTGTTAGAAGACTGCTGTAGTCGTGAGCCAGAACTACACGTTAACAAAGTAAGGATGCAATCTCGTCAAAGGTCACACTAGCTTAGAGCAGAAAGTAGTAAAAGTTCGTTTATCTCCTTAAAAAGAATCGACCGGAATGATGGATGTGTTGTCTCCTGCGGCCAAGAGAACATGCCCAAACGACATTCAATTCATTATGATTAATTATGAGTATTTATGTCTTGTCAATATTTTCGTAGTAAACTGTTTCTTCATGACTTTTCCGTAAAGGTCAACGTTTCTGTAACTGTATTTTCATTGAAAAGAAAACAAACAAATACTGTGAGGTGGCAGGGTTATATGCTTTCTTTCCGAAGAAAGGCAAACAACATGGGACGGAAAGTGTACGGGACCGCGAACAGGTGCGCACGGTGCGGGTTGCCACCCCTCTGAGCTATGCCGTAACGTGAGCGCGTGGCATGGAACATAACAAGCAGCCCACGTTCGCCGCTCTGTTTGACATGGCGGCGGACTATGGGCGCGCTCGCCAAGCCTGTCTCCTGCTGTTTTACGTTGACCTGTGAATAGCTACTGGATCAATGTGATATTAACATCTGAGGCGAACAGCATCGAAAAAAGCTATCGTTACAGGTGTTCTTATGTTGTTTGTAGATGATGCCGATGTGATTCTTCCATTTTTTCTTTGTCTGACCTGTGTGAGTGATTCGTACGAGCACTTTCGGTGATATCGCCCAAAACGCGAATAATGCCGAACATCCTTTGGTAGACTGGACCGGTTTTTACACTCACATCTAGATCGTATTGCGGCCAGTTATAATTCGTTCGATCTTAAACATTGATTTGTGGTTCGGAAAGCAGTGCTCAACAGGAAAACTGCTCTCCTGGTAGATAAGGGTCATCTGATACGACATTCTCCGAATCGCTTATCCTTCATCGCTGCCTAACAAGACCGTCACAATAAAGCTTACCTTTTATCCGTGCGAGGATGGCAGACGGATACAAAGTCATGCACCTGCCCGCCCGCAGCGAAGATGCCTTCTCCACGATGTACAAGATGGCGAGGACCGCGCACAAGAAGCACTCGCCGCCGGCCGCTGCCCGTGCCTCGAGGGCCGAGAAGCGTCTGCCTCTCACGACAGACCCTCGCCTGCGGCCCCTGTCCACTCCCATCGCAGGTCAGTCGTGTCAAAGGAGTAATTACTCGGCGCGTGTATAAGTGGCCTGCTAGGCGCGCCGCATGCAGATTGGCGGCAGTGTCTTTCCTCACTGGAGTGTTGCGGCGCCGCGACAAGACGTGCAGGGCCCTCCGGACGCCGGGCGCCGAAGGGGAGGAAGAATAACGCGATAATGGCCGAGCGTTTACCAGCGGGTAGTACAATGCCGGCGGCGTCTCGGCGCGGGACGGTTTTTATTTGATGACACCCGTAAATATGCGTCTGATCTGCATGCATGAGAGGCGCTGGAAGTGGCCCCTCTCCCTCCCGGCCGAGAGCCAGGCCGTGACGGGGCGTGACGCCGCGAGTAAACAGAGTCACGTGACGGCGGCTGGCGGAGCGTGACGGACCGCCCCCTCCCGCATCACAGCCGGGGGCTGGTCGACAGCACGTGTGTGAAGGGGCGCCGAGGAGCCGGGAGGCATGGATGCCAAAAGAACTCCATTACTGGTCGTAATTAGTGGCTGCCCGTCCCGCTAGCAAGTGCGTGGGGCACTGCTCGTCACGTCACACCGCTTCCACTCGTCGGCAAATTTGCGTACTGCGTGCTGTAGAACCTATGGTGGCTGGTTTTGCGAAATCGCCATATTCTCCAGGCCCTGAGCTAATCAGTAAAAGTGCACCCTTTTCTCCCTTCCCTGTTCTCTCCCTCTCGCTATCTCTCTTTCTCTCCCTATTTCTCCAGTTCCTTCATTACTGCTTCTGTCTCCCTGAAATTACCCAGTAATTCACTACGCAGCTGTCCAACTATGATCTCATTTATGGAAATTGTTCGATTGTCCGGTGCCGGACTGCTCGGCCGACAGATCGGCAGAGGCCTCCGCTCCGGCGGCCGCCGCCAGCTGAGTCGACCGCCGCCGATTGTCGGCAGCAGTTGCTCGTTGTCCCGATTATGTCGACGGCCTGGTTAACACCGCGTCGTAGGCGTAGTTCAGAGCCGGCGCCGACCAAAACAATGGGCCAAGGTCGGCCGGGGGTCGGTCGCGGGGCTGCCCGTGGGCCGACCGTCGCCCCGCCGTCCGCCTCATCAGGAGGGCGAATTCGCCGCCCGAACAGAGGCCGGCAGTCCATCATCCGGGGAAGGCCGTCCCGATGCCGAGATGAGCGATTCAGCTCCGAGAACCGCCGGGCGATTTGGGCGCACAACTGCCGGCAGCTGGCGTCGCTTTGCGTGCCGCTCCCGCCTGAGGCAAAGTGGGCGCCGTTTGATACAGTATCGGAGATCAATGGGCTCGCCCGGCGCAGAGAGAGCGCCGTTTGATCTCGGACCTCCCGTTGTTTAGCTAGGCGCCTGGTGTTTGTTCGCCACGGGTCGGGCGGCTCGGTGTTTGGGCCCGGCAGTTTGGAGCACGTGCGCTGGTCCGAGGAATGTATACAGAGTCGCCGGGTCCCCGAGCCGCGGCCGAGAACAGCCGCCGGCGAACGCTCGCACCTGCCGGCCACGGTTGTCATAATGGCCAGAGGGGGCATCTTCACGCCGGAGAAAGTGCGGGTCAAGGCCGCGGCCTCACCCCGTCACCGTCTGCCGCAACAGTCGGTATGGATCGGCCGCTATCGGGGCTCCCGGAGCCAGTCGGCACGCGTTTACGCCCGATCTGCCGCCTCCGGCACCGCGCGCGCTGTCCCTTTAATGGCGTGACCGTCGCGTGGCTTCAGACGACGTCACGGCTTCCGAGAACCAGCCGTCTGAGTGCCGGTGGCGGCCGCTCCGGAGTCTGACGACACTGCTGGGAGGCCGCCGGTCAGTGGACCTGGGTCCTATGGTGTTGGCCGATGACCGTCGGTCGGACCTTCAGAGTCCGTCGGTACTAACGGATGACCGTCGGTCACAGATGCCGAGTTCAGCGGTCCTGACGGACGGCCGTCGGTCAGAGCTGCCGAGTCCGGCGGTAGTGACGTCAGACCGTCGGTCGGAGCTGTAGAGTCCTGCGGTACTGGCGTCAGACCGTCGGTCACAGTTGCAGTGTCCGGAGGTACTGACGACCGACTGTCGGTCGGAGCTGCAGAGTCCTGCGGTGCTGGCGTCAGACTGTCGGTCGGAGCTGCAGTGTCCGGCGGTACTGACGTCAGACCGTCGGTCAGAGCGCGTGCGGTCGGCGCCGCCGCGGCGGAGCGGGAGCCTCCCGTGGCGTCTGCGGCGTCCTCTGGGCCGCAAACAGCCGGCCGCCGGCCGACCTCGATGCGGCCCGATAAAAACACACCGCCGCTCCCATATACAGGCATCGGGCTGCCGTGACGTCACGGCCGTGGGCCGGCCGGCGGGCGTCCGTCCGGCCCCGGCCGGAATGTGCAGCCGCTGACGGCGCCGGGTTCCGGGAGGTGGCCGCGGCCGCGCCGCCGGCCTGCGGAACGGCGGCGTCACATCGCACGCCGCCGACCGCAGCTGTGACGCCGTGACGGGCTGCAGGGCCTCTGGACGCCGGTGACGAGCGCCCGGCGGCGGGGACGGCCAGCGATCGAGGGAATCCACCGCTGGTCGTCGTCCGAAGTTCAGCGTTCGGATGCTGGGTTTGGAACGGCAGGTGCGAGGGTTGCAGGGGATCTCTCCAGGCGGTGGGAGGCCCCCGGGGTATTGCTGAGCTGAGCGGTGGCCGTCCGTGGAATGTTGCGGGCACGCCTCACGAGGCTCCAGGAAAGTCAACGACATTCGATGACAAGGTGCACACCTGCTGATAGATCTCGCGACGAAGCGAACAGAAAGGCATTGGCAAGCTTCAGGAGCAACCGTAAGACGCACAGCTTCAGGCCTGACTTGATATAACGGCTTTGGAATTACACCGTAAAGATGAGCGAGGCTGACGAAACGAAATCAATCGCCCTTCTGAAAGAATGTGAGGCAAACGGTCAGCTGATCGGGAAACGCACCATCCGTCACCGTAAACATACGTTGGAGAGACGGAATAGCCGAGCCGGGCGCGTTAAGTGGAGTCCTCCGACCAGTCCCCGCCGGCGCCTGGCCGCGCTGGCGGCGCTGAGTACTGAGGAGGCGGCGCGCCGCGGGGACCCGGCACCTGTCGTCAGCGACGGGCCGCGCGACGTCGGCGGCGACGGCCCCACTCATAAGCCGACGGCGGCCGATCGGCGGCGCGCCTGCCGAACAATTCGTCAGATCGCCTTAGTCAGCGACCAGAATAGTGCTGAATCGGCTCCAGGATAAACACGGCCGCGCCGCCGCCGCTGCCGGGTCGCGGCGGCCCGCAACAAAAGCCCGGCCGGTGGCCTCTAATTCAGCCGGCGGAGGCTGGCTCGCGGGCGGAGGAAGGGGCATCGTAACTCAGGCAACGTCAACAGCGCGATGGCGGCAGCGTTCGCTCTGCCGCCGTTACAGATGTGTTTGTTGCCTTTCGCGCGACAGATGCTGAGGGCGGCCGTTCGATTTATGGTTTCTGATGAGCACGGCTGTCGGCGACGTCTCACAACAGACCGATGCACGCCGCCACTGTACAAACGGCACTTCGGCCGGGACAAGTGCCAGGACACCTGCCGGGGCAGTGATCTTGGCTCGGCGGTGCAGGGGCCGCTGATCTACCACTGTTATGGCTGCCGTCCGGAAATTCCACGGGCCAGTCGGAGGATGAAGTGCTCATATGCGCGGCTCAACGTTGAAGGTATCGGTTTACGGTGCCTTGAACTGTAAATAGCTGCTCAGTTATTTGCTTAGCTCAGTACCTACATCTACAAGCTCAAGCAATGCAACACAAACATGCTGCGGTGGACTGTACGTAACCGAACTGAAAACTGAGCACCACAATGGCGCCGTAATCGTATAACACTGTACGTTTTAACATTGTCTCATAAACATAAAACCTACTGGCATTACTGAACCCGCGCGCCGTAGTCACGGCTGACCCGGCGCGGCGAGCGGGCGGCTCGGAGAGCCCGGAGCCGCAGTCAGAGCCGGGACAGCTGCAGCCGCCACTGACGGGCCAGCTGGTTCGTCCGCCGGCCGCCATGTATGGCGTCATGAGCGGCGGCGCGGCCCGCGACGCTCCCGCCGCGCCTCCGGCCGCCATTAGACTGCAACGAGCGCGCTGCAGTGCAACGGGCGCCCACGCGCGCCGCGCCGCCATAAGGACGATCGCGGCCCGCGGCGGCGCTGGAAAGTGGCCCTCGCAGCCTGGTCCAGGGGGAGGCGCGGGCCGGCCGCGGGGCGGCGCTGGCGTCGCGGCCGCGGACGGCGCAGGCGCGGGGGCGCGCGGCCGCCGTCACAACTATTTTAGTCGTTCGCGACGGTCGGCGAAAAAACGTCGGCGCCGGTGCGGCAGGTGCGTGCGGCGGAGAGGCGTGGGCGGCGCGAGCTCGCAGGGCGACCCGGGACCAGCTCCGGACCCACCGGAACCGGAACGGAGTGAGGCGAGCGAACGGCTCTTTCAGGTCAGTGTCCAACGCAAACAGCGGCGCCGGCTCCGGTGACGGCGGCTCCGGTGTCTCTCAAAACACCGCGCCGCCCGAAGCGGGCGTCTGGCCTTTCATCTCGCGTATGACCGTCACTGGCCGCGCACGAGCGGAAGGGCACGTGCAGGGGCTGCACGGGGGCAACGTTCGGAGATAACCCCTTGATCGGATCGTGTCAGTGACCTCGAAAAACAAACGTCTGCGCTCGTTAGCACGCCTAATTGCCGCAGAGGAATGCGACGCACGATTAGCCGCTCTTTCAGCGGTCCGAGCGAGTGTCGGTGACGGCAGCGGCCGCTGGCAGGGTCGCGAGCAATGTCGGAATGAAAACCGACCTCGCTAGTCGGCCTTCACTCACTTGCTTTCAGGGTAGTGTGTTGCGATATGAATCGCCGTGAAAGGCGAGAAGGGTATGCGGCAAACATAGGTGATCGTTCCTCTTTTGACTCGTTTATTTGGACAGGCGAATTCCCCTGTTTAGGTTCTGGGCCGCGATCAGCTCCTGTTTACACAGTTGCCATGGCTTATCACGGGATAAGCCGTCGCAAATCGGGCGTGAGCCGGGTGCGTAAGGCATTAACAACGCCACAGTCTGATGACGGAAGTAGTTCCAGGACGTTGAGTGGGTGCTGTAAGGATCACCAAACTCCGGCATTTGCAGAATGCCTTTCCGCTTCACATCACACTAAACATGCGCACATTGACTTCGTTGATAAATCGGACAGTGCTGACCCAGCGTTCCATCCTGGCCTCGCGAGGGATGAATTGGACCGTTTCATGCGTCACCAGCCACTGTCTGAGCAGCCCCTCCCCTAGACCCCCACCACGCGCAGCATTGTTGGCAAAACAACACAGCAACTGGGCCGTCCCGTGATGGCTGGCAGAGCCGCCCCAGCTGGCCCGGATGGCAGTTCGCCAGCGTCGTGGGCGGCTCTGGGGCCGCCTTTCACACCTTCGCGCCCCTCTCCGACGTCAAGCCCGCTCAGCATCCAAATGGAAGCAGCATCCTGCATTATCGAGCCCCGGGCGTGTCAGTTAAAGTTAAACCCAGGCACTTCACTGTGTCGCGTTTCCCGTGACGTCGATAACAATCGGGTGGTGGCCGTCGTTGCCAGCGCCACCTGGCCGCCCTCCTGCAGTCAAACCCGTCACGCCGGTGCACACCTCGAGCCTACGCCGGTCCCGGAGCCCGGCAGACCTGTTCTACCGACTCCACCGGCTCCTCAGCACCCACATAGTGCCCGGCAGACTTGTTCTACCGACTCCACTGGCTCCTGAGTCAGCACCCACACAGTGTCCGGCAGATTTGGTCTACCGGACACCAACTCAGTACTGAGGTCGATCTCGGCGTCATTAACGATCCAGCAGTTCAGCCGACCTTATACTCTGCTCTTTTTACACTACCAGTCCTGCAACAGTTTTCCTTTAACAGTTGTAATGTGGCGCCCTTACGGTCACCCCACCTCATAACTCGAACAGTTCGGGGAGTGTACCCCAGCCCCACAGCTACGACACTGATCGACCTCTCGTCCAACAGACTCCGACGGTCCGACGGTCCCGGTCCACGCAGTCCTCATCCGTTCGGCGTGGCCAGTCCGGTTAGAGTGGGAGGCGCCGTGGCGGGCGACGCCGAGCCGATGACATCACCGCAGTCTTGGGCGATGTCTCGGACCACATGCCGGCGGCGGCGGCGGCGGCCAGCTGGCGCCGACCCTGGCCGCCTGTCTCTTCACTCTGACCGGTGACCCGGCCGGCGGGGCTGAGGTCATCGCCGACCACGCCCGCGTGCATCAGTCGGTGGCCGCCCCCCTTTCCTGTCGTGCATTGCCTGTTGTGCTGGCCAGTTGTGCATGATGCCGGCCCGTTCAGCGCAGCTGGCAGTGGGCTTTACGAGCGGCGCCTCCGCCGGCACGTCCGGCCAGCGGCGGAACAAGCCGCGTCCGCCACGGACCGGCAACAGGCAGACCCCGCGTCAGCAGCAGCGGAGCAGGCCGCTCAGCGGAACAAGCCGCGTCCGCCACGGACTGGCAACAGTAGACCCCGCGTCAGCAGCAGCGGAGCAGGCCACCCAGCGGAACAAGCCGCGTCCACCGCGGACCGGCAACAGGCAGACCCCGCGTCAGCAGCAGCGGAGCAGGCCACCCAGCGGAACAAGCCGCGTCCGCCACGGACCGGCAACAGGCAGACCCCGCGTCAGCAGCAGCGGAGCAGGCCACCCAGCGGAACAAGCCGCGTCCACCGCGGACCGGCAACAGGCAGACCCCGCGTCAGCAGCAGCGGAGCAGGCCACCCAGCGGAACAAGCCGCGTCCGCCACGGACTGGCAACAGTAGACCCCGCGTCAGCAGCAGCGGAGCAGGCCACCCAGCGGAACAAGCCGCGTCCGCCGCGGACCGGCAACAGGCAGACCCCGCGTCAGCAGCAGCGGAGCAGGCCGCTCAGCGGAACAAGCCGCGTCCGCCGCGGACCGGCAACAGGCAGACCCCGCGTCAGCAGCAGCGGAGCAGGCCACCCAGCGGAACAAGCCGCGTCCGCCACGGACTGGCAACAGTAGACCCTGCGTCAGCAGCAGCGGAGCAGGCCACCCAGCGGAACAAGCCGCGTCCGCCACGGACTGGCAACAGTAGACCCTGCGTCAGCAGCAGCGGAGCAGGCCACCCAGCGGAACAAGCCGCGTCCGCCACGGACTGGCAACAGTAGACCCTGCGTCAGCAGCAGCGGAGCAGGCCGCTCAGCGGAACAGACCAGGCCGTGTACAGGCGGCAGAACGGGCCGCAGGAGACAGGAGCGACACGACGAACCTTACCCGTGGCAGCAGCAGAACGGATATCGTTATGGAGGGGATGAATGAGCTTTCCGCAGCAGCGGCGAACTAAGCCGACGGTTGCTGGGGAACTAGCACAAACCGACGCCAACAGTGGAATCGAACAAACGATCCTGCTGCCGCTTGGGGTACAACGGAATTCAGATCACCAAATGATAACCCTTAGTTGCAATGTAGCACGAACACGGCAGCATGGCATTAAAAAAAAACTTCCGTCCGCAACGGGGTAAAAGTTCCTCCGTGTCGTCGCATCGAAACAAGGAAGTTTTGACCTCACAAACCGAACTGGTCGTAGGGATAGCAGGACCCCCGCTCCCTGCAGCATCGAAAAGACACGACCGGCACGCGCCGCGGGCGACCGCCGGTCCAGCGAAGCCCGTGACAGACGGTTTTTCCTGCTGGCCGCCCCGTCATCAGCGCGTTACCCTGCTCACGGCCCGTGGCCCCGGAGGTGACCCCTGCGGCGCCGCAGGGCACCCCGCCACCGGCAGATGTCTGTCCGGACGCGGCGGGAGGAGTGTGACGTCATCCTTCTCCCGCCGGCGGCGACAGCTGTGCCGCCTGGCCGTGGCGCCGGCGGCCGGGGCGTGGGAGCGTGCCGCGCCCACGTCAAATGCGCCAGTTGTTTTTACGGCAGCGCATTGTTCGAGGCTATCGGGCCTTTCTTGCGCACATCGCTGGCGAGCTCACACCTGATTGGAAGGATGCCTTGACTGACGTGGCGGTCGCACAGAATGCCGCCCCGATGACGGGATTTCCGGCTTTCCTTTCGAACGCCGCTGCTCTCCGCCTCTGGGCGAGCGGTGCGGCTGGTCACGTGACAAGATCCAGTCGCCAGTGACCCAGCACAGTCGTCAGACGACCCCGGGTGCCGTTCGGGCAATAGCGCCTCACCGTCCGGCGGCGAGAGGTCGTAACTCAGGCGCCATCCGGTCGGCGTGATCCATTTGCCCGTCGCTGCGATCGACGCATCAAGCCCTGCCAGCGCCGGACCGGCATTCTGGGTCACCGGCAGCTGGCACTCTGCCAAAGGTCGTCGCCACGACGCCCCACGCAGCGTGCGCGTGCGTGACGTCACGGGGCCTGCGCGCAGCTGGCGCGCCGGCGGGGGCGGCTCCCACGCGCTCGCGCCAAAAAGAGGCGGGCCTCAGCGGGCCTAGTCCGAGGTTTAAGGAGCACGCAGGGCGTGGGCAGCTTCCCGTGGTCAGGGATGACGTCACCACTGTCAGGGTCTGTGTATCACGTCATTACTGCGGGAATTGTCTGGGGCGGCGAGTGATGTCATGGCCCGCCGAGCGTGGGCTTTGGCTGAGAATGACAGAAAGCAGTCCCGACATGTGTGATTTTCTACGCGACCTTACGGGGATCTTGTTTGTTCAGCACGTTGTTGATAACATTTCGTGGCACAGACTCTGTGAGCAGTACAACGCAAAGGGTCTGAACTTATGCTAGGACGGGTCCGAGAGCTTCGCCTTTTATGGCGAGCACCAAACCGGTTGGTGAGCCCGACGAAAACTTGCGCGTTGGCGTCTCGTTCCCAGAAACGTCGAGCCATTGCGAAAGCCTACCGCGTGTAATCTCGCAAGATGTGCTAGGTTCAGATGTCTGCCACTGACAGTAGCCCTCCCGAGATAACTGGTTATGTCACAGGCCAAATGCCACAGCAGCAATAGGCCATTGTGTGCCCACCATTAGTGGCATACCCATCACAAAGGCGACCCATACCGGGGCCAGAGCCAACATACATTTGGGCGTCGGAGCCGATTCGACTCTTTTTGTACCCCAGAATCTTCTTGGACCCATAAATCCATATGGGATTGCGCCCGTCAGCTTGTCTCCACAGATTCGACGTTACAGCGGCGAGCTGTTCCGACACACAGACGGACCGAGCGGTCGGCTCGCCGTCTGAGCGACAGCGAACCTGGCGCGACGCGACGGGAGCGCGCTGTCCCGCTCCGAGCGCTCACCTGCTGAGGCTGGCCTCACCTGCTGAGGCTGGCGCCGTGCTGAGGCCGAGTCTGGCTCTCGGTCGCCGCCGGTCCGCGCAGTCTGTCGGCTCCTCTGAGGGGAGTGCCTTCGGAGGACGCACCCTGACGGAGACTGGCAGTCCTCAGGGGCCGGATGACCTCGGGACTGCAGACTCCTGACTGAAAGACTGCAGGGACGGGCAGTTCGCAGCGGACCAACAGCGGGGCCCCGACTGCTTCAGACGGCACACTGCACCTGCGCCGCCCCGTCCTCCGGTTAAGTAGGACCGAGCACGGGTCCTCGCGCGGAGACGCACAAAGAGCGCACGACATGCGGCGGCGCTTGCGGCGGCGGAGGGCGCGACCGGCGATATTCGATCGGCGCTCTGTGTAACGGCCCGCGGCGTTCACGGCTGGATGCTGCTGCTCTGGGCTGCCGCGGCCGGACTGCGCGTGTCTGCGAGTGAGTCATGCCCGCGGCCACGCGGCGACCTCCTTGCGACAGCGAAGGAAGCCTCCAAAGACGTGGAGCCGTGCTGATTTGAGGAATGTCCGAGGCAGATAGGTGGTTGTGACGTCACAGCAACTGGGAGCACATGTCTCCGCGGCAAGACGCTTTCTGGTTTCCGGCGTACGTCGTTTTCCACCAGAATCACGCTGCTTTGAATACCAGCACAAGGCTCATTGTCTCTTATTTACGAACCGCCGTAAAAACTTCGCCCGATTGCTTTTGGCTTGCGATTGTTTTAGCCCCGGGCATGGTTTGGCACACACATTGCTCGCGCATGACCTGCGCTATAGATAGACGCTATATAGACCGTCCCTATAGATAGCTTTCAGACATGGCCTGCCGCCGTTCCGTGCCCACCGTTTTGACACACACAGCCTCTCACAGGGCCTTTCGAAGCCCTCGGCCAAGGTCTGACTCATTCTCCCGCCAACCCAGGACAGGACTCCGGCCGCCGCATACCGACGCACTGTCGAGTCGGTGGTGCCGAAATCCTTCCTGGCGTTAGCTGCCCCCTCCCCTCCCGCTGCCGCGACGCCCCCCGTGGTGTTACCTGCCACCGCCTCCGCGAGACGGGAAGTTGATGTTGGCAGGCAGCCGAGCGCGGATTTCTGTGTTGGTTTGCGCCTGGCTGGGCTCGACTGTTCCGTTCGGCCCGTCGGCGCGGCGTCTGAGGCCCTTTGCTGTCTGTCTGGTGCGTTTCTTGTGTTGCTTGAACGTGGAGAAAGGATTCGCGAACACCGTTGGACTCACACAACGTGCTGGTGGCTGTTAGGTGATTCGCTGTACCGTCTCTGATTCCCTTCGTTCTGTACAGACGATGGACTCTAGCTGTGGCCCTGCCTCTTTCGCTCTGCTCCAACGACTGACTCGACATGAAGCGCCCAACTCACTCCACCGTGCACCAGCGAGTGACTCGATCGCTGGAGCCTAATTCGTTTGGTCCATTCTGTGCCGGCAAATGACTCGATCTGTCATCACCAGGGTGTTCCGCGGCGTGACCTGTGGCCGTTCTGTTGCAGCGACTGACTCGAAATGTCGTCCCTGACTCGCTCCGAGTACCGGCACGAGGAGCAGCGCCGGGTCACCGAGTCGCCCTTCAAGGAGACCAAGTGGGACCGGCACCTCGGTAAGCACCGTTCCTCCTGGCGTTCAGCCGTCTGTCTGTTGGAGGCGCAGTCGGTCACGGTCTAAGTGCATAATGACGCTCATTCTTTAGAACAGATGGGTCAGACCATGCACTGGCTTGTGTTGCTCCTCGAGAGTTATCCCTGTTTAGATTCCTGGTTTTGGGGCTTATCGCAGAGGTATGCCCCAGAGCCTTTTCTTTCCATGTACGTCTGAACGCGAAAAATTGCGGTCTTTTAAGTGGCTTGAAACACCACTGGATGTGTTGTCCTGTCTCCTTAAAGCTGCCACATGCATGTTTGATCCGTCTGATCTTCACGTGCATTTTTGCTGATCTTTGATGTTGAGACACGCCTTGTTTTTACTGGGCCAATCGTCTTAAGCTTGGGGACTTGGACTTTGACATAAGTCCATGACGTGCGCAAACTTTCACATCCGACCGATGCTCTCACGCGACAAACCGGTAAACACGGACGGCTTTCAAAGCGCCCGCGGTCGGCTGCAGAAGGCTCCGAGACTCATTCCTCCGCTGTTGTGCTGTGGCGAAACGTGAACGCGTCCCACTTTGTCGGTAAATGCGTGTAGCTATTCGCGTGGCATGCTCTTCTCCCTCTGCGTGCCCGGGCATACACTATCGCCGCCGCTTTCGTCCGCCTTCGCACGACACCGTTACTGTTCCCCGGCCCGCTCGGCGCTACCACGGCTGAACCGAGCGGCGAGGCCGGCCGGGTGATGGCCGGAGCCGGGCTGCGCCGGTCGCCTCTTCTTCCGATGGACCGTTGCCCGACGCGGATGTGTCGAAAGCGGCCGCCCGTCCTGAGCTGGAGGTCGTCTCCGCGAGAACCCGTGCTCTGCGGGTTTCCCGTGCTCCGGGGTGCTGCGCTGACCCGGATAAATTTAGATCCGGCGCCGGGCAGGACGTGGCGCTTGCTGGGCCAACATAACTCACAGTTCTAACGATGCGCCGTCGTATAAGAATTTGTCGGCTTCGTCTCGTTAGCGGGAATGGGCGGAATTGTTTCGGTCCGCCCGAAGACAGTGACGCAGATAGAAAGGCTCGAAGAAAGGAAGTCTGCTGGTGGGAGGAAGAGAGAGGGAGAGAGGGAGGAGAGGAAGGGACGGAAGGAGCACAGGAAGGAAAATGATTTTGATAGGGAGAAAAGGAAGCGGAAATGTAATGCAGACAAACAAAGGAATTGAAAACATAAGCTGCCCACAGCATGGCTGGAAATCTCCGGAAATTATCATGTGGGGGCCTGCATAGAACCTCAGACCGTTGCTTTCCCGTCAATGCCAGAGCCCTGCTCTTAAAATCTCTGAATTGGGGAGGGGGCGGTCTGGACCCTTTCGTATGCCCAAGATTTAAAATCATGTTCCTGTTCCACAGGGCGCTTTCATTACATAATGAGATGTTTTGTCTTGACAACAGAGACAAAAAAGTGGTCTTTTATACATATTGATAAACCGGGTTAGAAGCAGTTAACGAAGTACGTACGGAACACTTTTGGTTTTGGCTTGATCTCCGATTTCTTTTGGATGCATGACACCATCACTGCAGGAAACGTTTGCAAATTTAGCGAACAGTACGTGTCGTGTTTCGTGTTCAGTAGCTACATCCGCAGAAAGATCGTGACTTCTGTGGTACCACTGCTGACTGGCGCAATACAGGAACTGATTGACCGCCGAACCTTCGGATTTCTCCGGACCGCAGCCTGCGGTTTATGTTTTGGACACTCTCACTCTTCATCTCTCTTTCCCCCTCTTGTCTCCTTTCTTTTCTTGCTCTGCCTTACATATTCTTCTCTCCCCCCCCTCTCTCTCTCTCTCCCCCTCTCTCTCTCTCTCTCTCTCTCTCTCTCTCTCTCTCTCTCTCTCTCTCTCTCTCTCTCTCTCTCTGCCGTTAGCGCTCTCCGCAGGCTGCCGGTGCGGTGAGAACCGGCCTGATTATTCCGCCATTACCGGCCGGCGTGCCGAGCCGGCTGCGCTCTCGCCGCCAATTTAGCACGGCGCGCTGGTGTTAAGCGGGGCTAATGCCGGACACTCTCCCCGGTCGGCCCTCATCAGGCGGCTCGGCGCCGCTCCTTTGACCCGCGCGCGACCCCTGACCCGTTCAAGGCTGGCCGCCGTCCAGCGAGGGTCGCCCCTGATCGGAGAGGCCGCCGCTCTCGCCTCTCGCTCTCTCCGGCTTCCCTCCCGCCGCCGCCGTCCGACGCGTCGGCCGGCCGACAACGAAAGGCCAGCCAGACTCACCAGGTCAAGGACGAGTCTCTCAGGACCCGACAGAATTCAAATGGGCCCTGATGAGAAATCGCCGGGCGGCGGCCGCGCGGTCGGCGGTCGGCGCCAGTCCGTGTAATCCCGCTTAATTTCAGAGTGTCGCGGCCACCAGATCTCACATTAATGAGCGGCCATTGAAGATGCGGATCTCCTGCGTAATCCGTTTTGACCTCCTTCTCCGCGTGACGATAAACGCCACAGCGGGAGTGACGCGCCGTTTCGTGAGGCCGGCCGGGCGCCGCCCTTCACCGGCGCCGGCGCCTTTGGATGTGTTTCACTCGACTTCTCTCGAGATCGCCTGACGAGAAGCGCAAACACTCGGCGAGCAGTGGAGCGTGCGGCCGAGCAGCGGAACTCCGTCAGCACTCGGCGCATGTCTGCCGTCTCGGGACGGTCGCCCGCGGCGAGAGGATCACAGTCAAAGGTGCTCTGCCAACAAATGGAGACAGCCCGGCGCGGGCCGGATGTTTTTTTTGTTAGTTTCTTATTTTAACCGCCCGCTTCAGAGAGCAGAAATACATCGGAACATTTCTGTCTGGCGCCGCCAGTGGTTGCAGTCGTGTTTCGCCATGCTCAGGCGATAAGTTTTGCAGTTGTATCGTGGCAGGTGACTTGCCATGTACGAGATCCGGGTGAGCGCCAACACCTGACTGCGTTTCGTAACCGAAGTTCCGCGACCAGCAGTGGCTGGCGCTCCTTCAGGAGTGTGTGAGCCGGTGGCTCCCAGGGCGTGCGTGGCTCGCGCGACAGACCAACGACCTCTCGACTGGCAGACTGCGGGGCTGCCTGCCTGGTGGTGGTGCTGGCACAGGAACGGGCCGGCCGGCAAATTCATCACGCGCTGGCGTTAAAACAGAACGCCAGGCTCAGGAGCACGCCCCCGGAGCTTCTCAGCTGCAGATGGCCTCAGTTAGGCCCCGGGACAAGACATACGTGCTTTCTTTGGACGAGTGTGCACGTGCTCTGAGCGAATGGATTCCGTCTGCCAGATGTATCGAAAGGTTAAAAATATGTCATGCGCGCCCCTTTACACGCGACCCGGTTTTGTGCCAATCGATGGCTTTCGTGACAGCTGAGAATGCCAGCACGGAAGGCACTGCCGAATTCCGTGCTTTGAATGGGACGTGCCACGGCCGGCCGATTGTCAGCCGAGTAGGCCAAGGTGTTCTCCCTCTGACTGAGGATTACAGTCGTCTCGGCCGGTCACGTCTCATCACCCATTCACCGGCCACCGCCCGTACAGGGACAAGGACTCCTCTCTGGCCATTAAGAGTGCAGGCGCCACCTGCCGCAGTCAGTTGACTCTTCGAGCGATGTTCCCCGTCTGCCGAACCGAGCTGTGGGATGCATCCCGTCAATCATCCGGCTGGTCCATCGAGACCCCAGCGCGCCGCCCCCCGGCCGGGCGCTGCCGCGACCCCGGCCCGGCCACCGCCGCCGGCGGCCGGCAGCGGACACCGCTTGGCTTGGCGCGGCCGCCTGGCACGCTGACCTCGTTCTCGCGTCGCGTCGGCGCCGACGGGGCCGGCCGGCCGACGGCGGCCCGGCTGGTCCGGCCGCAGCGGCGGCGGCGCGGCGGCGCCAGGGCGACCGGGCCAGCCGGGGAAGCGTCCCAGATGTCCGGGAGGGCAGAGTGAGGAGGAGGGTAAAAACTGGCACCGTGGCGCCGCCGACCGGCACCTGGCTGCAGACCGGCGGCCGGCGCAGCTGTTTACCGGGATTGGAGAACACACCGGTGCCGGGATTCGGCGCCGCAGGCATGAGACCGCCACGAGACGTCTCACGACCCGTGGCGATGTGTTTACGGGAGAGGTGACAACTTTCTGGAGACTCTAGACCATGCGGAAGGTTTCACGAAACCCATTTCCGGTATTAAGAGCAATAGTCTGGGCGTTTTCTGCTGCACTTGTATTAAACGTCAGCTGCAGTGCAACGGTTGGAAACTCCAAAGCGCCGTGACACTGCCCAAAAACAGTGTTTTCTCAGATGTAAAGCGGCCACCTCTGATCGTGTCTCTGCTTCGTGTCCGGCGGACGGCCGATTGCGCAAGAGGCGCCGATCTGCTAGGCGTCCAGGAGCCCCTCCCGTCACTTTGTGCGCCACGCAGTCAGAAGCCGAACAGCACCCCGCCTGCTGGGTAGATAGCCACAGATAGACGGACGGACAGACTCAGGCGCTCTGCCGGCCGGCGGGCCGCCCGGCGTCGGTGTACCGTCGTGCTGTACCCGTCCTCCGGTCTGGCTGCCGGCGGTGTATCGCCGGGCTGTATCCGCCCTCCCGTCTGGCTGCCGGCGGTGTATCGCCGGGCTGTATCCGCCCTCCCGTCTGGCTGCCGGCGGTGTATCGCCGGGCTGTATCCGCCCTCCCGTCTGGCTGCCGGCGGTGTATCGCCCTGCTGTAGCCGCCCTCCCGTCTGGCTGCCGGCGGTGTATCGCCGGGCTGTATCCGCCCTCCCGTCTGGCTGCCGGCGGTGTATCGCCGTGCTGTACCCGCCCTCCCGTCTGGCTGCCGGCGGTGTATCGCCGTGCTGTACCCGCCCTCCCGTCTGGCTGCCGGCGGTGTATCGCCCTGCTGTAGCCGCCCTCCCGTCTGGCTGCCGGCGGTGTATCGCCGGGCTGTATCCGCCCTCCCGTCTGGCTGCCGGCGGTGTATCGCCCTGCTGTAGCCGCCCTCCCGTCTGGCTGCCGGCGGTGTATCGCCGTGCTGTACCCGCCCTCCCGTCTGGCTGCCGGCGGTGTATCGCCGTGCTGTACCCGCCCTCCCGTCTGGCTGCCGGCGGTGTATCGCCGGACTGTAGCCGGCCTCCCGTCTCGCCGCCGCTCGGGTCGAGGGCGGCCGATGTTTTGGCCGCGTGCCCGGCCGTCTGGCGCGGGTCGGCCGGCCAGGGACGCCCCGCCGCGGAGAAGCCGGCATTGTTGTCTGCACAGGCGGCCGCCGACGTGTCGGGCTCAGCCCTCGGAGACGCCGCGCTGGCACAGCCGACGCCCACGGCTCGGCGTTACCGGCGGCGGCGCGCCGACGCAGCTGAAGCGGAAAACAGCGCGGTGTTTCGGGTGTCGCAATCGTCTGTCGGGGTTGGCTCGACGTCTGACAGCACGCAACAGCCGTGGTGTCGCGATGACTGCAGCGGTATGACACCGTCCCCTCGTCTCCGACCGTAGGCGGCGCATTGGCGCAGCTCAGCTCTGTTTTTCACTGTGTTGGGAAACGTAGGTGTACTTGGAGCCGGACAGCTGGGGGCCCTCTGACTGGACTGTCCTTTGATGAGCAACCGGAATATTTACTGAAGGGGTGCTTTTGTCATGTCTCTGTGGACTGAAGCCTTTGTGAACAAGTGTGAGTAATTTGCCCTTTTTTGTTTCGAAGTTATTTCGAAGTTTACAAAAATACGACCCAATGCAAAAGTTTGGAAGCAGCTTTTTAATTAAATTGCAGTAAAACACACAGTAAAACACAGTCCACAAATGCCCGTCGTCTGACGACTCACCCGGCTGAGGAGATTGGTCGGTCACGTTTCAAACCCAAGCGGCACACGTGCATCACCGTTTTTCCGCCGACTTGGAGCCAGTCGACGGTCGTGCTTTTGACAGCGAGCCGCGGGCCCATAACGTGACCGCACGGGGCCGTCACGTTCCGCCGCCGTTCTGCATGAGGGGCCGCGGGACCGGTCTTCCTCGGCAGTCCGGTCGTCCGTGCTGGCGCGTCGGCCTGCCACCGTCCGAGAACGCTGCGTTTACTGCACCTGCCTGGTCCTCGAACCTGCAGCCTCTGTACCCAGCCAGGATCGTGAACCGTGCTGTTACTGCGCCTACCAGCTCCGTGAACCGCGGCATTCGCTACACCTCGGAGGTCCGTGAATACCGCAGTCTCCTACCCAGCGTGAGCGCTGCACTCACCTGCTCCGCCAGGTCGGTGAGCCCTGCAGTCTGCTCGTCGCCAGGTCGGCGAACCCACGCAGCCGGGGCCGCGACGGGTCTCGACTCGGCCTCAGCCGTGCAGTCAGGCGGGCCATCGCCAGGCATCGCCTGCCCGTAAACCGAGATCCATGTCCGCGGCCATGCAAACGGAGACACACCCGAGCCAAATACGGGCTCCGCCGGCGGAATGCGACTTTCATGAGCGTCAGCGTTACGCCTCGCTGCAGAGTGCAGTGTCTGCGGACGCGGCGAGCTGGCGTGGGCGGGCTTTTAAATCCGCGACGCTGGCGGCGTGCAAACATCGCGCGCGGGAGCGCGCTGTTCGCGCTGACCTGTCTGGGTGCACGCGGACTCGGCGGCGGCCTGAAATGGGCGGCCCTGCAGCCGGGAGTCGGGCAGAGAGGCGGCACGTCGGCCAGGCGATCGGTTCAGGGCAGGAAGCGGCCAGACCCGGCTCGGCCGGCCGGCCTTGAATTGGGCCGCACGCACCGGGAGCCGCCTGCAACTGGCCTTCGCTGATAACCACCATGAATACATTAGCGCGCGGCGCGACGTGCACTGCGGCCACCCTTGGGAGCTGGACACGGCCGTCTGATTGCTGCGCTGCGACGTCCGGCCGGTTCCTGCCGAAAAACAGCCGCCCTCTGCCGCTGACGTCACAGGGCGCATGTCAGACAGCCGTCTACCGTTGCCGGTACACGGTGCCTACGTTAAAAGACTGCGGTGAGCTTGGATAGGGCGGAATATTAGAAGGAGAAGGAGAGCAACATGAAAAGAGATAGGGCTAAACTATGGGGAGAAAGGAAAGAGAAAAAATGAAATGGAGGGAGGGAATGGAGAGAGAGAGAGAGAGAGAGAGAGAGAGAGAGAGAGAGAGAGAGAGAGAGAGAGAGAGAGAGAGAGAGAGAGAGAGAGAGAGAGAGAGAGAGATCCAGTGCGTGCGTCCGATCGTTTGACACTGACCCAGGTCCTGTGTGGGCGCGCCTGGCCGTATCGCCTCCATCTGGGTCGCGCAGACGGTCGCTGTGGGACATCTGTCACTGTCAGTGACGCTGTCACTGTCTCCGGCTGGAGAGGACAACAGAGCGGGTCCGACCGGCGCCGCCTCCTGGCAGTGACCGGTCCAGGGAGGACCATCTGCGGGCGGGTCCGACCGGCGCCGCCTCCTGGCAGTGACCGGTCCAGGGAGGACCATCTGCGGGCGGGTCCGACCGGCGCCGCCTCCTGGCAGTGACCGGTCCAAGGAGGACCATCTGCGGTCTGCCGGCTGTGGATGGACCGGCCACTGGACGGGGTGACGGGAACACGTGCCGACCGACCGGGGCGCCAGCCAGGTGGTCTCACGAGGGAGCGCTGGCCGCCCGGTCTCCCGGCCAGCTCGGCTCCGTGATTGGGTGATCTCGCACGAGCTGCACGGACGGCCCGCCGCCCGGCTGTTTCATAATGGCCACAGATGTTTGATAGATGTGTTTTCTGGGTAGGAGAGGATCATTGTTTTTAAGAAGATAGTGGAGAATGCGAGACGAACCTACATTCCAAATCAGTTAAAGGCATGCTGTTTGATTAGGCATGCAAATGGCATAAATCGCACCATGCGCGTACATGGGAAGTGTGACACGAAAACGGGAGTGATCGTGCTATTGATTGAGGACCACTTTAATCGGTTCCGGCCATTTGGACGCAACGGCACAGCATAGAGGGAGAGACACCCGAGTGAAACTTTAACGGCGCCGGCAAGACGGAAAAGAGGGATGCGCCATTGGGCATGGCGGGAAAGAGCTGACGGATGGAAAGGCTGATATTTCTCCGGCGCCCGGCCTCTGGGTGGTGCAGTACCTCCTGGCCGGCGGGCGGGCCCTGGGGCTATTTCTGTTCGTTTCTGCTGCGCCCGCCTGCGGTCGATCGGATATACTGGCGTGCTGCCTGTGCCATGCCCTCTGTCATTAGCGGCGGTAGTTTATCACCACGTCATCGGCGCACCCGCCGGCCGGCGCTGCCACGGCGCCGTGGAATTCTCGGTGGGCCCCTCCCCGGGTCCGTCACTCTGGCCCGTCATAGCAGCCATCACCTCTCTACTCCAGCAGCGGCCCACAGAGCGAGCACCAACACGGCTGGCCGCACCTGCAGCCCTGTCTTGCACGGAAATCCGCGGTGCTACCGCTTGTATCAAATGTCATAAGCCTTTGTTGAACTGTGCACCGGCCGTCCTTGCACCTCGTCATCGGTGGATCCGTCGCTGTCATTTTGTGGGAACGCGAATCTCGCTTTGTCACTTGCGCTGACAGTTTGTACTTGTCGCATAACTTTCCGCGACCTGCCAGACGTTACAACGGGGACCTTGCAGCGTTTTTCGCCGCTCTGAGCCGCTGAAATCGTGCTCTTACTGCTGATCATTCATTGCACAAACGGTCTTATTCTTTCTTTTCGGTGTGCCATTTAGCCACATCATTTTCATATTGTCTGCCTGGTCTTCACGTTGGCGTGCTGGTCTTTTCTCGGATTAATGGGCCATTTTTGCCTTTAGTCGTTCTCTCGGTGCAGTCAGGCCAAGGGTTTTTCCTGTTATTCGTTTGGTTTCAAGTCAGTTCCAGTTTTTCCATCCTACAAACACACTGTACTTGACATCAGAACGACGCTGCCGATGTTCAGATGCTTTCGACTTCAGAGGGACGCTCGCCCTGTCTCAGACACGCCGTGTTCCGCCTCAGAGCGAGCCGTTCTCAGACCTGTCGAGCCTCAGATCGGCTCTCTCTCTTTTTCTCTGTTGCAGACACGCCGTGCTCCGCTTCAGAGCGGACCGTTCTCGGACCTTCTGAGCCTCATATCGGCTTTTCTCTCTGTTGCAGACACGCTGCTGACCGACCTGAACGAATCGGTCGGCTCGGGCCGGTCGCCGGCCGGCACGCAGCAGCGCTCTGTGGTGCCGTCCTCGGCGCCGGGCACCGTGACCGAGAGGCACGGCGTGCCCGGCTCCGGCGACTTCCACGAGCGGCGCGAGTACGTCTCGCCCGACCAGCGCACGCACGTCGTCCAGGAGCGATATGAACAGACGGCCCGAGACGGCGGGGTGAGTGGAGCCGAACGGCACGGTCCCGGCGGAGCATGGAGCCGGGGCCGGCGCCCCCTCTCTCGCTCACCGTAGGCCGCATGGTGTGTCGTCGGCCACGGCGGCGATGGGAAGCGGTGGATTGGATTCGAACGGTGGACGCGGCCGGAGGGGTTCCGTGGCGGGGGGTCAGAATGGCCTTGGGTACTCGGTCCGATGATGGGGTGTAAAGTAGAGGCTGAGAAGTTTTTGGCGTGACAAAATTTGGGTAAATCCTGAGGTGTCCACCTTTTGAATGCATCACTGCCTAATGGTTGGACGGATGAAGAGTGATATTCTCCGCTCATTCTGAGTCTATCTTTATGATATTTCCCCTCTTTCATTTTACTTTCAATCGTGGTTTAATGAACACCCCATGCAGCCGACTCTCTGCTATTATTTTTTATACTTTAACTTGGCCTTTCCGACAGTAATATTGGGGTCTTTTCTTCAGAAACCGTCCACCGCGTACTTCTACGAAACCAAACCTGGCCAACAATTCCAATCCTCGCAGACCACTTCTGAACACCGCGAAAAAAGATCTGAAACAATGCCTTACAGCACGCGTTTCGACACAAAGCCGGGCACCAAGTACCACACCACTGAAACAGTCACAGAGTACCAGCAAAGGAAGCCGTTCACAGTCCAGTACTACCAGAAAAGTCCGTCAACCGAAGCACAGTCCCAATCGCACTACCAAACGATCAAAACCATTTCCGAACCGAAAGCAAAACACCCCGACTTTATCGAATACTACGAGGAGTTTCTACCACCGGACGCCAAGTCCAGTGCACAATACCACACCACGCGGACCGTCACCGACCACGAACAGAAGGCCCCGACCACGTACAAGTACTACGAGAAGAGCCCCTCGGTGGAACGGCGCACAACCAAAACGGTCACGGAGTACAGATACCCGTTTGCAACTCCGCAACACGATGTAGAACAGGTTTCGCAGCACCTCTCCACTTCAACAAGCCCTGAACACGTGGACAAGCCGCCCGCAACAGTCAGACACCCCAGCGGGCAGCCGATGACAGTCCGATACGTTGACAGAAAGCCAATCACCATCTATCACGAGGCGAAATCGGGCTACACCTCAGGGGGAGACACGCCGCCGCCGCCGCAGCCGCCGCCGCCGGCGACCGCCGACGCCAAGCCGCCCACCGTCTATTACGAGCGCATCATAGAGCGCCAGCCCATCATCCACTACTACGGCCCGCGGCCGCAGGAGGCCGAGCCTCGCCACGCCACGCTGCCGGCCGGCCAACGCTCGTACACGACCGTCACGCAGCACACACAGTCCTCCATCCCCGGCGCCCGCGACCCGACGGCGGCCGCCACGCTGCCGCCCGACTCCAAACCCCCCGCCCACCAGCGGGCCCCCCGCGCGCGGAGCCCGGACGTCCCGGCCACGGTAGGTCCCCGGGCGACCGCCCCCTCCCCCTCGTGTGGCCGCCCCACTGACCCCCCGCCCGCACTGTTGACCTCTGCTGACCCGTTTTGCCCGGCGTCCGCAGTGTGGGCGACCGGCTGTGTGCTATTGGTTAGAGCCGGCGGCGTCGTCGCCGCTGCGGTAGTTTGTCTCACCTGTGTGCTCACAAACGCACCGGCGGCTGTGAGAGTGCGCGTGGGGCCGGCCTAACCGTCTCACCCGCGCACCGCGCACTGTCTGCGTGCGTGCACAGTCTGGCCGTGTACAAACGCACGTGTCTGCGTGTGCCCACCAGGTGCCGGGCCGACTGTTTGTGTCTAACCGTTACGAGACTAACAACGAGCTGGCGACTAACCGGTGGCCGCCGGGCGTCGGCGGGCCGCGGCGGCCCTACGACGCCGACTACGGCCGCGGCTACGACTACGCGGCGGCGCGGCGCGCGCACGACCTGCGCTCGCCGGACGCGCTGCGCTCGGAGCCGGACTTCTCGCGCGGCGAGTTCGGGCACCGCGGCCGCGACCTGCCCGACGACCTGCGCTCCGAGCCGGACTACGCGCGCGGCTACGAGCCGGAGCCGCCGTGGCGCGGCCGCGCCGGCAGCATGCGCAGCGAGTCCGGCTGGCCGGGCCGGCGCGCCGAGCCGGCCGAGCCGTTCGCGCGCCGGGCGGGCTCGGCGCGCGCGCCGCACCACGGCCGCCGCTCGCCGCCGTACGCCGAGGTGTACCGGCCGGCCGGCGCCGAGCCGTACGGCTACAGCCGGCCGTACCAGCCGGCCGGCGCCTTCGCGCGGGCGCTCAGCCCCGTCCAGCCGGCGCCCGCCGCTAACCGACCCACTAACTACGGTCTCCTGCTCGACTCGGTACGGCACAGCGCGGCGCAGACGTTCTGTCCCACTGTCACTTCTGTCCCTGTCCACACGTCCTTTGATATCGTACACTATGCCCCCTGTGCACTGTCCTTTACTCGCCTGCTTCTGGAGGGCACTGTCCAGCCTTCACCCACCGTGGCCACAGCCGGCCGTACAACCGCACGTCATTACACTGCGTTATCCCATGCCCCAGAGTGTTCGTCAGCCAGCCTGACCCTTGCTGGTTTTACTCTTCTCCGGTATTCACCTATAGCGCGCCTTCCCTTTTCCTTACAGGGCTTCCAGCGTAGCTGCTTCTCATGCCATGCCTCTCGCTGCAGTCCGCAGGCGCAGAAAACATTGTCTCCTCTCGGTCTGCGACTGTTTTTGCGGTCCTTTTTCGATTCCTTCAGAAACCACTCACCGCCCTTCTCCATACGCTCGCGCTCGGACTGTTTAGCCCATCACTCAGACGCCGACAGTGCCCTCATACTGTCCCGTCCAGGACCCCACGCACCCTCCCTCGTGCGCCACCAGTCACTGTAGCGTTCTGACTGGCCCCATTCTAGTGTCAATCACGGCACGGGGAGGAGGTCCCTCTTGCCTCAGAGAGATGTGACACCGCTGCCTAGCGTCATTGCCTGTGTCATGGTGTGTAGTGTTTGTGGGTTCTGAGGCCGTACTTAGCATTTAACCATTTGGAATGGCCCCAGCATCTCACGTCCTCTGGTTTGCAGAGTCCTAACCTTGATTAACACTAAAGGGTGTAGCGATGTCGTGGTGAAGTCTAATGGATGTACAGAGTTTTTGTCTAGTATTGACCTGGTGTGAGAGTAACGACAGAAGCAGGTCGACTTTGCCAGCTGTTAACTGACCAAAGCCGCAGCCGTGATGTCACTGCCCGACGTATGCGAGCGTGCGCACGTCTGCTGCGGTCTGACGGGATTATCCGGACCGCCGATTGTCCCGTGGCCCCGGTCTGCTCTGCTCCGCCCGCCGGCGCGTCACGCCCGTCACGTCACGCCGACACGGTCGCCTCGTCACGCTCCCGCGGAGTCCGCCCTGGTGACGCCCCGAGCCGCGCGCACCCGGCGAGGGCAGCGTGTTGCAGAGGGACGGTCGCGGCCGGCCTGCTGACAGCAGAGCCGGTGTTCACAGTCGGCTGACGCCGCTCGCCGGAGCTCCCCGGCTGGCCAGCAGGCCTGTAGGCTGCCGGCTGGCGCTGCCGCGGCCGATGGAGCCATCACGTCCCGCTGCCGGCCGGATGTGTGCGATTTTCGGCTGTTTGGCCGAGGTACACGTCGCATTTTCACGAACGATGGAATGCTTCCCTGGATAAGGGAAAGCAGTTTTTAACAGTGGCCTTTGTCCGACACAAAAACGCTGTGCATTGGCCGTAGAAACGGCGTCGCAAAAACGGCAGAAACTTAACTGGAGCATAAGGAGGGGGTTTTCTCATCCGGTGGTAATTGCTTATACCATCAAAAAGTGCAAGAAGATTTCTTTTGATGACAACCGATTAGAATTCCAACAATGCAGTTGTCTCTTAAAATGCCTTAACATGGGTCTGAGACATACTGGAGGTCAGGTGTTTGGAACACTCCTCCGCTCCGACTGCGCTCTGGCACAGCTTATCGTGCACCCATTCTGCACGGGGTTCATGCTTCTGATCGGGCCCCAGACTGATTGTGGGCTGTCGAAGCTCGTGATCGCCCGCCGATGGGCCTGAGCTGGCCCCGGGTGATCGTGAGGGAAACCGGACGTCCATCTGTCTGGCTGTTCAGCGGTCGGAGCTCGGCAGGCGGGCCGGGTTTCTCCGAACCCGGCGGCCGTTAACACAGATATCACCGGCTCTCGGCGGGCTCAGTCACTCGGCGGACGTCTGCAACACTTCCGGAGTGTTACTCGGGGCAAATGGAGACTGGGTCGGCTGGATGGGTTCTGGTTCTAGAGTATGACACCATCATGTGTGGGTGAGATTCTGATGCTGACATATTAAGAGGAGTTTCGTTTGATTCCTTCTAGCCCTGTCGATGTAAAGGAGCGTTTGGAGCAGTATTCGGAGACACTCTTCTCTGCCACCAGTACCCAGATGTGCTTTTATGTCCGGACAACGCAGGGGATCAGATAATGCGGCCAGCTGGCGAACTGGGTCGCGGTGCTTCCCGGCAGACACAGCACATGTGCCGTGTGCGGTGCGACAGTAAACAGCGACAGCTCACTTCACGGGCTCGTGCACCCTCCGCGGGCTCGTTCTGGCACCAGATGACGTCCGTCGAGGGGGGATGACGTCACAGGCCGTCATCGGGCCGTGGCGGGACGGCTTTAGCCCTCTCGGCGACGGTGGGCGGTGACCTTGCTGCCCACACAGGACGACTCCTCCCGCCGGCTGGCGTCCCTGCCGGCAGTCGCGTGCTGTGGTGCCACAGCACCGCAGGCGGGAGAGCGGCCGCCCGCAGTCGTGCCGGGAACAGGAGTCGCCGCCAGGCGGTTCGGACGGCCGGGAACGCCGCGGGAGCGGGCGGCGCCGCCGGCAGCGGGCGGAGCGAGTTTCGCCGGCTGGCCTGTGACCCGAGGTCGGCCGCTGAGGTCGGCGTGTGAGCTGGCGCGTCGCCGTCTGCGGTGGGGGCCTGCCGGCCGCGAAAGTGACCCGATCATGGCGGAAGCGGTGCTCGTGCAGCGCGTGAGTGTGGCCCGCTCGTGACGGCTGGGCGCGGTGGCCGGCGGCGCCGCCGTGCCGCCGGCTTCTCGTGAGAGCCGCCCGGCCGAGAGCCGTGCGACCGATCCTGGGAACTCGCCGGTCTGGGCGATTCCCGGCGTCGGCGCCTCCTAGCTGGAAGGTTCTTGCAGCGTTTTCACAGTTTTTGCTGTCCGGAACGCGGCTATTGCTACCATTGTCGAACCGTTTACACTTTTTTGATGGGAGTGATTCGCCTTTATTGTCTCGAGCCTTTGTTCCTCGCCTGGGCGCCTTGTGGCTTACAGAACCCCAGCGTGGCTGGCGGTGGTCTCTGTTCTCGAAACAGCCCTGGCAGCGGTCGCCGGCTCCGTGCCGCGGTCTCCCCCGGGTATCGTGTTTCGCTACTCCCCCGTCGTAGTCGGAACCGCTCTGAGGTCAGCGCGGCGCCCGCCCAGCGTCGCTGGAGCCGCGGTGGCCAGGCGGACCAGCCTGACGGGCCAGAGCCACCGTCACGTCCGCAGCGCGGCGACCTCGCGCCGCCGGGCGCCAGCCGTGACGAACGTCCGAAGAGCTCGACGTTGGGACGCTGGGGACAGGTTGTGCCCGCTGGTTCTATGTTCCGCCCGTCAGAGTGGCAGGACCGAGTACGACCGGGCGCCGCCCCTCGGGGGACCCTCGCAGGCAACAGGTGGCGGTGGTCGCGGCCTGTGAGGCGTCGGCGTTCCCGCGGCTGGCCGGCCGGCCGAAGCGTCGCAGTCCCGTCCGCTGCGTGACCTTGAGCCTGCTTGAGCCAGCTGACGCCGCCTGTTGTCCGTAGCCGGCCGGCAGGGGTTGCCTGATCCGATGCGACGGCCAGATATCCTTCCAGGGAGGCTCTCGTGCACGCTGCTCGGTGCGACACGTGAAAACGGCGAGGTTTTTGTTGTGGCGGCGTGATAGACGTCGCGTGCCGTTTTTGTTTAGATCTTTCACTGATCTTGTCGGAACGGGTCACTGACGGATGGCCCGAGCAGACAAAACCTTCACAAACGCTACCGATCATTCACGACGCAAAGAAGACTTCTTCCTTCGCAGCTCCGTTCATTGTACGGCGGTGGCATTCAGGATTCGCGTCATTCGAAAAAAATGAGACGGAACGAGAAGGGACGACGGCTCAGTCACTGCAGTTGTAGGGAAAGGGATACGTTAGTAGACCGCTTCATCCATGCCTCCCTTCCTCTATCCTTCTCCTTTTGCGGTACATATGCTGCGGGCAGACCCTCCGTCAGCGACCTCGAACAGTCAGACCACAGCGGGCGTGCCAGCTGGCGACTCACTCCGACTGAATCGTAATGAGCGTCCGGCGACTGACGCGCTGACCCGCACCCGTCTTTCAGAACCAGGCCGTCACCAAACAGGTCTTCAAGAGCAGCTCCTACTCCAGCGACGCAGCCGGCGTTCAAGGCAAGCGGCCTCTCTCTCTCTCTCTCTCTCTCTCTCTGTCTCTCTCTGTCTTTCTTTCTTTCTTTCTTTCCTTTTCTCTCCCTCCCCCTTCTCTCTCTCTCTCTCTCTCTCTCTCTCTCTCTCTCTCTCTCTCTCTCTCTCTCTCTCTCTCTCTCTCTCTCTCTCTCTGTCTCTGTCTCTCTCTGTCTTTCTTTCTTTCTTTCTTTCCTTTTCTCTCCCTCCCCCTTCTCTCTCTCTCTCTCTCTCTCTCTCTCTCTCTCTCTCTCTCTCTCTCTCTCTCTCTCTCTCTCTCTCTCTCTCTCTCTCTCGATGAGCCTGCACGCTCTGCAGCGCACGGCATGCAGAACAGCGCGGTAGGGGCAGTGGCACCTGATGCCATTGTTGGGGTCAGATAGCTTTGGGGAGCTTGAGCATCTCGTCGGCCGCCTGGCGCCCGTGCCTGGGGGGCTGCACCCACACCTGAACCCAGAGCACGCCGCGCTCGCGTCCCGCCGTTAACAGGGGAGCCAAAGCCCACGCACCCACGCTTCTCCGCGCCCCTCCGGCTTTATTTGTTTCGATAACCGCAAAAACGTCGGCCGGCGCCGGCGTCGGCCGTCTCGTGCCGACGCGTTGAATCAGAGCTGTCTGAGTGGCCGAGTGCCTGAGGGTGACACGCGCGGGCGAGGGGGCACGGGGGGGGACTCGGCCGCCGCGGCGCCGGAACTAAACACGTGACGTAACCGCGCGTCCGGCCCGTCAGCCGGACGGTCATCACCGGTGACTGTATTATGTCTGGCTGCAGCCGATACGGTGGGGCGGCGACGCTGCAGGTACCCGCTGCCCTCTGGTGTATTGGCGAGCTCAGTCGTCCTGTGTATAGGTGCTGTAACTGAACACTCTTATAGGTGCTGTAACTGAATTTTAGGCCGAATCAGACCAACTGTATTGACATCTGTGTCTTGTAACAGCGGCTTTGAAGATTTCAGAACTTGTCGGACACTCATCCTACCGAACTTGTGCACTCGCAAAACTATTCCGGCTTATGGCGCGTACCGCTGCTTTTGCTTCGCTGTCTGTACCCGCCACTCTTGTGCGTGCTTCATGTGGTATGTGTTGCAATGGCGTCGAACCCATTGCAGTTGCGTGTTGTTGTGGCGCCCTGGCTGCCCGGCCGACTACGCAGCGCGTCGCGAGGATAGCGCTCAGTTAGGTCCATTCGTCCGTCAGATACCGGTCCGCTGAAGCCCGTCTGACGGTCTGAAGACAGCCGGCTGGCGCGTTCGTCTCGCGCCGCCGCGGTCCGAGCCTCTGCCCTGGTTTTACAGCGAGGAAGGATTATGCAAAAGCGATCCCGGCCACGAGCCGCGCACCTCTGTGCACCTTTCAGGGGGTTAATCCTACCGTAAAGCCCCGCAGACGTGCCCGCCCGACGCCTGTAAGCCCGCTGAGAGCCGCAGCGCCGGCCGCAGCTGCACGCTGTCCCGCTTGTCGCCAGCGCAGCTGTACGTACCGCCGCCGTCCGCGGCCTCTAATCCCCGACTAACGGCCTGTCTCATCTACCCTAGCGCCCAGCCAGCCGCCGCCCGACTCGTCCCGCTTCAAGCAGAACATTCTCGAACTCGACAGCCTCCTCGACGACCTCGACCATGCCCGCAAGAAGCCCGGCACCAGTGAGTAGCGCCGCGAGCCGCGGCGGCAGCGTATCACAGTCGCCACCCTGCGACGATAATGAAGCGGTCTTTTATGGCCAGCTGGCGAGCCGCGTGGGCGGCGGGCGGCGTTTCCCAAACGCCCCGCTTGACTTCCAAACGAGCCTTGTGCTCTAATAGGCGACCGTGGTAGCTGTCAGAGAGGTGTCTTGCCCGAAATGAGGCCGCGGATGCAGTGGCTTGTACTATCCCGCAGTGCGGTGAAAGAAACGAACCAGAATGCCCATTCGACATGGCGTCGATGTAGCGTCCGCTCGTTTATCGCGCCACAGGAGATGCAGATGGCTGCTTTGACATGTGCATGGCGGGTAAACAGCACCTGCCATCGCGGAAAATGGTGCATTCCCTCGCTGAACGTCGGCTTCACTGACCCCGCCCGTTCTGGACGGCGGCTAACATGGCTACCTGCGCTGATGAAACTGGCACTGCTCGCTCGCTCGCGAGGATCCCGGCTGCCGAGCCGGCGGCGGCGGCGGTCTCACCGGCTCCGCCGCGCGATTGAATTGCAGCTGATCATTGGCTTGATGTGCGGGCGCGGTGCACGGGGCTCGTCAGCGGCCGGCCAAGGTCACATGGCAGCGCTCCAAGGCCAGCCGCCCCCGGCCGCCGCGCCGCTTTACCGCCCGTCTGAACGGTCCGGACGGGCTGAATGGGGGCGGACCGCCGGCCGGCCGACCCCGCAGCTCAGCTCTCCTCCGGCCCGGCCAGCGCGGGCCGTTGTAACGCTGGACGCCGCGTCACGACCTGCCTGCTGGCGGCCAACCGCAGGCCAGCCGGCGCCGAAACCACGGGCCGCGAGTGCAGCACGCGCGCCGATCAGGTTATCGTTTGTCTCGAACGTGCTGAGCGGAACCTGTGATTACAGCGGGGTCGTTCTCTGTTGCAGATGGCGTCGACCCGACCGTCCAGACGTGAGTGCCTGGGGCGGAGCGGAGCGGCCGCGTGACACGGGCTCGGCTCGCCCACGGACGGCCACCAGCTGGTGTTGGCCTGGTGCTGGTCTGGTGCCGATCTTGTGCTAGTCTGGTGCCGGTCTGGCACCGATCCGCTGCTAGTCTGGTGCCGGTCTGGTGCCAATCTGGCGCCGATCCGCAGCTGGTCTGGCGCTGGTCTGATGCCGGTCTGGCGACGGTCTGGTGCCGTTCTGGTGCTGTTGACCTGAAGCTGGCGCGGTGACGTTGGCGCCGCCGTTCGCTGCCGGCTAGGCCGTTGTGCATGGTGCCGCGGCGTTAACCGTATCGCGGTGACGTCATGCTCGGCAGCCCGGGGGGGGGGGGGGACGCTTCGCTGGCCGTTTCCCGGGTGCAGCCAGGCTGCCTGCACGGCTGGACTGGTTCCGGCCGCACGCCGCCTGTGGGAGGGTTCTTTGTTCTCGGGTACTGTGAGAACCTACATGGAGCCGCCCGCCGGGCTTTTAGCAGCGTTTGCAAAAGAGCGGATGTTTGAGAAGCGTTTTCGCGAGGCCGTGCTTCTGGTCACGGTGCAAAGCCCCGCGGCCCGAAACAAATGGGCGGCCGTTTTGTTGCCGTTTGTTCACTTTTAAACATGAATGGGAAGAAGTATGCACTTAACTGCAAATAATTCCTGCAATGAAAGGATGGATGTAGACAGAACACAACGTTATGCGGCCAAACCACGTAGTTAGCTTCACACAGTGAAAGACGTGCCTGGACTGCGCCGCCAACGTAACGAACGCCATTGGCGCCATTTCCACACTGACGCCGCCGCTGACCGGTGTATCGACGCCGCCCGGCAGGTTTGACGGGCCGGCCGGTACCAGCACGCCGTACCGGCACACGAACATCAGCAAGACGACCAAGACGAGCAAGTACACGACCAGCGGGCCGACCAGCGGGCCGACCAGCGGGCCGACCAGCGGGCCGACCGAGCCGCCGCCGCCGTCACTGGCGCCGGGCGACCAGCTGACGGCGCTCGGCCTGACCGGGCCGCGCCACTCGCCGTCGCCCAACCCGCTGGAGGGCCTCGACCGCAACCTGGTGCCGGAGCTGAGCGAGCCGCCGCAGCCGGGCACCACGCGCGTCACCAAGTACGAGTACCGCAGCTCGAACCGGCGCGACGTGAGCCCGCAGCCAGCGCCGGCGCCGGCGCCGGCACCGGCGCGCACCCTGCCGCCGCCGGACAGCTCGCGCACGTACGTGGACCGGCGCGAGTACTCGAGCACCACCAACACGCTGGACCGCGCGCCGCCGCCGGACACCACCGACAAGACGGTCACGTACGTGTACAACTCGGAGCAGGCGGTGCCGCCGCCGCCCGTCGTGCCCAGCCAGCCCGGCTCCAACACCACCATCAACTACCACATCTACAACTACGGCACGCTTGGGCCGGACGGACAGCCGGTGCTGCCGCCGGGCGTGCTGCCGGCCGGCTCGGCGCCGCCGTCGGCGCCCGGCACCCTGCCGCGCCAGGAGGTGGTCACCAACACCAGCACGACGAGCAGCCTGCACCGCTACCGCGATCAGAGCCCGCCGCCGCCGAAGTCGCCGGCGCCCGGGCCCGACACGACGGTCAGCAACTCGTACGTCTTCGAGAAGCACTCGCGCGGTCCGACGCCGCAGCGGCAGCCGGCGCCGGCCCCGGCCGGACCGCCGGGCCCCAACACCTCCTACACGACCAGCACGGTGACCAAGCACTACACGATCGGTCCGGACGGACGCGAGGTGCCGGCGCGGCCCGGCTCGCCGCCCTACGACCAGCAGTATCCCAAGTTCCCGGTGGACGAGCCGCCGCACGGCCACCACACGCGCACCACGACTACCACCATCGAGCGCACGCAGACGCACGGCTCGCCGTTCCCGGCGCGCAGTCCGTCGCCGTCCGGGCGGCGGCCGCAGCGGGACGACGGGCCGCGCGTGCCGTTCCCCGGCACGCCGCGCCGCGCCGTGGACGACATCGACACGCCGCGGCGCGTCGACGAGTTGATGGCGCAGATCCCGGACACGCCGCAGGTGGGCGCGGCGGAGGGCGTCGGCCGGGGAAGGGTGGGGAAACCCTGCTGGAAGATGGAGCTCCCTGCTACATATATGTTGTGATTCTGTTTGTGATGTTGTGTACTCCACTGTGAGATGCTTCTGTCGGGTATCTATTGGCAGGCTGTTCCTCAGTGGAGGTTACACATTGTGTCATGCCACCTAAACCCTCCGTAGAAAGTAAGGGCATTGTACATGTCATCCGTTACCAAAGGAGGTTTGGCTCAATGACAGCTACTGACGCCACCCCTGCCGACAGGACGGGACCTATCCGCACGGCCCCCGGCGCCGCGACCTCAACGGCAAGTCGTCCACCACCACCCACTTCACGGTGCACGAGACCGAGCCGCTGATGGACACGCAGACCAAGGTGACGCTGGACGCCAAGTCGGGCGCCGTGGTGCCGCAGGCGGCCACCAAGCCCATCGCCGGACCGCCCATCTACTACCCGCCCGGCAGCACCGAGTTCAAGCCCAAGCCGGAGAGCGAGATGATGGTAAGCGGTCCTCGGCGGAGGAAGAAACTGTTTATCTCGTTAGATAAAGGCATGAAATTCACATAACATAAGCAGCCTGTCGTTGTACAACAGAAATTATTTGGTTTACATTACGTGATAAGCTGTGATCTGCGATATGGCTGAAAATAGAACTTTTCTGGTTTTGATTGAATATGAATGGAAACATCTCAGAAAAGATTACTAGTTCATGTCCCCTGTGAAATAGCGGCTAATATATAGCCTAAGAGGTCTTTGGACCTTTTTTTAGGCACTTGGTGTATGGTATCACACCAAAGCCAGACGATAACTTTTTGGGATCGTTCGCCTGCCAAGTAGGGCAGGTTTCCCTCGCACGAAAGCACTACGTTGTCGCTGTCGTGACTGTACGGCACGCCCTGTCACTGTCATTTTGAACATCCCACCACGGGCATCCAAGCAGGGTTTATCCGCTCCTCCGCGGGCAAAATGAGCGGATGATGTTTTTTTTTTCGTTCGTGCGGAGGAAATGCCTGGGCTGCGGCGCCGGGCGCGGAGGCGGCCGGCCGACTGAGCGCCCTGACCGCCGTCCCCCAGTTCCAGTCGTACGAGTCGCGCGGCGGCGGCAAGTACAAGTCCGGCTACAAGGCCAGCGGCAAGTACAAGGCCAAGGGCGGCTCCAAGGAGTCACACGCCGAGGGCGGGGCCGTCATCCCCATCTGCCTGCCGCTCTGCTGCGGCGCCGCCTGCTCCGTCATGTAATCGGCAGCGCCCGCCGCTAGCGACATCTCACGGCGCCGCCGGCGGACGCGCCGCGGCTGCCGCCCTGGCAGCTCAGCGCTACGCTTCTTTGCGCGCCGACTTGACTCTCTTGCCGTGTGTTTGGGCGACGGACGAGGCCGCGTGGCCCGAGACACGGGCCTGCTGCGAGGTCACGTGACTGTGCAGGTGCGGGCGTGGTGTGGATGCGAGATAGCGCGTGATGGTCGCGTCGGCTTACATGACTAAAAGCTTATTGTAGTCTTGTTAACTCGGGCTTATCATGTGTCAGCTAGAGGTTGGATGAGATAGCGTGCTAGTCATCAAGGTGAAGACGATAGGCTTTCGCGCGGCGCGAGCCCGTGTGCAGAGTGTCGCGGACTCTTCTGAACGCGGCGTTTCGTAAGCGTTCTGTCAAATTGTCAACCCGACGTAACTGAAGATACAAGGCGAAGAGGATTGCATCTGACTAGCGCTTTGTTTCAACGCGATGCGTTGGTGCTGTTTCACAGGCGTCCAGGAGGAATCTGTCGCATTCGCCCAGAGGTTTCTTCACGCATGTTTGCGCGTCTGCGTGCGTGCGTCCGACAGACGGCCGTCCCTCCCTTTGAAGGGCCGCTGGTCAGCGCTCTCCGTCCTCATCTGCCGCTTCCTGTCGTGTTTCGCTGCGCTTCAGTCCTGGTCAGCGCCCTCAGCCGGGCTGTCCGGCCAGCTCACCATTAGCACGTACACTGCCTGTAGATAAGCCACCCACCTGGCTATCGCCACGTGAGGTCTGAACCCTGCCTCTCCAGCCGTTTCTGTCCGCGCGCGTGCGTGTGAAACGTGACTCTTCCCGGCCCGCGCGGCTGCGAGGCGTGACCGTGCCCGGCTGGGCCCACGCTTGAGGCGAGACGTCTCACGCGGCGTGAGAGCGTCCTCTGCCGGGCTCCGTCGCAGAGTCGGCACGAGGCACGTGAGGACCGCGTGTCCGCCATGGAATTCTGATCGGTGTGTTCCGCGCGGTGCGCCGCTATGCACGACGTTGTGCTCCGTATTGAAACTAGAATAACACGCCGCTTCTGTTTGGCTTGGTCACGCTTCGCTTGGACGGGCTCTGTTTATACCGGTTTCGAGCGCGCGGCGCGTTGTTGTACGTAGCTGAGACGGCGCTGGTCGTCGCCGTCTAACCCAGCCTGGTGACTAACCGTCGGGGTGCTGGCGGCCACCGGTCTCCGCGCCCTCTGGTGCCGGGGTCGGGTCCGCCGGCCCGCATCCCCGCGACGCCAGCCGCCGGAAAATACATTTACCAGTAACAGCTGCCCCGTGTCTGCACCACTGCACGAGCGACCATTGCGACGAGCTTCATTGAACACCCGCGTGAGACAAAGCGACGGCGAGCGACGCCACGGATTCACCCGTTTGATCAGCGGCAGCTCGGTCCGACGCCGCGCCCGTGGCCCCGGGCGGCGCCGGACGCACACGCGCAGACTCCACAACCAGCGCACACAGGGGTCCGGTCCGCGCCGGCCCGGCGCCCCTCAGGTCACAGCTTGAGCGTGGCGCGCACGGCGCCGAACGGCGCGCCGGCCGGGCCTGCGGCGGCCCCGGCCGGCCAGCCGTCAGTCGGCAGTGAACGCGTGCGGATTCAGCTTGCGCACGCGGCCGCGGCTGCTGACGCTGATGCGCGGCGACTCGTCGTCGTCCTCGTCGTCGGCGCGCGACACGAAAGCGCGCCGGCGCGGCTCCGGCGGCGAGCCGTCCCAGCCGGCGTCGGCGTGCGCCAGGCGCCGCTCCAGGCGGGCGCGGCGGCCCTCGTCCGAGTCGTCTTCGTCGGAGAGCGCCAGCAGCGCGTGGGCGCGCGCCGCCGCCGACCGGCTCGACTTGCGGCTGCCGACGCCGTTCGTCTGCGCCTTCACTGGGCTGACGCGACTGCGGCTCGGCCGCGCCGCCGCCGCCTCCACCTCATCCTCGTCGTCGTCGTCTGACGCCAGCACGCGGGTGTGGCGGCGCGCGGCACGGCGAGGGGGTCGGCTGGGCGCCGTCGCCTGTTCGTCCGAGAGATCCCCGTCAGGCGCCGGCCGACGCCTGCTGCTCCGGGATTTCGATGGCGGCTCAACCTCTTCTTCCGAGTCCCCGCTGTCTGCCCGTCGGCGCCTGCTGCTCCGGGGCCTAGACGGAGGTCCAACCTCTTCAGAGTCCTCACTGTCCGCCCGTCTGCGCCTGCTGCTCCGGGATTTGGACGGAGGTTCGGCCTCTTCCGAGACCTCGCTGTCCGCCCGCAGGCGCCTGCTGCTCCGGGATTTGGACGGAAGGCTCAGCCTCTTCAGACTCCTCGCTGTTGGGCGCCCGACGCTTCCGTTTCGACTTTTTCGGAGTAGACCGCGACGCGCCAAAATCGTCCCCACTATCCGCGGCCGGAGGCCGCCTCCTGACCTTTTTCGGCGTGGACCTCTCTTCCTCAGAGTCCTCACTGTCCGCATCGCGCCGTCTCTTCTTCGCCTTCTTCTTTGGGGGCCTCGACCGTTTTCGCGACGGCTTGAAGTCATCGTCGTCGTCATCGTCATCCTCCACCTCGTCATCCTCGTCGAGGACGGTTCGCCAGGAGCGGATGGGCGCCTGGCGGACCCGGCCCGTCCTGCGCGGTTCCTGCGCCGTCTCCGCCTCGGCGTCCCAGTCGCTGTCGTGACCGTAACGTGACGGCGCACGAACGGCGCGGCGGCCGCGCGGCGCCGCCACCTCTTCCTCTTCCTCGTCGTCCACGGCGTAGTTGGACCTGGCGGCGCGCGTGCGCAACCGCGGCGCCGACTGGACGGCGGGCGCCGCCTCGCCGGCGTCGCTCTCCTCGTCACCTTCCTCCTCCTCCTCGGCCAGCTCCTCTCCGTCCTCCTCCTCCTCCTCACCCGACCCGGAGCTGGAGCTGGAGCTGGAGCTGGAGCTGGAGCCGTCTTCTTCCTCCTCTTCCTCCTGATCCTCCTCGACCTCGGCCTCCGGTTGGACGGCGCCGCGCCGCTGCTGTTGCAGGCCGTGGCGACCGCCGTGAGGGCGGCTCGGCGGCGGCAGCGGCGGCCGGGGCGGCGGCGGCGGCGGCGCTCGACTGCGGCCGGTCGCCGGCGCGCCGGGCCGCGCCCGCCGCCCCAGCAGCGGCGTGGCCGATGAATCGCTGTCCTCGGCGTAGGAGACGGGCGCGCGGCCGCGCAGACGGCCGGAGGCGGGCGGCGGCGGCGGCGGCGGCGGCTGGAAGAGCCGGCCGCGCGCCTGCCGGCCGGGCCGAGCCGGCGCCCGTTCCTCCCCGGAGTCCTCCGAGTCCCGGTGAAAACCGTTCAGGCGGCGGCCCGAGTCCTCCTGAGGTCGATGGCGCAAGGAGCCTGCGGGGCAGACGGTGCACCTCAGCGAGGAGCGCTTGCGGAGCGCGCACATGTCCACGTGATAAACCGTAAGCACACGATGGCGGCCGAGACAACGACTCGACAACGCTCAGCCATGTGGTGTGTCAAAACGCGTCCGCGAGAGGATACATCATCACGGTAGGAAAATCAGCCAGCGTGGAGAGCACATGAAATGCCATTCCTGCGGTCAGGCCGACTGTGATGAACAGTAAGTCCGCCAACGAAGACAAGACGTCTGCTTCTATACATCACCAACCATGACAAGTAGACTGCAGCCCTGAGACATTCCAGCACGCACCCAATGGCGACGGACTGGTGAGCTTCGAGTCCAGAGGTCACTACTCACCGGGTTGGTGTGGGGGGAGGGGGAGGAGGGGAAAAGGTGGAGTCAGAGTCGCCAGCACACGCGTCCCGACTGGCACAGGCACTCAGAGCCCACTCACCAGGCCGGCTGGAGGAGGGTTGGGGGTCACTCACCGGACCAGTTGGAGGAGGTCTGGGAGTTACTCACCACGCCGGTTGGAGGAGGGCTGGAGGTCACTCATTAGGCCAGTTGGAGGAAGGCTGCGGGTCACTCATCAGGCTAGCCTGAGGACGGCTGATGGCCACTCACCGGGCGGGCTGGAGGGGGGCTGGGGGTCACTCACCGGGCGGGCTGGAGGGAGGGCTGGGGGTCACTCACCGGGCGGGCTGGAGGGGGGCTGGGGGTCACTCACCGGGCCGGCTGGAGGAGGGCTGGGGGTCACTCACCGGGTGGGCTGGAGGAGGGCTGGGGGTCACTCACCGGGTCGGCTGGAGGAGGGCTGGAGGTCACTCACCGGGTCGGCTGGAGGTCACTCACCGGGCAGGCTGGAGGAGGGCTGGGGGTCACTCACCGGGTCGGCTGGAGGAGGGCTGGGGGTCACTCACCGGGTCAGCTGGACGGCAGCTGGGGGTCACCAACGGGTCGGCTGGAGGAGGGCTGGGGGTCACTCACCGGGCAGGCTGGAGGAGGGCTGGGGGTCACTCACCGGGTCGCTGGACGGAGCTGGGGGTCACCAACGGGTCGGCTGGAGGGGGGCTGGGGGTCACTCACCGGGCAGGCTGGAGGAGGGCTGGGGGTCACTCACCGGGCAGGCTGGAGGAGGGCTGGGGGTCACTCACCGGGTCAGCTGGACGGCAGCTGGGGGTCACTCAACGGGTCGGCTGGAGGAGGGCTGGGGGTCACTCACCGGGCAGGCTGGAGGAGGGCTGGGGGTCACTCACCGGGTCAGCTGGACGGCAGCTGGGGGTCACTCACCGGGCCGGCTGGAGGAGGGCTGGGGGTCACTCACCGGGTCGGCTGGAGGAGGGCTGGGGGTCACTCACCGGGTCGGCTGGACGGCAGCTGGGGGTCCTCACGGGTCGGCTGGAGGAGGGCTGGGGGTCACTCACCGGGCAGGCTGGAGGAGGGCTGGGGGTCACTCACCGGGTCAGCTGGACGGCAGCTGGGGGTCACTCAACGGGTCGGCTGGAGGAGGGCTGGGGGTCACTCACCGGGCAGGCTGGAGGAGGGCTGGGGGTCACTCACCGGGCAGGCTGGAGGAGGGCTGGGGGTCACTCACCGGGTCGGCTGGAGGAGGGCTGGGGGTCACTCACCGGGTCGGCTGGAGGAGGGCTGGGGGTCACTCACCGGGTCGGCTGGAGGAGGGCTGGGGGTCACTCACCGGGTCAGCTGGACGGCAGCTGGGGGTCACTCACCGGGTCGGCTGGAGGAGGGCTGGGGGTCGGAGTCGCTGGCGTGTCGCCGACGGGAGCGAGTCGACCGCTGGCCGCTGACGAAGTACGTCAGGATCGGCTTCATCTGCTCCTCGAAGTAGCACGACAGCCGCAGTGTCATCGCAAATATCTGTAAAGCAAAGAAATCGATGATGTCCTAAAAGGAGCATTGGAAACATTTACCAAGCGTTTTCTTTTTTTTTTTTTTTTGTTTTTGTTTACATGAACGGCACTCGTCGGCAACGTAAAACATACCACTGCAGGTTGCAGTCACGAACACCAGTCGTTCAAACAGCTTTAATCCTACGGCATATCCATGTGGCTGTAAGGGTCTCACGACTCGTATAATACGTTTCTGATGAGCAGTCACGCTTTAACATGGGACGAGATTCTGTTACTGAAAAGTGATGTTGACTGAACGTGGAAAAACGGACCTGGTCCACTTCTAAGTTCATTTCCTTTCGTAACGCAGGACATTTTATCAAACAAACTTTTTGTGCCTTTGCTCAGTTCGCTGGAAGACAACGCTCCCCACCACGGCAAAAATCTGCCAGACCTAGTCCAGACCAAACTCAACCCCACGATTACCAACGGCGTCCTCGTCGCGGCCCCCCTGGCCGCGCGGCCTCACCGTCGACCGTTTGTTGGTGTTGTACGTCTTGGAGTTGTGGAAGATGAGGCGGACGTCGTCGGAGAACTCCTGCGGCGACACGTACGAGCACGCCTCGAGCTCCTCCCTGATCGTGCTCAGGTCCATCGGGCTCTCCACGGTCTGCCAGCACCGCGGCCACCCGGTAACGGTCCCGTCCGCGGCAGGGAACACACAGGACAGATTGGCACGCGTCCTTGCACTGCATCATTTTACACCGAACACTGCCGGCTCGTACATAATGTACCATCTATTTCATAAATATCTGTTACCGAGATCACTTTTGCGCTACGTTCACAAGGAATGAAGTCACATTTCACCGACAGAAGCAAGGCCCACTATCTAAATGACTTTTCGCACCAGCCACTTTTGTTTGGTAGAGTTTGGTCTGGGGGCAAATTTAAGACAGACTTCCGAATACATCCAAACGATTTCATAACCGTACAACGTCGGGAGCAACGACAACGGGGCTCGGACCTGCAGGTAGTCGGGGTATTCGTCCAGGTTAACCGGCTCTCGAAAGTGGACAGAGTCTTCATGGCGGAACAGGTTCTCCAGCAGCTCCATGCACAGCTCTTCCCAGCTCTTGTCCGTGAAACGACGTCGGGCGATCTGTAGACGCAGGCACAACTCAGGCGAAACATTCACAGTACACCGAACAGGACCTGAGTGGATATGGAGTGGAATTCGCCATGGCCTTGGCGATGGTTTCATTGTCGGCTCTCAGCCAGCACAAGTCGGGATTTGCGACGTGTCAACTGTAACGTCGTCTTTCTTCCGCTGTGGATCAATTTGAACGAGCAGTCCATACTCCGACAGAGACCCCAGCGCTCCCTCCCTGAGCGCCGCCGACCTGCAGCGGCGGCCGCTCTCGCTGACCTGTCTGGTGACCCGCGGAGAGCGCTGCGAGCCGCGCGGCCGTCCGCCGGCCGGTCCCGCCGCCGCCGCCGCCGCCGCCGGCGGTGGTGGGGCTCGGCTGCTGCGCTGGCGCCCGCCGCTGCCGCCGCCGGCGCCGCTGTAGGCCTGCGAGTGCCGCCGGTACAGCGGGCCCGGGTCGAAGCAGCTCCGGTCGCCGATCATCTCCAGACAGACGTCCGTGATGATGCGCGCCGACCGCACGATCGTCGAGTGCGGCTGGTTGAACTTCTCCGTGTTGGTGGCCAGGTAGCGCACGTCGAACTGCACGGCCGTGATGCGCCGGTAGAAGCCGTTCTCCAGGCGCGCCTGGCGACGACGACACGGGGCGCGGATCAGAACGCGTCAGCCGCTCACGGGCCCCGCCCGGACGGGGCTCGGAATCGGTTTGGCTCAATGTGCTTTTGTGAAATTGTAATTCTTCCATCTCGATTAACCAAACTCATTCTCGTGCCCCACGCTTACAAATTAAACTTGTTTGGCTTTATGGCACGCAAACCACAGAATGCCTTTTGAACTTACCAGCAGACTTGATCATGGAACACTGAGCCTAACGTGGTTACCGCAAACTTCAAGATTAAATCGGCATGGTTTCATGGCTTTGGGTGGATCCAAAAAGGATATGGAACTGAACAGACGATTGAATTTAACTGAAAATTGAACTTACACATGCTTAGGAAACCAAAGAATGTTTCAAAACATTACGCCACGTACCGGAATTCTTCCCAGGAAGACTGAGTTATTTCTACCGCCAGAACAGTCTAACACGCGTACTCGAACAGCCTCGAGTCTGGGCACTGCCGCTTCTGACCTTGATGGTGGACAGGTCGATCGGGTACTCCACGGTGAGCGCGTACGTCGGGTACAGGTTCAGGTCGACGGGCGCCAGGAACGGCTCAGCGATGGCCAGCTGCATGACGTTCTCCAGGCAGTGCCGGATGCGGTCCATCTGCGCCTGCGGGTCGTCGTCCAGCCAGTCCTCGGGCCGCTGGCGCCAGCCGGGCCCGGCGCCGCGCAGCTCAGCGTCCGTCAGCGGCACGCTGCTCTGGCTGCTCTCATCGTCAGACGGCTCTGTCCACAACAGAGACGACAATACTGCTCAGTCACAGGCACACTGCTGACTGTTCTCATCGTCACACGTCTCTGTCGACAATGACACTACTGTCAGATACACTTTACCCTGACTGCTCCCATCGTCAGACGTCGCTGTCCACAGACAATGACACGGCCGCCAGAGGCACCTTGCCCTGACTGCTCTCATCGTCACACGTCTCTGTCGACAATGACACGGCTGCCAGAGGCATCTTTACCCTGACTGCTCTCATCGTCAGACGTTGCTGTCGACAGACAATAACACTGCCGCCAGAGGCACCTTGCCCTGACTGCTCTCATCGTCAGACGTTTCTGCTGACATTACACTACTGTCAGAGACACACTGCATTGCCTGCTCTCATCGTCAGACGTCTATGTCGAAAGAGACGATACTGCTATTGCCAGGCACACTGCAATGTCTACTCTCACAGTCAGACGTCTCTGTCGACAGACAATAATAATCATGCTTGCATAATCGTGCAGTAATAATCCTGATGCTTCGAATGTTTAATGCGAATGAATAACGCTTCGGAAAAGGGGCCCCTACAAAACAAACGCATGCAAACCGGTCTGACCAGTTAACTCTCGTTATTCTTCCGGCGCCAATCGACGCCAGGTGCTTCTACGCCGAGCCGAGCCGAGCCCAGTGTCAGCCGTGTCCAGTCTCAGCCGCGCCCGTCTGGTCAGTCGTCCCCGGGCCGGCCGGGCGGCGCCGACTCACGGCTGGGGTCCGGCGGCTCCATGTCCCAGGGACTGAGCGGCTCCGACTCGCCCGTGTCCCAGGCCACGCGGTAGCAGAGGAACGGCGACTCGGGCGCGTCCGGGTCCAGCGGCCGACGCTCCAGCACGCGGCCCGTCCACCAGGCGTCGTCGATCGTCGACCGGAACCGGTCCCCTGCCGGCCGACACAGCTCAGGTCACTCACTGACACACTACAGGGCCGACCGGAAAGGGTCCCCTGCCGGCCAGCACAGCTCAGGTCAGCCAGGCCACTCAATGAGAAACTGCCGACTACCGACTACGCCGGGAAATGTTACGCCGCGTCGGAGGTACGTGCTCTCGTGCCCATTTGGGGTTTACTTCACCGTGCCTGCTAACCAACATGTTGCGACTATTCGCACTGTAACTCACAAAATGTGATCCTATGGATAGGCTCTGGCCTTCGATGAGCATCTGAGCCACGCACAGGACCTGCACCAATTCACCATCTGATCTGTCCATCCCATCCGGCCCGTCTGGGCCGCCGCGGGCGGCAGCGCTCACCGGCCTTCCAGCTCCTGCTGACGGCCGCCTCGTAGGCGGGCCGCAGCACCAGAAAGTCCACCACGTCCGGCATGTCGTGGTACTTGATGGTGAAGCTGCTGCCCGTGACGGCGCCCGTCTCCGCGTCCAGCTTTCCCAGCTTCAGGCAGCACAGGCACGGTGGCCGCAGCTCGTACTTGACGCCGATGATCTTCACCAGCTCCCGGTCCTGGGGGAAGGAGAGGGGGGTCAGCGAAGCTCTGGAGCACTCCGACCGAGGAATCAGGCGGTGTGCTTTGGTAACACCACCAGCATCCACTTAGCTGAAACGAGAAACTTCCATCAAACTAAAGTCTTGCATCATATACACGTCAACAAAATTGTTGCCCTCGGGTAACAAGAACGTCGCACTCACCCGTAGCGGCTGTTTGGCCCAGGGAAGGCTTTTGGGGCTTATCTCGTAGATTTTTCGCCGCCTCACAGCCTCGACATACAGCTGGTGACCTTGTCGAAAATAAATAAGCTGCAAACAAGTTGGCATGGTCAGTCAGCTGCATGGTAGCGATGTCAAACAGACCAACAGCTGTGAGGGTAGCTGTCAAATTAAACTGAAATGTCTGTTCCGAACAAGACTCAGCTCGCCCTGTCCACCTCTTCATCCAGTGCACGACCTCACGAATGTCCACGGCTGCGCGGTCCAGACAACTGACACGTCCTGTCCGCGCGGCGTGCGGCCTCACCTCGTCACCCATCTGCGGGAAGTAGGGGGTTTTCCTGGGCAGCACCTCTGAGAGCCATGCGGACGGCAGAAAGGGTTCGGCCACCTCCTCGGCGGCGCTGGCCGCTGGCCCTGCGGACGACTCCCCCGCGCCGGCGCCGGCACCGCCCTGCAGGAGCAACGCCACGTCAGAGGTCGGTCACGTGATACCAGCCAGGTAAGACGGCTGGATTGAGAAGGACGCTCAAACGGACGAGCTGACGAACCTCGCGGTGTTTATACATAAACTCGGCGAGTCGGAACAGTTCTCGGATAGTTGGGAGCTATGAAAAATCGGAGGTACTATTCAGGCGCAAAAAGGTTACAAGTGCACGAGACTGACGAACACAAATCTGTCACCAGTATCCAGATGCCGACCCTGGATCATAACAAAACCTTAATAGCCAGCAAACTGACCTGACCGGAGAACGACTGAATACTGACCCACTGCGGCGAAGCAACGAAACCAACACTGGCTGACAAGGATCCACGCCTCACAATCCCGGGCGTTTTTGGTCCGTGCCCTGCGCCCCCCTCCCCCGGCGTCGGTGGACGTCTGACCCGTTTCCTGGTGGGCCTGGCGGCGGGTCGCTGCCGGTCGGCGGCCGGCGGCGAGGCCGGCGGCTGGGGCGAGGGCCGCCGGGCCGGCCGGGACTGCGTGCCAGACGGGCCGGGCCGCGGGTCGGCCGCGCTCGGCTCCGGCTCCGAGGCGCCGCTCCGCATCCGGCGCCGCAGAGCCCGCTGCCGCGCCGTCAACTGGCCGCGGGGACAGCAATCACGTCAGTCAGAAGTGACGCCACCCACTCACCGAGTCGTGGTAAGGACGTCCGTACAGCTGTGAGAAAACCAAGCACGGTGCGATTTCATAAAACCTTACTTTGAAGCAACTCAAACGGTTGACTGTCCCTTGAACACGCCAATGTCTGCGGTTTTTCTATAGCCCTGTCCTCGCCAAAGCTCGTGCAACATAGCCATGTCGCGAACACCAGCTCGATCTCGTCACTCGACACCCCACAACACCCGACCCTCCCACATCCTCAGCGCTCCCGCCCGCGGCACGTCCTCGCCCCAGCCCGGCGACCGACCCGCTTCGGCTGTCGCTGCGGCGGGTTGAGCGCCACGCCGGACTCGGCCACCCAGTCGGAGTACTCGCTGGACTCGCTGCCGTCCGAGCGGCGGGCCGGCTCAGACTCCGAGCCGGACGAGCCGGAGGACGAGCCGGCCGTCTCCTCGCCCAGCGACAGGTTGTCCGGGTTCTGGCGGCGGCGGCGGCGCGGTCAGGTGGGGGCGCAGCCGGCAGAAAATGAGAACCACGGGCCAGTCTCACTGGACATACGGACCACACCGCAAACAGAGCGCCGAACCAAGTTCAGACAGGTGAAGACGGAATGCCGAACACAATGAAAAGGAAGATAAGCATTACTGGAAATACGTGAAGCATAAAAAACGCGTTCAGTATGAGAAAAATCCACTTTCATCTTGGCTGTTCATATGGCCGTAAACGACTGACTGCGCAAAGCGGTCAGCACTGCCCACCCCGGGCCGCCACCAAACGCCGCACCTCGAAGTCCTCGCTGAACGGGGCACGCGCCGAGCGGGCGGCGCGCGTGACGCGCTGCTCCTGGACGTCGGCGGCCGGCGGCGGGGCCGGCTCCGGCTGGCGGCGGCGGCGCAGCTGGCGCTGCCGGCGCCGCTCGCGGGTCGTCAGCCGCTGGCCGGCGGCGGGCGAGGCCGGCCGCCGCGGCTTGCTGAGCTCGGCCTCGTAGTGCTGCACCTCCAGCTCCGCCTGCAGCGTCCTGGCGCCGCCCGCACCGGGCCCGGTCACGACCGGACAGGGAGCCGCTCAAACGGGAGAACAGCGGGGCACTCACGCAGCGAGCCCGGTCACGACCGGACAGGGAGCCGCTCAAACGGGAGAACAGCGCAGCACTCACGCAGCGAAACACTGCCTGAGACGTGCACACGCCAAACACAACTCTGCATACAGCAGATGACCTACACGACAGGACAAGAAAGCCATGGTGCATCCAACACAGGCCCGGCGTTAGCCTCAAACAACTACACACGGGCGGCGATCGGCCAGTGGCCAGGTGGCCACCCGACACTGTCGTCCGGACAGGCCGTGAGAGCCGCGGGCCGCGGGCGGGCGGGCCGGGTCGGCCGCTGACCTGTGCTCCAGCAGCTGCTGCTCCAGCTGGGCGGTTAGACGCGGCACGAAGCGGCGCCGCAGCCAGTTGTGGCCCGGCCTGGCGGGCGACTGGCGCTGCGGCCGGGGAGGCGCTCGGCCCGGCGCCTGGTCGCCGGCCCCGCCCGCCGCCGCCGCCGCCGCCGCCGCTGCTGCTCCGGCCTCACCGGCGGCCGCCTCGGCCGCTGGATAACGCACAGCCCGGTCAGGGCGCGGACCAAACACGAGACCGGGGGAGCGGCAGGACCGGACTTAGCAAAGAACAGCAACGCAGAGTATACACAGAGTGAAAACCAGACCAAACAGGCGCCACAAATGACAAGACGTCGCAAACGGCAAAGATCACACGGACCGGTACCCAGAGCGGCTGACGCCAGCCGACTCTCGTGCGGTGACGGGGCGCAGGCGCTGTCATCTGACCTGTCTCTCGCATGACCTGCTCCACAGCCAGCTGCTCGACCATGTCGTCAATGGTGGGACGGCGGCGCGGCGCGTCCGGGCCCAGAAGCTCCACGTCCACCTCGTCCTCCTCCTCCACTGGTGAACAGAGGAGAGAGGTGTCACACTCGCGGCACTCATGGTTGCCTCGCGTCCACCTCGTCCTCCTCCTCCACTGGTGAACAGAGGAGAGAGGTGTCACACTCGCGGCACTCATGGTTGCCTCGCGTCCACCTCGTCCTCCTCCTCCACTGGTGGACAGAGGAGAGAGGTGTCACACTCGCGGCACTCATGGTTGCCTCGCGTCCACCTCGTCCTCCTCCTCCACTGGTGGACAGAGGAGAGAGGTGTCACACTCGCGGCACTCATGGTTGCCTCGCGTCTATCTCGTCCTCATCCTCTACCGGCGGACAAAAGGGAGAGATGTCATACACACAGTACTCATGACTTCTCAACGTCGGCCTCGTCCTCGGCCTCTACTGGTGGAGAGAGCAGAGACGTGCCACATTTACGGTACTCATGTCTACCTTACGTCTGCCTCTCCCTCGTCCTCCACTGGCGGGCAGAGACGAAGACATTTTGCGTCCATAGTGGATTAGGCGGCTGTTTCACGTATCGCGCTGTTTTCAACCCGCACTAGTGTTCGGAAAGGAGGCGAAATGCTACACACCTGACACACCTTCTACCCAACAGTTAGCTCCAGTCTAGGCACCAGCCGGACTCATCACTGACGGGTTGCAGGACAGACACCAACTGCTCGTCAGTCTGGTGCTCCCCAGTCACCAGCCGAACTCACCACTGACGGGCTGCAGCACGGGCACCAGCTGCTCGTCGGTCTGGTGCTCCCCAGTCACCAGCCGAACTCACCACTGACAGGCTGCACAATGGGCACCAGCTGCTCGTCGGTCTGGTGCTCCCCAGTCCCCAGCCGGACTCACCACTGACGGGCTGCAGCACGGGCACCAGCTGTTCGTCGGTCTGGTGCTCCCCAGTCACCAGCCGAACTCACCACTGACAGGCTGCAGCACGGGCACCAGCTGCTCGTCGGTCTGGTGCTCCCCATATTACTGGCTGCATTCACCACTGATGGGCTGTAGGACGGGCACCAGCTACTCGTCGGTCTGGTGCTCCCCATATTACTGGCTGCATTCACCACTGATGGGCTGTAGGACGGGCACCAACTGCTCGTCGGTCTGGTGCTCCCCAGTCCCCAGCCGGACTCACCACTGACGGGCTGCAGCACGGGCACCAGCTGCACGTCAGTCTGGTGCTCCCCAGTCACCAGCCGAACTCACCACTGACGGGCTGCAGCACGGGCACCAGCTGCTCGTCGGTCTGGTGCTCCCCAGTCCCCAGCCGAACTCACCACTGACGGGCTGCACAATGGGCACCAGCTGCTCGTCGGTCTGGTGCTCCCTATATTACCAGCCGGACTCACCACTGACGGGCTGCACAATGGGCACCAGCTGCTCGTCGGTCTGGTGCTCCCCAGTCCCCAGCCGGACTCACCACTGACGGGCTGCAGCACGGGCACCAGCTGCTCGTCGGTCTGGTGCTCCCCAGTCCCCAGCCGGACTCACCACTGATGGGCTGTAGGACGGGCACCAGCTGCTCGTCGGTCTGGTGCTCCCTATATTACCAGCCGGACTCACCACTGACGGGCTGCACAATGGGCACCAGCTGCTCGTCGGTCTGGTGCTCCCCAGTCCCCAGCCGAACTCACCACTGACGGGCTGCACAATGGGCACCAGCTGCTCGTCGGTCTGGTGCTCCCTATATTACCAGCCGGACTCACCACTGACGGGCTGCACAATGGGCACCAGCTGCTCGTCGGTCTGGTGCTCCCCAGTCCCCAGCCGGACTCACCACTGACGGGCTGCACAATGGGCACCAACTGTTCGTCGGTCTGGTGCTCCCCAAGTCCCCAGCCGGACTCACCACTGACGGGCTGCAGCACGGGCACCAGCTGCTCGTCGGTCTGGTGCTCGCGGCCGGGCACCAGCCGCTGGCAGCGGGCCGGCTGCGGGTTGCCGTCGCGGTCGACCAGCAGCGGCGGCGGCAGCAGGTGGGGCGCCATCTGCGTCTGCTCGTCCAGCACCTGGTGCCGGGCGTCCCGCATCAGCGGCCGGTAGTCCGTGTGGAAAAACTGCTCATACGGCACCTGGCGAAACGAAATGCGCAGACGCACATCAAGCGCCGGGATCAAATGTTCCCTCAATCAACCACAAAAGAATACACTTTCCCACGCACTTCTATACACATGATCATTTCGTCACGCCAAATGAAAACAATACTCCAGTGGCGAAGATGGCAACACAAAGGCAATCAAAAATATCGTCTCTGCGGCAATCACACTTGGAACAAGGGTCAATAACGATACGCCAGCTTTCAGGATGCTGCAAAGACTTATTAAGTCTGCCAACTCCTTACCTTTCTGAACTTGTCGTTGCCGCTGACGCCAAAGTGCGAGAGATGGCCATGAGAATCTGTGGCGGCGATAAAGAGACCACAGGGCGACCAGCGGGCGTCAAACAGTCCACCGTGCCCCTCACCCTCGATCTGAAACACCCCAGGACACAGTTACACTGGTGACCACAGGAAGACCAGCGGGCATCAAACAGTCCTCCGTGTCCATCTCTTCGATCTAAAACATCGCAGATCACAGTTACAGTGACGACCAGACGCTCTTCAACAGTCCTCAGTGTTCCTCGCCCTGCATCTAAAACACAGCACCGAATGCAAATCTGTCTATAATCACCAAGAGACTGCCAAGAAACGTGTAACAATTACTAATCGAAACAGGGCGGTATGACAAAAGAACGGCTTCCGACCACCGAGCACAACAGCTTCCCCTCCGTAGGGCCTTTCGAGATCGGCCGTCCGGCGCCAGGCATCCGACGCCGGCGCCCACTCACCGCGTTGAAGAACGAGGCCAGCATGATTCCGGTGCGCACGTCCCAGACCACCAGCTTGCCGTCGTGTCCGGCGCTCAGCACCAGTCGCGGGTCGGTCGGGTGGCTCTCCACGACGTACACCTCGTCCGTGTGCCCGGCCAGCACGTGCTCCAGCCGGCCCGTGTCTGCGTCCCACACTGCGGGCACACGCGGGCGTCAGACAGCAGAGAAACCAAACGGCCAGTCTGAGCGCACATTTCACTGCGTATGCCACTGGGACCCATGGTGGCAAGAATTAAAATGTGCACAGGTCAGGCGACAACTGGCCTTTCCAACCAAGTCCATAAACGGCCTGCTGGTGCCCAGTTAAGCTTGGTACACCCCTAAGGCATGCGCAGAATGAGCCCCAGCTAAGGGCCTGCCCCATCTGACGGCTGCGCCCAGACAACACCTGACCACGGCGTCGGCCGGGCAACCGCTGCCGACCCTCTGGGTCCGCTCACCTCTGAAGCTGCGAACTGGGTCCGCTCACCTCTGAAGCTGGTGTCGCTGACCGTGGTGATGACGCGGGCGTCGTCGGTGGTCCAGCGCACCATGGTGACCCGCAGCGGCCGCTGGCGGCCGTCATCGTGCGGCTCCCGGAACCTGACGGACACGGTCACACAGCCACGTACAAAAACAGCCGACAGCACAGCAAACAGCGGCTCCCGGAACCTGGCGGACACGGCCACACAGCCACGTACAAAAACAGCCGACAGCACAGCAAACAGCGGCTCCCGGAACCTGGCGGACACGGTCACACAGCCACGTACAAAAACAGCCGACAGCACAGCAAACAGCGGCTCCCGGAACCTGGCGGACAAGGTCACACAGCCACGTACAAAAACAGCCGACAGCACAGCAAACAGCGGCTCCCGGAACCTGGCGGACACGGCCATACAGCCACGTACAAAAACAGCCGACAGCACAGCAAACAGCGGCTCCCGGAACCTGGCGGACAAGGCCACACAGCCACGTACAAAAACAGCCGACAGCACAGCAAACAGCGGCTCCCGGAACCTGGCGGACACGGTCACACAGCCACGTACAAAAACAGCCGACGGCATAGCAGACAGCGGCTCCCGGAACCTGACGGACGTGTACATAAAACAGTCGGCAACACAGCAGACAGAGGCTCCCGGAACCTGACGGACACGTACATAAAACAGTCGGCAACACAGCAGAGAGGCTCCAGAAACTTGGCGCACACGGCCAGACAGCCACGCAAGACAACAGCCGACCAAAGGCAGCGCACAAGCAAACTCCGACCAGGACACAGCGACAAGGGGAAACAACACAATCATAACGCAACCAGCCATCAAGGATTCAGCCAGATGCAGGTAGCCAGCACGGCAGACAGGAGGGCGGGAGACCCTCCGATCACGTTTCACTCTGTCGCGCCATGGAACTGCCGCATCTATATGCTAAATAGCGCTGGACGGTGGCCAGTCTGCAACGCCAGCCGGCGGGCGGGCTCCGGCGCCCGGCTCGCCACTCACTCGGGCAGCCGGTCCATGGTCAGCTTGCGCTGGCTCCACTCCTGGCACTGGAAGCTCCAGACAATGGCCGTGCCGTCCTTGGAGCCGGAGACGAAGCGGCAGCCGGAGTGGCACCACTGGATGCTGTCCACGCGGTCGCTGTGCGCCTCCAGTTCCAGAATGCGCTCCGGCCCGTCCGCGCCGGTCGTCCGGTACACTCTGGGGAGCGTATCGGGTGGTGAAACATTGCCATGTGACTCCTGCGTTGCAGGCAAAACTCAGTGGCACAAAGGTTTCAAAGCACATATAACGCATTACGTGCCGTACTTGGCACAGCACACCATGGCATCGTCCCACAGCAGTGCCTATATCTAAATCGGCAGCCAGCGATAGAACTAGAGAGTTTTGCTGATGGTACACATAGCCCGCACCACTTTCTGCACGTTACGTCATCGCGACATACCGGTGAAATCACGTGACCGTGACAATGGTCCGCAAGCCCATCAGAGTCCACGGCGATCCTTCAGATTATCCATGTCGCACCTCTGCATCCGAGCTTCACTGTTAAACTGAGGCGCTTGACGCTGTTCCTCGCCTCCCTTCTTGGCCCCTCCCCTGAGATGATGGTCAGTGTCTCACAAGTCGCTCCCAGTGCCTCTCAACTCACTCCCCGGCCTCTCACTTAATGCGGAGGCCAGTGTCTCTCACATCTCATCTCACCCGGCCTCCCATCTGACGCGGTAATCGGTTTCTCTTACATCCCTCCAAAGCCTCACACCTGATGTGGTGGTCAGGGCTCCTCATATGATGCAGTGGTGAGGGCCTCTCACCTGGCGTGGTGGTCAGGACCTCACACATGACGCGGTGGTGAGGGCCTCTCACCTGGCGTGGTGGTCAGGACCTCACACATGACGCGGTGGTGAGGGCCTCTCACCTGGCGTGGTGGTCAGGACCTCACACAAGACGCGGTGGTGAGGGCCTCTCACCTGACGTGGTGGTCAGGACCTCACACATGACGCGGTGGTGAGGGCCTCTCACCTGACGTGGTGGTCAGGACCTCACAACTGAGGCGGTGGTCAGGCCTTCTCACCTGACGTGATGGTCAGGACCTCTCACCTGACGTGGTGGTCAGGACCTCACACATGACGCGGTGGTGAGGGCCTCTCACCTGACGTGGTGGTCAGGACCTCACAACTGAGGCGGTGGTCAGGCCTTCTCACCTGACGTGATGGTCAGGACCTCTCACCTGACGTGGTGGTCGGCGCCGCCGATGGCCAGGAAGGTGCCGCCCGTGCTGAAGGCTGCACAGATGAGCTGCGCCTGGCCGGGTCGCACGCGCTCGTTGATCTTGATGGGCCGCGCGGCGAACTGGACGCCGCCGCCGCCGCCGTCGGCCCGGCCGCGGTAGCTCCAGAACGCCACGCAGCCGTCGTTCGAGGTGGAGACCAGGAAGCGCTGCTGCGACAGCGGGCCCGGACAAAACTCCAGCGCCGTAATCATGCCTCCATGGCCCGACAGCACTGCCACCTGACGGACAGCGCCGTAAGCAGTCAACAGGAGGCGACGGCGTGGGTCAGTCGACGATGGCGAAGAAAGAATCGTCACTAAGGTAAGGATGACTGCGAATCCATCACATTATAACGGAGACTGCAGCAGCAGGCCTCACGCACATCAGTTCCGGACTACAGCGATAACCGAGTGCAGGATCAGTGCACGTGCATTTCCGGCCAAGGGGCAGCGACGTGTAACAGTGAACAGCCACCGACTACGGATCGGCACAAGGCTACGAATAATGCACAATAGATCCGTCACGAGCAGCTCCCTGATGGAGGCAATAGTGCTCCGATGATCAGGTGCTCGGACAGATTATCTCAGCAGGCTAAACACGACCAGGTTCCAAACACAGACCATCGTACCGAGGCTGTGGTGAGCAGCTCCGAGAGATAGACTGCGTCAGTCATAAACGGTCTCTCACTGCGGTTAGCAGAGCTCCCAGTCACAGATAACCTTATTGGGGGTGTGGTGAGCAGCTCCCACAGACAGATGACATATCGGTGCGGTGGAGAGCAGGTACCGAACGCGGATGATCTTACCGGTGCGGTGGAGAGCAGGTCCCAGACGCGGATGACCTTGTCGCAGCTGCCGGCCGCCAGCAGGGCGTTATCGGGACTGATGGCCAAGTCCGAGATCTCGGCGGCGGCGCCGCGCAGCGTGGCCAGCAGACGGCCGTCCAGCGCCGACCACACCTTCACCAGCCGGTCATCGGCGCCCTGCAGTCGCGTACAGCAGGGCACGTCAAATCGCGAAAACACAATCATCAATGCCCTGCAGTCAAACTCATCAGCGCACGTCATACCACCAAACGGGCAGTCTTCGGCGGCCTGCAGTCATACATCAGGGCACGTTACACCGCCAACAGGCAGTCATCAGCTCCAGTCACAGACCCGGGGACGTCATACCACCAGCAGACGGCCACTGACGCCATGCCGGGGAGGGGGTGATGTACATCAGGGCACATCACACCACTATTACACACACATCAGCGCTTCGTCGGAATAACGTCGCACAACGAAGAAAAAGCACAACCATCAGAGTGCCTCTGACGGTCATTACGACCAACGTCGCACCTTCCCATCGTCTTTCTGCCAACGACCTTCACCACAAAAGCCAGAATCAAAGAGCCTTCTTTTCACTCAGTAATGAGAACCTGCTCTCCAGGACACAACACGGACCTAAAGACCGTTCACCCAGCCACTTCAACAAACCGTGATGATGTTGAAGCCGGTGCGATCGAAGAGGCAGCAGTAGACGGCCGACAGGTGACCCAGTGTGCGCTTCAGCAGCTGCATGCGACAGAAGAGCCGCTCCGTGGAGAGATGGCGCCGCGCGCACGAGCCCTGCAGCTCGCGACCGAAAGTGCTGACGGCTGTCGGCCGTACACAGCGCGCCGTTACACCGTGAACAGCACACAACACAGGCACTGGACACGGCGTCACACAAGAGACACACGCTGGCTGCACCGGGGGCAGACCATATCAGACGCAGGGCCGGATGGAGGGCGAAAAATAGGAACAAGTCTGGGTAAGAGGGTTAAAGACAGGTGGCCACAAAAAGAAACAGCCAGACAGACAGCAGACAGAAGAGATCGCGACAAGACGCCTCTAGCCTAGGTTATCAGAGCTATTCAAGAAATAAGACACACGGTGAACTTGAAGCGAACAACGAAGCCAAAACGACAATGACATCTAATTGTGATTAAGCCTAAAAGTCGAGCGGCGTTGGGTACTCTAAGGAAGCATTCCAAACTTGCAAATGAAGTACACAGCTCCTTTCTTTCAGCGCCTTCCACTGCGTACTTTCAGCGTCAAATTACGACCAGACCGGACCGGACCGGACCGGACCGGACCGGACCGGCCGGCCCGCTCCGCCTTACACTCACCCAGCGCGGGCAGGTGTCGCAGCCCGACGGGGTCCAGCAGAGGCCGGCCGCCGATCCTGGCCGTCACGCGGTCCACGGTGAAGTGGTGCAGGTCGCAGCCTGCCGGCAGCGACGGCCACTGAGACCGGGTCGGCGGGGGTCAAGTCCGCTGTGGGGGCTCGTCTCTCGACGGAGGGCGCAAGACCTCTTCAGTCACAGAGGCAGTCATGTGCAGTGTTCAATGAGACACAGCAGGGCACACGGGTAACCAGATGAAATGAGATGGTTCCCGCTGGAAAGTACGTTGTCAACTCATCCGTGAGCTCTGAGCCCCTGTAGTGCCCTGGCTCGGTCCTAGCTCATGAGGACACCACAGAGCACCGACCCGACTCCTCTAAATCTGGGCAGACCTGCCTCGATTCTGGGCTCACAGGACATCGCTCTGACCTCGTACCTCCGACTGACCTGGTTCGGCCCTGGCTTCAGAACATACTGCTCTGACCTTGACCTTAGACTGACCTGGATCGGACTCCCGTACCCCGGATTGGACTGGCTCGGTCCTGGTGTCAGAAAACTCCGCCCTGACGTCCGCGCCCCAGACTGACTTGGCTTCGTGCCCCGGACTGACCTGGCTCGGTGCGGAGCGCAGAACTGGAGCCGGCGCCCAGCAGCGACTGGACGCCGGCTACGCCGCTCGGCGCCAGCCGGTCCAGCAGCGGCAGCAGGTTGCCGCACATCCGCAGCAGCGTCTGGCCGCCGATGTGCGGGTGCAGCCGGTCCTGGCCGCGTCAGCACCGGTCAGCCCGCCCGCCGCGCGCCCGCCCACTTCGCCGACCGCCACGGGGAGCAACGGCTGCCATGACCGGCACGCCCGTCTGGGTGTGCCGTACACGATCCAAGTGCGCGGATCTGCTTCACGAACTGGGCACAGCCCAACGAGGGCCAAGGCGGGATTGCTACACGCAACAGCCGGCTTTTAGCTTCATCTGTTACGGGTCAACATGCAGGAAGGATAAATGCACATCACCATGTTTTCCGGGTTGGGAATTTTTAACCAGTGTTAAAGCTACGTTAAACTGTACTTCATATCCAACTACATTTGTCTGGTCTGATTTGGTCTCGTCTGGTCCGGTGAAAATTGATCTACCACCAGATCTCAAAATAGAAGGTTGTCCTGATTTCAAATTAACTGGCATTTTCACCTCAGAGACCATCTTCTACGTTCTATGTCACCTCGAAATTAAGCCAAGACAAGAAAACACCTCCTAGGGACAAATTCAGAAGCGACGTGCGATGTGTAGGTCCGAAAAAACTTTCGCTATGAAGTACACAGTTCTGTTTACAAATGATGATCGAACCGGCTGTCAACAATGACATGGGTTAAAAACATCAGTTCTGCCTCTTACGACCATTCAACACATATCGACGAAACTTGACCAAAAAAAGCTACGACGTAAAGGAGTGAAGACGCCCGCAAAGCTTCATGGGGGGATATCCGCGCGTTGCCCGCGGAGACCGTGGGTATCGGCAGTCCGATGGTCTTACAGCCCAATGGGGGGCGAGTGGCACGCGTGTAAAGACTGGCTTGCGTTGAAATAAAGTGTGCCTGACTACCATCAACGACTTTACAAAACCCAGTCAACATTTTGACGGATATATGATAAAGAATTTCCCGGGTAGAGCACAAAAATGCCGCGGAGACGAATAAGAACAGGTCGCTTGAACGTACATACATTACCTACAGGTGACGTCGAAAATTCTGAAACCAACGCAGTATACGTTTAAATGCGTGACATATTTAACACATTCAATATCCATGATATATTCAATCCTACATTTGCGTCCAATTTATGTACAGAAATCTGAATGAAAATGCCAGAGCGAATTTTGGAGCAATTGGGCTTGCGCTTTTCATTTTTACGCGAATAAAATTTTCATTCCAAAAGTACATTCTGTAATCGATGTCGCGCTTCTGACTGTAGCATTTCGCAAACTTGCACCTAAGCTTGAGAAAACGAAAACACTGATCTTGTTGGCTTCAACAGGGGGCGCAACCGAGCTTCAAATGTAACACAAAGGGTACTATCCTACACTTGGTTCGCTATATACTTTTCACCATAGCTGGAGATTTCCGAAAATTATTGAAGGTTCACACAGGACTTCAGACCGCTTTTCCGGTTACTGTCATGGGCCCAGTTAAAATTCCCTAAATATTAGGGGTCTGGACCCCTCCCAACCCCTCAGGATCGCCAGCCATGCTTTTCATATCCCAAGGCCTCTTATTTCATAGGCGCATTGTGGGTTTTTGCGCTGCCTAAAATGCGTCGGTGTCCAGTAATACCAAGAACTTGAACACTTGTAGAATGGATTACCATCTTTATTACCATTAACATGAGGAAAGCAAGCGAGACAAAATCGGCATCTGTAGACCAAAATCGGATGTAAGAAGCTCTGGTCACGCGAGAACGTCCACATGTATGCCATGGACCGCAAAACTTTGTGACATTCATCACATCTTCATCATCCGCAAATCGTTGTCCAACACTATGACTATTTGGTAGTCATCCGCCGCGCAAGCCCCACCCACTGATACCACGCCGCCTCCTATTGGTCGAAGGGACCGCCAGAAGTACGCCCAAGTCGGCAAGGCTAAGTATGCGGCGGAACGAGAGGAAAAGTAAGCCTTACCGACGCCACCTTTGGCTTTGGACTCTTGCCCGCCGACTGACGCAACCAAAGCCGTAGCATGCATCCTTTCTGCACGATTTGGTCACCATATTGGACCCGGAACGATCAGGCCAACCTCGGAGCCAACAGGGCGACCGACGGCGCCCGTCCCCAGAAGAAACGACTGTACGACTTGGGATACGCGCAGTCATAACACATGGATGAAAATTGAAGATTACTCATGTCACAATAGCCTTAACACGATGGTCGATTCCAGAGGTCACGGTTAACTCTCGTGACCCCTGGGTTCCCGAGACGAATTTTTCATGAAACGTTAAAAAATTAACGTGGCACCACGAATTAATAGATATTACATACCCATTCCTCCAAAGTCCGCTCATGTTTGTTTCCCAGCCAATCGAAGCGATCTGGTACTAACTGAAACAAACAAAAGTCGCCTTCAGCTGAGAGCTCAGGTCACGGGCTGTAGTGACGGTAAACAAACCCACGTGACACAACCACCACGAGATTTAAACAGCAGAAAGTGCGGTGCTCACCTTCAGCTGTCGAATTTCCTCGAAGAGAACCTGAAACAAAGGAACAGGTAAGTTTCAACTTCAACGAAACACGTGGCTAAGAATGTCATCATCCATATCACATACCTTTGCAGCCCGTTTGCAGTCAGTGGAGTCCAAAAATTTGGCCACAAGATATAGCAGATCTGAAAAGCAAGACAGTTGGTTAGAAAAACGTCACTGAAAACTGGGCGATAAATCCCGTTCCACCCACACTGTCCACGACTTACCAGGAGTGATGTTTTCTTCACGTCTCCGACGAGCTTCCACTGGGTTTGCACACTCCATTTTCATAACTCATCGACTGTAAATAGCATTGTTTCTTTGACTGGTAAGCGCTGCACACCGTTGCGGACGATCGCGGCGTAACGCGGATGGATCAACGTGGAAAAATATAGTGCCAATGTCACCTCGGAAGTTTTAAAACAACAATCGAATGCAGTGTATTGCTGTTGCTCCAGAAAGGTCAAGAAAACTTGTTCTCGTAGATTTACGAACAAAGAGTGCAGAGAGTTGAAAGAACTAAAAATGCCCTCGGGCATGTTCACACGCTATGGGGGACTGAGGCAACGCCACAGTGAATTTAAAGTACCGGATGATAACCTGATGCCTAGCGTCGTTGGCCCACCTCTAATGTTTGTTGACCGCCCGGCACACGGAAGCTGACTCGGTGTAACATGCACAGCATTTGGCGTATTTGAATACCGGTTGTTGTGCAAAGCTGGCTGTGCTGGCGGAAAGCCTGGAGATAATCATCTATATTTGTGCCTGATATTAGTTCAGAAGGTTGTTGTTTACGGTAGGTGTGTACACATTTGTTTCCAAATATATTTTATGTTTAAACAAGGAAAGAGACACAGCTGTCTTGCTCCCTGAATTTTGTATCGTACTGATGACAGATCAAGGGCACAGGAGTAGACCGTTTGGCTCGGGAAGGGCATGGAACAGGAGGGTACGGAAGCCATGCCCTTCCCGAGCCAAACGGTCTGCACTAGGTATTAAGTGGTGTTGCAAGAACATGAAATAGTGATATATGCCACAAAAGCTTTGGCAGTGGTGCCATGGAGTACATGTGGCACCAGTATCCCACAGATGTGATTGTGGGATGCTGCCTATACCCATTACCCTTGAGTAATTTCTTGGGGGGTCTCCTTTCAGCTTTCAAGACCTTTGTAGTCTGAGCTGGGCCATACATGAAATTTTTATCAGGCAGTGGAAAGCAGCATAAATGGCATAAAAACCATACAACATATGGTTCTGAGTTAAATACATTTGACTTGATTGCTGCATAATATCATTTCAAGATCAAGAAAGCAAAAAAAAAAACTGGAAAATATTTCCACTTCATTTGTTGCTGACCACTGCACCATTTGTCTCCTGGACTTCTGCTGCAATCCTACAGTAACAAAGTCAAAAAGGGCAGTTCCCAAGGTGAAGGTATGTAGGGCATAATGACATCATCAATATAATCTTATACATAGTAAAAAAGATGACTAACCCAACCTAACCTAACCTGACCGTAACCAAACCAAACCAAACCAAACCAAACCAAACCAAACCTAACCTAACCTAACCTAACCTAACCTAGCCTAGCCTAGCCTAGCCTAACCTGTTAAGTTGCACAACCTAACTTCTGTTGGACAGAGTGAAGTCAGGTCACACTCTTTATCAGCCTGCAGCCTCTAGTATCCAGTGCCGCATCTCTGATGTGGGGTTGAGCCTTTGGTGCAACATTAAGCCCTTTGAACATCCATTTATCAGACTGCAGCCTTTAGTATCATTTACTGGTGATGTTGCATAGGGCATCCTTGGAGCAAAGACATTGTAAACAAGATGGGGCTGCCCATTCTGGTCGCATTTGCTTACAGAGAAATGTAATTCCATTTCCTTTTGAAACCATACCCATAGTGTCACCATTTCTTGCTTTTATAGGAAAGTTTGAGCTCTTCTTTACTGTATGTATGGCAAAAGTGGTCTGTGGAAAGGTGAAAAAGTATAGTATTGCCCTGGGTGGCACCCCAGGTAGTACCCCACAGTCAAAAGTCTGTGGCACATCCCTTGTAGGAAAACAAACATTACATGTTTTCCTGTATGTTAAGTATAAGGTCAGTTATATAAAACTGACACTTTTTCACATAAATTCTGTCATATGTCAGTGGCATATGACATAATTCAACATTTGCCCCCCCCCTAGAAAATCTTGGCTATGCATGGGTGAAGCCATGGAGGCTGGGTGAACATCTGTCCCAGATTCTGGCAAAATGGGCTTTTCTCCTCCTGTTTAAGTCAAAAAGTAGATATTGTTTGCAATTTCTGAGTGAAAAATATGATTTTGGGCTGCATTGGCCTCCAGATTCTGATTTGCTCTCCCCCCATTTCTGAGATGTGGCTAGAACCATGTGGCTACATGCTTGTCAGAAATTTACTGTATAGCTGCTAGGATAATTTTTGGTTGCCAGAACCACATAGTCAAAACATCTGCTAATTGTGTTTTTTGTGTATTTTGAAAGATTGTCTTTGTTGTTTAACAAAGAAGAGAACCATAATAACTTAAAACACATGCAGACTGAAACAGTATTGTTTTTCCATGCTATCAAGCAGCTTGACCACAGCAACATGCAGGACATATTTTCATTTCTTATTAGAAAATGTATGTGGCCATGGACCTGTAGATATCAGACTGATGGTGAGCATCATGGTATTTCACTGGGATTAAGAGTGCAGATGATGGAGCTCCAAAATGGAAAACAGGACTAGATAAAACAAACAATCACTGTGGTTACTAAGCACATGAAGTTTTGGGAATCATAGCTCTGTTCAAGCATAGCCCTGAATGTTTAGATAGTACATAATTCAAGTGTTAGGAGTTGAGCTGGAGTGGTCATGGTAGACCAAAAGGTAACTGGATTATGTGGGCCTGGGTTGGTAATATTTGCTTCTAGATCAGCTTTCAGACAGATTTGCCTTTACATCCAGAAGGAACAGGAAGGTCTCCTTTCATCTGCCAGGTCATTGATTGAGAGTTGCTGCAGGAGAGCCATGAGGCCAGGGAACAGTAGGGCTTTTGTAACACACTGAGTAGTGGGCATTTTACTGAGTGACCCTCTGCCTGTGCCATGGGTATAATGACCAGGAGGCTGGGGATGTGTCTCCTCCAATGTTGGCAAAATGGGCCTTTGTCCCTGCCAAATGTGGTCAGAAAGTAAACATTTTGTGAAGCATTGTGTTGAAAAAAGTAAGATTTTGGGTCAGATTCATCTTCCACATTCTGATTTCTCCCTTCCCCCAATGTCTGGGATGTGGCTACATCCATGGTCTGTGCCCAATGGCCCTTTTGGAAAAAGTGCCAATCAAAGAGCAGAAGTATGTCCCCTATGCAAAAGTTTTTGGTGAATGGGGCAATTTTTCCAACATCATTTACAGTGGATCTTTGTTGTGTCACATGGCACAACATGTAAACCAGTGGTGGAGTCCCCTAGTCATATGGAGAGTGTGAGCCAGGGCATTTTTGATATGAAAAACTGGAGATCCAGGTGCTTCCTAGCCCATCTGAGTTGTTTTCTAGCGTTTTTATTTCTTGCATCATCAGAGAGCGTGAAGGAAAAGTCAGTATAGTGTCAGTTCAGGGTGCCCTTCAGACAGGCTATGATGTATATTTTTCTAACAAGCTAGGCTGCTTCTCAGGTATATGGAATGCCCGGGCACCTAAAAGTGCCCCTCTTGCAGAAGTCGAGGTTCCTTCAAACAGCTAAGATGCTCCTTCAGCAGGTTGATATGCCCCTCAGGGAATACAAGATGCCCTTACTCCACCTCAAAGTACTGTAGGAACTTTGCTCTTCCCCCAGTTGCCATGTTGGCAGTTCAGACTGTCATTAGAAGTTTTGGGTGCCCCAGAGGTAGATATGGCCAACTTTGGGCTGTGCAGAAGGATGGCATAGCTCAGCAGATTTAAGTCCCCCTGTCACATTGCAAAGTACTCCTTTGGTTGCTTAGAATGTTGCTCTGGTAATTCAAGATGCTCCCAGGCAGCTTCTGGCACCCCCTGGCATGTCATATTGCCCCAAAGCCAACATGTGCCATTTTTGAAGCTTAGGTGCCCCTGTAAAGTTGTATTGCCCCTGTAAACATGCTGCTTTGTGAACTCATAGTTCCCTTAAGACAACTAAGGACAGACCTCTAGCAACTTAGAGTGTGCTCCTGGCAGCTTAGAACATCCTACAGAACATCAAAGCACCCCTCTCACTTCTCAGGGCATGCATTTTGCAGCTCAGCATGCCCTTCTGGCATGACGTGCATGACATCATGACGTCTGTAGCTGTCCTCAGGCAGTTGACAGGGCCCCTCTGGCAGGTAAAGAAAATCATCTTGTGGCTGAGGACACCCTTACAATAGCTCCGAATGCCCACATGCGAGTTTGGGGTCTTCCTCTGGTGGCCTTGACAGTTCATAGTGTGCCTGAGATGGCTTAGGATGAGTCTTGGGTAGCTCAGGGTGAGCCTTTGGCATCTTAGCATGCTCAGTGGCAGATCAAATTGCCTGTTTCATATCTCTGTGTAACCCTTTGGTAGCTTAGCATCAGTGGGCCTGGGGTTGAAAATATGGTTGGGCCTCCCCCAAATTCTCCAAGATCAGGCAAAGTTTGACATGAGTGTTTTTGAGGGAAGCATCAATTTATGCTAATTTCCTTAACAAAACAAAAAGGTGCCTTTTTACAGTTCCTAGGGACCCTTTCAGATTTTAAGGTCCCTTCTTGATAAGTGACCACAGGTCATTCCAAATGTTTTGGTGCCAGAAATGAGGGTCTTGAAGATTGTTTTGGGACTTAATAGGATTTTGAACCGTTTCTAGTCATTTCTACAGATGTAATGTCAAAATGTTTGAAAAGCAGGGGTGTCGATGTACCCTCTCAACTCTCCAGTGTCTGCATGCCATGACTGGAGCCACCCTGGCTGGTGGTGTGTGTGCTTGCAGAGCGGGCAGAATATGGTTTGCAGATATGGCAACTAACTAACTTTGGCAGTTTGCAAGATGCCTTTATGCAGTGCACCAATGAAGCAATGCTTGTAGCTAGGAAGATACCTCGTGTCTTGTGCCCGTGTTCACTGCTAATGTTTCGTGGGGACTTTTTGTAATGTTGTGATTGAATGGGTATTGAAGTTGAGGGGCGCACCGACTTCGTGGTCATACGGCGCTTATTGTATAGTTATGAGCAGTGTCTAAATATACAAACTCCATTTACCCACTACATGTTTTTTCGGGTTAACAGTTCCTTTCATGACCTGACCCTGACCATCGGGGTAGTTCCTGGCATTCCTCCACCTGTTTACTGTGGACGGTGGTTCCCCCTGCAGGCTGTCCTGATCCCCGGCTCCGTCTCCGCCCTTTGCGAGACCGTCCGCGGCCGGCTCACCAGCATGGCCCGTCGATGGCCGACGCCAGCTCCACCGACTCGGGCGGCTCGTCCTCCGACTCGACGGACTCGGTCGACTCGGCGGATTCGGCCGGCCTCGCGCGCTACGCGGACGCGGCGCTGCGCGTCTTCCTAGCCGAGCGGCGCTGGCGGGAGGAGGAGCGGCGCGCCAACTACTTCTCGTTCGGCGCGTACCGGCGCCGCGTGCTGCACGCGCCGTACGGTAACGCCGGCGTGCTGGTGACGCGCACGCCCTCCGAGGCGTCGGCCGCGTCCAGCGTCGACTCGACCGGCTCCCGCGTCTGCGCGCTGCAGTGACCGCCGACGGGGCGCCCGCAGGACGGCAGGAGCGCAGGAGGAGGACGGGAGAACGGTGAGGAGGGCCCGGAGGCGAAGAGGACGGTGAGGGGTCCGGAGGACGCTGGGGAGGGTCGGAGGACGGTAGTCGGGACCGGTGATGGTGAGGGGGGCGGGAGGCCTATGAGTATGGCTTGAAGACAGTGAAGAGAGCAAGAAGACGAATAGGACGTCCAGATGATGAAAAGCTGGTCGGAGACTGTGTTGGGGATGTAGGACGGTGAGAACGGGTGGGACGCGGTGGAGAGCACCGGAAGACGGTGATCGGCAGCCTGTAACGACACGAGGACGTTGAGGAGAACGGTGAGTAGGGCTGGAGGATGATGACCGGAAGATGTTGAGGAGAACTGGGGAACGGCGAGGACAGGACAGATAGCGTGGCTAGAGGATGGAGAGACTGGTCGTAGGACATAAACGAGGAATGGAGTACGGCGTTGGTGGTCGACAGACAGTGACTAAGGCTGGAGAAGGGCGATTGTGGTCAAAGTATAATGATGAGAAACGGAGAACGGCGTTGGTGATCCAACGACAGTGACAAGACTGGACCAGGGCAGCGATGGTCGAGGGCCGGTGGCGGTGGACGAGGGACGGCAGTGATGCCGGAAGACGGCCAAGAGGGCTGGAGGATGTCAGTGGTGGTCGGAGGAGTGCTGGCGAGGTGCGTTTGCCGCCGGCTCGACGTGGTCGCTCCGGAGCCAGACTCGCGCTGCAGGATGCGGCCGTACTTGATGTGGACCTGGAGTGAGTTTCCGGACGGTCCTGAAGGTGTAGTAGAATCGTGCGCAACTGAAACAACCTCCTCTGGTCCGGCTCACGTAGTTTAGAGTCTTGACTGCATTCTCCTACGTGGAGTGGGACTGGACGTCGTTGTCGTTGGTCGCGCCGGTCGACACCGATTGACCGACAGCAGTGATGTGGGTGTGCACGAGGGAAGTGTTCTCTGGCCGTGTCAGTGGGCCGGACGGAGGGGAGGTGTGGGGCGGCTGGCCACTGCGCTCAGACCCCCCTCCCTCCCCACAGACATCGGCCAGCCCGCTCAGCTGTGCTGTAGGTCGACTGCATGAACCTGCATCCGGAGGGACCTCACTCTGTCACACCGCTGCCGTGTTTTCAGCGCACAAACCGTCTCATTGGTCGCATTCAGACCAGCTCTATCTTAGCTGCAACCAGGATTGTTCTTTTTGGCCCCTGCAGGAATTTTTTTTTTACTGTGCTCTATTGAATATTACTGTTTCTTGCCTGTCACTTAGCTCGTACCGTGCAATGTGGTCATCAGTAACATTGCCCTGATCAGCACCGTGATGAAGCCTCAGTTACTCATGTGTTCGTCACGAAGCCCTGTTTTGCCTTTTGGGCTTCAGACATGATATGGAATGAGTTATTGGCATTTCCCGAAACCCGACCGTTTTGTGTTCGTTTCTTAAACCTGCTGCGTGGGAACTGGTGCTAAATTTTGGTGTTTTTTAACGGGGATGGTTTTTGGCATTGGATGTGGTCCTGTGTTGTAGTATTTCTCATGGCGTATGTGCGTGAAATTTGTTTTGAGCGAAGAAGACATGTGGATTTACATCATGCCCTTTGTTTTCGTGTTCTATTTTCGCGCATGCATATTTTAACCATTGTTTGCTCATTTCAGATTTTGTACGTCGCGTTCAACACCCAGGGTTTGTTTTGTTTTGTGAGAAGCGTCCAAGATGGCAGGGTCCAGGATGGAGGTGAATATATCGCGGCTTCTGGTGCAGTGCGAGAAGATGGCCGCAGCTGACGAATGGGACAGCAATTGGCGATACGAACAGGTCAGCACGATTGCGGGATTGCGGACGTGGTTAGGCCACCTTTACGTCAAAGTCTTATGTGATGTTCTCTGGTGTCTCGACCTTTTCTTTTTATTTGCAAAAGATGTCAAGTCTTTGTTCACTGTGGCAGGTTGTTCCCGCGGCTGGCGATCTATTTCCACTCTCTGGAACTTCTCTGTCCAGGTCTGAATTTAACCAACTTGAGAGCAGCTGAACCACAAGGGGGAGGAGGAAGCAAATGCCGGGATGACCAATGGTTACAATGAATTCTGAACCACGTCGCACAGCGATATTTATATCCACGATAATACGGCAGTTGTAAGACTTTGAGCGTAGTATATCCCCGTGGCAATGTGTGACACTGGCTTGCAACCTGCCACGCATTTTTCTTTATGTATAGCGTACATCGCCGGAAAATCATTGTCGTAAACCAGACTTCAAGAGTACTGGTCTCTTGAAATAGTACTGTAATTTGCAGCTCATGAATTATGTGGAGCGTCGGTACGTGTTCCTAGTGTTGTTTTCTTTGGTTCCCCATGGTGATAAAATCACCTTTGTTTCCAGTACGTCAAAGCGCTGCAGAGCCAGTATGATACCTTGAAGGCTAGCCCCAGGTGAGACTTGCTCCAGCGTTTTTTGTCAGTGCAAGTGGGCTAGGTGAATGAGTGGTTATTTTTTGTCAGCAGCGTTGCTGGAAGCACAGTGGATGTTAAATTTGTGTGTGGGATTTTTTAGACGTAAAAAAGAACGCATGCAGTGAATGGCAAATTTCTGACTATTTGTTTGAATGTAATTCACAGTGATCTCTTGAGTTACGGTGTCTTGACGTGCAATTCTGGTACCCGGGGCAGTATCCTAAAGTGTCAACATGGAAATTACATTTCTTTTGTCCCTACGAATTCAGATTGTCGATGTAAAACCCCACCATTTGGAGACCAAACCACATTCTCGTGCGACAGAATGTCGGTACGAGTAACTGGAAGCACAAATAAACGTGCCAAACCTGAACAAAACCAAATTTAACGGTTTGACCTCAACGTTAATCTGATACGCAGCTCAACAAAACCTCAAGTGGCTTTGTAATATTGCTCAGGACATGTGATTCAGACCATTCATGTCATAAGCCTCGGTCGTATGAGGGGGTAATGCAGCTCCCCCCCTTAAGGATTTCTGAGGATAACGTCCTAAAGGTTTGTTTGATTGACCTGATCCGGATACTGAAAAATGTTACGAAAAAGTCTAAATAGAAAAAGGAAGGGCCTGAAAAACTGAAAAATATTAAATGAAATGTTAACAGTGTGAATCATTCACCCTAGTACCTACGCGTATGGTGAGGTTTCCATAGTTTTCCGTATGAAAATAAATAAATAAAGAACACAACAACCAAAGCGGAGCTCACCGTCTCTTACTGCATTCAAAGGCATAGGTGTAACCACGGTTTAGAAATTTGGGGGGACAAGCTGGCTGTAGCCCACCAAGAATAGATGGGGGAGAGGGGCAAAAATCACTTTTTGGTCTTTGCATGATAACGTACGGTTTAAATTTCTTTATTGGATTTCAAAGTTCAAAAAAATGTGTCACAACAGAAAAAAACATCAGTCAAACCAGAGCTCATCATCTCTCACTGCATTCAAAAGCTTGGTTGGAACCACGGTTCAGATTTTTTTTGGGGGGGGGTAAAAATCACCTTTTTCGGTCGTTACATGATAACCTACGGTTGAAGTTCCTTTGTTGGTATTCAGAGTTCAGGAAACTGTGTCGCCAGTGGATCTGTTTGATACTCAAAAAATTAGGGGACAAATCGCCGTTTCTGGAACACCATTTGGGACAGGCCCCCTCAGCCCCCACAGAGATTAGAACCATGGTAGAGGCCCCAGAATACGCAGTATGCCATTGTAGCGCCTTGGTAGAACTAGACTACCTGGCTTGATGAGCATGCTGTACGAACACTAAGGTATGCCTCTTGAAGTATATTGTCCGTTAATGCATTTTTATCAGAGGATTTGAGAAAGATAAATGTCTGAAAAATAGAAAGATAATGCACCACAAAATGGACTGCTAAACACATGATGGCTATTGGTTCACAGCTTCGAGCTTGAGTCCCACTCTTGCAAAGTATGTCTCAACCCTCCCAAACTAAGAAGGAAAAGTGGTGCCCCAGGCAGACCTTGGAACTGCCAGTTACATCGACAGTCTAATAGAACTAGACACATTTGTTCTGGAACTGTTTTGTTGGCAGATATTAGGACAATTTCTTGATCGTATACCGGGAGGCCAGATATCCAACAATATCCGACCGGATACCGAATACCGGATAATCTCTAGTATCGGGCCAGATATCCGGTCGTAATGGATGTCCGGTGCATCCCTGATTACCGAACTTATGCTCACTGCTGGTATTATGGGCGATGAGCCTGCAATGCCACGACATGCCCAAAATTAGTTTTTTTTGTGTTGGATATCAAGTCGAAAAACGCTTTGACATGTCAAGTCACCATTTTTAGAAAATCCTAGTTCACTCTAGGTCACTGGCTTAAAATAGTCTAAATGACCTAAGATGACCTGGGATGACTTGAGATGACTTAGATGTTATTCGGCAATCGTGTTGGTTAATTCAGGTTCACGTTTGGTTAAAGTCTAAGAAGTGTCACTTTCTGGCAGTTTTTTGCCTTTGACCCGACCTGGAAGGTCGCCCGTTTTCTTGAGACCTTAAAACGAGGTACCATGCGCGAGATCTCGTCATGCGCAACACGATGTTTTTCTCTGCGACTCTAGGACGGACGGTACGGAAATGGCCAGGAGCGGGGGTCGTGGGCGTGCAGGAACCCCTATACAGGCAAGGGTAAATTTTTAACGATATAATTTTTGTCACCGCATTTTGCTCTTCTTTCAGCGCTCCCAGCATCGAGAAATTGAATGAATTCAAAAGGCGGATTGAACATTTGCAAAGTTTTCTTCCTCCGGACCCCGTTGTGAGTACTATTTTTTCAGGCAGTAAGGACTAGGTTCCCTTTGTTGTGCTCCGCGCCTGCTTGAAGAACCTCCCGTTTTCTCTTCCTTACTCCAGTAGCAGTATTGTGAAACCGCGCAGGCTCTCAGTTTGTGCTGCATGTGTCCGGGTTGAAGGGTGTGTGTCTGCGAAATCAAGCGCTTCATGTTACAAGTAACAGTTGCCGTCTGACGGTTTGTCTGCCGGCTCTGGCGTGGTTTCTGCCGACTGTTACGTGACTGTTCCGTGACTGACGTGCCGACCGACCGTGGTTACGCCTCCTGCTCGGAGGTGACGTTTGCGGACATACGTGGTGTCTGCCTCCTCTGACGTGGCTCGTGGCCGGCAGACGTGCGCGGCGCCGTCAGAGCCGCTGGCTCGGCCGGCCGCGGGCCCGCTCTCGTCGCCGGTCATCACCGTCTCCGGCCACGGCGGCGACGTGCTGGCCGAGCTGCGGCATCGGCGCAGCGGCCGCCAGCAGACCGAGGCGCGCGCCCAGCTGCTGGGCCCGGCCGCCTCAGGTCAGCTGCAGCCTCAGCATGGCTGAGATCAGGGTCAGGTCAGCTGCGGCCTCAGGGGAGCCGGGGTTAGCAGCGGATCAGCTGCTACCTCAGGGAAGGCAGGATCAGACCAGTGGCTTCCTCAGAACCGGGATCAGGGTCAGGCCATTGGCTGCTTCGGGGAGGCAGGGTCAGGTTCAGGTGGACCGCTCCACCAGGTATGCTGGGTTCTTGGTCTTATCACCGTTTAAGGTTAGGGGGCCTGAGTTCAGGTGCCTGACAGACCCACTATCATTAGCTTTTTTCGACAGCTGGTATTTTTGCTGCGATGGCTTGGTGCAGATCGTTCCCTAGGTGGGTCAGGGGAGAAGGCCTTGGTCTTCGTGTCTCGGACGTTGCGCTCGTTCTGTGTCCTCAGACTCCTCGGCGCAAGCGGCAGGCTCTGTCGAGGACGACTTCGAAATCGTGATGAAGCGGCACCACCAGATGCAGGAGAAGGCAGCTGAGGAGATGCTGGCGCTGACCAGGAACCTCAAGGAGCAGTCGCTCATTGCAAAAAACGTCATATCCAAGGATAAAGAGGTAGATGGGGAGGAAATCGTGCTTCCATCCTGGCAAAGAGGACAAGGGCTGCATGTTTCATAATCCTTCCACATAATACCATTGCAGTTATGTGGTGTCAGTGCTCCTTCTTCTTTCTGCATTGTTTTTGGTCACGAAGGGCTTTGTTTGAATTGTATGTTGCCGTTTTGTGAACGTTTGCAAAGGGCTAACGGAAGCGATTTCAGTCATCAAACTAGTTCACGATATTTTCGTTGTCCATCTGGCAGCCCGATTCTGAGCCTTAGTTCTGTTTTCAGACGCTAGAGCGCAGCACTGCGCTGACGGAGAAGAGCACTGGCCGGCTGCAGGTGGAGTCTCAGCGGTTGGCAGAGTTCAGCGCGCGCGCCTGCCGCTGCTGGCTCTGGATGATGCTGGCCGTCGTCTGCGTCACGTTCATGGGTACGTCCCCAGCTGTCTGCATCTGCTGTCAGGGGTGTGAGTTGTCTGTACTCAATTGGGGTCAGTCTGCATCAGACAGCATCATTTTGGTATGGGCTGGGGCAATATTCTTGAGAATGTCCTTACTATCTGTCTGCATGTACCATAAGGGTCCTGTGGTAGATGTCTGGGTAAGATAACAATTCTTTGTGCATTTTGACTTTGCACCCATCAACGGAGTTTTGCAGGGAATGTTGGGTGGGGTATGCAGCACAACCTTCATTGGTGTTCCTGTCAAGGCAAAAGAACACTTCTGTTTTCTCTGTGAGGGATTTGCTAATGTCCAGGTTTTAATTTTCAGATGGGTGGGCTGAAGTTTCTAGTTCTCTTGTTGAAAACGAGCCGTGAAAGGACAGGCAGGAGTATGGATGTGCGACATTCGGAAAAGACACTAACTAACGTATTTAACAGGCGTTAGCGTTAACGTACAGCCGATGTGGCTTGCGAAAGAGTACGTTCATCCCGTGGCGTCTTTTCTGCTCCTGGTGGCCGTGGTCAATATCGTTTCCGTAGTGTAGTGGTTATCACGTCCGCTTCACACGCGGAAGGTCCCCGGTTCGAACCCGGGCGGAAACATGGTTTTCTCTATTGAACGTTTTAAGTATGCGTTCTTAGGAGTCTCTGCTTGTACTCTTATGACTCCATCCGTGTCGTGCATACGTCTTCTGACAGGACGAAGTCACGATATGCTTATAACAGCTAGTCCGTCATGCATGTCTCACGGCAGTCAGGCATCAAGGATGTGAAACCTGATGTGGCGTCACATTCCTCTTGCCCACTGTTTCGGCACTGGGTGCTTGTTCCGCAGTCATTGAAAAAGCATAATTGTCTGCTTTTGGTTTAGTTGGCTCTGTTTGCAGATTTCGTTTTTCATTTGCAGAGTGCAGTAGGCCTCGACGACACCTTTCAGTGGTGTCAGCGCGGGGCGTTTAGCGGCCATTGGCCTAATTGTCGGCCGATATGAACGTTATTTGGGACTTCGGAGTGCCCTCCTGACACCCCCGTCGACAACTGGTGGCTCACGCAGTCTTGGCTCTGTTGCAGGCATGGTGATGTTTATGCGCCTGTTCGGGAAGAAGGTGCTCTCGGTGCCGCCGCCGCCGCCGCCGCCGCCGTCTCCGGCGCCGGCGGTGAGCCCGGCCTCAGCCCCAACCGGTCCCGAGACGGGCTCCGAGGCCGGTCTGCTGTGCAGCGGGCTCGGCTGGCTCCTGCCTCTCTGTGATGACAGCTAGTCCGGCAGGAGACGTGGCTGTGATGGGCTCGGGCATGACGCAATACATGTATTTTTCGAGCCTGCTGTCTGATGATGAACGAGAGGCGTCAACACCGCCTCCATCGATAACCTGAAATCCTCGACAGCCAGGCTGGGTGTGACCCTGGATATCAAGCGTCGATCGAGCGTGGCAAGGTTCAATGACCGCCTGGAGGCCAAGGGCGGTTCCATGTTGAGGTAGCAGCACCGGCACGGCCGAACGGGCCCGGAGGGCCCGACCCCCTTAGGCCCGCATTTTGTGTGGAAAAACATCGCACATCGTCTTCCCAGCAGGCATCTTTCGTGCAATTTCAGTTCACGCTAAGCTCCGGTCCCCTCCCCCTCCCTCTTAACAAAATTCTGGCTGTGCCGCTTGGCAGCAGGAAACTTTCAGGTTTTCGAGAATGGGGAGGCACCGTACTTTGCAATTTCCGAGAGATTAGCGATCAATTAAAATTTTTGCACTTGTTTCCTAGTTATCACTAACGCGCTTCCGCTCCAGTATCGTCCTTGAGTAAGCCAGAGTGGGGAGATAGATGGCGCTGAGAGTTGAGATAGCGTTTAATTATGCGCACACGCTTCAGATGAGGTGCACCAACCAAGACCACCCATGGCGTGGATTACGCATACACCCAGGGAAACTGAACAGTGCATACGTCCAAGCATACATGCCACGCAAGCGTCCATCTCTTTAATACGAGTGGGATCCGGCGAGAATATTCCGATTTATATTGCTTATTGAGCTTCGAACGCGGTCTTACCAAGTGCCGCAGCGTGATTTCTATAGTCAGGCTCCCCGCCTGCACTTAAAGAAACCCCACGAGCATGAGTGGAACTTTAACGAACGTTAAGGGTTAGGTGCAATCATCAGCTTCACGAAAACTGTACATTGCGCCCAAGGTGTTGAATAAACAGAATTGGGCCCATACTGGCCTTTTATATACACATATAATTTACTGGCCTCAATTACTTTACAAAAATTCTATTCCTGATCATGAATTTGATCAGAAGAGAAGCTTGATCGCCAGAGAAGCTTGACAGGTTTCACTTGAACACTCCAATGCATTGTCAGAAGAAGCAATGATGATGCGATAAAATCAATCTTCAACAACCAGATTATTGGCATTTCAAAATACCCCGATTGGTTGTTTCCGTAGTGTAGTGGTTATCACGTCCGCTTCACACGCGGAAGGTCCCCGGTTCGAACCCGGGCGGAAACAGTTTTTCCGCGTGAACAAGCAAGCGATAATGGTACGATTTTCATGATTGCCCGAATGTAGTACATACGGACTAGGAGCGGCAAATTGGGGGATAATATTTCTGGTCGGCATTTGACATGAACCCTACGGCGTGGCATGGAAAGAAACGACTTAAACAATCGGTTTGCCCCCATCTCTGGAGAGGCGCCGCCGCCGCTGCTACGTACGACAGTCAAATGTATTCACAATGGTATATGCATCATGCTGATTTTATTAAAGCCGGTGACAAGGACGGATAATTTAATGTACAAAGCGCATGATGCAGGTTCTTCGTTGTCTTTTTTAGCGCAAAAATATGCAGAATATCCCTCTTGGTATCCCAATATTGGATTGGTTTGCCGACACCAAAGACATCTATGTACGTACGTACTTGTAGACAACCCTGCTGAAATTATCAGTGAGCTGTTGGCGCAATATCCGTCAGGTCGCTCTCCTTCCTTCAGCCTAATTACTTCCGGTGTTCTGACATTACGCCGACTTTCCTGTGGCTCACTCAACAGAGCAACTTCATTTCTGCTTTCCGTTTCATGTCTGCTCCTACAGAACCTTGAAGGTTCATTTCCTTAAACTTATAAACACCCATCTAAATGTCTACAGCCAGGTTTAAGGGCCATTGTTGCATTCACAGCGTTTATTGACGATACCTTAATGTCAGTTGTCCACAGACTCTACTCACGGCGGAACTACGCCCCACAGCAACACCGACAGCTCTTTATACCAACATGTACGCTATGACACGGCTTCAGAAGGAGGGAAAATCCAGTCTTCCTGTGGAACTCGCAAGCTGTCGGAGTGCCACAGACCTGTTGGCCATCATTCTGCGTCAGACACGTAGCCAGGAGTTTCCTCGGGGGGGGGGGGGTAAATGTCAAAGTTTGTCGTATGCCTCTGGCATGTGACAAAATTTATAGAGAAAAGCAATAATTTAATGCGATTAGCATCATACTTAATGCACAGGAAAATCAAATGCTTGCTTTTGTCATGGGCGTAGGAACAGGGGGCCGGGGTCCCATGCCCCCCCCCCTCCCCAATATAGGGTGAATTTAACATAAGCTCTATGAGGCAAAACGGCTCTGGTCACCCAACTTTTCTGAATGTTTCTGAGCTGCTGGCTTGTGTAGGAAATATGTAATCACTATTCTATGCTCGTGCGAAATCGCTAAATATCTAGTGTAGACCGCTTGGTTCGGGGGAAGGGGCATGGCCTGCATGGCCTCCCTTGGCTAAGTCCCTGTTCGGTGTCCAGTACCGTTAGTCGTCCACTTCACTTGATCCATGCCCAAGCCTGTCGTCGGACGGCTGGTCCAGACACGGGGTATGCCCCGGAACTGCTGATCTGTGAGAGGATGGGACTGTCCTACTCCGGCTTCCGGCTCGAATTACGCACCAGAGATCAGACGAAGGTCTCCAGAGACCGCTGCGGGCCGACTTATGCACCAGCATAACTTGCGCCGAACACCCGCCCCGCTGCTGGTGCATGCGGTCAGGCGGCGGCTGTCCGGTGACAGCCGGGCGCCATCCAGAGCACGCGGGACACGCCGCCCACACCCGAGGCGATTCTTCCGGTCTCCGCCGGCCTCGCCGTGGCACGGCCGCCGTCGCCGGGCCCGGACGGACCTCCGCTGCTCTCAGCCGCCGTCAGAACCGATACAGTGTTCCGTTCGGCCGCGTGACGAGCGCCGATTTCTGCCCCTCCGAACCGGGGCGGACGGCAGCCGAGCGCCGACGACGTGACCGCACCGGACCCCGCCAGAGCCGACCACAGTGACGTCATGGCTGAGTCATTGCTCGCCGGCGGGTTAGCATCCGGCTGCTGCTAATCCCGCATACACGTGCCACCGGGAAGGGAATTAGCCGCTGCCGTCCCCGCCACGGCGTTACGGGCTTTAGGTTACAACCGGCCTGGAGCTGCTGGCGCGGTCTGCCTGCGGGCAAAGCAGCATCGCGGATGTGCAGCCAGGTTGACGCGAGTAGGCATGGAAACGGCTCCCGCTGAAGATTCCGGTAGCCGGAGGCGCGTTCTCGTTAATCACTCGTGTCATCGTGCACGGTGACGATGTGTGGCTATGAGGCGTCCTTGTCAGCGTCTGGCAAAGGGTGAATTGTTCTGACACGTGTGCGGCGTTACAGCACGTCTGAACGGTCACCGGCATGAGAGCCAGGCTTGTGCCTGATTCACCCGGAGTGAATTGATTCATTTTCGGTTTTCCAGAACATGGAGTCGATCCTGATTCAGATTCAGTGCATTTTTTTAAGTGAATCGATTCAGTTTGGGTCCAGAGGCATAAGTGAAACGATTCAGTTCTGATTCAGTTCTGAACTATATGGACTATATATATATATATATATATATATATATATATATATATATATATATATATATATATATATCTGTGTGTTTGTGTGCGTGTGCGTGCGTGCGTGCGTGTACGTGTGTATGTGTGTGTGTGTATGTACAACAAATGTTCACTTTTATTAAACAACGAAATATGAATAACACAGAACTGTATATACAAAGTGTAACAAATCAAATATGTTAAATTACTTATTGTGCTCTATGAATATTTGGGTGAATCGATTCGGCGTTGATTCTTAGGACAAGTATCCGATTTAATTCTGATTCCGATTTACCGCAGGTTTTACCAGAATCGATTCATATTTTGATTCACGATGGAAGTGCTAAGTTCCTGGATCGATTCGATGTTGATTCGATTCAGAATCAGGCACAAGCGTCATGAGAACAGCTGGAATTAACCAGTAAAAGAACAGGTTTTGATCAAGTCTTCACGAACTTCATGTCTGAAACGTTTTACTCAGCTTTCCATTGAAAGGCCTCCTAGGGTGATCTCCTATTGCTCTGGAGCTATGGCCCTTTAGACCCGATTAACGATTAACTACAGTGGTAACGCCATCAGCCACCGATTTAGAGCTTTTACGTTTCAATTACTGCAGAGCTTTAACTGACATTAACGTGAAATTAAAAAAAACGGCAGCATTTTAAATTATAATATGACTTCTCAAAAGTTACTAAGAACGTCCGCGTTCATCAGGGTTCATAAAAACCACATAGTTCAGGGGCGTTGTCAAGACTTCCAGTTTCGAGCTCGTGATCCGAGATCTTACGTCATTTGTTCCGTGTAGCGCTCTACCTGCCAAACTGTTGTTGATGTTAGCGTTTGTGACGGGGCAAAGATAACTATGGCTCGAAAGATTGTAGAAGCATATTATTTCTGCGCTTTGATGCCACTGTGACCCAGCGCATTAGGAGCCAGACGACAGACTCAAGTATGTGCACTGTGCAGGCACTGGGATCTAGTCTCAGAACGGGCATCTGTAAACTGAGAGCAGTCGTCCTCTCATCCCGTCAAAGATAACCTGCGTACTTCTCGGCAGGCGTAATAGCTTTGCCATTCCACAGCGGTCGTCCTAGTTGACGTCGTCGTGCGGCTCATGCGTCGCATCGACGCAGGGCGCATAGCCACCATCATCTCCATCGACCTCAGCGAAGCACTGAACAGCAACAACCAAGCCGTCCTCCTGAAAAAGCTGCAGTGGTGCGGCGTCGACCCGCAGTGGTTTGAAAACTGTTTTAGTGCCTGGCGGCAGGCAGTGAAGTGCGCTCCCTTCCTTTATTCCACGATATTCGTCGATCTCTTTATTCCATGTTATGGGCCCCTGGCTGACCCCGGCTGTTCAGTATCTTCACACATAACTACCGTTTTGCCTTCCGCATTGACGTCTTCAATCCTCTGCCGACGACACCCAGCTGGAGGATGATGAAGATTCTCCAGCGCCGTCTAGTTTGCTACCTGTTGTTACTTTTGTTGCTACCCGTTAGTTTGCTACTAGTCCACTGTCTAGCGCAAAATCATTCCATGTCTGAGAACACTTGCCGGAGTTCCGAGCCACATAATAAGCTCGACTTAGCATGCTCTCGACCCAGAAGCTGCAGGCTTCAACACGCGGGGCCAGATTAGAAAGTATTTGGTATACCAGATTCGGCACATCCTCATTACGAATGGCTGATGTTCCTCGCGTATGTGCGACGCACACCGTCATTCCTCTTTCATAATGCAACGCAGTTTCTGTCAAGTACACGTCTTCAAACAGAGCAATGCTGGTCATGTGTCATTCATAACGCAGCACAAGCTATCATTGACACCGGATTGGGTTCCGACCGCCGTTTTGTTATCGTTCCCACGGACGATGGATGCACAGACGCAGGAACAGGACAAATGTGTTAATGACAGCTAAGAAACAACCAAAAAACTGTTAGTGCACTGAATCACAACTTTTAAATGTCCCTAAGCCATTATTTGGCCGCGTGGGTGGGAAGATGAGGAGGGTGGCAAGCAGGCATTCTGTGCCCCACACACTCGGTCTATGACCATTCAAAACTTAAACACATCTGACTTCAGAAATGACTGATTTCATTTTCTTTTATCTTATATATATATATAAAATGTAGTGTAAATAGGCATATATATATCCATATATATATGTATATATACATACCTATTTACATTATATCTATATATATATATATCTCTCTCCCCTCTCTCTCTCTCTCTCTCTCTCTCTCTATATATATATATATATATAATATGCCTGTTTACGTCGCGTTATGCTACGTATTTTGACTTGCCTTTCGGAAGATACTATGCTCTGCTGTGGCAGGCAAGTGCTCGACACCCATGACTCATCGAGGCGTAGCCAGATATACCCTTTCAAGCAAGCCGGACGTGATGCCGTCGATGAAGTACAATAGCAATGTTACATCAGGTAGATTCACATCACTCTCCCACTTGATTACTGGATTACGTGAGCAGTCTTGTGACGCAATGCCGTAATAAATGAATGGCGTTTTGGACGATGAAGTCTCTGGGAAACCTGACACAAAGATGCAATCACATTTGCACAGCGCTTAAAAGACCTCCAGAAACATATTTTCATCCGCAAATCCTTGCCTGAGGGACCCAACCGCAAGGAGTACTGGTTTGCACGATTCAAAAACACCGCGGCGCAGCATCGCAAAGACCATCCAACGACCACATCCGTGCGGCGGTTTTTCATTAGAGCCGGTCGGCCGCGTCCGCTCCGCAGCCTGCCGACGCCGGTCCGCGGCGGCGTGTTCCGCCCGGTCCCTCCGCGGCCGCGACGGGTCGTGGCTTCCGGCTCAGCTGCGCGCCCGGCAACCCGGCAACAGAGAGCGGCCGGCGGCTGGTGGTCCCGCCGGGCACGGCCCATCCGGGTTTGCGGATCGAGCTGATCCGCCCCCCGTCCCTGCCGGATCTGTCTCTGAGAAATCCTTTAAGCTGCCGCGAAAATAGAGCTTTGCACGGCGGTCGCGGTTGTACAGTTTTTTGCTTTTTTAACTCGCAGCCTGTTACAGCTTCTGAAAACCCCTCGCTGCATCCTTGTGGGCTTCATTCACGTCGCCTGACTTGAAGTCGCCAATGGTTGGGACGGTGTGCATCAACCAGAGCTCGAGATTCAGGGCGGCAGTCAATGACGATGCCTTTCTGGTCAGCTCTGGGTGTGACGTCATGCGAATTTCCCACTTGCGGTTTACCGAGATCAGCCCACGAACTGGGCGACGAGGCCTGCAAATCCGCCTGCAGGATCGAGTTGCCAGATCAACAGTTAATACGTTCTGCAGTCATGTTCAGCACGTCGATGCCATAAAGCTGCAGATGCCATCTTTGGGATGTGTTTACATAATCTTGGCCCTTTTCCCGCATTCATAACACATAAACGTATTCCCGGGGGAGGGGAGGGGCTTATTCGGCCCCTGAGATCTCAAGAGCTTTCCGTCAGATCTGATAGCATAAAACGGCAGTCGATTTGCCATGACATAAACTACGCCATGAAAATAATGTCCAAAAATCTTGGAAGGAGAGGGACATAGGACGAAAAAATATTTGTTCAACATTGATGTCTAACCCACTTTGATGCAATGGGTGTCAATCGAGGGAGCAATAGATGGGGTAATTTTCCATCTGGCCAACAAATTTAGAATTTTTCACGAATTTATAAGTGTTTACAGGGCTTGGAAAATGGATCCCTTCAAAAATGAATGAACGCAAAAATAACACATTTAGCTGGTACTTGTCACTGTACACTTGTACAAATACACACACACATAGTATGTATTTATGTATGTATATATACATATATATATTATAAGGTATAAATTATATATATGTACATATATATATGTGTGTGTACATACATAAATACATACATGCATACATAATAAATACATAAATACATGCGCATATATGTGTACTTGTACCAGTACAAATCGTACCATAACGTTTGTACAACGTTGACATGGACATCAACCCTATTCCCGGAGGGCCAGACGTTATGGCCGATTCCCGGCAGGGGGGCCGATTCGACCCCCCTGAGATCCCGAGAACTGCACTTCCGATTTCATCGGAACAAACGGCCATTTATTTGCTATGACGTAAACTACACTTTTAAAAAGGAAGTTCTCAAAATTTTGAAAGGGATGGATACAGGGGGCAAAAAGATCAAAACGCAGGGTGCTTTTGGATTTCTTATAACTATGTTGTTTATGGACCGATCTGGATGAAATTGGCATGAATTGAGAAATTATGGATAGTTTTTTACCATTGGTACACACATTTGAAAATTTGAGAAAACTCATAGGCATTTACAGGGTTTCAAAAATAGGAGGATTAGTTTTTCAACAACTGAATCAACAAAGAAGGCAAAACCACATTTTTGGCTTCTGCTAGTCATGTTATGCTAAAGAATGACAAATCGAACTACAGTGTTTGTACAATGTTAGCACAGGCGATGCCAGGGACAGCAAAAAGGGGAACTGTCATGGTCACATGCTCCTCAGATCAATTTGTGACCTTTGACCTTAGATGGCCTCCAGCAACCTTGGGATTACTTGGAATGACCTTGTATGCATTTCATATTATTTGTAAACGTTTTCAATCACTTTAATTCACTCTATTTAAAAAAAAATCATTTTACGGCTATTGTGATATAGGGTACGCGCACTGACATTTTAGGTCATAGTTGCGTGACCGGATCTGATATCAAGCTGAAACTCGATGCACAAGTAGAGGACACCCTTTTACGTCATATATATTTTGGGTTTGACATTTGAAAAAGTGGCGTCGGAAATTATTACTATAAAATCAAATTTTAACTTTTGACCTTGACCTGGCCTTGTTAAGTGGACCTCAGATGAACGAAACTGTATTAACCTGTTGCCCAACTATTTAGCTATACATCCATGTAAGGTTTTAAGTTCTATCTTATAAAAGATATTTTTGACAGTCATTTTCCTTCTACCTTGAACATGGCCGAAAATGGCCTGAGGTGCCTCCGAAAAACGTTACGTGGCTCCGCCCCTGAGCAAAATAGAACTTCGAAATTTTGTCAGATTACGTAGAAAGAATAGCTAGGAAAGATCACCAAGTTTCGTAAAGCTGCGTCAAAAACCCTGTAATTGGTAAGCAAAAAACCCGAAGGGGCGGATTCAGCCCCCTTACCGGGAATAGGGTTAATAGGGTCACGAAAAGGGGTCTGTCATGGTCGCATTTTCATCCGGTCAGATTGCGATCTTTGAGCTCAAAGGACCTCATCCTTCAGATTTCAGAATCATACCCAGAAAATGGCCTTGGGCTAACTTCATTGTGTTTTAAAACCTTTTAATGATATTATTCCTCAACGTCCTGTTTATGACTTGTCATACAGGGTACGCGCGGGGGAGTTTAGGTCATAGTCTAATGACCTTGCGCGACATCGATTTGAAATCTAAGACACAAGTAGAGGACACTGTCCTAAGTCACACATGCGCCGTTTTTTTTTCGAAAATCAGCGCCAGAATCTAAGAGTAAAGCAAAATGTTGATCTTTTACCTTGACCTGACCTGTGAAATGGCCCCAGGTTAGCATTTTTTATCAGTGTGTTTACCAAGTTATTTACTTATACACTCATGCAAAAGGGTCGAGTTTTATCTGATTAACTCTATTTCGGCGGCTGTTTCCTTTTTGCGTTGAACAATGCCAAAAAAGTGTCAGGTACTTCCCTCAAATCTGTCATAGCTCCGCGTCTTGAAGAATAAAATTGTGAAATTGGATGAAATACGTAGAAAGCACTGAAGAAAAAGCCACCGAGTTTCGTGAAGTTGCTCTAAATTTCTAGAAATGGCGAGCAAAATCTGGATGGAATATGGTTAACTCGGCAGTGATTGAGGTATTCCTCCACGTTCCAGTTACTGGCAGCGTTTTTTGCCTCCTGCTTATCTCAAGACCTATGGTCCAGTTCTGACGATTCAAAGGGAATCGACAGCCCGTCACCCTGAAGCTTGATCTATGCCCTACATTGTTAACTTAAGGTCATGGACGGATGTCAAGTCTAGATCAAGATGGATGCCAATCGGATGCCAAGTCCAATCCTAAACTTGATGATTATTTGTCGGCCGCTGCAGAAGCAGATTACATCGCAAAAACTGTCAGAATCACTGATGCGTAATATCAAATGAACGCATTTGCACGATGTGGAATAGTTTGTCCTCATCCCCTTAGGGATTGAGGCCCTAAGAGAAGAGGGGAGGATACCTTTACATATACCTACATGTACCTTCATGTACTTGACATCGATAGCATTGTATTGAAATGCTGCGGTTCTCAAACAGGCAGAGAGGAGCAATGAAAAAATATGCGTCAATTACTTGATTACTGATCACATCCAATGTCTTTTGGGCTTTTTTAGGGTCCGCCCAGGCTCGTGTTTATGCACTATTTTAAGGCAGAGTTTGCTCTGTGCTGCCATGCTACTGTGGTTTCCGAATTATGGATGTTTTGCTGACAGCACCACATATCAAGCCAGACATACATGCTTCTTTAGCAAATAAAGACTAGATGTTTTCAAGTGCATATCATTATAAATGCCTTGTCTCGAACAAATGTATTCGTGTTCATTTTTCCACGCCCGTTGACCTGATATTGTGAATTCGGCGGCACTTCCCGGTCACTTTTCCGTGCGTTTTCGCGCGGGCCGGAGTTTACGACGCCTCTGGCCGTACAGACACGCGGAGCCTAGATGCCAGACTGTCGGTGTGATCGAACCCGCGAGAACAGTTTTTCCAAATCCTCCTCCATTTGCTCTTCTATGTTGAGCCGCCAATGACGTAAATTGCTCATCCTACCGTTGTGTGGCAGTTTTCATCATTCATTTGCGGCTGTCACGGTACCTCTGTTCCGTTACCATATTTACTTGTGCCGTCGCCCGGCTGGTGCTCCTCGCCGATGCCAAGACTTCCGGCGCGGACCAGGCTGTCATCGTCTGCCTGCGAACAGGAAGGTCGTGCCTGGCGGCTCGCCCTCGGGTGAATATGCACTTGGTCACGGGCGTTGCCTGTCTTACGAAAAGAGGTCGTGTGTGGCGGATTCCCTTTTTAAATGCCCTAGCCGTTAATGGATAGGCGGGAGTGCCCTTTCGTGCCCGTGTGACCCAATTACGTTGAATACAATGACTTCTACGCTACTTCAAGAATCACTTCGTGTCATATCACTTCCCGCTATTCTTTTTTTCTAAACCTACTCCCGCCACTGAAAATAGTGAGTGATGAACCTCGCGAACTGGGCAAGCAGATAGCAAGCTAGTAACACCATCCGGTTCGCGAGGAATACCATGCTCGGTTATGAAATGGGATTAGATAAAAAGAACAAAAACAAACAAATGAAAAAACACAAGCAAACAGAACAGGAATGAAAAGGAAGAACATATAGAACAGACTTTGACGTCATCCTCTAGTTTTAGTACGATGTGGAAAGACATATATTACATGGCTCAATTGAACTAGCTTGATCAGTTGCTGATGTTTTTATGACTGCTCTTGGTATCTGTCCAAAACAAACTTTTTCACTACTCTTTTGACGTTTGCTTTATTTCTCGGGACACAAGAAATTTTAGGAAATATTTTACCAACTACTTTATTCCATGCTTTAGGAGCCCCTATTGATAGAGAGGAGAGCCTATAACTTGTATGAGAGAAGGGAATATGAAAGTAGGTTGGTTCTCTCTTGTTGGCTGGTTCGTCATGCAGTCAAAAGATTGACATCATGGTAGGAGGAAGTATCTGATTTAAAAATCTTCACAATGTTACTATATTTTATTCCTTAGCAATGTCGGGAATTTGAGTAAGGAATGTTTTATGAATAAATTGTTTGACGGATACAAATGAGTTTTGTGGTCAATAGTCTTTAACGCCTTTTTTGTAATTTCACAACTTCATCAATTCTGGAAGCGCAGTTGTTCCCCAAATAGCTGCAGAGCAATTAAAAAAAGATAGCACAGGAGTGCAGTAAACTAGTTTTAACTCCCTGCATGTTAGGGAGTGTTTAATCCTTGCTATAACACCGATGAAACTGCTGATAAGGGTTAATATGTTATTGATATGGCAGACTCAGGTTAAATTCTCGTCAATTATAACATCTAGATACTGACTTCTTCGTTCCGGCAAAGTCTGGTGTTGTTCCAGATTATGTGAAAGTTAATTTCTTCAGGTACATGAGGCAAAACCTGATGGACGGTTGTTAATGTATTAACAGTTAACATATTTGCAGAGAACCATTGGCTTATTTCAGGAATGTATTTTTACGCACTGTTTCAGGTAACATAAAGAATTTTCTTTGAACCTTGCTTTGGTATCGTCAACAAACTAGTATGTTTTAAGTCGTCTAGACACAAGAGAAAGATCATTGATGTGTATTATAAATAATAATGACCCCAAAACTGAGACTTGAAGTACTCCATTTTTTTGCCCTAAATCATCTGAAACATTGTTACTTGCTTTCACTTTTTAATGCCTGTCGTATAAAAATGATTTCAGTTTGTTAAGCATGGGCCAATGACACCACCCTTTTTCAGTTTTTCCAAACGCATAGAAGTGCTTACAGGGTCTAATAACTTTTTCATATCAAGATGTATCATTAGTATAACTTGTTTTTCAATGCGCGATTTAGTAATTTCATTAACTAAAAGCGAAATAGGCATGTAGATGGAGTGTTTCTTCCTGAGTCCTCATTGAAGGGCCGAGGAAATCTGAGTTTCCTCAATGTAAAGAGAAAGATACCTATTTACGATCTTTTCTAATATTTTTGAGAAGACAGGCAGTAACGCAATCGGCGATAATTGGTAAATCAATTTTTATCTCCGGATTTGAAAATAGCAGTAGCAAGGAATTTTCTAAATAGCAATGATGGCAAATTTTAGTAATGAGGGGAACGCAGATGACTGAAGAAAAATATTCAAGAAAGACGTTAGGCGTCACAGAATGGTTTTGTAGGTACCTAACAAAATTTCTGTATTTATACCGTCTTGTCCTCCTTTAACTTGATTTAGAGATTTCATTTTGGTCTCAGTTTCTCCTGACGTGGTAGATCGGCTGTTTCGAAAGGATTCATAACCTGGCTTAGTAAGATAATTGGATTTTTGTCTAAATGAGGAATTTTGCTTTCAAGTTTCTGACCGACATAGACAAGAGAAGAAGCTATTAAATCCCTTCGCAACAGCTTCTTTGCTACGTTGTGTGTTACCACCATCAAATAGAGTTGAAGAAATTTGCCCCGTTTCCTAACTTTTTCGTTCATTAAATTATTAATGGCAACCTGGCAAGACGGGTTTGAGTTGCCTGGGCACTCAATATTTGTCCCACTGGCCAGCTGATTATGGCCGATATAAGGTCAAACAGACTACTGCACGGTCGTGTCGCACTTTGGTGGCACGTTAGCCTTTCGCAACAAAATCAGCCGTTACCTGGAATTGCTCTGTCGGTTGCTAGAGCCGGAGTCCGCGCAACAAGAATGCTTAGCACGTGTTTCTATCCTTAACATCAGCCTAGCCGCCATTGGGATAAAATGCATAAAAAGTGCAACCTTATCAGGTTTGCGCTGAACACGCATTTAAATATGCCACGTTCATTTCAAGACTGTCTGAGTGCACCTTAGCTCGAGGCTATCGTAAATTTCCTGAGAGCGCGTCATTGCCTTATTCTTCAGAAAATTGGAAAAAATGTCTCTGTATAACTCCAGACTCAAAACACACCCTCAGCTGATTCCGGTGTGGCGGATTTAAAGGACACACATGGGAGTTTCCAGGAATATTGTCATGGCAGAACCATGCAATGCCTACGTAACGTGCAACGAATCCTATCGACCGCCTGTTTTGCATGGTGTTCCATGTATGGTCGGTTGTTCGGCTCGGAACTGAAATTCTTCTGTCTCAGAGAGCACTCCGTCCCCTCTCGACCGCCGCCCGCGCTGTCCACCAATCAGCGCGCGGCCGAGTCCCGTCAGCTGGCACGTGTCCGCCGCTGGCGGTGTCCATTTCTGTGGCCAGTTCCGACAAGAGATGCCGGTGAGCGCTCGCAGCCGATTTAATGGCAGCGTTTCCAGGAAATAGAGTCACCTCGCGGCGACGCTTGCTGTCGTTAGCCGCCCGTTGTGGATACATTTCAAGACCTCTGGGTGACCACGAGTCCGACGCGCCGGAAATACAGTGTTTCCGGGCTTCGGCAGTGACTCATCGGCAGCAGACTGACAATTTTGTTATGCCACGGGACTCGGATCGGCCGCGCGGTTTGCTGTTTAGACGTTACTTAATTTGATCGTTGATTTTCTTGGGAAAGCAGGCCACCATCCACGCTTTGCTTGCAGACTTAATATTTCGATCACGGACCTACGGTCAAGATGCCACGTATGCATTTTCCTGCCCGACCATTCGGCCGAGGACTAGTCAACTAGACGGATGTCCGCCGGATATTTCCATCATACGGGTGAATAAAAGGATGTAATTTTTTTTGGAATACTGGTAAAATAATCAAACGATAAGTCGGATTTCCAATCCTTTGTTATTCTGATATGATGGAAATCTGGAGCTTGTGTATAGGTTGGCTGTATGTCGTACTTTAATTAAAATGTCATACTTAAGTCACACCATTTGTATGCGATATTTTCAATAGAAACATCCTGGTATGACTGATCCAGTTGATGAGGGGAATCTGGTTAAATTAAGCGCTTATCAACTGCCATTTTACTTTTATGCTATTTTAGTCCACTTCTTTTCAATGCCTTAAACACCAAGAATACTCATTTACCCCGTTTCTGGGCCGTGTTCTGGTTTGAGGCGTATTCCTTTTTCTCAAAATAATAAATCAACTATTTGTATTCGTATGTAACGCACTGTTCAGGGGTGTTATGTGACCTAATTATTGTTATTTGCATGCTGTATGACTGCTGAGAACGTTTGCTCTTACTGGACTTTGCTTTACCGTGCAGTTAATTTTTGTGACAAATGACAGTGAAGAGTTAAAAAATGAACCACTGCGCTCAAACAGAAAGGCACGGAGCGTAGTTCAAATGGCATTGCAGGACGTGAGCTGTCATTATAAGGCGGAACTTCCAGATCACATTTTACCCTATAAATATCGAAGAACAACACCCATATAATCACCACCGCCATCATCACCACCTTTCATAAACGCAAGACCATGGAAACTGGGGGCTTTATGGCAGGTCACTGATGAAGACCTTTAACAGTTTGTAAGTAAAGCCTTGTGCAGTATTCAAGGATAGTTATGCATTCATGTAAAGAAAGCGTGGATGATATATAAGGAAAAAAAACTTAAAACATCAAGCACATTAAGAAGGCAGGCGTTGATGCCATGGTTGGCGAGAGACGTGTGACCTCATGACCGCCTCCAGCATTCTTCGGAACACGTTAAGAACTAACGACGCTGTGAAGCGTCTCAGTTAGTGCTTTAACCCTATTCCTGGAGGGCTAAAAGGTGTGGCCGACTCCCGACAAAGGGCAGGGCCGGGTTTAGCCACCTCCTGAGATCTCGAGAACAGCACATCCGATGTCGTCGCAACAAATAGCAGTCGATTTAGCATGACGTTAACTACGTTTTTTATGTAAGGAATTTTTCAGAATCTTGAAAGGAGTGGAGAAAGGAGCAGAAAAGTGAAAGTGGGAGATATTTGTGGACTCTGTATAACTCCAGTGTGTACAGACCGATATTGATGCAACTGGTATGAATCAAGAGGTGATCCAGGCGACTTTTCCCTTAAGTTCATACATTTGGAATTTTCAGAAAATTCATGGACGTTCACAAGGTGTCGAAAATGGGGAAATATTCTTTCTTTTGAAAACTGCGTTATGATGTTAAAAATATTTTGTAGCTGTACTAGTCATGTTATGATTAATAAGTACAAATCGTACTGCAATGTTTATGTAACGTTGGGATAGGCGGCGCCAGAGGCATGAAAAAGAGGTAACTTCCATGGCCACATGTTCATCAGGTCAGCTTGCGACCTTTGACCTTAAATTACCTCAGATACCTTAGAGTCATATGGAATGGCCTTGAGTTTACTTTATGGTGTTTTTAGTCATTTGAATTGGCTATATTTATAATCCTGTTTATGGCCCTCTTGATATAAAGTACGCGTCTGGACATTTTAGGTCATGGCTCCATGACCCAACCTGATATCCATCTGAAATTAAAATGCAAATAGAGGGCGCTGTGCGCCGATTCACCTGCATTTCGGGTATTGCATTTTGAACATCAGTTTCGAGAGTATTGACATGAAATCAAATTTTGACTTTTTGTCTTGACTTGGCCTCGTGAAGTGACCCCAAATTAACAAAAAATGCTTTTCTATATATTCCCAGCTATTTCGCTATACATTCGTATAAAAGTTTAAGTCTTTTTCTAAAAAATCTTCTTTTGGAAGGCATTTTGTGGCCTTTAACGATGAGAAAAAATCCTGACGTGTCTCCTGAAAGCTTGGCCTATCTCCGCCCCTCAACAAAATAAGGTCATGAGAATTAATCATGACACGTGGAAACAATGGGTAGGAAAATCCTTCAAGTTTCGTAAAGCTGCGTCAAAAAACCTGCAAATGGCGAGCAAAAATCGGAGGGGAGGACTTCTGAAGCTCCCAGGAATAGAGTTAATCGTTAGGGCATGAAACAGATGTTTTGAACAGGGCAGCGCCACGGATTTTGAGTTGGGGGAGGGGCAGAGTTTTCCAGGAAGCCTCCTCAACAAAATGGGCCTCCTGGTTCATATAGGGGGTTTACTCGATCCAGCAAAGGGGCCCCTTATCCCAAAAAGGGCCTCCTGTTCCAGAACAAGGGCCTCCTGATACACAGAGGGGACCTGCTAATCCAGAACAGAAGCCTCCTGATTCATAAAGGAGGCCTCCAAACCCAGCAAAGGGACTCCTTATCCCAAAACATGGACTCCTGATCTGGAACAGTTGTCTCATGGTATTTAAAAGGAATGTCCTATTCCAGAACAAGGGCCTCGTGATACATAGTGAGTGCCTCCTAACCCGGAACAGGATCCTCCTGATTAAAAAATGAAGCCTCCCGAGCCGACGAAAAAGGCCTCTTTAACACAAAACATGGCCTTTTGATCCCGAGCAGGGGCTACCTATTTCACAAACGGGATCTCATGATCCAGAAAAGGGCCTCTTGACGCAGAAAAGAGCCTCCTGAATCGTATTAGGGGCCACCTAGCTCAGTTATGGGAGACTCCTTGATCTGAATTTTGATAGCTTATGTGTAACTACAGAACTTTCGGTCTGGGCAAAAGGGGCTCCCAAAATTTGTTCCGGGTGGGAACATTCTCTTGCCCGCTGCCTGCCAGTAGGGGCAACCATCCCCTCTGCCCCCCACCCCCTCCTGCTGCGTCGTTCCTGCTTGTGAGCAGTTATCGATGGTGCCGTGAGGTATGGCTGTTTACTAAACTCGAATAATTGACCTTCTTGTAGGTTGTCTTTGGAAGTTTGATATCCATTTTCAAATAATGTAATGCATTATTTAGAACAAATATGCGTTATACAGAACAATACAGTTCAGTAAATTTCTAGTTCGGATACGCATAACATGAAACGGACGTTGTGAGCATGTTGTCGATGGTTGCATGATGTATGACTGGCTATTGAAGCGAATCAGTGAACTTTTCATAAATGATGCAAATCTTGAAATACAACTTCTTTACCGCGGCTTTACGTCATCTGACGTTCTTTATATTTTACCGAGGCTTCATTTCATTCACAGTCTCTGCCCTGCTGGCCTCAGTCTCGGTCTGCCAGCCAAGCCCCCTGATGAGAGACAGAAGCACAAAATCAGTTTTCTTCTTAAGCTGGAACTTGAACACGAACACGAACATTTCTATTTCGTGACATTATAGCGAAAGTTTTTTTTCCTGGAATAGTCATCCGTAAGAAAGAACTTGCAAGCTAACGCACTGCAAATGCAAAGATATGAAATTCAAACAATTGAGCCATCCTCTAGCAAAAATCTCACGGTTTGGTGCCGTGTAGATGCGAATTTATCAGCCTCCAAAAAGCGTTATGGCCGGGCCAGGCCGCTCAGTTTGATTATTGCTACTAACTGACGTAAGACTCGCTCGACTTTCGCCCTCGCTCGTAACTAGTAACAAAAAATATTTATGAAACTTTACCAAGCTCTAGGATTTTTTGAAGCCATTAAAATTCCCATACAGTGCACTTTTACTAACATTAAAACAATACGGGTTTGGTAGGTTCAATGTACTTTCAGGTATGCCGAGATTGACTCTTTTCTCGTCCCATGACGCATGGCCGCATTCCCCCATGGGTGGTGACTTATTCGACCCCGCACCTCCCTGAGATCTCGAGAACTACTTGTCCAATTTGGTGACAAGAACGGCAATCGATTCACCATGACCAGAACTACATTTTCATAAAAAGAAATTTTGAAAATGTTGCGAGGGTTGGATGCAGAGGATAAACAATTCAGAAAGCGGGCTACTTTTGGCTCCTGACCCACACGAGTAGAATTTTGGCAAAAATTCAAATCCGCTCGCAGGGTGTGGAAAGGCGGCAAGTATTTTAGAAAGCTGAATTTACATAAAGGTTGAAAATATTCTTTTTCATTTTGCGCGAATTTTTCTATGCTAAAGAAATACTAATCGCATTACGCTGTATAATTTTAGCATACGCCGAGCCAGGGACATGAGAAGGGGAGTCTGTTATGGTGGCGTTTTATCAGACCAATTTTTGGCCTCCGACCTCAAATAACTTCAGATGACCTCGATGTTACAAAAATAGCTTTGCATATACTTAATAGTGTTCGGAAACGATTTCAGGCCTTTTAATTGACCATGTTGCTCGAGATCCTATTTATGACCGCGGTGATATAGGATGTGCGCGAGGACATTTTAGATCATAACTCAGTACCTGACCCGATGTCAGCCTAAGATCTGAAACGCAAGTAAGAAGCAACGTCGCGAGCCATCAGTCTTTCTGTTTTTTTTCTTTTAATAAGCGACAAGAAATATCCAGGAAAACAAATTATATTTTTGACCTGACCTGACTTTGTGAAATGAACTCAGGTCACCAAAAATATAATTTGTATGCTTGCCCTAATATTTTCCTATGCACTCACACAAAACTTTAAGCTTTATCTAAAGAACTCCTTTTTTGAAGGACATCTTTCTTCTTAGTTTAACGGTGCTAAAGATGATCCATGGTGCCTCCCAAAAACTTGGCCTGGCCCTCCCTATGAGGAAAATGAAATTATCAAAAGCTGACGTAGTACGTTGAAAGAACGGATAGGAGAAGTCGCCAGATGGTGTGAAGCTGCTCCAAAAATCCTGGAAATGGCAAGCGAAGAAAAACGGAGGGGGCACCAGAAGTCCCCTTCCATATGGAAACAGAGGCAAGGGAACCTTGTTCCAGAGTTATCTGTAAATTGCATTCAAGCAAGCCAACAAGCGTTCAGAACTGGTTTTAGCTGACTGTATGACTGCGTTCGGTCCCGTCGGTCGCGCACTCCGTCGTAAAAGTTACTAAAGTTGTTTTTATACATCTTTATACGTGATACTCGCACTGCATATTTTATGCTACACTTTCATCACGTATTTTTCTTCTACATATTTTCTATATTTTTATGATATGAGCATTTGTTTTAATCAAAATCATTTCTTACAAAAGCTCGGGACGATTTGGTCCCTTTAAATGTAAAAGGTTTGGTAGGAAAGACCTTCCAAGAGGAAATGAAGACATGAAGTCGTCTGGACTGGCATTTTTGCGAATTTTAACTCGGAGTTTTCAGTAACTTCGATGTTCTACAAATGTTCATTACTGTGCCCCACCCCTCCATCTTTCTATAAATAAATTGAGTTTGAGCTGAATATGAACTTTGCTTTTCGTTCTTGTACAAGTTCCACTATCCTGTTATCCAGCCGAATGATCCAATCAGATAATTCCGTTTACCCGGTGTATCCGATATCCGGTGGGTAGTTTAAACCATGACCCGCCTCGACCCGCCCAATCAGGGCATCATATAGTCTTGATCTCCTTCGAGATGTTTGACGTTTGCTGTATGTCGCAACGTGGAAATGAACCCTACGCTCAAAAGGCGCCTGTGTGCTGCGTGATTTACAATGGGCTTTGGAGTCGTCTTACTTCTCACTTATCTTATAATTTTATCTACTTGTGTTATCGGCTTGTTGATTATTGACTTCGATTATAGTGTCATAGTGTTTCCTTTTATGATGATTCATGATAACTGGTGTGATGATGAATCGGTTTGAGGTATTTCTCAGTGGCATCTTGCGCTGTCCCGCATTAACCGTCTGTGATGTACCAAAAGGCTTGTTTCCGAGTTCGCCTCACACTTCCCTTTTTTGTTGGAGTTTTGAAAACTCCTGTTGTCAAGGCCTTTTAGAACTACCATTGGGTTTATTTATCCTATACGTTCTCTACTTAACCTGTTTAACCCATCTTTCCATATCTTCTCATGTATCCAAGAAATCATAATTCCTCCTTTCCCATAGTTCCCATAATTCATAATTCCTCCTTGGTAGCTGCGTCCGCTTCCCCACAGCTGGCGTTACGCCGCTCCCCTCTCAATCTCTGCAACATCTCTTCACCTCTGGACTACTATCGTTCTCTGTTCCAGGATCTGCATTCTTTTGCGGGACCATGGCAATAAGGATCTGGGCCTCTTCATAGGTGGTTTTGGCCTCGCAATATTTTCTGCTAGTTTTAACAAGGGGAAAACACTTTGTCAGTTGTTAAATGATAAGCAAAACATCGAGATATAAAATGCCGTTGATCAACGTTGAGAAACTCACATTTGAGGGAGGTTAGGTTGTCAGACCCTCGGCTCGTCCCCCTCAACCATTCACACAAAACGACACCCCGGCTCTGCTCCCTTACATCTCGTCTCTTCACCTCTGAACGTCTCCCGTCCTCCGCGACCGCCCATCCCGCCGCCGCCGCTCTGCCGTTTCCTGCGTCCTCTGCCGGGCGTTCTGCGGGCTCGGTCCCCGCGGTCCCGCTGCGGCCTGTTTCCGCCCGCGGCCAGCCCGGAGCCTCCCACTGTCTCCCTCCGACCGGCCGGCCGCGCCGGAGACGACCGCCGGCTTACACACTAAACTTATCGCACAATCCCCTCGATTTTGGTAATGCGATTTTAACAAAACATAATAAGCTTTGCAAAATGAGATAGTTTGACTAAGCTCTGAGCCGGGCGCCGGTGAGCCGGCGTCGGCCTGAGAACCGGGCCGAAGACACCGCTGAGACAATGTCTCTCGGCTGACTGGAGGCCCCGGGACGGCGGCGGCGCGCGTGGCCCCCGCCCCTGCCGGCCGGAGGCCGACCTCTGACCTCCAGCTGAGGACGGCCTGTCTGGGGACGGCCTGTTTGGGGACAGCCTATCTGAGGACGGCTCTCCGAGAGTGGCCCTCTTGAGGACGGCCTGAGGACGACTTGTCTAAGGACGGCCTGTCGGGACACGAGGGATGGGGGGACGGGGGTGGGGGCCTGCTCCCCACCTAAGGCCCGCATTTTTTGTGAAGACCATTGCACATCGGCTTGCTGGCAGGTGGTTTTCGTATGATTTCAGTTCACAGTGAGTTCCGCTACCCCCCTCACTTAAGAAAATCCTGGCTGCGCCCCTCTTTCTGGGGACGGCCTGACGATGGTCCGCATGAGAGTGGCCTATCTGAGGACGGCTCGACTGAACACAGACCACTTCAAGACAGCCCGTCTGAGGCCGGCCTGTCCGAGGGCAGCTCGCTTGAGGACGACTTGAAAGAGGAAAGCTCGGACAACGACAGCTCAACGGAGGACGAGGACAGCTCGGCAGATAATAAGTCATGGAAGGTGATTAACAGCTCAAGGAGGCAACCCGTGCTATGAGGCCACGTAGCAACGCAGCTGCGCAGATGAGACTTTCCGTAACAAAACAGAATTTCGGGAATCGCTAATGCCAAGCTTTTGTACAAAACTGGTTTTGTGTTGCACGATGCCACTTTTAGACGCAGTATCATTGCAAAATAGCATTCGGCGGCATTCTGTGTTCGTCCTGGGATGTTTCCAGAAGATCAACCTAACCAAGATTTTACCAAACAAAACAAACCATAATGCCAAGCTGTTTAAAGAAAGATGTTTTGTGCAAAACCTCATAGACCGGGAAAAGCCGAGTTATGTATTTTTGCGTTTTATATACACCAAGAAACAGGCTACCCCGGTATGAAGAAGATTGTTTTTAGTTCTCATGCTTTTTTAATCCTGAAATCACATCTCAGTCACAGCAATATAACTGAGACAAGCGTGTGAGGGTTGAAGTTTGTGGACAAACAAGACGACGAGACTCTCCTGGGGTATGATGTACATGCATGCAGTATGATATCACCGAGGATAATGCCACTGGGAGCCTCTGATTAGGCGAGCAAAAAAAAAAACATTTGATGGCTTTTTGCGTCAAACACAACACTTAAGAGTACGGTTTATTTAGCTGTGCCTGCCTTGGACGAATGTCATTGGTACGAATGTTCGTCGTTCGCAAATAATGCAGGCTTACCCTGCGTGCTTTGCTAAAGTCACATTTTAGTGGCAATGCCGGCAAACTACCGCGCTGCTTCCATGACTGTATATAATGTTGCTCTTAGATTATAGACTGCTCCCATGGCTGTATACCGCTGTTCTTAGATCAAAGACTGCTTTGTTTAATGAGGTAATGTGTACGTGTGCGAAGGCTGTATGTTTTTCTACCATTGCCTTGTTTGGTTGTGCTGATGGCAGTCGTAGCTTGTAAGACCAACTACTTCGATATCTACGCTAAAATAGTCGTTACCGGCAGCTCCGTTTGAATGCTACTCATCGTACTGCTGCTAATCGCAACACAGAAGCGCGTCACATTGAACAAGTTTATTTGAGAGATAATATTATTTCATGATTGCACAACAAGACATCCAGACGTACACCAACGCGCTGACCGACACGGTAGTCCTGATCATCCGCCGAATGCCCAGGAATCACCCACAAATCTTGCGCTTCCATCGCGAGGTCGGACCGACTGCCCGTCCTCGGTCACTGGCTCAACGATTAAATAGGCTACATCACATCAACGATCACGTAAGCCCGTTCGGAAATCTACGGCGGTGGCTATTCACAGTTTGCTGTCGTACAAAAGGACCGCGCCGGGCCGGCGAACTGAGATCAGGATGTGAGCGCGAGGGAGCCCCCCAGTTCCCCCACCTCCGGCGTGCGTCCAGCGTGGGTGTCCGAGGCCGTCACGTCTGCAGCAGAGGCGGCTGCCAGCGCTGACGGGAGCGCTCGCCGCCGGACGAGAGCGTCTCATCACCGCGGGACGCCAGGCCGCGATCTGCCGAAGGCTCAATGCGTCTGAGATACACGGCCACGAGGCGACGCCGTTGAAACCGGGCGGTCCGCTCGCTCGGACGGCGCGCCTTCTGCGACAGCGCCGCGTCCCATCGCGCGGCGCCGCGCCGCGCTGCGGGACCGCCAGCACAGCGCTGACCCTCTGGCGGAATGAGATCGGGTTGCGGAGGCCGGCTGAGCCCACCGAACGGGGAGGGGGCGACATCTACTACAGGCGGAGGCCGCGGGCGGAGTAAGCGGACCGAGAGGCGCGAGCGCCGGCCGACGGCGAGCCGAGCCGAACCGAGACGGGCGCGCTCTCACAGCGCCGAGCGCAGCCGCTTGTTCTTGGCGCGGCGGTTCTTGAACCAGAACTGCACGTTCTTGGGCTCGAGCTTGGGGAACTTGTGCCGGTACGGCTGCCGGTTCAGCTCGTCGGTGTACTGCAGGATGGTGGTGTGGCATGGGTGAGTGTTGAGGCTGAACCACTTCTCGAGCAGCGGCACCTCGCTGATGGGGTCGATGAAGGTGCGGTTCCGTTTGCGCTGGTGCTCGGGCGTCAGTCCGACGGCCGGGTAGCCGACGCTCTGCAGGCCCGGCAGGCAGCCGGACATGTACATCGACATGGACTGGCGGAACACGGACGGGTCCACGCCGTAGCCGATCCGCTCGAAGTGCGCCGACGTCATGTGGCCCATGTAGGGCGCGGCGAGCGCCGGCGCGTGGCCGTAGGCGTGCCCCTGAGGCGAGCAGCTGGCGCCCGAGTCGCGCCGCTCGGCCTCGCCGTCCGAGCCGTCCGCCTCGCGCTTGACGGCGTCGGCCAGCGCCGGTTCGCCGCCGGCCATCGGCGCGTCGTCGGCGTCCGGCTCCTCGGACGCCGAGAGCGAGCAGTCGTCCTCGCTGGCCGCCGGCACCGGACTCACCAGCCCGTTCTGCGCGCGCTGCTCGAACTTCTTCTGCGCGGCGCGAGAGTTCTTGAACCAGTAGATGATGTTGTTGATCTCCAGCGGTTTGCGGTTGCGACCGCTCCGGTACACATTCAGCTCCTCCATGAAGTACTGCATCTGCGGAAAGGTGCGATCACTTAGCAAGCACCACGGGCTCGGTCCTCGGCTTGTTTAGATGTGACGAATTTGTCAACTGTTTCCTTTCTCCGACACAAACGGGCAATGGACAACAGGCTGGCATGACAGCACACAACCAAATCGGTTCAGCGGCATTTCTTTAAAAAGCGATGTCGCCTAAAACGATCGGCGAATTCTCCCCCGCAAAAACAAAACTTCTTGAACGGAGTGGGGGCCTACCTGCATTTTGTTCGGGTGCGGGTTTATGGAGTACCACTTCTGCAGTTTCGGTATTTCGTATTCCATGTCGAAGCTGGTGCGTACCCTCGGCTTGCTGCATTGATGGAAGTGGTCATGGGCCGCCTGTAAAAATAGAATCCTTGGTAGCACGATCACAAGAACTCATCTATCAGCGTACATAAAAAACACATCCACGAGAAGGAGGCTAAATTATGTCTTCGGTGAGGGGATTTCGGCTAAGGAGCGTGCAGCCCACCTGGCACGAGCTGTTGATCTCTGGCCTCTCGCGCTGCTCGGAGGTCGGACTCCGTCCCAGTTTCTGCGAGTCGTACCACTGGTTGAAGCGCTGCACGGCGTCCGCCGAGAGGCTGGGCACCGCTTCTGACGTCAGGTGCACCAGCGTGCTCTGCCGAAGGGAAGCTGGCGTTCAGCTCAGCCGCGATCAAATCAAGAGAAACAGTACAGTTTCGCGTGGGACGTGCTTCACCCCAATCTCACGCGCGACTCGGTCCGCTCGCATACCGGTAACGAACCGGGATCGAACTACGAAGAATTGAAACCGCTGCTCCCCACCGCATCCGTGTCCGCTGAGTCAGCAACGCCACGTCTGGATCGGCCACGCGCAGGCCCGGCTTCCTGGCCAGCGCCGTGACCCGTGCGTGACATTCGGCCCGGTAACGGCGCCGTGATCCGCGCCGTGACACTCGTCCCTGTAACATCGCCGTGACCCGTGCCGTGACTCCCGCACGGGTAACGGCGCCGTGACCCGTGCCGTGACTCCCGCACGGGTAACAGCGCCGTGGCCCGTGACGTGACTACCGCACGGGTAACAGCGCTGTGCCAGTCGACACGCAGCACACCTCGACCGCGGCCGTGCGACCAAACCCCGCGACGTGGTGGCCATGCCGCCCGGGGACGGCCGTGCTCGGCCCCGGGGCGGCGGCGCTCCGCCAGTGCCGCCGTAGATCACGTCACCAATTATCGCCCGCGGCGCACCTCGACCGTCCGGCCGGCGGCCAATCCCCTGGAAACTCGTAAACTTGCCCCGTGCGCCACAAATCCCCATTACCGGAGGAAATCCCTAACAAATCTAAGAATTTATGTGAGATTATTGAAGATCAGTTGCAATTGTCCGCGTGGCTGGAGCCGGCATCAAAAACTGGCGTCAGTGGCTTCGTTTGGAGCCATTTCGGACAATCCCCGTGATGGAGAGCCGGCCATAACTCAGCGGTCGGCGCGGATATTGTGTACTTTCTGGCCGCGGCCGGCTCCCAGTTAAGATGTCCGCCGATTGGCACTCACAATAAATCGCGAGGTGTGAATCGGTCCGGCGGTCGGCGGCGGCGCGCGCCGGAAATGGACGCGACCGGCCGGCCGCCGCCATCGACGGCCCGTCCGGAGCGCGACGATCGAGGAGAGGGGCGAATTGACGAGAGAGCGGAAAGGAAGCCACGACCGGGCGACCGCACCCAGCCTGCTATGTCAGGCCGAGTGGCGCAAAGGTTGCATGCGAATGGAAAAAGCAGGACATGAAAATGCTTTTGTGTGTGTGTCTCTATGAAATGCAAGAAAGCAGGCCCTCAGCGAGCAGAACGCTCGCACTCCAAAATTCTTTGGTTCGCTTGGGCGCGCAGTCGAACGTCGTGGAAACCTAACACCAGTCTCTCCCTCACCGAGGTTTTGATTGCGCTTCTGCCCGCCAGCTGACACAATATGGTAGACATAATCAATCTCAGACTCTTCCAAAGAAGGCACAAGATGCTGCCATTAGCCAAAGCAATAAGTCGAAACAGAGAGCTGTTCTTTGCAAACGAGTGATAATGACCATGAAACAATTAATTTAGTTCTCACGGGATATTATTCTTTGTCAATTAATGGGAAAAGGAGAAGGCTTGAGAGAAGAAGGCTTAAGAGTTGTTCATCGCTTATTCCTGCAGGGGCGGGGCTAAAAGAAACGTTTTCCGCTTTTGCAATGGCAACAAATTGGTTTGCATCAATTTAGGAGATAAAAGTAACGTTCACTTTGGCAATCATGTGGACCGCCATGGACAATCATTTGATTATCCATTGACGACAAAGCGAAAACACACCAGCTGACAATGCACTTCATTTTTGTCGCCAGAGAACTATCCAACAATCCGTTTCATATTAAGGGCCAGGATATGAGCACATGGCACTCAGGGCACGCGAAGCTGCTGCCAAGAAATTTCCAGTCCCCGAAACTACACCTGCCGTCGCAAAGTGACCGTAACGCCGGCGATATGTTTACGGATTGCGTAGTACCAGAAACATACTACCAGAGTTCCATAAAGGACAGAAGAGACACTCTGGAAAACTACAAATCTACGGCAGAAATGTCTAAATGTACGTACATTGGAAACGAACGGTCAGCTACATTGTGTGAACTCAGTCAAACACAAATTCTGCCTAGCAGGATGCTTCAGCTGTTTCCTGAGTCTCCGTGGATGGTAGAACTTTCTACTTCAATCGACAAGGAAAATGATGACACTCATCGTTGTTCAAGTTGTGCTGGAAGCAAAATCCCCACTGTACCGATACGCAAGGATTAACTCATCGCTGGATGATCAACACAAACATATACTTAAACACGGTGTTTCTTAATTTATTTATGCGTTTATTTGTCAGTATTCATCTCTTGTGTTTCAACACGGCTTTGCACAAAAAAGCGGTGGTTTCTTGCCCAACGCTTCCATCCATATGCCTAGGCAGATGATAACTACATTGTGTTTTACGGAATTTTAATCTCATTGGCCCCTCGCACGAGTAGACAACCCAATCGTCCTAACTAGGCAGGCAGGCAGAGCAAATAATGCTCTTTAGCCCACGCCTTCGGAAGACAGCTGAAGCCCGGCTCTTCTGCCGGTGTTGACGTTCGAACAGCATCGGTAGCGACGTCCGCATGCCATCGACGGCGACGCCACGTCGTTCCTCACCGGGCCGATTTACTTTTATATCGACTCTCGCCGTAAACCGACGGCGGCATTACTTTTATCGTTCTGGTTAAAACGTCACGCGGGGACTCTAAATCATCATTTGCGGTCAACCAATCTTTATTATCGAGGTATCATCGCCTCCATGCCCCTACCAATCATATTTATCGCATCATCAGCCCATTTAATTCCATTGGATAACCTGCCGCTGCCCTGTTTAGGAGATCTCCGGAATGGCGCAACTTTGAAAACTCATCGATGAATTCGGGAATCGGAGATTAGGGGGCGCCGCGCCGTGCCCGAGTTCGTCCACGCCGCGCCACCGACCACTCTTCCATCTGCGGCCGGCGATGATGCCTTCCCAGGGGTGCCGATAGCGGCGAGATTTATCGCTAAATTCTGCCCAAAGATGGCATTGGATGTCGCCCAGTGCGGGGCGGCGAGTAAATCACCGGAGGCGCTGGCCGCCGCCGCCGGCGAGGCGGCGTTTAATTGGCGCGCGTGGGACGGCCGCGGGCGGGGCTCTCGGCGCTAACACCCACGGCAGGCGCCGGCCAGTCCGCCCAACTCGGAGGACATACATCTCGGGAAGAGGAGGAGTGCCGCTCACCAACCAGCTATCAAGCCGCCTGAAGAACGGGATGGAGCGCGGAGCCCTTTCTCACGTATTGCAGCTGATCCTTGGACACCGGAGATTCCGGGGATGGGAGAAACAGGGACGGATCCAGAGGCCGACGGGGGCTGCCACTGGGCGCTCCTCTCCGGGCTGAGCGTACTGTCTACTGGACAGTCACCGCACGTCATATCGTCCGGCAGAATATTCAATGGAAAAATAGCGAAGGCAAAACATTGGCGCAAAACACCGATCGGCTTAAATAAAAACCGAGACTTCGTCTGAATTCTCTTAAGTGTTGACGAAGTTCCTACAGGGATACCCTATGCACTATTTTCGAGGGGGGATGATGTCCTGTCCTCGCCGTGTTGTGGCAGCATTTGCCTTGCACTTAGATAATTATACGATGCGTTATTAGTCGTCACTTCATGTCATTTTTCATTCACTATTTGAACAGTTTGGTATATAGCCTGTCCATATTTATCCCGTTAGACATTTCTGTTTGATATGTTGTGTGCGATATTTTGCCACTCGATATTTTATTCAGTAATATTTATTTCGATAATAATTCCCATTTAATTTTTATCCCTGGCCAGCATTTTGCGTTCGATATCTCGCTTTCCAGCTTTTCCATTCGACACTCCGCCACACGATATTTTGTATCCCACAGAACAGGTCGTCTCATCCTGCCACAGACTGCGGCGCATACGGCAGCGTACTCGTGACCCGCCTCAGTCCGCGATGCTCACCTCGTCCAGCGGGCAGCCGGAGGCGGTCAGGATGCCGCTGCCGTGGGTGACCAGCAGCCGCAGCAGCCGGTCCTTGACCTCGGCCGCCTGCCGGCCGGCCGCAGTCACGCGGCAGAAGATGCGCAGCGTGGCCGTGTTGATGACGTCGCCCAGGACGTCGTGCACCGTCTGCGTGTCGCCGCTGCTCACCTGGTCCAGCGTGAGTGGCTTCCAGTTGCGCAGCGACAGGTACGCTGCCGACCGGACGCGTTCTTACAGATCTTACTTCATGCCTTTTTTGCAGGAACGGTCAGATTGTCGCGTGGACCACCTTCTTGCCTTTTTTGTCATGGACATTCCCTGACGGCTTTTATTGGCGCTTTCGCCTTTGTTGGCCGTTAACCTGCCGTACTCAGTACAGCAACGGACGCACCATGGTTTTTCTCGACAAATCAGAGGCGTATGAGTAAATCAATCACGTTCCGTTAACACGCTTGAATGGAGCGACAAGTTCGGTTGTTCCCAAAGCCGTGAACAAACGCTGAAAAATACTAACCAGTGCTCTCGGAGAGGTTAACATGCTCCAGACCACATTTCTGCAGCACTGCGGCAGTGATGTCGCCGAATTTCGTCGATGATGGGATGATGGCATAATCCTCGATACGGCGCCGACCGCTGCTCCTGACATCTGGTGGCAGGTCGATGAACTCCACCGCGAAGCGCACTGGCAGCGCGGCAGAGGTGGTGCCTGAAAAAGATACTTTCGTGCGAGCTTCCTTCAACACATGACGCTCGTTTTCAAAATGAGTATCACCTCGTGACACGGTTGAGACACGAAGGGCATTTTCTCACACTGAGGCCCAGCGAAACGATGAGGGCGGCCGTAGATAGGCGCTAAGTAGACATCTTGGTTGTTGTAAGCACATACGACAAAAACAGTTGCTGTTCACGACGACGGAACAAGAATGGCTTTGACGTGATTTTCAAGCATCAAGAAAGCGAAGCATCAAGCATCAAGCATTAAGGATAGCGAAGAATACATACGAACTAGTCCACAAGTCCACAGTCCACAGTCCACAGATGCGAATCCATTAAATGTCGCTTTAGTGACCGGCCACATTCTTTTTTAGCTGCGACACATCTTTATGCAGAGGTTCACCTTAGTCATCTGCTTTTCCATAGCACGTCGGGCCTAGTAAAATGAGAAGATTCCAGCGCGAGCGGTCCTGATCCCGGCCCTGGACAAATTCGATTTTGTCGGCTCAAATTCGTAAGCTTACTCAATCAAAAATTCATCTCTAAGTCTTCTCACACCAATCCTATTCAGATGGGGTTTAGCGCAGCCGAACTGGGGCCAAAGCATACGATTCGGCATCCTTCAGAACGCATTATCACGCACCCTCGCACAATTTAAAATAAAAAGGGTCGGCGATGCCCAAGATAAGGGGCGACAGAGAGGGAGCGATGGGGGTGTTGCCAAATCAGTATGTCGACCTTAACTCTGGACACAGCAGACTGACTGGTTGCACCAGCATGAATTCTGAGAAAGCCTGGACATTCCCACTAAATCTCGTAAAAGCTTTTTCTCACGTCCAGAGCATGGGTGGCACGGTACCGGCATTACCAGCACCTCACAGACGGGCTCATCTTTTTATGACTTCTAGCTTTTTGTGATTAGCTCCTCGCTGACTGCACGGCGATGGTCCATGAGTAGATGACACTGACATTCTCGGTGATGCATCAAATTCAATCGGCCCTTGAACGGAAATGGCCCCAGGAAATACCGCATTTAAACGTATGGTGCAAAAGACAATGAACTGTTTTGTTAGGTTAAGTGTACCTGGCTGGAACACAACATTGGATGTGCCATCAATAACGTTATCAACCCACGTTTTACACAGTGGTATAACCATTTATTTTGCAAGTAATGCCAATACCTTACTTTAGTGTCACGATACGCAAAGTGGAATTATTAAACCTACAGATAACCGGCAACAGTAATCCACGCGTCATATATATGCATTTTCCGTGAGCCACAATGCAGAATGTCGGCATTAGCATTACCTTGGCTTAAACATTCCTTGGAAATTACCTTACATTTTAGCCGGTAAGCTGTAAGGAAGGCTTTGCGGAGAGACTGAATATCTGTTTTGCAGCTACCCGCAACTTCCCGAAATGACTTTTGGTACAAATGAACAAGCCTCATTGTATACTGTTTTTTTCTATGTTCACCTCCAGCAATGCCATAACCCTTCATCGGTTCAGGGATTAGTTCCTACTGTCTTACTCGCTGAGCATACGCCTTAGCTTTACAGACTGCCAGGAATTCAGCATTCACTCGTGCATATTCGGGAAGCAGGAGGAAAATCTCTGGTCCAAAGTGATCCGATCGACGGAGTGAGGTTTAAAAAGTGTTTGTTGTTCCGAAAACATTCAAAATAAGGAATTGCAGGTATTCTTATTCAGGCATGTAACCAGGATTTCCCTGGGGGAAAATCAGATTTTGTCATATGCCACTGACACATGGTAAAATTTCTGGAAATAGCAGCAAGTTTACGTGACTAGCCTCATATTTAACGCAAGGAAAAGCACAGGGGCGCAGCAAGGATTTTCTCAAGGGCGGGGGGGCGGCGGAGTTACGTGTGAACTGAAATCATACGAAGGACCGCCTCCCGGGAAGACGACATGCAATGGTTTCCACAAAAATGCGGACCTAAGGGGGGCCTGGGCCCCCGGACCCCCATGGCTGCGCCTCTGGAAAAGCATATAACACTTGTATTCACATTCTATATTTGATCACTATTCTGTATTACTCCGAAATCGCTAAATATATAGTGTAGACCGCTTGGCTCGGGGGGGGGGGAATGGCCCCCATGCCACCCCTTGGTTCCGCGCCTGTTCCTATTACATGCACAAGACGGAAAAACGTAAAACTGAAGTGTAGTTTCTGAACCATCTTTTTGCGTCGAAGGACAATGAGTGTCACTGAACCTGAGCAACTCATGATACCGTGCCTGGAGTGGGACTGTTAAGTGAACAGGATCCTCACTTATTTCGCCACGCCCATGAATTCCCTGCGGTGCGGAAATAAATGGCAACTGCTCTAATAAAGGGTAATGCCAACCGGACAGACATGTCTCGGTCAACAGCAGAGGGCACGGGGCGGAGGCAGCCAGCGCACGTTCCCGGCGCCACGTCGTCTCATCTGTCGCAACTGGAGCGGCCTCTTTTCCTTGCCTGTGTTTTTCCTCCTATTGGGGCTTACTAACGGGCAGATTAGAAGCCCTGCAGCTGAATCGGATTAGGGGCATGATTGATGATCGTAGACGACGGGAGATTACCCGTAATCCTCTGCCGCTACTCTAATCCTTTTGAAGGGATCGGGCCTAATCCGTACATTCTGCTTGGCGGGCTCTAATTTTGGCGGCGGCGCCGGGCCGCGGCCGCTTGCGCCCGGCCGTTGGCGTGGTGGCCGGCGCAGCGCGGCCGCCGCGGCCGCGCCGTCCAATTTCCACGCCTCGGGGAAAACGGAGCGTCGCGTCCGGACGGGCGGCTCAGCGCCACCACCGAGATGGGCTTCCTGTGTACAGCGCCAACTTTACTCCCGCCGAAGTGGGGATTTGGAATACGGCCGGATTCATAGGATTTGCTGTAATCCCAACGCAGAAGTATCACAGAGAGTGTTTTTCTGTGATAAACTGGGAATAGGACGGCGACGCGGCTCCGCCGGCGCGCCCGCGCCGCGTAAAAGGATGACGGCCGAAGCCATACGAGCCGCTCGAACGCACCCAGCTATGCACGAGCCTGATAAGAGAAATGCGGCGCGCGGCGGCGGCGGCGGCGGCGGCGGGCCAGGCTGTGGGGCAGGTCAGGCGCCGGCCGCGCGCGTGCCGGCCTGCGTCCACGGTGGCGGCCACTGCGTCGCCATCGGTCCCGGCGTGGCTGGGCGTTCTGGCGGCTGTGAAACGGTCGGCCAGCGCGTTTAACCGGTGAAGCACGTTTCGAGCAGCGCGGCCGGCTAAAAATGTTAATCCGTCCGCCCATTCCGAAGGCCGCTCCACATCCGGCTCGCCCGTTTTTGCACCGAGTCGCCGGGCCGAGGCAGTCACATAACGTAACAGATCGCCGGATTACGGAGGCAGTTACGGCGCAGCCGACGACGCGCCGCCGTCTGAATGAACCCGAGCGCGCCAACTAAGCTGCGAAATCTGGGATCACGCGCGTTCATGATGGATCCCGGACTTCCTCTTTTTCTAAGGACCTATTACGACCGGCTTAACTTCGGGGCCGGTGAAATTCGGGTTCAGCACGGCGGGTTCGACTTTGTTCCTTCGTTTGTCGACTTAGGCGGCGGCCGAAGCCGCCGGGATCGGCCGCCTCATTATGGGGGATTTTCTAAATACGTCTTTGGTAAATGCCCCGGGATGAAAAGATAATGCCGGCGGTCGATCAAATTCAATGAGGCCCCGTCCGCTGGGCCGGGCGGCGGGCCGCGGCCGCCCTCCACGAGCCTCCCCGATGGCGGCAGTCGGAGCTGGCCGGTGCCGGCCGATTCTGTCCACCTTCAATCGTCGGCGGCGGGTTTTTGCGCGGCCTGACCCTGGAGCGAAGCCGCATGTCGTGCGGGGTGACACTCGGGCTCCGCCGCTGTTCAAGTGGCCGCGGCGAGCGAACCGCAGTGTCGCTGGACGACCAAGGACGCGACCAACGGCTCGGTGAAACGCTCTCCGGGTGCTGCTTTGAATGCACTCACATGGATTTTGGCAATGACATAATTTGTAACAACGTTTTACGTTATTATTCAGCGCAAATACTCGCTTGCTTTAAAGACAGCGTTTACTTTAATGGTGGGTCGTCTACGAGGTGCTATCCAAAAGTTTTGAGACTGACGGTATAAATAAATTTAGACTCGTCTTACCCCTATTGTCAGTCATCACCCTCAAAGTACTTCCCTTGCGCATCGACACAACGGTCCCAGTGCTTCCTCAATGACTGGAACTCTCCCTGGTCCGTCAGGATGTCACCAGTCTCGACGTCCTTTCAGTTTGATTTCCATTTTGGAGCAAGAGGAAAACGTCGCACTGGGCCAAATCCGGCGAATAAGAATGGTGAGTGGCAATAGCCATGTTGTTCTGGGCCAAAAATTATCGAGTATTGGGTGACCAATGCGTTACCACATTTAACGAGCCTTGGGACAAATTTGGCCGCAATGCGGTGGATGCCAGTTCCTCAGTCAGAAACCTCTCAAAAGTCCCAATTCCAACTTCCTCACAAATGTCGTGAATAGTCCGACGTCGGTCATCCCGGACCAACTGCAAAATTTTCGCAGCATTTCCGAGACTTGTGCTAGTAAAGATGGTAAAGGGTGCGGTCGTCGTCCTCAAGTGATGTTCGACCCCCACCCCCATCCCTAGGACATGCCACCGGAACACATGCCCGACTAAAAGATGGAACACAGAAACATCGCCGAATAATGCCCATGACTTCTGTCGCATTTTTCCGAGTTTTGCGCAGAATTTGACCACATTCGCTGTTCCATGCTCTGATTTACTTCGAAGGTCATAACATGTCACGTGCACAACTACAAACATATGCACGTAACACCAATACACGTACGCTCAGCCGCGTGGCTTTCAATACAAGGACTCAACAGGAATGCGGGCAGTAGCATCTACCTCCACGCACCGGTTTAAGAAGCGAATTCGGTTTTACAGCATCAGTCTCAAAACCTTCGGACAACACTTGGCACTAGGCTCAATTAAGTTACAACGTAATATGCCTTTTTCATATAGTTTTTTCCCTCGTGAGCAATGGCCTCAGCGCGATCAGGAGCACATGGTATGTACGACACAATACAGCAAACCTACTGCCAGCGACCCTCGAGACAACGAGCAATCTTTATCAAAAATCTCGTTTTGTTTTCCGATGAGGGCCCAGCCTGCCAAGCCACTGCAGTACTTTTGTTTCCTGCTAGCCACTGCAATGTAAAGCCAGTTTTCTTTATCACATAGGCACATGACTTCAGCTTTGGTTCGCTGCATCAAGTCTGCAGGTCGTGAGACCGCGGGCCCACACGTCACGGTCAATTTAAGCGAGAACTTCTCACACGGCATTCCAGCTAACCAGATGCCGAGCGCTAAAATCTCTGAAAAAGCGATGAGCCCACAACCATCTGGGAAAAATCCCATTTAGCCGGCCGTGCGACGAGCAGCTGGGCATTCAGCGTTTCCAGGAGACCGACGAGCGCGGCAAAAAACAAAGCAATAAGCCTCCTGTATAATAAGCATAACTCGTCGACCAGAAGCTTGGTTGTCACGTGACCGGATGTGCCCCTGCTGCTTATGAGTTACAAGGAGGATAAACTATTATTAGCACGGCTGGAGATCCGGGGGAAGAGGGGACCTGAAGGTCTAGACCCCCTTATGTTCACATTTCAGTACTAAGCCTGTGGCAATTACTGGACGGAAACAGTCTGAAATACCATGCAGACCTCATATTCGGGGGTTGCAGACCAACTGCATTGACATACAAGTACATCCCCGAACATTGAGGCTGTTAACATACTCGTCGAAAGGGACTTGATAGGACTGGGGAAGAGAAGGACACGAATTATGAGGGGAAGGATGGGAAATGATGAAAGGTTTATTGGACAAATAGGTGGATTTGCAGTAAGATAGAAAGCAGGATTAGCCGTCTGGGGTCCTGTAGTCACTAAACATGGCACTCAACAGGCCGGCAGACACGAAAGGAAAGAAAGACAAGGATTATGTGAAATTAATGACAATAAATCATATCAGATGATGGATGACTGCGGTGCTTCAAATACTTCAATTCGTTCAGTTCGTTCTATTGGTTTTGTTCGTTCATTTAGTTTTGGTCGCTCATCGGTGGTCGTTGTTGGTCGGTGTTGATTGGAGTTCATAGTTGCAATGGCTCTGGTCCCCTTCTTTCTTTTTGTGAAGTACGTTAAGTACGTTAAGTACTTTCATCCAACATTTCGACTGATGGCTGACGACTGATGGACATCACTGCCAGCCAAAGCAGAAGATCTCTTGTAAAAGAACGCGAGGTTGTCAACAACGGACACGGAAAAATAAAGGCAAAATCCAAAAGATGGTTAGGCAAAAAATGGCTCAAATGTATTCAAAAATATTTTGCGTTTTTCGTTTGATGTAGCTCCATATCTTCACCTACATTCACCTTTGATCTGACGCTAAAACAACGCTAGCAGGCCGAAAGGCTAAAAAGCTGAAAGTTTGCTGGGCACTCCACACCACGTTCGTCACTCGGCACCTTGGAAACTGCAATACATAATCATCATCAGGATTCCCTAGCCATGGCAATTAGGTAACAGCCGAACGTTCGCGACATTTTTCGGTCACCGAGGAATGCCTTCAGTCAGGACATGTTGCCAGTTTCCAGGCGAAGTTCTAGTGTTAAACCGTATTGCCGCTGCGTTCATTCCCAATGCAGCATCCATTGCTGGCCCGCCCTCTTCTTCGAAGCTCTCTTAATCATCAGAATGACAAACGTCTGCTCCCGGCGCTCTGTCCACGGCTGCGCCCACCCTCTAACCGAGCCCGCCGGCGGGCCGGCCGCTCCGGCCCTGGCCGGGGACCTGTCTCGCCCACTCTATTTTGTATCGGCAGCCGGCGAGCGCGACAAATCCCGCTCCGGAAAAATGTCCAGCAGCCAGCGGATTAGCGAAGTTAATCCGCCTTGACCCTGGTGACCCCGCCCGGCGAGGAATGCGGAGGTCAGCGTCACTGTGGCGTCGCTGCGGCGCGGGTTGTCGACGACTTGCTGGGGTCAGTGCAGCTATCAGATACGCCGGCTCGCCGACTTCTTAGAAAGGTACCAGTTTGCCACGGAAGACTGATTAACCGTTTTAACTGGTTAGAGACATTTTCCGGGAGACGATGGTCGGCGCCAGCTTCGTTCAGTTCCAGGTGTATTCTGGAAACGTAAGACTTACTCTTGCGGTTGTGCGGAACAGCCCTTCGGCTCCATGTGCTACGTCCTAGGCTTACTTTGAAATCCTAGTGCTGCAGTAGAGATGGATACGTGTAGGTCAGGCTGTGAAGGCAATGAAAGGATGTAGCCCGCAAAACAGGGCACACCATAAGTTACAGATTCTGAGAAGTCCTGGCTGGGCGCTGGTGCCTGAAAGCTAATTCTGCAGGAAACCAGAGGCGTCCAGCAGCGACCCGCGCAGGCCACACCCCGGCCCTCCACCCAAGGGCTGCATGCGGTGCTGCGGAAAACGCCCGTGGCCACGACCTCCCTACAACGGGTAACAGGAGCGCGAGAATCGAGCCTTGCCGCGAGCCGGTCCGCTGGGCACCTGGACGGCGGCCGTCAGGGACTCGCCAGCCACCGGACTCGTCGTCCCGTCATATCGCACGCCGCCAACGAGCTCGGTCCGGCGCGAGACGTGAGGGGGATCAGGAGCCGCTGCGCCGCCCCTGCCGCCACCGCCGGAGGAGGGGACCCTGGCGCCGATCAGCTCGCCGGCCGGACGGCTTTATTATACGGCGCCGGTTTATCTGTGACCACCGAACGGCCGGCGGCCGCGTCCATTTCCATCGGCGGCTCATTAGCGCGCGGCTATCGGCCACGCCTGGCCCGCCGCCGCGCCCAATCCTTTTGTTTACGGACGCCGCGGCGGCGCACTATCGTCGCGGTGCGCCGTTCGCTGCGCGGCTATCGCGGCGCATCGCGGCCGGCGCTCCGGCGCGCCGCGCGCCCGCGCAAAAACCGGTCAATTAATGATAATCTGGCGCGAGTCCGCCCGCTCGTCAGGTGTTTACTCCAGTTCTGGCGTGTTTTTGCGCGCGTTGCGCAAGCGGCCGCGATTAGGATTATTTATAGAGGAATTATTGCAAGGAATGCATAATCTGGCCGTCAACAAGCGTGCAGCGCGATGCGAGACGAAGTGCGCGTTTGCCGATTAGTTTTTGCCGGCCGGCACCTTGTGGTTGCCCGATTCCCTTCCCGCAGCCGTATTTGCCCTGATTAGATAAATTGGTCATCCGGTCGGTTGTTTGTAGGCCTCGCCTTGACTTAGTGGCCGGGTCGTCTTTGTCGGCCGGGGACGGCAGGTGAGGCGACAGCCCCCCCCCCCCGCCGAGACGGACTTACGACCGGGGCCGATCTGCTGCAGTAATTGGGACACCGGCTGACCGCCGACATCTGATAAAGGCGACCCTCTGCTCGGCCGTCCGGGTGCGCCCTGGATGCACGACGAAGGCTCCGATGAATGAATGTTTCGCCGGCGCGACTCCAGCGGCTCAAACCGCGGAACTGCGACGTGCTGGTGTGGCGGGCGTCGTGACCGTGCCCGTCGCACGCGGTGCAAACCGTGAAAACGGCAGCAGCCGTTGGCTTTAGATGATTTATTGCCCATTCGGACGATGAGCTTCATGCTCTTCTTTTTTTGCGGCTCTAAAGAATTGTCATTCGGCACCAGGGGGTTTAACCGACGAGGATGACGTTTCCAGTTATAGAACCGACTCCTGTTGCGTTCCTTTCACCAGATGCAATGGAATCGGTACCAAAAATAAAGAAGTGGGGAATTTTCCGTCAAACGGCACCAGTGCATCAGCTTAACTCCGAAAAGACTGGATGTCGGTCAACACTGGCTGCACGGTTTCTCCGTCAGTGGCTCCGCAATCCCCCCGAGTTGTGACTTATCCGGTCGGGGAGTGCCTATCCCCGAGAATTCCGCACATTCCGTGTCGTCAAACATACCGAGGCCATCGTCGGTGTCAGACTCACCAGCTTCGTTATCACCGTTGTGCCCCAAACTCTGCCACTCCCTGCGGGTCCGTCATCTGTTTGCCGTTCTCATATCTCTGTCAGAATATCTCAGACGCCTCAGCACAGTGCTTGCAGAAGGGACGACACCCGTTCTTTCGCATCCAGGAGCAGTGAAAACTCTGTGGGGATGGGGGGGCAACTCGATTTTCGTTTTCTTTCCTTCCATCCAAAGCCACAGAGTTAATGTTAAATGATGTCCAAAGCTGGGGGCGGCAGCTGCCCCCACCTGCCCCCTACCCCCGGTTCCAACGCCCCTGGCCACATCCTTTCGTGTTCGACCTTGCAGCGCGTGTCTTGTTAGCCCTCCGGGCCGTCGTCTCGGTCTCTGCGAGCCGTCTTAGTCAGCGCCAGGCTCGCCCAATCCCCCAGTCTCGCCATCTCCGCCTGCTGTCACTCTCCTCAGGTTAAATAGCCAGGCGTCATTGCTGCCAGCGTCATCCACTCTGTTCGTATAATCCGGTCGCCTTCCGTCGGACTGGAACTTCTAAACAGTAATCCTACACCACCAGGTCACACCAGGTCGACCGATACGCTTAGTGCGTGATAAGTAATTACTTTATAAAAAAGACATTGTGTTATAGGGCAGTACTGGACTCCAGCGTCGTAAAGTCCCGCAGAACAGCATCCTAACATAGCCGGCGCCCTGCATAACTTTCGTTGATCCAGAATATATTCAGGCACGTCCCATTAGCCCTGCTCGCGCTCCACACGCTGGCAGAATTTATTTTATGTTCATCCTGGTTTTTATACCACATCGTCCTGATTACGACGAAATGATTTATTCTGTTAATAGTTCTACCCCGCCCTGTTCCCATTACAATGACCAAATTCATCATGACTGACTGACCATCTCACGATGTCCTCCCAAGAAGGGCCAGATTTATCCCGTCACTCCCATTGGTCACTTGAACCTGCGCCCTCTTTCGATTTGACGCTGATGACAGCACCCCTCTCCACCATCTATCCTGATGCTGACCGACTTGAGCCTGGGCCCCGGGGCCAGAGCTGATCATGCCGGTGCTCCCCTAGACCGTGACCACCGGATCACTAACCTGCGGTCGAGCTGGAGAGCGAGGCGGCGATGCCGGCGCTGACGTCGGTGGGCGTGGCCGGTGACCCGGCCCGCCCCTGTCCGCCGCCCGAGGCGGTCACGCCGCCGTTGCACGCCTCCTGCGGCTTCTTCCCGGGCGTCATGGTCAGCTGCAGCGGCTGCGGCACGTCCGGAGGCAGCGTCAGACCGCCAGGCAGCGGCGGGAACCAGCACAGGAGAATCGCGGCAATGCGAGTGTTCCGATGATGCGACAGTGGCAGGTGAGGTCATGCTCCCGTGAGGTCTCCCAGGATCGTCCATTCTCCTTGCTTATACCGAAGAACCGCTTGCATGGTTTGTTTGCATGCACATTCTATTTTAAAATGTATCCTTGCACAAACGCCATGAAAATTGCCTTGTTTTGCATGAATCTCTCGACGCAACCGTCTTCGCAACTCCCACGGAAACATTCTCTTGTATCTAACTAACCAACCAACCCGAGCACTCTCATCACATTTGTGCTGGTGATGAAGCATCTTTCTGACAGACAGACAGACGGACAGCAGGCAGTAGGGATGACGATTTGTATTGTTTTGAGAGGGACCTGGCCTACCCAGTGTTAATTTGGCCCACCCCCTAATGATGCCTTGGGCCCCCAATATCTTCTGTCGATTTTTAAGGGAAATGAGTAACAATGACTAAAAGAACGGCCGCAATACATAAGAGATCGGCGGAAAGTAAAAAGTAGTCCAAAGGGATGGTCTCTCTCTCTTTCTCTCTCTCTCACTCACTCTCTCTCTCTCTCTCTCTCTCTCTCTCTCTCTGTTTCTCTCTCTCTCTCTTTCTTATATATATATATATATATATATATATATATATATATATATATATATATGTATGTATGTATATATATACACATGGGCCTAAATGCAAATTTTTATATGATAAATAGTAGCAAAAAACTTATAAATTTCCGTTGGCCAAAATACAGTGGGCTAAATCCGTTGCGAAACCCACATGTCGGGGAGAGGTTAGGTTGTCGGGCCCCCTGCTCGGCCCCCAATCATTTACAGAAATCGGCACCCCTGACAGACCGAATGCCTGACAATGTCTGACAATGTTCAAAACGGCGACGGGCCGGGAAAAAAACGGAACCGATCTCAGGCCCACGGTGCGTCGTATCACGATCCCATCAGCACGAGCAGCGGCATCGTCTGACATCCAGAGCATGACGTCAGGAACAGTAGCCGCGTGACTATCGGCCACCTCGACCACGTTGTAAGCCCGCACAAATGTACAAACACAGATGTATGTTATCCAAGTGACTGGTGCGCAGGGCATCCCTAATGAAATTAACATCTCGCTTATGCGATTTCTTCAAAGGACTGCAGTCTCAATACGTCCTTGGTCTCATTTCTTCGTATTCAAGTGGATTGGAAAGGTGTTTTGGAAACGTGAGGGAGCTTCATTTTACGTTTAATCAAGATGAAGCTCTGCGAGCCGAGGCTACACCTTTTAAATGGTGGACGTGGTCAACGACCATCAAAACACTTTTGAGGACGGTGGACGCGGCGAGTGCGAATGAAAAGCAACTTAGTGAAAACCCTCCAGTGCATGTAAGGTGGCCACACAAAGCACACCGACTGAGGCAAAAGACCACACCATTTGAAATCGCCGGAATAACACGGCTCAATCAACTTCTGTCTGACCAAACAGCATGCCGACTGATCATTTTGTATAATGCTGAAACGATAAAGGTCCATTTCCATCTGAACCACAAGTGAAGACATAATTTCGGAAAAATCGGCATGGTGGGACCATGTTATTGTATAACTATCGTCACAAGGGAAAACTATTTTCCATTTTCAACAAAAAACAGAAACAAGGAAATATCTCTGCAAACACCTGATGACTGTTAAGTGAATACCCGCAGGAAACGCAAGGTTCTTCACTGTTTTCTGACAAACGTCACCATGTGCCCCAACAAAGGATCTGGCGTCCATCCCGCCCGCCTGTAATGGAAAGCTACGACACGGCCATCGTGTCCCGGTGGCAATGGTTTCCCGCCGCAAAAGGACAAATCTGACTGTGTTTCGGGATGCTATATTCATGGTCAGACATGAAGCCACAGTAGGGTTTGCTAAGGCTCTCGTTTTCTGCGCTTGTTATACTCGTCCGGGAGAGCAGTGAACATTCCCGCAAAGCAACGCCCTGCGGTCTGCCCTCCAGGGACTGAGCGGTATCAAATATTCCGTGAATGCGCCACACCCACCACCGGCGACCACTAACACCAGTGTCATGCGCTGAGCGACGCCCAGTGCAGCTCTGACGTCGACGCACCGGCAACCGGCAACCGGCGGTTGCATTTTTTCTGCTGGTCACAGTTTCAGCGGCGTTCGTACATCGGCAGGAGGGGAGGGAACACAAGGCGGAAGAAGATAGCAGACAGACGCAAATGTTTTGTGGGTTTCTTAAAAATCCGAAGTTAATGGAGGCTTGAGATTTTCGAGGGTAAGCGAGCATCCAAGTGATCACTAGATCACTTTACTCTGGACATTTCGCACCAAGTCTACGCTGCTAAACGGATGGGTCCAATCTCCACGTCCGTCCAATCTCCGCCTCGGCTTCCCCAAAAAGTTTCGGCTCTGAACTGCATTGCGTTGCCAAAAGCAAAATATATTTGCAATCCACGAAGAAGTAAAACACAGAACTATCGGTACTTCTCTTCACTGGAATTGCTAAATACACCGGCCTTGAAGGCAATTAGAATATGATCTCGGAAAAAGAAACGGGTGAATCCAGCCTATTTTTAGGCAAAGATTTCAATACAAGACTAAAAGACGCATGAAAAATTCACATGACTGCTCCGATGGCTTTCTTGCACTTGTCCCAACCAATGTGTCACACCACATCGCTTTGGACTCCTTCCAAAAAAAAACTTAAATCATTGGATCGTCACACGAGCGGTACAGGCAATAAAAACGGAAAGCAACGAGGCGTGAAACCTGTTTGACAAAAATTCAAACCGGAACACCTGCCCGCGCCTCACGGACACAGCACTTGAAGTGTGACGGCCACAGCAGCCGAACCTACCTCGTTACTGTTTTCCGACAGGTCGGCTGGCTGGCCGGTGGAGCTCCAGCCGTCAGTGGCCATGACCTCGCCGTGACCCTTCTCCTCCATGAGCCCTGCGGGCACACGCGCACACGCTCGGCTCAGCCGGGCTCGACACACGTCCGCCTCGCTCGGCCCCGCCGCCGGCTGTGACCGGCCGGCGCGCCGCCGCCGGATTATTTTTCAGCCCAATCCCCCTAATCCCCCGCTCCTAATCCGGCACTTAATCCGGGATTAGGCGGCGGCGGCGGGCGGGTCAATACGCTGGTCCCCGGCGGGACTCGTACGGCTGCCGCGGCTGAGAGCGGCCGCGCCACGTTGCGCCGCCGCCGCCGCGCGCGGCGGTTGTCATGCCGACCAGGCGCGCCACGCGGCCGCGCTCCGGCGGCGGCGGCGCGGCTCTGAAAACGACGCGCCGCCTGACGTCACGCCGCCCCTCCCGGGCCGATCGGCAGGGTGGGCATCGCAAAGCGACTTGTTATCGTGCCCTCAAGAATGCCTCGGCGCTGTGATACAGATGGGAGGTTGGCGTGTGCGTACAGTCTCAGTTTTAGTCAGGAAAAGGAAAAAATGTCGAATGTTAACGAGCGTCGTCTCCCATGTCATTATCTATTCCTGATTAAACATGACTCAGTTATTGGCACACTTGATGTAAGACACAGTCTGGCTCACAATGTAGTGGATAGAGAGTGAGTGAGAGAGAGAGAGAGAGAGAGAGAGAGAGAGGGAAGGAAGAAAGAGAGAGGGAGAGGAAGAAAGAAGGAAGAAAGAAGGAGAGAAGAAAGGAGAAAGAAAGGGGAGAAAGAGGGAGAAAAGAATATAGGGAGGAAGAAAGGGAGGGAGGGGCGAGAAGAAAGGAATAAGGGATAGGAAGAGAGTAGTGCGTGATGAAGAACAGAGTAGAAGACAAACAATCGCACATTTATGCTTGACACGTCAGTAGGGGTCCAAGCACATGTCACATTGCGTGGTGAGGATTTTGACGGTCACAGATATGCCCCTGAAGTGCGCCTGAGTTCACCTAACGGATACCTTTAACCCTATTCCCAGCATGGGGGGCGGAATCCGCCCCCCCTCGGGTTTTTTGCTTGCCAATTCCAGGCTTTTTAACGCAGCTTCACGAAACTTAGTCACTTTTCCTAGCTATTCTTTCTACGTGCTGTGACAAAATTTCAAAATTCTATTTTGTTCAGGGGCGGAGCCAGGCAACGTTTTTGGGAGGCACCTCAGGCAATTTTTGACCATGTTGAAGGTAAAATGAAAATGTCTGCCAAAAACAGAGTTTTGAAGCTAGAACTTAAAACTTTATATGGATGTATAGCGAAATAGTTCGGCAATGTACAGATGTAATTTTGTTCATCTGAGGTCATTTTACAAGGTCAGGTCAAGGTCAAGAGTCAAAATTTGTTTTTTTGTTATAATTTCGGCGCCGTGTTTTCAAATGCCAAACCCGGAATATATATGACGTAAAAGGTTGCCTTCTACTTGTGTACCAAGTGTCAGCTTGATATCAGGTCGGGTCACGGAGCTATGACCTAAAATGTCAGTGGGCGTACCCTATATCGCAATAGCCATAAAATGAAATTTTTGAAATAGAGTGAATTCAAATGATTGAAAACGTTTACAGATAATATTAAATGCACACGAGATCATTCCAAGTGACCCCAAGGTCACTGGAGGTCATTTAAGGTCAAAGGTCACAAGGTGATCTGAGAAACGTGTGACCATGACAGTTCCCCCTTTTTCATGTCCCTGGCACCGCCTGTGCTAACATCATACAAACATTGCAGTGCGATTTTTACTTTTTTAGTATAACATGACTAGCAGAAGCCAAAAAAGGGTGTTTGCCTCTTTTGTTCATTCAGTTGTTAGAAAACTAATCCTCCTATTTTTGAAATCGTGTGAACGCCCATGAATTTTCTCAAAATTCCAGATTTGTGCACCCATGGTAAAAGCCCTATCCATAATCTCTCGATTCATGCCAATTTCATTGAAATCGGTCCATAAACAACGGAGTTATAAGAAGTCCAAAAGTACCCCCCATTTTGACATTTTTACCCCCCTGTATCCACAAATTTCAAAATTTTGAAAATTTCTTTTTATAAAAATGTAGTTTACGTCACGGCAAATCGATTGCCGTTTGTTGCGATGAAATCGGACGAGTAGTTCTCGAGATCTCAGGGGGGGACCGAATCCGCCCCCCTGCCGGGAATCGACCATTCCGTCTAGCCCTCCGGGAATAGGGTTAAGACGTCAGTTTTTGTTTCCATTGGCAGAATGGCATTACAGTTTTCATCGGAAGCAACCTACGTAAAGATTCAGATTGCAAGCACGGCAGCAGCTGCCGTTGATCAACACAATGGTTGACAAATTCGCAGTACATCTGGGACATTATCACAGTTCTCAGACGATAAAAATCATCACAAGCGGCCTAAAAATCAAGCTGACTGATTAACAGTGGTCGTTTCAATGGGATGCAACGAATTCATTTTGGAGCCGTTTATGTGCAGCGCCATGGGACTGATGTTACAGTTTTCTAAGTCATTCAGGGTGGCTGTCCCCGCATACCCTTTCCTGTGCCTCCATCTTGTTTTCATTCAAACAGGAGAGCCGTTTCATGATTAACATAGTTTTACCTTTGTCAGCAACAGTGTTGCTGTCATACACTACACATTATTTTATGATGCTTGAAAAAAGGTCTGACGAAGAATTCCAAGGTCTGTTTTTTTATCTCCTTCTCTCTCTGCTTCTTATCCGTTGTGCCTCTCTCTATCTGCTTTCTGTGTCCTTTTCTCCCTCACTTTCGGTGCCTATGAGTGAAGGCAGTATCTCTGTGTGTACTCACAAGCTGCGTATTTAGAAATATGGCATAAATTAACCGTTTCATAGAGCTAGAGTTGCACGGTCGGGTACCAGTCCCAGGGTCCGTGCAACAGATCCTGGTTGCGCCACGCTCTCATCTTAACCCTATTCCCGGCAGGGGGGGCGGAATCCGCCCCCCCTCGGGTTTTTTGCTTGCCAATTCCAGGCTTTTTGACGCAGCTTCACGAAACTTGGTGACGTTTCCTAGCTATTCCTTCTACGCGCCGTGACAAAATTTCGAAATTCTATTTTGTAGGGGCGGAGCCAGGCAACGTTTTTGGGAGGCACCTCAGGTCATTTTTGGCCATGTTGAGGGTAAAAGGAAAATGTCTGCCAAAACAGAGTTTTTAAGATAGAACTTAAAACTTTATATGAATATATAGCTAAATAGTTGGGCATGTGCATATGTAATTTTGTTTATCTGAGGTCACTTTACAAGGTCAGGTAAGGTCAAAAGTCAAATTTGTTTTTTCGCAATAATTTCGGCGCCGTTTTTTCAAATGCCAAACCCGGAATATATATGACGTAGAAAGATGCCCTCTACTTGTGTACCAAGTTTCAGCTTGATATCAGGTCAGGTCACGGAGCTATGACCTAAAATGTGTGCACGACCCTATATCGAAAGCCAAAAATGAATTTTTTGGAATAGAGTGAATTTAATCGATTAAAAACGTTTACAGATAATATTGAATGCACACGACATCATTCCAGGTGACCCCAAGGTCACTGGAGGTCTTTAAGGTCAAGGTCACAAGTTGATCTGAGAAACGTGTGCCATGACATTTCCCCTTTTTTATGTCCTGGCACCGCCTATGCTAACATTATACAAACATTGTAATGCGATTTGTACTTCTTTACATAACATGACTAGCAGAAGCTAAAAAAGTGTTTTGGCCTCTTTTGTTCTTCCGTTATTGGAAACTATCCCCTATTTTTGAAACCCTGTGAACGCCCATGAATTTTCTCAAAATTTCAAATTTGCATACCATGGTAAAAGCCCTTCCATAATCTCTCGATTGATGCCAGTTTCATCGAAATCGGTCCATAAACAACGGAGTTTAAGAAGTCAAAAGTACCCCCTATTTTGACATTTTTGCTCCCTGTATCCACAAATTTCAAAATTTTGAAAATTTGATTTTATCAAATGTGTTCCGTCACGGCAAATCGATTGCCTTTGTTGCGATGAAATCGGATAAGTGTCTCAGATCTGGGGGCCGATCCCCCCTCCGGGAATCGGCCTACCTCACCTCCATAGGGTTAAACATCTTCTTAGCAAGCCATTCTGACGAAATAAAAACTAGTTGGATGGTACCGAGGAGTGGGGCAGGGTTTGGGTTCCCCCACTTTTTACATGGTGCATCACTAGGCGTATGGCATTGACTCTCATCGATGGTCTTCAGCAACACAAGTGCTTTTATTTGTTGCGATGTGTAAGGTAGCAGGCGCATTTTGGGTCCTACTTTTCCATTTCCCGTAAACAGGGACATGGACAAGGCGACGGGGAACGAAATGGGGTCTGTTCCTCCACTCCTCCCCTCTTCCGCTGAGCCAAGGAGGCCACTCTGCAGAGTTCGACGACTGATGGCGGTGATGGAATCGCCGATGTTGTTTCCTGCGGATGGATTTTGGTCTCCAAGGAGCTGGCTGAAAAGGCATCCGGAATTGACGCCACAAAAGTCCGTACGGGCCTCTGTCTTTCTGCCTGCCTGAAGTCCTTTCCAAGGACCCTGGGCCTCCTCAGGGAAGCCTCGTAGGTCCCTTTGGATGACCTTGGAGGCCTGGAAATCTCAAAGCCCCTTCAGAAAGGCCATGGAGCTTCCTTTGGGACGTTTTCGCACGCCCATTTGGAGAGTTACCAAAGGTCCCTTGGATGAGGTTTCAAAGGACCTTTTTAGGAGTCTCCGAGGTGCCTTTAGGAAGGCCTCGGAAGTCGTTTCGAAGAGACCGTATGCGCCCCGTTCAAATCATTCTTCCTCGAGGATCTCTCCCTTGAATAAATCCTGGTTATACAGATGTCTGCAAGTCCCACTCCGACCTAATGTATCCCACTGAAAGAAGCAATGGTTGCGTTACATAGATGCGATGTAGCCAACGTGGCACTGGTTTTAAGATGCCCCGTGCCGTTGCATCAGTGGTGTCCATCTGCTAGGGTTTCCACCCAACGGGCCAAGTTGGCTGATGGTACATACAAGAGAAATGGACCAATTCGAGCCAACATTGACCACTTCGACCACGAGATCGTTTTTTTCTGGATAACCTTCAGGTCGAAGAGCTGATGGTGTGGCTGGGCTGCCTTTTGTCTCCATCATGGACGCAGGAGCGCAAAATCCGTGGCTTCGCCACCGCAGAGGCGTCTGGCATCGACAGAAAACAGTATGTCTGGCGCAGCTTAGGCAAAAAATCTTCACGTGTCATCGATGCGCACAGCCAGACATCAGTTCAGGGGTTCGTTGAGAAGCCTCTGCTCCGGACGTGAGGGTGCTGGGCCAACTCCATGACGAGCGAGTGGACCACCTCACCCTACCAAACAGCTGACAGCTGAAGAATGGGAGACGCTTTTCCATAAATTTGCGGATGCTCCGGCACCCGAAAAACCGACTCATTTTTTGAAGCCATTAAAACATTGCTAGATGTTCATGACTAGCTACGAGAAGTTTTGTTCTTCGATCGCAAACCCCTCACTGGTCGTACGGGTGCGTCTGAGAAATCACATTATTCTTCAAGACATCCGCATAAGATATGATATGCTCTGCAGACGACTGCGTGCACTTTTTCGGTACTTACGCGCCCATCCCTGATGCATCGTCCTTTCAGAAAACATCAATATATACTTTTCAATGAAAATGTCAATACATAGCTAAGGGGTGGTCGAGGATGAGAGATAGCGACGTACACAAGGGCCCTCATCCCAAAATCAATAAAGTCACAATGCCACACGAAGAAGCAGTACTCTTCTGATTATCAGCTGGACGTTTTTGCGAAGTTGTATTGTACCGAAGCACTAAGTTTTGCCCGGGCGTCATCTGCGAGGTATCTCAGGTCAACAGTGTGTCAAATGTGATGGAACCTTGGCAGGTGGAGCACAGTTTGTTCTGTTTGGTACGAGGCTGTAAAATAACAGATATTACCATTTTATATTCCATTTAAACTATTTTTATATGAGGGGCTTCTGAAGCCCTTTCCATCCGGTTTTTTGCTCGCCGTCCCCAGGGTTTTTGAACCATCTCCAACAAACTGCTTGAATTTTCCGATCTGCTCTGCCTGCGTGTTTTACCAGATTTTTAAAATTCTATTTTGCACTCAGGGGTGAAGCAAGGCCAAGTGTTTTGAAGGCATCTTAGGCTTTTTTGGAACTTTTAAAGGCAGAAGAAAAATGGCTACCAAAAAGAAGGATTTAAGAAAGAGCTGAAAATTTCATATCAGTGTGCAAATAAACAGCTGGGAAAACATAAAAATATTCTGATTGCTAGGAGTAAACATCACAAGGCCATGTCCAGGTCAAAAATCAAACTTCAGTTTTAGGTAAATATTTTTGACGTTAATTATCAACACGAAAAATCCGGAACATATTTTACTGATCATAATGCTTTCTATCTGTACTAGAAGTTTCAGCTTCATATCAGATCGGGTCACGGAGCTATGACCTAAAATGTCTGTGGGCGTATCTTATATCACGATGGCCATAAACAGAACTTATAGAAACATATTCAATGCAAATGATTGGAAACGTTTTGACAAACTATGAAATGAACTTAAGGCCATTTCATGCGGCTCTGAGATCATCTGAAGTCATTTAAAGTTAAGGTCGTAAGCTGACCTTATGAACATTCGGCCGTGATAGTTCCCCCTTTTTCTTGTTGCCAGCGTTGCCTATGCTAACATTCTACGGTCATTGTAGGACATTTTTTACTTCTTAAGTACCTAAGTAGTAAATGCCAAATACTATTTTCAACTTTTATGTTAATTCAGCTTTAAAAAAATCCCATTTTCCAAACGCTGTGGACGTCTGCGGGGAGCGCCAATGGGTAAAATACCATCGATTAACTCTCGATTTATGCCGATTGCATTAAAATCGGTCTGTAGATAGAGGACCTATAAGAAGTAAAAATACCTTTCTTTTTACGTATTGGCTTCTCTCTCAACCCCTTTCATGATTTTCAAACTTGTTGTGTAAAAATGTAGCTTACGTCATGACAAATTGATTGTCATTTGTTGCGACGAAATCGGACGAGTAGTTTTCGGGCGTTTGGGCGAATAAGGCCTCCCCCACATTGAAATGGGCACTAGCGCTATGACTACGGGAATAGGGTTAACAGATCATAAACTTCTTGTCAGCAGTCTACAGATATGTTCTCAGAAAGCCAACTGTTTTTAGTTCTTTTCTTATGGATCTGTAACACATTTAAGGCTAGTTCGCGCAAAGAAAACACACAGTGGAAAAGTAATGAGATTTGAAATCTTAATAAAAAAAGGAGCATCATTCAAGAAGAAGAAGCTGCCCAGGTGATGTATGGGCCAGTCGATGACCAGTCGTGTCATTTAATACCAGGGTGCAAATGCCCCTCGACGTTATGCAGTTTTATGCTGCTTTATGGGTGCCCGGCACAGAGCTATAGGGGTCAGTGGTACCATTCATATATGTGCAAGCCTTCATCTTTCACGTCCAATTTATTTCCTTACGAATATTTGGAGTTTGGAATGTGGATCATGAACTTTGAAGAGGTTAATCATAAAACAATTATTTTCGTTTTTCCGGCACAAAAAATTAGTCAGTGAAACCATTACCTTGTAATCCCTTGTATCTGTTAACACTAGCAATTGCTGGTCGAAAGAATTCTATCTAAAACACAAGTCTCCAGTTTTAGAAAAGCACTGCTAGCGGTATTCGAAGTCGCATCTCATGCGCTACCAAAGGTCATTCACGACACAACAATGAAGATACTGGAACATCGACGACCGAAGTTGGGGACTCTTCTTTTTCTCCACAAAGCGCTTAGTTCCCTAATATTGTCTTCCAAAAACAGAACGATCGGCAGCAGCGGACTCTCAGACCGCGTGTGACGTCATCCAGGATCCTATCCGACGACTGACGACGCGGGCTGTTTGCAACGTCAAGTGGCACTATGTCTTCCGACTCGGTCCGCGTGCGACGTCAGATGACAGCAGGTCTGCCGACTCGGCTCGTATGCAGCGTCATATAATAACCGGTCTGTTGACTCAGGCCATGCGTGACATCACATGACACTAGGCCTACCGAGTCCCACCGTGAATGACGTCACATGACACTAGATGTGCCGTCCCCGGCCATGTGTGACATCACACGCCATCAAGTCTGGCGACACGGCCCGTGTGTGGCGACTCATGACGTCAGGTCCACCGACTCGGTCCGTATGTAACGTACCTGGTCTGCTGACTCGGCCGTTCTGTGACGTCACCTGCCACGAGGTCTGCCGACCCTGCCCGTCTATGACGCCACCCGCCGCCGGGGCCTGCGGACGCAGACCGCGCGCCGGGCGACGGAGCCGCGGTCGGAGCGCTCAAAGCCGGCCTCGTGCCGCGGTCCGGCGGCCGTGGTGGCGCGTGCACCCGCCGCCGTTCGGACCCCATTGCCGGCCGGCCCGCGGCTGCGTCCAGTCGCCGGGCGGCGCGGCGCGGCCTCTCTATCAGATTAGCGGCGCCGTGCCATGGCTGGCCGGTGACCCGGTTTCCAGGCCGGCGCGGATTAGCGCCCGATCGAAGCCGGCTGAGCCGAGCGGCCGACCTTAAATCGGATCAGCCGGAGTCGTGCGGCTCATCCGGACCGGGATCACCGCGATCGATGCTCTCGCCGAACAAGTCCGCCCACAGAGGGCCGAGGCAGACCAGAGACAGAGGGCCGGGGCAGACCAGAGACAGAGGGCCGGGGCAGACCACAGGCAGAGGGCCGGAGCGGACCGGATACAGAGGGCCGGCGCATACCGGATACAGAGGGCCGGGGCAGACCAGAGACAAAGGGCCGGGGCAGACCACAGGCAGAGGGCCGGAGCAGACCGGACACAGAGGGCCGGGGCAGACCAGAGACAGAGGGCCGGAGCGGACCGGATACAGAGGGCCGGGGCAGACCAGAGACAGAGGGCCGGGGCAGACCAGAGACAGAGGGCCGGGGCAGACCACAGGCAGAGGGCCGGAGCGGACCGGATACAGAGGGTCGGGGCAGACCGGAGAAAGAGGGCCGGGGCAGACCGGATACAGAGGGCCGGAGCAGACTGGATACAGAGCGCCGGGGCAGACCAGAGACAGAGGGCCGGAGCAGACCGGACACAGAGGGCCGGAGCAGATCAGATAGAGGGCCGAGGCGGACCAAATACAGAGGGCTAGGCCGGACTACAGGCAGAGGGCCGAAGCAGACCGGCAGCGGCCGCAGCCATCCCAGCCGGTCTGCAGACTGTTGTGGCATGGCTGGAGCTGTGAAATGAGACGTGTGACGACCACAGAGCGCAGCAAAACGAGAACTTTGTCGAACGCAGTTTTCTGGGATAAAATTCCTGGTCTGGCAGCACAGACGGCATTTATTATGTGACAGCCCTTCCTTTCGGAACTTACGAAGCTCACGGTTCATTTATGCAATTAAAATATGTAATCTTATAAAATAATAAGATGTCAAATCAGTTTTCAGTCGAAATCTGAATTCATTACTAAAGCATTCGTACCTGTACTCTGTCGAGGTACGTCAACTGGGAATCCTCCGAGTCCGATGTAAAACGAGTGCTATGAGCGCAGTGTCGGAACAAGAATACAAACAGAACAATAAACAAGACACAGACATACAAAAATCGCGTTCCATGGTACAAACCTGGTGCCCAGCCACTTTTTGAGCAGATTGTCATTCGGAAAGTCTCGGACGGCAAAATATTGCATCGCTTGACGACGTTCCAGAGGACGCGGTAGCTGCCTGCCCCCGTTCTCACGGAAGGGGGTACATCAGCGTCGCATCCGTTGCTGAGAGTTGGAGTCAATAGCTGCCTGGAGTTCGGGGGCAAGACGCTGTGGTTACCAGGACGAAAAATTTTGCACAGAAAATTAAGAGAGTGTAGTCAATGTAGTTTAGAGACGAAGGTCGGCCGCAAACGAGGATGAATCCTATCACTCAGTATGAAAGAGGCTTATCAAAAGTGATAAAATCGGCCATGACAGATAGGTACCTGTTACTGACGATGATCAGAAATCTTTACCATAGGTGATGAGATAGACATTATTTTCTTTTTCTCGAGTAGTATTTCACCTGCCATTGACTGGGCGGGACGTTAACCCCACCCAGGCGCATTTCTTAGATATCTCCCAAACGAACAAACGCAGCGTTTTGAAACTTTCAGTGCCTTTTTACAGCAGTTGTGCACGTCCGGAAAAAACTGGAGACGATACCGTCTGAGGTCACGTCTTAATGGCGTCATAGGGACAATCATGTCTTGCGATTTGACCATTTTTACATAAGAGTTCAACATGGAGCATCCCTGATCCCATTCTAGGTTATCTCAGGTCAAATTTGTTTTTACTTTCCGGGTAGATTAAGAATACCTTTTTTGAAAGGCAAGTGAATAAACCGATTTTTCGCTACGGCCAGATCGATTACTGAATTCTCTTGCGAAGCATTCGACGTACAACTTGCACAGTTTCAGGCAACAGTCCCTTAGGCAGTTTTATGCAGATTTCAGCGTAGCGAGTAAACTGGTGGCGTCCATTGACGCTTTGGATGACAGGTGTGGAGATAACGGCCCTTGCAACGCTGAGCAACATTCCGTGAAAATGTGCAGCATGGGCCATATTAATTCGTAGAGTCACCCAGATGTGCCGGATGGAGGTCACTTCCGTGCTCGAGGTACTCAGGGTTTGAATGTGCACGCTAACAGGGGGCATTTAAATGCTTTGCATGTGCCCAAAGCTCTTTGAACGAGGCTTTTTCTCAGTCTTCGTCTTGTCAGATTACTCAGAAAACATGTATTGCATGATTTGTTAACACAGACGTCAAATCTGATCCAGTCTGTGACCTTGAATTTCAATGAACTTACGTCAGGTGGCACTCGGAATATGAGATTAAGCTATCAGAGATATATTACCATGCAAACTTCCGTCTCAGTCTGCTTTTCATTGCGATTAGGAAACTGTGGAAAAAAGGATTCACTTCGGGGTTTCCGACCTAATATATGACGTCATCAGGAACAGGAAAAGATGTATATCACAAACCACAGATGGCGATTGCCGTCTGAATCAGCCGGATCAGGCTACTGGTTCTTGAGATAGACTGGGGGAGGAGGGCTAAAGGCCCTCCTCCCATCGGTGGAAGGTGGAGAAAAACCCCAAGTTAACGTCAAGTTAAGATTGCATTCACTAAAGGAATTATTTAATGGTGGAAACGGCGCTAAGTATATTCCCAAGCAGGCTTATTGCGAAGAATCAAACATATCATTGATATGACAAAGGATGATTTGTCTAATTGTTATGAAGTGAGCTTTTTATCAATGCCTATTTTCATCCAGGATTTCTCCTGCTCCAAAAGTACCGTTTTACTTAGATCCTTCCATGATCAAGATATAAAACTGTTTTCTCGGAATACTGTTGTTGTTTTTTTTAATATATATTTCCCCAAAAGTTGTTGTGGTCAAGATGTGCCGGCAGCTTTCAGTAAATTATTTAGCAAATGTGAATCCAGATCTTTAAAGGCAATGCACCTTTCAGATATCCAGGGATGTAGCCAAGGAGAGGATGGGGCAAAATGAATGGCCCCGTTGGGCCGGGAAGGCCCGTATCCCGAGTGAGGGGGCCCCGTGCGGCCAATGGCGGCGACAGAACAGCCCACGTGGGCGCCGGGTGGCACTCGGGAGCTGAAGCGTCCTCGTAAACTCGACCAAACAAACACACAGATAGGACAGCCCTGTAGCCTTTTGTGCATAGATTCAAGCCCCCGAGGGGTTTTTGAAGGGATCTTCCGAAGGAAAGTCTCTTCGAAAGGAGACCTCACATGTGATTTCGGGGAGGCCTCGGAGGCCTCCTTCACAGGAGGCTCCCTCGAGGTTCCACGACTTCCTGCCTGCTGACGACGTCGGTCGCCGAATTTTGAAATTTCGATAAAAAAGGCATTCCGATTGTTTTTCATTCTAAATTCAGTCGAACTACTAAACGAAGTTCACAGATGTGAGACGAATTACATACACAGCTCATTTTCGGAAGTTGAAGGTTGAGTGTAATCGCACAGAATATGTCAAAATGCCACTGAACTGATCGATTCATCTAGTGTCAAAGGTGCCCACTTCCATAAAATTTCCATTAGGTCTATGCAATAATCATACTTTATCGATTCAACGAAACTGATGGTAAGAGAAAACACCTTTGTATTTTTGCGACTTATAAACATTTTGTCCGTTTCAGTATTGTATTCTAGGCGGCGCAACTAGATGAAGACACGCCTCTAGCGCAACAGAGCTGGGGTAAGAAGTCCGAGTAAGATCACTGCTGACTGACTGAGGCATTTGGTAACGTCTTAATGTACGTCATGGCGTTTGTGACAAAAGCATCCAATGGTGTTTGCTGGCAACTCTGGAACGTAACACACAGAGATGGATCTACTGAAATTATACGCAGAGGCCTGCTCACCTGACTAACCACGTGGCAATTGCAACCTGATCAGTCGTGACGTCATACCGAGATGTAACACAGTATTCACATAAGGCCTGCAGAAGAAGCCGCCGAATCTCGCTCTGTATAAATGTGGCGAGGAAACCAGTTCTGAAATAACTCGGCATACGTACTTAACTGAAAACAGACAATCCTGCGACGGTGTCGCAAACAGCCTGTTGATTGATGATAATTTTTCAACCTGCTAACATTTCTGTTTCGTATGCTTGGAAACAAAGAGCTTGTTATGAAAATGAGTAGAAGCCACAGACGACATAAATGCAATATACGAGTGCTGTGCTTCTGACACCTGTGAACAGAACTCTCGTATATCTGGTGCCAAAACATCACTGGTTATGACAAAGCTGAAGTATTTTAAACAACTCCGTTAGTCATTTACGCTGCGCGTAAAAAGAAAACAGATTGGTGCCCAAACCTTACATGTATTTATTTAAAAAAAACACACACACATACAACATACGTAAATCATCTTAAACCTCAAACTTGGTCCCGCTGTCTGTTTCTCGGTCCCGTGTCTGCTAGGAGAGGCCTAGTCGGCCGTCTATCTCCATCTCCACATACAGGTGGTTAATCTCTACAGACGCACATCCGGCCGTCAGGAAACTGGGTGGACCCTTCGGTTTCCATAAAGATTTTACTGATTTGTTTCAAATAGCCGAATCGTCATTAAATACGCATTCGTGGAGAATTCCATTGATACAAGCGACGAGAAACGTCTGCGCTTCTTCTGGGTCCTGAAAAGGAGTCGAAGAACAGCATAGCCGTCTGACCGCGTAAACACCGCTCAACAGCAAAGATTGCGACACGGCCTATCGAATGAGGGTCGTAGTGTCGACCAAGCCTAATAAATAGGACACAGCCTCATGGACCATACTTGCCAACTAATTCCATCGAACCGCCATCCGTATGGTGGTCACAGTTAAAGGTTAAAACAGTTCCCGGTTCCGCGCCTTTAAACACCGAAATGGTTCAGGCTTATCATCCATTTGCAAACCTGTCAGTCTCAGGGTCGTCAACAACCGCGATCAGACGATGTCTGTGCACCCACGATATCTGACCTCGGCGTTTGAGGGTGCCACTGTTAGAAATGGCAGAGCGCCCTTTGACGATAAGGGCCCTCGTGCATGTGCATCCATCACATGACGCCGTTCTGATACTTCTAAATCGGTTATCTCGTCCTCGTTATGTCAGCCCGCTTAAAAACAATCCCCCAGCACAAATAAGGCGCGTCGCACAAACTTCTCTCCTTAATCCTACATCTCCCGCATGACAACAGGGTATGGTGTTCTTTGCATACCTCAGAATACTCCGCTCTCAACGAGGGAACCCCACGTCATCTGCCAGTGCGTCTTTCAGCAACAGCAAAAACACCCTTTTAATACGACGCTCTCATTTGCAGACGAATTAAAATGGGCTTGGCCTTAGGTCAATGACCCGGAAAATTCCGATAAATCTGAGATAGCAGATTTGTTGCATCTATCACGATCACTAATCACTGAAAGTTTTATTTTCATTAGTTATTTTCAGGGTGTCCCGTCCGTGATCTTTGCAAAGGTGACCCTTCTATTTGACTGCGGAGCCCTTCCAATGCTCCTAGGGCAACCCTTTGATGCTGAAATGGCTGCCTTTTTGTTTCCTGAGTCCCTGGAAGTGGGGGCCTTCGGATGATTTTTGACAGAGCGTTCCAATCCTCGTTTCAATTATATTTGGTCGATTTTTTGCGCCATGTTGGGTAATTCCCTACTCTTCACAGAACTAGATGCGCCATGGCCCACCATGCCTTTTGGAGTGCGTGGGGTCGTACTTTAGGGTTTCCCAGGTTAGGTTCTTCCTCTAACAAGTATGCACCCAGGAGCACGGGTCCTTTTGGCTGCGCCCCTTAATCTTTCAGAAACGCCCCTTCCATTTCTTACAAGTATCCTTTCCTCGATGGGCCCAGCGCTGAAAACTGAATCAAGAAAATGTGCCTAGTAAGGCCTTCGTTTATGTCCTGCAGAGGCTAAGTCCCTTAGCGCCTTTTCCTCCAAAACGTCATGGGACTTAACCCTATTCCCGGCAGGGGGCTGAATCCGCCTCCCTCGAGCTTTCTGCTTGTCAATTCCAGCGTTTTTCACGCAGCTTCACGAAACTTGGTGACTTTTGCTAGCTGTTCTTTCTACGTTCTGTAACAAAATTTCGTAGTTCTATTCTGCTGAGGGGCGGAGCCAGGTCACGTTCTTGGGAGGCACCTCAGGACATTTTTGGCCCTGTGGAGGGTAAAAGGGAAATGTCTGAATAGGGTTTTTAGGATAAACTTGAAACGTCACATGGATGCATAGATAAAAAGTTGAAAAAGTGTGCAAATACAATTTTGTTAATCTGAGATCATTTTACAAGGCCAGGTCAGCGTCAAAAGCCGAAATTTGGTTTCATGCTAACAATTTTGGTGCTGTTCTTCCAAAGGCCAAACTCGGGATAAATATGACGTAAAAGGGTACCAACCACTTGTGTATCTAGTTTCAGGTTGATATCAGGTCGGGTCACGAAGCGGTGACCTAAAATGTCAATGCTCGTACCCTATATCACGATAGCCGTAAAATAAAATTTTAGAAACAGAGTAAACTTAAATGATTGAAAACGTTTTCAAACAATATAAAATGCACGCAAGATCATTTCAAGTGACTAAGATCACTACAGGTAATTTAAGGTCAAAGGTCGCAAGTTGACCATAACAGTTTCCCCCCTTCTTCATGTCCCTGGCACCGCCTATGTTAACATTATACAAACAGTGTAACATGACTTGTACTTCTTCAGCATAACATCACTAGTAACGCTAAAAAAGGTGATTTCTAACTTTTTTGTTAATTCAGTTTTTAAAAAAGCAAATCCTCCTCTTTTTGAAACCCTGTAAACGCCTATGAGTTTTCCCAAAATCTCGAATGTATGGACCAAAGATAAAAGTCCCATTCGTAGCCTCTCGATACATGTTAATTTCATGAAAATGGGCCCATAAACAATGGAGTTATAACAAGTCCAAAAATACCTCCCATTTTGACTTTTTTGCCCCCTTGTATCCACCACTTTAAAAACTTCGAAAACCTCTTTTTATAAAAATGTAGTTTACGTCGCGGAAAATCGATTGCCGTTTCTTGCGACGAAACCAAATATGCAGTTCTCGACATCTCAGTGGGGGGCCGAATCTGCTACCCCCTGCCGATAATCGGCTATACCGTCTAGCCCTTCGGGAACAGGGTTAAATGTGATTGGGCTGAATGACGCAATAGCTGCATAACACCCTTTTGGCCCGCATTCCCATATATAGCCAGCACGCAAAACCTCCGGCTTAGAAATCTCTACCTCTTTCTTTCTCTTTTCCCCCCTCTCCCTCTCTGCCTTCTCCCTTCTTCTTCTTCCCTGTATGCCACTCTGTCTACAGCTTAGTCTGTGGCAATAGTTATGAGGTTTGTGCGAGCAATGTTATGTGAAAATTTTGTGGGACAAAGTGCTTGAATATTGTTGTGAACGAGGTAAGTCTTTGAAATGTAGAGAACATCACTGAAGTGCCAGGAAAGAGATACTGATATAACGGTAGTCACCAACAGCGTAGCTATCATAGTAAGCCTGAACTTTTACGATAGGCACTGGAACCCAGAAAAAGTTGAGAGAACCTCGCGTAACTTTGTAATCGATTATTCAAACTCAGTAGCACAGGCCTATTGCAAAACCAAAAATCCTTCGGGCTTATGACCCAGCTCACGTTGCATTTGCTGCATTCACTGCATCTGTAATACTGTACACCATTTTAAGCCCAGCATTTCACTACGATTTGCTATAGGCCGCATCCAGTGGAAGCCGCAATCTACTGCTTAACCCGTCCCCGACTGGGGGACAGTTGACTGCCCCCCGAAATTTTTCTGGGATTGCGAGAGAACCAACAAACACAGAGTCACCAAACTTTGTGTACTTTTGCCCCATCAATTTTACATCTCGTGTCAAAATTTTGACCTCAGGCCAGGTCAGGTGCCTGACCTAGATCAGGTCAAACAGACCTATGTCCAAAAAAGTTTAGCGCTCTCTTACTTTTTCGCAAAACAAGATATCTCAATAATACTTTCAGGGATTAGTGATTGTGACAGATGCAACAAATCTGTTATCTCAGATGGAATTTTCCGGGTCATAGACCTTAGGTTAAGCCCATTTTTAAGACATGTCGTCGTTTTTTTCGGAAATTGACGGAATATTTCATAACATTTTTTGGTGTGGAGTGAAGCAGATATCTAGTACCGTCATTGGGCAAAGTATCAATGACTTCCAGCCATTGGCCTGAGGTCAGGTCACGAATAACTGTAGTGAGCCAAAATGTACCACCGTCAAAATCGACGACGAATTACTCAGAATGGGTAGAAAATGGCAGAACTAGCTTGCACAGACGTAAGTAATATCAGAAACCCCAAAAGTTTGGAAAAGTAACATATTTTGGAAACAAACAGGCTCTCGCGAATAAAGCTCCGCCAATTGTGTAGATTGGTAACTAATTAATTTTTCCAAAATTTAAGCATGGAAAACCACCACAAGAACCACTAAGATTAAAAAATTGCATAGATAGTCTTTTTCGCAAAAATAAATGAACACTAAAATTAGTTCCCGTCAATTTGTTACTGCATACGGCAGCGGCGCACGCCGACAGCTGGCGCGAGAATTGCCGTGTCGTTAACTCAACGTTTCGGCGTATATATTGAACAAATGTAGGAAATTAGGCGTGTATCGGCATCTGCGGACATTTACTTGTGCACTGGTTTCTTTACCTATGCGTTATTAGTCACAGCCCTTGAGATTCAGGCTATTTCTCGGTCTCATGCAGTCGGCTATGAGAAAACATATATAGGGCGTAAATTGCTTACATATTATCTTAAAGTAAAAATGAGACCAGTTTCAAGCTCTACTCGTCACAAGCGTTCCAACGGTATGCTTATTTTTATTGTGCGATCAACCGTTCGTGAGTTAGAGGGGGCGACCAACTCTCCCCCCCCAGTCGCGCATGTTCGAAACCGACCGACGGTCGTGCGCGGGTTAATATTAGCACTTGATGTCATGGGCTCGAAAGACTGCAAATGATTTCTGTCGTGTTGTTAGGTTACATGAAATGTTTTTTTTTCGTGATGTGGTCCACAGCCTATCGACGAGCAGACGTCATGCGCCCCCGCACCCACCACGGCGTGGGTAGTAGTTACAGTGGTGCTTGGGGTCGTGTGCTTGGCGGATACAGAAAATGACAATGGCTAAGCTCATAGACGTTGAGAAAATTCTGGAAGTTGAAAAAGGTATAACATGCCAGCTATGAGTGACTCAGATGCAATGAACACGGTCCAATATCCTACAACTACAACTCTGATTTAAGTCCTTGCTTAGCTACTCGTATCTAGGAGGGGACCCCAACTCGAGCTCCACACCGACACATGAATATGAGGAAGGGCAATTGGCAGGTCATGGGAGTTGGTATGGCTTTTGCGATGTCGAAAAAACGCGATAGAAACTCATCCAACGAGGTCATACGTATTTTGGCATCTCTGTTAACGAAATCCGACAAATGGCCTTATCTTAAATAGCCTCTTAAACTGAACAACAGGCCCATTGATCCTGTGTTAATTAACGCATAACACGGATCATGTGTTATTGCCCTTTTGCAGTCGGCAACAACCTTTTGGGTAACGTGCCAACTACAAAGCCTCTCCAAAAACCTGTGTTGTGCGGTGCAAAACGTAATTTCTGGAAAAGGATGAATGTCTCCGGGCCAGCATGGGTGGGGAATGTCATAAAAAATTCAACTTCCATTTCGAACCACCCTACCATATACATATATATATATATATATATATATATATATATATACACGGCCCTATATATATAGAGGATATATATATATATATGCATATATATATATATATATATATATATATATGCATACATATATATATATATATAATATATATATATGTATGCATGTATATGTATATATATATATGTATGTATATATATATATGTATGTATATATATATATATATATATATATATACATATCGCGTAACCAGAATTTATTTTGCCAGCTGATGCACGATGCAGACGGTTTAGTCAGAAAGCAGGTAAATTGCAAAACTTGAATCATTAAATTACTCAGATCACTAAGTACATACAAAATAAAACTCAGAAATCTCGTACATCCAAAAGTGAAGAACTAAATTGGCCCAATCCGATGAGAAAACCATTATTTGGGTGTACGTTAGGTTACCTCTCTGTGTGCCTCCCCTATCATAAACACAAAGTTTCGCCCATGATCAGGAGCCACAGCGCTTCTAGTTCGTCCTAGCAACTGCTTGCATCCTTTCACGTCAGAGTTGCAACCTCTGACATGTGCTATCCGATGCGTTGAGGTTCGTCTAAATACAAGAAACCACGGCTAACCAGACGTTCTGCCTACCAGCGGACTTACGCATACGCATGCCTGTCGGCTGACTCATACGCCCCGCCCTCCAGTCCGGTCGCGTCCAATCAGCCCGGCCACAAGTGCGACGTTTTGTATGACGTGATGAGAAGCCGGGAAGCTTTTACCAGGACATCTGATGTGTCATGCATTTTTAAAACATCGCGTGCTATGGGAAGCATTCCTGCTTTCGTACGATCGTAAGCGTCAATTTTTTGGAAATCAGCGCTTAAACTGAAACGGCCATCTGCAAAATTCCATCAACTCTGAACCATAATCGTGAAGAATATTCGGAAAAAATAAGGCACGGAAAGTTTGACGTCGACACTAGGCATTACGTAATAAGTAGGGCCCAGGGAGCACTTGGCAGCATTCGAGAAAGGCAAACGTACCATTCACGTTCTGTGAGCGCAATACTCATTTAGTATGCTTGATTTCAACCAAAAAGTGGCATGGAGTTTGTTTTCTCAGAACACAAGAAAACGCCAAGAATCCAAAGCTGCGTGTATTTGCATGCCGGAAATTACCTGTGCGCTTTTTATTTTCATGAACACGTCATTTATGAGTGATCTATTTCGATGACCCCACGCGTCACTGATGCGCGCCCGACAGTGAATGTGGGTTTTATACAGCGCTTCGGCTACTGCGACCATTTCTCTCGGGGAACGTATGGGGCATTCAGCCAACGTTGGCAGACGAAACCCCAAAGTGACGTGGACTTCTTTTGAAGTGCCTAAACAATGGCTGAGATGAATAAATACACCTTAAAGGCAGCTTTATCTAATTGGACAAATGATAAAAGCCGCCTTAGTTCTTCGCTGATATAGTAAAAGCAAGATATTCCGTTCTCACCTGAACGCGTCCTTCACAGGCCGCCATGTCAGACCGATTAGAAAGCCAACAGACATGCCCGGCGGTGGATCGTATCAGTTTTAACGGCAAAGGAATGTGCGCCTTGGGTCATGGATTTTTTCGTTATTCTCGAAAGACCTCTGTGGCCGCCGATGTGAAGAGTGTTGCTGAGCTTCAGGTTCGTCATTAACCGTTAATCATAAGTAAGCTGAGGAACGGAGCAGTTTTTTTGTGTTTTCAAGGGTGCGCATCATAAGCAGCAAGCGTGAATCGAGGCCCAACGTAACGGTGTAACGGTGCAGCGGAGGAGACTGGCGTTTTAAGCCCTGCCGTCCAAGGTAAAGACGAAGATGCAAATCTGGTAACGCCAGATCTGACGGGACGTAAGTATGTCACCCAGAAAGCAGGACAAAGCTCAGCTTTCGGACGCGTTGGTTTGCCTCACATATCAAGGCTTTCGAAAAACTGACGGATGACGTGCGGCATCATCAAAAGGCATCATCCAGCAATGTATCGGACAGCAGGAGGCAACAGGCTTGGTTTTGGCCCGGGATAATACGTATGTGCATGGTGCTGGTGGAGCAGTAGGGACCGGGTCAACTTTTAGGCGTTTCAAACGACTGGCAAAACACCACCCAGCTGACACGTAACAGTGAAGGAGACGGCTGCAACTACACGCCCAAGGATTTCCGTGACAAGTTTCGCCTTTTTCAAGTTTGGTACTGTGATCGAACCGGTGCGGTTTGTGTTTCGGCAGCGATTTGGAAGCGGACCGCAACGCCGACGAGGCTCAAGACACTTCCAGAACTGGCCCTTAGACAGGGCGGTGGAGAAATACTACAAACTAGCTGCAGCAGGCATCCGAAGAGCAGCTTTTTTTAAGGCACGCTATACGTATTTTTTATGTGCCTTTGGGCGACATAGGCTGTGTGAGCGTGCTTCATGGTTAAAGAGTTGTATGATAATGTTACCTGTGGTGTCCAAATTATACTTCCTAGGATCCTGGACGAAAACAGAGATGGATGACATCGCAAACTATGTAGAACAATACTGCTCAAGTACACGGTATCGGGTAACATGTGAGGATAGGGATTTGAGAACATGGGGCACCGAACTGTCGAGCATCGAGCTGTCGTTTATCCCTTAAATGGTGTTGAATGGCCTCGTTCAAAATAAGGAAAGTGTTGCCATCCTGTCTGAGGTAACAGATGCAGTGTAGGATGGATAATCTCGAACTGAAAATAGTAAGGTAATGGTGGGATTTGCTCGTGATTTTAGTTGTGTCGAAAGGCAGTTAGGTTACCACTTTCTGTAATGCGATCTAGCAAGAGATAGAGTAAGTGGGTGAGTGCTGCGAGTGCCAAAGCCTACTGATATACGAGATGACGTCTGCGTGTGTTATCAGGCCCTATACAAAAAATGGGACAAATGACAAAAATCAACTTTACCTCAAAGGACTGGGCAAACGATTGACAACGCTTACATAGGAGCAGCAAAGAACATGCAGATTTTAGTCACGCGCCGCCAATAGCATATCAGACAAATTCTGCAAAGGGATCTCCCACCACAGCAACTGGAAGACAGAGAAGCTAGTGAAGAATACCGCCAGCCATAGCTGGAAATTTCCGAAAAGTACTGCGGGGTCTGAGTATGTTTTCATGCCGTTTCTTCCCCGTCCTCGTCATAGGCGTAGTGCTGAAATCACGTCGGGTCCACCCTGAACCTTCCCATTTCCCCAGAATTTCCAGTTCGGCTGCCGCCGGTTCAGCGGCGGTGAGACGGCCCAAACTGGACGTTTCACCGGTCGTCAGTGCCGCAGGAGCCCCTGGGTTTCCCGGACCAGTCCGTGTCGCTCGGCACAAAATCTGTCCGGGTTATGTCCAAGCCTTTAGCCGCACACTGTCATACGATCGTGAGGCTTGCATTTGCTTTTTTGCACTTTAAGATTATGTTTACATTTAAAATAGAAGCTAATCAATGACTTAAAGTCGAAGAAGCCGTATTTGAGGAATAAAATGAGGCTGTCTAAAAACTAAAGCGCGGATTTGTAACGGTTGTTACGAACTTCTTTCATGGTAATGCAACAATCATTCACTGACTTGTCCGTACCATTTTGCCTTTTTCGCCATATCTTGTTAAAAAAGTGCACTTGGTGTAACAAACCGTCTTTTTCAATGAACCTTCTTGCCACTATGGCTAGGGCAGGTGAATCACGCATACATAAGCTTTTATCGAGGACCGTGACTACGCGGTTCTTCGAAGCAATGCGTATACGAATCACTAACCATAATGGCTACACGTGCTTAATCTCCACCACCAGATAACAAGGACCGCTCATGACAACAACAGAAATACAACTTCTTCTAGGACATTATCCCTTTTCTGGACGGAAGGTAGTCTAAATAGTTCGAATGAGATTTTCTGCCTGCCAGTTCTCAACGTTTTCAGGTAACATAAGGCCACGAAACTTTACGCCTTTTCCTAATATTCTTTTTCGTAGGCACATTGAAAATTCGAACTGGTAACTTTAGCAAAGGCGAGTCCTGGAGGTTTTTGGGAAGAATTTCCGGCCATGTTTCGTCACCTTCGAGGCAGTGCGCTCGGCGCGTTCTGTTGCGTAAACCATACTGGTGCCCACTGCGTGAACGCAAACTGCTATTTGCTGCCAGGATCGCACTGGACTGCCTTGAGGTATTTCTGCTGTTTCCTCCCATAAACCACTGAACGCATGTTTACAGCTCGTTTTCTCTTTTTCCGACTCAGGATTTCGGTGATCCCTTTGACTCAATGGCTTTTATCGGTGTAAAACCAGAATATGGATTCCGCGCAGCGCAAGTCCACCATTTCCTGGGAGTTGTTCCTTGTTTAAAAATATTAATTATCAAACGTCATGGTGGTGGCGAACAACAGAACTAAAGCAAAGAACGCAATGCCTCCTTTCCCAGACGCCGATTCCTTGTTGTGTAGCAAGCATGACGCATGTATGACAAAACGCTGAAATCCCTAATGCAGAATATGGCGCATAGGCCGTGATTTTAGCGCACTGGCAGTTAGTCAGCGTCCCTGAAGCTCCATCGCAGCATTGTGCTGAATGGTGTCGAGGACGTCCCTGGGGTGCAGGATTTGACGCGACAGTGTCCACAAGCCGTAAAAACTTGCAATGTTCCCTGATTCGACACGTTTACGTTGTCGTCACGTAAATGATTATCACTGTCATGGCGAAGCCACAGCTTCCGAAACCACGCCGGATCATTGCCAGATGGTCGGTCTCACACTGTGGCATTAGCCCTTGGACGCCGAGGGAGAGCTATTACATCGCCATCTGGAGTAGACAAATTTACGCAACATAATTAACAAGACTAAGCAGTACGCACTAATCGTCGCTGCGGCTAAGGTACAGCTTCATTGCGACGTTGTGGAAATGTCAGCGTTAAATTATGAGTGGAGTTTTCTGTATTCTGAGTGTCTGGAAAACCATAAACCTAAGGTCGAAATTCACAAATACCGTTCTATTGTTAATGGTTTGGAAAAAATCACACGTAATCAAGACCCTCAACAATTCATAAAAGAGTGTCACGTTGAGAGCATTGAATTGTTTGCATTGTGTTTTTATGCTTCATCCGGCTCTTGCTGCGATCCGCTGCCATTTTGCACTTGCTGAAGGGGGGGGGGGGCGGCGTCAAACACTCTTGTTCAATACCTCCGCAACCAATGGACCGATTCAGCTTCTCAAACGGTAATCGTCTGCCCAAAAAATGAAACCACTCATGTGGTATACTTTTGGACATGAGAATTATAATAAGGTATACAGATCATGTCAAAGATCAAAATTGTGCCTATTTGGGAATATCGCTCCCTCGCGTACAAGTATGAGGCTGAAGGCATCCTAGGACCAACACGCGCTAAAAAGTACCAATAAGATACCAATACATATATAAATGAGAAGGACGGTGGCACACGGCAACATATTGGCACAGGGGATTGCGGCACTGAGATGTCAATTACAAGTTAATTTGAAGTACTCCTGCCATAACGTTACGTTACGTATGTGGTCCGAAAGGGTGATGAACTTCAAATTATGGGAATGGGAGATTACGACCCACTTTTGTCTCGTGTGCGCTTTCCATCAGTGCTTTCATTTTGCTGTGTGGTCTCATCAAAGAGCCTTGCTCTGGGATGTCTATCAATCATCACATACTGACCAAGGGTTGGCCACAAACAAGACGTTGCGCGGAGAAACACGGGCTGCGGGCCAATTGACAGACAACTATAAAGTAAATGGACACTATCCTTTGACAAATCAGCCGCGGGCATGTAATCACTTCAAACGCCGACAGCCGCCTCCCACGTAGGAATGACATCAGCGCACCATGGCTAATACCTGCAGTGCAATAACTGAGGCCGCTCATGTTGGGCATCTGAGCCGCTGCGGCTTTCAACAGGTACCGAGCATGTCAGCCTGCCGTTTGTGTTCGAGCCGTCACTAAGCATACCGTTCTTTGTGCTTGCCTTGATTATCGATGCCGCTTACAGCCAAAGTAAGCAGTCAGCAAGTAAATTTTTCGTTTAAATACTGATTTTTCGGGGCTAATACTGAGTATGTTAACGCCTATTCTCTTCTTGTCATTTAACCAGCGAGTGAAAAACAAAAACATAACACAACTAGTGCGTAACGTTTGTCACCAAGCAGTGATCAGGAGTTTCACCATCCTTCAATGAAGATGGAGTCGCAAAGCCGCGGACGGTTTATCCACCGGGACGCGCAAATGGCGTGCCATTCTGAGTCAATCTGCGTTCGGAATGATGTCGCAGTTAGTGCGAGCGGAGTTCTGAGTGAACTATGGCACCCGAAAAAGGTTTCCGTTCCGCACACCCCGCAGTCGTGCTCGGAGTAACTGCACTCCTCATATCTTCGTCTCAACATTCCACTGTCAGCAAATGACGTTGATTTGCGGGATTATCGATGAGTCCTCGGGATAAATATTTTTTTGTTGTTCATGATCTGATTGTCATTGTTTATCAGCCAACTGTCACTGTTACCTCTACACTGATACACTTTAAAGTACACTGAACATGTATAATTATAAATGTTAGCGGAACATTTTGGCCTCTGAAAGAACATAGAGTTGCTGCAAAACGGGACTTTTCGCTGTGTGATGCGATGGTGGGGAATCGTCCAGTTTTCGACCTCTACTCTGGGACTCAAAGGCTTAAGTTGTTTCATGGTTTCATTGAGCTCGGCATCAATGTACTCCGTCTTGTTCAGTGTGATGGATGTTTGGCACTGGATCAAAGCAGTGGCACCACGAAAACGTTGCACCCACTGCAATGTCAAGATTACTTCGCATGAGAGACGGGCTAGCATCCACATATGCCCACCTCTGGATTGCATTCATTGCAGTACATTGCTGTCTAAATGCGCACTTATGTGACTTTTTTGGTTGACTTTTAGGAATTTTCTCCATTGCAGCCCATAGAACTGCGTTTGTATTAAAACAAAATTAAATGATCGATAACATGTGTCATTCCTTTCGCTCTGTTCGAAGAATACAAAGACAAAAATGACCACAACTTTTACTCAATGGTGAGCAGAAGCCAACTAAGCACAGCACACCCCCATCAAGGGCTTCCTACGATTCATTGGCCTCCAATGCATCTAAGCCAAATTGCATGTTCCGAGATGGCGAACGTTCTGTGGCTCCAGGTATGTGAAGGAATGTTATTTATATGAAGGTAGTTTGTCACTGTTACAAAGGCGAATATTAAACCTGTACGAACTGTTATTTGAAGACATATCCCTAGATATACGTATTACGAACCGATCTATCCAAGGCATGGAAGAACACACTCTGGTATGAAACGCAATAATGAACCAAATATTTACAGTACCGTGATAACAACGTACTACTCACATCTTCAGTGAATCACGGACAACACGGAGTGCGGAGGGGCTGAGAAAACTGTGAATCGAACTCTGGCGGGCAGACATGTGCCGGGATCCTGATGGAATGCAGGTCATCCTCGTTTTGCGTCGGATTCAAAGCTGACTAAGGTAAATACCGCGTCACCCGGGCACCGCTTTGCACCGGGGGACACAGCCTTTCTGAGACGACGAAGTTACCCGTCCAGGTCAACGACGGGTTGAATATACCACGGGGATAACCTGCATTTTATCGAGATCCAGGCCCATGTCTGCTGGCGGGGATGCGAATACCTAAGTTGTAAAATGTAGATTTCATTCCCTTGGATAACACAGCCGATTGCATTCATCATCTCGGTGACATTCCGCGAGTGGGCGCCGGACAGGGCATTTGGACATACACTAAAAGTGAGAAAAGAAACTAACAGACGTCTCGATAATGACATTCGTCACCCTATGTCACGCGAACCGAAACGGAAACCCACGCATCGAAAAGGTCACGAACGCGGGCGCACGAGCCTAGTGCGGGGTTGGTAGACCGTCGCTTACCAGCACTGGCCGCTGCTCGGCGCGGCGTCGAGCGTCGTGGCCTGCGGCGTGCCGTGCGCCCGGGCCGACCTGGTCTCGCGGCCGGCCGGCCGCTTGTGCCCACAGGGCATCGGCCGCGGCCGGACGCGGGCGGCGGAGCGGCCGGCGGCGCCGCCCGCCCGCCCACTGGCCGCCGCCGAGCCGCCCGCGCCCCCCGCCGCCCGCTGATTGGCCGGCCGGCCGGGGGGCGTGGCCGGCGGCTGGTGCCGTCGCCGCTTAATCCGGTCCTGGTGACCAGCTCGGCTCGGTCCGGTCAGGCGACGGCGACTCCAGCAGCTGGTCTGATGCTAGGGTGGCAGGCCGGCGAATCAGCAGGCGGACGTTCGCTGTCCAGCCGGAGCCGCCGCCGGGGAAGGTCGTAACGTGGCGGTGACCGCCAGCCCACTCCCGCATCCGGCACCTCTCGGCGGTGTTGCCGGTCACCCGGGGATCAACGGGACGGGGGGGGGGGGTGAGCCGCTGCTGAACCCGAGCTACCGCCGGACCTTGGACGCTCGCCATTTTCCAGCGCGCCTCACGGTCTCAGATACCCCGTATCAAAACGTCTCTCGCCTTCGGTATGACCAGTCACGTGGTGCATGTGCTGATTCTGATGACCAACGTAAGTGGATGCGGCTATGCACGAGACGTCTGAAAAAGACGCGAGAGCTCTGCGGCTGAAGATCCATAAACGGTTTTACACTGTGAGCTAAACCTTCCTAATATTCAGGACAAAGTGCTTCTGACGGAGTTGCTGGCAACTCATGACAAACGACGGGATTTTCGTCATTATGTATTCAAAGAATTCTCTCGAAATGTGCTGTTGAGATCATGCTATAACTGAACCAAAGCCAGTTAAAACATCATGTGGCCTCGAAAATTGCGTCGGAAATCCATTTGCATTTAAAAAGCTGGGGTGACACATTCCACTCAAGAAAGAAGAGCAATATGCATGAGCTCGAACTCTTTATAAAATAATCTAATTTAGAATACATTTGAATCAGAAAAGGAATCTGTGAGAATACTGCAGATATCTCGCGCCACTAGACGTGCCTCAGGCAATGAGTCCGAGAGAAGTGAACAGTCGTTATTTTGTTATGCAACGTGTTCGGTCGCTGGAGCAAATACTCGTATCCTTTCTCTCCCAGTCCACGAAGCACAACATATCAGAAAAGAGCTGAACCTACTGTGCCATTGCCTTACCGGACGTGTTGCCGGAAGCAGTTTTTATGTGCTTTGGATCGCACGATGTGCGAGAATGGATGCATGCGATAAGCTGGCAATAAGAAGTCCGAATCAAGCCCAAGTTGAAGAACTAAGGGACACTAAATCGGAAATCCCTTCACGATATCGAGTCAGTTTGGTGGAAATCTTCTGGACTTCTAAATTAGACGTTCCTCATTTAGCCCTGATTGTTTTCTGCTGTGTGGTTTCTTACCAGACTTGTCGTCATCTCAGCGTCCAAATCGATATTTTATGTACGGTATTAGTTGCAGTGCGAAAGTCGAGGATCGGAGTTGCTAAATCTTGGTCGCAGCGTTTCAGAATCGTTTCCTTTTTCCGTTTGAACTCACTGTTATAACTAGTCATTTCGTTCTCAGTGCCGCTTGAGAAGGAAATGACTCCAGTTTTGAAATGCTACGAATGAAGCAAACATATCAGCGCCGATTTCCGATTTCTTTTTCCAATCCCGAATTCGTTCCAAAGGTCCTCATTTGTCAACACCGGGCGAATAAAGCCCATAATTCTTTGGCAAGGCTGAAGTGCAAGAATTTATTTCATGCAGTGAATTCCTGTTATGCCTGTTTTCCACGGAAAAACGCGAAAGTATCACATGTTTAGATGCCACTTCAAGGCGGCACAATAAGCTTATCGTACCTTAAGCACTGATGATTTCATTGTGGACTTTTCTAATTCTAGTTCTAATCATAACTTACAATAGCCCTCGCTACTCCGAGGGTCCTCGATTAGCCCTTTAAGACTTTATAAGCAGCTTAAAACGGGAAGAAATAAGTACTTACTTCACTCAGTATCTGTTTTTACATTATTTTATACTTTCCCTAAAATTCAAAACCATGGGCAAGATGTAATGACACTAACGCATTCTGGGTTTAAATTAGAAGAAAACAGTTTCGATGAAGAGACTGTCAAAAGACGGAAACAAAAATCATGTTACGTAAAACTGAAACTTATCCTCCTTACGATACATATTGTCGTCTTTTCGGAAACTTCATTGACATTGCCTGCAGTCAATCTTCCTGGCACGCCATTTTTGGCATTCTGCCTAGAATTACGCGAGATATGGCAGCATGGTGCGTCTAAGGAAAAGTACGTACATATTCTGTGCTCTACGCTTGCTGAAGAGCAAAACGCCATGCATTGTAAGCGGTCAGTGAAGTTGAAGGAGGCTCCATCAACGGAACGACGTGATGATTCTGTTTCATTAACAAGTAAAGAAATTCCGAAAAAAAGGATGATTATGCAATGGCACTTTCACGGTTTGACCTAATGTGGCAGTCAAGGTGGGCAGAACTGCGTCAGAACTGTAAAAAAATAGTAATAAATGAAAAGGTGAGTTCCGATGTGAAGTCAAACTTACTGCTAATTTTTTGCTTCGATGCATTTCCGAGAAGGTGGGAAGGAAGAAAAGTGGGTTCACTGGGACGCCATTTTTGGCATTCTGCCGAGAATGACGCGAGATACGACAGCATGGTGCGTCAAACGACAAGCACGTATATAACCTGTGCTCTACGCTTGCTGAAGTGCAAAACACAATAACTCTTCACCGTAGGGTAATCATCTTTCACGATCATGGCTGAAGATATCCGAAAACTTTTAGTTCTTTTAGGTTTGTATATATATATATATACCATTTTATATATATTTTTATAGATTTATATACAGGTTTATGGAATTTCAGAAAGCTGTTTTCAGTCAGCACTACAGGTCTAATGTGCAAATCACCGAAACATGGTGGTCTAGAGCATTCCATTCCCCCGTCACCACCAGTCATGACCATGACCAATTTTAAAGTCCTGCTGGACTTTTATGGAGTTCAAGAGATGCGAGGCTGAGCTCCTCTCGCATGACGTGGATTTTTCGTCGCCACTATCTACTGTAATACAAAGCGGGATGCTCAGTTCATTTGGAGCTGTTATCTTTTTTTGGCTTTGCTAGGCAGGCAAAGTGCTCAACCTTTTGCCAAATGTTACAGGTTGAGATTGTCCAATCTTTATTTTGAGAATACTGTTATTGTCTTAAGCCCATCTAAGTACAGAACATGGCTGGTCGCATATTTGCAGATCGTGTTTGTCTGTCTTATCTTCTTGTCTTCTCTTCTCATTCTGAGGGCACTTGTTCCCTGTTTTAGGAAAAGCAAGTAATTGGAGTATCGCCTTCAAAGAACGTCTAGTATCTATAAACTGTTAAAGGACCGCGCTTCGGTTTATCGTCACACTTATATTCGCTGGTATGGCGCCTGAACGGACTGACGGATTTTCACGAAGAAGATGTTCGAAAGATCTTGCGTAGTCAAGATCATGACAGGATCTTATTGCGCGACGTCTTGCGGCTCGCGATGAAACAAATTAGAAAGGTGTTTTTGATGTGAGGTGAACGCACTGTGTTTACTTTGACACGTCAAGCTTTTGCTTCTTTCTGAAGGCTGCAGCCGTGTTTTCCATTATTCTTAGCGTTCAAAATTCCTGTTACTTTTGTCCTGCATTTGTCTGATTCTTAATGTTTCTACGAAACGTAATGAGTGAAGAGCATATCTGTCATGTGCAAGCTTTTTTGATTGTAGCCATTATTCGAGTTGTTTATGTATTTTGTACTATGTATTTCCCACTTTCAGGGGGAATCCACAGAGATGGCTACTCTGCGCCATCGTCGCAAGTTCAAGATCGGTATGCAAAGAAGTGTATCATAATGTTCAGTAAAGTAAATTTACACGGTATTCGAAACTGGATCAGATGTCGCACAACTATAGAGCGCTAGCGCCGGTCGAGACGATGTCGTTCAATATCAGCCGCTGTTTGCGTGGCAGCGCGACATTCGAGACTCGAGCAACGTTGCATGAAGTCAGAGCCTGAACCATGGCATGTTGAGCCGGAGCAGCGTAGGAGGAAGTGCATTCGCCTGACCTGAAACGTGTACTTACTGCCTGGCGCCGAGGCTTGTTTAAGTGTGCGGTCATTGAAGCTGTGCTGTTTGCCTCTTGTCGTATGCGTTTGAAACATTAACGAACATAGTACTGGGAGCTTTCTTCATCTGACATACCTGATGACAGATCATCTGCTCTCCACGTGACCATTGCAGATCTTTCAATGAGCGGGACATGGCCGAGTTTGTTATACCCACTGATTACCCTCCCACGCAAACTGAGCAATTTTTAACGTGATTTAAAGTGATGCAGCCACGCTTTTTTGTAGTGACCGTATACGAAATTGAAATGGCGGACTGCTCTGACTGCAAGTGCGTTCACGACTTGCGCCATTGCAAAGGGGCTCGCATTCAGTACATTCCTGGAGTCGGATAATGCCCTAAAGATGCCAGTACTTCTTCGTACCAGCAGATTTCTTTGGTCTTCCTACAACCGAGGTCCATCTAGTGAGCCCGATATCTTTGACTCTTTTGACTTAACTGAACCATTCTGTGTCTATATTAAAGTGCCTGACCAGTCCAGACATACCCTGTGGTCAGTCACATCGCACGATTTCATTAGATCTGTAAGAACTGGGTGCCAGTCAATATTGGGTAAGTCAATGTAATACGATCCCTTGGGGAAAACACGTCCCATCGATTTCTCCAATTTTGATAGTTTCTGAGCGTCCGTCAAGAATTTACTAGAAAAGTTTCTGCTGCAGCATCACCGTACTCTTTGGATTTGGCGGAGTCACAGTGAGGTAAGACGGTAGGTTGGCGAAAAGATTTGTGTGTCCTATGACGCAGTTTTTAGTATTTTGCCACCGATGTATTTTTTGGTCACTTGACCTGGAGATGCCACAAAACCATGCTCTGAATCCTCACAGGACACTGTAACCGCGGTGTTTGAGGTCATGTGAAATAACGACGCGGATGAGACATATGCGGCGCCTCACTGAGACAGGGTAACTCTAGACGAATCACCCCACATTGTGCGGGGCAATTCACCCGCATGGGAGTATTACACCACAAGGGGGCGTATTGCCCCACCACGTATATCGGATCAGTAGGATACAGCAAATGTACGACGGAAAGTTGAAAGAGTTCCGACCACGCCTGAAAGAAAACCTACCTATGTATGACAGTAACAGCGTTTTCCACATCCCCTAAATCCATCCTCTCCCCCAGAACCAATAATTTGACATACCTCGGCAGCTACTCTGAATTACACGGAGGACTAAATGGACCATTTCAGCCGTGACGCGTTAAAAAAGGCCTCTGGAAGGTTTCCCGATGCCAAGGATTGGTTACTTTTGGTAACATTTAGTCGCATCCCACAATCTATGCAAATTCACTTGAAATTTCAACATCGGGAAAAGGCACTGTCTGCACCAAACCAAAGCAGACAAATTCGAAGTTTTCTCAGTGGGGATATCTTCTGATTCCTGATCTTTGTCTCCGATCAAATGTTTGTGGCAATACTATTCCCTATACCTGCCACCACACAAACACACACACACACACACACACACACACACACACACACACATATTCCCCCAACATACGCACAGATATATACGCAAGTGCGCATGCGCGCCCAGAATCTCTGTAAAGTGACTATGGCCATTCACTAAGGAACTCATTTAAATGTTCCACCCAGTCACTTTGACCCAGTCGCTTTTTAACATTTTTCAGATGTCTCGTAGCGCCTAAGGACGTTAAGCCGAGGCTCATTCGGAAATGAGGCCCTTCACAGACTCTCGATGACATTCATAGCGAAACCAAAGCCAAAGCTACGGCGAAGCGCTATGGCATACCGGCGAAAACTCTTCGCAGACACCGAGACAGCGTAGTCAGGGCACACGGTACATCAGTTCTCAGTCGGAGCAGCGTCTTCTCTGAAGAGTTCGAGACTCAGCCAGTGCCGCATATCCAAGACCTGGAAAAGCGGCTCTCCGGTCTGGTGGAAAGCGATGTTCAAAGGCTGGCTCATGATCTCGCAGAGATTCTTGGTTTAAAGCACCCCTCCTGCGATGGCAAATCAGGTCATGAATGGTTCAGAAACTTTATCGCACGTCATCCCGAGCTGTCTCTCCGGAAGCCGGAAGCAGTCAGCATATCACGCGCTGAGTCGTTTAGCAAAAAAAAAAAAACGAGAAGTTCCCTTTGACACCTTCACGAAGGTAATTCGGAAGAAAAAGTTCCCACCTCCTCATGAAATATGGATGAGACCGGGATAACAAACATCCGGAAATCAAGCAAAGTCGTCGCGTCGGAAAGCATGCGTGAAGTAGCAAAACTCACAAGCACTGAGAAAGGTAGTATGGTTACCATCATCACAGCGGAAAGCGCAGGAGATAGTTTGCCTCCAAAGTTCATCAGACCTCGGAAGAGAATGAAGGAAGAACTGATGAAGGGTGTTCCAGCAGGTTTACTAGCGCTTGCTCGGATTCTGGATGGACTGAATATGAGTCCTTTGTAGCATGGTTTCGGAACTTCAAAAAACACACACACATACCAGCAATCAAAATCCACAACTTCTGCTTTTGGATGGACATCATGCGTACAAGACGCTAGAGGCGACCATGTTCGCAAAAAACGGCATAGACATGTCCAGTTTCCCACCGCACAGCACGCACAAAATGCAGTCCCTGGACAGGACATTCTTCAAGTCGCTGAAGATGGCGTGTAACCGGGCCTTAGAAGATTCCATGGCGACTCACCCAGGACAAAGCGTCACGCTCTTCAAGATTGCCCAACTATTCGGTCGTGCATACACAACAGGGTGACAACAGCAGAGAAGGCAGTCAGGGGCTTCAAGGCATGCGGACTGTGGCCCATTGACAGCGAAGTCTTCACGGACGAAGACTTCCTGCCGCCAGCTATGGCAGAGGAGGCAGCGCCGCCAGCCAGCAGCAGCAGCACAGGGAGGGCACTACAGCCATCAGCAGCGGCACAGAGGGGGAGAGGACACTACAGCCGGCAGCAACAGCACGAACACGGGGGCGGCGCCTGCACCCGCTTCTGCAGCTGACAGCAGCAGCAACAGCACGGGGACTGTACCAGCAGCCGGCAGCAGCAGCACAGGGGTGCAGTCGGCAGCAGCAGCACGGCTATCCGCCTCCCATTCGGGCAGCTGATCGGGAGGGCGTAACCTTTCTAAAGACAGCACGAAGGAGGAGAGGGGCAAGAAAGACAGAGGGCAGAACTACTGGCGCAGTCACCGAAAGGAAATCAAAAGGAATCACCGGAAGGAAAAAGGGAAAATGCTGTGTGGAGGAAATGAAGGATGAGGGGAAGACAGCTTGTTTCATTCGTTTAATGAGGTTTCACCACAGCTGCGAGAACTGGATCCAGTGTGGATCATGACAGAAATGGGCATATAAATGGGCATATAAGAAATGGGCAACCGTGCACTAACACAGACCCCCGTCAAGTTGCGTACATTTGTGGCTTCTGCAGGCCCTGAACGGGTGTCAATTGGCCCAGAAGCGTCAGAAGTGTGACAATGCTCTTTGTTCTTTACGACAATAATATCCGGAAGATGCGTCTTAAAATAAAGTTGCGTTTTTTTTTTAATTTCATTCTGGTCCATTATGCTGGGCCTGGAGCATAAGAGCTTTGCACATTGTTATGACATGCTTTTGTTCTTGTATTGCTCTCATTACTTGTCAGAACAGACATTTTTATGTCACGTGGCGGGTTTTCATTGATCAGGCTGGGAAAAAGGATGAGAGTATTTGCTAAATCAAGCAGAGTTAACATTTGCATCAATAAGCTTGTCAAGGCAGGGAAGGTCTCACATGGATACAATGCAGATTGCAAAATAAAGTAGGTTGGAATTACTAGTTCATAAATTCAGCCATACATCTTGCGCAATATTTTCTGGCACTTTTGAGGTAATGCATCCATGGGGGTGTCTTCCCCTTTGAGGGGGCGTTCTCCCCGCTGGGTGGAGAATACGCCGTTTTGCATTACCTTTAACAAATCGGTATGCTTTCGAAAAATCACTCCAAAACTATGGTTAAAGTGAATGAAAAGCTAGGAAACAAAGCTATGATTTGATTTCGCGACGAATCCAGCCCGTTTTTAAATTGCAAATAAAGAAAACATTAGCAAACCTTAGGGGATGAAGCAATAGCGTAGCCAAGGGTCCCAGGGATCCTGGAACCCCCGGAATTTTTCGAGGTTTCCACGAAGGGGCCCCTGGCATTTGCTTAAAGGGGCTCTCTGGCCGGGAAAGAGGAACCCACTCCTTCGCAGAGGGCCCCTAGACCCCTGTGATAGACAGCGAGGTGTCCCCTGACGGGGAAAGTTAAGTGGGCCTCTTGGCATGTACGTACCAAAAGGCGAGCACCGGAAAGGATGCTCCTCTGCAAAGGAGCCGCCTGCCAGCAAAGGTCCTCCTGCCATAGGACGGTTCCGGAGTGTCGGAAAGGACCACGAAGCGGCCTCCGGCATTTGCTTAAACGGGCCACCTGGCTGGGAAAGGCAAATTGACTCCACCGCAAAGGGCCCTCAGACTCTAGGCAAAGACCCCTCTAGCAGGTAGCGGGTTGCCCTCTGACCGGGAAAGATAAGTGGAACCTCCGCATGCACCTGACAAAAGGAGCATGCGAGAACAGGAAGGGATGATCCTCTGCAAAGCAGTCGCCAGCTAGCAAAGGTCCTCCTGTCATGGAAGGTGTCGGTGTGTTGGGAAGGTCCTCAAAGGGGTCCCCGGACATTTATAAAGGGGCCCCCGGCCGGAAATGGCTAAGCCACTGGGGGGAGGGGGAGCGCATTCGACTAACCCATCCTGCCTGCCTGGAATGGGAAAACCACACATCAGATATCGTGCGTCATTGATACTGCTTCTCGATAAATCTCACCAGAATGCAGCGATGCATGCCGCGAGAAGCCGATGAGCTGTTGACAAAGATATTCTCGCCCACCTGTGTGCATTACTGTATGGGGAAGTTGTACGGCCAGACAGCAAAGGCGAGTGCAAAAGCGCGTCGTTTCTGTGCCTGCGTGATAACAGGACTAGGGTACCGTGAGCTAGTGTTCTTTACGTCGTCAGAGTGGGGATGGTTTGAATTAGATAGCATGGCCGTAGAACGGGACCTTCTTCAGGTTGTTCAATGTACCAATGTCCCTGAGCCGATACGCGAGTTGTCAGCCATTTCGCCATTCCGCAGTGTCTAACCAGAACACCGGGGCCATCGGCACTGCCAGCCACACCTACCACATGTTCGCACAACCCGCGTGACACTCATTTTCGAGCCACACATGTCGGCCGTGGACTGACCTGCCATTTAACCTCCGAAACTCGACTTTCTGGTTTTCAAGCACAGGCTGAATAAACACCTGAGAAGTCAGCATTATGAGATATGCTCTTAGACTACGTGTTTTTTGTGCATCGTTATGTAATGACTGTATTATGTACAATCGACATGGGTCGCTGAAAACCCATATGTTATAGAGAATGCGAAACACATAACTAATTAAATCTGGCCCGACCATAACGCATTCTGGAGGCAAATAACTTCCCAACCATTGCACATCGAATGAAGGGTTTTTCACCAGAACATGACACAGTTCTTTAATTTTTTGCACTTGCATTCGCAGTAAGCTAAATTACAAGTCTTTATGTTGACGTATCTATTCCGGGAGTGGTATTTTCGACCATAGAACCCCCTTGTACAAATGTTTCTGAACATGTCGGTAATGGCAGCGAAAAATGTGAATGTGTGCGACGCATAATAGTTTTGCGAAGCTAATAGAAGGCAAATAAAGAGGCAAAATAATCCTTCAAAATATAATTCCCAATTTTATTAGAACACAGTGGCCCTCGCTCGTCATAACCACACAAAACGTCTCACTGGCTATAATTTAACCCTATTCCCGGAGGGCTAGACGGTATGGCCGATTCCCGGCAGGGGGGCGGATTCGGCCCCCCCTGAGATCTCGAGAACTACTTATCCGATTTCATCGCAACAAACGGCAATCGATTTGCCGTGACATGAACTACATTTTTATAAAAAGAAATTTTCAAAATTTTGAAATTTGTGGATACAGGGGGGCAAAAATGCCAAAATGGGGGGTACTTTTGGACTTCTTATAACTCCATTGTTTATGGACCGATTTCGATGAAACTGGCATGAATGGAGAGATTATGGATAGGGCTTTTACCATGGGTCCCCAAATCTAAAATTTTGAGAAAATTCATGGGCGTTCACACGATTTCAAAAATACGAGGATTAGTTTTCTAACAACTGGATGAACAAAAGAGGCAAACACCCTTTTTGGCTTCTGGTAGTCATGTTATACTAAAGAAGTACAAATCGCATTACAATGCTTGTATAATGTTAGCATAGGCGGTGCCAGGGACATGAAAAAGGGGGAACTGTCATGGTCACACGTTTCTCAGATCAACTTGTGACTTTTGACCTTAAATGACCTCCAGTGACCTTGGGGTCACTTGGAATGATCTCCTGTGCATTTAATATTATCTTTAAACGTTTGAAATCATTTGAATTCACTCTATTTCAAAAATTTCGTTTTATGGCTATTGCGATATAGGGTACGTGCACTGACATTTTAGGTCATAGCTCCGTGACCCGACCTGATATCAAGCTGAAACTTGGTACGCAAGTAGAAGGCACCCTTCTACGTCATATATATTCGGGTTTGGCATCTGAAAAAAAGGCCCCGAAATTATAGCAAAGAAATCAAATTTTGAATTTTGACCTTGACTTGACCTTGTGAAATGACCTCAGGAGAACAAAACTAAATCTGCACATTGCCCAACTATTTAGCTATACATCCATATAAAGGTTTAAGTTCTATCTTAAAAGCTCTGTTTTTGGCAAACATTTTTCTTTTACCCTTAACATGGCCAAAAATGGCATGAGGTGCCTCCCAAAAACGTTGCCTGGCTCCGCCCTTGAGCAAAATAGAATTTTGAAATTTTGTCACGGCACGTAGAAAGAATAGCTGGGAAAAGTGACCAAGTTTCGTAAAGCTGCGTTAAAAAGCCTAGAATTGGCAAGCAAAAAACCCGAGGGGGGGCGGATTCCGCCCCCCCTGCCGGGAATAGGGTTAATGTGAGTCCTATTATCCATTATCCATTTATGCTATTTGTCATAAGTATATGTACTCTATTATCTGTTACCTGTTATTTATGTAGCACTGGACAGGGCATCCATGGCTCGAATCAGACGTCGTGAGCGGGTTGTGGCTGGTCCCATGATGTCTGACTGGCTACTCATTTCGAATCAGTGACCGTGTCTCACAGTGGTGTCGATTTGTATTCTTTTGAAAGGGCTTTTGCCCACCCAATGTTGATTTGGGCCACCAATGTTGGTTTAGGCCCTCTAATATTTTCTGCCAGTTTAAGGGCCCTCTCAAATAATAGTAACGAATAGAAATAATACTAAGTAATAATAGCGATAAGAACGGACGCGGTAGATAGGAAATAGGCAGAAAGTCAAGGATCAAGTCTGAAGCAGTGTATCTACCTATCTTTCTACCTTCTATATATATGGTGAAAATGGTAGTATTTTATTTGATAAATAGTAACGAAAAATCACAAACTTCCCCTGGTCAAAATAAAGTGAGTTAAGTCTATTGGAAGCCCTGCATTTGGGAGGAGGTCAGTTTGCCGGGCCCTCGGCTCGGCCCCTTTCCCAATCATTTACAAAAATCAACATTCCTGGTCTCGTAACTAACGCATGTTAAAAATGTATTATTTAATTTTTACCGTGGAAGAATTTTAACTGCAGTCAGTGGGTCTCTGTTAATCAGGACGCCTCATGAGAATCGACCCACAGATTCGACCGGTTGCTGATACATGAGATCGTTTCATGAAAGTAGAAAAGCTTTACTGGGTCCGCAGAACAATGCAGGTATTTAAATTAAAATAGGCGCAATTTCCAGCATCGTCTGAAAGAGTTGGATAGGGAGCTTTCTTACCTGATTTGAGTTGAGATCTTTCGGCAAGACTGACGTTCCCGGACAAGAGTAACCATTATTAATTTTTAAGTACTCATACGGGTTGAAGCATAGCGTAAGTACTGAGTAGGTTTGAGACTGCTTACCAAGACTGGTTATCAAGTAAGCGTAATGCATGAGACATCTGTGAATTATATTCAAACAAACAAGTAAGCATTTAGAATTCTGGTTTTTATCGACTGGCTACGTTAACTCGCCTCGCCCGCCCGCTCCGTCTGAAACACTGTCTTCCGATATGTATGTCCAGCTGTCCATATGTCTGCCTGCTGCCTGTGTTCTCGGCGACAGCAGCAAGTGGCATCTTGCAGTTTGGCAAACACACCCAATTAAATGTCGAGAGTGTCATAGCCTGTAACTGCCGCTTGCTTGTCTTTCACCGTTTTCTGGCAAGTGTCTTCAGATGCACATATGCCTGGATTTTCTGAAGAAACTGAATTTCTTTGTTGAATGAATTTCTTTGTTGAATTTGGTAATTGGAGCGGCGTACGCGCTATCACGGCGTGCTCTTCCGCGGATATATAGTTTCAAAACATACGCATATATAGGAGAAGTCCGGAAGATGCGTAGCATCCATGGTGCTGCGCTGGAATGCAGAGGTTCTATCACAATGGCCTCTGTTGGGATCCCTTCGAAATTTCTGCTTGCTTATCGTACCTTAAGATCGCAAAACATTGTTTATCGCTCCAGATTTTTAGGCATTAATGTGCGCCGGCCGAAGTGACACAGAACGTCCCGCTTACTAACCGCAGTCAGGTCGCGAATCGGCCTACCAATTGGGATAAGCTGACCGAATGCGAGCGGCACTAGCTAGCATGTCATATAATCTTTGATTTAAGTGTTACAATGCCATTTTTCCTGGCGACCCGAGCATCCATGTCATGAGCGATTCTTCCTCAGTTTTTAAAGAAAAGCAAATGATATTACTTCAGCAATGGTGATTTTCACGTCAACATTGGTCACTCATTTCTCATGAATGATTTCTACACATAAGTGACAGCAACCACTGCATCTGAAATCAATCAGCACTGCACAAGACGAATAGTAATCGTATATTCAAGGCTATGAACTATTCTACCATACTGACATTACTTTGAATGGAACACAGCACACGTGAAGCGAAATGCTGGACATTCGCCACATTGTATAATTGGCGGTCTTTGCTGTAATTTTGCCTCTAGTAGTAGTAGTAGCACTTTATTAAAAAGCCATCCACAGTACATGTCGCTAACGGAACACAGCACATGTACACTTTCAACGGAACACAGCATACGTGAAGCGAAATGCTTGACATTCACCACATTGTGTAATTGGCGGTCTTTGCTGTAATTTTGCCTCTAGTAGTAGTAGCAGCACTTTATTAAAAAGCCGTCCACATACATGTGGCTATTATGGTCCTCACGTCAATAAAATGCGGATATGAACATGCAGGATAAAAACGGACATACACAGAACACAGAAGACACAAATTTCAAAGCAAGCATGATGCCAGTGCTGATAGAAGGGCTTACTGATGATCGCTGGCAACGCGCAGATGTGCCTTCACTTTCCACCTGAAGGGCGCGTCACTCAGTCATGAATGTATGATGGCAGTGCATTCATCTGACGTGGAGCCCTGTGCACAAAGCGACCATTCCCGCCTCAGTGCGGATACCGGGCACGTGTAACAGACCATCCCGTCTCGCGGGACGGACGTGGTCAGGGTGGTCTCGGTTCGCGCAGGTCTGACGGGTGATGCCCTCGGGTTGACCAGCGGTTAGGATTTTGTCAAGAAGGCAGAGGGACTGGTACTGGAAGAGCTGAGATGAGTCAAGCCACCCCAGGGTGTCCCGCACACGCGACGCGTAGTCGAATTTGCGCTTGCCGGAGATGACTCGGGCAGTTCCTGCATCTTTTAGCTTGCTTTCCTACAGACTTGTACTTGATTCCAGTGGATTAGAGCCGAATCAGGATTCGCTTCCATTTGGCCCGCCACTGGATTCGGAACTGATTCAGTTGGGAGATGTGTCGAGTCGGATTTGGAATTGATTCGGTTAGTCTGTGAAAACACTGGAATCGGAAGTGAATCGAACGGCAAAATATCTGATTCCGTTTTTTACCACAGTGTAGCCCACTACTGCCTTCGTGTCAGAAAAGATATATATAACCATTAACAGTCATCCATATATTCAATAATGACTCTGAGAGCAGTTTTGGGTAGCTTCATGCCAATGGTCTGTTTATTTACGGTGGCATGGGCTGGATATCGCCTGTCAGGTAGGTAGGCAGGTAACTGGAAATGAGGCTGTGTTCCAAAATATAGAACAATGAACATCAGATCAAACGATCTTCAACTCAAGGCAAGAGAAAGAAATAAGAAGAGGATACACAGATGTCACTGATACACGAGTTTCCTGCGGAACAGTGAGTACGTGCTAGGTAATGTTATCATATCTCCACTTACTTTTACCGCCTCATAAATATTTGCCTGGTGACAAATGTCGATTGCTATTGACTTAAGGCATGTAACAAAAATGCCAGTACTGCACGTTGTAAATGGTGCGCAAAAACAGTGTAAATACTTACTCTTACTGCCCGCATATATATATATATATATATATATATATATATATATATATATATATATATATATGGGCAATAGGAGTAAGTATTTACCCTTATATATATTATATATATATTACGGTATATATATATATATATTATACATATATATGGTCTTGGTCTTTATGGAATTTATGATTTCGGTAGCTGCAATCGGGAATAATGCTTTGTGTAAATAATGGAGGGGAGAGCCAAGGGCCTGGCTATCTAACCTTCCCCCGAATAAATTTGTCAACGAAGTTAGCCGCTTTAGTTTGTTCGACATTAATTCTCATTTCTAATTTTTGGTTATCATGGACCATCTAAAATGTTTTCTTTTCTTCCCTAAAACTGATATCATTTATCATAACTATATATTATACATATAACTATATATTACATATCATATCTAAGCTTTCTGAAAACTGATATTTATTATTGATTACACTGATCTCTGTAGTTTTATGGTTATGGTGCATTTACAGTATTCGATGGAATCAGATTCGGATTCGGAATCAAATAGTTTCAGCCGCAATGGAATTGGACTCGAAATCGATTCCACTTGTAATTCGTTGCTCGGAATTGGATTCGGATTTAGAGTCATTCGCTATGAAGTTGGAATCGATTCCGGTCAAGCGGAATCAAGCACAAGTCTACTTTCCTTTATATTTTTTCTTTTCAAAAATAACGCGGACGGGATGAGCAGTATGGGTTGAAACGCAGCAACATTAGGAGCTGTCGAATGCATTCCATTGTTGGCATTTTTGCGGGACGAATATTTTCATCTGACGCAAACTGGCAATAACTGCATTTTCGTCGTGTGCAAATAAGGTAACCAAGCATATACGACATCAGCAAGCAGCTTTTTAGTTGCAAATAATCAAGAAAGAACCTCCAAAACTGCATCTGCCTTTCACTGATGCTCAGGTCATGGGCGGTCCATACAGATGCGATGGATTACGGGAGCACCTCTTCTTAAAAAGAATGTCGCACCTTAATCGGCTTTTCGGAAGTAGATTGAGCTGATCAGAAAAATACCACTGACCACTTTTTCACAGCTTAATCGCCTGGGAAATTCCTACGAACACCCACAACTGTAATTAATCAAAAACCATGTTTTCACTTCAGCCATTGATTGCGCAGCACAGATCTTCTGGTTCCGTTTATTAGCCTGCGCCGACCCGTGTCGTCATGCACCGGCTGAGAGCAGGAGACGGGTGGACAGGCCACAGCGAGAATTTCCGGGACTCGTTTAGAACTATTTAAATTTGGTTTTGGGACTAGCACGTTTTTAAAGTGACTTGTAGTATTGCTAGATACATTTTAGCTATCTTAGTTCCAAACACCGATGAAAGGTGGTAAAGTCTCTTTGACATAAGTCTATAGCTAAGCATAATATACATGGACAAAAAAAACGGGTAGGCGGCCAGGTACACACACAGACAGGATGCAGATAGACAGACGCTCAGACAGACAGATAGGAAGATACAAATGCAAACAGACTACAGAGAGAAAGACAGGTAGAAGGACAATTAAAAAATATGTGTTACGAGTGAGTAGAAAAAGCGAGTAGGACGCTTTCCGCTATACCTACGAGTGGCCGTAAATGGCCGTGAAAACCCGCCGACGCAGCCTACTGCGTTGCCTTGAGCGTCCTCTCCGGGACGCTGCAGCCCACTGCGCTGCCTTGAGCGTCCTCTCCGGGACGCTGCAGCCCACTGCGCTGCCTTGAGCGTCCTCTCCGGGACGCTGCAGCCCACTGCGCTGCCTTGACCGTCCTCTCCGGGACGCTGCAGCCCGCTGCGCGCCTTGACCGTCCCTCCGGGACGCTGCAGCCCACTGCGCTGCCTTGACCGTCCTCTCCGGGACGCTGCAGCCCACTGCGCTGCCTTGAGCGTCCTCTCCGGGACGCTGCAGCCCACTGCGCTGCCTTGACCGTCCTCTCCGGGACGCTGCAGCCCACTGCGCTGCCTTGACCGTCCTCTCCGGGACGCTGCAGCCCACTGCGCTGCCTTGAGCGTCCTCTCCGGGACGCTGCAGCCCACTGCGCTGCCTTGAGCGTCCTCTCCGGGACGCTGCAGCCCACTGCGCTGCCTTGACCGTCCTCTCCGGGACGCTGCGCCCCTGCGCTGCCTTGACCGTCCTCTCCGGGACGCTGCAGCCCACTGCGCTGCCTTGACCGTCCTCTCCGGGACGCTGCAGCCCACTGCGCTGCCTTGAGCGTCCTCTCCGGGACGCTGCAGCCCACTGCGCTGCCTTGAGGTCCTCTCCGGGACGCTGTCACCCCGGAGGGCCCCTCGCCCCTCGGGCCGGCGGCCCGCGGCTGGACGGTGGCCGGCAGTGGTGCCGTCAGATGATGAGCCCTCAGCCGGCCGGTCCGGACAGGCAGACCGCAGCGGTCGCGATGCAGTTCTGGCGAGCAGCCGGCGGTGGCGTCTCAGCCGGCCTGATAACCTCTCCGCGGAAATCCCCGGCTGTTTGTCATTGTGATTTTTGATTGGGCTGTGCGCCACAGCCCGCTTGTTTCCTATGCAAACCTCGCTGGCCGGATTAACTAGTCATCAGAAGGAGGATTGGGACTCGGCCTCACCGCCTGCAGTAGCTTTATATTCCAAACCGGGGATTTAAGCGGCGAATTAGAATAAATCGTCTTGTTATGGAAGGCGACAGCGACTGGAGAAGGAGGATTGCTGGCGGGAGGTCGCAGCGTCAAGGCGACATGACCGTTACCGGTGGCAGACTCGCGGGCCGTTTTTTTTGTGTCGCGATGGATGCCGTAACGCATCATGACCTAAAAATCGTGTTTAGTAGAAGATGGACCCTCGGAGATTTTGTTTGTATGGCTTCCGCTTATTTTATGTCCAACACCGACTGTGCCGTATAACGGACAAAAATCCCGATACATAGCTGGCCTCCGTGATGTTTGCTCCGTTAAATGAGTCATTACGAAATTATGCAACAAACGAACGAGGCCCTTGAGAAATTATGTTATCGTCACTCAGATGAAACGCAGCAAAATGAATAGTTAGTCTTATTCACAATGATTCAATGAATTAACCATTAGGTCTGTGGGCATACTTTCAGACAGCAACGATTGACGAAAGTACAAACAGGATGTCACACCGTTAGGTATTTCATTTTTAGTCGCTTTTGAGTACCTTCGGCCGACAATAACCGATGGAAATGCCATCAATAAGTGTGTACATTAACATATTTTCGAGGTTTTTGACATCGCCCCAATTCTCCGAACATCTCTGAGAGCCCATCGTCTAATAAACACCATTCCTGGAGTCATGATGCGTCGCGGCATCATTACACAAAAAGGGTCCGCGAGTCTGCCAGCGATAACGGATTTTGAATCACGTGAAATTATAGATTAGGCCTCAAAGATACGTTTGTAATATTTAACGGCAAAATGAGACAGTCAGTCCCCGAGCTGTTGGAGATGCCAATTAAATCTCCTCCCCAGCAGGTTTTAGCTCTCAAAAGGTCACGGTGTAGGGTTGACCTGCGAGGTAATGGGGGACATTTACCACCTTTGGTTATCCGGGCATACCTTCTCAACGACAAACCTTGGCGACCCCAAATTTTCAGTTACCCTATTTACACGCCACAGCCACATTTGGCAAGAACTGGTTGACCAAGTCGCCATAGGTCGAGTCATATGATGTGCTACTCTGAGCCATTGACTCGGTTTTCAGATGCCGTTAGGACTCCGGCACCTGCTCTTACCTTTTGATATTGCTTGCAAAAATCAACTATCAGTTCAGGCAAGTGATAAATGAACTCATGTGAGGTCGAGGTCCGTCAGTGGCCAGCTGTGCTCATTTAATTTCTTCTCCGGGAGAAATCTAGGTCTAGCGACTGACGTATCGCAAGTACAGAGACATAAAGACGATCTTTATCCGCTATTCCATGCTGAGGGGGCGATTCTGCTCTCCTCCGGTTTTCCGCTCACCATTTCCGGGCTTTTCAGAACTACTTCACAACGTCTAGTGAATACCCTTACATATGTTTTTGATATCTTGTGACAAAATTTCTAAAATTGGCCTCCTCCAGGGGAGGTTTCAGGGCACGTTTTTGAGAGGCATGTTTGAGCAATATCGCGCTTTCTGGATATCACACACTTCGACATGGTCATGTATGTACCAGTGAAAATTCAGATGATCGGAATATTCATGACCCGCTTACTCTCAAGTATTTTTAAGGAAAAATGTTGGTCAATGGCGGATCCATGGGCATGTGAAAGGGGTATTTATATTTTCATATTATTGAGAATTCATGACTCGTTATATGAATAAAACAAAGTATACCTGTGATAGTAAGTATACCTGTTGCATGTTTGTCCCAATTATCAAGGATAAAGGTCGTCCACATATCCACGTTGCCAAGGGCGTCTCCAGGCATCGGTTTTCGGTGCACATCTAATATAATATCATACTCAATGGGCCTAACAGACATGTGGATCTTTGTAACTGGACTTGTTAGCTCCACATATATAACGATCAGATGACATATCTTTCAGTGGAAATAAAAGTCAAAAGCGGGTCCAGTGTAGCTGAAAAGGATAATTTTATTTCTTTCTATTCCTGAGATATGATGACTCGATCTACGGGATAAAACACAGCAACCGTCATATAGCTACTGATCCCTCCTTTTCTGGTAACTGAACATGCTTATGTACACTTTTAATGTGTATATGATATAGCATGTGACACATGCAGCATTGCTCTTTTGACACACAAAATACCACCAGATTCAGAAAACATGACAAAAAACTCCATATTTTCCTCCAAAATTACCCTCTTGTTTGCCCTGGTTACGCCTATGATCCTATTACTTTAAAATGGGACGCGCCCAGCATCTATAAATGCGGACTTTATGCACAATACATAAAAGTATTCACAATATGTTCGGATATGACAGCCAGTTACCAGTAGTTCACCAAGTAGAAAGTCACCCTGCTCTTCTGGGAACTGGACCTGCCTATGTGTACTTGCCATATGTATATAATATGGCATGCATACATATGTAAAAATGGTTTCGGAACACAGGTCAGCTCACCAGACTCAAAATATTTCTTAGAATAAATTAACACTTTCCAAAAACGTTTAGCACTTTTTATTTGTCCTGGATACGCCTATGAATTTTGACAATTAGCCTTTTCCTAGCATACGTGATGGATCTATCAATTATTAGAAGAATAGCTTGAAGTAAAACAAAATCGGGCACAAAATGAAATGAGAAAGATTGCGTAAGTAAACTTCTATTTATCCCCTCATTTTGAACCCCCTGTTCCCTTTTCAAAGTTTACGACATTGCCCTTCTAGAAATGTAAATCTCGCTATAGGCTATCGAACGCCGTTTTCCGCTGGGAAACCGGACCATTAGTTTTCGAGGCCGCAGAGAGAGGCAGAATCTGCCCCCCCCCCCCAGCACGGAATGGGGTTAACCGGGCAGGGGCACGAAATAGGGTTAGGCTGCCCGTAAAATTCGTCACCAGGCACATTTAAAAGGGCCTAATGCAGTCTGTTGACCTAGGCTGGTGACATGTCATTTTTTGCGACGCAATTAATTGCTCGTCGTTGAAAATAAAATCACTTGATATTACATACAGCGAATTCCTACCATTATACCCTGTTAGAGTGTCTCTGAAGCTTACCTGACCTGTGGAGCTGTTGGTGACACTGAGGTTAGCAGACAAGAAATATTTAGGGCCTCAGGGTAACGGAGTATCGATTGCCGTTGAAATCGTTGAAATCGAACCATTTTTTCTTGAGATGGACTGGGGACAAAGAATGTAACTAGCGGTTGGCGAAATCGTCCAGTTATTGTCGGGTTAAATAGGACAAAAGCAACCTGACAGCATCGATATCACCCTCATTTTTTCATTCATGTATTTTTTTGAAAAGTTTCGCCCCTGGGCTCATGTGTTAAGCAGCCGACCAAACCTAAGCAAAGCCAAGCTTAGCTGCAGCAAGTCTGGCTGCACCTGCGCTGTTGGTCTTCACGTAGTGCAGGAAAGTCATGCACCAAAAAAGAAGATTTATGTCAACTAAGGTAAAATCTTAACCTCATGGTGTCTCTGTCGTATAAGGTGTTACATGGAGTTTCTCTGCCAAAGACCCATGTGTATTTGAACATACACATAGATGATATGAGTGTCCGAACATAGTTTCCAGTCACAGGCTGTATCAGTTTGGTGCTGTAAAACTTGCGTGATGGAAATGTGGAATATCAGTAATCCATTCTTTACATACGAAGGACTATTTATTGTGAGCTTTTCCATGCTTTCGCACCTCGCATGTTCTTTTTATATGTAATCGTCATTGTAGAAATTCACAATGGGTTTTTTCCGCCGCCCCTGGAGTATAGTTATCTGCTAAGATTCTGAGCACGATTCGTCAAACTGATTCGCTTACAAGAAAACAAACGCGAAAAGATATCGATATAGAAAAAGGCTGCAAGACGGAATGACAACGAGATGTGGGCTACACTCAAGAATACTGGCAAAATGTGCCATGCAACGTGCATGTGCGATTGCACCAAACTACCAACACCTTCCGCGCTTGAAAATGAGTGTTTGCTTTGAGCGCAGCTACTGATAGGTTGCGGTGTTACGGATGTATAATCCGTATTACATACGGATTATATAATACGGATGTATTAGATTCTTTAGTCGTGTGTCTGCCCGTACGTCTCTTCAGCACGGGTCTGACGACTGGCGCAGCGTAGCCGAACATCTGTTGCCTCGTACCTGCTGGAGGCCGCTTACCCAGTTTCCAAACTGGGCCGCTTACCCAGTGTCGTTTTCTTGGCGTGTTGTCACGTACTAGCGGAAAACGCCGCCCTTCAGCCAGCTTATTTTCACTAGACATCGCTTGGTTGTCATTCCTCCGATCTTCTTCGCCCTGTTATATCCAGCAGAAAGTAATAGCCCAGTAGCTGCCCTTGTTTGTATCCTTTCAGGGCAACGTGTCCCGCTCCTGTTACTGTTCACGTCCGTTTACATTTAAGTCCCATTGTAAACGACAGAGTGTGAGTCTTCTGAACTACTTTGCTATGTCCAGTTTGGTCTGGTTCGGTTAGGCTTGGTCTGGAATTTTCCCATCACTTAACAGACAAATAAGAGGGCCCTTCAGACATTTGTCAACACAGGCAACGGCAAAATGAACCGTGATGGAGGTCAACGGGCTGAAAGTAGAAAAGCATGTGGAGTATTTGATTGCTTTAGTTTCTAATTTTATCCGAAACACCCTGATGAGTGCAATCAGCGCGGCGTGCTTTCCATTTGTTTTGTATGTCCCAGAAACTTCACAAACACTGAGTGAAGAGCTCGCTTAAAACAACATGACGTACAGGTCTCCACAAAAGTAATGGTAGGCATTAGGGTTCTTGTGGTAAACCGGCCATAGCTCCGTTGTTTATGGTGCTAATGTAATGCAATTCGAGCAGCTATTTGCTGCGACGTAGGAGTACCCGTAATAACTTCAAACCTGCTTCTCATAATTTAATTTGATGCCTAAAAACACGAAAAACCATATTTGCGCTCGGTAGGCGGGGACGCTGGGCAGGTTTCTTAGTTCCGCCACTGTGCCAACCCTCTCGGCTCTCAAACTGATAAGATCAGTTGCGTTGTGAATGGGATACTGGGCCAAGGCTATGAGGAGGGAGTGCGTCTTGATCACGTGACATGTTCTGCCGGAGGGCGTCGCGGAGACTGACCGGGCCGTGTCCGACCTGCAGTCCTTTCCAGACAGGTAATTTTTCACCTGACTGGATTTGAACATTCGACCCAAGTAAAGACCGCTGAGTGAAAGTGATTTCACTTTGACAACACACAAAGTGAACTGAGCAATAGCGTTGGAAATAACTTACACACGACTGAACGGTTCATATCAGGGCCTATTTTAAGGAAAAATGACTGCGGGGGCAATTCTGCGAACGAGACGCATTGGCTGAGACCACCCCCCCGGGCATTTGTGTTCTTAATGAATTCTGTCCACTTCATATATATATATATATATATATATATATATATATTCTTGAGGAAAGGACATATATATATATAGATATAAATGTTTTCCAAAGGAAGGCATATATATATATATATATATATATATATATATATATATATATATATATATATATAAGGGCGAATTACGATGAACACTTCCACAGCGCTCTGTCATTAACTGATATGTCTTTTGGAGGAAATCATGTGTGCAAAATATGGCCTTGGTCCAGCACTCTTAAGCACTTTCACACGAAGATTGTCTGTCGTTTGTGCTGGATTTTATTTTATTTCGATGAAATTCGCGCCGGCTTTTGTGCATTCCGAGCCCATTAAATTCAAAGAACACCATTTCATTTATCCCCAGCAAGAACTCATTCTCCATGGACTTGTGATCCCTGGGAGATTCGTTCAGGGAGAGATGTGTCTGAAATGCCCCCAAACGTGTTTTGTGCTTCAGTTTTTTAAACCAAACGCACGATATGCATAAAATGCAAATCATAGTACTCCTTTTGACACACTGGATCAAAAGAAACTTCGCATTCTGTCTCAGGTCATAGGTCACTGGCCCTGTCGGCAGCAGTGTAGCTTAGGTGGGAATGATACTTTAGTCCTTTTAGTGGTCTCGGGGTTCTGGCGACGATGCTATTCGACGACTTGCAGCAAGTACTGCTTTTGCCCTTCATCCTTCGTCAGAACCTTGTTGTATACTTGAATAAGAGCCATAGCTCGTTCGGCGAAGTCGCTAACTACCGCGATCCCGCACAGGACTTCCTTAGCGTCCGTGAAACCAGGTGCTGTCTCCCAATCACCGGGATCGGCGACAAGGAAGTCCATGTTGATGCCGTAGGCTTTCAGGTTGCCCACCGACTTTGCGGTAATGAAGTCGACGATGATCTCCCTGGGACGAGAACCTCCTTTTCTGCGAGATCCACCTGCGCTCGCTGGGAGGACTCTCCGATCCCTGTTCCTGGAGTGACGCGATCATCCTCGTCTTCATCTCACACGGCACGCCCTCGTCGAAGAACGACACACCAGCCAATTCTTCGCTAGGGCACTATAATAAGTGACTGTTATAATAAATCATATGTCGACTATAATGTCATCATAGATAATAGGTGATCGGCAAACTCCTTGGAGATCCCCTTCGGAATTTCAGCATTCACATCAGGCTTTGCAGAACGGCCAGGTCGTGCTCGGAAGCGCTGACCGCCGATGAAGAGCAGAACCATGCACTGACGTGCAAAACAACCATGAAAGAGACGAAGCGCTTGAGTGCTCCCAATTCAATGAGAGTCACGGAGAACTGATGGCAAAGCAAAAAGATCTTGATCCCGCAGATTATGCGCGCCATCCATCTGGCGCGATGGAACCATCTATCTGGCACGTTGGAGAGCACCTGGCTGGGGAACTTGATTCCCCGTGGAGGCTCTTGACCAAAGGGGATAATCGAGACCTCAAAGAACCAACGATAATCATCGCTAGGCTGGATTTCGGCGAGCTTCTCACGGCAGAAGGCGACGAAACGACCATTGGAAGAGAAAAACGTCTGGGCCACTGCTGGTTCCAGGTCTTCATACACCATAGGTTCAGACTTGTACCAGTCAATGAGCCTCCATCTCTTCTTGAAGCTCTTGAACAAGGAGATCGCGGTCCCGAGGACGGACCGAAGCGCGTGGAGAAAGCCGCCTCTGCCACCAGTTCGACGATATGATGGCGACAAGCAAAGTGAATAGGCCGTCACTCAAGCTTCTGCTGAGGAAGCGTGTTTGCTCCCACAACTTGTCCAGTATTGCTGGAGGTGGTTGGGCGCCGAATGACCCTGCAGTCGGTGCGCCCCTAAGCCCCAATAACCAACCAACCAACCAGCTGGAGGTGGTGTCGAAGCTCATGCCGACGACGTTGTCCGAAACCTCTCAGTCTTCCAGACAAAGCGCGACAACGTTGGCTGGCGTTGCTCCGACTCTACTTGCAACTTCCAAACACCGAAGAGCTTGGCGGCACTTCTTGGACCGGTTACAATGACAGAGTCGATCCACCTTTTCCTTTCCATCGTCAGTAACAGTTTACCGTTCCAGTGGACCACCAGGTTGGGTGACGCGGAGAAAGAATGCTAGATTTCGTCCGCAATGGCTTTCCTCTGCGATCTACGTGCGCGCCTGCCCGAGCTTCTGTGATCGCCAGTTCAGAGGAGTCGTGGCCGAGGACCGAAGCCGTCGCCGATAGGAAGTGAATTGCAGAGCGATCATTGAGCTTGGTCCGATCGAGGGCTGCTGCCTGACCAGGAGTGGCGATGTTCTTGGCTCTCCTGCAGGGCCGCTTCGAAGGCATGGCCATGGGCTGCGGATCATCCTGATCTGTCAGTTGTGTGTTGTCGGTAGGCGAGTATTCCAGCTGGGCAGTTGCCTCATGCTCGGTCTGCTGTTTAATCTAACGGCGGGCCCTTTAGAGCTTCGGCCTACTGTTGTCGTTGAAGAGCTCGCTCCTCCTTCTCAGAAGGGAACTTATCGAATACCACCATGACGCCTCGGCGACCTGGCTCCCCTTGGGCCTAGAGAATGTCTTTATCCTCTTGGCTTTGATGATCTTAATGGTGCCGACAAGGGCAAGGTCAAAAAGATTGTTAAGGTTGTCCCTAAATCCATTCTGCTTGTCAATTTCCGGGGTGAACCTCCAGAATTTGCCTTTGGTACTGGTCAAGCTTCCTGCTGAGCTTCTTTATCACGTTCCGTGCCAGTGCAGTGAGAATACCGGCTTTGTTTCACACCTTCATCATTTCGCGGACGATCTGTGTTTTGACCTACCTCTGGGTAAGCCTATCCACACGGTGGGACTGAAAATATTGCTGCTGCACTTCTGCCCGCGAAGGCAGGTCTGAGCACCGGTCAACCAAAATTCGGTTTTTTTCTCGTGGTGCAGCCATAGTGGCACAGACTTCCGTTATAAAAGGCACTTTTTGCATTGACGCAGGTGGTCCTTAACCCTATTCCCGGCAGGGGGGGGCGGAATCCGCCCCCCCTCGAGTTTTTTGCTTGCCAATTCCAGGCTTTTTAACGCAGCTTCACGAAACTTGGTCACTTTTCCTAGCTATTCCCTCTACGCGCCGTGACAAAATTTCGAAATTCTATTTTGCTCAGGGGCGGAGCCAGGCAACGTTTTTGGGAGGCACCTCAGGTCATTTTTGGCCATGTTGAGGGTAAAAGGAAAATGTCTGCCAAAAACAGAGTTTTTAAGATAGAACCTAAAACTTTATATGAATATATAGCTAAATAGTTGGGAAATGTGCATATGTAATTTTGTTTATCTGAGGTCACTTTACAAGGTCAGGTCAAGGTCAAAAGTCAAAATTTGTTTTTTCGCAATAATTTCGGCGCCGTTTTTTCAAATGCCAAACCCGGAATATATATGACGCAGAAAGATGCCCTCTACTTGTGTACCAAGTTTCAGCTTGATATCAGGTCGGGTCACGGAGCTATGACCTGAAATGTCAGTGCACGTACCCTATATCGCAAAAGCCAAAAAATGAATTTTTTGGAATAGAGTGAATTTGATCGATCAAAAACGTTTACAGATAATATTGAATGCACACGACATCATTCCAGGTGACCCCAAGGTCACTGGAGGTCATTTAAGGTCAAAAGTCACAAGGTGATCTGAGAAACGTGTGACCATGACAGTTCCCCCTTTCTCATGTCCCTGGCACCGCCTATGCTAACATTATACAAACATTGTAATGCGATTTGTACTTCTTTAGCATAACATGACTAGCAGAAGCTAAAAAAGTGTTTTTACCTTTTTTGTTCATTCCGTTATTAGAAAACTTATCCCCCTATTTTTGAAACCCTGTGAACGCCCATGAATTTTCTCAAAATTTCAGATTTGCATACCCATGGTAAAAGCCCTATCCATAATCTCTTGATTGATGCCAGTTTCATCGAAATCGGTCCATAAACAACGGAGTTATAAGAAGTCAAAAAGTACCCCCCATTTTGACATTTTTGCCCCCCTGTATCCACAAATTTCAAAATTTTGAAAATTTCTTTTTATCAAAATGTAGTTCACGTGACGGCAAATCGATTGCCGTTTGTTGCGATGAAATCGGATAAGTAGTTCTCGAGATCTCAGGGGGGGGCCGAATCCGCCCCCCCCTGCCGGGAATCGGCCATACCGTCTAGCCCTCCGGGAATAGGGTTAAACATCCTGACGTCTAAGAACGCGCGGGAAATTGCCAGACCGGCACCGTGGGTTACCGTGGCATGGTAAGGCGTGGTACTTCAAATATATAAGTCACAGTCTGCAAACGATGGCCAGAATATTGGCGAGATGTTGCGGCAGCTTCGATTCTTCACTAAATGAGACAGTAGGTTGCCTGCGGGATAGTTTCTGTTGATCTAATCTATCCCCAAAATACATTTTCTCACTGAATTTTGCTCATATGTTTTTCAACACTGCGCAGAAGTGTAAAAGCTGTCCCAACACAGGCAGAACAAACTTCTCCATTTCCAGGTTATCGGCCCCAAAATAAAAAAAGTCACCTCAGATTAAAACATTCGCCTTAGGCCCGCCTCAGTGAGATATCATCAACATTTGTCATTATCTGCAGTCTGGGCCATGCCATGTTCGTTAAGCAGATGAAGCATGCTCATGGGATGCTCAAACCCATGCACTAGGAGCGGCAAGATTGACGGTTTTAATAATGACTGATTAATTTTCCGTTTTCCTCGCGTAAAACTCGGGTTTAACCGCGTAGTTCAATGAAGTTCTACCAATCAGGTACTGGGATTTTAGTAGGGTTTTCAGATCAGGATGATTGGTGATAACTACAGCACTGCTGGACTGTTACCGCATTCATATAAACCTTATCTCACCATAGCGAAACCGCCCTGCGCACCAGCTCGCCCTTCAGTTTTCTTGCGCTTGAACACATCAAAGATGGTTATCATCATTTTTAACGTGCTTACGAAGCAATGAAACGTCTTGGCCGCTCACCAGACAATCGCGGCATCGGGTGCCGGCGTACTAATTACGAAACACGTTCGCCAGCGGTCACGTGTTATAAAGTGATGCTTCTAAGTGTGCTCTCACATTACTCAGTGATTCAACACATCCTTCGTTGATAAGATGCTGCTTTGCGAGCGCAGCGCTTTATGGAATACCTTCCTGGGTACGCTAGTACACTTGGCTGTTTTTTCTTTGCATGGGCAAAGGATCTTGACTGGGGGGGGCAAAGTGTCCGACTGGGGGGGCATTTGCCCCCCCAGTTAACATGTTAAAATAGGCCCTGGTTCATATTGTGTACACAAGAAACCTTTATGATAATTATATGGCATTCGCCATATAATTAATGGTTATATAAGATTAATGGTAATGACACGAGGTTAAACGGACATATACTGCGCTTATTTACAAAGGAGCACTTAACTCACCCGAATATATTTCAGCATATATACACACACATTACCAAGGCCAGAACTTTGTGTCTTGGGTGGGGGGGGGGGGCATCCCCCGTCTTCAGCTGACCTCCCAATGTTGAACTCCCCCTTCCCCCAGTGCTAGGCCGGGCCCCTTCACAGTGTGGGACTTGGCCCCCAATATTTTATCGGTTGGCAATGAGAAGAACTTAACCCTCGCCGGACAAGGGGGTGGATGCCACCCCCCAGGCAGTGCTTCCGGGACCACGGCAAAACGGTGCACGACAGCGCCGTGAACTTTAACGTAGCTGGCGACACATTCATTGCACATGTTTTGGAAAAGGGTGATCCCATCTTGTCTCAGACCACCGAGTCATGACGTCATTACTGAAACCTTGCAGAGCGATTTTTGCGTCACATGGTTTATTTACTTTTCTGTGGTAATAGACATGCATAAACGGCAGATGACGGGCATGGAATCGGTTCAGAATGACAGCGCACATGAAAGCAGGTCATTTTAGACAGCCCAATCACCTTCTAAGGGTCCAACAAGGTCAATGACCTTAGATGACCTTTCTGGCCTCAGAATGGTTCCCTCGCAGATTTTTTTTGGAGCGGGACGATTTTAGGCCTACCAGGTCCCAAATGTGCCGTTTTTAACTGAAGAACATATATTTATAGCTCCCAAACATAAAGTTTGACCTGACCTAGGGGGTCACTGACTGACCTGATGGAGTTGACACGGTTACCATTGGATTCCTTGGGCATACGGCTATCGATTTCTTCTTGTCCAGAGGCGCAAGCTCAAATAGGGGCGAAATGGGGAGGAGGGTGCATGCCCATCCCCCAGTCATCGGTGCGAATGAAAATCCCTCCTGTCTGGCGAGGGTTAAAGAAGCGTAAGCATTAAGGCTGTGAATGTGGAAAGCACGGATATGCATATTCTACCCATATCAGACATTTCAAGTGACGTCAAGATAATGCGAACAGAAAAGAGTAAATGGTAGGTCAGTTATCCATTCCCGATCCAATAAGCCCGGGTTGACCAGTCGGAGCGTAACTTTTGAAACCATGGTGTCACTAGCATCGATCCACTCATGCCACCGATGTCTTCCATTGGATGGCTTTGCATAACTGCAACTTTTGTTTAACTTGGCTGGATCTGAACCGTTCGCCCAGATTACCAATGGTGCATGATATGCATGCCTTTCGATACGCATCATTTCAACGAAACGAATGAAGCGGGCGACAGTCGTTTTCGCACTGTCGTGAAAACCTATGCAGTAATAGTATATGGTATTACCGCAGAGGCTTAGGAACGTTTCATAAAGGGGAAAGGGACATGGCCAAATTATTTTTGCTGACCGGGTACCGAGGGGGGAAGGAGAAGTTCGACAAAAATGTTTCGTTTGATATGGCGTAAATGTATATTTGGTATAGTGTAAGACATAAATCATTCTTTAGAATAGCGACAGTGTAAAACGTTTTTGCGGAGGCTTCCCTGAAATGACAAGGCGTTCCGAAAGGGCCGGAATCCAGTGGAGGGGATGAAATCCATTCCCCGCCTCCGACTTCACGTTTGTCGCGGATTGTCTATTTTCGCACACTAAACTGATATCTAGTGCGTCGTCAAAACGGAAAAAAATGAGATGGGCATTTTTGGAGGTATCGCCCCGTACAGTCAACTGTAGAGCGGCAAAACCAGCCGATCGCCTCTCCCCGGCCATGCGCTACCAACGGCGATATTAGGTGACATACGAGCGATCTGAAGTTAAATGTTGTAATTTGTTTGCAGCCATCGTGGATCTCCCTTAAAATAAGGATGTCTGATTTTGGCATACTATCGACCAACTATGGCAGTCCTCTAGGAAAAAGCCACAAAAGCTGTGAAATCGAATTTGACTCGGCATGACCTCGAAGGCGTTGCCCTAGGGTCACGAAATGTGGACAAATGTAGTTGCCCACAGCTTTTCACTTTGAAAGTTTCATGTCATTAGCCGGTTTCTGAGGTTTGAAGGATGGAGGAAGGGGTGGAAAATTTCGCGCCTTTCCTCCACTGCGTGTAATTTTCAGGGGCCCTCCACTGCGCGTGTCAAAAACATTAATGCAAGTTGTTTATCAAGCATAATTATGCACAAAGTAATACCAAAATGGATGTCGAGTGTGTCCAATATTCTTAACTTTACGGACATTTCGCAAGACAGGAGTTTAGTATTTTTTGCCATTGGTAGGAATTAGAGCTCTGTCTCCTCCGACGGAGCCTAAATGCCTTTTAATGATATCTTAATTAAAGATATCGCTCGCAACCGGTTAAGGTTAGGATCGGCTTTACGCCTTCCCCAAGGTAGATACCAATATTTTATACCTGATGGATTATTTCCAATCGCTTGATATCATCACGTTGTGCAATGCATGTGTTCCCGACGTCTGCAGCCCATGTTTCCATGCAACCTATGTGCTCAGAAATGAGAATAGAGAAGAAAGAAAGAAAACGGCTATCCAGAGGCGCGAACTCGCGATTCCGCATCACCCATTTCAGGTTAAACGATGATACCACTCCGCCAACCAAGAACGCTGCGCAGTGCGCAGCTGTGTTGGTGAAGTTGCTCGGAACTTATCCATGACGGCAATGAATGGGAAGCTGGTCCTCTTCTTCCTCTTACGGCTCACGAAACACATCTGCTCATTGGTCGGCGTGCTACCAGCTGTCCGATCTACTACGAAAGGCAACCTCTAAACATGCCCCCGACAAAACCGGCCACCTGTCAACGGAGGGTCGTAACTGGCAGGGACGCACCCAGCAGGAGGCGGCGAAAACTGGACGGGTGAAGCAAAAAACATTGTTCTGGAAAATTTAGCGATACCAAGACAATGGAGATGAGCACATCTATAGAGAATTATGCGAAGTATTGTCACCTACCATGCTGTGTATTTGTGACGATGTATTACCTACAGTACGGGGATTACGCCTCATATTGTCAAGGAGTCTAATACCTATCATAACTTTTGTGGCAGAGCCATACATACGGCCATAAAAACGGTAGTCTGTAAGATGTCTGCAGTTTGTCAAGGACTGATGCGAGAGACCTCAAAGGGAGTGATGCATTACAACGTCGCGTGTAAGTGGCTTCTAAGTGCTGGAAACAAGATGCGGCCTGATAAATAAAACGCTGCACGTCTCATATCATTCATACCAGGTATATGTCTAATAAACAACAATACGGTTTAACCCGATTCCCGGCAGGGGGCTGAATCCGCCCCCTCGGTTTTTTTGCTTGCCAATTCCAGGCTTTTTGACACAGTTTCAAGAAACTTGGTGACTTTTCCTGGCTATTTTTTCTTCATACTGCGACAAAATTTTGAAATTCTATCTTGCTGAGGGGCGGAGCCAGGCACCGTTTTTGGGAGGCACTTCAGGTCAATTTTGGCCCTGTTGAGAGCAAAAGGAAAATGACTATCAAAACTAGCGTTTTTAAGACAGAACTTAAAAAGTTATATGGATGCATAGGTACATAGTTGGGCAACGTGCAGATACAATTTTGGTCATCTGAGGTCACTTTGCAAGGTCAGGTCAAGGTGAAGAGTCAAAATTTAGTTTTATAGTAATAATGTCGGCGCTATTTTTTGAATGCCAAACCCGGAATATATATGACGTACAAGGGTACCCTTTACTTGTATATCAAGTTTCAGCTTGATATCAGTTCGGGTCACCGAGCTATGACCTAAAATGTCAGCGCGTGTACCCTATGTCACAATAGTCTAAACAGGAATTTTTGAAATAGAGTGAATTCAAATGATTGAAAACGTTTACAGTTAATATAAAATGCACGCAAGATCATTCTAAGTGATTCCAAGGTCCCTGGGGGTATTTTAAGGTCAAAGATCAAGAGCTGATCTGAAGAACATGTGACCATGACAGTTCCCCTTTTCCATTTCCCTGGCACCGCCTTATACAAACATTACACATTAATTACATAACCTTATACAAACATTGTAATACGATTTGTACTTCTTAAGCGTAACATGACTAGCAGAAGCCAAAGGAGTGCCTTTACCTCTTTTGTTCATTCAGCTGTTGAAAAACTAATCCTCCTATTTTTGAAATCCTGTGAAAGCCTATAAATTTTCTCAAAATTTCAAATGTATAGACCAATGGTAAAAGTCCCATCCATAAGCTCTCGATTCATGCTAATTCCATCAAAATCGGTCCATAAACAACGGAGTTATAAGAAGTCCAAATATCCCCAATTTCAACTTTTTTGCCCCCTTATATCTACCCTTTTCAAAATTTTGAGAACTTCTTTTTAGAAAAGTGTAGTTTACGTCATGGCAAACCGACTGCCATTGTTGCGATGAAATCGGACGAGTAGTTCTCGAGGTCTCGGGAGGGCCGAATCCGCCACTCCCCTGCCGGGAATCGGCCATACCGCTGGCCCTCCGGGAATAGGGTTAAAGGTGGAACCAGGTCCAAGAATTTTGGGAGGATCTGACTTTCATCCATTCGTGCGTTGTACGGTTGTTTTTTCGTTTTTACGTGGTAGATTTCGACCCGAAACAGCAATCCAAGATGTATATACCGAATGTCTCTATAAATGCGTTGGCATGGCCGGGCCTAGGAAAAGTACAGGTGATGAGTCAGAGAATGAGAACGATGGTTGGTTTTCTAAATGCAAGCAGTGTACTTGACGTTCCAAGTAACAGACGACATTCACCCCTGTTTGGGTTCCTGGACCCGCCATTAACGTTTTCTTTAGACTATAACCATCGCTGAATGTTATTACCATTGCGGCAGTCAATCTGGCAAAGCTGAATGGAAAACAACCGATAAATCATTAGAAAGCATGCCCCATGTTCGATGTCCGGGATCCACTATTGCTTCCATACACATTTTTAAATTATTCTGAGAACAACTGAAAATTAAAACCGCAAAATCAGGCCTGAAAACATACCAGAGTTTGCGCGAGCTGCCACCCTCCACGGCAGTGGACGTCCATGGCATGCCCGCTAGTTATTCGTAGGTGCTCCCCTGTAGCCAAGGTATTCTAACCTTTGCTTTATCTGGTCAACGCTTTTTCCGTTTTGCCTATGCCTTTCCCTCTTCCTGAAAGGTGGCTTTTGTTGTGCCTCTTCACTTAGGTCTGGTTTGCACGACGTCGCTTACAGTTTTAGGCTCTCCTCCATCTTACCAGCGATGTCTGTATAAAAGTGGGTGGAAAACAGTATGCACACACTGTCTGCTCATCTTTAACAGTATGCTATCTCGTCGTACATAGTCTTCTACCTCCGTCACAGTACCTTCGCAGGTCATACCACGCGACTGCTCACGCTTTGGTCGGCGTCGTCGAGTGGATTGTTCGGTGCGCCGATGGAGCAACGCAGTGGCTGTTTTCTCCATTGATCTCCGTCGCGCTTTCAACAGCGGCGATCATGGCGTTCTTCTGACCAAGCTACAGTGGTGCGGAGGTGACCTGAAATGGTTTGAGGGCCACCTGATCGATCGGCAGCAGATGGTAAGGGGCGGTTCCTTTTTCCTATGTCCCTCGGCTTTCCTCGAGGACCCCATGTTAGCTCTGTTCTCTTCAGCCTCTTCACGGACGGCCTGTCATCCCACCTAACACAAGGATGTCTAGTGCTCTGCCTTGACGATTTCAGCTGCTAGTCTCCAGCTCAGCTATCCTGACCAACTATTTGTCCTGAATGCACGCCCGGAGAAAATCATACTTGCCGTTCAGTCCTATCTCACGTCGATCTTCCTAAAGACCCTAAAAATGAAAAATAAAAAAAATCATCAAACAACCTTACTTCGCGTTGGCAACCCTTCCCCAGTGCCAACAAAACAATCCTGCCATTGGAACACCATCGGATGCACACTAGTCCCTCACCCTTCGTGAGCATGCGGTAAGTCAACATTAACCCGACCTCGTCCAGTGAGGAGGAAGTTACCAAAAATGCAACTCCCTCCTTCTTTGTCAGCACAAAATTCTCACCATCTTACAACTGAGCTCCCTTAACTCCTCACCCAGGCCCATTGCCCCCCAATATCCCCTACTGCCTCTCAGTCTGGGGGGGTGTCGCCGTTCGTCATACGGGAAGGCTGCAGAGGGGCAGTGCAGTGAGCTCTGGTCCCCGGGTTGCCCCGGGTTGCGCGGTCGAGATCGTATCCCTCCGGTCCGGGGTTTCTGGACTGGAGCGGTGTTCGTGACGTGGCGACCCACCGGGACAACATCGCTGGTAACGTCTGAGAGTGACCCACGCGCTGCTGTTTGACCCACTGTTTCAGCGTTCCACCGTGAGACTGGCAGGCGAGTTAGACCTTCCCCTGACGGCGTCGTGTAGGGCTTTTTCTTGTCTGGTGGTGACGCCTGACATTGTCTGCCGCCGGAAGTCACAGGTTCTTCAATCCGTCGTGAATTTGTTCTGGAGTGAAACATATGTGAGATGCCATCATGTTACAGGCTACGGCTATTTAACGCTGTCTGTGACGACGCTGCCAGGTTTTGTGCTTTCTGATGGCCCGGACTGTGGTTTTGTCCCTGGTTAACATGCCGACGTCTTTTTATTTGATGCATCTGTAACTGGCACTTTTTTGTGTAGTCGTAATGTTCCGTATGGCTTGTCTCTTTTTATCTTTTATTATATATGGACTTGAAGAGCATATTAATCCACTTGTAAAGACGATTCGTTTATGAACTGAGACCGAAACTGAAATGAAACTTGGATTTGGATCAGGCCTACACCAGAGCACGAAGTTCGGCCGTTTATCGTCTTTTTTTTGCTGTCCTTGCGCGCCACTGACATGTTTTACCACGTTTATTGATGTAACGGGTTAATTCAAATCATGGGCTTTTGTTTCAGCTTTGGGTCGTTGAAACCGATTCTGGACCGGTTTCAGATTGGACCGGAATCGGCAGTCTCACGGGGAAGCCCAACCGCTCCCCAGCGTGGATTTCAAACAAAATCCACCTAATGAAAATAGTGTGAAGCAGAAGCTTACTATCAAACATCGTCAGACAAAAAAGGTCAAAACGTTTTTGCAACAGACATGAAGAGGCTACTATGGTCGCCGGGATAACCAGAGGAATGGTTCTGTCCTCGAACAGGTGGCGGTCGGACGCCTCCAGGTCGCGCCTCCAGGTCGCGCCTCCAGGTCACGCCTCTAGGTCCGCTGCGCTCTGTGGCGGTATTTACCGCGGCGCGGTCTCGATTCGCCAGCAGTAGCGTGGGTCGCCTAATGGCGATCTGTCGGACGGGCGCGTCTCATCAGCAGCGGCGCCCGGCGCGCTGATTTACCGCGCACCGAAGATCCCGCGTCGGCGCCGACGATCCGCCGCCGACGGCGACGCGGCCCGTCACGCCCGTATTTTTCAATTGCGGGTAAAAACGCCCCGCCGCCGCCGGATCCCCCATTCATTAGGCGGCGAGCTCTCGTAATCCCGGCAGCGGGCCGGCGGATGCGCCGACTGTAAAGTGAGGAGGTGGCGGCTGTGCGGTGTTGGATGGCGCCCCGTCCCCTCCCCATCCCTCCTGAGGTTCCCCCCCCCCCGCCCCCCCCCCCTCCTCCCACCAACACCGCCAGACGGTCTCAGCTCGGGGAAACAGGGTAAGGGACAAGAGGGTGACACTAAACGGGTTGGGGACTGCGAAATAGCACTGTTGCACGTGATATGGCTTGAAGATTTAGGCTCGGCTCCAAGACAGAAGTGTGCGTGCTCACGTCCGATGTTTTGAGGTGCTTTTGGGCGCATTTCCAGGAAATTCCTGTGTTTAGATAGAAGTTCGGGGTTCGGAAAGCTGCGACCCCTTTCCATCGCGCCTCCTCTCTCGAAATTCTGAATCTGCGCCTGGCAGTAACCAATGTAAAACACCGAAAATATTTCAACACGGCATTTTGCCGGTTTCGTATAATCGCCTTTCTTTATTTTTCTTCCTCGATGATCGCTCTCGTCGGCTTCATGGAAGTCTTCCAAAGTACGAGTTCATGCAATGGCGGAAAACCAATTTCGGCGTGCATCCGCGTCAGTCGACATGAAAGGCGTTGCGCGGAACGCGCAAACTTCGCAACAGCCGTTTAAGCACGTTCCGATAACCGATGGTGTGTAACGGCCGCGTGATGACGCCGTGACGGGGCGCCGCCGGTTCAGCGGTGCTAATTAGAGCGGTCGTAACGAGCGGCCGTTCTGCGCGGCGTGCGCCACTTAAGCGGGCTCGTTTAGATGCCGGATCTGTTGGGGTGACTTAGCGCAGGTGGGCGCCGTGATGACCGCAGCCATTAGCCGGTCGCCGTCGCGACATCCCGGTGATTAAACACTGAACGGCGCCGGGCATGCCGCGAACGCTAATAAAGCACGACCGGGCCGAGGAGTCGCGACGTAGAGAAGCAGGGACGCAGAGAACAAGGGGCGCAGAGGAACGGAGACGCAGAAAGCAGGGTCGCAGAGGAGCAGGGACGTAGAGAAGCAGGGACGCAGAGAATCAGGGACACAGAGGATCAGGGACACAGAAGAGCAAGGATGCAGGGGAGAACTTGGGAGGATAGTACCACCAGACTTGTAGTGATTCAAGAAGCTGGGAATCCATTCGATTTCGATTCACAGATGAAGGAGGTCATTCTGATTCTCATGTTGGTTCCGATTCATTCTGAAGAACAATGAATCAATTCGATTCTGATTCAAGGACATTGAAAGAATTAATGTATGTGTTAGTTTTCATCAAGTTTTTTTTGCACAACTTAACATTTGATACAAAGCTGTAAATCCCAATATAGTACAGCAGCTCGCTTGATGATTCCAAGCCCAGTCCCATACATCTTTGTACCATTTGAGTAATTGGTTTTCATTTGTCGCCACTGCGGTTCAAATGCAACACTTGTAAAACGTTTTGATGTGGAAAGAAAATACTTTACATGGATGATAGCCGGCAAGCCATCGGCTGTGGGCCGTATCGCTGATCTGGCACTAATACATTTCCACATGCTTGTCAATGGTGCGTTCAGGAACAATACGAAAGAGGACAATTGCGTAATACACCCTTTCTCGCACTGTTACTCATGCACAAAAATGTGTCAGAAATAGCCTAAAGCGAACCATTGTGACCTGTGTATTTTGAAAATGAAAATAGTACAAATAACCTTGCAATGGTGGTACAAGAAACCACGAATGATGTAGAATCAAATCACGAATAACAAGTCGAAACTTAAATCGAGGGTACTGAGTACTGCATGCGGAAGTCGGTGCGTATGTTGTGACTGTGTACCCCTGAGGTCTGAGACTTCTAGAAGTATGTTGCCATGGTGGTACACATTACGGCATAGCCAAACATTAATGGCGTAGCCAGAAACCCTGCATAGAGCAATGTCCGTTACCTTCCTGCGTGTGCTTTGACATATTGATATGGTTTAAAATGAGCTCAAAATAGTTTTCGGAATCCAACATACATGTTCATCAAAATATCATCTACCGATGGAGGCAACAGAAGAACGAAAAGGGAGAGTAAAATAATTTCTTTGTCTTCCGTATTTCATCGCTCCTATTTATCAACCGGTGCTGTATTATATATAAGTACGGTACCGCGGTGCTGAATTCAATTTACGTGGGATCAAGCAGGGTTCATATGTATCCCCACCCCCTGGCAATATTCACCGAAGCTTATGTCAAAAAGCAGACTTTTCAAATAAGTCGCAGAGGAATTCACAGTCTGTCTTAGAGTCGCATTGTATGAAAGTTAGGCTCGAGACATGGTTTACAGAGTCCAGTTTTGGTCTTCTGGATCCACCCTTGCTGTCATATTGCCGCGTTTGCTCGTCACAATAAACGAAACGAGAGGTAAGAGATAGAAATTGTTGCTCTTTTTGTCCTCGACATCGCAGAGTTGATAAGCCACTTTTCCAAAACTAATATCTTTATTGCCCCCTTTTTGCTCCCTTAGATTCACTACAGTCTTCGTAAAATGCAGCATGCACGTCGGAAGGCGTGAAGGGAACAGGTGCATTGCAAAAATGACAACCAGGTTCTCGTAGCATTGCATAAAGCATATCGAGATAGCAGTTTCGGAACTGACGAAAAACGGCTGCACATACTGTTTTTCCCAAAAACTTCCCCTGAAACCGTCTTCCGTAAAGTTACGAACACGGCTTTTTTGCCAAGGATGCCAACAGCAATGTTAAAAAAAGTCACCGACTTTCATGGTTCTCCCTCTGACTGTTCATCTAAGGCAGGCGAAAACCCTCAAAAGGGCTTATTAAGCTTCCCCGGAACAGCGGGTTAATGTTACGTGATAAGGCTGATATGTCGACAGGCAGCTAACACTCTCGGTCGCCGGTCTTCGGCCAGGATCTTCGTCTGCTCGGCCTACGTCATACATGCCCCGGATCTTCATGGGCTCGAGTAGATCCTGTCTGAGGATTCGGCTGGTTTTAGCGGATTCAGGTCCGAAATGAGCTCCGGCTTCGCCCAATCCAGTAATATCTGCCTTATCCAAGAAGCGTGGAACGTTACGTGTATTCTGAGAAGCAAGGGTCGTGCGCCTCAAGAGCCAAGACAAAGTCGACGATGAACGCTGTAAATAACATGCACATTGACCACCTATTGCCACTTCATTGTCTACAGACACATCCAGAAAACATGTTCTAAGACGTATACCAAAACACGAGCCGGCCAAAGGCTCAGGAAAGCATAACCGCCCTAAGCGTCCAGCACCTGAGCTCGCCGTCACGAGCCTCAGGGACGAAGGGATGAAGTCTTCGACCGCGCTCGTTCCCGCATCTCTTCTACTTGACCATCATGCGGGTGGCCTTGATGGAGTAGTTGGGACCCTTCCAGTCGAGCCAGTTGATGCCGTCAGGACCATCGTGGGCTCCGGTGTGGGCAACGCCATTCAAGTTTGCCTGCCAAAGTAGCACGAAATGTGTAGAATAGACATATTCCCTGCGGCATTTTCGTCATTAGTAACAAAAAAAAAATCGTCGGACGTACACAGGTGTCAGGCACTCCTTATCAAAGAAGGACAGAAACAGGAGATACCTGGTTCCATTACCAATGTTATTAAATTTTTAACACATGCTGCCAATGTTTTTCTTTTCAAAAAGGCTTAGCATCCATTTGCTGTCAACCATTTTTTAAGAAGCATAAGCGCCGGCAATAAAGCGTTTATCCAGCTTTGCGAACTTAACTGAACCGGTTGATGATTTATTCGGAATGACGACTAAGCCTAATAAAAGAAAAAATGCCCCATATGGTAATCTGCGGTTATTGCTTTTGTATTTCGCGCTTGCATCATCACCACCCTGTAAAACACCGCTTTTCACCCACGCCTAATTGCCCGTTTTCCGCCAATGAAGGCCATACAAGTCAGAAAGCGTTTTACCCTGGCTAATCGGCATTTACTTTCACACCGCTGTCGTCAGCGTGACATCACCGCCAGCGCGGCCCCTGCCGGCCGTCGCCGCCTGTCCTGGTATACTGACCCGGCGGCAGGCGCCGAACCACCAGCCGGCCTTGTGGGCGCGCGCGCAGCTGCCGTAGCGCAGCGCGTCGTTGTCCTGGTCCCGGGTGGAGAACTTCCGGTTGTTGTCCATCGTCATAGAGTCTCCTGGCGAGGAGGAGCGGGCGTTCAGGGTGGACGGCCTCCGACAGCGGCCGGCAGCGGATCCGGGCCGCCTCACGTAACGCAAGGCACTTTTTGGGAACACAACTCGATGACGTCGGCAGTGTAATATACACTACATGCCGCACATTAATCTCATCGCAATGGTAACGACTGGCTGCTGAGAGTCGGATTACTGGAAATGACGGCAACATGATGGCAGCAAGCTATACTTTTAAAGCCAGATGCCACGAACTACCACCAAGCCAGTTTGGTCGACGTTATGCAAAGAATATGAGATCTTTCGGGAACGATGTCGCAGAGCCTGCCACAACAGCACATTTCTGCGTCCAGTAATATGCGACGTTCCATTATTGTTATCCTCCGCTCACCCGGGTCGGGGCGAGGGGAGAGTCGCGAGAACTGCGCTGTATTTTCTCAGTATAGCGAAAAAAAACAAACCAGCTTGAAGGGTAGAAGTGCGCACTTTGCCGTAGCGATTGGTACATCATATTAACATTTGATAACATAATTTCCGAATCAGGTCGCGTCAGGCCAATGGCCTGCTTGACGTTTCAGCAGGGTCTTTAAAAAGACTTCATGTGTGCGCCAATGATTGTCCTACAAAGATATCGACATTGGGACGCACTCTCTGGTTCCCACACAAAGTTTTTAACAAACGTTTACTCCCAGTTTTTTCGGAGGATCGTTTGATCTGGCCTCAGGTCAGCGGTACTGCATGATGTTTTTGGCCTCTCTACCAAAAACGACTATACAGGAGACATTTCTGGACGGGAAGAAATGCGTTCTGTCTCTTATGCTTTTGAATGGTGCGATATACCATATGTGAGGGGTCAGTGACTTGACCTGAGGTCATTTAATCACAAAATCGTATCAGTGACAAAAGGGGCAAGAAATAAATTTGCTATTAACTTTCAATAAGGCATGATAGGTCTATGTCTCAATTTAAATTCGTGAAGACTGTGACCTGACAGGACCTTATATGACCCAACAAGACGTGACACCATTTCAGCCATTTTTGATCCGTGAATCTATGGAACGAGACTGACAGACTGTGCTTACTATCCGTCCATGTCCTGACCTGACCTGACCTAACCTGTCCTGACCTCATGTCACTCAGAAACACTGTAGCATGATAATGCCTTTGGTTTAGCATTCTCAACCTAATCACGAAATATGAATGTTGTAAGAACTAGCCAAAGTTGACCTAACAGCAGGTTATATGATGGCTGTGCATCTTTTCCATGTATAAGTTACCATATTTCAGGGGCGTAAGCAGGATTCCGCCCGGGGGCAAATCGTATCAAGGGGGCCATCGTAGCCAATGGGGGCCCTCACCAGGGGCGGATCAAGGATTTCGCCACGACAGGGGGGGGAAGTGGAGGCGAACGGTTAGCGCCCACCCAGTTTTCGTTTTTCAAATGTGAAAAAACGTTGATCCGCGCGGGCCCAGGGAGGAATATTTGATGTGATTTCTTTACGATAGAAAATAATCGAAAAAATCCAAGTGCGTGGTCATATCTGAGAAAATCCCGTATTTTGTTCGCGTACAAAGTGGCCGAGATACGGCAAAAAGACAAAATTTTAGGCGACTCGGTCCGCGCTATCCATTTGAAATGTGTCTCTATCTGGTCCAGAAGCCCATTTTCCCCCTTCCCCCAACCCGTGGTTCCTGGGGACCTTTTGTCAGTTTAGGTTAAGTTTCCTCTTGCAGTTACAGAGGCATTTTTGGTGGTCTCGGGCCGTCTGCCGTGCCAAGACCTTCTAGTGGCCTCGGATTCCTTTTACAGTTTCACCTGTCCCTCGGGACGTCTCAGGCGGTCCTTTGGCAGTTTCAGGGGCACTTCAAACAGCTTCAGGACGTTTAAGCCATCCCGGGTTCTCTCTTGTCGTCCCTGGGACATTCTGTCGTCTAAGGAGCCCCTCAGGCACTAACAAAGACCCTCTAAAAGTCTCTCTCTGCCTTGACAGAGGTGTCTCTGGCAATCCTCTATGTCCTTTGGCCGTTTCAAGAGCCATGTGGACGTCTCAAGGCCTAGTAGTTTCAGGGTCCTCTATGGTCGTCTCAGAGGCCCCTATTACTAGAGACTTCTAATTAGCAGTCTCAAAAGTTCCTCGTTTGTAGTCTTAGGGGACCCTTGTGGTTCTATAAACCCCTCTTATTATCATTTTTTTTCATCATCGACATTTTTGCCATCTCAGAGGTCCTCTGGCAGTTACAAAAGACCGTTAACTTGGTCGAGCACACTGCCGTTAACTTGGAATTCCGTGACCGGCTGTAGGGATCAGAGTCCGTGCAGTAGGCATTGCTTAGCGCGTACTCTGATTGCAAGGCACCCTGGCAAATCATTCTGATAAAGTTTACGCAAAAAGTGGCCTTCTTTGTCCTACTGACCGTGTAATATCACATCGTGGCCAACGAATATGTTTCCATTCTTCCCAAATTTTGCCAGGCTTTCGATCAGTGTCACTCGCATCACGGTACCTCTCTTAGGTCTGAGATCATGGAGGGGGCATTCTCGAGGACCCCCGGGAAAGCGAAGAGCGACTGGAACGCTCGGGTGAACATGGGTTAACTGCTCGGTAGCACAATCATTTTGACCAAAATTTCTCCCAAAAACGTCATGAAATGTTTACTTCCCGGTTGCGAATGGAAAACTTGCGCAGTAAAATTTTTCAAAAGATGCTTTACACCGGACTTTGTATATTCATATAGACACTCAGGGAAACGTGGCCGTCTAGCTAACATCGCGATGAAGTCTTTGTGTTCTGGCGACGATTCTGTGTCGGCTGTTCAACAATTATATTCCGCTTCTCTCCTCTCGTTTTTTTCATGGACATGCCCTTTGTCTCGGCCGCTTAATCTCGACTGGCGCAGCGCGGCAGTGGCCGCTCGGCCGAACATCAGGCAGAGGCGGGCGGATGGCCTCATTAGCCCGGGGATGGCGACTGTCGGCGACCAAGCGAGGCCATGGCGCCGCCGGCCCGACCGCACGCGAAGCGGCGACCGCGTGGCGCCAGCGCGACTCGGCACCACAGCCCGGCGGAGCGCCGCCGCCGCCCGAGACAGATTATTAGATTACAGCACACTGCAAAGCGGATCAGCGTGATGATTCGCAGCCGTCTGGGCGTTAGGGATTGAATGCACAACTGTGGCTAATGCATCGGTCAGGCCGCGATCCGGCCAGGTCCGGCTCTAGTTCCGCATTTCGGCCGGATAATCATGATTTTTCGGTTTTTTCGGTGTAATACGATTAGCCGGCCGGCGGTTGGTGGCGCTGGTGTCCTGTCCGGGTCAAGATCATCCCCTCATCTGACAGCCACTCCGCTTAAAATTGCTGACATTTTTCAGCACACCACTGGGACAGAGGCTTATGACGGTAAGCCGACAATGAGCGCCCCGTGGGACAGCCCGGATCGCGGCAAATTGGCCACCGAAACACGTGTCCCAGATGACCTCACCGGAGACGCGGACGGCGGCGATGGACGCCGTCCGTCGCCGACGGCCTCTCCGATCGACCCCTGCACCTGGGTGAGCGCAGACCATTTCCTGTCCGGCCGACCGCACGGCTCCACACCGCAGAGGTCGCCGGCCCGCCATAACGGACGGGCGGCGCCGTTCTCCGCCGCTGCGGCATCTGGCCGTCACGACACCAGGCTCAGAGAGGCGTCCATTCTCGGCCGGCCTCAGCGTTCTCGCGTCCCCTCTCCGGCCTGGCCTCGGCGTTCTCGCGTCCCCTCTCCGGCCGGCCTCAGCGTTCTCTCGTCCCCTCTCCGGCCTGGCCTCAGCATTCTCGCGTCCCCTCTCCGGCCGGCCTCAGCGTTCTCGCGTCCCCTCTCCGGCCTGGCCTCGGCGTTCTCTCGTCCCCTCTCCGGCCTGGCCTCAGCATTCTCGCGTCCCCTCTCCGGCCGGCCTCAGAGTTCTCGCGTCCCCTCCCCGGCCTGGCCTCGGCGGTCTGACGGCGCGCCCAGCTCGCCCGGAGAGCGTCCCCGCAGCGGCCCCGCCCCGGCGTGCCGCGGCCGCCGCGTCACGGCGCCGCATTCCCGCGTCGCGCCCACCTGTGTTGCCGGAGAAGGCGCCCAGCCGGATGCGGAACTTGCTGGCCTCGTCGCCCACGCTGAAGTCGTCGTACTCGGCGTGCGTGCGCTCGCCCGGACCAGTCGAGCATCTCGATGCGCAGCTTGTGTTTGCCCGAGGCGGTCAGGTGGTGCAGGTAGGCGTTGCCCAGCCAGTATTCGCCCTCGGGGTCGCCGAATCCATTTTTGTAGTCTTCCCAGTCCTGGAAAAAGTCTGCACAGCCAGCACAGGGTTGTCAGAATAAACATTCACACAGAAATACTGTGAAGGCATTTATCACTTCAAGTTGCTAAGTTCAGTAGATAAATGAAAACCTGTCTAATTCTCGCCTCGCATGCATAATGGTGCTTTTGCGCAAAAAAATGCATGCAATATATCGAAGACTCCTGAGGATTAACACATAATGAATGACGGAACTGTTAACATCCTAACGTTTATCCTACGGCTGTGTTGCTTGTTATTGGTGCTATCTGAGCAAGCAACTCAAAAGTACGAAAAGTAGTTAAAAAATTATACTGTTTTAGATTACTAAGACTGACGACGTCCTGCCGCGTCCGGCGCCCAGCCCGTGAACTGACCGTGCCGCTTGAGGTGGGGTCCGCGCCGCTGGAACACGGTCCAGCCGCCGCCCTCTGTGGTCATGTCGCAGAAGACGCGGACCTTGGGCAGGCTGGGCGTCGGTCGGATAAAGTACAGCCCACTCACGTCGAAGCCACGCTCCTTGAGCTCGGCGCAGCTCTTCAGACTCTCCGGACTCCCTGCGAGGACGGCGGACGTCAGAAATGAGCTGCGGCACCAGATCAGGCCAGCGAAACAAGGAAATGATAACGAGGATATGGCAGTTTACATAGCGACTGATTTTGTACCACCTGAACACTTTTTTAGTGCCCCTGCCTTTAATGGGTAAGCAGGAGTGCCCCTCCATGCACCTGTGATCCAGTTACATCAATACCAAACTTGAACATTCATTCAAGTTAGATACATGTCCTGAACCCATTCGCGTTGGATCACACCACTCCCCGCTGTGGGGGGGGGGGCAACGCAACCCAACCCAGCCCAACCCAACACTTCCTTCAATAACTGGCATGAACCATTCTTTGTATTAACTATTCGTTGGGATTCGGTCATCAAAAATGACATCAGCTCTGGACAGCCAGCTCGACGGCGTCGCCGGCTCTCGCGGCGCCTGAACCAGCTCGGAGCTCACGGGAGTATGGCTCCACCTCCTGCGCCGCCTCGCGGTCCACCTCGCGCCTGCCCGCGTGGCTGCCGGTGTCGCCGCCCATCTGGATCAGCGCGTTCTCCACCTTGTTCATCTGCCACGTCAGCGAGGACTCTGTCCTCTTCAGCGCCGACAGCAGGTCCTCGCCGTCGCAGGCAGCCGGCGCCGGACCGCGGCCGCCGCCGCCGCCGCCGCCGCCGCCGCCCGCGACATGCCCTGCAGCTGCCGCTTGAGGGTGTTCTCGATCACGCCGACCGAGTGCTCCAGTTCGGTCTTGATGCCGAGCTCGACGGCCGGCAGCCGCTCGTTGAGCCGCTGCACGCCCTGCTCAGCCGACGAGCTGGCGTCGCGCGCCTCGCCCACCCGCTCCGACACAGAGCCGAGGATGTTGGTGAGCCGCTCGAAGCCCTGCTGCATGCTGCGCTCGCGCGCCTCGTCGCACATGAACTGCTGCCGGCTGCGGCTGCGCGCCACCGGCGCGTTCGGCCCCTCCAGCTGGTTCTCGATCGTCATCAAACGCGTCTCGAAGCGGCGCAGCGTGTCCTGGATCGAGTTGGTCATGGTGCGCACCGAGGCCTCCACCGCCGTGGTGATCTTCTCGTCTGTCGGAGAGGTTTGGTCAGCGCCGCAGCCAAATCCATTGTCAACGCAACAGGACGCGGTGCTCACATCGGCTGTCGCATCCAACTGGCAGCCAAACCAGCAGTTGTAACATAAAGCTCTATTCCGACTCACAGGTAGTCTACAGCGTCAAGCTAGTCATCCGCTTGGCTTCGTGGAAAAGGTGTTTTGTGGTAGTCAGTTTCATGACGTTATGTAAGCATTTCTGCATGACCCGGCTTTTTGCCCGCGAATTACCATGTCAGAATCGTTGCCATACACGTAATATGGTTTACGACGCTTCCGCAGTGTCTGCTACCAAAAGAGGGCTGTGTCGTGCTATCTGGAAGCGGGCTGTATTATCAGGGCGCCTGGGGATATAATCAGATAAAACATCACTCTCCCAAGAAAATCAGACAGCGGCGGTCTTCTAAGAATGCATTCCAAGATTCATCTTTGTGCTGTTTTCTCGGCATCAAGTTACTGGATTAACCACGTGGAGAACCACAGAAACTGCAATGCAGAACTAAGATCGAGAGGATCTGTAAGGAGATATAGTATTTTAATGCTAAATCAAACTAAACCTGTGTAGCTTTAAATGTTGTTAAGTCCCTCAAATGGCTGAGGGCTTGGTAATGGAGTTCTCTAACAGGTCAGAGACCATTGGCGCAGCCGAAGGGGGGAGGGGTCGGTGGCCCGGGCCCCCTCCTTAGGCCTGGATTTTTTGTGAAAACCATTGCACGTCGTCTTCTCAGCAGACGGTTTTCGTATGATTTCATTCACATCGGGCTCCGGGTCCCCTCCTTAAGAAGATCCTGGCCGCATCCCCGTCAGCGGCCATTTGAATAAGAGAAGCTTCAAAGAGGTCCGGCCGCTTACGCCAGTGAACAATACAAGGCCTCTTACCCTTGGCTGTATCTTTTGGGACTGCTCTTCCAATGGAATTGAAGAATGCAACAACAAAAGAGTTGGGTCGTTGACACCTCGAATAAGCTTTGGCCACTACGCGCTTTTAAAGGATCGACCCTCTAAAGGGGTCATTCCATCTCACTCTGCGGCAATAATTCATAAGACCACTTGACTTGCGCACTGGCGGGAGACGAAAATTGCCCACCTCTCATATTTTTCGCAAGTAACTTTCGCGGTTATAGAGCTAGAACGCCGAAATTTCGTCTTGTGATGAAATTCAATATGTCCTTTGCCGTCTACATTTCTAAATTGTGCATAACTTTTTCGCTATAGCCCGCAGAAGTCCAGAGGTCTGCTAGTCACGCAGCAGATCGATCGTGGTTGGCGGAGGGTCGCACGAGTGTCGGACCGTTGGACGGGCACTGCCGCGTATGAAATATGGTCTGCAGGACAGCCAGCGACGAAAAGGACAGAACAATACAGGAAATAAAAATGTGCGGAGTTAAATGGCATCATAATTTCACGATGTTTAGGAACAGTTGGCCTGATCCAGGCCGACTAAGGTCAAACCAAACCAAGTGATGAACATAATAATACGAATGAGCGAATTATGAAGCACCGAAGGGTAATCAGTGGAAACGTAACATTCTTCGTCTTTTCTCCAATCTACTTAAATCATCTCAATTAGATTTTGTGACAGTGCAATTTGGTTGACTCCGGTTGACCTCGCATGGCCTCAGACTGTCTTAGTACGTCCCTTGACTTACGGATGCATAACGGTACCCTGCCTTCTAACAACGTACCGTGCTATGCTTTATTTTGACGAAATGCAGCATTTTTAAATGCTGACTCAGACTAAATTCGATTGACCTGACTTGAATCAGACTCGCTTTATGGTATGCAAGTTCATCATACGGGCCAATGTTCCGAAATTTTGCTTCGATAGACTCAGTATGCCTGGAGAAAGAAAGGGATGCTACTTATGGAACGTCTGATCTCGTTTGAGCTCAACAGACGTAAGCTAAGTCATCCAAATTCTGCGAGTTGCATAACCACCACACAGTCTCCTTCCCTACCAATCTGTTTCGAGCCGGTCAAACAGATAAGGGGGCAAAGTGGGACAAAATATGCCGCCCCGCCATACGCGTAATTATCAGATGGCCACCACCGCGAATGTTCACCCGCCCCCGACTGCGGGGGACTGTTGACCGCCCCTCCTGAGGTTTTTCCAGGATTGCGAAAGAACGAACAAACACAGAGCCATGAAACTTTGTGTACCGTTTGCTTATTCATTTTTGCACCCTGCGTCAAAGTTTTGACCTCAAGTCGAGTCATATGTCTAACCTAGGTCAGGTCAAACGGACCTATGCCCAAAAAAGTTAAGCGCCCTGTAACTTTTTTTGCAATACAAGATATCACAACAATACTTTCTTGGATTAGTGATCTGGATAAATGCCCCAAATCTGCTATCTCAGATTTTTCGGAATTTTCTGGGTCATTGATCTAAGATCAAGTTTATTTTTAAGGCACGTCGTCGCTTTTTCGGAAATTGGCGGAATTTTTCATAACATTTTTAGTGTCGAGTAAACCGGACATCTAGTTACCGTCATTGGGCAAAGTATCAATGACTTCCAGCCATTGACCTGAGGTCAGGTCACAAATAACAGTTATGAGCCAAAATACACCACTGTCAAAATCAGGGATAAATTATTCAGAATGGGTAGAAAATGGCAAAACTGGCTTGCACAGAAGAAAGTAATACCAAGAGCCTCAAAAAGGTTTAGAAAATTGCACATTTTGAAAATCAACAGGCTCTCGCGAATAAAGCTCCGCCAATTGTGTAGATTGGTACCTAATGAATTTCTCCAAAATTTAAGCATGAAAAAACCATCACAAGAACAATAAGATCAACAAAATTTACATGGATAGGCTTATGTTGCAAAAATAAAGGAACGGTAAATTTAGTTTCAGTTAATTTCTTACTGCGTACGGCTGCGATGCCCGCCAACAGCCGGCGCGAAAATTGCCGTGTCTTTAACTCAACGTGTCCGCGTATATATTGAACAAATCTGAGACGCTAGACGTGTATCAACATCTGCGGACCTTTACCTGTTCGTTGGTGCCTTTACCTATGCGTTATTAGTCACAGCCCTTGAGATTCAGGCCGTTTCTCGGTCTCATGCTGTCGGCTATGAAAAAACATATGTGGAACGTAAATTGCTTAGATATTATCTAAAACTAAAAATGAGACCAGTTTCGAGCTCTACTCGTCACAAGCTTTCCAACGGTGTGCTTATTTTCATCGTGCGACCAACCGTTCAAGAGTTAGAGGGGGCGGTTAACCGCCCCCCTGTCAGTCGGGCGTGATCGTCGCCGACCGACGGCCGTGCGCGGGTTAACCCTATTCCCGGCAGGGGGGGCTGAATCCGCCCCCCCTCGGGTTTTTTCTTGCCAATTCAAGGCTTTTTAACGCAGCTTCACGAAACTTGGTGACTTTTCCTAATTATTCTTTCGACGTGCCGTGACGAAATTTCAAAATTCTATTTTGTTCAGGGGCGGAGTCAGGCAACGTTTTTGGGAGGCACCTCATGCCATTTTTGGCCATGTTGAGGGTAAAAGAAAAATGGCTGCCAAAAACAGAGTTTTAAAGGTAGAACTTAAAACTTAATATGGATGTATAGCTAAGTAGTTGGGTAATGTGCGGCTGTAATTTCGTTTATCTGAGGTCATTTTACAAGGTCAAGTCAAGGTCAAAAGCCAAAATTTGTTTTTTGCTATAATTTCGGCGCCGTTTTTTCCAAATGCCAAACCCGGAATATATATGACGTAGAAGGGTGCCTTCTACTTGTGTACCAAGTGTCAGCTTGATATCAGGTCGGGCCACGGAGCTATGACCTAAAATGTCAGTGCGCGTACCCTATATTGCAATACCCATAAAATGGAATTTTTGAAATAGAGTGAATTCAAATGATTGAAAACGTTTACAGATAATATTAAATGCACACGAGATTATTCCAAGTGACCCCAAGGTCACTGGAGGTCATTTAAGGTCAAAGGTCACAAGTTGATCTGAGAAACGTGTGACCATGACAGTTCCCCCTTTTTCATGTCCCTGACACCGCCTATGCTAACATTATACAAACATTGTAGTGCAATTTGTACTTCTTTAGTATAACATGACTAGCAGAAGCCAAAAAAGGGTGTTTGCCTCTTGTTCATTCATTTGTTAGAAAACTAATCCTCCTATTTTTGAAACCCTGTGAACGCCCATGAATTTTCTCAAAATTTCAGATTTGCGGACCCATGGTAAAAGCCCTATCCATCATCTCTCGATTCATGCCAGTTTCATCGAAATCGCTTAATAAACAACGGAGGTATAAGAAGTCCAAATGTACCCCCATTTTGACATTTTTGCCCCCCTGTATCCACAAATTTTCAAATTTTGGAAATTTCTTCTCATAAAAATGTAGTTGACGTCACGGCAAATCGATTGCCGTTTGTTGCGATGAAATCGGATGAGTAGTTCTCGAGATCTCAGGGGGGGGGGCTAATCCGCCCCCCTGCCAGGAATCGACCATACCGTCTAGCCCTCCGGGAATAGGGTTAAAGGAATGTTCTATCTTAACACGTCCCCGACTGGGGGGCAGTTGACTGCCCCCCTGAGGTTTTTCCGGGACTGCGAGAGAACGAACAAACACAGAGTCACGAAACTTTGTGTACCTTGTGCTTCATCAATTTTACATGTCGTGTCGAAATTTTGACCTCAGGTCAGGTCAGGTGCCTGACCTAGGTCAGGTCAAACAGACCTTTGTCCAAAAAAGTCTAGCGCCCTGTAACTTTCTCGGAAAGCAAGATATCTCAATAATACTTTCAGGGATTAGTGATCGTGATAGATGCAACAAATCTGCTATCCCAGATTTTCCGGAATTTTCCGGATCATTGACCTAAGGTCAAGCCCATTTTTAAGACTTGTCGTCGTTTTTTTTCGGAAATTGACGGAATATTTCATAACATTTTCGTGTGGAGTGAAGCAGATATCTAGTTACCGTCATTGGGCAAAGTATCAATGACTTCCAGCCATTGGCCTGAGGACAGGTCTGTAGTGAGCCAAAATGTACCTCCGTCAAAATCGGCGATGAATTACTCAGAATGGGTAGAAAATGACAGAATTAGCTTGCACAGACGTAAGTAATTGCAGCAACCTCAAAAAGTTTACAAAATTAACATATTTGGGAAATAAACAGGCTCTCGCGAATAAAACTCCGCCAATTGTGTAGATTGGTAACTAATGAATTTTTCCGAAATTTAAGCATGAAAAACCATCGGAAGAACCACTAAGGTCAATAAACTTTACATAGATCGTCTTTTCGCGGAAATAAAGGAACACTAAAATTAGTTCCCGTCAGTTTGTTACTGCATACGGCAGCGGCGCACGCCTGCTGTGGGAAATGCCGTGTCTTTAACTCAACGTTTCGGCGTATATATTGAACAAATCTGGGGAATTAGACGTGTATCGGCATCCGCGGACCTTGACTTGTGCACTGGTGCCTTAACCTATGCGTTATTAGTCACAGCCCTTGAGATTCAGGCCATTTCTCGGTCTCATGCAGTCGGCTATGGGAAAACATATATAGGGCGTAAATTGCTTAGATATTATCTCAAACTAAAAATGAGACCAATTTCGAGCTCTACTCATCACAAGCTTTCCAACGGTATGCTTATTTTTATCGTGCGACCAACCGTTCCTGAGTTAGAGGGGGGCGGCCAACTGCCCCTTCCCCGTCGCCCGTGTTCGAAACCGACCGACGGTCGTGCGCGGGTTAACACGTGTTTTGAACTGGCGTAGCCAGTTTGTGGCCTGTTCTTCCTGAAGCCAGCCTATAATATGGATTCTGTCTCAAAACTCTACACTTACGGAACTTCAAAGCTATCTCCCATGGTTTTCCTGCGTGCACGATTCGGCCGTGCCTTATTTACATCTGTTACGAGCGGACGCAGCCCACTGAAAAATTGCGTTCATTGGCCTGCGTAGCCCACATTGCGTCACATCGACAGATGATTACAGAATGCAGTTTTAGTTCAACACGTTTGCTGAGTTCTGAACATTAAAAATGAGACTGCTGAAAACGGTATCAGTCGCATTTCCCAAACCACCAGTCTGCTGACAAAAGGCAAAACAACGTGAAACATTCCATGTTAGACCGTGGACAGCCATCTTTGCGTAACTGTCGCATGAGGCCAACACCATGACGCGAAAAACTACGCCGCGAATCGGACCTCCTGGCGTGAATTGCACTGAATCAGATATAGCTCACCTATTCGCATGCCGCCGGAAGCCGTGCGTCCCATCTCCATGGAAACGAGAGCATTCTCCACAACACCCACAAGGTCGTCTCGAATCACTTGTCTCAGCTCGTGGAGGCTGACTCGATTCAAACCTGCAAGTCAGAAACGGCGATTCCGTTTTAAAGGTCCTCGTTTGCCAGGCTGGTTTGAGTTGGAAAAGCTAATCTCCCTTTAAACAGTCATCACTATCATACACATTCTGCCCAGCGCTGACGGTAAAGGTGATCTAACTCGGCTAAACATGTCAAGCCGGTCAGGCCGGTCGGTTTCAGCCTGGCAGCACGCATTAGCTGAAAATCGCTGACCAACGCCGCGGTGCGACGTGAGTTCGGTCTTCCAAACGTATACACATTCGAAGGCTGTGGCGCAGCGACGGCAAGTGATTCATCTGTGACGTCACTGGGGCCAGCTTTGTTACATTTACGCATTCTAAGATTTGCGCAACCTCGTGTCCTGGTATTTGTCACACAACGGAGATAATCCCCGATAAAGGAAGCAGCTTGCTCACGAAATTCATAAATAATGGGCTCTGCGAAGATACCTTGAGAATACCTAACTTGTAAAACCAACATTTCGCCAGACCATGACATCGAGATAACACAGACAAAATCGGATATTAACGTTTTTAAAATTTATTGACATTTATACTACGAAAGATCGACACCTGCAAGGTGGCCCTGAAGTGTATCTATAAGCAAGGTTTTTGAAACGTTCAAACAATAAACTTCCGTTCAGGGCCGCAGTCACATTGCCTGTTTATGTCACAAGTTATCGTGATAACGGATTAAGGACGTGGACATTGCCGTCTAGCAATGCCGTTTAGTGAAGCCAGGCCTTGATTTCATGACCTGTAGCTGGCCATAACCTTCATCAAACCACCACCTCTGAAGGCGTGCGTTTGACGCTGATGATGAAAAATCCTTAAGTCACCATATATATTCGTAAAGTTACAGAAATCGAGGAAAGACCGTAAAAGTCCCATTTTCTTGGAAGATATATCCATTTTCGCGTTAAAAGCATCCTTCTCCATCCACAACTTCCAATCCGGGCTTTATACAGTCGGTCGTGCATCTGCATCACACTCGTACCACAAATCCACCTGGAAAGCCCACGGGACGTCGGAAATGTGTGAGCGAGCTGAACATTATTCTGGTTGTCACGAATTCTGGATACATTCTGCAGACAGGCGAAAAAGAATGGCTAAATCCTAAACAAATGAAAAACACCCCAACCAATCTTCTGTACTTACGCCTGTTTTTCGTGTCATACGCAGCCAGCGAACACACCAGACAGCTCGTGAGGACGAGTAAAAAATAGCTCCTCGCCATATTCAGACTTCAATGTAACAGTCAGACAATCTCTTTATGTCGTGTACTCTCGAAGGAGACCTGAAATATACAGAGGACCTTAAATATACAGACGATTACACTGGAAGAACAACTTGAACTATGGAGATATCAGCGTGAGAACTCGGGGGAAAATGGAAAACGGAGGACTGAGAGGTACTGAGTCGAATGGAGAAAACGGAGTTACAGCTAGTTGGCTATATCGTTACAGCCAGGCGTTGTTATAAAAGCATCAGTCCATGATTGGAGCATTCGTTCAAGCTGTAAGTAAGTTAAGAGGCTACACGACAGCAGATGTGCTGAACAGAAAATGTTTAACAGAGAAGATGTCTCGCAAACATCATCAGTGGCATCTTTGAAAACTGGAAGTCGCATCGCGTGCCTGATCAGGGCTGACCGGGCTGCATGGTCCAACTGCACCAGATTAGCTCACCGGGAGAGAAGAACGAAGAGAAGAACGAACGACCAACAGCTTCACACTGCACTGCTTCGTCGCTGAGCTTTGCCAGCCCGATGGTCTCAGTGAGCTGCGCTTCTCAGCCGTGACTGTCGCGCGCCCGGCGCGGTGAGACGACGACCGCAGGAGCTCAGGCCTACCTCCTGTTGCCGGAGGTCCGGCAGCTGCCGCGACTGCCCTCTGCGCCCGAGGAGAACCACTGGGCTGCCGGCGGGTGTCTGACGCCAGACGTGCGCCGGCCGCCGGCTTCCAGCGCCCCGTCTCCCCTGACACCGGACACTATAGTGTTTATTTACGTTACGAGGCGTGTTGTGGGTGTCCCGACCGGGCGGCGCGGGGATGGGCCCGCCACCGCGCGGCGGAGGGGGGGGGCAGACCACACTGGCTTATCACCTACGACGTCCAGGAGCGACGTTTCAATTCAGTTTTCGACTAGGGGGGGGGGGTGGCAAAGCGGTTTCAAACGGCGCCTCTAGACCGACCGGCTCTACTTCCGTTTCCATCGCATGGAACGTGATCCACCGCAGGTGCTCAGGAGACCGTTTCTCGGGTGTCGCTGTCCCTCGTCTCGGAGAGCCCAGTCGGCGGGCTGGATTAGCGCCGCGGCGCTACTTCCTGCGCGTGTTGTGCCCCTGCGAGCAGCTGGACGGCGCCCGGTCTTTGTCTGGCGGAGCCGGAGCGGGGGGGGGGGGTTAGAGGGTCAGCCTCGCAGGGCCGGCGGCGTGCTTTGAACTGGCGGCACGGGTCGCCCTGGCACGTGCGTGGATGACGTTCGCGACGACAAACAAACGCAAGAATTCTGGTGGAGATTTCTGGAATCATAATTCTGAAGAAATGTTGCCATTCTGAAAATGATCTGTAAGAATTCCTCATCCGAGCGTGGATTCTGGGCTGATCGCGATAGTATACGACACGTCCTGTGAGGGGGACTTATCCAACAGCAAAGCAACCACTAAACGCTGTTTATTTATTAGGGAAGTCGGGCCCCTGTGATTTAACATCCGATTAGTTTCTGAGCCCGCAAACATTGAACAAACATAAGCATTTAACAGGTATGCGCCACTGCGTATTACAAAGACCAGCATACGACCTCGGCCAAATAGGAAGACCAAATGGTCGTCTGACGCTGAATGCCGAGTGGCGTAAAGTTAGAAAAAATTGGATTCCCATTCATAGCTGAGCATTGCTTATTATTGCCGCGATTTTGTAATGATAAGGTGTGACCATAGCTGGGAATTTCCGAAAATTATCAGGGGAGGAAGTCTGAATACGGTTTCAAACCAGATAAGATTTCATCCGTTTCTGTCCAGTCTGCCATAAACTAACATATCTGGAATGTGAGAGGTCTAAGCCCTCCTAGGATAAGAGGATCTCCAGCCATGGATGTAGTCATCGAACGGGAAAACAAAATGGGCCGTCTTCCATTCGTCTGGAATCGAGGTGATAAATAACAAAAGCAATGTAGTTTAGAGGTGCAATATGATGAAGCGCACGCATCTTTGTGCGCCTATCATGTCACAAATTCTCATGGTCTTTAACAAAAGCATAAGCCTTGGAAATAATGTGGGAACTCCGACAACCGCAGAAGCCATTCCTTTCGTACGCCATCATTGGCCAGTACAAAAATAATGATAATGGACGAATAGAGGCATGCTCCGCTGCCTCCTACATCCCGTGCAGCCATGATTAATGGAACAACATTAAAACGAATGACGTGCTTCTCGTGACATTTTGTGGGACAGTTAACGTTACGTTTACGGGTGTTGCTTAGAAAGAAACAACAAACTTAGATAATAGAAATTTATTATAAATTCCATCCAAGTGGCTTGATAGGACGATGCTAGGGATCGGAACCCGTGCTAAGCAGAGTTTGATGCATGGACTCCGACCACTACACTCGATCGCACAATACAAGACAACGGCTGATTTTGTGATGAAAGTTTAACGTGCCGCCAGGGGTGCGACACGAACGTATGGTAGTCAGTTTGACCCAATGCTGGCCAGTTGCTAGCTGACCCGCGGGCCAAATATCAAGCACCGAAGCGATTCGAACCCCTCTTGAGGGGACAGGGAGACCAGTGCACTACCAGCTGAGCTACGATCACTAGACCTTCCGTACGCTAGACTTTATTCTTAGCTCCTAACCCACCTGCAAACAGGTAATGCATGTCACAAAAAGACGTCATGCACGCAATATCAACGATGTGGGAATAAATCAAAAAGGTTTGGGGTCTTAAAAGCCAATATGCAAACGGAGCAACTATGCCATGCTTCAGTTTGCCTTTGGAAATCGACACGGTGCGTAATTTGGAATGGGTCAAAAGGCAAAGCAAGATAGTAATGGAGTCAAAACCGAAATGAAGGCTTACATGGACCGTAGACCTACTATCGAAATAATTTTGGCGGTGCGTCCCGGAGCAGAGCTGAAGTGTAGTAGAACACCCGGAATGATTAATTTCCGTATTTATATCCCGGCACTCACTGGTGTATTTCGCCACCTTCCAGTAACCTAAGAGGTGTTTTTTTCTTCCCTTTCTGTTTCGAGAGACAGTTGTGCGCTTTCGATGATTGAGATAGCCATGGATATCCCGTCATCCTGTGACCCCATATATTCCCCATTTGTAGGCCTAAAATTGTCCGAGGACGGCACGTCAAACTGTTAGCTTTGACGATTATTGGTCCACCGCTCACCGCTTCAGAACCACATGAAGAGGTAAAGAATGGTCGAATATATATATATACACACACACATATAGATATATATATATATATATCTTGAGAGTTTTCCAGACACATTATCTTGCAAAATGCGTTCATTTCAGTATATATATATATATATATATATATATATATATATATATTGAAATGAATATATATATATATATATATATATATATATATATATATATATATATATATATATATTGAAATGAACGCATTTTGCAAGATAATGTTTCTGGAAAACTCTCAAGATCAACAGAAGTCAAAAACTGAAACTGAGAAATGGCTCGACCCTCGACCTTTTACATGTGCCGAATGTAAAATTTCACGAGAAACCCAGACATAGCATATGCTCCTCTGTGTCTACAATGCTGTGACAGACAGCTAAATTTGTCTCAGAAAAGAGGCTAAATTGAGACCTTACAACTGAACGTTGTTAACTAACCTTTTCTGAGGTTATTTATGACTCGAGCGACCTGATATTTGGTCTTTATATTATCCTTGATAAATTTACAATTAAACCAACTACATCCATGTACACTTTGAAAACTTAATCGTCTTGTAAGTTTCTTGCAACTTGCAAGCCATGCCAAGAGGGAAAGACGGATACCGAGCCCGAACAGAAGCTGAAAGCCGCGTTATTGCGTTTAAAGATGGTTTCAGGATAGAAGCCGAGTGTATGCTTTTTTTTAAGAAAGTCAAGTCGATGATTTAGCTGATGACGAGGCATGACCTGACATACAGTGACCTGGTCAACATAGTTGTTTTCCTCATCAAAAGATGGCTGCGCTGTTCGGTTAGAAATGTTGAGTTTTTGGGGTTGGTGGCCTCTGTCGTCCAGAAGTTATGCCAGAAGAACCAAGAGGAAAATGACCCCAGTAACGCACAGGGTATGGGCGCTTTGGGCTGCTGAAGGCGTCCGTGCTACTCCTCAGTCTCTGGGATCCTCTGAGCTGTGAGAAGCCAGTATACCTCTATGAGGTTTCAATGTTTTGAAAGTCACCGTTGCATCAGAATGTTATTTGTTTATAGTGGAGCCATGCCCTGTTTCCGTTTCTGAGAGTCTGTTGCTCTTACAAAGGTTCTGTTGAAGCGGATCGCATATACGCTCTCTCCCTCTTGAAGAATTCCCGCCCGCGCTCTTGCGGGCAGACTGCCATAGCTTCGTTAGCTACAGGGCTTTGTTGTATGAATGTCTAGTGTTAAATGACAGAACTAGAGCTTGACATTCTTGCCACTAGATGTCCAAATCTCAACCTCTTAGCAGCGCCACCTTTAGATAGATGTCCCCTGCGAGGCGATAAACCAGAAGGCCAACGTGTAAAAGCTCGTAGGTCAAGGAAGTGCAGATGGAAAAAATAAATACCGATGAATCAAGAAGAACTAAAAGTGGCAACCCAAAATGAGCATTGGTAGAACAATAATTCTGATACCGAACAGCGGACTCTTTCATGCGTGGTGTGACTCTTTTCTTGGTAAGCCTTCTGGAGAGCTTGCAGTTCAAACCTGACCCTTCTCTTTGTCTTCAACACTCAGTCATTTTCTGTCTCTATGGCCTTACCAAAGCCGCCGGCGACAGATCTTATATCATTAGGCGCCAGTGCGACTCAAGCACGCCGAAATCATAAAGCTGAGTTCTGGTGGCCTTGGAGGAGGAGAATAATTACGCCCGCTTATTTGGTATGTACTGCATGTACTCATCTATAGCTTGCATATTCATTAAGCCCATTCCGGTACGGGGGGGGGGCTTCAGATACCCCGCCCCTCCGTTTTTCTCCTTACTTGCCGTTTCTAGGGTTTTTGAAGCAGCCTCACAAAGCTTGGTCCGTGCTCCTCCCTACTCTTCCTTTCTTCTATCCCAAATTTTCATAATTTTATTTTGGTCAGGGGTGGAACCAGGCCAAATTTTTGGGAGGCATCTTAGGCCATTTTTGGCACTGCTGAAGGTAAAAGAAAAATGGGGGCCAAAAATAGAAGCTATTAAATAAAACTCAAAACTTCATGAGGTAAATGGCTGGGCCAACACATAAAATATTTTTGTTGATCTGAGGTCATTTTACAAGGTTAGCCTAAGCCCAAAAGCCAAAAGCTGGTTTTACGAAAACATTTTGGCAGCAATTCTCAAAATGTAAACTCCGGAACGGATATAACTTAGTACCGTGCCCTCTGTTTGTGTTTCAAGTTTCAGGTTGGTATCGGGCCGGGTCAGCGGGCTATGATCTAAAATTTCCGCGAGCGTACTGTCTCACGAAGACTGTAAACAGGGCTTTTAGAAATATAGTTAATTCAAATGATTGCAAACGTTTCTATGAACACTGCGAAATGAATTCAAGGGTATTCCATGTGGCCCCAAGGTCATTTCGAGGTCATTTACGATCTATGGTCGTAGGTTGGCCTGACGGCCATGCGACTATGACAGCTCCCATTTTCATGTCCCTGGCGCCACCTATGCCAACATTATGCGAAGAATATAGTGCGATTTATACTTCTTTAATATGACATGACTGGTAAAAGCTAAAAAATATTTCCGACTTTTATTTTAATCCAGATTTCAAAAAATCCCCCCATTTTCCAGCCCATGTAAAGCTTACCAATTTTCTTAAAATTCCAAACGTATAAGCCAATGGGAAAAATCCCATCGATTAGTTCTCGATTTATGCCAGTTGCATCAAAATCATTAAATAATCATTGACATTATAACAAGTCAAAAATGCTCTTTTCTGAATTCCTTGCCGTCATATAGCCAGCCCTTTCTAAATTTTCAAAATGTTTTGCCATAGCAATGTAGATTACATCATGGCGAATCGATTGTTGTTTGTTGCGATGAAATCGGATGGGTGGTTCTCAAGTTCTCGGGGGTGGGGTGGGGGCAAATAAGACCCCTCCTCTATATGGGAATGCGCCCCAGCACAATGGGCACGGGAATAGGGCGAAAGAGTTAGGTTCAAGCATTGCATTACGCCACATCATGGGAAGCCGAAGTATTATTTTAAAAAGTTACTTAACCTCCGAGGACAAACTCGAGCAAAAGACTTATTCACTGTCAAGCTTCTACCACGTAGGAAGTGCCATTATCGTTGGTTGTGACCAGTGGACGGAAAACGGTAGAGCAATGGAGCATTAGCGTAAGCGAAATTTGATATTTCGTTCTATGTGTGCATTGCAGGTCGTAAGCATTTCTATGCATTTCAAACCATTGACCATGTACTCCATGCACCGTTAGATCCCTGGTGAAGAACGCTTATACATTAGAGAATAAGCTGAAGGCTGGAAATCCATTTCACCACTGAAAAAGTAAAGCGATGAAGAATGGTATTGTTTGATAACGTCCCGTCAAGAGCATTTTACTAATCAATCTCTGGTAACACTACATTTCAGTGGCTTCTTTGTAACTGGTCGGGAATCGCAGTCTCAAAGGTTTCAAACAGCAGACGTGTTCTGTCACTGGGAAAGGCGACCAGAAATAACTCGACTGTCGCGTGGTGGGCGCTCCAAATGTCATTTATGCATTACGAACACATCGCGTGACAAAGTTTACAGTTGACATTCCATCCATTGACGTCATCGACAGCCCTGCGCTGTAAAACTCAATCGCCACAGCTGTGCACGTCACAGTGAGAATTATTTAACCCTATTCCCGGAAAGGGAAGGCTGAATCCACTCCCCTTGAGTTTTTTGCTCGCCAGTTGCAAAGTTTTTGATGCAGCTGTCCGAAATTTGGCCATGTATCGTGCCTGTTCTTCCTACGTACTGTAACAAAATTTCGTAACTCTGTTTTGCTCAGGGGTGGAGCCAGGCGACGTTTTTGAGTGTCACCTCGGACTATTTTTGGCCCTGTTAAAGGTAAAAGAAAAATGGCTGCCAAAATAACGTTTTTAGGATAGGACTTAGAACTTTACATGGGTGTACATTTACATGGCTGTGTTATGTATAGGCCAATAGTTGGGTAAGCATACAAATAAATTTTGTTGATATGAGCTCACTTCACAAAGTCAGGTCAAAGTCAAAAGTCAAAGTTGGGTTTCGTAGTAATAATTTCGGCGCTATTTCTCCAAATGCCAAAATCGGAGTGCATATGACGTAGAAGGGTACCCTCCACCTGTGTGCCAAGTTTCAGGTTGATGTCAAGTCGGGTCACAGAGCTATGACTTAAAATGCGATTGCGCGTACCCTATATGATAAAAGCCGTAAACTGGGATTTTAGAAATAGAGTACATTCAAACGATTGGAAATCCTTTCGGACAATACGAAATGCACTCAAGATCGTTCCATGCGACTCTAAGGTCACTGGGGGTCATTTAAGGTTAAAGATCGTAATTTAACCTGTTCGACATGTGTCCATGACAGTTCTCCCCTTTTCATGTCTCTGGTACCGCCTACGCCAACATTATACAGACAATGTGATACGATTTGTACTTCTTTAACATAACATGACTAGTAAAAGCTAAAAAAGCGCTTTTATTTTTTTGGCCAATTCATATTTTTAACTAATCCTCGCATTTTTAAAACCCTATGAACGACTATGAATTCTCGCGAAATTTCAGACATATCGACGAATAGTAAAAGCTTCATCCATGACTTCTTGAATCATACTATTTCCATCAAAATCGGTCGATAAGCAGCAGAGCTATAACAAGTCCAAAACATCCCCATTTTTCCTTTTTTGTCCGCTATATGCAGCCCTTTCCAAATTTTGACTAAGAAAAAATGTGGTTTACTTAATAACGAATCGATTGCCGTTTATTGCGGTGGAATGGGATATGCTGTTCTCGAGATCTCAGGAGGGACTGAATCTTCTCCTCCCATCCTGCAGGGAACCGACTATCCCGTCTAGCCCTCCGGGGATAGGGTTAAACATCGTGTAATTTTACTTTTTGGTTAATAATTACTTTTTAGATTTTTTGCGGCTCCTAATGTAGCTTGTTCAATAACAAAAACGGCGCTAGAGACACGATTGCCAAATAATCTAACATGACGGTCAATAATAGAATGATAGATGTCACGGCGAAACAGCATACAGAACTGAAGGAAGAATAGAAGTTGCTAATTTAGCTGGTGAAAACTGCTATGCACCATCTGACAGGATGGTCTGTCGGTCAAGTTTCTTCCAACGGACGCCCTGCAAACCTGCTGCATGTGTTATCGACTGCATGCGCGTTCAGCTGTTTTGAATAGTGTCGGTCACTGCTACGACGCAATATCAGTCTGAATACTCCTGATGGATTTCCAGAAGTCATGCATTCAACGTTGTTGTATGAATAATATCAACAATGTTACTTATTTGGACTGGTTAGGCAACGCAGCGTCGTTATGAAGTAAATGCTTACTATCAGCATAGTTGCGGAGACGTCACTATTTTCTGGGCTTTAATTATTTTAATTTCTGCTCTTTTATATTTCCTATGATTTGACTGGTAACGGAGTGCCATTGACACTTCACGTGTCTGAATGTCCACCTATCAGGTAAGCTGGTTTTCGTTTTTCAGCTGTCACCCACTGCATCGGACGTCTGCTGCGTCCGTGAAGACAAACATTCTGGGTCATAACGCTAGCCAAGCCGTACATCTGCCGTATTCGGTGCGGTCTCATGTGTCGCTCGTGGATTGGATGTCCAGTGCCACTCATGAAATCGGACATGCTCCCGGCGTGGGACGGTTTATTGTCGTCGCTCTCGGTATGGCACGTCCGCTGTCATTGGACAACACGAACTTCCGTAGTAGAACGTCCGCGGAACGTCAGCCGCGACCAGCCACGGGCGAGCGATCGCCGATTGCCTCGAGATCCCATTGGCTCGACGGCAGGCAAACAACCCTTGGTGTTTGCCCATGAAGATCAATGGTCAACCTGGGGCTGTAAAACTGCGGTAATCAGCTCAGCGCGAGATCGCCGCCGATCTCGGGAAGGGGAAGAGGCAGGGAAAGCAATCGATCCTCAAATCGGTCCTGGGATCACACAGTGGAGCAAGAGGGGACCAGGCTGGAGGCACCTGACCAAGGACCGTGCTGGGGAGAACTGCTCCTGGATGTTTTTGTCAGAATGCATGTCATAAAATGTTCACGGCAAACTTAAGCGTTCCTTTTAACGTAAGAAAATATAGCTTCTTGCGCAGAGATCAGTCTGCTTATTAATTTGTCGTTCTGAAAAAAAGCAGTTGGTTGGATCAGTCTGCTGCCACAGGATTTTTATTCGGCAACAGAGTATTGCGATTTTGCTCACTGTCTGTTTTCTGACCTACGTCATGTTGACACCGATTTTCTGAAAACCATGATCACATCGTGCTTGCCTGACCGTACGTTTGTAATTTCTTCATCATACACATCAAAATTGGCTGAAACTTATTAGCAGTGTGAAAATATGAACACACTGGCTTTATTTTGTCATAATAAGTATATATCATAGTAAGTTTTGTCAGATCAGTATAAGACGGTTCTTCTTAGTTCCCAGTTTAAAAAGGGACGTATAGGAGACATTTACTGTCAGTCACATGTACAGGAGACGTGGATTAAAGACAGGTACGTTTACGATGGAACGCAAATATCTAATAGATCGGATAAAAGAATTCGTAATATCAAAGCCATTGTCATTTGTTCCTTTAATCAATAACTGGCCACAATTCTGTGTAGCCCGTAGATAGCTTCAGCGCATAAAAAGGGAGCTGACGGTCTACTTCTTAGCACAGCCAGTGTGACCGAGACCGAAAGACAATGTTTCGCCTTAACGAGTAATTTGCATTGATTTAGCTGAGTAGTAGCGTGTGGCCTTAGAAGTCGATTTCTGGAATACGTCATGTTTCAGAATTCTGTGTTTACGGAGTTTAAAAGCGATTTCTCGCAAATTCCTGTGTCCAATTGAGCCATTTCCTATTGCCAACTGTCGCGTGGAGTTTCGAATGATTGTAGGCCAATGAGCGAGCATAGAAAACCTATACTGTGCCATATCAGTGGGTGGCTTCAGAAGGTAAAGCTTCTGAATAACAAAACTGTTGATGCTTCAGTATGTTTCCAGAAAAATGAGTGACGGAAACGTGCTCGGGGATATTTTCGAGGCAACTAAATCTGTTTCCGAAAAGTTGATCAAGTTGGAAAGCTTTCCTTTAAAAGACATACATGCTTAGCATACCTATTGGAAAAAATCCCTCTATATCCGAAAAAATGCTCCACAGTCGTCGACTGTTCAGAAATAGCCTTGGTCGAAAAAATGCCGCTGATTACATTCACAGCAACTATCTTTTTGACAAACACCGAAGAACATACAACATGCAGTTAACTACATCCCAAAGTTATCCATTAATATGGCGCAGCGAGGGTCTCCTGCTAATATTCGCTGGCCTGATCCCGCTCGTGGCAACATGGAACAGCTGGTAATAAGGCATGTTTGAACATCACACAGGCGAATTCGCCGGATATTGCTTTGGAAGTCGGCTAATGTACAGTTATGAGACGTAATGCATTTTAATAATTGGATGCTAGTAAGTGACGACGATTTACTACTGCAGACCCTTTTCAAGCCAGGATGAACGTACCCAACAAAGTAACAACGGCAACAATGCAAACAACTTAACAATGAACCAAGAACGTAGAAATTTTCTGTTGCGTGATAAACACATCTTCGTAAGCCGTATGTTCTGCACCGGAGAAAATCTGATCTAAGCTAGAAAATCTGTGTTTGGAGGAATCTATAACACACGCACTGGTGACCTACCGCGTTTTAACGCAAGTTATCGTCAGCGTGTTTTCGGATCGCCAACCCCACACGATGCAAACGTAAGGATATGTGCTCTGGAAAAGCGGAGAAAAACGCAATTCTAGAACGACTTCGCGCGTGAAATGAGATATCTCCAGCATGCTTCGCGGTGGTCGCACTATTGTAGGAACGACGTAACGTTGCACTGTTTATTTTATGCACCAAGAAGCACATTGTAGATCAAGGTTTAGATCCGCGGACGGATCTAAATCTTGCGGTAAGAGGGCCAAAGTGCCATTCGAGCAATCTAACCTTCCACCCAAATATTACTATTTCCTTGGATTTCGGCCTTTTCGTCCCGCCATTTTCGAAAATTAACATGCATATAAACAATCTTTTTTCAAACACTAAATATCTATTGTTTCCATCCAAATGGGAGGAGGACATGTTGGCCCCGAGCTTTCCAACGATAGGAGGGATATGGTCTTGGTGGCCCCCTCTGGATCCGCAAGGGCATATATCGCGCTTTATATGCTTTATTTAGCCGTGCTTTATGCATATGGAAGCCTCGCTGCGCCGCAGCATGACACAAATAAATGTGACACATTCTTACCAAAGTCCATACGGAAATCCACCTTTGCTAAAAGTTAGCAGAGTCAGTGATTTTTTTTCGAGCGTTTTTCGTTTATCGTCCCTGACCAGGCTGCACACTACACCTGGTCAGGGACGGGAGGTCGGGGTGTGTTCACACCTGGCCGCCGAGGCGAGGTATTTTCACCGGCACTGTTGTACCGCGGCCGGAATTATTAATACACACGGTGCGCCACGATTAGAACTGCTCATGCGAAGGGCGCTCGATCGCCGCGTTATAACCCGCCCGGTCCGGCCAGCCGTTTTCGGGCGCTGCAAATTTTTACGACCTTATTGCCGAACACTGCAAATTCCGCTGATGATCGTTAATCTTGCTTTATTGACGCGAACGGTTGTGAAAGCCGAATAGGAACAGACGCAAATGGTTCTGCGCTAACTAACGGTGCTGAAGGGCTTTTCCTCGTGCTGAGCCGTACCTGATGCCGGCGGAGAAAGGGAATTGGAAAAAGACATTGGAAGTGCTTCTGTGCGGGGAAAACGAGTCTTTTTGTTTCGCATAAGGGTCTTCACAGCTGAGTGCCTTGTCATCTAATTGACCGCACCTAGCAAACAGAACGTCGTCCTGTTGCCCGGCCAGCAATGGGCATTCGTTCCGACAAACTCGGAGCAGAACAAGAGCATTGATAGTCTTCGTAATGAATACCAAGATAAGAGGAGCTCTGACAAGTGGCCTTTGATCACAACTAGCCGTGGTAATAAACAGAGCATCCTGCGAGCACAGCCAAGGCGTTCAACGTCTGTAGAGTAAAGCCAAATGTTCTTCGGGACCTGGTCAGTACCCCCCTGAGCCGGCGTGACGCTGTCGCTGTCGGGTACCTCCTACTCGGGACGACTCGGCGCGTCGTCGTCGTCGGCGGCGCCCCCTCCCCCGGGGCGGCGCCGACGCGCGTCGACGCGGTGCGGCCAGCGACCGTCGGCGTCGGTGGCCAGGTGAGGCGCCGCCACCGACGGCAGTGGCGGCGCGGACGGGCGCCGGCGGCGGTGTTCGCAGTGCGGAGCCGTCACGGCCGGACCGCGAGACGCCGGGAGCAGGCCCAGGTGAGCAGACCGCCGCTCACACCCGGCCTGTGACGTCACGCCGAGACTGTTTCCGTCTGCAACTGGGGCAGACGATTGTCGCCCCTGTGGCAACGGTATACACTAAGATAATGTTTGATGACTACGGAACCACTTTGATGGGCAAGACAGTTTTACGACGTGTTTGGTTGTGCATTTGTAAACTTTTCGTACATAATCGTTGACGTGCCCAAAAATGGTTATATATATAAATATATATATATATATATATATATATATATATATATATATATATATGTATATGTTGATGTCTGTATATTAAAAGTTAGTAACATTTGGCCTAACATCGACTCTTATAACGCTTCATAATACTGATGTTAATTTGAACGTATTGTTTAACAATCAGTTCCGCAAGTATCTGGCAGAGGTCAAGCGTTTGAGGTCTGTATAATCTTTAGTTTTAACGATCTGCATCATCTTTCGTTTTGTATAGCGATGTGTAGCTCCAAACGTTGTTAACATAAGTTGTCCCCGAAAAAGCAACCACAGTACACAAGTGAAAAAGTAGTAAGTATTTATGTGCCCCTTTCTCAAAACATCCTACAGGCTAAACAAAACGTGTGATGCTTTTTTTGATGTTGCAGCATAAGTGTCTCTTGGTGCGATATCAATTGCCTGTTTCAATGGTCTTCTGTCATTAACGTTTGAGCGGTGTTGTGATGCATGACACCAACCAGGGAACATCGAACTGAAACTTTGGTTTTGAAGCCCAATCACAGGCAATTATTACCGCCAATAACACAACCGTAATTAATTTATAATTGAAGCTTCACCACGCGTGATTAATCCGTGGTCTTCTTAACAATTTAAATCACGACGGCCACTCGACCACGTTCGAGTGGTGCTTTACCTTATTGCAATTTAAAGTTAGATGTGACAATCGTCATCAATGCTGATAGGCGAACTAGGGCTTTGGAGTTTCAGAAACGTCCTTGAACTCAGCCAAGCGTATCTTCAGACTAATGTCTGCTTCTTTGCACCAAATGAACACGCGATACCCACGAAACGTCTGCATTCATGCGTAATCTACCACGACAGCTCAGTTGGAAATATCGTGGGCGTTCTGTAACGCCTTTGCCTCGGACCTAAATCAGCTGGCTAACGACACAGTCCACAGTTCCACGGGCTTGGAATGATGGTTTTATCGGCCTTTAGTCCAGCTTCCCGCGTCGGGAACGCACTCATAACTTCCGAGAGACATTTGGGGCGGATGTAGGCGGCATCACACTGTCAGAGCCGCACTCAAAGTAGCCCCGCCCTCCGTCGTCTTCCTGTATATCAGGAACTGATTTAATACATTCTTTAGCCGGCCCCAAATTTTCCGTTTCTTCAACGGAAAAACGTAGGCGCCAACCGTGTGTCTGAGGGCGTTGCGGGGCTCTCTCTGCGGCGCCACCCGCTCTCGCCGCGGGCTCGTCCAACCCTCGTCCCTCATTAGGGGCGCGCTGCTTTGGACAGTTCTCCTATAACTCGTCTCTCGCATGAGGCCGCCGAGCCGGTGCGGCCGCACGCCACCCTTTTGATCCGGCAACAAAAATGGCCGCCCGCACGACAGCCGCCGTTTAAAGACGAAACCAAGTGTCAGCGCGCGCGCCCTGTCTCTGTGGGCCGACAATGGGCGCGGACCGGCCGGGCCGACTCGGCGGGAATTGTTTTCCACCTTCTGGTGTCCGCCCAGAGAACGGACTGGCGATCTGGAGGCCTTTTCTCAGAGCCGTTGAGTGGAGAAAGTTCGTTTCCGCCCGCAATGAGCACGTTTTTGTAGCTTTAGCCACACAAGGGGCCATTTGCCTCGGAATGTTGCAACTGAACAGGCGCAGCGAGTGTGTTTCGCGGCGCTGATCCAGGCGCCCCCACACGGAGCGGTCTCGAGCAGAGCAGCTGAATCTCGCGAGACTCAGCGCTCGGCTCCCGCTACAACCGGACGCCGGCCGCGGCGTCAGCCTGGTGTCGGCCGGCGGCGGCGGGGGCGGGTCCACGTGCGATTGAGTCGTGCAGGACGCCTGTTCACGGCCGGCCGGGGCGGCCCCGGCCAGATTTACGGCGCCGGGCGGCGGGACACGACATGGCCGCTAAGTGATGGCTGCTGAGACTTAATTCGCGGCGGCTGATTAATAGCCGGCGGCGCGGCGGCCGGAGCGGCACGGCGAGGCGTGATCACCGACCGGCTTCTCCGCGACAGCTCATTTTACCGCGCCGAGCCGGCCGGCCGACCGTGTCCGGCCCTAACGGCCGGCCGACGACCCACCGGCCGACAGACCGGCCACCGACCAACCGACCAACGGACCCACTGGCCTACAGACCGGCCACCGACCAACCGACCGACAGACCCACCGGTCAACAGACCGGCCCACCGGCCGGCCGACGACCGACCGGCCGACCCACCGGCCGACAGACCGGCCACCGACCAACCGACCAACGGACCCCCGGCCTACAGACCGGCCACCGACCAACCGACCAACAGGGGTTCTAGGAGACATACCGGGGGACGGCGATGGCCAGACAACGACCATACCGAGTCAACGGGGCTATGTGAAAGAGAACTTGCCCCGTGGCTGCAGCTCGAAACACGTTGCCTATCCAACTCCACGGTCTGCCTTGGACCGCAGCCAATAGCAAGCGCAGTTGGGATGCGAGACTGTTGTTTTCAAACCGCTTCTTTCTGTCTGAACATCTGCTATGGAAATAGTGCGGCGTACGCAGACGCAGCCGATCAGCCGTCCGGCCATTTCCTCCCGGAAGCGGCAATCATTTCCTGGCCGCGCTCGGCTGTGAGCGGACCTCGCGTGCCGCACGACGCACCTCGTGGCGCCTACCCCGTCCGCCAGCGTGCGCCACAACGGGCCATTTCCCGCGCGTCATTCATACATGACATGTTCTATTAGCGCACCCGCGCATTGTGGCGTCCTCCTGCTGTCAGCAGCAGACCGACGGCCGTCACTTCGAGCCCACCCCTGCAAGGGTCGTGATTACTCTGACAGAGGCTAACCCGTCTCGGCAGAGGATGTGATTGCCCTGGGAGAAGTTAACCAGTTTCCACGGAGGATATGAATTGCCCTGGCAGAGGCTAACCCGCCTCGATGGAAGTCGGGATTACCTAGGCAGAGACTCCTGTGGTTACCCAAGCAAAGGCTACTTTTGCACACCCTGCGGCTGCCTGGGCGAAGACTTACCCATTTTGTCAAAAGCTGCGATTACCTGAATAGACGCTAACCCGCCCGATTAGAGGCTAACCAGGCTCGAGCAGAGTTTGAGTTTGCCCTGGCAGAGGCTAAGCCAATTTGGCAGGGATTTTGATTGTCATAGAAAAAAATTATCTTTGGTCGCCCTAGCAGTGGGCAATCTGTACCGACAGATGGCTTAGTGAACATAGCAGAGGTTAGCTTGCACCGGTTAAGACTGCGAAAAACCTCGAAGAGAATAACCTATCCCCGCAGATCCTGCGATTATCCCAACAAAGGCTAGCAGAGATTGTTATTACCCTAGCAGAGGCTTGTTAGCCCCGGCAGGAGCGGCGATTGGTCCAACAGAAACCAGTTCAGATTGACAGAAGGTTACTGGCAGACAGACAGACAGACAGATTGATTACTCTAGAAAGTCACTGGTAGGCAGACAGACAGATTGACTGCTCTGGAGGTGACTGCTACCACATTATTACATGTAATAACCCTCATCAACAATTGTCACTGCTCTGTCCTACAGTGTTACTTAATGCTTTATATTTATCGTGTTTCAAAGCAACGATTCCTTACGATTTCCCCAGTGTTCTGTTCAACCGTTTCCTATTGCTAGATGGGGGGTGATGTTACGAGCAGGCGCAGGCCACTGGACTTTAGTGGAAGACCCGTACGTCGTAATATCAACGGATCATTTCAGAATATGGTTTCTGACTGATTACGTCTTTTATACTACTAGGCGTGCGTCAAAAACTTGTTATCTAAAAACGTGACCAGTGACGTTTTTCGGACTAATTGAACCTATTTCTAAAAACTCGACCAAGTTGAAACACTCCGTTTGGGGATGCGGCTAAGCCAGACGGACTAACCCATCCCACCACCACGTTCTGCCGATGGCCCTCACCAAGAGAGCTGCGTGGAACAATGGACGACCGACGCTCACCATTGACGACGCGGCTCAAGTGTGCTGAATTGTCCTTCCTCGGGCCCTGCGGTCACCATTCGGGCGACCACAATCGGCACGTGACGTCAGAGCCGACTGCTGCCGACCACTTCACAGTCCGGCGGCGTCTGGGGAACCTCGTCCACCCGAGTCTCCAGCTGAGCCACCGGCCGGCGCAGGCTCACTGTGGTCACGTGCCGAACGGTGCCCGGGGGCCTGTCGCACGCGAGATGGCCCTCCGCTAGTGTTGTCTGCTTGAGCTGCGCGCGGCCGCCCAGCCCACAGTTCACACCTCGTTCGTGTGGCTCACGGACTCGACCCTCGCTCGTTGGGCGGATCGCCGGCCGGGGCGGGCGCCTGTGACGTCACCGTCGTGGGCGTCGCAGCCAGCCGGCGGGGTCGCGGGCGGGTCAGGGTCAGGCGCGGTATCGCCGTCGGCTGATGAGCGGCCGCCCCCGGTCGCGTGCGGACGGGACGTAACGGGGCCGCGGCAGGGGGCAGAGGCCGGTAGTCAGCCTTGTACAACAGCCGGACGAGTTAGCGGCCTCCGACACGCCAGACACGCGCCGCACTCGCCGCTGGCCGTGCGTTCACACCGTCCGGGTTCAGTGGAGCAGACGCAGGTCGCAGTTTTCACACCATGCTGTCCTCGCCAGCAAACGCTTTATTTGGACAATACGTTATCCTCTCATGCTATCTTTAATGTTACACCAAACGCTATTTTTATGCTAACATGTCGCGCTACTCTAAACTGGACGAGTGTTAGTGTTAAGTTAGCCTTTGTTTGTGTAGGTTTGAAAGTAGCATGAGACCAATCAGAAATGTCTTTAAATGAGATTCTGCCCCTTGAAGTCCCTTTCCTTTGTGTCTATGTGAATGTCATAAGTGGTTGTAAACAGTAGCTTCTTTTGGACATTTCATCGGCGATGTTGGAAACACTGTGGCTCATTGTCTGTAATTGACGTTGAACAGGTACTAATAGCCATGTTTGGCAATGAGTGGTTTGTAAAATTGAGTGTCGTGTAGTCGTTTGCAAAAGCTACCCTTTGCCGTCATAAATTCATTGCGTGACAGAGGAGCTGAGCACGTCACGTAATGGACATTTCTCTATAAGTCTTCCATTCAAGGTGTCGGTTAATTGGGTCAGCTATCTAGGACCCCAGCCCCGAAGTGTTTGGGAATGCGTATCTTGTGCTAACGTTGCACCATGTAATCAATGAAATATACTTTTTGCATTCGCCCCAGGAATCCAATGGCCGCTGGTGTAGATGGTAGTCGTTCTTTCGTTCTGTGTCTAAGGAGAACCAAGCACAGCTAGGTTGTCGTCAATGAGCGATTTTAAAAGCAATGATTTGTGCACAGTTTCTTTTGCGATATCTTTTCTGTGCAACACTGGTTGAAGAATATAGGCCACCACACAATGGCCCATTCGGCAGATCCATTCGTCTAGCAAAGGAGATTTTTTGCGAACAGATTCCTGTGGTTACGATATGCATAGCTTGATTCTCAAACCAACTTTCGTATATTTTTTGTGCAGGTTGTAGAATTTCGACACATTTCATCTACCCGACTTTCTCAGAGTGGAAAAGAAAGATACATGGTTACGATTAAGGAACTTACAATCTGCGCAGGAATTACGCGGAAGGCGGCAAAAAGCACGCCAGCATTCTTTTTTGAGCTTCAATAAATCGTATGATCTTCAGTAGCATCTGAACAAAAACAAAATACAAAATACAGCAAAGGTTACCATGCCTACCTGCACTGTACGTTCTAAAGTGTTCTGAGGTTAAGACAAACGTCTACTACAAAACTGTGTGATATTTGGCTGAAGATGGAACAAAACTAGAGACAGAAATACAGTATGTTAAGCTACATGAGATTTCAGGTACATATGACTCAAGTGTCCTCTTAAAGCACTATGACTTGACCATCCAATCAACCACATGTAAAAGCCTGTGCAGCTGCAGCTGCACCATTCATCTTTATTTTGCTCATTCAGGCGCAGGATATCATATCATTGGTCAAGATTTTCAGGCTGCAAGTTCCGTGTTGTCGTGATGCGAAAACACATTCACAGAAGAATTGTCATGAGCAGAACTGAGGCATCTTTGTTCACCTTTATTATAGAACCAACTTTCCTTAAATTAAACATTAAGTGCACTAAACAGCCTTTATTAATACCTCGGTGAAATACAGCCTAGTGGGAGATTTCGCCAAAGATGGGACATGTTTGAACAGAAGTTTGGATAAATGGTCCATGACAAATCGACACGACATTACGAATGGTATTGACACAGATAGGTGCGTGCAGTCCACCGCATATTCCAACGAACTAAAATCCTTTGTGGTCATCCTTCTGCCGTTTTCCAACGCTATCTATCTTCTCATTGCACCCTAATCACGATCAGTGTTTTGCGGCCTTTCAGTTCATACATCACATTCCTCTCAACAAATGCTCTAAATTCAACCCGCGCCGGACTGTGGGTCGACGCCATGTTCGCCCAACTGGAGGGGCGGTTGACCGTCCCCCTCTAACTCACGAACAGTTGGTCGCGCGATAAAAAGATAAAAAGATAAAGATAAAAAGTGGAAAGTTCGTGTCGAGTAGAGCTCGAAACTGGTCTCATTTTTAGTTCTGGATAAAATGTAAGCCATTTTGCGCCCTGTATGTTTTCTCACAGCCACCTGCATGAGACCGAGAAACGGCATGCATCCAGGGGCGTCGATTTCTGTGATTGATTAGGGGACCGAGCCGAGAGCCCCACACCCTGACCTTCCCCAATGTGGGTTTCTGAACGGATTGCACCCACTTTTATTTGACCAACGGAAATTTAAGAGTTTTTTGTTACTATTTGTCAAATTAAAGATGACTGTTATCCCATGCATACAGTATATACATGCATGTATAGAGAAAGAAGATAAAATGATAGATAGATATATTGTTTTAGACTTTATTCTTTACTTCTTGCCTACCTCTTATCCATTTCGGCCGTTCTTTTCCTTAGTATTACTCATTTTCCTTTAAAACAGGCCGAAAATATTGGGTGGGCCCAAACCAACATTGGATGGGCCAGGGCCCCTCAAAAGAATGCAAATCAACACCTCTGCCCGGATCTCAAGGGCTGTGACTAATCAGATCTAGATAAAGGTACCTGCGGACAGGTAAAAGTCCGCAGATGCCGATACACGTCTAATTTCTCTGATTTGTTTAATATAAACGCAGAAACGTTGAGTTAAGACTTGGCGATTTTCGCAACGCTGCACGGCGGGCGCCGCCGACGATGGCGGTATGAAATTAACGGGGACTAATTTTAGCGTTCTTTTATTTTCGCGAAATACTCCTCTCTATGTCCTGTTTGTTTATCCTAGTGTTTCATGTGATGACTTCTTGTGGTCAAATGTTGAAAAGACTCAGTAGTTACCAATCTGCACAACGGGAGGAGCTTTGTTCACGAGAGTCTGTTTATTTCCAAAATTTGCAGTTTTTGAAACTGTTTGAACTTCTTGGTATTATTCGCAACTGTGTGAGCGAGCTCTGCCATTTTCTACCCAATCTGAGTCATTCATCGCCGAGCTTGATGGCATTTGCATTTCGACTCATAGCAGTTATTCGTAACCTGACCTCGGGTCCTCGGGTCAGTGGTCGGAGGCCAATGAAACTTTGCCCATGGGCGGCGAATAGATGTATGCATCTCCCCACACACAAATTATTATAAAAAAAGATCCGCCAATTTTCGAGAAATCGACCACACGTGTTAAATAAAAATGGAATCGACCTTAGGTCAATGACCTGAACATTTCCGAAAAATCTGAGATAGCAGATTTGTTGCATTCGTCAAAATCTCTAATCCTTTAAAGTTTTATTGTGATATCGTGTTTTGCGAAAAAGCTACAGAGCTCTAAACTTTTTTGGACATAGGTCCACTTAACCTAACCCAGGTCGTACGCCTTGCTCGACCCGGTAAAAGGTGTAAAAATGATCAAACAAAGGTACACAAAGTTTCGTGGCGCTGCGTTTGTTGGTTCTCTCGCAGTCTCGGAAAACCTCAGGGTGAGGGAGGTCAACCGCTCATTCGAGTCGGGGTCGAGTTAAAGCAATCAAGGAGTATCTACGGCTCTTACGGTAGCTGTCACGTGGTTGGTTTGTCAATTATCAACGCTGTCGCTGCTCTTTGTATCCGCACTTTTTCTGACCTCGGGGTGTCTGGCTTTCCCGTACTTTGCCTGTGCCAGTTGTACACATGATGCACAAAAGCGCACACTATATGCTAGCACTGTTGATTATTTGAAATATATGCTCAAACAATACTGCTGAACTCTTTCTTCTTCAATTTTCGTGGCTATATCTTACGAATCTGTGACCATCGTCGAAACATGATCATGTCCGGAAGACGAGCTTTAACAAAATGATGTTTGCAGTTGTCTCTGTAGGAAATGCTCTACAATTAGCCGTGCTGATCGGCAGAGTGCCTTCACGTCATGTCATGTTCGGGTCAATTACGTGGTCATGTCTAATCACCCGTCCATACCCAACTGCAGGTTAATTGAACAGCTCAGTCATTTGCCACGTTATCCAAATCTAAAATGCGTGACGTGGACATTTCGCCGAACGTTTGGCAGAGACAGAAAGGTTTCTCGCGAGCTGACAGGTCATGACAGGGCAGCATTACGACTCCAGCACACACGATAGCAAGCTATCGTGACGGCGGTAGGCTGACGCTTTGATGCGATTTCTTTCAATGTCCAGACATAGAAATATGCCCCTGTTTGTCTTTATGTCAGGCATATCAAGAAGTGCTGCACGGTACTTCTGACAGTTTATGGCGCAATGCCGCACAACACTGCCATTGCTTAGGGGCGTCCATGCATCAGTCTGAATTAGTATGCATTCAAAGCCTCGGTGAGTTGTGAATCCAGTTCGTTCATTGAATAAATTCTTTGAATGAATCATTGAGCAATTCTTCCAATTAAAGCCATCAATTTATGGAAGAAATTAAATTCCATCAATTAATTAAACGATCCATTTCATAAACTTACTGAATTCAGTCACCAAACTTCACCATTCAATCCAATTCAATTCAAGCAAGTCGTGACATTAAGTCGGCTCATTCATTGAAAAATGCGGTAAATTATAAATTGCATTAAAATGCGGTAAATTACATGCGGTAAATTAATTTGTTCCCAGTAATTTTGCGAGAATTATTTCGTTACATTTACACGACCATGTATGGCCCGAGGCAATTATGCGGTGCTTTACTTATTGGGGTGCGTACTTTTATCAACCTAGAATCCAGTGTTTTTAGTGGCCACTGGAGAAACCAAGCGATATGATTGGGTATGATACTCTAACCTAGTTTTTCCTCCATCGCCAAGGCATCCGTTTTCACAATGTCTCTACAAAAGACGTAACACTAATGCAACGGTAATTTGCTTCACAAATGCAGACCATTTCAGCTCGTATTTCCTGTGCCCCACCCGCTGTGCGGTCGTCGGCGCCTCCCCGGGGAGGATGGCCAGTGACACCGGCGATCAATTAACGAGAAATAACGCCATTATCCAGCCGACAATGGCTAATAGTTGCCTTGGGACGGCAGCCTGCCGCCACTGCCACCAACAGTGCCTCTTGGATGCGAGACGACATGTGGGGCCTGAATTGGCCAGCTGATGCCCGGGGGCATGTCTTCAGGTCGCTCTCTCGGGATTCGGAGGAACGGGAAAGTCATTACGGTCCGTTACAGGGCGGTGCAATTGGCCAATTGGCCAGGTTCGGTGAGCGCATTGACAAAGTTCAGCACGGGAGTAGTGAAGCCAACTGGAGAAAATCCCTGACCATGCCCATGGCCAGACGATGAGGTCTGGAGCGGTGTCCTTTACATGTGCATGCAGGCAATACCCAGCCAAAATTTGTCGCTAATGTTATTAAAAAAAATTCCCGAATCTCAACGAGAATTTTTTTTTGAGGAAAAACACCCTTTGCTTTTTCTATGGCTGTCACGAGAGGCTCCAAACATTAATTCTGTTTCAGCGACGGAATCGTGACTGTTACAGTTGCTTCAAAATCCCTGGTAAATCTTTACAGGCTGATTCAGTGGACTACCTCTCTTTTTTTGGACATCAGTCTTATGCAAGAAATGTTACATACCTCATGGCGCTGGTATTCTAGATTTATTCTGTCGAGAGCTCTACATTGCTTCAGCATCTGGCGGCATTCGTTTGATCTAGTGCGCTGGTTACCGGACAGACTCAAACAGCCTAAAAATGGCAAAAACGCCTGGGGACAGACTGATCGTCTTGAACTGCCCTGAATTAAGGCAAACGTCCGTAGGCCACAGACATCATGGGACTGACTACGGGAGACAAGCTCGGGATATCTATGGCTCTCTCGGGACTGACTGCGGAGGCAGACTCGGGAGGTCGGGGACAGACAAACGCTTGCCGCCGCCTCTTCAGCGATTGGCATGTTCGCTCCACGCTCAGCCGGCCGCTGGTCGCCGCTGGAAGAAAGTCCCCGGCAGTGATGGTGAGCTGGTATTGCGGCCGCCGCCAGGCCGTAAAGGGAGCCGGCGGCGGACGCGGCGCGTCGGCGGCATATTGTGACCGCGTCCGGGCGCAGGACCTATGCAGCAGGCGCGCTCTCGGACACGACAGAGATAGACCGCAGTGTCAAAAAAATAGACAAAAAAAAAAAAACCGACTCAGATCAAACGGCAGAGTAGTAACTGCAATAGTAGCAAAGCTGTAGAGTTACTGCATATACAGATGGATTGCCATTAACATAGCAACGAAAGGAAAGTAAGGACGGTGATGTATTCAAACTGAAGGTCGCAAGAAGTTCCACGAAACGCAGGAATGTTGCATTTTTGCGGTGGGCCTGCTCGCCGTCTGCCGTCCGGCACGTGAACCTGACGTCGCTGTCCTCCAAGTGTGCCCGACAGCCGCTCCACCCCGTCTGTCGGACACTCAGTCTCCTCCCCGCGTCTCCGATACCCGGTCTCTTCCACGTGTCTCCGACAATCGCTCTCTCCCACGTGTCTCTACTTGCTCTCTTCCACATGAGTTGCGAGACGTACCCGCGCCACGTGGGTCTGGTAGCCGCCATCTGTCACGTGTGTCCGACATCCGCCGGCAGTGTCGGGCCGCCACAATGAGGGCCGTCATCTGTCACGGGCTCGCCGGGCCAGTCTGGCCTTCCAATTTCCCAGCGCGGATACGCCGCCGCCATCGCATATGATCCATTGTACGATATTTAATAAGGCCGGGTCGAAATTAAATCGCCGGATGCCCTTCGCATTAATCTGATCTTGTAATTAGCGTGGGGGTGACGTCATCAGGTCTGTGGGTCTCTTCCGCCGGCCGCCAGCGATGCGGGAAATCATTGCCCATTCCGAGCCGGGCTTCGAAAACTTTTGCCCGTGCCCACGCCGCGTTTCGTTCCATTTGGCTTTCGCCCTCCAGGCGAGCCAGTTCCTAGAAATGGTGGATTTCTGGAATGGCTAAAGGAGCGCTTTCTTTCGTCTACGCAAACCCGAGAGGAAATGCTTGTAAACCCTGCCTGAGCCTTCTCAAAGGACTCAGTCGGCCCGAAGCCAGGTTTTTCACTCAGTTGCCTGAACCTGCAGCATACCCGAGTCTCGACGTGACCTGTGTCGTTCTGCACGTTTGAGTACAGGCTGAACATGCCGTGGCAGACGGGTGTCCGGTAGAATTTTCTGGAATGTTCACAGCAGTGCGTTCTGAGATATGGCCAAGTCCGCCGGTCGTATTTCCAGGAGTGTCTTCAGAGGTCTGGTTGGGTTCTCTTGCTGCCAAGGTCAACCACTGTGGCATTACGCAAGGTTATTTAAGGCCAGGTTTTCCGGTCAAGATTTATAACAGTAACCTCTGAGGTTACGCCGGCACAACCAGTTTGCAGCTTCAGGTCAGTTCGTTCGATGAACTTCGCATCACTTACCTCGGGGTTGGATCGATTCCCACGTCCAAACCCGTAGCGATTCCTGAACTGCTGTCAGTTTCTCTTGCCAAGGCCATATGAGTAATCTCTGAGGTCTGGCCGGGACCCGGGTGGAGTCTGCAGCAGCGACGTCTGAGGTCAGATCTCCCGGCCAGCTTGGCCGCAGCAGTGTCACTGTTTCAGTGCGGTCCTGCTGTCCGGCCCGCGGCGGCAGACGGTGCGCTGCGGAGGTCGCCGCGGTGGTCCCGCTGCCCAGCTGGCGGCCAGGTGGCGTCGACGGCCGCTGGACGTCCGCGGCACACCGCCGAAATATCGGCCGACGCCGAATCGATGGCGCATTAGGCGGCTGCTCGGGCCTCGACGCCGGCGATGGAATTAAAATCGACCGCCGGTCAGCCTTTCGACGGGAACAAAGGACGGTCGGCGGGCGCGGGTCGCGACCGGGTCCGCTGGCGACCTCGCAGGGTCGCACTGCAGCCGCCGACGCCCAGTAATTTCGCAGAGAAGCCCTGGCCCGGCGGGAATTAGGTGGACACTCGGAACCTGGTTAGCTGCTGCCCGAATTGCGCCCGGCCGCGCGAGCCGAGGTTAATCGTGTTAGCGGAAACCCTCTGGGAGGTGCTGGATCACCTGGTGTAATTATTTCAAAACATCGCGGTGTTGTCAGTCCATTGCACTTGAGGGGCCTCCTTTCAAGATGCTGGCTTGACAGACAGAAGGCCAGTGGATTGCGGGGAGTAGGTGAAGCTGCGCAGGCCCAGGGCTATTTATAAATCATCGACCAGGCAGACAACCTGACGCACTCCTGCAAGATGTTGGTCAAAGGCGAGCAATGCTACGACTCCGACCATGTGCGAGCAGTTTGTCTCGAATGAATCCAGCAGAGGACGGAGCAGAATGTTGGCCAGCATCGTTCATAAATTTAGGGCGCTATTTTCTGAGTGATGTTGTATCAACATGATACTGTCCCAGAGCTTAAAAGGGTGAAACAATATCGACATTGCAACTACTTACAAAACACAACGATCTGAACACGTGGTTTTGGGGGCCATTTGGGTGTAATCACGCGCCGTGCATTTTTTGCAGTTTATTGACCCAAGCACTTTAATATAATGTGTAAAGCTTGCAGCAACGTTAAATTGGGTGTATTTTGTGCATAGGCCATCGTCACGATACAGTTTTTACGTTGTCAAGAAACTGTCTTAGAGGGAGGCGCACGATTTCAAGCTGTAATGATGTCTTTGAAAATTTATATCTCAGAATCATGCTTTCGGTCTTGCAAAATATGCCTGGGTCCCCTGGGCCATGGGTCTTGAGCTTAAAATCTGCCACCAAATCCTGGTCGTGTATGAAAAAAACATGTGTGAAATATAGAGCATAATCACCGTAGATATGATGCTACATATATCCCACTGTTTTTTTTCGAAACGCCTTACCAAGACAAAATGATCATTGTACTCAACATAAAGCGCCTGTACATAATGGTCTTTCGACCTGCAATGGAGAACCAATCAGGTGGGCCGTTCGCCATTTAAAAGGTAAACAACTTAGACGGACGGCCGTAAAATGTCTCTGACTGAGCATCAAGCCTGAAACCTTACGACAATTTAAATGGACGTCAAATGAGCACATTCTAACGAAAATGGCTGATCCGGCTCGGACTAATTTATTTGAGTCGAACCCGCTGATATTCGACTCCAGATGTCCTGCAGCATTTGACGAGAATGCATCTATTCTGCATTATTTACTTCTTGTACATTCCATGCAAATTCTTTCGTATTTTTTTTGTGGAGATTTAACCCTATTCCCGTGTCCACAACGCCAAGGCGCATTCCCGTATGGGGGGGACTTATTCGCCCCCTCTGAGGTCTCAAAAACTTCCCGTCCGACGTCATGGCAGCGAATGATTGCGATTCATCTTGTCGCAAACTCTGTTTTTGAAAAAAGAGGTCTTGAAAAGGTTGAAAGGGATGGAGTACAAGACCGAAAAAAAACGAAAAAGGTTTATATTTTTGCTTATCATAACTCCGCTCCTTATGGATAGACTCTGATGAAATTGGCATGAACCGAGAGCTAATTGGCGGAACTTTTTCCATTGATCCATACGTTTTGAATTTTGAGGGAACCTCAGGCGTTTACAGGGCTCGGGAAATAGGATGAACAAATTCATTTCTTGAAAACTGAATGGACAGAAAAGCTAAAATATTTTTTGACTTTTATCAGTCATGTTAATTTGATAAGTACATACCATATTACATGCTTGTATGATGTTGGCACAGGCGGCGGCAGAGACATGGAAATGGGGCAACTGTCATGGTTACTTATTCATCAGGTCATCGCACAACGTTTGTCCTTTAATGGTCTCAGATAGCCCTCATAGCCACCTGGAATGGCCTTGAGTTCATTTAATGGTGTCAAGTAACGATTCGAATCATTTGAATTAACTATATTTCTAAACGTCCTCTTCATGGTTATCATGATATAGGGTAGAGTACGCGTGCGTACGTCTTAGGTCATAGCTCCGTGACCTGAATTGATATCAACTTCAAGCTTTAAACACAGGTAGAGGACACTGCGTTTAGTAATTGTTATGCTGGTTGTTGTATTTTGCAAATTGGCGTCAAAAAATATTTCCATAAATCCACACTTTTCATTTTGGTTTTCACCTAACTTTGTAAAGTTATGTTACAACAACATTTTCTTGCGTATGTTTTCTGAGTTATTCAGCTTTGCATTCATGTAAAGTTTTAAGTTTTATCTTAAAAACTATCTTTTTGGCGGCCACGTTTTTTACCTTTAACAGCATGAAATACGTCCTGAGGTGTCCCAGACACTTGGCTCTGGCTTCTATAATTTCCTGAAATCACCTGTCATGTCTGCGAAATTTGCCTAAAACATGGTGAAGTTTTACAGCACTGCTGGGGAACGTTCAAATCGTTTTGGACCTCCATATTTTGAAATACTTGTCTGCGAAATTTGTACAATAGCACTCCTCATTACGCCGCCTGTCTCAACAGAAGGGGCAGTATATCAAGAGCGGTGTTCGGTTACTTGAGGCGTCATTGCGGAAATCCCCTATTATAAACCTCAGTCCGAAGGAACAGATGTCCTGTTGTATGATAACATTGCTAACATTGTTTTTTTTACAGATCGTGGAAGCCCTGCTCCAGCGTCTGTCGTCAGAAAGTGGGATTATGGATACCCCACCAAACGCCTTCTCATCGTTTCACGTGTTCCATTGAAGACACGACTGCTTAGATGATCATGTTGTCAACGAAAGGAATCGAACTCTGCCAGCTTCTGATCTCCATACTGACGACCCTGAAACCGGCGGTCGCTATAGATCTCAGTGAGTACTAAGACGAAAAATAGTTTGGAATCACCGTCGTAGGGCAGTGTATACAGCGTATCGTCACGCTGAAGAGATGTACGATGGTCGGGGCCCATACGCTCCCGCGACATTGCACCCAAAATATATTCCGCACCCATGTGCAAACTTTATAACAAAGCCGTCTCAAAACGGTTGCATACCAATCTCTTCACGTGTTCATTTGGGAGAAAAATGAGTCTTTTATCAAAGCTTTAGGGGTGGATGTAACCTGTTGTCTTTCGAGTGGACGAAGCTTTTTTCGGAGCTGAATATTGGCCTGGGTACCATTACTTTTTAAGAATGACTTATGACATATTGCACGTTGCTCGAATTTTTTCGCACTACAAGACAAGTTTAAGTACGGATGATTACCAGGACAAACTTCCTTTTACAAAACCTCGGTTACATCTTTTACCGATATGAATAGATATATAGATATAAGATATCTATACCGATATAATAGATATGAATAAATCACAGACTCTCTTCGAATACTTGGGATTTAGCGTTATTTCGTCGTAAAAACTACGATCGTGATGGTGTGCGAAATCTTGCTGGGTTCACCGCTGCATAAGTTGCGATATTTGAAATATGCCGCCAGTAGCGAGCCCTGGGCGGAAGCCAGCCGCACGCCGTTCGTCCTCCGTTCGCGCAGCGCGCATCCGAACAGGCGCATAAAGAGTCACATCGGGAGAGCTCCTGACAATATCTTACCTGAACGAGAGAATGTTGCTTGTTTCAGCCATTCTGTTTAAAATATGAACAATGCGGAGTATTTTCAAAGACGGCAAATGCTGGATTATAGTCATACCAACAACCTGGGTTCGCTCTTGAAAACAATTGGCCACCGTTTGGTTTTCGAAATCGAATCATTTGTTGCCAAAATGAGCAGGATGCACAAAAATGTCATTGGCAATCTAAGTAACTGCCGTAAGGTTACTTTCCATAGCCGTGGCAAGATAAGGCTGCAAACTAAAGGATCAGTGCGTGATAAACGTTATGACGGGACTTGCATTTTCCATCTGTTTTTGTATATTTTCTTTGCTTTGAAGAATATGCTGCATATCCGCATTTTGACGCTCGTTACCTTGGCAAGAAATCAGACTGAATTAAAACAAGACCCCAACAAGGAATCTGCCCGTTTCTGATGGCTCGAACTCGCCTTTGTAAAAGCTACGGACGATGTCGCAGGCACGACAATGGATTCCGGCTAACTAAATATTTTTAGATCATTGTCTGACGTGGCATTTGCGAGCGGCAGAAACCGATGGGAACGATCTGCCACCGCCTGTCCGGCAGCGGGAGCCGAAAGTCACGGGCCAGGCATTCTTAGCGGAGCTCTGCTTCTTCGTATTTCGTCCGCGAATTGAAAGCTCTTTATGCAGTCGCCGCGTCAGCATAAAGGGCTAGAGTGCACTGGCAGATCCACAGAGCACATCTCCCTGACCCTGTTCTCCAGTGCGGCTACAGCGATATCAGAAATGGCCTTTGGGAATGTACTGTCCGTGCAATACAGTGGCAAGGAATGCATGGTGGATGGTAAATTAATGTCTAAATACACTACTTTTATGACAGTTTTCCATATTTTTCATACAGTCACTAAATTAGCATATTTTCAGAACCATGGGTGAAGCAACGCATGTGGACACGTATGGTGGCTGGCAGAACAACTTTACAAAAACACTTATTTAAAATTAGTCTTATGGTGTTGCATGAAAAGCAATGGCCTAAGAATGGTTCTCGCCGTACCAGTTTCGAAAATACTCCCACGTCAAGTCTCAGACGAACTTGTCCTAGCCCCAAGCCATCCGCTAGATCCGTCAGTTTGAAAGTGGTCGTCGTCTTCAGATTCTTGATGCCATTGCTAGAATTCAGAGGAAGTAAAAATATGTCAGTGGTTTTTTTCTGGGATTCAGACTGGATTAACAGGTTCGAATTGTCTTTCGACATGATTATGAAATGTTCAGTCCATGTCCATATATAAGTATACATATATACATATGTATATATATATATCTATCTTCGTAAAAGCCAAAGTTTCTCCAGGCATAAAGAACATTGTCTATTTTCATAATACTCGTAATAATCAAGACCTCATAGCTAATAAAGACCATCTTTGACTTTCTTAAATCAAATTGCAATTACCGGGCTCCAGGCAGCATCACTGGAGTCCAGTGCAAATTAGCGATGCTGTACTAACGCTCCGGACTGCGTTACCTCGAGTCGAGTCACCGTTAACGGACTCTGGATATCTTCACCGAACTCCGTGTAGCGTTACCAGGCTCAGTCACCATTAACGTGCTCCGGATACCATTACTGGATTCCGGATACCATTACCAGACTCCGGACACCATCGCCTGACTCCGGATATCATTACCGGCCGGGGGCGGGAGGGGGAGGAGGTCGACGTCGGGCGCCGTTCTCGGCCATTAACCGAAAGACCCCGGGACGGCAGTGCAGAGTGCGCTCGTCGCCGGCGCTGCGCCGTATTGGCTCTCGCTGCCGCTCCCGTTCTGCGCCGCGTCCGGCCGCCGTGGCGCTTATCTCAACATGGTGGCCGACATTAGGGCCATTTCAAGCCCATCGACCTGAATAATTCAGACGCTGCGATCGACCGCCGGCCGGGTGAAAAGTGCTCGATTGGTGGCCGTGCACGTGCTATGGACGGCCGGCGCCGCCCTCGTGCGACGGAGGCCGGGTCGGTGGCCCGTGCTGACGAGGTCGCACCGGGACGGGCGGCGTTCGTCAGGACGGCAGAGCACGTCCTCAAAGTCCCGTCTGCGCCGCGCGAGCCGCTCTGCCTGTTGAAGACCGCCGCCGCAGCAGCAGCAGTGGAAGGGCGACGCTCGCGTTGGGGTGACGGTAAAGCGGCGTCCGTGTGGTAAAGTGCATCTACGGAGCTCAGTCACAACATTCTCGTGGATGGCAGGCGTCAGTCTCACGGGTGGCCTCGGTCTGGCCACATCCGGGCTATGATCTCAACATTGTTTTTAGCATGGCTTCCACAGCGTTATTTAATCGCGATGGTTCCCATTCTAAGTCCTCGCCGGACGAGGGGGGAGTGATGGCTGCCACCCACCTAGGAGGTTTTCCGAGACTGCCGGCAAACGAACCACATTCAGAACCTAAAATTCCCCGCAGCTGACTTTATATCCTTCTTGCATCTTTTCCAAAACATTCTTATCATGTCTTGTTAGGTCACGACTTCATTCTCGGATCCTCGCAACTCGATTTTCTGGATCTGAGCAACGTATTGATTTCTTTTTCAGTAGTTTCACGAGACAGAGGTCAGGTTTTGGTGCAGGTCTGTGTTAGAGTGAGCTTGACACCTTATCGGGTTCTGAAATCATTGGTCTTTTCCAGGGCAAATGAGGTTACTGGCCGTAACTGACCTCAGAATGCATTTAAACTGATATGAAGGTAATTCTTTACTCCGATTTCAATGATGGCAACTAATGTTGTACCTCTCGTTGATCAGAACACTATTCCGAGGTACAAAATCATAGTTTTTATATAAAACGCGTCATGAAAGATGACGATGATATTTGACCTACCGTTGACCCAGCCATGACCCTGAAAACAAAACCAGTCACTGAATAGAGGGGCTAATTAACTTCAGAATAAAGCCGGTACACAGTAAGTCTGCCACACTTCTGCTACAGAATTACCACGACGGCGGTGAAGGAGACAAACAGCATAATGTTGTCTTTCGCAGTGACCTGAGAGGTCATCAGGTGATTTGAAGGGGTCAGATCAGATGCCGTTAGAATTAAAAAGTAACGAGCTACATGCTGCCTTTTGTCTCGCCGCTCTATCTCGATTAGGAACGAACTGGACAGGGATGGCAACCACCTCTCCGCTCGTCATGGGCGTAAGTGAAAATACTTACGTACGTCGAGGGTAAACGCGCGCACTGGAAAGGGGGGAGGCACTTTTGTGCCCTCCCCCACTTGTTTTTCTTGACAATCTCGAGAACAAATCGGTGCTGGCTGCTCCTGCTTATCGACATTTATGTCATTGCCAGTTTAATGACTCGTCGACTGACGCAAAGAAATCGAAAATCGGTCCGAAATTTCTGAAGTTTGAGACATTTGAAGTCAAACAAACATAACGAAAATAACGGGTGTCGCTGACGAACGGGAACTTTGTGAGAGGACAAGCGTTCACCGTAAGATTATCGTTGGAACATTATCAGTCCACATCATTCGGGGATAATTGGGGATGACAGATGCACCAAGAGCAAAGGAAGGGTCAGTGAGTGACATCAAAGGTCAAGATCAAGATCATCAAAGCCAGGGTCAACTAACTTGCGACCTGACCCAGATTTGCTTTGCAACATGTCAATTTGTATGGCACATGTATTCAAAGAACCTAACGAAAACGCGTTCGCGCTCGTGCATACTTATAATGATATAACGTTGCAATATATAATGTTTACGTTTTACAACAATCAAATCTTGTAATTATGTTCATCATAACGAAAGAACATTAGTGCAAACAGTTGACATACAACATACTTGGGGTCAAAAACGTCATCCAAGGCCAATGACCTCGCTTCACTTCACTGGAGTTTGAGGGGGTCAGTGAATGTTGAAAGAAACCAGGTGTGCTGATGTTGGATATCTACACTGAAAATACGCTAAATAATGCGTTTAACAGCCTTATTTCTATTCAAACTACACCAATATCCCGTTTTGTTCGAAATCTGATGTGCAAAAAACAAAAATTACGTCATAGGCCAATGACCTAGCATGACCTTCACCTAAAATCCTTACTCATAACGTCATTTGAATGAAAAATGTTACATTCCACGTTTAAATGCTCTAAAACGCGCCCTTTTACCCTTTCTTTCGAAAAGCCGCAAGGAATGGCCGGTAATGGCCGAGAAAATGTCCAAAGTTAAGATTTTTGACCTCATTTAAACTTGGAGATACCGACCTAGGATCACGAAAATCTCACACATTGTTACTCTTTACAACGCTACCCTACCCTTAACATTTCGTGTTTCTAGCGCATGCTGTTTCCGAGATGGCAGGGAATACAAAAGTGCCCCCTCCCCCTCCATTGTGAAACCCCCTTCCAATGCGTGTGTTAACACACATTTCGTCGAAAGCTCCCGAGGGCGGGGTATGGTCTTGGGCAGGAGTCCCGGGATCAGACGGCCTTCCGAGCAGGTGAGCTGTCCGCAGTATCGCAGGTGCCCGCTATATCCATGGATCGTGGCACCAACACGCAGACCGGGCCGACCGACCAGGTCCTGCATTATTGCTGAGCTGCGCTCGAAACCCTCCTAAGGATTTTCACTGAGGATTGAGAGCCTGAATAATTCAGATAATGAACCGTTCTCTTTCAGCCTTTCTACCGCTCGCGAATTGGGAGGAAGGGCACGTGGCTTCTTCGTAAATCATGATTTTTATAGGCGATGATCGTAAAGGGATCATGCCATTCCTCAACTTTGTATGCTTAGGTATAGGAAGCAATCTAGGAACGTTTGTGTGACACATCTGGTCTTTTGAATGTCATGAGCCCAATGCGGCCGTATTGTTCCGCCTAAAAAGCATTTGCCGCCTCAGGTGGCTGCTCTTGGCAGCTGGTTACAAAATCGTTACCGAAACTTGGATTATCTTTTAAAATATTTAGAGTTTCACTGGTGTCATTATCAGTATTTGATTCAGTGACAAAAATGTTGACTGCGGAAATGGAACTATGCATGTATACTGCTGGTTTCTCAATTTCTCTTGTGAAAACCGTGTTCGCGTGAGGCCAGAAGTTTCCTTTTCTAACCCACTCTTCCGACGGCACATGCCAGGGATTACGTTCCGCCATGTGGGCAGGTGCAAAGCCATTTTGGGGAGAAATGGCGAGCTCCGTCCTGCACGGCGTAAGATTTGACGAAAGTTCATTCGTTTTCCTAAGAAATATCAAAAGGTAAAGCTATTTCATTATTATGAATACGTATTTCTAAAACCAGGAAAATACACTTATTCTGCACAACCTCTATCTTTTTGATTCGAGGCGGGCCAAGGCCCGATACCTATGCCCCTCAGTCTGTCCAATGGAAATGGATTTCTCACTAGAGGACAGACTCCTCACAAATGAAAACACTAAAACTGGGTTATGACTAAAATAAGGCGGTTGAAGCAAGAGATGAAGGCGCCTTACCAGTCTGATTGCAGCTGGATTAAATGTCATGCAACTCAGACATCATTTAAAATCTCGCTTATCCGAATGGCTTATCCAGTCATCTTCGCACGTAGTCCACCTGGTACATACATGCATGACATGAGTGCGGGACCCCATACATAGCAAGGCGGCGACCTTATCAACTTAAGAAAATTTTAACATAAACCCAATCGCGCTGGATGGGAAAAATGATATGAAAGTCGCTCGTTCCCAGCCAACCTGAAAATTTGCTGCAAGGCACATAATGCATTAAATTGGCCGACCACAAAGGCCAGTCTCAGAATCCACTGCGATGAGCCAATCTGAGGTGTCTTGCACAAGTTATGAGTGAGTGTTTGTTGTGTTATTTTTCGTGTCTTCGTCCCTCGTGTCTCTTATGTCTGCACGCTTATTTTGCGATTTAAAGTGTCTGAACCAGGTCATATTTACGTGGACAGCTTTGATAAAATATACATGCCTACAATAGAGGCCAAATGCATTATGAGCGCACACGATTACCAGTTGCATCCAGTTTGTGGGGATGTGGTGTGTTACTAATCGACAATCAGCTGACGTGGCATTTTGCGTTGAAAATCTTTCTTCGACTGCCTATGTATGGCCGTCTGGGAATAAGAATACGGCATGGCGCAGCGCGGCAAAACCGACCCATCGCGTCTCCATCTTCGGTCTGGGTGCCGTCGTGGCCGGGACACCCCCGTTTCGGCCGGCTGCCGGCCGCGGCGGGCCGCTCGGTGTGCGCGTCAGCAGGCGGCAGGGCCCTCCCCGGGGCCAGCGGCCGGCGCCGAGCGCCACCGGAACAGCCGCTCTCCAGGACGCCGGGCACGTCACCTCGAGTGGGAGGCTGTGGTCGGGTACGACTGACAATGCTAGCGACTGACGCTGAGCTCGCCACCTCCGAAGGCTAGCAGTTTGGCTATCAGCGCGGGAGGCGCGAATCTGGCTTTGATGAGTCTTGGAGTTGTCCGCGGGAATTTAACATTGCTTTTTCATAAACTGGGAGAGACTGATTACAGTATTCATGCTATTGCCGGAGATCTGAAACATCCCCTTTTCCATCAGTCTCTGATAAATCTCCTTGAAATTCCATTGACTGATTCCATTGATTTCATCAGAACTCACAAAGACCAAAAGGGACCAGGACAAAATAGGTAACGATGAATAACAAAGTTTTCCTACCATGCCTCTTAATACCTGGATTTTATTTATTATTAATATCTGGGTTTCATTTATTATCCATATTTATCGCCTCCTGTTCCTATGTTTTTTGAATCTTCCAATCCAACAGCATTGTGCGGTGTGTGTGCGTGTATGTTTCTCTGCGCTTGTGTTTTTGCGTGTAAGAAATACGGTTTTTGCCAGCTGAAATTTTATTGCGCGCGATATATTTACTGGTGCTTGACCCATAGACTATGTACACATAACAAAAAATAAATCGGAAAATGTCATGCGAGCTTTTCAGTTTCTAGTAAATATTTCCTATGCTCAACAGCAGGTTTAAGTTTAGTGCCTCTTCATTTGATTTTAACGAGTTCTTATGGCTGAGACAAAGGCGGAAGATAATTTCAGAATGGTTTGGAATCATTGGTGTTCAGTGGAAAAGGCTGCCGTTTGCATTCATCTACCTAAAGTACGCCTTGCAAAGTACGCCTTGCGCCAAACTTGGCTGCCGTTATGTAAAATGTCATCATTTTTCCCTTCGAATGACTCCTGTGGATGCTTCACGCAGACAGCATTTACGACAACTAATTATTCTAGTATACTTTATTTATTTATTCTTGTCTAGTATTATTTATTCGTAGTAGCAATATAGTTTAGTTCTGTTGTTCGCAGTGTTGTCTGTTCGGAATTGACTTCTGGTCTGGCTGACAAAGGAAACGTTTGTCAGTCGTGAACATTTTTATTATAAACTGCCAAAACGTTCAATTTTAAAGATATTCTCCAGCTTCGAGGCATCTAGTTTTCATCGCTCCGGAACGAAACATTTCATGAGCATTCTCGGCAGGCGTATTCAATGAAACGCCATCTCAAAGCGTTCATGGCATATGTTTACATTTACATTAGACGAGTTTGTACGGGCGTTTGGAAAGCTGCCAGATTCCCGGCCAGGTCGGCCGGATTGACCAGTTTTACAATAATTGCTGATTTAAACTGCAGTTGGTTCTGGAAAGGCCTGTTTTAACATCGTGGGACAGAATGAATGGATTGCAATGCAAACAAGCTTCAAATAACAGGAGGAGAAACCTTAGCTTTCTGTGAGCATGCCATGCGTTGTAATTTCCTCGCGTGTTCTGCTGTTTATTTGGTAGCTTCTGGCCAGCCTGGTCGCGTCTCGCCAGTGCCGCCGCTGACCAAATCCAGTGGTTCACAAAGACTATGTACCTTGACAAGGCTGGAAGGTTTTGCAACGAAGGCGCTGATTGGTTGAAAACTGAGAAGCTGGCAGCGAAGGAAGAGTGGCGAGGGAGCGGAAAATTCTTTCACTCGTTGTGCACGTGGTCCTTGTTTAAGATTGTAGAGTCTGTGTTTCAAGCGATTTGTGATTTTCAAAGCCTAAAGAAGGTGAGTGGATTGGTATACGGATTTAGTTAGCTGTGATTTCATGCAAACCAGCATAGGTCGCAATGGTGTTTAAACTGCCATGTCTAACAACAAATGAAGGGAACGTGAAGGAAACCCAGAACCTCGCGGATGCTTAAGCTGGCCAGAAAGGTGCACCCTTGCCAGTCTGGCCGGGAATCTGGCAACTTTTCAAATGCCCGTATAAACGCGCCTATTGTTCCATTTACGGCTAGTTACAACCGTCTCAATGCAACTTGCTACCGTCTCGAGGGAATGACCAGTGGGCGTTTGTTTCCAGGCGGATGTCGGCTTCCTCTCGGAGTCACTTCCGGTCAGATACCAGACGAGGCAATGACCGCCTCGTCTAGTTACGATGAGAACAACACGGGGCCGCAGAACGGAAGGTAAACAATCGGCTGAGTACTTCCGAACCTCGGGTGCGCAGGCCTCACTCTTGGTCGTTAACCAAGCAGTGAGCTTGACTGTAGCTGAGGCGTTTCAGACAAACGATGCCGATAATAATCACGTTCACAAGACAGTACAGCTTATCCCCATCGGACGAGAGGAAGCAGATGCCACCAGTCCCCATGAGATTTTTTTTTAGACTGCCGGCGAACGACCTTCATTAACAGTCCCAAATTTGCAATACCATAGCCTGCAACATTTCCAAATATTTCCAAGGACAACTGGGACGTCATGTCAGGTCCCTGGGCTATGACGCCTTTCTAGAAAGCTTACAAGCCATTTTGTTAAATCTGAGCCAAAATTTGGCTTGTGCCTCAGAAGCCTGACCACATACAAAGCCAGCTCTCGATACAAGACTACTTGGACATATACTCCATAATATAGCAGGGTTTGGAAAACCAGTGACCTCTCCAAGGTCTTTTAAGGTCACCGTCCCTACATGACCTCGAAGTGCCTTTGAACCTTTTATATGGAAATGTTGTCGCCGATTTTAGCAATGGTAATGACTTTTACTATTCTCAGCGATCAGAACTACAGTCTATAACAAACATCATTGTCCGCACTAGCAGTATAACAGAGGCTGATAATAACATTTGACCTTGCACTGACCTGACTCTGACATCAAGAAAAGAGACATCACTGACTACAACTGATGACCAATTTCATAGCCAGGTCTCTACAAAAATATGGTTTGAAGGCCAAAATGCTACTGGAGTGGAGGCGTGGACGGAAAGCGATGAGCTACTTTCTTTTCCTTGACCGAGGCCAAAAATGAAACAAACTGAACTAAAGGAGTCAAATCGGGTATTTTGCAAATGAGATAAAAAAACGTGTTACACGCCTGTTTTTTGCTTTATTGCTCTACCTTGATTAGGAGAGAAATGGGATGGGGTGGCAACCGCGCCTTCACGTCTAGGACGTAAGTGGTAAAGCTCTGTTATGACTGATTTGCGTGTTTGAGTTTATTTTTTGCATAAATAACGGTAACACCAAAGTGGCCGATAAAAAAATGTTGCCATGAACCAAATGAAAATTCGGGAAGACATTATGAAAAAATCCATCACCAGAAAATCCCTGACTGGGTTTCCAGATGGCTGTAGCTGCTGAATATCTGGAGTTGACACATAGCTCACCACAACCACTAGTGTGCTAGGGGAAGCATTTGACAATAGCAAGTTTTCATTTTAAAGACCTTTTTTCCAGTGAGATGTTGTTAATGTTTCACTCACCTTAACTGGGTCAAAATTATAGAAAATTGCCACCTGCTTGGATGACATGTGCTTGGAGTCCTCCAGCATAAATCAGGCACCAGGAACATTCCCGGATGTCGTTTCTTCAAATATATATTAAGGCTAGTTCAGACGCGGATGAAAGATGCCATACGCTCCCCAAAAGACTTGCTTTGCATGAGCCTTTCATGTTCCAAGGGGAGATGGCTGGTCTTTGCTATAATCAGTTATTCATTTCGTGATCAAAGCACGTGAAACCTTGTTTCGACTAAAGCATGCAGAGAGTGATCACATTTACCATACTGCACTTGAAGCTCTAAAATAAGTATTTCTTCACACTGCATAGATCTCCCTTGTGTCTGGTACCCTTACAAATCTTCCTGCCGTTTCATGTGGACAGTTGAGTTTGGATAAATTTGCGTTTGTAACTCATAATCATAGGCCATGGAAGTTGCATGAAGGTCACTATTCATCGGGGACAATATGAACACCACACACTTGACGTTTTAAAGCAAAACTTTGTCCATTATCAGATGGTAAAGATCAAGGAATAATAGTCACTTGAACTTTGTACTACAAGTCATAAATCAATAAAGCCATCGATTATGCCACCATGTTAGATCCCAGTGCATGACAGGTAACCCTTGGGATCAGCTGGGAAGGGTGCCTGGTGTCTTCAGTCATGACCAGACCTGGCTGAGTAATCCCACGCTCACGAGGTGTACATCGGGCCCATTGGCCGCCGACACGACCTTGCCTCAGGCGGTGCTCCCTGCCGGCAGGGTGAACGTGGAGCGGGCAGCGGGAGCCTGGTGCCCTCATTCGCCTGTGTCTCGCGGGGTGCGGGAGTACCTGCAGGTGACCCTGCCGGCCGACCACGTGATCACCGCCGTGCTGACTCAGGGCCGGTATGACCGCGGCCGCGGCGTCGAGTACACGAAGGCTTTCACGCTCGAGTACTGGCGACGGGACGTGGCCTGGAGGAACTACACGCGCTGGGACGGCGAGCGGGTGAGTGGAACGGCTGCGGGTGAATGGTGAAGCGGGTGCGGCAGACGGCTCCCAATACGCGCGCCGAAACGGATGCGCTGATGGGAGACCTGCGTTGATGGAGCTGGGGTCGATGTGAGGCGGCGTGGGATGTGTGAGAGGTGGCTGTGCCGACGGAGGACTGAACACGAGATGGTGTAAAAATGTGGAATGTCTGAAAACTTAGTCGTGGTTAGTTGTGACATGACAGAGGACAAGGAGGGCAGCTATTCGGAGGTAAATATGTCAAGTACTTTGAACGGTATGACGTCTCACTGAAAGGTGACGTTGTGAGTTCTGACAAGTTTAATATGGAGAATGGGAGTGGTGCATATCTGAACGCAAACAGCATCACTGTAAAGTTTTGTGCAAGCATTACGCCAACGTTGTGTTGCTTAGTTTCCCTTAAGTGTTCTTTAGTTATATGTGCATGGTTATGTAGTTGTATTTATATTCAATATAATGTTTCGATTATAATGTACAGGCAGATTTGTTGGAAAAAAGCAGTCTGGTAGATGTCATCACATTGCGCCACCATCAGTCGTGTCGGTAGCCACCCTAACATGATGGGTTCGAGCCACCTCGGCGTTCGCCATTTCCTCCTCATTTGGCAGCTGACCTATAGAGAGAGGCACTGGCTGCCGCGTGACTGTGTCGTTCATGTCAGCACGTTAAATATTCGACACACAGTTATGCCGTTAACCTCGGATTGCTCGATCGGGTGTAATGGCCATGCAACAATATCTGTTAAACATGGACTTTAGTTCCAAATATTTATATGAAAAATACCTCAGCTCGCCTCACTTGAGAACAGAGTTACATCACTTAACCTGAGCTTGACGTTCCCGAGAATCCTTTTGCAAACCATTTTTCTTAGAGGTACAGAAATGGGAACACAAATATTATTGAAAAAGATATCCATATGTTATGATGTCCTAGTGATCTGACCAACGCTAGCTAAAAATAGATAACTAGCAAATCTTGTTTCTCGATGGAGAGACGTGGTGTTCAGGTCGAGATAATGAAATTTCGAGGTTCCCTGTTTTTGGTATTTTATAACTTATGCGGGGATTAATAAATGGAACGTTCGTAATACCCATTGCAGCTTGGGGCTTAGCAAACGCACTGAGAAAACGAGATCTCCTTTTGATGCATTAATTTTTGTGACGCCCGTTGTGCAGCTTTTCTTGCTTTGTTTTGACCCGAGACCAAAACGTGTGTCAAGTATACCACCACGTCAGCCATGCAACCGTATGTTGTCAGCCTTTTTATTGCAACAAACCTTCCCCTGGGCAGTCCAGCCAAAGCCTGTCATCTGGCTATTCGGTCGACGCTGAGCTCTCTGATTCCGCACTTGGTCCGTTTGTCGTACCCAGTCCGTTCGTCAGACCCAGCCCGGTCGTTACACCGATCCCCGGCTCCAGCTCCCTCCCAGCCCTCGATGGCGTTCCCGGCGGTGCTGCCACGCCGCCAGACGGCCTCGCACTGCCACCATCTGGGACCAGGCCGCCATCTGGGGCTGGCCCCTCCCCGGAGCAGGAGGAGCTGTCAGGCCGGCGGCGCGGGGATCAGCCGCGTCCGAACAGGATGGAGCCGGAGATCGGCCGCTCTGGCCGCCCTGTGAAATTTGCCGCCGCGCCGCGGCCGCCCGCCGACAGCCGCAGACGCCCGACAGAAATGAAAACGGGAGGACCGGCCGCGGTCCGGTTTTCTAACGACGAAGGCTGGCGGGCCGGCGCATTTGGAGTGCCCCGGGCGTTTGGAACCAGCACGCGCAGTCGATTTTTAACCCGTCCCCGACTGGGGGGGGGGCAGTTGACTGCCCCCCTGAGGTTTTTCTGGGATTGCGAGAGAACGTACAAATACAGTCACGAAACTTTGTGTACGTTTTGCTCCATCAATTTTACATCTCGTGTCAAAATTTTGACCTCAGGTCAGGTCAGGTGCCTGACCCAGATCAGGTCGAACAGACCTATGTCAAAAAAAGTTTAGCGCTCTATAACTTTTTCGCAAAACAAGATATCTCAATAATACTTTCAGGGTTTAGTGATCATGATAGATGCAACAAATCTGCTATCTCGGATCTTTTTGAATTTTCCGGAATTTTGAATTGACCTTATGTCAAGCCCATTTTTATAACATATCGCCGTTCTTTTCGGAAATTGACGGAATATTCCATAAAATTTTTAGTGTGGAGTGAAGCAGACATCTAGTTACCGTCATTAGGCAAAGTATCAGTGACTTCCAGCCATTGACCTGAGGTCAGGTCACGAATAACTGTAGTGAGCCAAAATGTACCAGCGTCAAAATCGGCGATGAATTACTCAGAATGGGTAGAAAATGGCAGAACTAGCTTGCACAGACGTAATTAATACCAGAAACCTCAAAAAGTTTGAAAAAGTAGCATATTTTGGAATTAAACAGGCTCTCGCGAATAAAGCTCCGCCACCTTTGTAGATTGGTAACTAATCAATTTTCCAAAATTTAAGCATGTGAAACCGTCGCCAGAACCACAAAGATCAATAAAATTGACATAGATCGTCTTTTTTCGCGAAAATAAAGGAACGCCAAAATTAGTTTCTGTCAATTTGTTACCGCATACGGCAGCGGCGCACACTGACAGCTGGCGGGAGAATTGCCGTGTCTTTAACTCAACGTTTCGGCGTATATATTGCACAAATGTGGGGAAATTAGACGTGTATTGGCATCCGCGGACCTTTACTTGTGCGCTGGTGCCTTTACCTATGCGTTATTAGTCACAGCCCTTGAGACTCAGGCCATTTCTCGGTCTCATGCAGTCGACTATGAGAAATCATATATAGGGCGTAAATTGGCTTACATATTATCTAAAACTAAAAATGAGACCAGTTTCGAGCTCTACTCGTCACATGCTTTCCAACGGTATGCTTATTTTTATCGTGCGACCAACCGTTCGTGAGTTAGAGGGGGGGCAGTCAACTGCCCCCCCCCCCAGTCGCCCATGTTCGAGACGGACCGACGGTCGTGCGCGGGTTAACGGACAAGCGGAAACAATGAGTTCATTATTCTCTCCTAGATGTCTCTGTGATTTCCAGAAATAATTGTCACGCCATTTTGTCCCCGCCACTGCATAATTTCCCTGGAGGCATTTGGTTGTTTCTGATACTCCCACTGTAGATATTGCATTTTTTATTTTTGATGTTGCATATTTGACATTGCAGATACTCCCCGGCAACACGAACGTGACTTCGGTGAAGGAGAACACGCTGGTGCCTCCGATTGTGGCCTCCAAAGTGCGCTTCCTGCCGTTCAGCGAGCATTCGAGGACGGTCTGCCTGCGCGTCGACCTGCTCGGATGCCAGCTGAAAAGTAAACAGGCTCCGAACAACGCCAGTCTGAACATGCATTCCTCCGTCGACCTCACTCTCGCAACCCGGCGTGATGGGCTGAAGGCAGCCATGCTACCAGATAACCAGCCGGCGGCGATAGTGGTGCGCCGCTTTTCATAGGCGGACGACCCTCGCCTCCGTCGATATTGTTGCCGGCGGACGGGGAATCTCCGAGCTGGATGCGTCTGCAGTCGGGCCAAGATTGAACGGGACTTCCGGCGAACCTTTGTCGGCGCGTTTCATCGCGGGCGTCTCGCGCAGGCGGAGGCCGGTCTTCCGCGACCAATCTCCGGCCGCGCCGGGCCGGCCGCCGATCACATTCGCCGTCCGCCGAGTCAATCATAAAGCACTCGAGTCGAATTTACGCCGCGGCGTCTCCGCGCTCGCCGCGCCTGGCCGCCGCCTCTGCACGTGGGGGAGACGGGCTGACTACGCGTGGGGCGAGAGTTCTCACGCACGGCTCGGGCGCCACCGTGTGCTGATGGCCTGGGGGCCCCTCTTTCACACGCGAATGATGATACATGATGTGTGAGCTGGGACAGGTATTCGTGGGCGCTCGATCACGCGCCCCCGGGCGTTCATTTACACGGGTTCGGGTGTAGGCACAGACAAACACAATGGCTGCAGGCGGGGCGCGTGGTTCGTGTCATTCAATATGTCCTCGCGTCACTGCGTGTTCGATAATGCATGGCTGCGACTGTGCCGGCACCGTTCACTTGTCTCATTACAGTCACTCAGCGGATTGCCTTTCGCGGCTGCATGCTGTCCTCGATTACCGTTGTGCGCCAACCGTCGCCAACCGAGGTCATGCAGTGCGCACTTGGCAATTTCCACAAATCGTACTGCGTTTTCGGTCGCTGGACTCAAGTGAAAAGTGTTGGTTCACAAGACTTTTTGAACTCATCCCGCACGGTTCAAAGAAACCCGCATTGACCCGGCAGTCTGCGAGGCTAAACCGTCGCGCAGCGCAGCGCTCATATCGCAGCCAGCTGGTCCACGGAGCGTTCTGCCCGCGCCGCTGGTAAAGAGCAGCCGCGATAGTGGACGAACGGTCGACGTTAACGGCTCACGCACTGGGCGGGCCCGCGGCGGCCACTGACCAGCGACCGTCATCGGCGCCGACGGCAGATCGCGGGTCCCAGCGCGGCCCGCGGTGCTGGCCGCCCGTCTTTTTCTGCAGTCAGCCGGCTAGTGCCGATGCTCGCCGGGCGACAGGCTGGCCTGAATAATTCATGAGCGGGGCCCGGCCGTTCCTGGGGCAGCCGCGGGCGGGCCGTGGAGTGACCCCGACCGACGCTGTCGGCAGACGGGGTCGTGTCGTACTCGATGCGCCAGGGCGACCTGTACTCGCCCGAGGTGAGCCTCCGTGACCTGTCGTTCGACGGGGAGTTCCGGCGCGGCTTCCTGTCACGTGGTCTCGGCCAGCTGACGGACGGCGCTGTCGGAGGAGACAACTTCCTGGCCGACCTAGGCCACGGGAAAGGTGAGGCTGCGGCCTGTGTGAGTGGAGGATACTGTCTCGCGCTACCGACGGCAGATTGCCTAAATTATGTAGCGGGAGAATCTGTTCGCAAACGTCTGGGATCTGAGTAAATGTCTGGCCGAGAACAACGAAAAGCGAGTCAAGGTTCAAAACAGTCCAATGTATTAAGCATGCCTAGGTTCTTGATCATTAGAACGACATGAACATGACCTCGACCATAATCGCGACTGAGACGGCTGTCTAAGTAAAAGTCTGTCCTGGAACTGAGCGCTGTATCTGTGTCACATCCCTGTGTGAATGATCATTTTGCTCATATGTCGTAGTGGTATATGAAAATGTATTCCTTGTTTCCTCCTCCTCGCATGCTTTGGACTGTCACATGCATCACCCGAATGCGATAGCTCTGGATTTGTAGCGTCTCTCGGTCCCGCTGTTTTGCATGCCACGTTGATCGTGTTTGCATTTTATCCGAGACGTCGAGTTCTCAAACATCTGCAAACCTCTCTTTCAGAAGACACTTGTTATTCGTGTGGGTTTCAATTCGACGAATTTCAAGCTGTTCCCCCACACAAATGATGCTTTTGAATTGCAATGAACCCAGGATTCAGTTATCTCGTCGCGTTTAAATCGCTATGCGAAACATGTACAGCTTTCGTGTTCAAACCATGCATAAGAAAGACGAGCTGAACTTTCTTTAGACGAAAGGAAAACGATGGTAACAAAATTCCCTCAAAACTCCATTTTATCAACGTGCATCTAACCGAGTGAGGAGGTCTAGAGGGAGAAAAAAACACCTGAAAGCGTCGAACTTGAGCACTTTCGCAAACTTGTAATCACATTATGTCCTGAGAGCGTTGAATGCACTTACCGTCGATGTGTCAGCGACTGTGTCTAACTCTTTCTAACCTAACTGTGTCTAACCATTTCAGGCTATGAATGGGTGGGCTGGGCAAACAATGCGTCTCAACAGTATCCGATTGAGATTACGTTCGAGTTTGATGTCATTCGGAACTTCTCTCTGGTTTCTCTCTACACAAACGTTCACTACGGCCACGGAATCCAGGTACGTTTATTGCGATCATGTGTCATGTGCACTTGATTGAAAAAGCTTACGTGATACTATGCTGCACTTGAATACCGGTCATCATCAGACATCTTGCCATTGGAAGTATATGGACATGAACGAGATGGATGACTTACTCAGAGTATGTAAACTGACCATGTTTCGACTGACAACCGCGGCATTTTCCCTATTGGCTCCTGGAACGCCTTCTGGCACCCTAAACACCTCTCCGGCACCTCATTTTACTCCGTCGTCGGCCCGAGTCGGCCGTGCTCGCTGCTCACTGCCCCGGGGCAGTCCTCGGTGACGGCCGCTCGCTGCCCGGCGGGACCGCGCCAGCGCTCTCTGGGCGGGAGCCGATCCATGCCGCCCGGCGGACCCACGAACTGCGCCGCGCCGCCCGCTCGGCCGGACAATTGGCGGAAATCGTCGTCCCGACCTCCCAGTCATGGCCGGCCGGAGTTCGCCTCTTGCCAGTCACCCCGTACCGCACGAGCCGGGCACGGGCTAACCTGGGTCGACTTCCGGCCGGGGCACCACCTGGGGCACAGGTGTCGGGAGGCGAGCTCGGTCACACTGCAGGTGCGGGATCAGCGGTGATGGAGGCACTTCCCAGCCTCGCGAGACTTTCAGTCCGCCACCCGTGGCTCGAGATAACAAGGCTGCTCTTTCCGTTTCTATGCCAGTTAGGGCATGCGCAGGCAGATGCCTGAGCAAACTTCTTTTTGTTTAAACGAAGGAATACGGCAGACAACAATATCCCATGGGACAGCATTAACTGCTTGAGGAAAATTAGTTCGATATTTGATTTACGTCAACGGAGCGCCATATATTGAAATTTTAGACAGCATAAACGGCTTTATAAACATTTTACGTGAAACACGTGTTAGAATATTTACTTAACGTTCTTTAGTTCATAGTTCACTTCATGGCATCATATGAAGACGGTGAAGTATTCTTAGACCAAACACATGACATTTGCACAAAAAGAAGACTTTCTTTGAAGCATTTAAGTCAAACATGAATTAGGTCATTTTCAAGAATCGAAGGCATGTTCTCCTCGAGAATGAGAAATGTAGTTGTCCCAGTTCTTCATGGAACAGCGACAGCTCCACTTCTGACATGTCTTTCTCCGCGCCTATTTACGCGAAATAACTCTTCAGGAACGCAGGAAGTAACAAATTCAGGAATATGTTTCGTTACATTTCGTTGAACGTAGCATTTCCTAGGCCTTCTTTTTCAGTAAAGTAGCTGTCCTTACAATGGGTTGCAGGTTTTCATGAACTTGACAAGCATGACGTTGTTGGCAGATTTTCTCGTTGGTTCGTGTTTTCTTCTCCGATGGTGGCAAACTGTACCAGTCGTCGCCCGTGGTGTCATATCCGAGGGCCATCCGCGCCAACCACGAGTCGCGCAACATCTCTGTCAACCTCAACGGCCGCACGGCCCGCTTCGTGAAGATCCAGCTGTTCTTCAGCGCCCAGTGGATCCTCATCAGCGAGATCCGGTTCACGTCAGGTCAGCACAGGAAGAACATGTGCCACTATTGGCTTATCGCTAGGCGATTTCATTTCAGTCGTTCAGGTTTTTAACATTATTCGTTGACATGGCGGTATAGCATTGCCTGCTGCATGTTCACCCTGGCATCTCATTGGCGTTCAGTGTGGTTACCATTTGCGAACGTCGTTGAAATGATGTGCATCGCATTTTGCCTTTTCAACTAGTCGTGTTTCCGACGTCTCCAAAAACTAGGAAGAATGCTGGGATATTCTACACCATGTGTTGAAATTCCTTAAACCTCTTTGGAGCGATAAAGGCCTTGTGTTTTCCTTAACATAAACTCGAAATAAAAGAACCGTTTAGTTGACGGTAAGTTCTGCACAATTTTTTTTCTGTAACTGGTCCTTTAATTTGGGCAAAGTTTGTCTTATGACTACCAAAATTAATGAATTGTCCAATTCAGGGGTTCGGTGGATATTCTTTGCTTTCAAATACGGGACAAATAAGGCTTTAATTTTACCAAGATCCTAAAAACTGGAAAGGTCGCTAGAGCGGCTCTGAAACAGTGGCGTTTATGGTAGCCGGACGTCATTAAGGCATGGTGTCTTTCGCTAAATCGAGTGTAGAGAGCAGCTTTTCACGTTCAGACTGGACGATCCGTAACCCCGGTGATACCATGGACACACGACAGAGCTCTTTTCATGGTCACATATTTTACAGAATTGCTATTGGAATCGGTCTACAAAACAGCCAGATTTAATCCAAGGGGCCCATCAGCATCTGAAATGTGAATTTCGTCAAAAGTAAAACCAGTTTTGCCATGTCATTTCCGCAAAATGTTCCCCACTGCAAGGACAGGAATGGTATCCATGTGCTCTTACCGTCACTGTTCATGAAGTTTGGGTGGACCATTTGCAAACAGAGCTGTGGCGACCCGTTAGCCTCATGTCTACGGCAAAACTGACCATGCCGCCACTGAGGGTGAACTGTTCCTCAAATTCCTGCTCGCAATTGAATTGGCTCGGATTGCGTTCGCCGCGCGCGGACCTGGGTCAGACTGGACTGAGAGCGCGGCCGGGTCGCACCGGTCTCCGCAGCTGCCGGCGCCGAGATCCAGCTTCCCCGCCGACCGGCTCGAATCGAGGCTGCTCTAGACTAATTCCTTAATAACATAATAGTGGGGGCACCTCAGCGGAACAGTCTCAAATTACGGAACGCCCGGACGGCGGCAAATTACGAACAGGCTGGCTGCGGTCAAATTTAAAGCCCGCGGCGACGGCCGGCGGGAGCAGAGGCCACAGCCAGAGGAACCTACAGCCTTGCTGTCTCGCGACATCATTACGGAGCAGGCACAGTTTCAACGCCTGCCGCGCCCGGCAAGGCAGAGGGACGTCCTGCAAGTGAGTGAGAAAGTTAATGGGAAGGACGCGTGAAGCCCAGTAATTCGCCGCTGGAAGACCCGCCTTTTCCTCTCGCTATTACCGCGAAATACCTGGCTCCTAATCCGGGCTTGGTGGTGGAGACCGAAGAATATTGAAACATAAATTCTCCAAGCCGGCGATTCGCTCGGCTGTCCTCCGGCGGCGGGCCCCGGCCGGCGGCGACACGGCGGCCGACAGCTACGGATGGGACGATTCCGGCCACGTACAGAATCCGCCGACGCAGCGCACACGCGCGCCACGGGCGAACAGATTGCGCCGAGTTAAGCCCCTGAGAAGCTAATTTGTGTTCCGGTCTGGCATGTGCCGTTTTGCATCTGTTTCACGATGATGGATGGCACCGGCCGAGTCCACGAAGCCGACGAATCAATGAGCCGCCCGGCGGCCGCGGCCGCTGCAGCCGCCCAAATGAATTCGCCCATGCGCCGGGTCGCTTGATGGATGGCCTGAAAGGTATTGCTGGCGCCGGCGCTGCTGTTTATTGCCAGTGCGCCGATGAGCGGCGCCGGCCCGGCCGGTAGTTACCGTCACGTGGCCGGGGGCCGGCAGTGAACACTGCCCTGGCCCGGCCTAATGGTCCAGCCGAGACCGGCGCTTTTGAAGCGCCAGGTCGTCCCGACGGGGTGAGCCGGCCGGCGCGGCCTGCCCAGGGCAGTGCAGTCTCCGTGCGGCTTGATGCTTGTTTTCTTCGGTTCAACCATGATCGTCGTACTCATTTTGGTACAAGTGCTGGTAGGTAAATATTATGTCCATATTTTTCTGCCTGAATGATGTGACGGCCACTGTTTTCAGGCGTATGTGGCAACACGTGTGGCGACATCGTCAAAGAGGGAATGACCATTCCTCACACGGAAGTGTGGCGGGCCCGTCCGCAGGACATCAGCAAGATCAGTAAGTGTTGCTTCACTTCATTGCCAAGAAAGTGACATTGGTAACATTAGCAAATCTCTCTGAAGCTCTTGGTGCAACTTTTATACGTGTAAAATCATTTCATGGCTTCCAGTCATTCCCGAAGAAGGAACGCGAGCAAAAATTGAGAGTTGAACTATATGCAATTAAAGGCAACTCTCGCAGATGTTTGCCTTTTGCTGATTCCACGCTGGCTAACATTAAGCGTCCTCTGCTTGGAGCTGTTTTGCAACCTTAAGGTGTATCAGAAATAATCTGTGGACTTTTTCCGGTATACACAACTGCATTTGTTCCAAAAATGGCATTGACTTTAGCAATCACGCGCGTGTTTGGTGCCATATTGCTTTATCCACGCTGGCAATGTTCTCCGTACGGGCTGAGACCAGGATGGCGCAATATTCCAATGTGACAGTCAGCGGCAGACGCCGATCAGCGCTGTCACGGTGCGCCCATACAAGGGACAAACGCGACTCATCGCCGTCGTCCGGCGCCGAACCGAACGACGCGTCCGGGCCCGTAATCTTGGCCGGCGTCAAATCAATGGCGGAATATCACGTCGGAGAGCCATTCTGTCGCCGTCCGCCGGCCGCCTCGTCTCCGGCTCTGATCACAATGTGCCGAGCTCTTTGATCCGGTCGGAGAGGGGGAGGCGGAGGGGGGGGGGCGTCCCCTTCAGCCCGGCACGGGAGCAGTAGCGACCGCATTATTCACTGTCACGGCCCGGGATCTGCGCTGACCGCAGATGGATGCAGATTCAGACCCCCAGGGCTCCGTGTGATGCGGAGGCCTGCGAATAGGTGGGGAGCGCTTGGAACATGCTGCAGGCTCAGGCTCAGGCTGCTTGTCAGAGACGATGTAGGCAAGCGCTGGGTAGGCTGTCGACATTATATTGTGATCGGTATTGTGTAGAGTTTGAGCCGTGCGATGTGATTGTATCCTTCGATGAAAAACTAGTGTAACTACTAGAAAAACTAGAAAAACTAGTGATTATTTTATGAATCGTTATATATATATATATATATATATATATATATATATGTGTATATATATAGATTAATTGAGTTATAGATTAATTATGTAAATTACATCAGATTAACAATCAAAGTAAAATCAATATACTATTGTAATACATCCATAAAATCAAAATAAAAACAATAAAAATCTCCTTGGGTTCATCACCGCGTTCCTCGTGGTCCAGTCTTCCTACCTACATATTATTTATTTTGACGTGGTTAATGCAAACTCCAGAAGCATGCCACCATCTACTTGAGTGTACCTCGTCTCAACAGCATCACCCGCATCTCACTCAGTCGAGTCCTCGGGCACCGCCGCCCCGTTAAAAATTCAGACGAACAGACGCCACCCGATCAAGTTTGGTCGACATACCTGCGCTTACTGCGGCGTTTGCCGGCAACCTGTCCGGAGTCGGCACCTGTGTCTTCAACTTCCCAGACAGTGAGTACGCTGTCTGACTCGTTCTAACCTGGACCGTCCCAGCTGCCCCATGTGTTCCGAAACTGCAGATGATAACGCTGACCTGACCACTTACTTCACTGTCCTGTGAACGTCCCTGGGCGTCAAAGAACAATGACATGAGATGTCACAGGAGCACCCCTCGAGCGCTGTATGAGTTCAGCGGTCGATCCGCCGACAGTGTCGATGACGTCACCGGAGGAGTCGTCCGGTCTCTCGGGCGGCCAGCTGGGCCTCCTGGTCAGCCTGCTGGCCTTCCTGCTGCTGGTCGTGCTGCTGGCCGTGGGCCTGCTGTACTGGCGCGGCAGGCGGCTCAAGTCCGACAGTCTCACGTACACCACCTTCACCGGTCCGTTCGGCGACCGTAAGGTCACCATCAGCACCAAGGTGAGCCGCCAGAGGTCACACAACAGGATCATAGGTCGGTTATTGGGGTCAGAGGTCATGCTGAGGGGAGCGAAGGCACGAGACGCGATTACAATCTCAGGTTGGGTAGGGCGTTACGCGGCGAGGTCCAGTCTGGGTAACGTCGGGAAAGAGACCACGTTGCGGGTCAGAGATCACGACTGGAGGCCACGCGGCACGCCGTCTTCGTCAGGTGCGTGTGGTGACGACGTGTCGTGAGAGGGGACAGGCGAAATGTCAAACGGTCTTGGAGGGCATTAGCTCGTGGATGGTGTGGACTCATTAGCAGCATGGTGTTGACAGAGGAGCAATGATTGCGAAAAGTTAAACACCATCACTTAGGAAAACAGACATGACGACATGGCCGATGGAGGACTGCGAAAAAATATACGTACTTGTACAGGAGATGGCAATGAACGACTGATAGGAACTATGATTTGAATATGGAACACTAGGTTCGCTGCCTTCCTGTGCAGATTTTCCATGTGCCGTGCAAGGTGAACTAGATGCCTCTGACACTAATCTTCCCCCCCCCAAAATATTGTAGTGCTACATGTCTTTATCAACCATAAACATTTTGTTCTGGTATCTCAGGTTCCGGATTCACCTTTACATTCCATGAGCTTCCGCGTTCGGCTTCCAGAAGGTAGTTCGTTACCGTTCGACCATTATCAACGAGGCTGTCGGGGCCCAATACCGTCTTGACCTTTCGACGGACCTCCGTGTCATCCCTACCGGTGTCCGCCCGCAGTCATTACCGGACTCCACCGCCGCCCCCAGGGCATGTCAAAGAAGATGAACCTGACCCCGCTCACCAACGGTCTGGCCGAGGCCAAGGGCAGCCTGTTCGGCCACCTGGACATGGCCTCGGGGCATGCGGGCACGCAGACTCTGCCCGGACGACAGGGCGACGCCGCTGGCAAACCGCAGGGATCGCCCCGTGACGTCATCAACGGGAACGGCCTGGTCGTCAACCAGCTGGACGTCAACACGTTCCCCGCCATGAAGCTGAAGGGCTCGAAGAGGAGGGAAGAGAAGAGCATGTATCAATCCGGTATGTCTGGGATAATATTGGAACAGGTTTGCAGAGTGATAGCGAGGCATCCAAGAAAATGCGATATGCGGCAGTAAGCAGCGCTTAAAAACAGCTTCAGCTGCGAACAACTGCGTCAAAGACGTAACGAAACTGGTTTGGTTGCTGGCACAGTCGGACGACGGTTTTTTCTTCTGCGCGAGCCTACACAGATTCCTAAAATCCGTACGGCCCCAAAACCCAGATCCTTAAAAATGTCGCACTTACTGTCTTAAGCACTCTGTAACTGGCTGGTCTTAAGGGATTAGACTCGGGAAATTCAAGGACTGGGCCGGGCCGAGAACCGCCCTGTAGACACCGAGCAGTCAGTCGCAGCAGCGCCGACTATGACCCCCCAGAGAGCACGTCGGAGCTTAGCGACTCGACCACGGCCGAGGTGCGGCCGTGCCTGAGCCACACGCCGCCCAAGTACCAGTACGAGAGCCTGCGGCCGGGCGCCACAGCCGGCCGAGACCCGGTCCGGGTCAGCCCGCTGCCCTCACGCCGGCCGGGCGCGCCGGCCACCCTGGACCGGCCTCACAGGGACGAAACGGCCTCCAGCGCTCGCAAGGTGAGCGCAGGTCGCAGGGCAGTGGGGCGGCAGCGGGCAGAGGCTGAGGAGGCGCCGATCGGTGGCTGTCGTTGCAGGGCTTTGGGAGCAGCAGGTCGACTGTGGGCCAATGAAGGCTGGAAAAAGACCGCGGCACCGGCTGTTCCTCGGGTATTGCGCGCCAGCGTCCGCCATATTCCGTGGACGCCGAAAGTTGTGATGCTCATGACATTCCGAGCACTCATAACAATCACGACGCAGCAGGGGTCATTGTTTGCAATCTGGCCATAATGATGGCCACATCTGGTGCACAAAAGTCCGGGACATTTATCCGGGAAACGTTTGCAAAATAAAGGCTATTTGCGGACCAACGTCAATTTCGAACGGGCGGAAAATCATCCTGGGCGACGCCCGGTCAGGGAAAGCTCTCTCTCGCTCCCTCGACGTGTTTTCAAGCGTCACTTTATTGATTCGGCCAACACAAGGCAATCAGCTACACAAAACGGATGACCTTTCACCTGAATGCATCCGGAAGAAACGGGGCAACACCAAAACAAGTCTAATTAGGTGAGCGCGAAATGGATTTCACGCAGGGCTCGTCGTCCCAGCTGGACTCGCAGATAAGGGGCCAGGTGGAGCGGTTCCCGGCTTCTTCTCTGCAGCTGCAGGAGCGACTCGGAGACGGCAAATACGGCGAGGTGAGTGCCGGCCCGCGGCGAGAGCAGACGCAGCCTCCCGGCGGCAATCGGCCGCGAACTTCGCAGCCCACTCGTGAGGAGCGGCATGCGTTCCCCGTTTGCTGCACCAACAAACGGCGGGCGAATCGGCCTCAGCCGGACATTAGCCGGCCGGGGACAAACACTCGGCCGCGGACGGAGTCGTGTCGCACCACTCGGCGGCGCTCAGATGCGGAGCGATGGCTCCATTCGGCCGGAACGAGCGCGGCTGGCGGCTGGCCGATGGTCCCACTCTCCCGGCCGCCATTAGCCACATGGCGCCGGCCGGCCCGGCTGCGGCTGCGGTGGATCTCGGCCGCCGCCGCCGCCGCCGCCGCCGCCCGGTCGGACGACATACCGCCGCGGCGCACGCCAGGTAGACGGACACGGACATGGACTTTGTCGGAGGACGGGGGCGCAGGCCGTTATACTTTGACGTCAGGAAGTTTCAGCTGTTGTCTAAATCAGGCACGTTGTGCTGGAATGCAGTTCGGCAGCGGAACGATCATGTAAACCTGCATTCTGTTAGCATGTTGTGTTTTAAGTTTCGGCACGTTTATTTTTGTCCCATTTTTTGTGTTACCCATGAGCGCTAAATCGCACTGTGCCTGGCTCAACATCTCCCAGGTACCGTTTTCCATAATTACATTGTCGGCCGAGTCGAAAACCAAGTGCAGCAGTTCCCCGGAGCCCGATGGAAACGGTAGTCGCACAACAGTTAAATTATTCCCCCCTCCGTGTACATGACAGAACCACTGCTAACTCACTCATTTTTACAGCTCACTGTACCCGCTAATGGGTAGACGAGAGTGCTTTTCCATGTCCATGTTAACCTGAGTATACCATGCTTAGATATATTTCTGTTTTCTTGTGTTGATTTTGCTTTTTGAAGAGCAGCCTACCATGAGACTCAAGACGTTTTTATTTTATTTCGACCGACTAAAACCGATCGCAGGCTAGTAATATCCCATGATGGCCTTGACTGACGTACTCGGACATAACGAGGATACAGAAAACAGTTGTTTACGACACACCTCTTTCCATCGTTCTACATTTTCCTGTACGGTGCACTACAAGGCCTGCAGAGGGAGACTGTGTTCTCCGCCGCCAGTGTGTTGTGATCTGTGGCGAACCCTCGCGTCCTCTCAGCCTGACGTCCCAGGCTAGGTCGGCACGCCTGCTGCTCGCTCCTACCGTTCCGCTGTTGAATAGTCCCCGGTCGTCGCGTGCCGAGTGCAGAGCTCACCGAAATTTACAAAGCCCCGTCTGAAATAAGCGTGTGACGTCACACAGTCGTCTTTGTTCCGTTCGCGGCCTCTTCGCCGGAATTAGTCATGAGCGCCACTGGCGCGGCGTATTTCGGCCGAGCGGTTTGTGCGGACCGGCGGCCATTGGCCGGCGGCGGCCGTCCGGGGACCGGTGCTGGCCCTCGTGACGACGTGACCGGGGTGAAGCGCGGGCGTTCCTTTGTCGGAGCGCCTGACCTTGCGGTCGATGCCGCGTAATGCGGAGCGCCATGCGCGTGCCGGCGGGCCGGCTGATTTGGCGGGCGACGCTGAGCATCCGGACGTAATTAGGCCCGCGATAAACACTGGACGTGACGGCCGTGTTGATTAGGGCGCCACGGGGCGGGGCCCGGGTCTCGGGGCACGTGCGGCACGCGGACACTGTGGGACCGAAGCGGACTGTTGTTTGGGAGTGGAACTTCGGCAGAAGAGAGAGAAAACTGGCACCAATTGTGGGCAGGGGCAGGGCGAGAAACGAAGCAACTGGTAGCTATGCGTAAATACATATCGCCAGGTGATGCACTCAGCTGGGTGTTTGCCGGACGCCCCTGGGCGCTGGTGAACAAGACATAGTGAAAGAGAAAGAGGTATTCGTCTTGGCTCCATGAGGAAAAGTGGTGCATTACTCTGTGCACATTTTCAAAATATCAACACCGATCCATGTGTTTTCGCAAATGCAGACGCATGATTCATCGTAGACAGGTACAGTGACGTTGGTCAGCTACGTGATAACATTTCCGTCCGCAAGGTAGCATGAAATGACGATAAACAGCTATGACCAAGGCGGGTGTAACCATAGAAATGATTTTGTCATGATGGAAACAAAATGTTCGGTTATCACGCGGGCTGGAAATGGGAAGGGCATTTTTGTGGCCCATCTGTTTTTCTTGAAAATTCTGAGAACGGATCGAAGCTGGTCGCTGCTCCTTTATGGCATTTGTGAAAATTCAATAAGTCGTCGATTGATCCAAAGAAACCGAGAATCGGCCGGAAATTCTTAAATTTTGAGGCATTTGAAGTCACACAAACATAAAGAAAATGGCGGTTGTCGCTGAAATGTGAGAACTTTGCGAGAGGACAGTCGTTCTCCGTAAGAATGCCGTTTGAACATTATCAGCCGGCATCATTCGAGGATAACTGAGGATAACGGATGTACCAAGACCACATTCAGCATCAGTGAGGACCAAGGTCACCAAAGGTCAAGGTCACCCAGCTTGTGACCTCATCCAGATTTTTTGCAGCATGTCGATTTGTATGAAATATGCATTTAAAGAACCTAAAAAACAAAGTTTGCGCGGACTGATACGATTATCTATATATATATATATATATATATATATATATATATATATATATATATATATATATATATATCATGTTAATGTTTTGCCACAATCAAATCATGTAACTGAGTCCATTACAACCAAATAGCTTTAGTGCAAACAGTTGACATGAAACTTACTTTGGGTCAAAAGCTTCATCCAACGTCGATGACCTCGCTTTACTTCATTTGACTACGGAGGTAAATAAATGCTGAAAGTGACCAAATGTACCGGCGTGGGCTATCTTCCCTGAAAGTACGCTAAATGATGCGTTTGATGAAAAAATGATGCCCTTATTTACACACAAGCAACATCAGTATCCCGTGTTGCTCGAAATCTGGTTTGCAGATATAAAAAATGGCGTCACAGGTCAATTACCTGACGTGACCTCGGCCCGAAATCTTCACTTAAGACGGCAAACAAATGGACATTATAGTGTCCCACGTTGTAACGCTCTAACACGCGCCCTTTTCCCATTTTGTCCGAAAAGCCGTACGAAACGGCCGGTACGGACCGAGAAAGTGCCGAAAGTTGACCCTTTCGACCTCATTTGACCTTGAAGATATTAGCCCGCAGCCCACCCTTTAATTCCGTGTCTCTAGCTTCTTCTGTTTCCGATATCGGAGGGGGACACGAAAATGCCCCTCGTTCCTGTGCGCGTCAGCGCAGAATCCCCGTCCACTGCTCATGTTAAAACGTCATTTTGGTGGCGTGGACAAAAGCCGGCTTTGTAAGGATTGCACGTTAACTGGGTTTTGATGTCCCTCTGATGTCGCCGATATGCAGATTACGTGATTCCGTTCACACCTGCACACTTATTTGCGGACTGTCACTATGACATCAAACATGGTATATCGTATTAGGGCAACACTACGAATTTTTTGTTTGGTGTTCAAGATAGGGTTATCTGCTGTATTTGAGGTATAGCAGAACAGCCTTTAGTGGTCGCCATGACACCCTGTTTTTTATAAGAAAACGAGAAGATCACATCATCCGAATTGTTTCTCATTGCTCCGATGTTTCCGCCACCTCGTTACACAACGCGCAGCCAACACCGGGCCAGAACCACAACAGCCGGGGCCTTCGCTTAGTATTTGCCAGGCGCGCTGCCGGTCAGATTTCCGTCAGGCCGGGGGCAGACAGGGCTGCCGAATTCGGCGTCTTCCCGCCGCCGGAATCCCGCTGGAGTTCAATCTAATAATCGGGAAATCAGTGCAGCAATCGGCATGAATACCAATGGCGAGTCGTGCCGTCCGCGAGGCGCTGTTGGCGGCCGGCCGGCGGCCGCTTTAATTCCCTCGGATATGTAGCGAATATATCAGCTGTCACCGGAGACAGCGGCGAGATCTGGCTCCGCTGCCAGTGGGAGCGACGGCGCCGCGGCGTCCGCTGCCACTGCCGACTGCCACCAGGCGGCCGGAACAACTCCCTGTGCGGCTGGCGGAAGGAACTTCGTCAAGCTATGGCGCAGGGCGACGTTTTTCAGACGTTTTTTTGTGTTGGTGCGTGTTTGTGTACATGAAATCCCTATTCCAGGTTATGTCAATGGCAGAAGGCGAAGGCTGGACGATTTTTGAACTTGCTACCAGTCGACGGATCTTTCTTGATTTCATTCTGAATTGTTTGTCATTGATGAATCCAAAACATCACGTGAAATATCTTGATGAAGTGTGACCAAACGTTCTCAGATTCGGAATAGTCTTCAGAAAGCCGTAGTGCCTCCTGAAAATAGACGCCTCTGTGGATAATGACTATGACGGCCTCTGGGGATGCTGTGTGGTCTGGTGATGGTATATGTATAATAAGATGTATATTTGGTATGAATATATATAATGCAATATGTAATATGTGATATGAAAGATAGTGACTATGACTGGTCTTTGAGAATGGCGTGGCGGTGAGTAAGACTGGACTCTGGGAATGGCATGGAGGTGACTAAGACTGGACTCTGTGGATGGTGTGGCGGTGACTAAGACTGGACGCTGTGGATGGTGTGGCGGTGACTAAGACTGGACTCTGTGGATGGTGTGGCAGTGACTAAGACTGGACGCTATGGATGGTGTGGCAGTGACTAAGACTGGACTCTGTGAATGGTGTGGCGGTGGCTAGGGCTGGTCTTTGTGGATGGTGTGGCGGTGGCTAGGGCTGGTCTCTGTGGATGGTGTGGCGGTGGCTAGGACTAGCTTCTGATGATGGTGTGGCGGCCGTCATAGACCCAGTCCTCCCCTCTGCACCGGCACTGAGCGTGATGGCTGACATCGATCGCATGTGCCGGCGTTAGTGATCGGCCCTCAGGTGGACCTCAGGATCGGCCCTCAGGTGGACCTCAGGATCGGCCCTCAGGTGGTGGCATCCGCTGTTTTTGAGCGCTGTCTTCTACAATTGTTTCTGCTGACGGAGTCCATCTTTAGTCTTCCTTATGGTGTCTGAATACCAGGAGCCTATTTTTGTGCTTGTTTCTTTAACCGAACATGTAAGACTAGCACCAGTCTCGTTCTCTCTTTTTCTATCCCTCCCCCCTCCCTCTGTTCCCCACCACTCTGTCAGTTCGACCGTGGATAGCCGAAGCCGGCTGGTTCGGACAGAGTCAATGCACGGCGACCATCGACCGGGCTGTGATCGACCGGCTGACCTACGCGGATCATCCTCGCAGGCGCTGCTGCTGTACCGGCTGACGTGATCTGACCTCCCCAGCTGTTACTGTACCGGCTCGACTGACCCGATCGACCTCCACAATGGCTGCTGTACTGGATGAACTGCTCTGACCTACACAGGAGCTGCTGTACCGACTGACCAAAATCTTGACCTCCGCAGCTGCTGCTGTACCGGCTTCTGGACGACAGACACCCTGCCGGATCGGTGGCCATCGCCAAGTGCGTGCGTCGCAACATCAGCGCCGAGCTCAGGTCAGTCAGAGAGGCGGATGGGCCAGCTCAGGAGCAGTCGCAGGGTGACTGGACGAGGTCAGGATTAGTCAGGGAGCTAGAGGAACAAGTCAGGGTCAATCAAAAGGGGTAGATGAGTCAAGTCAGGGCCATTCAGAGTAGTTGGAAGAGTTAAGCCTTGTCTAGTCATAGGGTTGGAAGGATCAAGTTAGGGTCAGTCAGACTGGGTGAAAAGGACATATCGGTGTCAGTGAGAGGGTATGGAAGGGTCATGTCCATAGGCGGCATGTCCATAGGCGGAGCTAGGGGAAGGGCACCGGGGCACCATGTCCTCCTCTCTCAACCGGCGAAATTTAACATTAACCTGCGGCGTTGCATGGAACGAAATGGCTCGAAAAGAAGCCGGTGCCCCCCCTCCTTGCCGGAACACGTTCCGCCACTAGTGGTCATGTCAACGTCAGTCAGAGGTGATGGAAAGATCAGACCAGGGATAGACAGAGGGAATGGAAGGGTGAAGTTTGAGATAGATGGAGAGAAGAAAAGTCAGGTCATAATCAATTAGAGGCGTAAATTTGAGGGCCGGTGGGTAGTGGAAATGGAAATTCACCTTCGTAATCTGTCATTGTCCGTTGTCAGAGCGGACCATTATCGATTTCGGAGAAGCCAGGCATATTTTAGTCATTATCTTGACAAAAAAGCGGCATAGCTAACATTTATGACATCCTCTTGATGACTGCACCAATTTCCATAAAGCATTTGTAATAAGACGAGGGCCAGGCTGTGTGAACAGCAGTAACGTCGATTAAATGACCTGTAACAGAGCTCACGTCATGCTCCCCGTTCAGGAAAGTTCCCGTATCAAGAAACCTCCAAATTTCAATGTTTTCCAAATTTCTCTAAATCGTAGAGATTTCCCTTCAAAAGCCTTTGATTTGTGAAGACGAGATGCCTGCTACCAGATGCCTGCAGCTCTAGTTCCCACAGTCGGCACCGAAGGGAATCAGACAAAGACGTCTGAGAACGCATTAACCCCTTAAGTAGATCAATCACTCCGCATTGCCGCTAGTTACATTACTTCCTTTTTCTAATCTTAAAACAGCTTACACCAGCGGGAACTTCTGAGCTCTTGCATCCGACTTACATCAGCCAGTTCTTTGAATTCCGTGCGTTCTCACGCTCGCTCATTGGCTAAAGCCTAGTCTTTCCAGAATATTTGGATCACAAAACGGCTCCTGATTGGCTGTATATTATATCATAATTGCACCGTCCCTTTTCATCATTTCCGTTTGTAGGTAGTATATAAGCAGCGCCGGTTTTTGCTCAGTATGTTAAGGCTCAAGCTCAGGTTCCGTAATATTCTGCGTGGAAGACTGTGGTGGTGTCGTGGTGTTAAAGTGAGGAGGGACGGTGCACATAGTGTTAGCGCGAAAGTGGCCGTGCATCTAGTGCCAGTGTGTGAAAGAAGATAATATAATGTTAGTGAGGAACATATATTCGTTTCTGATACGGTGCCAAGTGACTGACTAACGGTATGGGCTGCAAGAACCGAAACGATGGAACTGGCGCAAACGAGGTCGCCAGTAGTCAAACTATCAAACCAGGCAGTTAGAAATCTGCTGCACGACCCAGAACTGTTGCCTGGCCATACCCCAGATGGTCACGCAAAATAGACTGGTCCGAAATGAAAACGCAGATAGAGAGGTGGCAATCTGAAAACCAGTCTTGGTGTTTGGAATACATAGGAATATGAGTTACACATTTAAACACGTACTCATTGTCCGGATATTGCGAGGCCGTTGCTACACAGATTATTCGTAGAATAACACACACGCTTTTGTCGTCTCAAATACTTTGCTGTTTTCTTCATGCGAGAGACACAGATACCCCACTCCAAGCATGTGATGAGCAGGATTTACAAGCGGTTGGTCCGTCGTACGGCCATTGCAGTCAGGGGTGCTGGAACCGGAAGACGTTGGATCCGGATCCGGATTCGGATCCCGGAACCTCTCCCTCCCCCAACCTTGGGAGACATCTAACATGCAACCCCACGGCGTTGCATGGAACGAAACAAGGTAAAAATCACGTTTGCCCCCTCCTCCGACGTTATACCAGTCCTGATTGCATTGTAAGCCGATCTTTGCATCTACACCGCTCGTTTTTCTCAATGGGAGACCTCCATTTCATGGTCCACTACAAAATTTTTCGCACGCCTCCAATCTTGTACTGTGTCATTTTCTTCGAAAGTCGTCAATATCTGTTGCACAGTGGCTTCAGGTTGCGGCAGTTTTTCGACCCAAGTTTTCAGAACTGGAACCAATCATCGTTTCCAAACAAACTTACTCGAAATTGATTTCGTTTTTTTTCGAAGTATATGTAATTGTAATGGGCTTGATGTTACTGAACGTTATCAGATTTCAATTATAGAAGCATGTTTGGGCTTTCATAACATTTTTTTCCGAGAAAAATCACATGTAATTCGAAAAGCTTAATCAACAATTGAGCAGAAGTGCCAGTACGAATTCGTACTTGAAAGCATAGCGTGCGTTTTTAGTTAGGACTTCTCCACACATTTTCCATCCTGCATGTGACGTCACTTCTAAATTTGACCTCGAAGCTCCTTTCCTAAACGTTAAATCCCATGTTAAGTATTTGAAAAGATCGATGGGCACCGTTTGTTTTGTCGTTATGAAACTGGGCCCTGGTATTGTTTTTCCGTATCTGAATTTCAAAATTAAATCAAAGATAGATGACATGGGGAACAGAACTACTAATATCTTCAAAAACAAGATGACCTCTTCTTCTAATTTTTTCCTGTTGGAATTTGTGCCAGAAGTCCATTGCAAGGACTGCTTATCCTTGCATGAGCTTATCCTTGCTTATCCTTGCATGAGCTTATCCTTGCATGATTGGCATGAGCAGGTGGTTTGATTTCGCCGCCTTTCAGACCGAAGGAATTGAGGTAGTGACGGTTCCACTGATTTGGCAAACTTCGTTTCGAGGTCATTCATGCGAAAGCCAACGCAGATTTTCAGTCTGAGTGCCATTGACGTCATCAACCTATAAAAGCCGACCTTACCTTGAAAGAAATGAGACACAATCCATTCCCGCTCAGACGGCGGTGCGTTCGTGGCTTTATCGGTCGACCAGCAATGCTTCCATTGTTGCCAGTTAACCACAAATGATGACACGTGCCAGAGGGTAAGCGTGCTTCTGGTGCCATTGCTCGTTGATGTATAGCTGTTTCGTGACGAAGTGACGTTGTCAAAACGCAAAATGTCGTCCATACAGCATATTAGTTACTAAGGGACACTACAATTTGCTCAAAGTGGAGGCGTGGCGTTCAATTAATCATTTCATTGTCAAACTGAGCTAGCATTGCACGTATGCACGCGATATGTCGTAGCAGGCAGCGGTACAGATAATGATTGCAATTTATGCTTATCACAGCTCTATAGCCCTACCCCAGGCCTAGAAATTCCAGGATTGCTTTACCAATGTGAGTCCTGAAAACCCGCGTCGTTGTGATAGAAACGGTTGACATTAAATCATGTATATGAGGTAAGGCAAGGCAAAATTCCTGTCAAAACTTTCAGATCAAATATCACATTATCAATGTCCTTAAAATGACCTCTATCTGCGTAACGCGGCGATTCGTATCATCGCAGGACGTTTTTTCGTGAACTTTTTAACTCAGAGGGGTTTTGGTTAATCATGCTGCTCGCGAACTTTGGCTGGGTAGTCATGAAACGCAGTGGCACACCTCGGGAGATCAGTTTGCTCCTGAAACACAGCCAATTAATGGTCGTTTCCGCTGTACTTCCACTCGCGCCGCCCGTCCGCATTCTGTCTTCCGTTGTTCTACCCGTCCGTCTCTCTCGACATCTTGCGCCGTCCGTTCCTGTGCCCCCGCGGCGGCGGCGGCGGCTCGCTGCCGTTCGCCGGAGGAAGCCGGCCCGATCCGGCGTCAATAATTAGTGGCTTAATTAGAGGCCGGCCCGGGCGGCCGGGCGGCGTCGGACGGTCACGGCGCCGGCAGACCCGGCCCCGCGCCTGGGGGCGGCCGCCGCCGCCGCCGCCGCCGTGCGCACTCCGCCGGGACAAATACGCCGCGTGTCCGGCGGCGGTCGTTAGTCATCGGACGCGTGCCCTGGCGGCCCGGCCGGCCGGCCTCATAACCTGTGCCGGCTGTTTGTCTTCGTTGCTGTCAGCCGGCGCCGGTTAGCAAGTCGATGCCGGTCGGCGGCACCGCACGAACGATGAACACGCGCACCGGCGACGAGCATCTCCAGTATATCGCCGCGAGATTGTCCGTTTTTCGCCGAAAGCACTGCTAGACATTTAAAAGCGCGCTGAATGCAGCGTGAAACGTCCGAGGTCTTCGAGCGAAATGCCGCCGGAAGAACGGTTCCGGTTGATTTTCCGGAAAACTAATAAGCGACTGTGTTTGCTGGGCTCACAAATGTTTGGCCCCGGCCGGGGACAATAACGACGACCGGGACGACGCAACAATACCCGGCCAGCCGACACATGCGCCGCCGAACAGGAAATTGAAAACGAGATGAAGGGCCGGGAATCGGCAGCTTGTGACGCGGCCCGGGGAGGAATGTGTCGCGGTTGGCGGCGGGACCCAAACTCGGCGAAAATTGAAACCGGCCGTGATGGCTCGGAGGCTGCTCACTACTTCTTAAACACTTCCGCCGGCAGGAGGAGGGCGTAAGGGTTTCGTGGAATCGAGGCAGCTTTGTCACGGCGTTCTGGTCTGGATATTTAGGGCCATGGCGTATGTAGTCCGTTACCATTAGTTTCCGAAGTCACTCTACCGAGGCCAGTGGGCACCGCCATCGAACTGTGAAAGTGCCGGAAAATAAAGAAATGCATTATTTGAAGTGAAATGTATTAGAGATGACACAGAGACGATTGGGTTCGACCAGGTTTCAGCTGGTGTCTTGTAATGGAATTAACGGAGAATGCAAGACTTTCTCCGATGATGTTATGCACCGACAAAAAGTGTTCCGATTGTCTCAGACTAATTCACCTAAAAAACGCTCGTGGGCTATTTTTGGTACTTTTTGCTAATCTTTTAATCCTGGTTTATCGAGCTTTAATTAGTTGTGGATGCTTATGTTGGACGCGGAACGAGATCAAGATACCATTATAAGCAAAAATCCTGTCCCAAAAGCTTAATTATGAACTACGGTGACGACTTTGAGCCTTTACGAATGGGCCTGCGGTACCGGCGACTGGCGCTGGCCTGACTGCGCGAGCCGCTTGGCTGAGAAAATGAGCCACTCTTATCAGATCCTGGCAGCTTATGCAGCCCCTGCTGGAAATTACCTCTCAAAGTCGAGCAATTTGGCAAGGAGGCCCAGTTTCCGGTCGGTCTCTCGTATGCGTCTCCGTGTGTCGTTTCTTCCCGAGCGGGCTGTTATGGCAGCCCGCATGACGACTGAGCTGTGCGGTACAGTCTACAGAAAAATCTGCAGGCGGCTGCTGTTAACAAGCTTAATTATGTTAACGAGCGCCAGATGGCAGCTGCTAACGCAGCCGAAGGCGTCCACTAACACCGAACTTCTTTGAAATTATTTTTGCGTCCCTGCATAACAGCAATATCAAGGGCTACCCAACGGACCAACGGTGTGTAGTCGTGTAGGAGCATTTACGCAGCCGCATGGGTAACATTTACTTTGAGTCCGCAGAAAATAAAAATCCGTGACGAACATCTTCTGTCAAGCGCTGGAGTCTGCTGTTACATCGCATGGTCTTCTCACTCATGGACTACCCATGGAACCCTCCAGTTGCTGGGACTTCTGTTTCCTGAGATGCGCATCATTTACGATGCCCGGTCCTTGAATGACTTTCCATCCTTCGAGCCACGAAGAGTCATCGAACGGAAGAGTTTCAGAATATATCATCATCCTCTGAGGTCAATACAAGGTCAGAAAAGGTCAGTGACTTGAATCCATGATTTCAGCCTAAGATAGTCTTGACCCAAGAAAAGGACAAATTACATTAGCCAACACCATTAGCGACACCAATGCATAAGGTTTAGTAAGACTGAATGCCCTAAAACCGTAAAACTGTACGACACTACCGTAAAACGAAAACGTTCCTTATCCGATGACGACCATCGCCGTATCATGGCGATTTCTCTATGGCATGGATCCAAAAAGAAAAGATCATAGGTAAATGATACGCCAAGATACTTACCTCAATTTAGCAGGGAGTACGTACAAAGTTTCAAAACTCAGATTTACTAAATTTTTGGATTGATCGAAGCAGTCGGCCTGGGCAATTTGTGAAGAACTTCGGGTCAAATTTCACTTCGTACTGTCGGGGATGAACGAGCTTGGGATATGTAAAGTGAAAACATGTTGAATGTTGCTGTGTTGTTGTGTGGTTCAAGTAGCACATTTTAAATTCTTCCTCGATTGATTTATTTCTGATTTCATTTAATTAATTTATTTTTTGAAACGTAAAATGAACTGGTGTTTTTCCCCGGTAGCAACCAGGAAGCAAATAAACCGCTACATTCGGGACGGTATTTACAATTCAACATTGCATATACGCCCCTGCAGCTCTGCCCCATTTACCAACAATGCACCTACCTTGGTGTCCTGAGTGCATGACGCCACCAGTACACTGCGTCCAGTGCGAAGCCGTCGATCTTCGACCATTCTACGTCTCGTGCCATATCTTACCACGTATCAACATCACGAAGCAGCGAGAGTTTCCACCCTGACTCCTCTTTCTCCCCTCATCGTCCCACCATTCGTCCTGGTTTTTGGCGTGGACTCCCTCGGCCTGCGGCTCCTTTCAGACACCTTCACGAAGATTTTTCCAGGGCAGGTTATTACGGCGCGGCGCTGTTGTTTCCTGCCGGAGCGGCCGCGGACGCGACGCCGGTCTCCCGGGCGCGCCTGTTCGCAGTCCCGCCGCGTCCCCCGCCCGGCGGCCGCCCGCGGACGACGCCGGCGGCCGTCCAGCGCCGGTCAACCGCGCTCGGCTGAGTTATTTTTCTATTCCTGCGGCGGAGCCGGCGCCGAATTTCAATTAGCTCATCAGGCGGCGGTCCGGCCCGGCGACGGAGGGTCTCTGGCGCCCCGGGGAGGCGGCCAGAGAGAGACGAGACGCCGCCCCGTCGTCCTAAACTCGGGGAAGAACACCGACGTGAGGCGGGCGCCGATGTCGTGCTGCGCCGGCCGCGGCGGCACGGCAGGATGAAGTGTCGGTGTCAGGCGCACGGCTGTTTGTTTTTGTCCCTGCAGAGATCGGGGCCATTAGTTTGTCCTAGGTTCAGTGCTCTTGGAATACCTTATAGGCAGTTTTGGTGCCTGGCCAGCCAATCCGTCCATGCTAAATACTTCACTATGATTCAGCTCGCAGGGCAACAACACTGCCATACGGGAACCACGCAGACGTATCTATTTAAGGGTCAGAGTGAATCTCTCTATACGCCTCGTAGACCAAAAACGTTAAAAACCTGCGACGCAAACAATCAAAACTGAGCCCGGGCCAAAATTTCGCAAGCAAAAACTGGCTCTGCTAAGCGATGCGTGATCAGCCCTACGCCCGCGTGCCAATCCAATATCCTGGCGGACCGGTGCTGGCCGCGCTATCTGCGCCGTCGGCCGGTCGGCGGGCCCGAGGCGCCGGTTATCAGGATCCGGTCCGGCTCCGCTCTGCTCCGATTTTGTCGGCGGCGGCCTCGCAGCGGTCCGTCCCGCGCGGCCGGCGAAATTAAAAACGGCTCTGAGCGACTTGACGCGGACCGGCGACGCCGCGGTGCATCACGTCAAAGCGGCGGCTGGCTGCGGCCGGGTGACATTTGAGCCGGAATCCAGAGCGTCCACTGGAGGACTTTTGAAATAGAAATTAAATGGCGTGACATTTAGGTGGTTTGCCGTGTGGTATACATTCCGATAACGTTATATGGTGTTTATTGTTTCATTGCCGTGCCGAACGTCGTGACGGAAATCGTTAATGATGCTCAGCTACTCATTCGCACTGTCAGTTCGTGTATGCAGATATTGCTGCCTGAGTTTATACAAAACTATTCCGCCCGGCAGCTGTTGGGCTATTTCTCCACCGGGTACTTGCTGTGGAGGGTGGGGGACAGACATTCTCACATAATAACCGTCCTGTGGAGGGTGGGGGACAGACATTCTCACATAATAACCGCCCTGTGGAGGGTGTGGGACAGACATTCTCACATGATGACCGCCCTGTGGAGGGTGGGGGACAGAAATTCTCACATAATAACCCCCCAAACAAGGAATAGATTCGTCCGACTCAGAGGACAGTCGATGGCCCTCGATGATGCGTCTATGCATATATCGTATTTTCATATTTTCGGATTAAAGCGTAGGTCACAGGTCAAGTCAAGTCACTATTTGACCGATTTGAGGCGACAGACATTCTGAGACTGACATATGAAAATCAAAAGCATAGGACGTCACTACACGTCTGTCGAGGGACAATGGTGGCACCGGCCAACCTGGGTTATGTGATACTAGGTGGCCAATGATATATTGGTTTAACCCGCCCCCGACTGAGGGACGGACCGCCTCCCCTGAGGTGTTTCCGGGATTGCGAGACAACGAACAAATGCAGCGCCACGAAACTTCGTGTGCCTTTTGCATGATCATTTTTACACCTTGTCCTAAAGTTCTGACCTCAGGCCAAGTAAAGTGTCGGACTTAGGCCAGGCCAAACGGACCTATGTCGAAAAAAAGTTCAACTCCCTGTAACTTTTTCGGAAAACACGATATCGCAATAAAACTTTCAGAAATTAGGGATCTTGATAGGTTCAACAAATCTGCCATCTCAGATTTTTTGGAATTTTCTGGGTCATTGACCTAAGGCCAAGTCCATTTTTAAAATATGTCGTTTTTCGGAAATTTGGGGAATTTTTCATAACATTTTTAATGTGGGTGATGCAGGCATCTAGTTACCGTCAATGGGCAAAGTATCAATGACTTCCGGTCATTGACCGGAGGTCATGTCACGAATAACTGTTAGGAGCCAAAATGTACGGCCATCAAAATCCGCGATGAGTTACTCAGAAAGGGCTTGAAAACGGCAGAACTAGCTCGCACAGTTGCAAGTAATACCAGGAAACTCAAAAAGTTTAAAAAAATGACATATTTTGTAAATAAACAGGTTCTCGCGAATAAAGCTGCGCCAATTGTGTACACTGGTAACTACTGAATTTTTCCAAAATTTAGGCATGAGAAACCATGACAAGAACCGCTAGGATCAGTAAACTTTACATGGATAGGTTTATGTCGCGAAAATAAAGGAACGCTAAAATAAGTTCCCGTTGATTCCATATTGCGCACGGCTACGGCGCTCGCCGACAACCAGCACGAAAATTGCTTAGCATTTAACTCAACGTTTCGGCGTATATATTGAACAAATCAGAGAAATCAGACGTGTACCGGCATCTGCAGACCTTGATCTGTGCGTTGGTGCCTTTAACTAGGCGTTATTAGTCACAGCCCTTGAGATCCAGACCGTTTCTCGGTCTTATGCAGTCTGCTATGAGAAAACACATATGGCGCGTAAATGGCTCACATATTATCCAAAACTAAAAATGAGACCAGTTCCGAGCTCTACTTTCCAAGACTTTTCCAAAGATGTGCTTATTTTTAATCGTGCGACCAACCGTTCGTGAATTAGAAGGGCGGTCAACTCCCAGTCAAGCGTAATCGGCGCCGACCCGCTGCCGGGCTCGAGTTATAGCAGGTCTAATTTGGCGCATCAAACTCTACAAACACCATAAAACTAGATCAAATACCTCTGCATATTCGTGTTTGCATCAGAGCACCATCAAGTTCATGGCAAAACTAGTTATGCGACGTGAATTGGGATTTCATTTGAAAAATAGCAACTTGTAAATCCAAGCTATGGTGACCTTGGGTGAGGTCATCAGTAGCCTACATTGACTGCCGATGGCACTGTAACACATATTGCACAGTAAGGGTCATCTTGCACAATAAAATACATCGCAAAAGTCAAATAAGGCACAAAGATGCATTGAGTACACCGGTGACATCAAACAAACTAAAAAAAATAAAAATCGTAAAGAGATGACTTTGGATGACTTTGGCAGTTTATGTCTTTGCCATGTGTGCAGCTCATGTGCCGAGGAAAGGGAAAATCTGACGAAGCTGCGCTCTTTGATTCTAGAGTAATGACGTGGAATTATGATGTGGAAAAATTGTCCTCCCCGCAGCAAGCTGCGAGTGAGCGAAACGCTGTGATGTTGCGACGAATAACCTTGTGTCATTTTCATAAGCTTTCAGCATATTCACAAAATTTTGGGTGGTCTTCATATTCATAATGCTAATAATTAATTACGATATCGTCGTAGCGATTGTATTGAGTTTTAACACCGGCACTGGTGGGCGGAGAATTGTGTAACTTTCACGTTTGCAACCGTCACCATGCAACGTCAGTTGCATGGTGCTGGGGCTAGAGACCTGAAATTTGGTCGATATTCTGCTGCCCTCGCGTCTTTCAATTTATGCTCGCGCAGTTTTCGCATTTTCAGATTTTAGGACGGACGCGCACCACGACATTTCGGCAAAGTCGGCAGGCCGGCCGGACGTCCGATCCATCGTCAGGGGGCACGGACGCACGGGTACCGGGACGCAGCACGGACGCTGCATTGCATATAAAACCACTTCTGCTGGGAAGCCAGCTACGAAACATTTTGGGCAGTTAGCTTCTGTGAATAAACGTACAATCCAAAGGCATAGACTGGTCAGAATCAAACAAAGCAGTCGAACAACAAATCAAATTCAACCAAAGTCAAGTGACAGACTTTTCTGCAGATCTATTCATGCCACTCGACGAACCTTTGTGAGAAATTAGACTACAAGGTAAATTTACTTCAGCACCTCTCAGCACAAGTAACCTAGGTTAGGTCGAACAAAGTGAGCCGATGTCAGGTATCCAAAATGCAGCGTTTAATTAAAGGGGGCATACGTGAGTTTTGTGGATGCTTTGGCTACATCATGAATGCAGATGTCCGAAAACATAGACAAGCTAGGTCATCTGAGCTCAGGCCATTCAAGGTCGATTACTGAGGACGGAATATTCCTTCTTTTTCGTACAGATCTACCCAGATGATCTTAACTCGATTTTACGGGGATGCCTTTAGTCAACTTCGGAGATACCTAAGACTTACGGACATGTACATCCATCCTTCCTACTATCCTATGACTTGTGTTTTGATACAGTTTGACGAAATATGACATTTTCAAGTGTTCCAAATACTCCAACTGCTTTGACTCGATAAACTTATCCTCGATCAGCACCGCTTTGCGGTATTTATGTTCGTCGCACACACTAAGACTCCACAGAATTTGGTCGCATACGGTTCGTGAGAACTAGAGAAAGGCAATGGGCTACTTATTCCTCGTTTTATCTCGTTTGAGTCCAATCGACTTAACCTGGGTCATTCACTTGCTGCAAACTGCAAAATCACTATGCCGACTACCTCAGCACAAAAGTTCGTTGCAATCTGTCGAATAGGTGAAGAGGAAGGGGAACAAAACAACACGCCGCCAGTGCGCGTGCTAACCTTCGCCAGTACATGAGGGTTGGTGCAGCCTTCCCGAGGCTGTTGCAAGTTACCCGGGAATGATTGCTCTAATTGCTCTGAAGCTTTTCAGAGCAGAGTTTTGAACATTTTCACATACTGCGTGAAAATTGTGTGTCAGTAGTTTGACAGGTCACTAATCTATGACTTTCTAGAAGGCATGCCATGGAAGAATAACGTTACGGTGATGGTCTCACTCAAATAACAAACGTTTTAAGTGCTTCACGATAATCAGTTTTACGAAAGCTTACATATGGGTGTCAACCATTGTGTAAGAGACCTTCGCACGGTAGCCCTTAGTTGGGTCAAAATCATCTTAGGTCAAAATAATGAATGCAGGTCAGGTGCTTTTTTACCTTTTTTTTGGATCTCAGAAGAATCATGTTGCAATCAAAGGCGTTAAAATGCCTATAAACAGTAATTTGAGTTCCTTCATCCTTAGAAATCGGTTCCCTAAAAGCGCTCTGAGCTTGCGTTCCATACGATCCAATGAAAACCAGCATCCGCTGAAATGATCACCTTTGAGGCCGCCTGTAAGGTCACCGTGTGAACGAAAATGGTGGAATGCGGTGTCGTCGTATAGCTAAAAGATTAAGCTACACGCTCGTTTTTGTTTCGCTTCTCTGTACGTCAGGTTTGGAAATGCCTGGGGGTCTTACTCCCCTGTACCGTAGAAGGTGGCCAAAAAGCAAATCCTGGCGGGGGTTAAGTGCGTCGCTGATTTAATGCACACCGATTAAGTTTGCTACGACATTTACAACGTACGTTTATACACTGATATCGGCAGTCGTCGGCATCGGCAGCACTTTACAGTGTTGTGCAAAATCGTTGTTTTCTATTGAGTCTTTAACTATTTATTTGCGGTAAACCATTTCGCAGTTCATAACACCCGATTGAGCTCCTCGTCATCCAGTTGGCTACGGGCTGGCGTGAATCTTGCCCAGATTACGTCACAAAGCATTTTCGTCAGAGCCGTCAGCTGACTGTCGGCGGTCTGCTTCAGTTCGCAGTTCCGTGAGGAACTGTCGCTGGCCACCCGGTTGCGCTGCCGCCACCTGTGCCCCGTGCTGGGCGTCAGCGAGGAGCCGGCCGCCATCTTGGTGCAGCACTCTCCGCTCGGCGACCTCAACCAGTTCCTGCAGGGCCGCGTTTCCGAGACCAGCACGGGCACCGGCCAGGTGCTCAGGTGAGCAGCCGGCCGCCGCCCGCCGGCGTCACGTGCACAGGGCCGGGGCGCGCAGAGCGCTGGCTCGGCCGGAGACGGGTCAACATGTTCACGATTGATTGCCGACAGCGGCCGGGTAGGCGGGTTCGTCCTCGGTTTAACTGTCCGCGCCAGCTGGCCGGAGGGAGTTGTTCGCGACAGGCGACCAGAACAGACGGCAGACACACGTGGCTGTTTTCAAACACGGTAGCCGAATAGGCACTCATGTCATGTTGCGACTCTAAATGAAGTCCTTGCTTTGATAACGAAATTGCACGGTTTGTGGATTTGTCTCAGGCATCTTGGCGACGGAAATCACATTGCTGTCGTCATTAGATTTCCAGGGAAGTCTTCCGCCGGCTATAGCAAAAACGTAAACGCGCGGGTAAACTGTTGACACACGATGTACCTTTTCCTTAGCAATGGGAGTCTTCTGTACATGGCTGCCCAGATCGCCTCGGGCATGAGCTTCCTGGAGGACAACGGTGTGGTGCACAAGGATCTGGCTACGCGGTAGGTGATCCCTGGCGTGTGATCCGTGACTCGCGGTGCCCTGAGGGATGACGTTTCGGCAGTTATTTTCTGGAACCTGGCTGTGGCGTACATTTACCCAAACCTATTCTCGGCCGAAACAGCAGCTGAGACTTGACTCTCCGAGATACTAGTTCTGAGAGTTATCGGCATGCACTCCTGGCACATGGACACGTGCTAGGCAGCAGATTCCAGATCTGACCTCTCACCAGAGACAGCCCCTGCTTCCCAGACCTGACCTCTCAGCAGATACCCACGGCTCCTCAGACCTGACCTTTCATCAGAGACAGCCCTGGTTCCCCAGAGCTGACCTCTCAGCAGATACCCACGGCTCCTCAGACCTGACCTTTCATCAGAGACAGCTCGGCTCCCCAGAGCTGACCTCTCACGACAGGCAGCCCCGGCTCCCCAGACCTGACCTCTCAGGAGAGACAGCCCCGGCTCCCCAGACCTGACCTCTCAGCAGAGACAGCCCCGGCTCCCCAGACCTGACCTCTCAGCAGAGACAGCCCCGGCTCCCCAGACCTGACCTCTCAGCAGAGACAGCCTCTCCACCGCTCCCCAGACAGCCCGGCTCCCCAGAGCTGACTTCAGAGAGACAGCTCCGGCTCCCCAGATGCGACCTGACCTCTCAGCAGAGACAGCCCCGGCTCCCCAGACCTGACCTCTCAGCAGAGACAGCCCCGGCTCCCCAGACCTGACCTCTCAGCAGAGACAGCCCCGGCTCCCCAGACCTGACCTCTCAGGAGAGACAGCCCCGGCTCCCCAGACCTGACCTCTCAGCAGAGACAGCCCCGGCTCCCCAGACCTGACCTTTCAGGAGAGACAGCCTCCGGCTCCCCAGACCTGACCTCTCAGGAGAGACAGCTCCGGCTCCCCAGGCGGGTCGTTTCGGCCGTAGCGCGCAGGAAATGACGCTGTAAATTCGGCGCATCGGCGTCATTTGCAGTAATCGGCGTCAGATGAGCCCGCTGACAGGAGCAGACTTGCCGAACGACGGCCACGGATTTAACGGCGCTCTGGAACGCAACAGGCGTGTCAACAAATGAAATGAAAATTCGCTGGCAACGACCTCTGATAGACTTTAAGTGCAACGTTCCGTGCTCTAATGGCTACATAATGGAATCGAAGCATCACTGATACACTTCGACCCCGTTTTCATGCATAGTTAACCTCGACTGTTCGTAACAGGCCCTTGCGGTGTTCCCAGGAACTGTGTCGTATTTGAGGAACTGCAGGTCAAGCTGACCGATACGGGGTCAGGTCGAGATCTTTACTCAGCTGACTATTACCAGTTAGACGACAAGACCAGATTGCCCATCCGATGGCTGGCCTGGGAGGCGCTGTTTATGGTAAGGCAATGGCGCAGGACCACATCAGTCCTGATTAGTAGTTAATCGATTCCATTAAAATTATATTGATACTAATGCATGTAACTAGTTTTATATTTCGTTCCAACTAAAGCATGAGGATGTTCCATCGTTTTTTTTAATCATATATGACGGCCATATCATGAAATACAAACATATTTCACATACATCAAAGTATGTATGTGAACCCTAAAAACAATAGGATCCTTTCCGAAGCAAGAAATGGTACCTTCTACAAGATTATGTGCGAATATTGTGTTTCAGGGTCAGCTGAGCACAGCTTCCGACGCCTGGTCGTTCGCCGTCACTCTGTGGGAGATCCTGACGTTCGCCAGGGAGCAGCCGTTTGAGAACTTCAGCGACGAGGCAGTCATCTCCAACCTGGCGCTGTTCTACAACAATGACGGCGGCCGGCTGCCGGTCAGGCCATGCTCGCGTGGTGCTGAACCTCTCGGCGCCCGTACACCAACATGATCACGACACGTTTTTGTTTCCCGCTTCTGCTCAGAAACGGTTGCGATGAACAATCTTTGGCCTTTCTTGATGTTCGTCCTAGCGGAGTGGAGTATCCAGTATCCAGTTCCTATTGTGTAATGTTTTTAGCAGTCGGAGAAACCGGATCGTTTGGAAAGAATCGTATCGAAGGTTTTTGATTACATCGTCGCGCTCGCTGTATCATACTTACACCTTTATGCAGCATCCTGGTCGGTGACGCCACCCATGATCCTTCCTCAGGAGTACCTGCCGCCGCCGCTGACTTGCTGCCAAGAGGTGTACGACCTGATGCTAGAGTGCTGGCGTCGCAACCACGCCGACCGGCCGGGCTTCCGGCAGATCCACCTCTTCCTGCAGCGGATGAACCTCAACTACCGGCCGGCGGAGAGCACGTGACGCCGGGCGTCCACCGGATCCGGCAGAACGTTCGCCCTGGTAGAGTGCGTCCAGGAGCGGTGATCAGCCTCGGCAGACGGATTCGGTGGCGACCGAACTCTCGCGATTTTACCCGGTAGAGCCCGAGATCTCATTCATCGGAGCTATCGTTCTTACCCAAGAGGAGGGCGGCCTCGGATGTCAAAAAGGCAGCGCGACGTGCACCAGCCGCTGCTTTTGGCCTGGTGACTGGTCAGCAATCAGCCGCGTGACTTTCCGGTGCATGAGCACGGACACGACTCGGTAGATGTACGCCCGGAACATCTGGTTCTCCTACTGTGTCTAAAGGGCCCGGAGCACCCAAGTGAAGTTGTGTTGATGCATTTCGACATTGGGGACGAAGGCTGCATAGGAACGTTCAGCGCGTACATCCGAAACAGAACGGCGTAATGCCAACGGTGACGTCCTGGGCGTTCTGCCTTGGCGAAGAGACCGGTGTTGCGGCGCAGCATGAGACTGCAAGCCTGTTGTCCGTACTGACTGCACCGCAACGCGTTTGGTGCCAAGGCCTGTGTGCTCTGTGGGAGTCTGCGGTATGCACTGTAAGAAGACGCAAGACCACATTCTTACATGCGGTATACATTGTAAGAAGGTACACCGAGATGTGTAGAATGTTTTCTATGTGCTGACAGGGTCTGTCTAAGAATGCCCCCGATGTCATGTTGCCTTTGCGAGGACAATCCCATGATTGTCGTATTATTTAGGGAACTTTAGGGCAAAATCGATGTGCATTTATTTCGTCGTTCCGATGATGTTTTGAACTGTAGCAAAATGTACCAACCAAATATGGGTGAAAAGACATAATGTAAAGCCTTTTTACTCATTAATAAAGCGTAGATGAATGAAAAGTGTTTATCATTGCCACAAAAGACGCAGAAAGCTAACTGATGTCCTTCCAGTGACTAATAAAATCAATTGACAAAAAAAAATAAAGATAAAAATAAAGGAAAGAAAAAAAACAAAACAAAACAAAATCTATCCAAAGACATGAGTGCTTTACAGAGGGATTCACTAATGAATAAGCGAACAAAGGACTCAAATACCACGAAATCTAGCATAACATTGATTTCTGCTCCGAAATCTTCTGGGGGCGAACTTCGTGTCTGATAAACACCATGCTGTTGACGAGATGCACATGCAAAGAAGCAATCCACTTCCATGGGTTTTACAGGAAGAGAACATTTCAACACAAGCATCGAGAAGCAATTTAGTCACTCTTTATGGGAACTCCTCCGTTTTGTTTCCGTGAGCACTGTGATTTGCATCATCGTGCCACGATTTACGCTGAAGGAACCCACGTTTAAGGCATTGGAATGATGACCTTGAGTTGGCGCGGAACATTTACCAGAGGTATTGTTTATTGGGTCGCCTGGGACGTCATTTCGTGAATTCGGGTCACTGGAATGTGAGAAACATTGGCGAAAAAATAAAGGGAAATGAAAGCAAAACAGCTCCTTGTTGATGTCCATGAAATGAATAATTGCATAAAGTCTATGAATCAAGCTGTGTCAGCGATGTATGAGCAGGAAACGCACTAATCATGGTGAATTTCATCACTCGGGCAAGACCGGCGGTCACATTATACAGCACGGAGAATCACCACATTGGAAGCAGCCCTAGTTCACTAGTGCCATTGGAAACCATCAGCCTTTCTTTTATGGTCTTATTATGTAGCCAATCTGTCCAAGGGCCAAGAGGTAACTCATTTGGGACAATTAATTTCCTAAATAGAGGTGCCCAGCGTGTCGCTGCCAGGCATAGTCGGCTATTACGGCCCTTGACCGCTGGCATTTGCCTAAAGAGGCGCTCGTAAACCGTTCATTAAAGATAAGCCCTGTCGTCTGTTTTCACCAGCGTGCCGGTTTAAGGGACAAGTCCTGTTACATTTCGGAGGAAACCCACTGGAAATGGAGGGAATGGTGGTCTGGCAGGAGCGTCAGAAGGCGACGCGCTGGCGAAAGAGCGTTGTAAGTTCAGTGCAAAAGTCATGGTGAGCGAGACCTACTCTAGGAGACTCATACAAATTGCTCGCACATTGTTTACATCCTTTAAAGTGGCATATATTTCAAAAAAGCAAGGGATGCATCCCAAAAGTAAAAACATCCCTGGTTCCTCCTAACCAAGAGAGAAGTAAACAATGGCGGATCCAGGGGAGGGGCATGGGGGCCATGGCTCCCTTTCATAGGAAAGGGGGCAACATGCCTTATTGCCCTCTTTTCGGCGGCAAAAACGTACTTTTTAAATACTTTAAAGTACATGCTGCTCTTCAAAAAGGGCGAAACAAAGTATCCGAAATCCCGGGGGGAATCGACATTTGGTGGTAGGTACATGGCTGGAAATTTTCCCTACCCCTTCCCTGCACCCCATTAGGACATGGTCTGGACCCGTACTTGTACGCGAGTTATAATTTTACCAGATGAATTTACTAGGGTGATATTTTTTAAGACCAGAGCCCATGCTAAGCAGAGGCGAAAGTTTAACGTGTTGCCAAAAACAAAGTACGTTATCCATCATGGTTGTCTATTGGCCAGCTGTCAGCTGACCAAATCTAGGCCAAATATCGAGCGCCAGAGCGGTTCGAACCCGTCTTGCCAGTGCAGCAGGAACAATCGCTCTCCCAACTGGGCTACCGATCATGGTGAATGAAGCGAAATTTATCCGTCGGCGCAGCCAAACGTGGGCCCAGCCCCTCCCCTTTGACTTGTTTCTTTGTGAAAACCATTGCACATCGTCTTCCCAGCAGGTGGTTTTCGTATGATTTCAGTTCACGCTGAGTTCCAAACCCCCCTTCCTTGAGAAAATCTTGGTTGTGACCCTCAATTCGTCCATCGCAGAAATTTTAGCAAATGTGTTCTACTTACTGTATTTCCATCGTTTTTGGTTGAAACTTTAAGCCGTCTTTCAGTGCCGACCTATCCTTTTCCTTTTCTTTTTTTCTTTCTAATTCTTTCACTCGTGGTCAGCATATATGCCGGAAAATGGAACAAACGTGATTTCAGAAAGCAAGAGCTTAGATTGAAATTTGGACACTTCACTGAAATGCAACGGCTCTTAAACATACGCAGAGTAAACACTCATCGTTAGCAAGCATGCTGTATTGATGCTTCTGCTTCCGAACTAAAGAGAACAACCAGCATTTGGATCGCCTAGTCGTGAAACAACCGTTATGACACAAATCCGTCTCGCCCGTTATATGCTGAACGGTCGCTCGTACAAAAACAACAAACAAACTTCAGATCTGTTAAGCTTCCTATCACAGAATGCCCACTGCTGCCCTTATATGACATAAAGCGGATAAGTTTTCGGAAATGCGTTACAGCGTTTATGACGGCTGCATCAAATTTTCATCAGCAGCAGCCGAAGAGGTTTTGGAACATTTCAAGCTGTATGCTAAGGTAACGGACTTAAGTTGTAAAACGCTCGTCCCGATTATACTCGGCCGCAATGTTCTGAACACTGTCGAGCGCGTTTTTAATGTTTCATTTGCAGTGCATATACACACGAAATAACTGCGCCAAGTTTTGCCGACACTAAGTGTAATAAAAAAGCTGCAATCTAAGAACATAGTACAAAATGGCGATTATGCACAAACACCCGATGCCCGATGCAATGAATGCTCTGATTGTACGTCATTTATGAATGTCCATTTTTTACGCACCATAATAATTCGAGACCATCAGCCGAATTTTAGCTGTGGTCCTTCTTAAAGATGGCCTCGTCAGCTGTTAATCCTTGCTCCTGGTCTCTCCTGTCCTGATAATGCTAGCCGCGTAAACCTCTATCCGCCCTCCTAGTCCTACGGAGTCCCAGTCGTCGTAGTGCGGGCTGTCGGAGTTCAGCTGTCGGGGTACCAGCTGTTGGAGTCCAGCTATCGGAATTTCAGCCGTCTGAGCCCAGCTATCGGAGCTCCAGCTGTCGGAGTGCAGCAGCCGGAGTTCAGCTGTCGGAGTACCAGTTGTCGGAGTCCAGCTGCCGGAATCCAGGGGGAGAGGGTGCGCTGTCACAGCACTGACGGAGCGAGGCGCACTCGGCGTCACCCTGATGACGTCAGGTACGATTGTTTGACCTCACGTCGGAGCTGGCGACGCAACAAGGAGCTGCACGAGACAGGCTGGCACTGCTTGAGGTGCAGAGTGTTGTAACAGCAATTACTTCAGTAAAGCAACCGTGTACTTGTAAACAGTGTTCCTTTTTCCATGGAGCTACGTTGGTTTGATCTGACTCAAAGATAAATACATATTCATATGGTTTTGCAAAGTAGACGCTCTTGCGTTGACAGTCATGGAGAACGGCATCCATGCATCATACGACCTGCACCGTAAGGGATAAATCACGACGTCATGGCCGACTCAGCCGCGTCGATCTTAACTCGTGTGTGAGGCGTCATCAAAAAGGCGGACGGCAATGCTTGTGAGACCTGGCTGTCCCCCCCCCCCACCAATCCTGCCAGCACACCGCACGATCCGACAGGTCACAACACCACGACAGGCCGAGCCGGCCAACCTGAGCCCGAAGACAGCGCCCAGGTCGATCCGATGAGAAATGACGCTATTATTCAAGAAACGATCGCTAATACTCACTTCACCGTGGCTCCGGTCATTACCGAGGTCATTAATCGCAGTTTATTGACGTGGGACGGTGTCGGTCCCCCCCCCAAGGACTGCACGGGCGCCACGCCTGCCGGCTTCCAGGCAGCACGTGCCTGAGCACTGGCACACCCGAACGTGGCGCGGGTCATTGATGCAAGTGTCGGTGACCCACGCCCCAGACTCAAACACATTTAAGTGTCTCCGGAAACAGCACCAGGAACGGACAGCTGTACTGATTTTCTTTCACCACATTGAGCGTGACTACGGACGGATTCTCGTTTGTCATTGTTAATTTAGTCCGCCTTTTTTCAAGGTGGTTGGTAGAACTGTAGCTCTTAGCACGCTTGCGTCTAGAAATTGGGCCTTATGTTTGATTTGACAATGATTACACCTCTTGTTCACCTGTGACATGCCCTAAATATTGCTTGGAATAGTCATTGAACTAACGAAGTGATATGAATTAATGTGTCATTTATCACATGTCTATTTTTTTGTAAACCGTGCGTTTGTGAGTGGATGAATTAACAACTGCCAGCTTTTTAAGTAAACTGAAGAGACTCAGTGTGATGGTGTCATGTAAAACTGCAACGTTTCCGAGCCGGCGAATTCGAACCGCTGTGTCTCTCAAGGCTCACCAGGGATAGACGTGGAGAAAAACCAAAAGGGGCCGGTATTTGGGACGATCTGGCGTCATTTTTTCACGTTGCACGAAATAGCACTGGTTCAAAGCCAGGTTCGGGACGGCGCCGTAAACTTTAACGCAAAAGTGTGCGGGGAATGTGAAAGCTAAGCACGAAATATTTCGTCACCATTGTGTAATGGCCAACATAGACAGCCCCATAATATTGGTTAAACTACATTGAATTCCCCACCCAAAGGCGCATGCGTTTGTTCGCAACCAGCCGTCCACAGGGCCCGCGAAAACCGCTCATGCAGCGGCGGTGATCGAAGACTTCCGCGCGTGGCTGTTTCCCATTGGCCAATTACCCGGACTACAGAGGGCGATCAGCCGTCCAAACAGCTGGTCGCTACTGCTTGCCTTTATCGGCCCGCTGACTGACACAAATGCAGCCAAGTGCCCCATTCCCATTGAGCCGCCACCCCGATTGGCGGGTGATGTTTGCCGCGGGCGAATTAGACCTGACGGCCACCACTTTCCGGCTGTGTCGCGGAGGCCGAGCGCAAACACGCGGCTGCGGCGGCCAAGGCAAGACCGGCGCGAGACGTTTCTGCCCCGCAAACCGCCTGCTGCTTCGAAAATCGCGGCAATGTCTGTGTCATTCGGAAGGCACGATTACGGAAGCAGGAACTTTTCTGATACCGGTCATTAATTTTCCATTTTGCTCTTTTTTTCCGTCTTGCTTATTGCCCACGGATCTCATCGGTACTCTCCATTAAGCAGGTTGACATCAATAGCATATCCCTAGTAATGTCAAAAATCAGTCGTGGCGCCAACGAGGGGCAGCGGGCGACCGGACAGGTTGCTTCCTCTAGATCGTAAAGAGTTAGCAATACCCCCTATGGCGACGTATGAAGATAAGGACTTGTAATTGTCCTTTAGGCTCGCTGACCTGAATATGTTACATGGCCACTAACTAAAGCACAAGGTAACAGGGCACTGCATACGGTACATTCGGTCCTCGTAGCGTGCATTTTAGAAAGTACTTTTAGCCATGGCATCCAGCTCCGCTATGTCCAACTGAGGTGCCACTGACGTTTAACGCCTTCGCCATCAGAATCGTTTTAAGGCCCACTGGAGCCGGCCAGGCATTCACACGGGTCACCTAGTGTCTCATTTTGTTTCATAGCTCCATTTTTACTTTCGTTCATACTTTATATCGATCAGAGCTTCGACGTTGAAAATGCAGCTTTGGAGCTTGCCACATCGACGTAGTCCTTGCATAAAAGGCGACGTAATCCCATAAAGAGCACGAAAAGTAGAACTGCATCCATGCAATGCAAAAGTGGGAAATGGAAAAAATAATTAGACCAATTATGTACCTATGCAACAGAAACATATTACCTTGTTTTTTTAAACAGGATGGCACGATCTCAGCTCTACATGTAAGTTACCTGAACCTGCGAGAAAGCCAAAAAATGTATTTACAACATTTTTGGCTGTTTGGTAGCCCTATTCTCGCATGGGGGATGCTTCAGAAGCCTCCCTCTTCGATTTTTTGCTTACCATTTCCAGGTTTTTCAACATGAGCACTGGAAGGGGTTCTTTTTGTGCTCCCCCCACCTGTTTTCCTTGAATATCTCGAGAGCGGATCGGAGCTGGTTGCTGCTACTTTGTGACATTCATGACAATTGAATATTTCGTCAAATGACGCGGTAAAACCGGAAATCGGCCGGACATTTTTGGAGTTTAAAGCATTTGAAGTCAGGCATGCATAAAGAAAACGACGGATGTCGCTGACAAATGGCAACTTTGTGAAAGAACTAGCGTTCTACTTAAGGCTACCTTTTGAACATAATCAGGCGATGTCATTCGGGCATAAGTGATGGATGTACCAAGACTACAGCAAGGGTCAATAAGGGTTAAGGTCATCAAAGGTCAAGGTCAAACAGCTTGTGAACTGATCCAGACTTGCTTTGCAACATGTCACTGATACGCTTACATATACCAAGGACAGTCAAGTTCAAGGTCATTAAAGATCAAGGTCAAATATCTTGTGACTTGGCCCAGATCTGTTTTGCGACATGTCAATGTGTATGAAATATGTATTCAAAGACCCTAATAAAAACACATGTGCGCATATGGATACGAATATATATATATATATATATATATATATATATATATATATATATATATATATATATATATATACCACTCATTTCAGGTCAAGGTCATCAAAGGCTAAGGGCTACCTTTTTGTCACCTGGCCCGGATTTGCTTTGCAATATGTCGATTTGTATGAAATATGCATTCAAAAACCCTACTAAAACACGTTTGGCACATTGATACTCACATGTATATACATATATACATATACATACATACATAAATATAAACGTTGGAAGTGACCAAATGTACCGATGTTGGCTACCTTCACTGAAAATGCGCCAAAAGCTACATGTGGCGCCCTCATTTACTCTCAAACTGTCCAGTGGTGTTCGAAATCTGATCTGCAAAAGATGAAAAAATGACACCATAGGTCAATGACCTGACATGACCTCGACCCACAAACCTGAGTCAAGACGCCAAATGAATAGAAGTTGTCATCTTCCACGTTTTAGCGGCCAAACTAACACCCTTTTCCCGTTTCGTTCGAAAACTTGTATGGAATGGCCTGTACAGGCCGAGAAAGTGTCCAATGTTGACCTTTTCCACCCCAGTTGACCTTAAAGATATCGACCTAGGGGCATGAAAATTGCACACCATGTAAATCGTTATAGCCCCACCATGTCCATAAAATTTCATGTCTTCATCTCTTTTCGTTACCGAGATCGGAGGGGGCGCGCTTTTAGACCCCCTTCCAGTGCGTGTCAGTGCGAAACCCTCTTCCACTGCGCGCGTTAAAGCAGCTTTATGAAACCTTGTGAATTTTTCTACGCATTCCTCCTACGTCTTAAGACCAGATTTCCATCATGTTACTTTGGTCAAGGGTGGAGCCAGGCCAAGTTTTTGAGGGCACCTCCGGTCATTTTCGGTACTGTTGAAGGAAAAAGACAATGGCTGTCAAAAATGGGCTTTAACCCTATTCCCGGCAGGGGGGGGGCGGAATCCGCCCCCCTCGGGTTTTTTGCTTGCCAATTCCAGGCTTTTTGACGCAGCTTCACGAAACTTGGTGACTTTTCCTAGCTATTCCTTCTACGCGCCGTGACAAAATTTCGAAATTCTATTTTGCTCAGGGGCGGAGCCAGGCAACGTTTTTGGGAGGCACCTCAGGTCATTTTTGGCCATGTTGAGGGTAAAAGGAAAATGTCTGCCAAAAACAGAGTTTTTAAGATAGAACTTCAAACTTTATATGAATATATAGCTAAATAGTTGGGCAATGTGCATATGTAATTTTGTTTATCTGAGGTCACTTTACAAGGTCAGGTCAAGGTCAAAAGTCGAAATTTGTTTTTTCGCAATAATTTCGGCGCCGTTTTTTCAAATGCCTAACCCGGAATATATATGACGTAGAAAGATGCCCTCTACTTGTGTACCAAGTTTCAGCTTGATATCAGGTCAGGTCAGGGAGCTATGACCTAAAATGTCAGTGCACGTACCCTATATCGCAAAAGCCAAAAAATAAATTTTTTGGAATAGAGTGAATTTAATCGATTAAAAACGTTTACAGATAATACTGAATGCACACGACATCATTCCAGGTGACCCCAAGGTCACTGGAGGTCATTTAAGGTCAAAGGTCACAAGTTGATCTGAGAAACGTGTGACCATGACAGTTCCCCCTTTTTTATGTCCCTGGCACCGCCTATGCTAACATTATACAAACATTGTAATGCGATTTGTACTTCTTTAGCATAACATGACTAGCAGAAGCTAAAAAAGTGTTTTGGCCTCTTTTGTTCATTTCGTTATTAGAAAACTAATCCCCCTATTTTTGAAACCCTGTGAACGCCCATGAATTTTCTCAAAATTTCAAATTTGCATACCCATGGTAAAAGCCCTATCCATAATCTCTCGATTGATGCCAGTTTCATCGAAATCGGTTGATAAACAACGGAGTTATAAGAAGTCAAAAAGTACCCCCCATTTTGACATTTTTGCCCCCCTGTATCCACAAATTTCAAAATTTTGAAAATTTCTTTTTATCAAAATGTAGTTCACGTGACGGAAAATCGATTGCCGTTTGTTGCGATGAAATCGGATAAGTAGTTCTCGAGATCTCAGGGGGGGGGCCGAATCCGCCCCCCCTGCCGGGAATCGGCCATACCGTCTAGCCCTCCGGGAATAGGGTTAAGATAGAAGCTAAGAATTTACATGGGTGCAAAGATGAATAACTGGGTGAACATGCCAAAACATTGCTGATGATCTGAGGTAACTTTACAAGGCCAGGCAAAGTGCAAAATCCGTCAAATCTAGAACACGTGTGATTCAGCGCAGTTCTCTCTACTTTTGTTTCAAATTTCAAATCTATATTAGGTCGGGTCACGGAGTTAAGTCTTAAAATTCCCACGCGCGTACATTGTATCATGACGACCAAAAACAGATGAATGTAGTCAATTCCAATCATTGGAAACGTTTCCAAATACTGTGAAATGAACGCAGGGACACTCAGCGTTACTCTCAGGTCACTGGACGTCATTTATGGTCGAAGGTCGTAAGCTAACTTGATAAACATGCGACCACAAAAATTTCCCCGTTTCATGGCCCTGGAACCACCTACGCCAAGATTCTACAAACATTGTAATGTGGTTTGTGCTTCTTAAATGTAACATGATTAGTACAACTAAGAAGAAATATTTTTAACTTTTAAGTTAATTCTTTTATTTAATATTCCTCCATTTTCCCATGCCCAGTCAGCCCCTACGGATTTTCTCAAAATTCCAAAAACATGGGCCGATGGGAAAGTCTCATCGGTCAGTTGTCCATTCATGCCATTTGCATCAACATCGGCTGATAAACAGCTGAGTTATACAATGTCAGGAAAAGCCCATAGTCCAAGTGCTATGGTTACGTGAATAGTGTTAATGGTGCGATATGCTGGTTTATTTACAGAATATTGAGCAAAGCACTAAATCAGGGACAAGAAACGTTTTATTCAAGCAAACACCCAGTAGCCTTGTGCAGAAGTGTGACAAAAACAGCGACGCTTCGAGTTTCATTAGGGTGAATCACTCAACTGTCACACTTCATTCGCATTTTTCAGAAAAAGAAATCCAGAATGTTGAGTCACCACACGAGGAAATCAAGTTAACTCGAAAGTTGAGTTGGAAGACAAGGATGATTTGGGCTGAAATAAAGTTCGTCATCTCACCTAAGGGTTCTCAAAGTTCATGTACCGATGCCAAAAGTGCGCGTGGGAAGGGTTCAGTACTGGGTCAGACCTGGCGGGGGACCGTCGCACCGGACCACCGCTGACAGCGCTCTGCCGTGAACGTTGTCGGTGACCGCGCGCGTCGGTGGCGGGCCATCTATCTCGTTTCATTTAGCCGCCAAACGATCGAAGCGGCCGCTTGTACACGGGCCTGTCCCTGTTTAGAGCACCGCAATCCATAGTCAATCATCCTATATTGAATCCTCCGGGGCACTTCCCCCCAGTTATTAGGGAAGGATGGTGTAACGACGGCTATAAATTAGAGCCGGCACGACGACGGCGCCGCGAAATGGAGGACGGAGGCCGGGCGGCAGAATTTTTATGTTATAAAAGCCGGCGGCGGCCTCGGGAATACGACGCCCGGACGGCCGAACTGACACAATAAACCGACGGCGCTATCCTGAAAATGTCTTCATCCACGTCATCGCGCATGGCGCGCTGCGCCCTGGTGAAGAACGGCCACCTTGATACGTACCACGAGCACGAGGAAAGGACGTCGGTATCGACATTGAGGCGCCACGGAGTGCCCGATCGAACGGCGCCGCTGCGCGTGCATTGCGGCGACGTAGACTGTCTAGAATTCATATCATCCCCAGGAGCCACGGTTCAGAAGGCATTTATTCTGCATGCCAAATTTATCGCATTCCGATCAGCGGATCGAACGTTGGATACGAGTTTATGGAACCCCACTGGTGCAAATGTGGCTTGGACTCTCACGAATGCGAGAAGCAATCAAACGCTCATGGGAGGAATGTAGGACCGCTTGGGTAGTTCTGATGAGTTTTTACGTTCCCCGCGCTAAAGTATATACATATATATATATAATTTTCGTTGAATATGGCCACGAAGGGTAGCTGTGATTTTTCCTTTCTTGTAAGATCATGCCTGGTACTTGTCACCTGGCTTTAGATATATATACATACATCTACATATATATATATATATATATATATATATATGTATATATATACATATATATACGTATATATATATATATATATATATATATATATATATATATATATGTGTGTATATTTTAACCGGGTGACAAGAACGGGACATGATTATATAAGATGCATGGCCATACGTTTTTTTCGTGTCAAAGAAAGACTGAAGAATATGGCGGTTAACACGTCGGCTGCTGCCACTTTATAGGCAGCCCTTTTAGCAGTAAAGGAAGCGGACGAGTTTTAAGGGGATGTAAAAGCTTACCTGTTCCAACTACTAACCGCTTGATGGCCACTCTAAATGGTTTGTGCTCAGCCCTACCTGAAAACATCAACTTGAGCCGACGTATGGTATTCCCATAAGCAGGGACAGCGCCAACGAGAACATGAATGGAAAAAGGCATTTGTTGGTTATCAGAATCGAGAGAAAACTATTATATCTTTACGTTGCATATCAGCATGCCACTTGATAACTGTTTTGAGAAACCACGAAACACGGTATGGAAAATAAGACTAAGACTAAGACATAGTCTTATTTTAATTTATATAATTTAATTATAATAATTTTATTATTTTTTATATAATTACAATAATTTTAACATACATCATTTAATTAATTTAGTTATATTATAACGACATATGCAATAATTATATTGATAGAGAATATTTATTTTCATAGTTTATGCCCCGATAATGTTGACGAATATAACGATGGACAAATTTTAAATTTTAAAAAGTTCTCTCGTCTGCTCCCCTCTTCACTGATTTTCTGTCTGTTCCTTCTTCGGTATCCCCCTTCTTCCTTTGTATATATGCATAATGCAATAATGCAACATACTAATAAAAATCCGAGGAGGTGCATTTGCTAATTGAACACGTGTTGGCAATTCGGCAAATGTTCCTCATTCTCTTTCTCCGTGCTTTTTCTGTCTTTCTGTTTGTGCGGCATGTGACAGTGTCGCGATTAAAAAGTAGGTCCGCTCGCCACCGATTTGCTATTGTCTGCGCGCACGTAGGTCGGTCGACGCTCATTGGTCGTTGACCCGACACCGCCTAAGGAGTGCCAAATAGGGCACCCCCTCAGTTTTTCTTGAATAACTTCTGAACCGTTAGTCAGAATCTTTTATGGGATTCTTTTTCAAATTTTCAGCACCTCTTTAACAGTCGATTTCACATATTTTGACATCAAAATCATTTTTATACTAGGTCAGGTCATCGTGATATGACGTCATAAAGGAACTCTTGCATGCTTGTTTTTGCCTGTTCAGGCGGTGGCGTGAACATGCTTCGTTTTTGTATAATATTCGCGAGTGTAATCCATGAATTATTTGGATTTGCGTAGAATAGGTCCCCAAAATGATATACCATCGTGACATGTCAACATTAGAGGTCTTGCTAGGTCATATGCATGATGGCAATTGGACTGATTCGCATTGCGGTCGGTAGAAGTTGTTGACGCTAACTTTCCCCATCGTTCAAGTCAGACAAGTAAATGTATAAGCGCTTCTTAACAAAGCTCAAGAAAGGCAACGTGAGATCATGTCATGTCAGATCACGTCATAGTTAGATGTCAGAACGGGAAGATCATTCAATAGCAGCAGAGAGAAATTATTGCTCCTCGCCAGAAAAGAAAGAATGACTGTTTGTCCTGGCCTGACTTGACCTTGACCCGCTAAAAAAAAAAAAAAAAAGGATTTAATAATTAAAAAAAAATATAAAAATCTTTTTAAAGTGAAGAATGAGCTTATGTTTGCTTTTTGTCAGGAAGAGTAATGAAAAACCTGGCCTGACCTTGATTGGATGGAACGCAGATAATGCAAAATGATCTAAGAAGGTTCCCTTTATATTCCCGAGTAAGCTAAAAAATTTTGTAATTAAAAATCGATTGACCTAGTTGCTTAGCGTTTTTTACTTTTGGCATTTGATAGAATAACGAACGATGTCAGTTTTTCCGAGTCCGTTTGTGCTTTCACTTGACTCAGCAGTTAAGAATCACAGCGAGTAATGTTAACTTTTTGTCAGGAAGAGTAATGCAAAGTAGTCTGACGTGATCTGTTTTGGTTGCGGACCCTTCAAGCTGTTAACGCTTCGAGCTAGTCATTAAATTTGGAAAGCGCAAACATAACTGAATGCAATGTGCTGTCATGCGCAGCTTGCCAAAATTATCAACAAAGCTGTTTCCTTACGTATGTATGATTTATGGCCATAGTGCCAACGACAGGTATCTACCTACCTTTCCCCATTATACTTATTAAGCGACATTTATTTAAAAAAAAAGTTTGTGTGTAGCGCATCGGCAGTCTTCATCCTTAGAGGAACGTTTTATTTGGTTAAACAGCAGAACACAAAAAGAACTAACAACCGGAAAATAAGTAAGACGTCGCAACATGAAGCGCCTGTGGGCATTCCGACTTGTACTAGGCTCAGTGCAGGAGAGTTCGCAAAATAGGCAGGGCCAGAGCCGTTTTTGATCATTTTCTCCCTATGTTACACAGCACGGCTCATGTGAAAATCGTCCGAAATTTTAAGGGCTACCGCCCTACCCGTCTGCCTGTCGTATGGACTGCCACATACGTGCACTAGCTGCATATCTGAGACACCAGGCAGTGTGGCCCGCACATTTCACATCTAAACCGCGGCTGGAATATCCATCTTAACTCCCAACGAACCCACCGTCAGCGCCCTGATCCTGTTTCCCTCCCCCCCAACCGGCAGCGTGTCGGGCGGCGCGGCACGCGGGGCCGCTGTTTACCGAGACGGCCGGCCGGGTCGTTAGTAGGACGGCCCGCCGCTCCCCCGGGCGCCCTGAGCCGCCTTACGGCCGCGGCCGACTCCGCTCAGACGTCCAAATCGAAAGCGTAACGGCCGCCAGCGGCGCCGGCTCGTGCGCTATTTACCTGGGGCCGTGACAAAGGCGCGCCATCGGAGCCATTAGGGCCGACAATCGGCCGCCCGCAGACGGTCTGGTGAAACGGCGGCCGCACAGTGCCGAACAGTGGCCGCACAGTGCGAAGCGGCGCTCGCACAGCACCAAACAGTGGCCGAACAGCGTCAAACGCCTCGGCCACACAGAGTGAAACGGCGGCCTCGCTGAACGAAACGACGGCCGCTCTGCGTGAAACAACGACTACACAACGTGAAACAGCGACCATGCAGCGCCCAACGGTGGCCGCACTGCGTGAAACAGTGGTTACACCGCGTGGAACAGCGGCCACGCAGCGGCGGCGTTGACCTGGTCAATGGCCGCTGGAGAGGCGGACGGTGACGCTGCTCGCTCGACCGACTCTCATGTGAACTGCTAATTCTGCCAATTACTCGCCCTGAGCCGCGATTATGGCCCCACAGAAAACTTCAAGGAGTTCGAGAAAGGACGGGGCATCTTCATAAATTTCCAAGATCCAAATCCGGCCGCCGTTTCTATTACCATACACGAGGTAATGGACCATTCCGGGTGAATAGGCTCGAGGACTGGATGATGGCGCTTCAGCTGTTGGCTAGAGCAGCCATTACAGCTTAATGCGAGGCTGAAAAACCGCTCGCGTCACCGGCTTCTGTGGAGAGAAATCTCAGTTCGATGTTGAAGTTGACTTACTATCGCGGTAATATCGACAGTGGTTGTTGTGACTGACTTCCGTACATTGCCAGTCATTGAGAACACAAGGTAGACCCTGGAGATGATTGTAAACGGGATGGAAGTAGATGGATATCGTTGCCATTGGTTTTCCATTTCGTATGGCTAGTCTTTTCATACAGGCCAGCTGAAAGGCTTATGACTTAGTGGTGCTACCCTTCAACGTCGCCTCTATACGCGACACTACTCGTGTAATGTAACTCAAAATCAGAGCTGAGTTGAGTGATAATGTTAAGTGATGTTTGGACACAAATGTTTCGTTTGTGTGTAATGGCATGCGAGATCATTAGGTTTCATCAGTTCTCTCAGTCACCCCTCTACGCATGTCTCTTTTTCCCCTTCTTTCTGTCTCTCTCCCTCCCTCATTTGCCTGCCTGGAAATTGGGCTTTGGAGGTCTCAAATTGGGCGTTTGGAGATTTCTCCTGCTTACCATAAGATCGACCCCTCCCCTCCTCCCCCTGTACAGTACGGGTTTTGGTCTGCACTCATTGCTGATGTTTTTTATGAATACATTCTGAGGAAAGTATGACGTTTTTGTCGCTGAGACATGCAATTTTGATAATTAAAAGCATGGACAGCGGAGCAATTTATTCTGTTTGATAGAAACAAACACTGATGCTATGGTAGCTGTGACGAGCTGTGTAAAGGCACGGACGTCACATTAACCAAGGATGTAAGGATACCAACCAAGCAAGGATTTTCACCTACGCACCGGACGAAGAACGTTGCCAACCTCCAGCCCAATCGAGACAGAGCGGTCAAACAAAAACGGGCGTAAAGAATGTTTCGTAGTAAATCTAGTGATATCTTGTTCCATCTTTTCAGTTTTCCGATGTCTCCTCAGGCCACAACAAAAGAGCCAGATCGTTGCCATCTTCGTTGTCGTCGTAATAGTGTTGTACCATTTCGGGCTGCAAACCGTGATTTTGCTGTGACTACAACTGTTATCGATTGCCTTTTGAGTTGTGAGGATAAAGACTTGTGAACGAAGGCAGAATGCTTTTAGACTGATCGTGCATAGTGGGGAAGGATATCAACAGAAGCGTTGCAAGATAAGAGGGAGATGACAAAGACCAGAAATGTGAGCTATGTTATATGGAGGAACGCCCCAAGGATGCTTGTATTTATGTTTGTATGTATTGCATCCAAAATCCATCCATTCAATGGCTGTTACAGATTTGTATCATTAACATACAAGTCACCGATAAGATACTGCAAGCTATAAGACGTGGATGCAAGTAAAATACCGACAAATTTTTTAGTTTTTTCATTCTATTTCCACATACAATTTTCACTCAGATCTTTATTTTCACTCAAATTCATTCAATTTCATTCATTCATTCATCCACATTCGCATTCATTCATTAATTTCACATTCAAAAAAGTTTGCTTTGCTCTCTTGGCACTGATTTCGTCGGAATGAAATTGACAGCTGTTTCCAAAACGCTTAGATGTGTATGTGCATGTGTGTCTGGGGGATGGGCAAACCTGTTTCTTGTCGATTCCTTGCTGTACAAGTAACGGATAGATGCACAACAATAGCAGTATGCATCCAAACCGTGTTGCCCAGAACCAAATATCATGTTGACGTGTACAATACGTCTTTAAAGACCAGATCTAATATATATATATATATATATATATATATATATATATATATATATATAATATATTTATTTATATATTTATATATATATATATATATATATATTGCTGTCCCAGTTGTGCATGCACACAAGACCGTTCAACCGATAATCATGTAATGGAGAGAAGGCACTAAACTTTAATCGTGTTCCAAACGTTACTATCGGCGCGATTTCGTTTACCATAGAGACACTGGTTCTGGTTAGGGGTAATCCTAGTACAAGTGGACGCGATCAGATCTTTTCATTAAGCTCATGTATGCACATCCTTCAATAAACCCACGAAAAGTCATCCTGGAGCTCCTTCCACCGGAAACAGACAATTGACGCCGTCAAAACCGGATTATAAAATATCACGACGTTTACCACTAAATTCAACAGCAGCCAGCTGACAGCAGCAACGTCCGATCAAGACTTACGACTGAAAGTTTCGTCATGATGAAATCAAAGTGGTCGAGAATGCCCTTATATTTTATTCATGATTCCCTGCATAATCGTGTTAACTTCTGACTGGACCGTCAGCGGGTGTCGTTTTGATTTGGGCGGCGCACACAGCGTTGCAGTTAGCCTACCAAGGCTTGTCAGTCCGTTCGAGTTTTAAAAACGTCTGTCACTGTAAAGCTTCTGAATGTCATTGACCGCGGCATACAAGCGAGGAAAATCACGCTGTTTCTGTGCTACCGGCTTACAAAAGGGCCGGCCGCGTTGCCAGCGACGTCAAAAGGATTGCGCGATTAAAGATGTTGTCTTTTCACGACCCGTGAGCCGAATAAGCAAGAAGTTATCGTGCAACTTCCTTCGACATATATGCAGAAAAAGCCTTGTCGAAGATCCTGCACTTCATGGAAATCTGCGACTAAGTTCATTTCTTCTGTTCATTCTATCCTTCTTTCATCCTTTCCTCTCCAACCCCTTCCCTCTCTCTTTCTCCTTTCTCCTTTTTCCCGTTCCCCTGCTAATTACACCCTCCCGTGCTGTAGGGACGCATTGCTCCGATCGCCTCGGCCGTCTCCACGACATCCCCACGCTTCCCTCTGCGGCAGACGGGGACGGGCCGGCCGGGCACGGTTCAGATGAGCTGATCGCGCGCCGCCGCCGGCCGCCGGCCGACGCCAGGTGCGGCAGGGCAGGCCGCCGACAGCGGGGATCGCCCGACTCCGGCGGCGGCAGATGAGACGTCACGTTATGAAGACGGGATCAGCGCGGATAGTCGCCAGCTCAACGGGGATCAGGGCCGCTGCGCTGGACGCGGCGCTGCCGGCGGCGGCCTGTCGGTCTCCGGAGACGACAGGCCGGCTGGAGGAGGGAGACGTGGGGAGGGGTCTGTCACCCGCCCGGCCCGCCTGTCTCCGGAGACCAGGCCGGACGACGGAGACGTGGGGAGGGGTCTGTCACCCGCCCGGCCCGCCTGTCTCCGGAGACCAGGCTGGAGGGAGCGGAGGCGCGGACTGGCGTCTGTCACCTGCCGGGTACCGGCTGCCGTGGGTGAGGAACTCCCGACTGGACCCAGCCCATGCACTAAGGGGGGAGGAAGTCCCCATCACTGTGATCTAACCTATTCCCAAATGCTGATTTCTCCTCGGATTTCAGTCACTTTGTGTCTCCATTTTTGTGCATAGGCGTCTATGTTAATAAATTCGAACTTTGGAAGTACATTCCCTTTAGTGACCGTCGGAAACTCAAACTACATATGAACTACTAATTCATCAACAACAGGTCCCGATGACACCTCCCGAATCCGCACCGTGTGCAAGCTGCCTATCTCCGGAGAACAGATTCGAGGGAAAGGAGAGCCGGCTCGGAGTCCGCCGGGCATCTATCGAGCACCAGCTCAGGCCAAAAAATTGTCAACACATTGAAATAAGGTTTCTGGCAGCTATTTGCCGGCAGAAAGGTACTATGGTAAATTACTGCGCTTCCTTCGTGCCAGGGTCGTATAATGCAGTGATTTGTGTGAAAACCAAGTGCGTTTTAAGAGCGACGATTCGAAATATACTCAAAAGTAGCTTGGCATTATGAAACTTGTCTCTTCATACGAAACAGATCAACGCTTTAATGGTTTAGTTGTGTCGTGGTCGGTTGAAATCCGGTCCCCCCCGCCTTCAGCTGGGATTTTCTTTCCATCAGCTGACCTTGCCGCAAGTGTTGTTTTATTATTGCCGTTGTCTTACTGTTAGTTTACCGCGTCTAGTATAGCGGCTGGCCGGAGGAGACTGCTTCCGGTCTGGCCAAGACCCTTCGTTAGAATACCACTCGAAAGTCTCGCGCACCACTCAACCTCTTACGATAAACATATCCGAGCGCATGCCATACCTTCATGTGTTATCTGCATAAGGGTGACGAGACAGCTGCATGGACACGTCTGAATTCTTGCATTAGTGCTCTATCGCAACTTGTTCGATGAAAAACCTGTTAAGTATGGTGCAAGCCTAGATTTCTTCTTCCTGTAAATTTTTTCTGCCTTGATTTCTTCTACCGGCCATACCTATAGACTGATATGAACCGTATCCCCTGCCTTTCTTCTGACAGCATTTTTCCAAGACGGTGTCCAGGAAAAACCACAATTGAATGAAACCAATGTTCCTCTGTCTGGAAGCGTTCAATTCCACAGCGGACAAGAAAACCACCGCCAGCTGTGCTCAGAATGGGCAGACTACCTGTCCTTGCCGCCCTCCCACCTCGAGGCCACTCAGCCGGGCTCGACGGGACAGAGGAGAGCGAGAGAGAGCTGGCCCAGCTCTCCGGCGGAGCCCGGCCAGAGTCCACCGATCACCGGCGCCGTCACGCGGGCCAATCATAAAGCACTCCGGCCGGATTTACCGCCGCACCTTCCCACCGTTCTCCGTGTCGAAGCGGCGCCGCCGGCGAATTTCGCGCCGGATACCGAGATGGTATCGAGCCGGCCTGCCGGCCTCATTTAGATCCGCCGCCGGCGGCGCCGCCGAAAGCGCCGCTCTCGCAGGCCCGGCCAGGCCGCGGGCAGGATGAGATCGGGCACCGCACGGCGCTCGCCGCTCGGCCGACCTCAAATGGCAGCAGGGGCCACTGCTAGGTGGCTCTCGGAGATTTCTCATCCTCAATACGCGGCGTCTTCATTGTCTTTGTCCGGTGCTGGGAAGGTCGCCATCTTGGCAGGTTCCACGCTCGGCAAGTTTCACGCGTTGGAGTGCTATTGCGATAGTTCAATTAGCGTGGAGGCGTCGGTGCTAATCAGCTGAAGGAAAGATGACAACTTCTCGAATGACTTGCGACGCGGCAGAGAGGTTTGCTCAAAGTAATTAAATTCTCGCCAACAGAATGAACCACCGCAGTGTTGGCGAAGAGCTTTAGACTGACACCACCGTGATGGCTCAGAGCTTGTTTAAACACTTCGATGGGTCCTGACGGTTCTGGCTGAATGCATTCCATTTCCAGTGCACGGACTGTGCATGTTACGCGATTGACTTCAGGAATGAATTCGACGTATTCGCACTTCGCTCTGTGTCTGTGCTGAGTGGATGAAACTGAGCTGGTTCATGCCTAGTCCAAAAATTTGAAGTAGCACGGAGCCAACAGCATTGAGAAAGCTCTTTCAGCCTAGCTGATCCTAAACCGTCTTTGCGTAAAGGGCTCATTATAATACTACGTGAATGGCAATTGAATAGTGGAGGAGAATCTTGTTCTCTGCGTAAACGTTAGCAATGAATCGGTGGCAAATTCTCGCAAAATTATAAGGACCTACTGCTGTGCGAGCAGAAAATAACTGCACTAGACATACCACGTCACTTTGGGCATTATCCTCTTGACTATATGGGCTCGTATCTCATCTGAAGATCATCATTATCCCAACCGATCATCATCATCCAGTGCAGCATCCTGAGATCGGCGTTTGCGTTTTCCCATTGTGTGATGAGAGCCCGCGTGCCAAGCGTGATCGGCGGACGGGACTCGGTCGGAGTTCCAGGTTCTGAGGCGGGGCGCCGGTCGGTTCAGACGGCGCGCCTGCCGGCGCCGTTTATGGAGAGGTGGGGGCCGACCGCCGGATGGGCGACAGCTGCTCTGACAGACTGCACACCTGCCCCCCGACCTCGGATTGATTCCCCGACTGGGGCCGCGGCTGGAGCCGGTGGCACTGCGTTCTCCAGCGCGAGGGGCCGGGATAATGCCAGGCGATGGCCCGGGGTGTTTTCGGAACTCTGGGTGGTGTGAATGGTCTTCAGATGGCGCCTAGCACCGTCAGTTGCACATTGCACCACCAGGGCGTTGGAAATAGGGCACTTGTAAACCTGAGCCCAGCTTAACATTCCGTAAACCAGCATTAGAGATTTGTTCAAGTCACTTGGTGATAGGGAAGAAGCCTCTCCCAGACCTCTTTCGTTTTAAAATGACGGATCTGTCCGTACAGCGTGGCCAATCGGCAGGAGCCATTTGCCCGTCAGGTGTAGAAATATGTAAACATTTGTAAATGAAAAAAAATACTGAAATATTTGTCTCGAAAAATAGTCATTTCCTGGAATATCATTAACTTTGTCTTATTTGTCTTACATGCCTGAAACCGGGCAATACAAAAGTGTGTTTGCTCGGATTATCTATTTTTCATTTAAAGATCAGCCCCATCGTACAGCCCCATGTTCCCTTTTTTAGTCCAAATGCATATCCTGAAGATAAAACTTTCTCATTTGATGGCAAGGCAAGGTTCGGGGTCGTGGATTATTTTAATTCAGGCCTGGTAACAAGAGAGCATATGTTACCATTTCTCATTTCAGCTCAATACCGGGACCTTTCATATTTTTGTAAACTTTCGCCGACATACGCTATTCGATTTGTACCCTCGACAGTACAGGAAAGGCGACCTCAAAGACGATCACGGGCGATCGCGTCTGTAGATTCTGGTCTTCATTGGATCCTACGGAATGTAGCCTACACAGGTCTCTTTTAAAGACACCAAAACGCCTTCTAAGGATGAAGGACTCCGGGTGCTGTTTCTTTGCAAATGAGAGTTTCCGATCGCATCATGACCACTCTGAGGTCGATAAAAGGTCAGTAAAGGTCACATTGATCTCAAATCATGATTTTGCCTTTTAATGGCCTTGCCTAAGCAAGAGTTGCAGTCACTGCCAAAGTCAAGTAGGGCCAATGATACCATGAGTAACACCCACGTACAATATTCAGTAAGACTGAGTACCGTCAAACACTAAAACGTTTGCAATACGCTGAAGCCCGTCGCCGTTACATGATTTCTTGACCGCATGACCTCGAGAAAAGGGTCGTAGGTCAGTGATCTTTTCGATTTTGTTACAGGATAGCTCAAACAAGTTCTCGAAACCCCGTTTGTTCTTAGGAACTAAGAATGAACTTTGTGATGTTAATAACCTGAGTTGTATTTGAAAGTGTTTAAATCGCTGCTAACGTGGTGATTACATGCACCAGAGGTCTGAAAACCCGGCCTTATGTGAACAAAACAGTATGCACTACTTCTTGCATCAATGGCGTAACTAAAAGTGCCGTACGGGGGCCATGTTTGTTACCTTCCTGCCTGTGCTTTTGCAGGTCGATAAAATGCAAAATGCACTTAAAGTCATTATTTTGACGCCGGATTTATTTTTTTTCAAAATAACAATTACGAAAGGCGGCGAATGGAATGTCCGTAAACTGACATCCCTTCCAAAAACCTCCCCTGAACCCGTCTCTGATAAAGTTCCAACTAAACACTTTCATAGGGCTTGCAACAAAGATAGCTCGGAGACATGAACAAATTTCATGGTTCTACTTCAAAGGGTCCAGAAATGGCAAACAAACACCATGGGAGAGGAGCTTTTAATAGGCTCGCCGCTCGGAATGAGGTTAAAGCAGCGAAATACGGTGGCCGCTCCCAAAACCTACAAATTCAGCCTACATTTCCCCATGATCTTACCCAAAACGGCTCGTCTGAATTCATGAATAAGTTGTTATTTGTTTAACACGTGCATTACGTCTGGGACGTGGCCGGCTGTGTTACCCGAGCGGGAGCGGAGAGAATGTGCGCTGCGGCACAGTTTGCCGACCAGGCGCCGCTCGGCTGTGCCTGCTGGCGGTATGATCCACTACCCCGGCGAGGGAAGCTCGCTCAGAACGCCGACTGCAGGATCAGGGGACTGCTCTGGCACGAACAGTCCCCGGGCGCTGCCGCTCTGTTTATCTGGGGCGCTATGCTGCAAGACTTGTTCTGCTCTTGAACTGTTCTCGTAGTCAAATGTTCTGTACGAATATCACACTGCAAGTCCTCACAAAACACAGAATATCACAGAATGTAAGCCTAGCCATGAAGATTTGGCCTTAAGTACACATTAAAAACGGTTTGGCGCATTTTTCGCCTCGCCAAAAATGTCTGTTTACATAAAATGTATGCATATCTTGTTCACTATATCAACTTTCTAGGGACATAACTCCCAACTTTCTCAGTCAGCATCTACCGTTATTTGGCGACCAGTGGTTTAGTCCAGTTACCGTGGGACATGCCTGTTCTTCAGTAGCTGACAGTCGCATATCCGGCTCTCCTCTCTGACTTTGAATGTTGCCTCAACACTGGCTACATCCACACAAAAATGTCGGTTGAACGCTCAACATTTAGTGATAATTTCCTCAACGTTGTTTTGAGCTTTCTACACATCACATCAGATGTCGGTCCCTACATTTCTAGCGCACGGACTTCGACACACCAGTCACTCTGGAGATACTGATTCATGTCACTTGTAGCGATTAGAAGTGATATGAATCAGTATCTTGAAAAGAGCTGAGCAATGTGATGAAGTAAGAAGTGTGTTAAAACAGATGAACGATTTAAGATATGATTATGTGCATACGACAGAAAGTAATGAATTTTACCCTAATTGCGGACAGATGCTGATGAAATCCCGCATTAAAGTATAAGCCCGCTAAACTGACCTGTGGTGGCACAGCTATAACAGGCGGCCACTATGAAATAACAATTTAAAACACCGTCATATTCCTATACTTGCATGCATTGTGATCAAATTGCAGTGGCATTTACCATGAGTTGATGCTGAACAAGCTCCGATCAATGACCGGCAGTCTGGACACCGTGATTCGATGTAGGGCTCTCGCGAGCCGGCAGCTCCATCATCATTTTGCACGTGACCTCTGGGTCGATTTCTCTGGTCGCTTTGTGGATTCGCGCCTTTGGCTGCTGGTTCTCCGCGCTCTAGAAGTCTTCCACAGGCGGAAGCTGTGGCACACACGGATGGCTCATGTCACGTGTTACGTGAGCCACCCGTTCCTCCTCCAGGAGATCGAAAGTCCCCCAGGTGTAATGTGCCCTCGCCAGGTCCGGCCCGCGGAGCATGTCGTGGTCAGGAGTCCAAAAACGGCACAAGAAACCCCCTGAGACACTCGCTACGGCACTGTTCGCCAGTCACATTTACCTTGCTCGGGAAAATGACAGATACGGTGATCTCAAGAGGGACAGATGGCGGCCCACAACAGCAGCTTCCCGGGAACTTTGCCTTCTTCCCTGAGCATCAGTTCAAAGGGGCGTCACCACTAGCATGGACATATAACCTGCGTTTTCTGGCATCTGGCTGCCGCTTGTGGGACTCCTCATCCATGACGTCAACCTGCTCGTCTCTCGCCATTGGCCCTCGGGTCAGCTTCTGCATGCGGCACTTCTGAGCCGCTGCCTGCTGCTCTGTAACTTTCGTCGCTTTCTGCCCCTTTAGATACTTCATTCCAGCCTCTTCCACAGTCTTTTGGACATGCGACCTAGAAATTCCAAATTTTCTAGCCAACAACATTAGAGACACGCCAACTTCACGACAAGCAGTGCCGACCAGGTGCTTCCTCAAACCAACGGGCGTTTTGAAGGCCCTTTTTTCCTTTTCCCTGCTGTATGATATCGCCATTGGTCCTTACCTTTGGTATGGTCCTGTATGTAGTTGCCTTTGAAATTTTGTGGCAATGGAAATGGCTAATTATGTCAGCTTTCTTCCACTTTGGGCTCTGTTCAACAAAATCCTCAACATACTTTGAGCATTTTGTGTACTTAATGACGCCTTACTTGCGACGGAATGTACATGAGAAGTGGTAATTTCAAAAACGTATTTCCTCAGATGTTGACTATGCACGTGCCAGATTACATCTAAAAGCGTCATGTGGTTCCAGAGACATTGCCGTGAATAATTTGTCTCATTTTCTAGTGGCCATCCGTTAGTTCAATGGCATCAGTCTACATAACCCTATGTCGCTAAAACAGCGTATCGATATCTTATTTCACATAATTCCAGTGAAATACCCGTAAATTTTGGGATCGGTTCCCTCATCCTGGGGAAGCAAAAGTAAGATATGGTGGGTATAAGACGTTTGTTAGTTTCCCGTCAAAGTGCCCGAATTTCTGCGAATAACGGCAGAACTTCGCACAGACATTTCTTAACCCGCCCAAACACGTCAAGGATATTCGTTTCCCAGAGGAAACTTTACAACCATTTATCAAAAAAGTACACCACTAGCCAGGCTTGAGCTGATGCGTGGATTTCGGATGCCTTGTCTCTGACATAAAAAAAACGCTTTGAGATGTTACAAACTGTCCAAAGACTCTTGCCCGAGACTATGGCAATCTGTATGAAAAGCATCAGTGTCGAACGAATTATGAAGAATTACACCGACATTAATTTCCCATATGTCAGTGTGATACGCCAGCGAAGTCGATTACTTGCCTTCTATCGTCACAAATACTATAACTAGACAAAAACGTTAATTTCAGCAAAAAAACTAGGAATGATTACAACTTTACACCCTAATGGCGACAGTTCTGCGTTCTGGCAGCAAATCTTCCCCTCCGTCCATTAGCTACAATCGCCTACAAATGTAAGTGCAGCAAAAAGCCTCGCATGTCTGGGTGCTGGACTTCGTGACCCCTCGATCAGTCACACAACTGAGCAGCTCGTGAAACTTCTGTTAACCTCGCTTTAGGAGAAGGTTGCCGTCTGCCAGGCCGGGCTCGATGCACCCGTGCGCTACTTTCGCCTCCCCGGAGCATTGATTTTGTGGTTACCTGGCCGGAGGCAGGTGTCGTTTGCGGGACACTACTGCAGCGGCTGGCATCGCCAGCTACTGTCATTCGCCTCCCCGGAGCATTGATTTTGTGGTTACCTGGCCGGAGGCAGGTGTCGTTTGCGGGACACTACTGCAGCGGCTGGCATCGCCAGCTACTGTCATTCGCCTCCCCGGAGCATTGATTTTGTGGTTACCTGGCCGGAGGCAGGTGTCGTTTGCGGGACACTACTGCAGCGGCTGGCATCGCCAGCTACTGTCAAAGCTCTGCAGCCGTCAGTGATGTGGCTACTCCGTCGTGGTGTTAGTAACGTGGTCCCGAGACCTCGAATCTCCTGCATGATACAGGCTCAACCACCCGAAAATAGTCGCCCGTTTTGCCCTCAGACACCGCTACTAACTACTGGACCATAACGGTAGTCTCAAAGGTCAGCAAAACAGCGTTGCAAACGACGTTGACCTTTGCTCGACATTTCAGACCTTACCATCTGACAACTGTTTTGCGCTAATAACCGCATGTGAATCATTATGCTGTTGCAGTCAATAGCGGTGCGTGTGAATCACCTGGGCAACAGCGCTTTGCTGCGTGTTGAGGACAAACCATGGCGAACCATCAGAACAAACCATGACGCAAAGATTGCGTCATGGTTTCTAATGTAACAGTTCAAGAGTAGTGAGTGAAAGCAAGAGAGATATTTGATGTTAAAGCGAGACTGTCATGAAAACGGCTCAGCGCATCAAAGTAACACAAACATTTATCATGCACGCTGGAAGCCGTTTGCAGTGGCAATCAGTGGCTCACAACAGAAGTCTGTGATTGGAAAACTGAAAACGTGTCTATTGCACTGATCGCGTTCAAAACATGCGTGGTGAAAAAAGGAGGACTGAGAGATCCCTCGCTGTTGTCCAACAGGCCGCTGCTCTGACGGAGCTCCGGCCATCACGGTCACGGACCAGCGCTGTGCTGTGATGGCTCTGTTTTTCTCTCCGTTCCTCATTTCACGTGATCGCCTGCTCGCCGACCCCGCGGCGGATGAGCCGGAACACGCAAACGGCAGATTGAGAGCGCCGCGTGGGACGGGACGCCACAAAGGCCGGTCAAAAGCTGGCACGTTGTCCGCAGCGGCGGCAAACACGGCGCGAAGAGTAATCACAGACACGGACCACAGCCTGGTGTGGAAGAGTGCTGACGGCCGCTCCTTGGCCACCTGAAAAATTGTAGGGATCATCCATGATAATTCCGCAGCATTTAGTTTGCCTGCATTTTGGTACAACAATTAAGTGCGCAAGTGAACTGCAGTAACGATGTTCTATTTCGTTGAGTCCAGGGAATCATTACAAATACGCTGGGCGTCTAGGGGATTTAATCAATGTCCCGTACAGCGCATAATGACGCCAAACGCTGACATTGTTTCCAACGCCATCACGACATTAATGAAAGCAATACCCAGTTTCTTAATTTCAAACTATTCCAATGACACCAACTTCAAAATGCAACTTTGATAAATTTCCTCCCTGGGTTTCGTCGGAAATGACCCTGTCTCGTCCAGCACATGTCGGAAATGTATAATCGATTGAAATGCCAACTCACCCGACGAAAATGAAAATTCCTCGAAAAGATGGCCCCTAGGCAAGAGTATTTTGATGTTTGAACGAAACTACAATTGACAAGAAAAACTGACGCAGCGTAGAAAATATAGACAATTGCACCAGACCAAAAAGATGAACTTGTTCATTTAACAACAGCATTCATTGCTGTTGTGAAATGCTGTTGCTCTTGTACAGATAGCAACATTCCTTTGAGCGATTCTACAACAATTACTTCGCACAGCGGTCTGCCCCTTGAGATGGTGGCTCTCCATTTGGATGCACCGCCAGTTCTGCCAAGGCCTGCCAAAAGGCTTCACATCGATAGCGTTTAGCGTAAGATATGCGCTAACTTGCACCGGATAACTTGCCGTATAAACTTGGTCTGGCCGGCGAACACTGGTTTGCTTTTATAGCCAGCGTATGCTTGGGCGAACGGCCCCAGGTGGAGATCGGCGTCTTACCCGATCTCGCATAGAGCTCGTCTAAGTTGAGAGCCGGAATTCGCAGGGGTCCATATCTCTTGTGGCCTAAGTACGGTATGAACCAGTTCTGATGGTGCAGCCAACGGGTAGTTCTTCTGAGAGCGGATGAGGCAGCCTTTCCCTGGTGATGCGAAGACATCGCCACAGGTTCCACAAGTATCGACTGCTGTGTGCCGGTCACGAGTCTGGTGGTAAAACTCGTTAGTCGTCCGTTGGCCACACGTTCCAGAAGCAGATGAGCTGGAGAAGACGCAGCTGGTTGCACAAGGGTAACACAGATTTAGAAACAGCCAGGGAGAGGAAAAAGAGAGAGAGAGGAGAGGGGATGGCATATGAGAAAGATAGGATGAATGGGACTATTCTTCAAGCCTAAGGAGAAAGTCACAGAGTGTCTCGGATGCTGCACACCTTTTCAGCCACTTTTCCCACGAAACATGTTTTCGGACCTGTTCAAAGATCCTTCTGTCCTCCAGTGTTTTGACTGCTAATAAGCTTGCCAGATATGCACAACTTTCTTGTCCTTTTTGATAACTGTTCTGCCGCCGTGATACCAAGCTTAAAAGCATGCTATGGAAGTTATTGGTTTTACAGGCTTATTGGACTTAAACAACGGAAATGTTGGGAATTACGAGTTGAGTTAAAAATGAAACGCAAAGAGCATATTGAAATATCAAGGTTAAATCTTTAAATGTTCTTTTAACTTAGGTTTAGAAGTCCTAATTATTGGTGATTAAAATGAATTAAAAATGAAACGCGTAGAACTCATTGGAACATCAAGACTAAATCTTCTAGTATGTTTTTTTCCATGTAGTTCAGGATTTCTTCCAGGGTCGCGAATCACATGTTTGGGTCAGTAAGTAACTCAGTGCATTTAACGAATTACTCCACGGCATGGATTCAGCTCCATTCCGCTCAGACACATGGATAAGACGATCCCACTGACAAACACTGCGGTGAGCAGGTAAAAGGCAGGTTCAGCAAAGAAGACAAAATTAAGAAGAACGTTGCGAACTTAAAACAAGCTATTGACATAACGTAAAATAAAACCTTGTCGCGAGCAAGACGTGACTGTGGCCGGCGGCAGACGGTCCCAGGACGGGGTTCCTCGTTAGAAGAATACCCTACATGAGGAACGCGAAGACGAGGCGAAACGGAGGCGGCCCTGGGGCGTTCTCAACCGTATGGAGGGACGCCAGAAACGTCAGTACTGTGGTGCACCACTGCTTAATAAATCTATGTAAATATTTTCTCACTATTCCCTTCCCATGTTGTTTTTGAATCATATGAGACCCAAGACTCACATGAAGCATGCTACGTATCAGCAAGCGTCTTTCGTTCCAGGAATCGGCCGTCTTCATTTTAAAATAATACTGAGGTCTGGGGATTTAAAACGAGAAACAACGATACGTTGGCCGCACGATCTGCGCTTGCATTAGTTAATAATTTTTGCTGAGACACTTCGGCCGGTAATTACTGTGCGTTATATTTGTGTGATCATGAGTTGCTGCGTGAAATCCGCCTAAAGAGAGGCTGTCTACGCGAGAGGAAACCAGACTTGCGTATCGAACAAATTATTCTTGAGACCAAGCTTATTTTCTAAATCACTGAAGCATCACATGAAACCACCATCGATGATGATCCGTCTTCATTGTCATGGCCTTTCCTCAAACCCCCCAATGCCATTCGACACCTAAGATGGCTGTTTTAATCCAGAGTGCTCGGAAACTGGCCTAACTTGATGACAGTTTTGTCCACCGTTGTGGACTCTGAGGGCGTCTTCGGACTTCAGCGGACGCTGCACTCACTGACGACCGCCGGCGTCCGATCATCGGCGGCCGTTCATCTATCTCCGGCGGCTGCCAGCCGGATTCAGCGGCTGACCCTCATCGCTGTGCCCACCTGTGATCGATCTATTGACAGAAATCCCCCCGAAACCCTGGTCCTGCAACTGGCCTGCCGAGTCCTCGCAGCTGACGGTCCACAGCGGGGCAGTAGAGCGCGTGCCTGGTCCCTGTCGAGTCCTCGCAGGTGACGGTCCACAGCGGGGCAGTAGAGCGCGTGCCTGGTCCCTGTCGAGTCCTCGCAGGTGACGGTCCACAGCGGGGCAGTAGAGCGCGTGCCTGGTCCGTGTCGAGTCCTCGCAGGTGACGGTCCACAGCGGGGCAGTAGAGTGCGTGCCTGGTCCCTGTCGAGTCCTCGCAGGTGACGGTCCACAGCGGGGCAGTAGAGCGCGTGCCTGGTCCGTGTCGAGTCCTCGCAGGTGACGGTCCACAGCGCCACACGCGCTTCTGAACTATCAGATCTATCGCACAGAACTATCGAGGAATTTCATGAACGCATCAGAACTCATTCTTCCAGCTGCCGCCTTTTATTTTGTTTCAATGAAGTGTACCGAGGTTTTCAAAGTCGACGTGGTTTATTAGGCAAAGGACACTGAACAACGTCGCCAGCTGCCAGAACCAGGGCGGCCAGAGCAGTCAGGACGTATTCATTACACGGAGGCTGCGGCTGCCCTGCGCCCGGACGCGTTGAGATTAAAAGGGCCACACTGCTGAGCTATCGGCTCATCGGAGCTCACCAGGTCTTCTCCGTAGCCGGCGCTGACTTGTGATGGCAGCCAACGGCCGCCGTCTCCCCCTGGAGATGCTGCCGCGTCTGGATTTCGGCGTCGGAGGGCGCTCGTCGATAATTAGTGGCTTCATTAGAGGGCTCACTGGAGCGTGCGGCGCCACCAGGCTCGCGTGACCTGACTCTGCCCCCTCCCCATCCCTCTCTCCCGCGGTCCCCCACCCCAGGACCAGCGCTCCTGCCAGTTTTCTCGCGGGGGATCTCTCCTCCTCCACCTGTTTACAGAGCAAAGGTGCGCGGAAGACTTTTCTGAAAACAGGAATGAGCAGTCTAGGATGTCACATTGAGAGCTGCGATATATATGCATGCATTATGTACTGTGCAATATGCAACATACAATATACAGTAATGCAATATATATGCATGCAACTCGTACTGTGGTAATGTATTTCAGAACTGTGTCCAAATGGGCCAAAATTGCAAAAATGGGACGCATCTGAAACAATAGCACATTAGCAATGCTCATGAGCATTTCAGGGTAACGTGAGGTACGTAACAGAACACTTCACGGACCGGATAAATCCGCGGATGGCGGAGTGATCCGGGAGCCGGCTTGGGCCGGACAGGAAAATTCAAACAAGATACGGATTAGGACCGGACCGGGCTTTAGGATTTGCCAGGCCATACGGACTGGACGAAATGAAAGTCAATTAAAGTCCAAAAAACTCCTCTTATATTTACAAGTCAAATAATTTTCTTCGTGAATCCAATATATTTACAGGGAGAACAGAAATGAATCCGGCAGCATATCAGAGTTCAAAAACTGCGCAGCTGCTTCACTAATCCATGTGCGCTTAAGTGGTACTCTTGCCGAACGGAACGCAAAGGCCATGCCTCATGCGGGCGGCATGAGTATTGATTGGTATATATAAGAATAGATTCGGAATTCAGGTATTAAGCTTGCAGGGGCGATGAGTTCAGTTTTGTCCACTTATTCCGCTGTTGTGGTTTAGGTAGAAAACACATTATAAATCATAACTGAGGTAAGACACGCGTCTTGTTTGAAAGGTTACTGCGTGGGCCAGTGTAGACATCCCCAGCAGTTTCAGATACATTAGTTTACAGGAAGAGCGCGGGAGGAGGGTGGGGGGTCAGGAGGGCCAAGATGCCTCCAGTTCTCATGTTAGGAATAATTAGCGCCACCCCTATTGCACTGCATGGGCAGGAAGCAAGGCATGATCGATAAACAGGTGCCGTCCCGTGAATACTAAAATTCAGTAGTGGTCTGGATGTTTGGTTCAGATGGTAATAAAATCTGCGGTCACCGTAAAGGTTTTTAAGCATATCCTTGCATTTAAATCTCTAAACGATTCAATGTATACATTCCTCTTGCGATTTTAAAATTTATTCAGTCAGCACACACGCACACGCAGAACAAAAAGGCATCTTTTTTCTAGACGCTTTGCTATCATCCAGTCTTTTTCAGCATACATCTTTCAACATGAAATGCCAACTGTATTCCATGGAATCTTCAACAGCGAGATCTACGTGAATATTCACTGAGGATGGAAATGTCAGCAAACGTTCAGAACCGTATGGCCAGTTTCGTGGCCAGGATATGACAGCGTGGCCCGATAAGAAAGTCCGGACCAGAGTCCAGATCCATTTATAGGCCTTGTCTTGTGCAGATGCTGTTTGGTCTACATTTATTATGGAAAGTAACTTGACGGTGATTGGTCGGAGGTGTTTCTTTACATTACGAGTGCGAAAGTTGCGAACAGAAAACGCGGTGGGCTGATTCAACGCCGTCTCGTATGATTTACGTGTTGATTGCTCTCGTCAAATCAACTGAAAATGTATTACGAATTGCACTAACGAGAGCAGGACTTTGAATGCGTTCATTCTGATAGCTAAGAATCGTCACTAATATGCAATATGAGGAAACACGTAAAATTATATGAAGGGAACCTCGGATGTGAATGCTTATATACTTCATGGGCGAAGACAATTCAAAGCAATTTGCGACCACGTTGATAGCTGCCATGTAAACGCAACCACTGATAGCAGCAAAAGGTCAGCTGCTTGCTATACCAAAGCAAAGAAAAGTTTGTGAGATCCGGTGCTTGCCTTATCCTCCCAGAGCAGACGAGTGCTCTCAAGACGTTACAGCGCCTAAAGACGACATCCCCATTGAGACCGGACCCATAGATCGAACACCGTTTACCCTGATTGCCGCTTGAGACACCGAGCACAGCGTCGGTCTGCGCCAGTGTGTCGCCTCTGATGCAGACAGGTTCCAGACTTTTGGGGCTTAAAGTGGTTCTTTGGAAGGACTGTGATGCAAATTATACTGATACCGCCAATTTGAGCATTCAGCGAACTGTGCGACATTTTCGGATTGCGTGGTAATGATTAAAAATGGCATTACGTAAAAGTATCGCTAGCTTTTCTTCGTGGAGAAAGGAAATATCGCTACACAGAAACCTGTCGTGCTGTTTCAAACGACCAGCTAAAGGGATTTGAAGCCCCGTAACTATTTCCCGACCAGTGTTAAACCGAGGCTTGACTTTGTTTTGAAGTAAAAGGAACAACTCAGGATGCTTGCTTTAGAGTGTCAAAGTCCAATCATACGTCTGCGATATGTTAGTGCAAGTTACGGATTGGGGGTGTGCGTAGGCGGACCAATTACAAAATATCAGGGCAGGGTTCCTGAACCTCTCACTGACTAAATGCGCCCCCTCCGCCGCCGTGGAATATGACGGAAAACGCACCGAAAGGTGTTTCGCTAATAACTGAAACGAATGGGGACAAATCCGACGTATTAGCATAAAAATTTGATCTCACTAACAGAGCACCATTCGATGAAAGTGCGGAAGGCGTAGTCAGACAGACAGCACAATGTCAGGGATTTGCAGCTCCAGCTTCTCAAATGAACCGGAAAAGCTTTGCAGGGGCGCCAACCCCACCGGGTCGACGACTCACCAAAGATATCACCCAGAAAGCTTTTTTTCACGTCTGCTTCCTCTACTCGCAATCGGGCATATTAATAGACCATCACAGAACGGATGACTTAAGTGAACAAAGAGCCCCTGAGTGGCTTGATCCTAATCTTCCTCTCCGTCTGCCCCTCTGCTCGCTGAATGTTGGCGACGATAGACGGTCCTTCTGTTGAATCAGGCTTCACTCCCAGGTGAGGGACGCTGCATCTGCTGAACCGAGGGGCGCTGCATCTGTTGAACCGAGGTGCGCTGCATCTGTTGAACCCAGCTGCACTCAAAGGGGAGATGCACTAGTTTCATTGATTCTGGCTCTACTCCCCTGAGAGGTGGTTTGTCTTTCAGACCGGGTCTAATCCAGTATGAGGGGCACTCAGTCTATTAGACCAGGCTTTAGCCTAAGGCAAGAGGCGCGCCGTCCGTTGAACCCGAATCAACTCCTTGGAAACTTGCGCCGTTTGTTCAGTATGTCTGAGTCGTGACATGATGAGTTCGAGTCGGAGTCGCTGAATCTGAGAGCCTGATCCAGGGTGAGGGATGATCCGTCTGTTCGGCCAGACTCCGCCTTCAGACAAGGAGAGTTGCGTCAGTTGTTGTCTGTTTTCAACAGGCTCTTTTTCAAGACGACACCTGACGTTTGGTCTGTCTGTCTGTTGAACCAGCGTTTCCTCCCGGACTGGAAGAGGGACGTGACCAGCACGAAAACTCGTCTGGACGCTGTGACGCCTTGAACTGGGTAAACGTCGCGGGAGGATCAAACGAGGATCAGTTTGTTTGCGCAGCCTCGGCAACGTTGAGCGTGTGGTAAAAGGCTCGCGGCTTAGTGCTGTCATTGTGATCTAGAAGCGAAGCCACCAACACGCCATCTGGGAAGAAAATAGGCTTTGTAGCTGTAAAGATATGATCCCAACGTGCCCTTGTTTTGAAACGAGGTATCTTTATAGGGACAGAGAAAGATTACATTTCATATGTAACCAAAACCTTTATTTCACGTCGTACAACATCTTTAGACACGTCTCTGATCCCACATATCACGGCTGAGATTACGTGCAGCTGCTACACTAGTTTATCGCAGACGTTACTTGGCCGCTACCCGTGAGACTGGTGACGGCGCGCCGGGGCGGCCTGCGGTATTAGTGATGACACTGGTCTGAGAGCCGAATGGTGTGAACCGCCTGGAATGTGGGACCCAATTCAAGTGTGACCTACACAAACAGGTGCGATTAAGGACAGGACTGGTGTCAGGTATTACCTCCGCCAGTATTCGCTATCTGGCCACCTTCGAATGTAATTTGGGGGGCGGACACAAGCTCCTAGCCATTTCCAAACCCGACATAATAGAGCAACGAAGCAAAAACGATAGCTTTCGTTTGTTGGCTTGGCCTTCAAGCTATACGGTGATTCCAAGTTTAATCTTGTCAGTTCACTCAGACCTTTGCACACGAACTTAAAGAAGGTCATGTCAGTGAATTCTGGATTTTGTCGGTTCCTAAGGATCGCCACCTATAGGGCGCTTTTAATGGGCCGAAAATAGCTTCTGATGATGAATAAGGTCCCAGGTTACTTTACTATGCTCAAGCGTTTCAGATTACACCACGACCCCTCCGAGGTCGATAAAAGGTCGAAAACTGTCAGTGATTTTAATTCAAGATTTTGACCTAAGATGACCTTGACCCAGTTAGGGGCTACAGTGCGGTGCTCACTGGTACCATGGGTGATACCTGGGCGTAAGATTTAGTGGGACTGAGTGCCGTAAAACACTAAAAACGTTTGTTTTTTGATGAGGACCGTCGCCGTTGTTTAATTTCTTCATGACACATCCCCGAAAAAGATGTCATAACTCAGTGACCTACAAAACCATTGACCTGAAATTTTAAGAGAACATGTACATAGTTTCAGAACTGAATTAAGCAAAATTTCAGTCAAAAAACGATCAAAGCAACCATTTTGAGCAACCTGCGAAAAACCTGAACAAACCGATGCGCTGTCGAGGGGTGAATATTGTTCTACTGGACATGTAACATCCTTTTCGCTAAAAAGCCTATAGGACCGCAGATTTTTTTGACATTTTTGACGACTGAAGGACAAATTGGACAAAAAAAAGAATATTTGAAGTCGGTCGAAAATGTTGAGATCAGGACCTCACAGTCAAAAAAGGCTTTTCGCCGAGAACTAAAAACCGACCGCAACTGACCTATGCTTAAAGAAATTGCTAAAAGTCGCACAATATGGCTGTTAACAATTTCAAAATACTTGATACACGACAGTGCTCTAGAGTAACTTGTGCTGACGTCAAATTTGGCTTAAGCTTAGGTCACGTGGCCTCATGGACGAATAAAGGCTTTTGGAAAAAACTGACACATCTGCGAACATTTCAAAATTTGAAAAGCCCGGAAGATGCATGATGTGTGATGACTATGTGTATCAAATTTCAAGCCGATGTCTAAAAAAGTATCTGCCGATCAGCTTGATAGCTAGAGGGTGGACAAATCGACCCCCCGTTACCGTCGGTCGTGCAGCGCCCTGTACGGGGGGCGGTGAAGCCCACAGACGGCCGATCCGACCGGCCCGCGCCGGCGGTCCGGCACGTCTCGCCGGGCCCGGACGGTTCCCGTGTTTGCGCCGCCTTTGTTCCGTCCCAAAGTGCGTGGGGCGGCGACGCCCTGCGCCGGCGGTTTCACGCGTTTCGCCGGACCCGGCCGGCCACTTGTATTTGCTTTTTACCGTTTGTTCTGCCCTGAAGATACGTCCCCCTTTATCTCGTGGCCTCTTTCGCTCGCGCTATATAAGCTTGACGTAAACATGTCTGGGCCTCTCTTCTCGTCTGGCGCTCAAACTGTTCGGACATCTCCTCAATACAGAAATTCGTTGTCAGTGATGGTGTGCGGCAGTGCAGTGAAGTGAAATGACGTATAGCAGAAAAATGATAGTCCGCGAGGCTCGGGAATTTCCTTTTACCCTTTCCTTGGCCTCTTGAATGGGAGATCTCCTTGATAGCTGAATTGCCATTCTGGAAATTAGTTCATTCCTCTCCCAGCGCGCCTGAATTAGAGCGTTCATTGTGCTCTTGAAGTGGAGCTCCTGCCTTACCTATACCAGCTTGAATTTGTTATGCTGTTGCTTTTATGCTGTGAATTGCAGTATTCTCGGTTAGTCGGACCCGTATGCCATCTTGAATTGGGTGGTCGTCTTCTCATGCTGCTGAATTGTAGCATTCTCAGTTAAGACCGTATACCATCTTGATTTGGAAAGTTTTCCTTTTATGCTGCTGAATTGTACCATTCTGCGCCTGCCTGCCCCGAATTTTCTCACCTATTCCTTCCCACTTTTTCTCCTGAGCCGAGCGTAACCCATTTAGGTGTCGCGGACCTCTAGTGTCCATAAAACATGCAGTCCACACCAGAGCTTTCGGACAGAGGTTAGGCGGTCAGCGACAGCCCCGCATTCTGGCTAGTGCTATATTCAGACCCACACTAGTATACGAGTTAAAATGAATCTGTTAATTCCAGTTCTGCGCCGGGCGGGCACTGGATTCCACAGCGGTTTTATCTTTATCGTTAATGACAGGGCAGCTAAAAAGAAGAAACATTGGACGTTAAGCCGGCACGACCCGGCGTGTTTTTGCACCCGCGACCGCCTGAGGATGTCAAAAAGGCATCCCCTCTTATTTCAGGATCGTAATGACGGATCTCAACCGGTCTGTCACCAATCGAAAGCCTTGAGTCTTGCGATTAAGGAAGACTGACGACGTCGCAGGTCACGTAAAACGCATTACACGACGTCGAAAACTTGGCACCGTTTCGTACATCCTATCATCGGCAATGCTGGTCTTAGAGCCTTCAACTTGTTATTATACGAAAGGGCACCCTTCCTCTGCATCAGAAGTAGACCAAAATGTCAGGTCAAGGTCTACCTAGGCCAGGTCAAACACTGGTTGCACTGTGCACGCCAAAGATCGATACTTACTCGCAGCTGCTTTGGTCCACGTGACGAAAAGGACGGAAGTGAAACCTGGTGATCCGTTCCGCATTACCTGCTTTTCGTTTAGTCCAGCTCAGTCTAGGTCAGGTCAGATAAGGTTGCATTACTTTTCCTGACAAAGAGCGATGATTCCTCGCTAGGATTCTTAACTGCGTCAAGCACAGAACTGAAACGACATCTCGTGATTACTAAATCTGCTTGTCTTCTCTTTATCGGGCCAACGTCAGGCCAGATCGGGACAGATCGTCATTTTTCTTTTTCTGACTAGTAACAATAATTTCTCTCTGCTGTTACTGAACGATCTTTCACAGCCAATGTTGCATTTCATTCCGTTTTGACATTTACTTACTACGTGACGTGACATGACCTCACGTTGCATTTGGTGAACCTTGCTAAGAAGTGTATATAGATTTGCTTGCTTAGCTTGAACGATAGGGAAGGTCAGCGGCAACCACTTCTATCACCCACAATGCAAATCAGTCCAATTGTCATCATGTATGTGATCTAGCATGACCTCTTATGTTGACGAGTCATGATTGTATATCCTTTTGGGGATCGTGTCCTGTGTAGATTCAAATAATCCATCCATTATATTGGCGAATATTACCAAAAAACCAAGGATGTCCGCGCCACAACCCGAAGGGGCGAAAACATGCATACAACAGTTTACTTATGACGTCATATCTCCATGACCTGCCGTACCATGAAAATCGTTTTGATGTCAAAATATGTAAAACTGAGTGGTGAACAGCTACTGAAATTTTGATTGGGCTGGCTCTAACGGTTCCGAAGTTATTCACAAAAAAGCCGAGGGCATTGTCCTATGTGACACCCCCCGGTGGTGCCGGGTTAAGTTTCGTTAAAAGCATAACTGTCCACGAGGCAGTTGCTGGTAGATGTTATCGCCTTTTACGCAGAAGAAATCGATCCCCTGGGGGTCTTTTCCGATAAAGGGAAATATCCAGGCACTCTAGCGCGTGGCCAATTTTCTGTACGTTACGCGGTGTTGAATACACTTAGTAAAAGGGCAGCAGTAAACATGCCTGTATGAAAACATCCAATAATGCCAAGGAACGAAAACAGTTGCCTAGTTCAAAGGTCAGCAATCAAAATGCAGAATAATATTGCTCCTCAGGGCTCCGTTAATCTCCAGATATGGTGCTATATTTTATATTCCCAATTCGTATCTAATAAGAACTTTGGAGTAAAGGTTTTTGTAGGCCAAGCATCTTTCATTTTGATCATTCTGCATAATGGCAAAAATGTCATACAGCAGGGCGTGTTATGTTTTGTATGAGATAATTTATGCTATTTTTGTCAGTGCTATATTAATGGAGCAGCAGGAATGACAGCATAAACGCACTGCTTAGTGGTATCAGCCACCCTTGTAAGTGTTCGGACCATGAAATGAGAAAAACGGAGCATTTGCAAAGATCATCTCGACTGATATAGTCTTCGTGTGGGAAGCGCAAAGGCTATGCCATCATTATGACGCCTCCAAAGGCATTCTGCAGGCTTCATGCCGCTTAGTGTATCGACAGTACACAGATAGTGTTAGCATGCTACATTTCGCCCACCACAGATCAGTTCCCACACCCCGACGACGGCTAAAGCTTCGCAGGCCGGCTTCGGCGCACCCAAGATTCCCCTCAGGAGGACCGGATGTAAAAGAAGTATGAAATGTTTAGCAGACAGCCTCCTCCTTCCGAGATTTTTTTTCTGTCTTGAGTGTCATTCTTGGTGGCCACAAGGTACCCTTTTTGGGTGCGCCTTTGCGAGCTATAATGCTTGTCATCTGACAGACATTTCACCTTACTGGCAGTGAACGGTCAAATATGAAGGCCTTTGGTATTCAACTTCTTTTGTCTTCTCTCTGTCTCTCTCCTCTCTCTTCCTCTCTCTCTCTCTCTCTCTCTCTCTCTCTCTCTCTCTTTCTCTCTCTTTCTCTCTCTCTCACTGTCTGAGTATACTTCGCAATTTCGCTGTCATCTTGTTATGCTGACGTCAATTTCTTTTTTAAGCTAAGCTCAACATCATAGTGCTCAACACGCTAGTTTCTGCATCCTGCTTTAAGAAAGCATAGTACCCGAATGTGTACTTTACTTCCAACAAGTTACGACAGCAGCTGTTGCTTGGCCACATTTCGTTGTATGTCCGAACATGTAAAGTGAGATGAAGTAAAGGTGACATATTGCTAACATTACCATAATCAGCTCAGGCACGTAGCCAGGATTGTCGGGGGAATGTCAAATTTTGTCAAATGCCACTGGGACATGACAAAATTTATACGAAAACCAACAATTTTATACCACTGACCTCATATTTAGCCTACAGGAATGCATATAATGTTTGCTTTTACACCATGTAAATGATCATTATTCCATATTCGTGTGGAATCGCTATATATTTAGTGAAGACCGCTTGGCTCAGGAGGACGATGGCCCCCATGGTCCCCCTTGGCTACATCCCTGAATCAGCTTAGTGGTATCCATCAAAATGCCTTGTGTAGTTTACCCATCCAACAAAGACAGTGAATTGCAGACAGCCCAATGAAAACCCGAACAAAAGTAAAGCAAAAGATCTGGTCAGCAAACTGGCGTACTAAATGCACAGTTTTGCCTCGCGACACACTCTAGAGCCCGTCGTGTGTGTTGAAGCGCCACCTCCTCCCGCGGCCGACAAAGCCGCACGCCCGCTGCAGCTGTTGCGACGGCGCGCTCTCGTTCGTGCGCATTGCCGCGGACATCTGAACCTCCGGCTTCCGGTCCGCCTGGTCGCGGCCGCGAGTGAAGCTCTCTTCACCGACGACCCGGCCCTCCCGGCAGCCATCCCAGCGTCGGACGCCGAGGAGAAGAATCGGCGGCCAGGGGACGTCGGCGCCGGCGCCCGTCGACCGGCGCTGGTGCCACGCGTCCGTCTCGACATCGGACGTGCTCGTCGAAACCGGCAGGGACGCCTGGGCGGGCGCCACTTCAGTGCTGGTCTCGGCGGTTGATGTTATTCAAATGCGCTCTTTGATGACTTGACGTAATCATTTCAAACCCAGCTATTGAAGTTTGTGGTGAAAGGAAGAGCACCATTAAACTGAGCATGTTACTTTCTGGGCGAGCGGTGTATTGACTTAACATTTGCATTTTTTGCGAAAGGGCCTTTCAAGTAGCGCGGTTACCTTTGTTCTATCTAATGTATTCAAATTCATCTTGGCTCATTGAGAGTAATAACATTTTCTGGACGAAACCTTGCAAGTGGATAAAGCTTCGCTTATGCTCTTATTTTAACGTTGCTTGCTTTCTTTTTGGGCCATCATGGAAGCTCTATAAAGTTTTGAATGTTTAGCATTTTACAAGACATATACAAATAAATCCACACAGTTTCTCGCAAATAGCTCGCTAACACTCTGCACGACGTTCAATGCCCCAACACTTCTCTATCATCACATTTTTCTTTTTTTTAATCGTTTGTGCCAACCTGAGCCTTGCTACCGACATAGATATGACTCACAGATTGGCTATAAGACTCAGAAGACCGGAACAGGTGTGGCTGATACAACTGCGTCCTCCGATGAGGACGTCCAGGAACTGGGACGCTGAAACCCCGAACTGGGGGCCGCCGCCTTCTCTGGCGTCTGGAGCTACGGCGTTAGCTGGTAGTGTTGCTCCGGAAATGGCGCCAGTTGCTGAGGTTATGGGACGAGAGTCATGAGCAGCCGGCTCGCTCGAAGAAGACTGATAACAATTTGGGTTCCGAGAGGGTTTACGTAGTTGTTGACGTGGACCTTGAAATGGGAGCGTCAGCCTTTTTGCCTTTACCCGACTCATTGATTCCGGAATCTAGTAAATATCGCCCACGGTCCCACGATTGACAGGAACCCCAACAAACATCAACTGAAATAAAACATCTGATCTTGTGGCATATCTGTTGCCGGCATTTGCCAGGGACGATTGGCACGTTAAATGATCCATTCTTATGGGAGGAAGCACGCATCCATTACTGCATGATGTCCAACTATTCCTAACGATTCCGACGATGGAACACGAGGTTGCTGAGCTAATTCGTTTGCAGAGTTGACAACCAACAGGACCTACGATCTATTTCGCCCGTGACCGGCGTAGCCCGTCTCATCTGTATGCATCACTTTCCCGCTCACGCAGGGCGGCCTAACACTATTTTTACACAGTCCTGCGATCCTGCTCGTGTTCTCAGTAAAGTCCATCTCGTCTGTTCAGTGCGGCTTGTTCGACGCTACCAAGCTGCACGTGCGGCATTTTGCCGTAAACAGAACACAGCTTGCATCTCCTCATCTGCAGACGCGTACCGGCCTTGTTCCCGGCACTCCTGGCAACAAAATGCTCGACCCGCACGACGTCACCAACTCCCAAGCGAGCCGGGTGACAACTCACCTAGGCGCAAAACAAGCCGGCCCAAGTTGGCAGCGTCGGATTCGCCACAGCGCCGCGCCGCGGAATCATTTTCCCAAGTTATCCGAGGGCCACTCATGTGAGTCATTGCCAAAGTTCGAGTGTGAAAACAATGCCTTCGCCGGCCCGGGGCTCCAGCGACGTACGGCGCGAAGCGGTGCTGCCGGGATTCAGTGCAGAACCGGCACATCACCGCGGTCTCGTATACTTACAGGAATGCTCATTATGCGTATTTCAGGTGGTTTTTCAATTAGCAAGACGCATGTTCATATTCAGAGACGCAAATTCACAGTTGTTCCAAAAGAGCCTCGTTAAAATCGCAACAAATTTCGGGCTAATGGGCCTCACCGGAAGAAGGTTATGTGAAAGATTTGAAGAAAATATGTGAAAGATATGTGAAAGAGAAAAAGGAAGTGAAGGTTATGCCTTTGTGGATGTCTCCAGCATACAAGTCTCACCTTGGCATGTCTATATCCGAGGAGTATGGTGAAATGTAAATGCGAGCTAAGCCAACACCCTGACCAGGATGTGAAAAGAGTAAACTATTTGTTATCTGATTTCTGAACCTGTCAAAAGGCAATTAAGTTTGTTATTTTCATGCTTCAAGTGAAGGGCTTTTAAGCGAGAGTGTGCTTGAGTTGGACTCATGATTTTTTGGTTTGATCTTTTGGTCATATATGTCGGACACTCTTAGGGAATACCACTCTTTCTGGAAAGTTATGATTGGCGCAAAACTAAAATAGTGAGATGTCTACAACGTATATCACTGAATAATATACAGCAAAATATAGTCCCGATAGATTGCTTGGATGCCATCAAATGGGTATGAGGTCCGGATAAGCCAGGCATATGTATATATTATGAACCAGTCAAAGAAATGTCACTGAGTTCTCCGCGGCGTACTCATAAAAGGCTGTTCGTTTTATTAAGAAAGGCACCGAGCATCCCAGATAAGTTCAATTTGGCGGCCTTCTAGCAATTCCTAATCAATGTTCAATCCTGCTAAATAAGCATATCTGATTCAACCAACCATACCCATGATTCAAACTAGCACGTGGGTATAAACATCTGACAAATTTTGATTCAGAATCTGGATATTCACCGTAGTTATTGGCATGCGTCCTTACCCAATCCCAAAGTTGCGAATATTCTATGGAGGCAGATATTCTTCGATAGCCAAACACTGTCGAATTCAACGATCTGCTCCCCGGGCATCATCAGGGCAGCTTTCATGGATCATAAATTCACGCAGCTGAAAATGCTCCTCATGTTTTATGCAGCGACCGAAAACCACTCGAAAGGTAAGGCGAGCTACTCCTTGCTGTAGGCTGGAAAAGAAGTAAATGGATGTCTAGTATTTGCTGATACTGACAGTGCTTTAAACTACAGCATTCTCTTCCTCCCCCTCTCTCTTTCTTTCTGTTCTCTTTCCAATGATTCCGGCACACACTTGGGAGCATAAATTGATTTGGAAGCGCACGCTTCCTTGCCACTGATGAATACCTCCCGCTCAACGGCTCCCCTGCGGCAGGAGACCTGAGCTCATTGTTTTTCGATAAGGCTCCATGTCTTCTGACCCTCGACACCGACTGGCTCACTCCCACCGCTCCAGGACAGCGGGCTCGTCACGCCGGGACGGCCGGGGCAGTTAGGGTTGGCTCTGACAGGACGAATTAGCCGTATATCACCGGCCGGCCCCCGGAGAGCGTCATTACCGCACGGCCACCGAACGCCTGTCAGCGGCCGAGGAGGAGCCGTCAGCCCCCGCCGGCTGGACAGACGAACCGCTCGCCGCTCACAGGCGGCTGACTCCAGCCGTCACGGACTGTCGCCGACACACGGCCCGAGCCGCGGAGGCACATCGTCGGCCGGCAAACAGCTGCCGAATATCTCGGCCCACTGACGGCCGACTCAAACTGTGGATGCCGACCAGCTCCGTCGTGGAGGCAGACCGCCGGCGTATCATGTAATTTCGACCACGAGTCTCCGAGAGATGACTGCGTCGGCAGACGGGTCCACGCAGCAGTCCCCAGCTGCAGAGAAGGCGCTCGGTCGGCTGCCCCCCGCTGAGAAGTCCGCTGGTGCACTTCATAACCTCCCGTTCCTGCCAGAGGCCAGTGGGGCGCCCGGCCCAGCGCTGGCGTCAATCGTGCCGACAACGGGCCGGCTTCGGAGACGAGCGCCGACGAGGTCCGTTTGCCGCTCCGCGACGCAGCAGGCATTGGGGCGAGCTGGCTTGTGACCAGGAGATCTGCACTGAACGCGTGGTCTCTCGAGGATTTCCAGGCTGCGCGGAGACAAGCTAATGGCCGCTGGCGAGGCAACCTCGGAAAAAGGGGGGTATCAGCTGATCTAAACGCAGAGCTGCTTTCCTTACATTGCTATTCCGCCATAGACGTTATGCCAAAAAATGATCCGGAAAGAGTCATAGTTTCCTCAACTTCTACGTTCCTGTGTATATGTTGATAGCAATGAGTTCTCGTAACAGAGGTGGCCGCTGCACCTGGGGAATGGATCCAATATTAAAAAGGCATGTCACTGCCAGGAACTCATGAACAAAGTAACTGTTTTTTTTTGCGACTCGGCCGCGAGTCGATCCTAGCCTTTCCCTTGGGATTTTTTTGGAATACTTTACCGTGAACAGTGCTTTTTGAAGAGCTCCTATAGGGATGAGACCCGGAAATCTTAGTTGCAGCTATTTTATGCGAAGTTTCTGAAATTCCCTGTAAACCCTCAGTACGCTTTGTTCGATTTTTTTTTTTACTTTCTTAACAAAGACGCGGCAAGTTGCACCGGATTATTAGATGATAACAGTGAAAATGGGAAGTGCAAATTTTCACTCCTGTGCGTCATGAGTGGTATCGCCGGAGCAGGAGTCCGGTGTTGCAGCCATTGCAGCCTCTCGCCAGCTACCGTGTTCAGAATTACTGGGGACTGCGCACCCCACGACCGGCCGGACCCAATTGTAGACTGACGACGCCGGCCAGTCCGCGGTCCGTCTTCATTTTACCGGCCACAGAATGTCTCCCCAGGGGGGCATAGGTCCTGCGCCAGGGCTTCAATGAATCCGGGAAGAGAGGGTCTCTGCCACGACGACCGGGATTACTCGAGACGCGGCTGTCCGCGACACGGAAAGGAAGGCTGTGCCAAGGACGGTTTTGGTGAATACGCAAACACAGGGCAGGCTGCTGGCGATTACGCTATCGACGCCTGAGCGTGACTTGCTCTGGACTAGAACTGATAATTCAGATTGGGATAATCCGGATATTCGGCCGCATTCTGGGATTCGGCGAATGCCTGAATTTTAGTTGCAAGATCTGAATGTTCGACGAATATTCGTTGGTCCATTTCTGCGCCCGAATGTTGGCCGAATATCCAATGTAATCTAAGTATTCTGATATTATTTTGCATTTTGTCGCAGAATCTGAAGATCTGTCTGAAGGAAGTAATGCAGAAAACTAACTAGGCCTTTTGACCAGAGTTTTTGGCTTCCGGACATTAGTTTAGCCGAAAGCAATAAGCGGCGATAGCACCGAGACGTGTTCCGCCCATCCCTGTTGTGACAATAATCTGCCCCTCAAGTTTCTTGGGACAACCCGTAGTCCCATGAGCATTCTGACGCTTGTTCCGCTTCCGGCCACAGCTGGCAGAAACGCTTAGTCGGAATCAAACGGTAAGTGAAGTTTTACATTGCCGGAATTATAAACCTGCTTTCATTCTATCGTGTTTACTACTCCTGTTGTTGACTGAAATGGATATAGAGAAATGTCCGGCCACTCAGTGCATTATTTGGCATGTGGGTGCAACTAGCTTTTACACCCATCCTGGTTTTCGTGCAGAAAAATGTGCTGCATGAAAACATTTAGTAACTTAGTTCTACTGGCGTCAAAATGAAGTCCCACCTCGAGCCCAAATCTGGACTGGTAGACTGCCGCATTCCCAACAGTTGAGCGGTACAGCTGAGATCAGGCGGTGCCGGTCCGATCTCGCTTCCGAATCTGAAAGGTCAGAGGGGAAGGTCGGCTGATGATAAGGACGCCATTCATTTATCCCAGACTGGGAATACCTTCCTGAGGACGTGAAGCGGTCGGTCAATGGGAAGTCAAAAGCCACTTGCAGAGGAACAAGTTACAGATTCCATTTTTTATATGCAGACATAATGGTTTAACCCTATTCCCGGAAGGGAGGGCTGAATCCGCCCCTCCTCGGGGTTTTTTGCTTGCCAATTCCAGGCTTTTTAACGCAGCTTCACGAAACTTGGTCACTTTTCCGAGCTATTCTTTCTACGTGCCGTGACAAAATTTCAAAATTCTATTTTGCTCAGGAACGGAGCCAGGCAACGTTTTTGGGAGGCACCTCAGACCATTTTTGACCATATTAAGGGTAAAAGGAAAATGTCTGCCAAAAACAGAGTTTTTAAGATACAACTTAAAACTTGTAAATGGATGTATAGCTAAATAGTTGGGCAATGTTCACATAAAATTTTGTTTGTCTGAGGTCATTTTACAAGGTCAGGTCAAGGTCAAAAGTTAAAATTTGTTTTTTTGCAATAATTTCGGCGCCGTTTTTTCAAATGCCAAACCCGGAATATATGTGACGTAGAAGGGTGCTTTCTACTTGTGTACCAAGTTTCAGCTCGATATCAGGTTGGGTCACGGAGCTATGACCTAAAATGTCAGTGCGCGTACCCTATATCGCAATACCCATAAAATGAAATTTTTGAAATAGAGTGAATTCAAATGATTGAAAATGTTTACAGATAATATTAAATGTACAGGAAATCATTCCAAGTGACCCCAAGGTCACTGGAGGTCATTTAAGGTCAAAGGTCACAAGTTGATCTGAAGAACGTGTGACCATGACAGTTCCCCCTTTTTCATGTTCCTGGCACCGCCTATGCTAACATTATACAAACATTGTAATGCGATTTTTACTTCTTTAGCATAGCATGACTAGCAGAAGCCAAAAAAGTGTTTTTACCTTTTTTGTTCATTCTGTTGTTACAAAATTAATCCTCCTATTTTTGAAACCCTGTGAACGCCCATCAATTTTCTCAAAATTTCAGATTTGCGGACCCATGGTAAAAGTACTATCTATAATCTCTCGATTCATGCCATTTTCATCGAAATCGGTCAATAAACAACGGAGTTTTAAGAAGTCCAAAAGTACCCCCCATTTTGACATTTTTGCCCCCTGTATCCACAAATTTCAAAATTTTGGAAATTTCTTTTTATCAAAATGTAGTTTACGTCACGGCAAATCGATTGCCGTTTGTTGCGATGAAATCGGACGAGTAGTTCTCGAGATCAAACTTGGTCAAATAGAGTTTCTGGCGTTTAAAGTGGACCTTGTTCGCTGTTAAGTGAATATACTGCTGTTGTTGTCTTGGACAAAAGATTTACGTGTTAAAAGAGGTAATGCAGTTGCTTTGTACGGAGCGTTGTTTATTAAACGGCCTTCCGCTGAGGAAGGTTCCAAATTGCCCCCTGGCGAATTCCCAAGAGACATGGAAAACTATGTATATACTATAATAAATATATATGTATGTATATATTTATTTATTTATATGTATATATAAATAAATAAATATGTATGTACTAACCATAAAAACCGACATGAGGCCTTTAGTACCTCTTTGGCATCAATGGTGCACATTTCTAAACACAATTTTTTTGCCATGGTCACCGAAACTTATCTCGAAATGTCGTCATAAAGACGACCATGTTTTTTATTTTTCATCCAATTTCCATTCACTCATTCTTTCCTTGCAAATATAAGTTACAAAATTTTTGTGTCGCGATACGTGTTATCATGTCATGAGGCGTCAAATACAATTCAAATGGGCTTTTACTGGATAGTGGAATATCCTGGAGCTGGAATGCTGGAATACCCCATTTGCATTAACTCGTGCGTGTGGCTTAACATTTCGTCTCAATATTTTTTATCTGGGAAAACATTTTTGACCGCAGGCCGAAATGTTTTACTAAATCACACGCAAACAGTCATTTGGGAAAAAATACGACCGGACTTTACAGAAACTGTTCCAGACTGCAGCCGTTGCTTTGTAAGCTTTGCAGCCACTCAAAATGGTGCTGTTGATAAATGACATTGGTGGTAAACAGCGCCTTTCCGAAGAGATTTAATGCTGGTGACGACAATGGTCATAGATGGCCAATAAACTCTGTCTCCTCAGTCTTTTTTCCCGATGTCATAAGCCCAAGTATGGTGGGAAAGGTGGCTTGATTTCCTCTCCACGTTCTGGCACACAGTAGCATTTGGTAAGGACCATACCACACTTGGGCCGGAATCATTGTCTAGTACGCTGGGAATAATATCCCAGGGCCTTGGTCCCTGTCCGATTAAATTTCTGTCCCTAGACCGAAGATCGATGGCAGAAATAGCAAGGGCTACCTCGGTTCCGGAAAACTATTCAACCGACCTCGTGTGGCATTCTATATAACCACATGCCCATGAGTCAAAAAAGGGTTAGCATGTGCAGTGTAGTAACATAAAGTACTGCATTACACAGGGTTAAACAATGCTTTAAAACCGAGGTGTTGGACCGTTTTTTTGACCGAGCATGATAGCGTGAGGTCAACATTCCGGCCAACACACAAATATTTTTCAAAATTATTGCCGGCCTAATGTAATATGAGTGTAACACATGCCACTACCACTGCGGTTCTGATAAGATTCTTGTGTGCTAGGTGGCATTCGGACTCCAGGCAACTGGGATCACCAAAAATGCAACCTGAGTTGTCACCAGTCAGGTCATTACTGTCTTTATCAGTTGTTAACATCAGTGGCTGCCTAAACGTCGCCATTGACAACTTCTAGTGGTGGCCATTACACGTCACCTATTCTTTGGTGTCTGACCGTGAGGACAAAGGCCGTTATTGTCAATACATTGCATCCCTTCTGCCAGAAATGTCCTTTCTATCAATGAAAAATGCAACGAACAGGCGTCAAGCTTTACTTCAGAATTAGGGCTGGGCCATTTCCCGAATATGCGCGCCGAACGTTAAATGGAATAATCAGCATCTAAATCACTGTCCACAGCAAATGTACGTCATTGAACGCTCTGGAGGTGTGGTTCAGCATTTCTAGATGAATGTTTTGACCATGAGCTTTTTTCTTCATCCGCTTTGTAAAGCAATTGGGCGAGAAAAAAATTGCCCCGGGTTTTGTCACATGCCGGAAATAGCAAAAAGTACAAGCACGTGTCGTGTGGTTGAACCAGAGTTAAGATCTTTCCCGCAATGCTTTATCCTCAGGGTGAAGAAAGAATCAGCGATCAAGAAGTTAATCTAGAAATGCTGAACCACACCTCCAGAGGGTTCAGTGATCTTCACTCGGTGTGGATAATGACTTTTACGCTGATTTCTTCCTTTCAAATTTACATCAACATGACGCGCATGTTTGGGGAATGGCCTAGTCATCATTCTGAAGTATAGCTTGACATCTTGTATCTTTCATTGAAAAGAAAAGTATTTCTGGCAGAAAGAATGCAACGGATTGGCACAAACGGCAATTTTCCTGGTGGCCAGATAACAAAGAACAGATGGCCAGCACTAGAAGTTGTCAATGGTAACGTAGTGGCAGTCGTTGATGCTAGACACGACAGGTGGCGACACTGAAGCCTCGACTGACGACGACTCAAAATGCATGTTTGATGGTCCCAGCACACTGGACTCCCCATGTCATCCTACATACAAACATCTTACCAGAATCGCAGCTGTAACGGCATGTCGTAAAACTCATACTGCATTCGACCTGGAATAATTCTTAGAAAAACCACCGTGTTGCCTCGAATTTTGACCTCGCGCTAACGCGCTCGGTTTTTGAAAGAATTATTTAATCCAGCCTCATGCATCATTCTATAAATTCACACGGCACGTGCCAATACCTTTTTCTATCTTTGGCGTGTGGTAAAACCTGGGTTAATATTTTTTCCGCAATATGTCTGAATGAAAAAACCTACGGTCAAAACGATAACTCAGAAACGTTGAACGACACCCCCAGAGGTTTGAGTGACATTCATTTGCTGTATTCCCCTTAAAGTTTAGTGTGCATATTCGAGGAATGGCCTAGTCGTAATTCTGAGGTGAAGTGTAACTTTGAAGCCTGGTCGTTATACTTTCCATTGGAAGAAAAACATTTCCGGCAGAAAAAAACAATGCGTTGGCGCAAACGCCAATCTTCTCTAGTGAGACAACAAAGAACAGATGACGGATGATTGCCTGCACTAGAAGTTCTTAATGGTGACGTTTTGGCTGCCGCTGATGTTAAGCACGACGCGTGACGACAATGATCCTACGTTCGACCCTGCTAGTTTGATTGTTCCAACAAACTGGACTGCCAATGTCATGCTACAAAGTATTGTCCTTTCAACCTTGATATCCACCTTCGCATAATTTTCCAAGCTCGTTAGACACTTTTGCCCGGCAACCTAAGTCACATGCTCCGTTGGACATCCGGAGTCAAATCCGTGCTTCATGCATTTAGGCAAGCTTTTCGTAGCGGCAATGCTTTGCTTGGACCTAAATGTTATCTAACTCCAGCGAGATGAACGCGTTTTTTATTTGGAAGATTGCTGGCTTGTTGGGCCTACCATTTTTACGCAAACATCGTATTAGAATTGCAGTTTCAACAACATGGGTAAAACTAATAATGCATTCGGCCAGCAACAATTTTTTTTTAAAAACCTTTGTGTTGTCTCGAACTTTGACCTCGCGCTAGCAGTTGGTTGGTCAAAAAAGCCAAAACTACGGTTTTTAAAGTTCCTTAAATCCGGTTCCCTGCAGTATTTCATAATGCCTGGTGACCGCAGATGAAATATTTTCCTTCGCCTTTTTCGAATGCAGCGTCAGTTTGCGTGATCGCAATAATTGTTCCGGCCAATGACCGTATGAGGGATGTGTTATAATTTTTGGAGACCCCACAATGCAAAACTTTGGCTGGACGTTCCATTTACCAAAATCGACTTTGTAGTTCCTACGCTGACGTTATGATACTAGCTCAGGCTGTCTTGACCTGTGGTCCATAGCTGACTCTGAGGTCAATTAAACAATGCCAATGTCCTCGCCTACCTCGCGATAATTCATATATGTACAATATATATATAAAGGATATCTCCCAAAAACCTTTAGATCCTACCATGGCTTGTGATATCATCATTATTACTTTTGATATCTAGCTCCTGGTGTCGTGCGATGCCAAGAGTTACACCGAGTGGGGAAGAGGTTTTTTTCTTTTCATTCGATGGCGTTACACCAAATACCAGTCAATGGGGTTAGGGAATATGCGCAGTTTTCTTGTTTACGTTCAGGTTCAAGTTTGACTGTAAATCCGTACGCATGGGAGCAGGGACTTCCGAACGATGGTTATGAGCAAACAACGTTTTTTTCATAATGTGGGTTTGGGAAAGGGAAATATAGGCTTACTTGTCGCCGTTTCACGGTACTTTCTTATGTTTTGGCCATGTAGCTACGCAATCCGGCACGCTGGGGAGCTTTGCAATACTAAATCCAACCACGTGACCACATGGCAAATCTTTATTCTCCCTTCCAAACGGCATTGTTGCGATGTGATCTGGTTTATGCATCTGTGCTGAGAAAACGATGCAACTTAGCGCAAAATACACCTGGAATAAGACGCCAGATATCATACCGGACAAGTATTCCAGGAGATCACCTGCCACAGCGAAGTGCAATATTAGTCATACGGGAACAGCTGCTCTAGCATCGCAAAAACATTTCCCGGATCGCAATCCTGCCTTCTCACCACCGAAATGTGTTTCCACTTCCACGATATCGTTTTTCGCTATACTCCAGTTTCAAAAACAGCTTTTCCGGCGGAAAAGCCGTGCTCCGTGAGGACAGCTAGTTTACTTGTTTCGGCATCAACCAAAACCATCCTCTGCAGTTTGAGTCCACGGGTGTTTGGCTTGGAACTATGTCAAGGGGCAGTCTGGACGGATGTCTAAAAACTACATGTTCGCTTTTGTGTCATTGCCTTACCACGCCCGGTTTAGAAATGGTTGTGACTGACGAGGGCTATGTCCCGACATGGATGTTCCTCTATGTGTCTGGTGGCGTTTCTGAACAGAGACATGGCCAACCACCTCCGCGGTCTCAGACGTGTTATATAATCACAATCTGAGGGAGAAAGTGTGTGGTAATGCCGTACCCACCTCCTAAAACCTTTTTTTCTTTGACCTGATAGTGACGTGTTCTGAGAACATAAAATATCATGAGTAGTGACATAAGTGACATCTTTCATGATGGGAGAAACTTGAGTTTTCACACAAAACACATGTGCTTACATTAGACCCGCCATTTAAGCCGTGGGCAATGTCCTATGGCTGAAGCGAGTCTAATCTGAATATATCTGGCTCGTGTTTGAACCCAAGTTTCTCGTGGCACAAAGCAGGCGGCTTATTTCTATATTTAAGCCTTAGATCGGGGGGTTTGTAAATATCATTTTTTGACTTTGTTCAGTGTACGAAATGTCAATATTCCAAAACAGGCAGCAATAATGAATACACATGCCCATTGCCGGGATAACCTACTCGGTGGACATCCGTCTGGTTAGGAGGAAAACAGCTGTTCTTATCATTCGCCGATCTCACCCTCTGGCCTTTCAGATTCGGAAGAGAAGTAGGGTCTGCACCGCCTTATCACGACTGTACCGCCCAACTGTTGAGAATGCGGCGCAATCGACTAGTTCAGGTCTAGGCTGGGAGGCGCGACTTTATTTTGACACCATTAGTACAAGCTCACATCGTCAACAAAACACTGCATTCGAGGTGGGGAGGAAGATATGACTCCAGCCTCGTCAACACTCCCTTCCTGATGTTAACTGTAACTAAAAGCTCACTTAGAGCTAGATTTCAGGACGGGTAACATCACTTGGGAGAGAAAGGAAGTTAATGATGAGGATTGATATTAGTCCGAAGGTGGATGTCAGTGCATCGATTTCAATTGGACATTTCTTGAACTTGACTTAGGCATTAACTACGCTGTGTGGAATCAGAGTGCGGCGGCTAGAAAGACTGTTGCATGGTCTCTCATCCCTACACCCGATTACGCCATTCCACATAAAAAGCCCGATTTTGTGTTGAAAGTCAAACGTGCCGACATGAACAGTACGGTCACCCTTCAGTGTGCCTCCCTGAAGGACATTAAATAACTTTCAAATAACTTGCTGCGTTGGTGACGAGCAACGCCGAAAACCAAACAATATGGATTCAGTGATGCAGGGCAATAGGGTAAAGTTCTATCAGTCTCAATACTGTTGTTTTTTCCATGGTCGAATGATTTTACTTGATTTCTTATTCTCATACTAATCATGCCTAAATCTGAAGCATTGCCATCGTCAGGGTTTGACGGGCTGTGCTCGGATTACTCAGCCGCTCGACTAGTATTCCCTCTGCTGATTACGTCATGTCGCGCCCCCTTCTCGGCGGCGCCCGGCCGCCGTCCGCCCGGTGCTCGGCACCGGCCGGTGCTGTGATGCTCTGTAACTTGCTCATGCAGCCCTGAGTCAGTCTGATTTTTGCACAATGTTCCGATCGTGCCTTTCGTGGTGAAATAACACTGACTTCTCAGATCTACCCATCTGAATATTCAAATCCAAAAATCTATCCGAGTTCTCTGCTCTGCTCTGGAACAAGCTGTGTGGCATCCTCAAGATATTCCGTGACATCAGAGAAGCAGAATGACTCACGTGCCCCGACGCCCCGAATACGGTTTGTGGAGCCGGCTCGATGGTGCTGCTCCTGGTGATCGCGCAAGCCAGTTCAACACGTAAATCCGGCTCCATTTCGGCTCTGCAGCTGGGTTATTACCGCGGCCGGCTCGATAACACCCTGCCCCTGGCTGCCGCTTCCCCGATATCTGGCCAGTTCCGCGATCTTCTCGTTCTAAACGGCGTTCCCAGCTGCTCTGAGCCCCCCGGGCTCCCTGATCGACGAACGTTTGGCCGCGCTTAAGGGCATGCATTGCTCCGACAATCGGCGTCAAGGCGTAGGCGGAATCGCCACGGATTAGAGAGTGGGAGCACCTGAAGCCGACTGCTGATGCCTGGGCACACACTCACAAGCGAGCCCTTCCACATATCTCCGGGCAGCAACGGCTCCAGCCGGCGGGTAATGGACCTCGGCTGGCAAGGTCAATGGCCTCGAAGCGCGAATAATCAGCGTAATGCCCGAACTGCGCGGTACCGCCTCCCGAGGAGAATTTCCAATGGAGGTGAAGTGCGGCCTAAATGGAGCGTCGTCCGAGCGCTGGGGCTGGGACCCATCTGATGAATAATTTACACTGAACGGTTTCCCAGTTATTAAATGTCCGTGCACAACTGAGTCTGCTGGCGGAAACAACTGTCGTCGGAGAGTGACTTTTTAAAATGCATACTTTGAGCATTGTAATAAGACGTGCATAGTTTTTTATTCATCTTTTTACTTCATTATATTCTTATACATATATTATTTTTTTATTTTACTATTTCTCCATCTTACTACTCGAAACATTCCTCAGAAATAACTTCCAAAAGACAATAAAAGTCGGGCAAAGTCGACGCTAGCAGAACGCAATGATTTTATGACGTATGAAGTGTTGAATGCATGCTCCTGTACCCAATAAGCATTGTTTTGCCATTGCAGCAACCGGTTTAAGCTTAAGAATCTATCCTGAGCGAGTACTGTCTCAGGCTGCCTGAGCCCAATCCGGCGGACAGCCTTTCCAACTCTCGAAGTTGGTGTCAAGAGGTCGTCCCTGCCACTGACACCCACTGCGGTCGGCGTGCCCAGGCCTCTGTTGCTGGCACTGTCGGCATGTTCCAGCGACAGGGGAGTCAGCGGAGACCTGAGGAAGCCCCGCTCGGCGACAGCGGGGCTTACCGTAAAGCCGGTGACGGAGACGGGACCCTGTAAAGCGGCGGGCGGCACGTGGCTGATCAGCACGGCGCACCGGCGGGGATTACGTCATCAGTCCTGGACCGCGCAGAACTTCAGCACAAACCACTGTCCGACACCGGGAACTTCAAGCGATGCTAGGTCTCAGGATAGGTGCTGAAATTGGTTCGTCGGATCAAGAAATACAGTATTGAAATTAGGCCATGATTTAGACTTCAGTCGCCTGATTTAAGCAAAGACAAATCTTACAAACTTGTGCTTACTAGCTGCTTTGAAACAATCTAAGAAGCTCTGAATTCTTATGTAGCTTAAAATGTTTATTCCTCGTTTGGTGTTCGCACCAGCGACGATATATTCCCGCCAGTTTTCACCGTCCTTATAACTGACGCGTACGACAGTCTTAACAATCAAAAATCTATTGTGCTTTCGCAGTGCGACCAAACGATGTAACCAGTATTGTCTAGGTCCAAACCCGATAGAGCAACTACTCTAGCGCCCTCTGCAGCAAGGCTTTTAATTGGCGCGGCGTGCTGCGCCAGCATCGTTATCGCCAGCCGGGCGATAGTCCAGTGCCAGCTCAAGAGACTGTGGCTGCGTCCAGCGCCGGGGTCAGTGCCAGTTCAGACCCTCAGCTGAGAGCGGCAACCGGGGGAAACATCGACAGATGAATCGGTATTACTTGCACAGGGCACGGTTCGTCTGGCCGATTGGTAAGTGATGGGATAGATTTTGCGACAAGGTCATGAACATTATTTTTAGCAGCCCGGCGCACTGACTGGAATAATATTGACCCCTGTCGTGCAGCGAAACGGGATTTTACCAAATGCCATTGATGAACGGCTTTTGTACTACCTCGTGGTGCTGGGCTGACTACTGAATTTAAATGACTTTCAAATGAAATAATTATTGTAAATGCCTAAAATTAATATGTGATATCTACTGAACGCTTAGAGCCGCCCAGGTATTTCTGAGGACCACATCCGAAGCAGACGTCGCGCGTATTGTGTCGAGTTTGTCATCCGTGAAATCCCCGTCGCGTTTGCGCTGCATTATCAGCGCAAACGTCTCTCCAGAGGAGACGATGGTGTCGGACCTCATCTGGCCTCTGCAGCCAATGCGGCTGCACCCTGCAACTCCGCACCAGCGGCGGCCGCCGCGGACCCAGTGAACTCCCGCGGCGCGGCGGCGGCAGCGGCGGCGCCAGTTAATACCTGGGGCCGTTTGCCGGCGGCGGAGGGCGCCGGCCTTCGCCGCCGCCGCCGTATTGTGCCGGGCGCCGCCGCCGGCCCCTATTGGACGGCCGCCGGCCCGGACGCCTGTTATTAGCGTCAGACCAGCTCCCAGAGGCGTCTGTCAACGGTCCGGCACGCGCCCCGGCGCGGCCGACGCCACCCTCAAGTGTCAGCGGCCAGCCGCCTGGATACCGGGGGCTGGGCGGAGCAGCGCGAGATGACGTGGCAGCAGCGGGTGTCAGACAGGACAGCGCGAGATGACGTGGCAGCAGCGGGTGTCAGACAGGGCAGCGCGAAATCACGTGGCAGCAACGGGTGTCGGACGGGGAAGTGTGAGATGAAGTGGTAACCGCAGGTGTTGAACAGAGTAGCGTGAGATGACGTGGCAGCCTCTGTGATATAGAGAGTAGAGGTTTCCGACGAGATCATGGGCGGTTCAGTCAGACACATGTTCGAAGAATGTGATGTTCTCGTTTGACTCAAGAGACGTTTTCAAACCGCCAAAAGAATGGCAGAAAATTCATTATTGTTGTCGGCGGTCACAGCAAAGCAAACGTAATCTCACTACCGTTTCTGCGTGTACGATGACGTCAAGATTTAAGTAGGGGGAAACAGCCAGCTGTCAAGCTTTAACCCTATTCCCGGAGGGCTAGACGGTATGGCCGATTCCCGGCAGGGGGGGCGGATTCGGCCCCCCCCCTGAGATCTCGAGAACTACTTATCCGATTTCATCGCAACAAACGGCAATCGATTTGCCGTGACGTGAACTACATTTTTATCAATAGAAATTTTCAAAATTTTGAAATTTGTGGATACGGGGGGGGGCAAAAATGTCAAAATGGGGGGTACTTTTTGACTTCTTATAACTCCGTTGTTTATTGACCGATTTCGATGAAACTGGCATAAATCGAGAGATTATCGATAGGGCTTTTACCATGGGTATGCAAATTTGAAATTTTGAGAGAATCCATGGGCGTTCACAGGGTTTTAAAAATAGGGGGATTAGTTTCCTAATAACGGAATGAACAAAAGAGGCCAAAACACTTTTTTAGCTTCTGCTAGTCATGTTATGCTAAAGAAATACAAATCGCATTGCAATGTTTGTATAATGTTAGCATAGGCGGTGCCAGGGACATAAAAAAGGGGGAACTGTCATGGTCACACGTTCTTCAGATCAACTTGTGACCTTTGACCTTAAATGACCTCCAGTGACCTTGGGGTCACTTGGAATGATGTCGTGTGCATTCAATATTATCTGTAAACGTTTTTAATCGATTGAATTCACTCTATTCCAAAAAATTCATTTTTTGGCTTTTGCGATATAGGGTACGCGCACTGACATTTTAGGTCATAGCTCCGTGACCCGACCTGATATCAAGCTGAAACTTGGTATACAAGTAGAGGGCACCTTTCTACGTTATATATATTCCGGGTTTGGCATTTGAAAGAACGGCACCGAAATTATTGCAAAAAAACAAATTTTGACTTTTGACCTTGACCTGACCTTGTCAAGTGACCTCAGATAAACAAAATTACATATCTACATTGCCCAACTATTTAGCTATACATTCATATAAAGTTTTAAGTTCTATCTTAAAACCTTTATTTTTGGCAGACATTTTCCTTTTACCCTCAACATGGCCAAAAATGACCTGAGGTGCCTCCCAAAAACGTTGTCTGGCTCCGTCCCTAAGCAAAATAGAATTTCGAAATTTCGTCACGGCGCGTAGAAGGAATAGCTAGGAAAAGTCACCAAGTTTCGTGAAGTTGCGTTAAAAAGCCTGGAATTGGCAAGCAAAAAACCCGAGGGGGGGCGGATTTCGCCCCCCTGCCGGGAATAGGGTTAATGCACATATTTGAGACAACGGTCCTCATTTTGCTCATGTTATGGAAATGTGGCACATTGTTTAGTTCTCACGAACGCACCCAAGTTAGAGGCATGTGCTTAATACGGAACTTAGAACGAAACCTGCTGTTGCCGGACTCTTCTATCTATCTGAACGACATTTTGGATCGCCGACTGCGATACTCCATTTTTATGGTACAACTTTGCAACCTGAATTAAAGAATGTTAACCCTATTTCCGGCAGGGGGGGCTGAATCCGTCCCCCTCGAGTTTTTTGCTTGCCAATTCCAGGCTTTTTGACGCAGCTTCACGAAACTTGGTCACTTTTCCTAGCTATTTTTTCTACGTGCCGTGACAAAATTTCGAAATTCTATTTTGCTCAGGGACGGAGCCAGGCAACGTTTTTGGGAGGCACCTCAGGCCATTTTTGCCCCTGTTGAGGATAGAAGAAAAATGTCTGCCAAAAACAGAGTTTTTAAGATAGAACTTAAAACTTTGTATGGATGTATAGCTAAATAGTTGGGCAATGTGCACACAAAATTTTGTTTGTCTGAGGTCACTTTACAAGGTTAGGTCAAGGTCAAAAATTAAAATTTGTTTTTTTGCAATAATTTCGGCGCCATTTTTCAAATGCCAAACCCGGAATATATATGTCGTAGAAAAGTGCCCTCTACTTGTGTATCAAGTTTCAGCTTCATATCAGGTCGGGTCACAGAGCTATGGCCTAAAATGTCAGTGCGCGTACCCCATATCGCAATACCCATAAAATGAAATTTTTGAAAAAGACTGAATTCGAATGATTGAAAACGTTTACAGATAATATCAAATGCACACGAGATCATTCCAAGTGACCCCAAGGTCACTGGAGGTCATTTAAGATCAAAGGTCACAAGTTGATCTGAAGAACGTGTGACCATGACAGTTTCCCTTTTTCATGTTCCTGGCAACGCCTATGCTAACATTATACAAACATTGTAATGCGATTTTTACTTCTTTAGCATAGCATGACTAGCAGAAGCCAAAAAAGTGTTTTTACCTTTTTTGTTCATTCTGTTGTTAGAAAATTGGTCCTCCTATTTTTGAAACCCTGTGAACGCCCATCAATTTTCTCAAAATTTGATATTTGTGGACCCAAGATAAAAGCCCTATCCATAATCTCTCGATTCATGCCAGTTTTATTGAAATCGGTCAATAAACAACGGAGTTATAAGAAGTCCAAAAGTACCCTCATTTTGACATTTTTGCCCCCCTGCATCTACAAATTTCGAAATTTTGAAAATTTATTTTTATAAAAATGTAGTTCACGTCATGGCGAATCGATTGCCGTTTGTATACAATACATACATACAAATACATTCGTTGCGATGAAATCGGACGAGTAGTTCTCGAGATCTCGGGGGGGCCGAATCCGCCCCCCTGCCGGGAATCGACCATACCGTCTAGCCCTCCGGGAATAGGGTTAAGGAACGCTGGAACAGCTGGAGAGAATGGATTCAGACCATATGCTAGGGGGAGGGCAAATCTCCATTCGTGTAACCTAACCCATCCCAAATATTCAGTCTTTCCCAAAACTCAGTCAATTTGCTTCGCCAATCTCGAATAGTGTTTCGAAAAAATATTTACAATTTCCGACCAAAAACTGGACGAAAGACACGCTGGGTTTTCCAACGAAGAGGGGGCATGCCACCCCCGCACCTCCTCCCTGGATCAACCAGTTAGCGTTTGCCAGATCATGTTGAGTCCTCGCCGTCTGATTCATTGGGTTCAAATCACTTCGCACTTGCCACACTGCAAAGACACCGGTGGACAGATTGGGACGTTATCTTTTTTCAAAACGCATGTGACAGACAAGAATGTTTGCCAGTCACAAAGCCCACAGACGAATGCGTGTCAAGTCGTGCCGAAATATTTAGGCTTTTTATGCCACAAAATCAACTACACTGCCGTAGACTATGAACAAACGTGATATAAAATACATTCCAAAAAAGAAAAACGGGCCCGCAACGACGACACTCGTAACTACCTCAGGCCGCGGAAATTTGCCTGATGTACTGCACCGCACTGTGCTGTGTTGTGCGGCACAGTGGCTGTGGGCTCTCAAAACGCTCCGGTGATTTGTCTCAGACGTTCGCGGCGCGCTACCCCATCCTGTCTCCTTCTCGGTGTGTGCGGTGTGGCGTTTCCCCGGGGGAGATATCGGGAATCTCGGGTCGTATTACCACACCGCCAGGCAGCGGGGGATGCGTGTGTGACGACCATATTGCAGTATAAGTGATGAGGCAGTCACACGTGGATGGGGTCAATAATGCTAATGTGTCGCGCTGGACGCAGCGGTGCGCTCAAAGGATCGCATGTCATGTGTTCTGTGTGTCTGTGCGGCTGAAGACGAACGCCAAAGAAGCTGGAGAAAAAATCTAGCGTGTGTCTCGAGAAGATTGCAAGAGCTGTGTTTAAACTACTCATACCGTAATTGTGCTCGAACAGGCTCGGTTCCCTTGCGTGCTAAACGAAAGTAATGTCTTCGATGGTGAAAAGTTTGATAAAACAATGAATTGATAAATTTCCTGCAACGTTTTTCAAAAAGCTGCGCAATGAAAAACAGGAAGACCGCTATTTACAGTAATAAGTTATTGTTTTACATTGCTCTCAAATATGAAATCTAACGTACGGTATTTTTGACAGTTCTGCTAAGGAATTGCTTTACTCTAATTTTAATATTCCGGAGTCGAGACCTTGTAAGCGATTGGTCTGACAGCAAACCTCGCCTGCAAAAGTTCATAGTCCGCTGTGTAGAAGTCATTTTATGCAAAACCGGTTCATGCTCCTGAAACCTTAGCGTACCATGCTTTCAAGAGCACAGCGACGCCAGCACTTACCAAACGACTGCAGTTTGATAAATGTCTGCAAACATTGTCATTGTTGCGCTGGAAGCCGGGGCCGGGGACCACCTTCGGCGGGTAAGCCGGCTGCTCACGGCCAGTTTCCGGCCGATGTTTGCTGCTATTGAGCGGCCGCTGGCCAGTGGTCTCGGGTCGCGGTCGGTGTCGCAGATGGCAGCCTTTGGCCGAACTGGACGCGTCACACCATGGCCTGGTGGTGGCGTCTCGCTGCGGGACTGTGGCGGTCCGGTCAGCAGACCGCCGGCCACCAGCCACAGGACTCCCGTCCGCTCCCCGACGACACAGACGAGTTCCATTGACTGCCGCCACGGGGCATACGATGAATTTAGTTCTCCACTTGACTGCATAGTTCAAAGCATTTTGGCTCGCGGTGGTCACGAAATGACAAGAAGCTTCCAACGGAAATGCGGGTTTTGGCTTTTAGATAATCTCCGCTAAAGCTGGCGCGGACGCACACATCACAATGTTGACAGCTTCCTTTCAGGTGGCGAGGCAATCCGGACTTAATCCCCATTTGTAGGCGACCGTCCGTTTGTCGAGGCGTCTGTCCGTTCGGCGACTCCTCTCCCCCGGGGCGGCGGGTTGACTGACCGTTATTGTTTGCGGCCGCCGCCGACGAAACAGCCGACACGCGATCCCCCGCACAGACGGTCGGCCCGCACCAGGGCGTTCTGGCGCCACAAATGGAGGAATCAGGATCAAAGGCGGCGGCGACGAGGGTGACGGCGATGAGGGCAAGGGCCAAAGATCAGATTAACGTCGGACGTCGGACTTTAATGCAAGTCGACCTCCAGGGAGTGGCTCGGTGGATTACCGCATATTAATGCCTGGGTGTGCACGTTGCTGAAATGAAGCCCCAGTGGTGAACCTAGCACCACTGAGAAGATCTTCGCAATCGTGTTGTGCCTCGTTCCCAGCAGGCAGTCTAGTATCTCTGAGGCCACCTTGCAGCTGGCGCTCGCCGTGATGGATGGATGTCACATTCATTGGAGGGTGCATGCCGTTTCGTGGATCATTTTACTTTAGGGCGTCTCGAAAGGTCACCCTGAGATTCGTTCCTCTCGACTGGGCCGACTTTGTCGCTTCAGCGCCTCCATCCGCCGCAGCCGGCGGCTGGCAAAAGCTGTCGCCGAATAGGAAATTACCGGGAGATCACATCGAATTTAATTAAGATATGTGGCAGCCTTTTCAGATCCGACTCGGATGGCCGATTGGATGCGAACGGTTTGAAATTCGGGCGCCATATCGAATATGCTCCAGGCACCGTCAATGATGGGAAATACTGTTGTAATCGATTTCACACAACGATCAACATCCAAATGTGATGTGTCCTTAGGGTTAAAGGAAATAAAAACGGTGAGATTTGCCGATCCTATCAAAATACAATCCACCATTACTCGTGAAACGCATGACGGCCGACTGACCCGTAATGAATAAATATGCTAAGGTCGTAACCTAATATGAGCTTCATTTCATCTTGGGAGATAATATATGTTAAAATGTTTTCCCTTATTTGTCCGTTGCTCAATATAAACATCAGACGAAGAGCCCAAAGACCTTCATGAATCCACTAGTGTGTTAAATCCAAGTTTTGGTGCAGATAAGGTGGCATATGTCGGGTAATGAACTTTTTTCTTCTCGCTTAGATATCTTTATGTTCAATCTTACTTTACCCAGGCAGTGGCGAGAAACGAAAGTTTTATTCCTTGAGGGTTTAACGAGATTAGAAGTGATTAAAGAATGCGAAATGGGTGAAATGGCACTGATGAATGGTTGTGGTAAGTACGTACTGACAAGGTCCATGTCCATAAACTAACGCCAGCGCCTGACTCAAGTTCTTGAGCCTTGTTGTCGAACCATGTTTTCAGTTTGAAATATATCATAGAAAAAAAATAAAAATATTAAAACGAACACAGTGCAGAGAAAATACCCACAAAATTGGAATCTCAACAAATGTTGGGCTGCTTACCAGGCTTTTAGAAACGAAAGCTAACACCAAACAACCGTTACCCAGAGCGTGGCCTGCTAGATCCTGTCCTGCCAAATCCTTCCTGCATGCGCCTTTGCTTCCACCTGAACCGGTCTGATCTATAAACAACGGTCAGAAAAGCTGAGGCATCTGTCCGTTTACCTCAGAGCCTGAAGCCCGCCAGTGGCGGAAAAGAAGAATTGAGGACAGGGTACGTGGCAACGTTGTAACAGGACCAGTAGCAAACACCCAGATACTGAGATCATGGTGGGTTGTTCAGATGACGCACCCAAACTAGGGATGTGACTGGTGCGATCTACCGCCACTAATTGGCCCACCACCACCACCATGAAAATGCAAGCAATGAAACAGACCTGGAAAGAGACGAAGGGACTTCCTTTCACGTGAATCGAAAATGCACAGATGTTTAGGTAACATCTATACCGGCATCGCTGTAGTCATTTTCAACCGTAACGCATCGTGCTTACATACGTTTCATTTAAGCAGTAATTCTAAGCCATTAACGACGAACACCATATGACTCAGGCCATTACACCCTATATTAAGTTTAAACAACTAACATGACAAAGACAATTAGCGTTGGACGGAGATAATTAGATCACAACTAGCATGACAAAGATAATTAGTACTAGGCTCATTTGTACGTGTTAGCTCAAACGACGATTGCTTTTTTCGTTCGTTTGCTGGGGCAAGTGATCATCGGACGCCTCGTATTTGGTTAGGGAGATTGCGAAGGCCTTCGTAAGGCTTATTGATACATTAAGTTCATTTATATGAAAGGTAATGTTGGAAAGGGCTTAGGTCTCCTCTTGGTTTAAAGTTCTTTTGGTTAAAAATGGATTGAAGGAAAATGCCTCTCGGTTTGTTGACAATGCATTAACCCGTTCCCGACTGGGCGGGGAACGAAGTACGTGATGCATTACATTATGCATTGACAATGCATTAACCCGTTCCCGACTGGGCGGGGGGCAATTGGCCGCCCCCCTGAGGTTTTTCTGAGACTGCGAGAAAACCAACAATCACAGAGTCACGAAACTTGGTGTACCTTTTGCTTCATTAATTTTACATCTCGTGTCAAAATGTTGACCTCAGGTCAGGTCCGGTGCCTGACCTAAGTCAGGGCAAACGGACCTATGTCCAAAAAAGTTTAGCGCCCTGTAACTTTTTCGCAAAAAAAGATATCTCAATAATACTTTCAGGGATTAGTGATCCTGATAGATGCCACAAATCTGCTATCTCAGATTTTTCAGAATTTTTCGGGTCATTGACCTAAGGTCAAGCCATTTTTAAGACACGTCGTTTTTTTCGGAAATTGACGGTATATTTTATAACATTTGTTAGTGTGGAGTGAAGCAGACATCTAGTTACCGTCATTGGGCAAAGTATCAATGACTTCCAGCTATTGACCTGAGGTCAGGTCACGAATGGTAGTGAACCAAAATGTACCACCGTCAAAATCGACGATGAATTACTCAGAATGGGTAGAAAATGGCAGAACTAGCTTCCACAGATGCAAGTAATACCAAGAACCTCAAAAAATTTGAAAAAATAGCATATTTTGCAAATAAACAGGCTCTCACGAATAAAGCTCCGCCAATTTTCTAGATTGGTAACTAATCAGTTTTTCCAAAATTTAAGCATGAAAAACCATCACAAAAACCACAAAGATCAATAAAATCGTGAAAATAAAGGAACGCTAAAATTAGTTCCCGTCAATTTGGTACCGCATACGGCAGCGGCGCACACCGACAGCTGGTGGGAGAATTGCCGTGTCTTTAACTCAACGTTTCGTTCTCAACGTATATATTGAGCAAATCTGGGAAAATTAGACGTGTATTGGCATCCGCGGACCTTTACTTGTGCGCTGGTGCCTTTACCTATGCGTTGTTAGTCACAGCCCTTGAGATTGAGTCTCATTTATTTATTGGTCTCATGCGGTCGGCTATGAGAAAACATATATAGGGCGTAAATTGCTTACATATCATCTAAAACTAAAAATGAGACCAGTTTCGAGCTCTACCTGTGACATGCTTTCCAACGGTGTGCTTATTTTTATCGTGCGACCAACCGTTGGTGAGTTAGCGGGGGCAGCCAACTGCCCCCCCCCCCCAGTCGCCCATGTTCGAAACGGACCGACGGTTGTGCACGGGTTAATTACACTGGCGGTGATACAGGGACGGCAAAAACGGACGGTGCAGTGGTGGTTGCGCTATGCCGGCTTGTTCCACATGTTGGCAAACAGATGTTTAACAGATAACAACACTGAGAAGTGTCGGGATGAATGACAATGGTTTCAGAACGAATACGGCTTTGTTTGGTTGCCAGCGTAGTGTGCATTTGCTTTCTTCTTTCTATTTCGCATCTACTCCATTTATCTGCTCGGACCCCGTGCTGAGTTTAAGAAGAGCACGCTGCGATGCGAAACTGACAGCCGCAAGGGGCCCAGTTCACAGTCAGCTTCAGCGGCCGGTTATAGACGTAAGGAGCGGCAGGCGGCGGACTTCACACAGCAGGCGGCCAGGGCGTCACTTAGCCGCTACTCGCTGGACGTCAGACGACGACGCGGCGGCTAGTTCGGGAGCGACCGAGCCGCCTGGGACACCTGATGACGTCAAACGAGCCATCGCAGGCTTTCCGGCCGTCTCAGGTGTCAGCGGGCGGCATCGATGTCAGGCGAGGCGAGGCGCCCGTGCGGACCTGTCTGACGACCTCCGGCGGAGAGCGTCCCTCTCTGACAACCTCCGACGGAGGGCGTCACTCTCTGACACCTCCTGGCACCGGGCCACCCTTTCTGACGACCCGCGACACTGAGTGTCGTTTTCTGACGACCCTTACGCAGGGTCTCTCTCTCTCTCTCTCTCTCTCTCTGACGGCCGCCGACACATGGCGTCCCCCTCTGAAGGTCTCCGACAGAGGGCGTCTCATTGGCCCCTCTGGCGACCTCCGATGGTAGTCACTGCTGACCCCCCTGATGACCTCTGACAAAGGGAGTAACTGCTGACCTCTCTGGTGGCCTCCGGAAGAGGAGTCACTGCTGACCCCTCTGGTGACCTCCGACAAAGGGAGTCATTCCTGACCCCTCTGATGACCTCCGACAGAGGGGATCACTGCTGACCCCTCTGGAGACTTCCGACGGGGCGAATCGCTGCTGGCCTCTCTGGTGACCTCAAACAGAGGTCGGTGACCTCAAACAGAGGGAGTCACTGCCAACCCCTCTGGCGACCTCCAACAGAGGGAGACACTGCTGACTCCTCTCAGGTGACCTCCGGCAGAGGGAGCTACTGCCGACCCCTCTGGCGACTATCAATGAAATGCGGGCACAGTCGGCGAGGTCCTCAACTGGCATTCGCCGCAACCCTCTTTGGCTATGTAGCCGGTTCTGATTAAAGAAAGACGACAGCAGCGCGGGGTACTTCAAAGGTACAAACGCGCAATTAGTGGTCAAATTGCTGTTACTTTTCCACTCGCCTGTAACTTATCCGTCTAGCTGGGGCGAGCAACCAAACTTTTGTCAAACAGGACTGACACTGTCGGGACAGGATGCAATTACCTGGATGTAGTTCCCCCAGTGAACACGGTGGATGATCGATCACGCCTGAAAAAAAAATGTTGGGAAGGGGAAAACGAGCATATCTTACTTGAATGATCAACAAACCTAGAGATGCTGGTTGGACGTACGAGTTTTCCGACACGTAACACAAGGAACCGATGCTGAACGCAAGTAAGCTTCGCAAACGCTGCTCGAACCGGACCGCATAAACAAATGAAATTCAAAATGTTATCAAAGCACAAAAAGAAGGATGGATAGATAAATAAATGGATAGATATATAGATAGATAGATAGATAGATAGATCGGTAGGTAGGTAGGTAGATGGAAAGATAGATAGATAGATAGATAGATAGATAGATAGATAGATAGACAGATAGACAGAGAGAGAGAGAGAGCACTTTCGCTCGGTTTAAGAGACGCTGCCGGGAAGAGCGCCGCAGCAGGCTGACCCACCTTCGTCTCGGCCATTAGTCCGTAACGCTGTTGCTATATGTGGTGCAGTGCCGAGGTTGTCGGGCGGCAGAACAGCTGCATGGACCGGCCAGCCGTGCTGGCACGCAGGTTCTCTATGGCATTAGGGGTCACGCCAGGGATGTGGTTATGCGGAATCGTCTCCCTCTCTTCAAATGTCTGCCATTGCGGATGAGAAAAGGATGGTGATGGCGTACTGCATGCATAAAACTCACATTTGAAGGCCAGGCACGACAGAGTTCTCGGCATTGCTCGGTATTTTCTGGCGGTCAGGTGTAGCCAGGGAAACCATGTAGGCAGCGGCGACACCAAGTGACCAGGTCAGCAGGGATATACGGCCATGATCCTGCTTTGCCTTTGCACATATCGTCATGTCGATAGTTTCGAATTTTACAAAATTATCAGTCTGACGTCTTTGCAACCCCATGTTACTATTACTGCGCGTAAAATATTGTGTAGCTTGTGAAGCAGCTGACGCCATGAAAACGCGGAGAACATTTCAAGGGGATTTATTTGCCAATAAGAATAAAATATGCATGGCCATTGGACATAAAAAATATATTTTTGCCAGGAAGGCCTATTAAACACGTGTGTTGGTCCATCGCTAGCCGTTTTAGGCTGCTATAATGACAAATGGTTACCGGAGAACGTTTTTATGATTCTAATTTTAACACTTCCGCTATGGAAAAGGGTATGCATTACCAATGCGGGATGTATATGCGACGTGACGGCTTGAAGGAATTATTTAAGATCCTGCTTCTGTAGCACGGAAAACTACTAGCCAAGTTTTCAGAACCTGAAAAGAAGTCGTAACTATACGAGAGACGTTATAAGCTTCTGACATCTGTGGCCAAGATTCTGAGAAAACCTTGGAGGCTGTCTCCGCCCGGGGATCCGACGACACCATGAGCGAGTCACGAAGGTCAGGAAGCTGGGAAACTGTGGTAAATGACCGCAATCGTTCAGGTCAACACCAGTATCGGATCCGCCACTCTTTGTTTCAGGCAGAAGGCCGACGGCACATCGATTTAATTCCATCGCCGGGGCCGAGTTGGCGTCGGCCGCCTAATGCACCATCGGTTCGGCCGGCGCCGATATTTCAGCGGACCCGGTACGAACGACCGGCTCCGCCAGCTGCTGCAGCCGCCAGCTGCCAGCTTCAGAGGCCGCACTCAGTCAAGTGCGGCGCCTCAGTGAAATATCGCGCACCTAATGGTAAAGTCATGAGGGCGCTGGAAGTCTTTGCAAGGGTGTGACATGGGCGGGGCTTTCATTGATCGCGACCTTCTTTAACGGTGACCTGTTTGGATCGGCGCTGTTAGTCGTTAACTTGGAACATGCCTTGATTAATCGACAGGTGCTTACATAGCTGGTGGCCATTGATTGATCAAATGTCAATAGCAGATCGGTAGGCGTGCATGAATTCTAAGTTCCAGTGGGTGTTTACGATGGCTTACAGCCTTCTTGAATGTACTTATCACAGTATCTCCATGGCTGCATGTCCCTTACAAAACTTCTAGCAATGCTAAGCTGCTCAGCTGCTTAGAAATGCTGGAATTTCACGACATGTGTACTTGTTTGAAAACCCTCATGGTTTTCTTTAATGGCTGCGTCATCTGTTGTTTTACACTTTGGAATTGTTTTTCTCAGAGACATCTCTTAATGTTTACAGCGTTTTGTATTTAGTTGTCGCATCCTCATAATTCGTGCAGATGGGAAAGAACAGCCTAGGTATGTCCTTTTGTCACCGATAATGACCGGTGGCTTAATCCCCCAAGCCATCCATGCATTCCTCACCAAATGCCTGCAGACATAAGTGAGAACGTCATGGTTTTCACCTCAGAACCGGCTGGAAAGCTGGATCGACTTTCCGTTCAAAGCGGCTGCCGGCAAAGCCAGAAACCCAGACGGGAGCTAATCTAAGGCCCCATTACACAATCCTTCCGCCTGAGTCGTACATCCGAGACCTCCGGAGATTGCACACGTCACGGAGAAGTGACGGTCCACGGCCGACCACCGCCGCCGCCGCCGCGCACGTTGACAAGGCAGAGCGAAGGACGAGCCGGACCTCTGCGGTCGCCGCGGAACCGCCCGAACATGCCGGAGAGACGGCAAGCTGCGACTTTTTCTTGGGCTGACGTTTGTACCGTAGTCGACACGTTGTTCCATAGTCTACAGTTTGTCACTAATCGGAGTAATGTTCAGTCAGACTGCAGAAACCGCCCCTTGCCACCCGTAGTATTGTAGTATTTAGTGCAATTATTGCGTTGTTTTCCTTTGATTTCCTAATATTAACGTACACCACAAACGGTTTAATATGCTGTTGTGCCTGCCATTTGGTTTTCTGTAGAAACTGCAGAAAATTTCCACTCGGTGGAGGCGTTCGATGGCTGTCTGCTCTTAATCCGCTCTACCGGTGGTCTACCCGGTCTGTAGGAGACGTCTGGCCAGGGCTGGTCTCAAGGGAAGCCGTGTGTCCTCGATGACAAAGTGGGTGCGCGTTGCGGACGACGTTGGGCCCGCTGTCGCCGCCGGCTCGCACTCACACAGAAACAGATGATTTTTCAAGGTAGGATTTCGCGCGGATGTGTAATATTTGGCTTTGAAAAAGCTTCACGGTCTAGGTTCTTGGAGATGTGCTCAAACACAAACGTAATAAAAACAGCACGTGACTTCAAATTCGTTTTTAGTAAAAATGATGCCAGTCAAGCACTCGGGAGGAAACTGGATATTGAACTGATCGGGCCGTTGTTTTCAAACTGAACACAAAATGTCATGCAGAGAATATGCAAGAAAAAACGTCCACCGGCAGACATTTTCCCCTCCCAAAAATATTCCATCTTGTATGATTCATTTCGTTCTCATCCAACCAAACACAAAGGGACGTCGACCAAACTCGATGCAGAGCACCAGCCAGGACGTAAAACTGCGCTGAATCTCTCTAAACGCATCACGACGAAACGCCGACCAAGCAGAACAGTCGCCGAAGACGTCAATAACTTGTCATCGGCGCATAAATTCGGCCTGCGTCCGTCCCGCGCTCCCCGGCTGAACAGGCGGCAGGGGATGACCGGGCGGACGAGCTGAACAGGCGGCAGGAGATGACCGGGCGGACGAGCTGAACAGGCGGCAGGGGATGACCGGGCGGACGAGCTGAACAGGCGGCAGGGGATGACCGGGCAGACGAGCTGAACAGGCGGCAGGGGATGACCGGGCGGACGAGCTGAACAGGCGGCAGGGGATGACCGGGCGGACGAGCTGAACAGGCGGCAGGGGATGACCGGGCGGACGAGCTGAACAGGCGGCAGGGGATGACCGGGCGGACGAGCTGAACAGGCGGCAGGGGATGACCGGGCGGACGAGCTGAACAGGCGGCAGGGGATGACCGCGCGGACGAGCTGAACAGGCGGCAGGGGATGACCGGGCGGACGAGCTGAACAGGCGGCAGGGGATGACCGGGCGGACGATTGGCGGCCAGGGGCGTCTCCACAGCCCGTTCTGGGGTGCTGACGGCTTACTCATGCCCGCTATACACCAAGTGACGTCAGGGTAGACGTTGCAGAATCAGTCTGTTGGCTGGAGCGTCGTCGCCCCGAGCTGGGGGCGCCCTATTTCCGCCGCTGAGCGCGCCTCTGGCAGGGGACCAGACCCGGCCAGAGACTCGTCTTCCACCTCGGCGGCCACGCTCGCGCAATAAATCCAGCAGGGCGCGATATTTTTGTTTATGTTCCGGCCGGCTGGCGGTGCGGACATTCAATAAGAGCGGTATCGGCCGGCGCCTGGCCGTACGCCTGATGCCGCCACCTCTTACCGGACCGGCGGCGGGCCGAGGTGCCGCCTCATCGATCACCGAGCTGTCCTGGCGCCGCCCACCGGCACGGGGATCGGATGTTGGATTATCAGCACTGCAGCTCATGGTGCAGCCACTCGGAGATGATCCTTTGATTGCTGTTGCTTTGGTCAGGCGTAACGGATGGCCCACGTAGGACGGATCTGAAGTAGCATGTAGTCGGAGGTCGTCCACCTAGTTGAAGAGCACTAGAGTGAAACTGCTTAATTTTCATGGTTTCCGAATGTTTGCGGAATGGCACAGCCAACACGAGCACGAGGTTAATTCCAGTCTCACGAGTTTAAAATTTTGCCTATGCCAAAGTTGACTGCGCGGTAGCTTTCTAAAAAGAGCACAACACGCCATGCACAGACGGTGTTCTGCTACACCTCGCATTCATTGTTCGCACCCAGGACTTTAATACTGATGTATAACGTTTACACTGCTTGATGGCCTACCTGTTGACACTGAACTGGCATGGTGCACTCTGTCAAAACACAACGGTAGCAACGAAAAAATAATGATGCACATGCACCATTTCAAGGTGAAAGAATCCTACATAGATTTTTTTGTGTAAATAGGAATAGAGAGCATATCTGAGTTTCGTTGCAAAATGATCTATTCTTCCAAAATATGTTAGGCATATTTTTTCAATGGTTTTCTGTTGCTTCTTTTCATTGAAATTTCAGTACATAAAATCGGTTCATAATGAAAACAGTGGAAACACCCATTTTTTCCAAGTGGCATAATACTACGCCTCATTTTGGGCATTTTTACCCCACCGCAGACTCGTATCGCGGACTGTCGACTGCCGTCCCCTCACAAAGACCATCACCGTATTTTGAAAAGCGTGAAGCGATGAGCCCTGCATGAAAATGGGGATTGAATAATTCATGGATGGCATCGATTAGGTGATGGAACGCTCCAAACATTGTCTCGCACCCCGCTTATTGTGAACACAGGGGAACTGAGTAACGCTACCAATGGGCGGAACCGTTACGTGACGCCCTAATCGGCTGAAACCTTCAAAATTGTTATTTATTATTGCACGACGGCCAAAGACATTGACTGGCGCTAATATCAAGTCATCAGATCCGAGTGCGTCTTCAAGTCTTACGTAAAATGGAGACGGTACTGAGGATAAATATATTTTTACCCAGTCATCATGCTCACTTAACATCATACGTGTTCTTCGGGTCTTCTTGGTAAAATCAATTCCAATGTCGCATATATGAGGTATTGTTAAAGTTTCCTACTACCTGGAAGAAAAGTTCAATTTAACAACGAAATTAAGAAGCCCAGAAACGACAGGATGCAACGCTAGTTCAGATTCAGTGACAAAATCATGCGGTGGTAGGAAAAACACGACCTGCAGATGCGGGATCAAAGTTTGTCTACCTTACATGATATTGTACGCGTACTAAAAGAGGAACTTTCCAGAGAAGGCCGATGTTAATGCCACCAGAGGTCGTCCTAGGTGGAGTTACCCTGTTGACTTTTCTGGCAGAGAAATCTGATGACCAATGTTCTGCGTGCCTCAAAAGGGCCTTAACAATAAAACGAAGACCTGGTATAAATGACGGAAAAAGTACTTTTGAACACATTTGACCATTGCAAGAAAAGCGGAAAATGGATTCAAAAATTGTTTTATTCAATGAGTTTCTTTTTCTGAATGCATGTGTCTTGGCTGGAGCATACCCCAAATATGTCTGGCACAAAAATGAAGTTTGCAACTATCATATTAAAATTAAACAAGGTCAACCTAGGCCAAGTGTTGGCGTCTATGTGTCGGGCGTTTCTAACGTCCGTCGCATCATCTGCCACATTATCATTGACCAGACGCGGTACAGGATGGAATTCTAAGACATCGGGTCATTTGATATCACTTCTGCATCATGAAATCTGTGCAATCAGAGCATTTTTTTGTTACGTAAGTCACTCAAATACCGGGCGGCGGGGACATTCACAATATAGAAGCCTAATATTTGACAAGAAGCTTTTTTCGCGACGTCAGAGGTTTTTGTTTTTGTTTTTGTTTTTGTTCCAAAGGTTTGCTATCAAAAACAACAAGGTTGGCTCAGTACAAACTGTATACAAGGAAAGCATGTGGGACTTTGTCATTATCGGTCGTGACCAGGCAAAGAATGTTCCTACTGAAAACATGGGCACTTTTTCAAAAGGTCAAATTAGGTAAGCCGGGTTCAAATGGCATTGGGTTACTCTTAACAAATAGCCTCTGATCATATATTAGTGCTTTCGAAGCATATATAACTATCATAAATATGCCAGGACCGTAAACCAAAAAATTGTACTCGGCTGCGAGTCCAAAAATTGGGCATGAAACGTGACCTGACTCTAGGCCACGGATAAAGGGAACAATTACGTGTGAAAATGACCTGAAATGCACCAGAGTGTATACCCAAACTTTGAAAACGCCGGACCAGTCCCACGATCTCAAAAGCAAACGCAAAAAATGCTGATAGCTTAGCTGATCCAAGGTCACTGACCTGAAAATTTCCCCCAAAAATCGAGATAACAAAACTATTTCATTTGTCATGTTCTGTCAATCTACCAAGCTTCATGCCAATCGATACAGTTTCAGAAAATGTTACCTTTGTTTCATGTTTTGGAACATGGTCTCACTTGACCTGCCATAGGTCAATGAACTGAGGTGACCCATGTTTAAGAACTGACACCAGGTGCAAACATGATGTATGAAAAGAATCACAAGCTTCGTATCTCTGAGCCTTTTCGATTTTTTTTGCCGTCTTCAGAAAACAGGAGAGGGGGCTCTCATGACACCTCGCGAACCGGCGAAGGTTTACAGAGAACCGCTAACCATGAAGAGATATGTGTTTACTACCAATGTCTGCTCGCCACCAGTTTGAGTCCGTAAGACCAAAAAACAGACATTCTTAAAACTGACATTCTACGAAGTCCGCTGTTAGTTGCTATCTGATGTCATAACTGAGGTAGGCTCCTACCATTTCCCCCCAAAAAGCCAAGTCTTTATTTTCCGAGTTCCTCGAATTTGGTGCTGTCAAGTAAAATAGTTTAAAGAACATGGGTAAGGCTGGAGTATTCGAAACACGCTGCCGCCGAACGTTGTAATGCAACGGGGCGATCCGAACCCAAATTGCCTCCATCACTTCCCGGTCTACCTCGTCAAGTATCCTGAAGAGGCAGCAGAATGTTCGCTGCAATAACTCATCCCGCGAGATACGCCTGCAGTCCATGGCTCGGTGACGGCCTATCTTGATGTGAAATGTCATGCTACATGTAGGTATACCGGAGGATGGAGCTTAGAAGTTCAGTAGTCTGTTTTACTTAAGCAGCCTAAACGTAACCAAGACCTTACGGTTCAGTTATCAATTACAGTTCAGTTACGGTATTATGATCCAGTGGTTTTCAGCGAGACCCATGTTTTAAGTCTGTTGGGAACCCGAAATTAATTGTCGTTATTTGGGTGACAGAATGTTCAGCGATGCACAGCCTGGTCGCGACGCAGCCAGGCGTGCTTCGATTGTCTATTGGATCGATGGACAAAACCCTCATTTACGAAAGCAAGTCTCATCCCAGCCAAGATGATTTCCGGAATCGTGACTTTGATTGTCGCAGACTCAAGATATGTACTTGCGCAGGACTGATTCTGTTTTTGAAAACGTCACAAAGAAAAAGCGAAATGGAAATAAATATTCTATTCCTTTTCATGGCATCCAAAAAGTGTGCTACCAGATCGAGAAACATAATCAAGTTCAAGACAAATTGTATATCACTATGCAATTTCGTGTAGCATCTAGTATATCGTGTATCTTTGCAGTCTATGCAATGCAGTGTAGCATCAATGCCGGAAATAATCTACAAACGTGTGTTCCTTGCAATCATTCATATACAGATATTTTCACTCATGGTTTAAAGCCAACTCATTCAGAAGCAAATGGAACCAAAAATGTTTTACAGTAAAGCAGTGTGACTTGCCAGCGTGGCTAACTGGTATTATCGATGTGATTTCCTGTGACAGGCAAAAGGCGGTATTCTGATATCTTTGTGTTTCTATCTTACATGTAAGTAAACAGCATCCAGAAGAAAGTTGTGAAACTAGCCATAAAGACTTCGTCCTTTTTTCGTATTTTGCATTACAGAAAAACAAAACAAATAGGCAGCTGTTTACAACAAATCCAGGTAACCAAGGTTCGAAAAGCAAATGATGTCCAAAAATTATGTCTTCTCCTTTCATGTTCCTCGTGCTTTTTTATATTTCAGTGTTCTCCGATCGTTTTTAAGCGTGAAAAATTGCAGTCAGTCAACTCCATACATTTTCAAATTTGCAATGTGTGTAGTGAGATTTCATGGACACCGGCCGTCCTGGCGGCGTTTCCCAAAGATCGTTCTCGCCATTCACGCTCGCCTGAAGCAGGAGGCAACGTAGCCGCCAAGTAATCATCCAATCCGCCGGCGTGTTCTTTTCAGAGCTAAAAGCCTCAGTATTTTAACAGAGCCGCTCTTTCAATGGGACCGGACCCCGGCAACCATTCATCACGGCCGACTCGCGGGGAGGAGCCGTCTGATGAGGCAATGAAAATTCTGCACCGTCAGCGGCCGGGGCACAAAAACAGTGGCGGCCGGGCGGGACACCATCGGCCTCACCTTTGTCCGCCCGGCAGCAGGTCTGACAGGTGCGACACGCGCCACCGGTCCCGGCGGCTCTCCGCTGTCGCTGCCGCTCCCCGCCCACCGCGCCGAGAGAGAGGGGATAGCCGAGCAGTGAAAAATAGACCGTCCTCATAGGCGGCCGAGAGAAAGACGGTGAACTGCGCAGTAAAAAAAAAAAGAAACAGACCATCCTCATAGGTAGCCGAGAGAGAGGGGTGAAAAAACAGACCGTCCTCATAGGCGGCCGAGAGAGAGGGGTAACCGCGCAGTGAAAAAAAACAGACCGTGCTCATAGGCGGCCGAGAGAGAGAGACGGTTAACCACGCAGTGAAAAACATACCGTCCTCATAGGCGGCCTCATGACGTTTTGTTTTTGCTTTTTTTTCTTAACTGCCAGCACGATCTATTTGTCTTGATCTCTAGGGATTGCGACAGAATGGAAACTGCCCCCCTCCCAAAAAAGTTGCCGCTGCATAGATGACATTCTATCATTGCGCTTATTGTAATGGAGTTTAAATCACGTGACGGGATTCTGATTCCCAGAAGTTTTAACATCGAAAAGACACTCATAGACCAATTAGTGATCTTGAACAGTGAGCACGGAAACTGATAACCGAATGATATTCAAAGGCATTTGCAAAGGCGATAGCCTGACGCAATCCGCAACGAACTCAGCCACGCGGCCTACCTTTTAGCGAAATCACTGGTTGCAGCAGTACCGACGCTGGTGGAACTCCAGAGACTTGACCTGGTTTCCATGAGCACCTGGCCTACCGGTCGCGTGTCCGGCCGGGCCGACCGAACCCATTAAGTCGATTACGCAAGAAACACGGCCATTACTCAAAAACGGCGTCCAATATCCTGTACGGCGCACCTTTGTCCTCGGTGGGCCTTTAATCACGCGGCATTGACCGGAGGCGGCGGCTGCCACTCCTGGAAGGTGCAGCGCGGCCACGCATCGGCGCCCACAAAGAACCAGCCGGACCGGCCTGGGATAAGTACCGTGTTGTTCTCAAACGTCATAGAAAACCCCGACTGATCGCGAGGTGAGGAACAAGGTACTTCTTATCCAGAGCAGAAGGACGATACACGTCTGATCGCGAGCAGAGGGACGATACACGTCTGACCGCGAGCAGAGGGACGATACACGTCTGACCGCGAGCAGAGGGACGATACACGTATGATCGCGAGCAGAGGGACGATACACGTCTGACCGCGAGCAGAGGGACGATACACGTCTGACCGCGAGCAGAGGGACGAGACATCTCTGACCGCGAGCAGAGGGACGATACACGTCTGATCGCGAGCAGAGGGACGAGACATCTCTGACCGTACGCAGAGGGGCGAAATGTGTCAGTCCATCAACAGAGAAACAAGTACAAGGCATGAGCGATATTTGGACTCGTTGCAGGTTACCACGCCTACTACCCCTGAAGATAGCTGCTGAGAGGTTCCAGTGTAGTTAGTACAACTATCTTCTGTTTCACCCGCATCGATATATATATATATATATATATATATATATATATATATATATATATATCATATATATACAGCTTTTATGTTGTCTGTCCTGAGCTTGAATAACAGACAACGTGGATTAAAGTTTGACTTAATAAGAAAATTTCAATAAATTATGGAATCATCTGAATATGTCACTGAGTGCTGTGACCTTCAGGACTGTCGTACTTGTTCAATGTTCATGGCCAATTCCTCTCGATAATTTCATACAACGGTGTGACTAAATCCGGCTCTGGGTGTCAGAGAATAAGTTAAGGAATCCGAGCCAATCGGCGTTGTTCATCTTCAGCTGACAAATGGGCGCCCTTGCGCCGCGGGGCAGGCCGGCCCTGTGTCGGCTGATAATGGCTGACCACATCGATTTCGACGACGCCGGCGTCCGGCACGCCGTTCCCGACAAGAGCCGGCCACGAAACCTTAGTGGCAAACACTTTGTTATTGTTCGACCGGGCGCGGTCGATGGTTCGATTCCGGTGCGCGGAGGGCTGGAGGGCTGGAGGGCTGGTGCCGTCGCCTGCCAGCGGCGTCCCAGTCCCGGCTTTGACAGGTCTTTGGTCGGATGTTCGCAGCAGGGGCCGGCCATGCATAGGTGATGCGTACAGCCTCAGCGTTTTCAGTTGGATCTGTCCGATTTTGGGCACACTTTTCTTTATCTACAACTTCTACTTCCGCTACTCTTTTACTACTGCTATCGTTATATTCTTAACAAAGTCATCGCTGGTCGGATCGGCATTTTTTTAACTTTCTTTTGTGTTAATCTGTTGATGTCTGACGTCTGGTTTTTAGCAATTCCGACAAATGAGTTTGACTGTTGATGTTCGAGAAATAAAATGCATTGAGTCTAAAGTAACGTCATCGTTTGATTGTGTTTTACATAATAATTATTTTCTTGTCAGTTGCAAAACTTCGATGATGAGAGAATCGAGCTGAAAATCGGACATCCGTACTTTAGTAATGGAGTTAGTTTGTTTAAAAAAAAATGTCATTTAACCCACGCCGTGATGGGGGATCAATTCGTCCCCCAACCCAATTAGTTTTTTTTTGTAAATATTTTTCGAATGACTAAACGTACATTTATGAAACTCATAAAATCTTCGCAGCAATGGTTAGCAATTCTAGAGCTGCTTTATCTCCATTTATTTTTTTCTAATCAGACCGAACTTCCTGATACTAACATGTGTTGGAGTGGCGGGTCAGTTTGACCCCTCGTCATGCTTCTACGAAATAGGTCCCGAACGGTGCGGCGCAGCCGTCCTAAACTTGGAACAGCTACATGAAACTGAATAGCAGATCTTTTGTCCTCACACAGTTGTGAAGGCCGGTGAAAATCACCGAGCTACAGTGGATGAAGGTCAGGCGATGGTTTCAAAAATCGTCATTTTTAGAGCAAATTTGGAACTCTTGCCACCAACAGAGTTTTAAAGACGGACTTTCAGGCCTTTTATGGATTCACAGATAATTGATTGAAAGAATACAAAAAAAATGGTCGGTTGATCTGAGGTCAGGTCTTAAGGTCAGGTCAAGGTAAAAAATCGACAATGATTTCCGAACATCCGTTCTTATTAACCGTGAGCCAAAAACCGTGCCACGTGTAAAAGGCTTCATCTACTGTCGGTGTACGAAGTTTAAAGTCGATATCACATCAAGTCACCGACAGATGGCCAAAAATATGTTCGCATTTCCCCGTTTTCTGTAAAGGCTAAATAATGAAACCGTCAGTTGCTTCTTCAGTGCCTAATTCAAGGCTAGAATGGCACCAAACTATGTCGGGGAAGATCATACACACGCCGCTATGGTTTTTGGTCTCTTCTAGATCATCTGGCGTTATTGGCCCGAGTTGAACGTTATTGGCCTTGTTACACTTTTTCCGTAAAAAACTTCTTTCTAATGTGTTTTTCCTGCTGATTTCGAATTCATAGCCCAAATAACCTAGGTGTCTTACACGTTGGGGAAATACGTGGGTTTTGCCTTCGGTCTACCATTGCATGCCATACCCGAGCATTATTCTGACGAAGCCGGGGGACGCATGGTGTTCGTATTTACCAGCGCTAGACGCTTACTTAAGCGGTGAAATCGTACCAGATGACGGCAGTTGGCTCTGTGGAGCACATTCGTGATTTTCGCTTTTTGGGACCACCTTTGGTCAGTGATCTAGGCTGCTCTCATACGACCTTGGGTGGCCTTGGTGGCAGAAATCTGGTCTGTGATGTATTTTTTGGTGCCGAAATCGAGTTCAGCGCCACAAATTACCCCGGACGCCACAAAAGAAAGTATATAGCATTTTGTGAAAGAGCTTAAGTACATATTTAAGCATGGGTACTGACCCCATCGTCCCGTATTATATACCGTTTATTGCAGTTTTGTCCGCCACACAACAATCGCTCATACATTTTAATGCTGAGACCAACGGTGTTCGCGGCACGAGGAAAAGTCTGGCAAGTAACGCTGAATTTGACCCTCTTTGACTTCATTTGACCTTGAAGGACACTCGAAAAGCATCAACCTTTTATACAAGAGAGTTGCTCTAGTCCTGCATCGACTTCGAAAGTTTGATGGCTCTGTTCCAATAAGTTCTCAGATCTCAGGCGGTCAAATTCACTTTATATATATATATATATATATATATATATATAACCTTAGCGCGTTATATTTGACCGGCTGCCGGTCCAGTGCTAACCATCGTCGTGCCAGGGAATTTCGTGAGAACCCCTTGCCGGTTTTCTGAGACTAGCCAACAAACGAACAGGTGCAAAGATACTAAACTAAGGGTATCTTTTTATAAGTCATTTTTATACATAGAGCCAAGTTTTACGGTCAGGGTAACCTAAGGTCATCAGCCTAGGAGAAGTCAAGGAAAACCGTGTAAAAAAGTGACATGGACAGAACATGACAAATGGAGCAATGTTGCTATCTCGAATTTTTGTAAATTTCCAAGTCATTGACCTCAAATCAGCTGAACTTTCAGCCTTTTTATATTTGCTATTGAGATTGTGAGATCTGTTGGGCGGCTTTAAAGCTTGCATACCCTGGTGCTTCTAACGTGGTTAGCACACGCAATTATACCCCTTGACCCGTGAACTGGGATCATGTCATGTTTCATACCGAATTTTCAGACCCGTAACCGAATGCATTTATTTTGTTTACATCCTTGGAATGTTTATGTTAGTCATATGTGCTTCGGATGCACTAATATATGATAAGACCTTATTTAGCAAGGGTGGCGCAATCCCTTTTTACCGAGGCTTATGTGATTTCACCTTTTGAAATTTAGTTTGTTTTCAGTCCGAACGCACTTGTATGACCACAGATGATAAGTAGTATGCCCATGTCTTCCGCCTGTCAGTTTGTAATGCTCTAGTCCTCTTTTTTTGGTCGCCAGTATAAAAACCTTTGGCGTCGCGAAAATAGGCTCGCGTTAAATATTACAGTTTTGCATTGCGGCCGGTACCACCACGCCGGCATCTGAGTGAAACGTGAAAAATGCCTTGGGACACAGGTTTGATGATGCAGAAAGGATATTACACGATTCAGTGTTATGGAATTTTATGCTGTACCATGTCTGATCAATGATAATGTTGCTAATGGTACAACAGACTGCAGAAATGCCCGACAGGCGTTAATGCTCCGATCTAGGTTGACGATGTGTGACTTATTTTATTGTGGTGATTTGACCTGATGTCATAGTTTTCTGCCACAAATGTGAACGTGGCTATTTGACCCAAGGTGACCTCTGGTGACTCTCACGTTGACCTCATTTGATAAAAAATCAGCATGCTTCATTCTTGTTTTGCCAAGGGCTTTCCAGCGGTATTTTTAGTTTTTTCTGTGGGACGTATAGTTCTTGAGATTTTGGGGAGGGGTCATATCATGAACCATCCCCCGGCCCAGCAAAGGTGGATCTGGAGGCCAACGGTTAAGGTTTAAGTCCGGTGATCACCGCCCCACCGTGTGTCGAAAGGCAGCTAGCCACCGGCGAGAGCCGCGACCTGACATGGCCTCGGATGACTTTTGGGTGTCTTTCACTTGAAATCGCATCACACACCTATGGAGACATTTGACGGTATCTGGACGGCATTTGCGTTTCTAAGGCACTCAAAGCCGCCTAACCCGCAAAAAACTAACGGTTGCCAAAACTACAACAAAGTAATAGCATAACTCCATTTGGCCTGACCTGACCAAAAATGGAACGCACAAAGTAGGCCAAATAGGGTGATTTTAGAAAGACCAAAGACCAAGATGGCGACTATCCAATTGTGCAAATTTCAGTCCTCAAGCAGCAATAGTTTTGATTTCATGGTGACGGGCAAAATAACCTCCCTCCATGGAGAAATCAGGGGAAAATAAAAGTACAACCAGTTCCAATTGACCGGAATATTTAAAACACTTCACAGTTTTCCACATCTTATCATCATGAAACTGGAAATTAACGGACGTCATGTCACTGCGTGACGCGCCAATACCATTTCGCGCAACCAGCAATTTTACACGGGCTAAATCCAGGTCACAATCCTCTCGCGCCATCGAGCGTTGGTAAATACATTTACTCTGCGCGTGGATATTCGGACGATGTCTAGGCCTGCTGAAAAGACTCAATGGTACCAAATTCTGCTGCGGTGGTCGACTGACATTTGGCTCAATTCCTCGCTGAGAGCTGCAGGCCTCTGCTTTGAATGAGTGCCTGTCGACAATGCATTACACGTGCCATTTCGTCCTGCGTAACCCTTGCATACTGATGTTCATCTTCACATAAAACCTGCGATTTTTTTCAAAATTAAAACCATATGGTCATTCCTGCATTGACAGTCATTATGTTGAACCTGGCATTTGCTGGCGTATCTAAAAATATGTCATTCGGGGGGGGGGCTATTTTTGCCCTCCCCCGTCTAAATTCGTAACTGATAGACTGATCGAAACGCTCCAGGTTGTTAAGAACAGGCCTCAGCAAGACTGTTCAGAAAATTTATTGTTTTTTCGCAGCGTTTAAAGTGTTTAAATGTTTAAGATATTTAACCCTTGCCCGTATAGGGCCTTCTGTATAAAGGGAACGTATAGGGAGGGCTGGTACGACCCTCCACGGCCATCTCCACGCTGTGTGTCCTAGCGCGTCGCAGAAAAAATCGGCGTGTTGCGCATGACGAGATCTCGCAGTTGGTACCTCCTTTTAAGGTCTTGGGTCAACGGATGACCTTCCACGTCGGGCCAAAAATCGGAATTTGGCAGAAGAGGTATTTTTTTATTTTAGGCGTAGATGAACGTCAAAGAATAAATGACCATGAAACAAAACGGATATCACAGTATTCGTCAATCAGTTATGAGTGTCTGTACACCACATGATTGCACTGTATTGTACGGAATCAGATCCAGGTCATTCTAGGTCAATCCTTGTCATGTGGGGTCGTCGGCTTAAATGCGTTCTCAGAGCTGCAGAAGCATTTTTGTAGATAACAGCAGATGCTGAATTAAAATGTACCATATCAATTAACAAGCACTATTGGCGAATAACATATAAAGGTCCTCTTAGGTCATCCAAGGTTATCTAAAGCCAATGGCCTAGAATGACCTGGGGTTAGCCAAAAATCGCAGCTCAGATGCCTTAAAAGCGTTTTTCGAGTTGACCTCCAACACAAAACTTAATTTTAGGCATGCCGTGGTGTTGTAGACTCCGCTCCGCCCGTTGGAGCAAAAGTCAGGCGTTCGCTGCATTGCGCCTTTTTTGTTGAAATAAAAGACAAATCGCAACAAATTCACATCATTCGATCCCTTACACCTCGAGCAATCTGCATATACAGGTTGTTTTGCGATACCTATTTCCTATCGCATTGCCAAAAGACAAAAAGTAGCGTGTTTCCCGCCGCAGCTCATGACCTCAGTTCACACCCTCGATAATCCCGACAATGAGCATAACCCTATTACATTTATGTAAAATCTTAAAGGACATGCAATGTGGAGTCAGTTGAGATATATTTTACCGTATTTGTCTACTCCAACCTCCTTACAGTGAGACAGAACTGAGACTGCTGTAAACCGGCCGCTTCGGCGCGAAAACGGTTGGCATGATTCCCGTTATGTTGTCATAGCTCGTTACGTAGAAGGCAAATTTTCTACCGTAAGATGCGGAAAGGATGCCCCAGAAAGTATACAGAGGTTCAGATGGATCAAATAAATCGTTCGGAGGTTCTCTTCGAAAAGTCTCGGGGGGTTGCGTCACCCCCTCCCCTCTATACTGGTGAGGATGAAGATCACGGATGATGTCACAAATTAGGTCAAATGGTAAAAACAAATGTTTCCACTACTGATGCCTCCGTGGATACTTCTAAAGTCTGGACGGTTATTTCTCTTACGGGATTGTTCCGAAACCTTGCAAAAGTGTTGCTGAGAAGGTTCAGCGGAAAGAACAAGGGATGGAGGTCATCGGTCAACATCAAGATCAGTTTAAGGGCCAGGACCAATTTTTTTCTTAAAAAACATAGTTTCGAATGTCACGATACTGTTCCATGCACCAGTTAGAGCTTAAAATAGACTCCTTTGTCAGAATCCTCGCCTCCAGTTCCCCCACGTGCCATGTAGATAGGGATATAGAAAGACAAATGCATGACATTGAAAAGGTTCGATGGCCTTAAAAAATGATTGCCAAAAGCAGTTTTTAAGATAGACCCGAAACCTTATGTGACTGTATAGGCACAAAACTGGACAGACATGTAACAATATTTTTGTTTTCCTGAACTCGTTTTACTAGGACAGGTCAAAGTCAAACGTCAACGCTAGTTTTCTGTATTTTTTCGCTAATTAAAAAATACGTACGACTTAGGACAGTTTTATCACCGTTTCAGACTCCAAGTCGGTATCAGCTCCGGTTACTGAGCTATGACTTAAAATTTCCTTGCGCGTGGAATATATCATGAAGGTCCTATGCGGAAGATGAGTATTACAATGCATTGAAATTGCTGGAGTCGTTTTAAAACAATGCAAAATAAACTTAAGGCATTTTCTGTGGCACTGAGGTCATCTGAGGTCAGTTGAAGCTAAAGGTCATTGCAAATATTTGCAACTAAAATTTGGCAATGTCCATGCCCGTTGCACCGCCTGCGATTTGTACTTCTAAGTAAATGATGTGGATTTATCCTCTAGCTGCATCCTAAAAGCATATACTTAACTTTTATACAGACCCGGTTTCCAAAGAAATACCTCCCATTTACGAAACCCTGTGCCCGTCTATGAATTTTGAAAAACATATAAGCATGTGGGTCAAAGGAAAAAGTCCCTTCGATTACTTCTCGATCCGTGCTAAGTTCATCAAAAGTGGTCCATAGACACTGGAGCTTTAACAAACAAAAAATAGCTTCTTTTCTGGCTTTTTTGCCCCTCTGCCTGCCACGCACAAAATTTTCTAGGTTTCTTTTTCAGCAAAATGCACTTGACATCATGGCCAGTCGACTGTCGTTTTTTTACAATCAAATCAAACGGATAGTTTCCGATATTTCGGGAGGAATAAGCTCCTCCTCCATATGGGAAGTGCATCCATGCGGTAGGGGTACGGGAATATGTTCAACCCACCGTTCGCTGGGGAGGCTATGTTTCATCCCCGCTTTGGTTTCTCTTGAACAAGTCCCGAGCCGTTCAAGATATATCAACACTCTGCTCACGTTTGAAAGGACTCGTAGCACATGTTCTATCAAATTTTCAGGTCAAGGTCACACAAGACTACGGAGCAAGGGCGGGTCAAACTTAAGCATTGCGCGAACTGACCTGTTCAAGTCACCGCTGGGGTGGAAGATCGCTAGAAATTGAATTATAAAGATGAAGCAGCGAATAAAATATCAATGGACCAGCTGACGTTATATAAATATATTCATTTTCATCTAATGTTTTGTCTAGGTCAAGGCCATTGAACCTTTTCATATCTTTGAAAAAGGTCCAATGGTCTTGTAGTTTTTGGCTTTTGCAGTTTTTTCTCTATGTGACCCTTTGTATATGTTTTGTGGGGTCAATGGAAGCGCTGATTTTCATAAAGGGGTATATTTTACCCTCCAGGTAGTGCATAGAACAGTTTCGTGGCATTTGAAACCCCTTTTTATAAAAACGTTGTCTTGACCTTTCAGCTGGTCTTGACCTTCATCTGTGACCTTGGTCTTTTCTTTCCTCTAACCTTTTTCGGCAACACTACTTTAAGGTTTTAGAATAATGAAATGAGATAAATTTCGCTTCCGAGTTTTGGAATATTCACTGGGCTTCGGAAATGAAAGCATTCGTTATTTACAATCTGACCTGACCTGCGACGTCATCCGTGACTTAAAGAACCAAAAATCATGTATTCTCCGGAATCTCTCGTCTCATTTGCAGCTTGAAACGTTTCGATCGGTCTGTCAATCACGAAGTTAGACGGGGAAGGGTTAAAAAACAGCCTCCCCTCAGCGAATAGCGCAGTTCGAAATGCGACAGTGAACGCCGGCTTAAGAACTGGTGTCACAGAGCTAATTACGCCTGATTGACCAAAGACACCTTGTGAGCAAATAGCTCATTCTATTCCTCAAACGAAACAAAAAATACCCCTGTTTGAACTTGGAAATGCGTCTGAGACTTTATTTATGTCTAAGCTTTACTTCACTCACAAATTTTCTCCCATTCTCCATTCCCCTCTTCTTGTCTCAATCCCCAAAGCCGCATGATGCCTGTACATATTGGTCGTCTCAGTGCACAGCTTAAGTCTGGATAACTTTAGCGGCGGGGCCACCTCAAACCGGCATGGTACGACCATAGACTCGACGTCGGCACCTAGTCGCGGCCCGAAATAGACGCGGTGACGTCGCCGTTCTATTTATGTTGGATTGGCCACAATTTTACGGCGTCAGGCGAGGCGTCGTTGTCGTCAGGTTTGAGACCAGTCTGCCGTTTTAGCAGCGGGATGTCCAACAGGCACGTGTCAGGCTCTGAGCCGCCCAGCGGCGCTGGCACCAGCGACACCCGTCAGAAGCAGGCCGACCGTCTGTGGGAGCGAGCAGTACCTCCTGTCACTCGCCCTGCGTCAGTGCGCAGTGAAACGATGCATCGACGTCACTGACAATTACATCGCATAGCATACTGACGTCATCCGCCAACACAGACGCCCTTTGCTTGGCACGTTTCATAGTTTTGTTTCATAACAATTAGGACTAGTTTTATGTGTACGGGTCATGGTTACTCTACGAATTTTGTTATTCTCCGGGTCCGCATCATATTCTTAAGAGCATTTCTTAAGAGCTCCGTCTGTGCACGTTCTAGAAATACATACGGTTTTCTATGGTATGTTAGTTGTTAAGTTCTCTCTCTCTCCGCATTGTGAACAATGCATGTTCCGAGGTCGTCCTTCTCGTCCTGTGGTGAATTCCCCGCCGCTCGGTCCCGCGTTGTTGACTGGGCCGCCACAAGACCGCCTGGCTATTGACTAAAGTACCCCATCAGAGACACGAGCTCGCTGGGACGTGGAGACACGTTATTGGCGCGTGCAGGTGGGCCTTTCCAGGCTCATAACGCGCTTTTTTATCGAGGCAGAAGAACTGGGCCTGGCTCATAACTGTCATAGTTGTGGTGAGCAATTGATAGCGGCAGTTCCGAAACCATTTTGGGCTCTTACCACTCACATTTCAAATGGAATATATGGTACAATGGCCCCACATTAGCCCTACAGCATGATATGTATCCTATTTTAATCAAAGTTGAATTCATTACCAAAAGGTAATATGACTGCACATACGCCACTGGCTGCCGTAATTACTTGTTATGTGCTGCCACGCTACATTACGATTTACTCGAACTGTTTTCTATCGTTTTCGTCACTCAGCGTCCACCACTTGTGGACCGTTTTTAGAAACCTTATCAAACTAATTCTTGTCTCCAGACCTGGATGCAGCACGGCAATGACGCCATTCACTTCTGCTCTGAGCACACCCGTGATTCGGGAGCTGTCTCCAGGGATGTCCAGACCGGCTCAGCGCGCGCTCACAGTGACCTATCCCGGCCAACAGGACACAACCAAGGCCGAGTTGGCGCCAAAAGTTAGCCGCCGTGATTCATTGCCCAAGTTTGAGTGGGCCAATCCAGATGCCGCCGGCGCGGGCGGTGACGTTTCGTCCAGGCGGCGGCGCGGTGGACAAGCTGGTCCCCCTGACATCGGATCACCGCCCGTGTTCTCCACCGGCCGCGGCTTAACGGCGCGGCATGCGGGGCAGGACACCAAAGGAAAGGGAGAGCCGTGCTGGTTGTATCTAAGTGATTGTGTGACTTCATGCCTTTTCCTAACATAAACCAGACCATGCCCTCGCCATGCATCGCAAGAAACGGACAAAAAAGGCAACTTCATCCCCATCTCGTAATACTGCGGACCTTCAGTAATAAGCCCATTGATCTGATCCTAACCTGCGACGTTTCGCTCAAAAAATTGCTCTGTTCTTGCTTCCTGGCAAGCTTCTGTTGCATTTGGTGTTCCACGATGACATTGCCCCACGTGGCGAGACATTTCGCTAGATTTCTGTGGTAAGCTTGAGTAATTTTGCGCAATGATTTGTTTTGGGTGGGAGATGAAGTCTGGTCATGTGAAACTGTGTGACGAGCGGGTACGTTTCTTTATGTCACGCACCCTTTCATTCACGCTGAACCAGCAGTTTTTGAAACCAACAATGGTAAATACCAAGAACATTAATGCATGTATATATACTATATATATATATATATATATATATATATATATATATATATATATATATGCAGTGATGTGCCTACTGCGCTACGTAAAGCAAGGTGTGGAAAATAATGGCATTAGGCTTTGTTCGCTCCTGGGCTCCGCTAAATAGAGTGTCAACACTTCCTTTCAGCCCGCCAAGCCACCCTAATGCGTTTTTTCCCCACTCCTTGGTTGTCTAAACTTCGCTTAAGAGTGACAAATGGGCTGGGCGGTCACCCGCTGGCCAGGACACGTTTAATTTGTATTATTTTTTATCCTTTATATACGAATATATATAGCTCCAGTTGACTTCCACAGGACAAAGGACGCTGGATGTGTCCATACTACTTTGGTGGGATCTAACACTGTATGCATGGGATTTTTTAAACAGAAGCGTCATTTAGCCCTCCTGCCCTGCTGTCCAGGGGCAGTACCTCAGCCAACCATGTCTGGAATTAAGCAAGTGAACGTTCCGGGAATGGACAAGTGCAGTCGCAGGAAGCAAGAGGGTACAATAGGCTGAACAATGTGTCCGTGGTCCTGTGCGTGTCGGCCTTATTCGTCTGGCGAAGGAGAGCAATGAATTTAGGGTAGTACTAGAAATTTTCTTTGTATTTTTGCCAGTTTTACCCTGATGTCACAAAACGTTGCGGGTGCAAGGTCCAAATCCCTGTCCAGAAATCCATCGACGTTCTTGCATTGGTGTATTCTCTACGGGGCTCATATAATACCAGGAAGCAGTGGGTCCTACGATGGTTTGTGTAGTATCTTGGCCGACGCATCCACCGGCGGCCGGCAGTCGGCGGGCCCAGGGAGACGGCGGCACGGTGACCTGTGACCTGTTAATCCGCGGCGTCGCCCCGGGGTAGGGCCTACCTAAGGAGTACGCAAATCCATGTGTCTGACTTGGCGGCCTGAGGTATTTGGCACTCCCGTATATAAGTATATCAGTCCATAGGTAAGTTCATATAGTCTGTAGGCCAAGTGGCCAGTAGCTGCGTTCATCACCCTTTAACCCTATTCCCGGCATGGGGGCTGAATCCGCCCCCCTTTGGTTTTTCGCCTGTTAGTTCCAGGGTTTTTGACGCGGGTTCACGACACTTTGTGGCTTTTCCTAGCTATTCTTTCTACGTACCGTGACAAAATTTCGTAATTCCATTTTGCTCAGGGGCGAAGCCAGGCAACGTTTTTGGGAGGCACCTCCGGCTATTTTTGCGATGTTGAGGATAAAAGGAAAATGGCTGTCAAAAGTAGCGTTTTTAAGATAGAATTTAAAAATTTATATGGATGTATGGGTAAATAGCTGGGCAATATGAAAATACAATTTTGCTTATCTGAGGTCACTTCGCAAGGTCAGGTGAAGGTCAAAAGTCAAAATTTGGTTTTATAGCAAATATTTTGGCGCTATTTTTTTGCAAATGCCAATCCCGGGATACATAAGACGTAGAAGGATGGTCTCTACTTCTGTACCAAGTTTCAGCTTGATATCAGGTCGGGTCACAGAGCTATGACCTAAAATGTCAGTGCGAGTACCCTATATCACAACGGCCGAACAATGAAATTTCAGAAAGAGTGAATCCCAATGGTTGGAAACGTTTTCAGATAACATTAAATGCACACGACATCATTTCAAGTAATTCTAAGGTCATTCGAGGTCATTTAAGGTCAAATATCATAAGCTGATCTAAAGACTCAGTGACTGTCAGTGCATGACAGTCCCCCCTTTTTCATGTCCCTGGCACAGCCTATGCTAACATTATACAAACATGGTGGTACGATTTGTACTTCTTTAGCATAACATGACTAGAAGAAGCCAAAAAGTCCTTGTAACTTTTTTGTTAAATCATTTCTTGAAAATCTAGTCCTCTTATTTTCGAAACCCTGTGAACACCTATAGCCATCTCGGGTTCCCTCCTGTCGTCCCGGGGACATTTTTGTCGTCTAAGGAACACCTCAGGCACTAAAAGGCTCTTTTTAAGTCTCTGCGGTGACACAAGCGCCTCTGGCAATCTTCTAGGTCCTTTGGCCGTTTCAGGAGCAGTCTGGGCGTCTCAAGGTCTAGTGGTTTCAGAGGCCCCTCTGGTCGTCTCAGGGGCCCCTATTGCTAGAGACTTCTAGTTAGCAGTCTCAAAGGTCCCTTCTCTAGCTGTCTCATTGGACCGCTGTGGTCCTGGGTGCCCCTCTTGTCGTTGTGGGAAACATTTTTGCAATCTTAGGGGCCCTCTGGCAGTTACAAAGGACCTTTTGGCAATTTCAGGGCCCTGTGCAGTGTCATAGGCCCTCTGAATGTCTCCGGTGGTCCCCATGGCTGTATCACGGGCCTTCCTCAGTTACATGACGTATATTTGGCAGTCTTTTAGGGCTCCTCTAGCCGTAGCAAGGGGCTTTTGTTGGCGCTTCAGGGGCCTCACTGGCAGTCTCAGGGGGATCTTGCCCGTGCCAGGAGCCCGCTTATTACACTCGGGGACCCTCTGGTCGTCCAGCGCCCCAATTAAATCCAAATACCGTCTCAGAGGCCTTCTTATCGCCTGTGCCTCTCAGAGGCCCTGCGACGTTTTTGCCGGTCTCAGGGGTCATCTGCGGTGTACAGACCCATTTTGCCGTCTCAGAAACCGCCCTGACAGCATCAAGAACCCCTCAAGGCTTCAAAAAATCCAGTGTGGCCCATTTGTGGCACCTCTCGAGGTTGAGAAGGTCACCGACGAATCCCCGTTCAGGGGGCCCCTCTGGCTGGCCAAGGTCTCGTTATGCCGTGCTAGGCACCCTCTTAAGTTCTTTCCGTCTCGGATGCCTCTCTGGCAGTTTTAACGCTCTCATGGACCCTTTGTCGTGTTGGGGCCCCTTGCGGTCCCATAGGCCCTTGAAGAGTTTCAAAGGGCCCTTCTTTCCATCTTAGGGACCATCTGGCCGTGTCAGGGTCTCATTAACCCTCTCGGAGGCCCTCTGGCTACATCAAGAACCTTCAGTTTTTCTCTCACAGGGGCCTCCTAGGGACTCAGTCCTCATGTTCGCCGTCTCAGGGGCCCTAGGAACCATCTGGCGGTCTCAGGGACACTCTGCCGTGTTGGGGCCCTGTTGTGGTCCCAGGGGCCCTTTGGGGACTTCAGGGGCCCTCTGTGCGTCTCAGAGGTCGTCTGACCCCCCAGGAGGCCTCCCTGACTGCATCAAGAGCCCTTCAGGCTCCTATAGAGACTCGTGAAGCTCATACGGGGCCCCTTCGTGGCTTCTTTTAAGTCTGACAGGGATCCCTTCTCAGGCCTCAGGGGGAGGGGGCGTTCGACCCAGCTGCTCCTCCTTTGGATCCGCGCCTGGCCCTCGTAATCAGTGGGGTCCCACGTGGTTAAAATTATTGTCGGTTTGTAAAGGGACTCCGCTGAAGTATAAATGGGGCCCACGTTCGCCTGTAAGGACGTTCCTGCCGACCTGGTGGATGCCTCTTACAGGTCGGCAGGAGCATCTTTACAGGAAAGTATGGGCCCCTGAATGATCGTTTAGGGGTCCCTGTTGGCCAGGGGGTAACTGCCTGTCTGTAGAGGGCATCCTATCCGCCTGTAAAGGGCCCCTGTCGATCTCTGGAGGCAGGGGCAATGGCCTTCTTCCAGACCGAAAGGAGGTCCCTATTTATGGGCCAACAGGGGGCCCTCCCCAGACAAGCAGTGAACTCCCCTAGAAGCCAGCAGGGGCCCCTAGACATTTATTCAGACCACGGGCCTCTCTTCATAGCACACAAAGCCTTCTTGTGTACTTGGGGTACGTTTTCTTTAGGTTCGTAAGCCTTCTATAATGCTTAAAATATTCTTATTACTGTTTAAATATTAAAAATCAAAATATTTACTATCTGTTTCGGACAGTGTAAGACGCCTTGCGGGCGCTTCACGCCATCCAAAGAACTGAGGCCTTCGGCCCCAGGGGGCCGCCTCTCGCTTGGCCTCCAGGTAGGCCATGGCCCTTTTGTCCGCCTTGGCTACGCCACAGAGGGTAATCCACGATGCCAAGCAAACAGAACGCAACAGTTAATTTCAGATCGCTCGTACATCATCTAATATCATCTTAGGTAACGCATCGCGGGGAGGAGGCGATCGGCTGGTTATGCCGCTCTGCGGTTGACTTTACGGAGCCATATCTCTAAAAATGTCCATATGATTTTTCGCTTTTTTATTTTCGTTTGTGACGACGCACTATATACCATTTTAAAGTACGCAAAAATAGGCAGTCCGCGACAGACATAAAGTCGGGGTCGGGGATGAATTTCGCTCCCTCCACTGGATTCCGACCGCAGATTTCGAACGTGAAGCCCTTTCAGAACCAGGTTTCATTTCAGGGAAGTCCCTGTAAGAACATTTTACACTGTCGTTATTCTAATGAATCATCAATATTTTGCACTGCACCAGATAAATATTCACGCTATATCAAACGAAATATTTTTGTCGAACTTACCCACCTCCTCTCCTCGGTCCCCGGTCAGCAAAAACAACTGGATTCCTACCCCCCCCCCCTCTTTTATGAAACGCTCCTGCGACTCTGCGGTCATACCATTTATTATCGCTGTATGGTCATCTCACGAAAGTACGACACGGTCACTCGTTTCATTCGTTTCGTTAAAAATGATGCATATGCAAAGTCATGCATGTCATTAAACACTGGTAATCTGCGCGAACAGTTCACACCTAGCCAAGTTAAGTAGAAGTTGCAGTTATGTAAAGCCATCCAATGGGAGACCTCGGTGACACGAGTGGATCCTTGCTATTGGTGGATCCTTGTTATTGGTGTTATATGTGTACGCTCCGACTGGTCATCCCGGACTAATCGGACCGGGAGTGGAAAACCGGTCTACCATTTGGTCTTCTCTCTTCATATTATTTTGACGCCACTGGAAACGTCTGATCCGCGTCGAATATGAATATCCATGTTTTCCAGCAATCCCAGCACTGATGAGTACGCTTGTTTAACCCTCGCCGGACGCAAGGAATTTTCATTCGCACCAAAGACGGGAGGGAGATAGGCACCCCCCGCCTTTTGCCTATTTGAACTGCCTATTCTAAATGAACTGGCGCTTCGGGACAAGAAGAAATCGATTACCGTATGCCCAAGGAATTCAACGTTAACCGTGTCGACCAGGTCAACCAGTGACCTAGTTCAGATCAGATTTTATGCCTGGGAGCTATAAATCGGTTTTCCTTTGTTCAAAATGACACATTTGGGATCAAATGGCCCAAAAATCGCCCCACCAAAAACTTGTATAGGAACGTTCTAAAGCCGGAAAGATCATCTAAGGTCATTGACCCCGTTTGACACTGAAAAGGCCATTGAGCGGCCTAAAGTGACCTGCTCTCACAAGGACTACCATTCTGAACCGATTTCATGTCCGTCATTCGCCGTTTATGCATGTTTATTGCCCTAAACCAGTAAAAAACGACCCTTGGTGAAAAATCGCTCTGCAAGCTTTCAGTAGCGACATCATGGCTCGGTGCCCTGAGACGAGATGAGGCCACTTTTTTAACATGCGCAATGAAAGTGTCGTCAGCTATGCCAAAGTTCACGGCGCTGTCGTGCACCGTTGTGCCGGAATCCCGAGAATAATGCTTGGGGGTGGCATCTGCCCTCTCGTCCGGCGGGGGCTATGTTCTGACGGTAACAAACTGATCAGGTATTGGGGACCAAGCTTCAAGTTGTGACTGAGGCGCAGCCCAGCATTACGGGGGGGGGTCTGAACACTGGGAGGTCAGCTGAACATTAGGGAGTGCCCCCCTCACCCAAAAGATACAAAGTTCCAGCCTTGGCAATGTGTGTGTATGTATACCAAAATATATTCTGGCAAATCAACTGCTCGCATGTAAATAAACGCAATATTCGTTCGTTTAACCGCGTGTCGTTACCATTAATCTTCCATTAATCTACCATTAATCTTCAATGGCATTCACCATATAATTATCAAAAAGGCTACTTCCGTACACGGTATGAACTGTTCATTCTTCTGTAAGTCATTTCCAACACTATTGCTCAGAAATCGCTCGGCCGTCATTGCTCGGGTCGAATGTTCAGATCCAGTCAGTTGAAAAACCATGTTTGGAAGGGAAAGCAGGCTGGATACGGCCTGGTCAGTCTCCGCGACGCCCTCACAGCCCTCCGGCAGAACATGTCACATGATCAAGGCGCATTCCCTCCTCATAGCCGCTATTCAAACCCCCTTCACAACACAAATGATCTTATCAGTTTGGCAGCCGAGAGGGTTAGCGCAGTGGCGGAACTAAGAAAACTGCCCAACGTCCCTGCCTACCGACCGTAAATATGGTTTTTCGTGTTTTTAAGGCATGACATTAAAATATGAAACACACTTTTGAACATATGACGAGTACTCCTAGGTCGCGGCAGATACCTGCTCAAATCACATTACATTAGCACCATGAACACCGTAGATATGGCCGGTTCACCGCAAGAACCCTAATACCTAACATTTCTTTTAAGGAGACCTGTACATTTCACTACCCCGGTTGTACGTACATGAAATAAATCGTGGAAAACTATTTCAAAGGACAGTCTGAAACATTTCACTCGCCAGCGTTAATCTTCGCCGGGCCGGGGGAGGGGGAGATGATTAACCCCCTCAGGTTTTTTTTCTAAATGGCTAAAAAAAAAAAAACATTGCAGAGATACGAAGCTTGAAGTGCGTTTTTATACGTCATTTTTACATCTTGTGTAAGTTTTTAAGCCCAGGGTCACTTCACGTCATTAACCTAGGACAGGTCAAGTAAGACCATGTTCCAAAAATGAAACAGCATAAAATTTTATGGAATGCGTGGATTGACGTGAAAAACGCCACATTGTTAGAGCTTGACAAATGGAAGAATGCTGCTACTTCGAATTTTTCGGAAGTGTCCAGATCATTTATCTGAGATCAGCTAAACTTTCGGCCTTTTTACGTTTGCTTTTCACATTAAGAGGTGGATTGGGATGTTTTGAGGCCTAGAAATACACTCTGGTGTCTCTCACATCATTTACACGTGTAATTGCTTCTCTTGACCGGTAACCTAGGTTCGGATCACGATTTATATAGAATTTTCAAGCTCTCGGCCGAGCAACAAGAATTAGGTGCTTTGTGCTAGTTTCGTCAATGTCTTTCCAACGTTTTTTCCCTTTCTTGTGGGACTTATAATTCTCGAGATATTGGGGGGAGGTGCTCATCCACTCTCAGCCCAGCGAAGGGAGATCCGGAGGCCGGCCCGGCGAGGATTAAGGTAACAGCTTCACAAATCCGCCGTTCAACACTGCTATCGCCGTTCCACCTACGATAACTTGATACCACCTGGTGTTCTAACGCATTTAATACCTGCTGCTTCTGACACCATGCTGACGCCATCATTGCTAATCACGGGCCCACAATGCATGATTGCAGGTCACGTGAGGGTCAAGTGCCAACCGAAGATAGAGCACTGGCCCGCCGCCGCCCTCGCTTTGGAATCTGTCATGCGGTCACATCATCTGACGATCTTACAGGTCCACCATCATCTTTCTTTGACAACGGTCAGTGTTTTAGCTGGAAAGCGCCGCGAAATGCAACCAGCGCTGCACCATGGTCCGTGTCGACTTCCGTCAGGTGAAATGTCATTGTGTCCCGTCAACATGTCACGGATGGAGGCGATGTTCGTGAAGCTGAAGCTGCCAGCTTGATGACGACGAAGCCCAGTGAATCACGGCGGGCAAGTTTGGACCAGCATTGCTGCTGTAGCCTACAGTCACCCACTTCTTCTTAAGTCAGAAACTGCCAATGAGAACCCGGAAAAGCAACGCAAAATCATGTTGGAAATCGCTTTGGTATCAATAACGTTTTATCCCAACTGAACTGTAATGGAATAACCCTCTCGGGACGTTTATTGTGTAGGCGGCGCCGCGAGGGCCCGGGTGCTGCAGTACACCCATGGATGTGTTGAAGGCCGCTGGACATTGGGATTTATGGTAGTTGGTGAGGGGGAGATACCTTTGGTGTTGCTTAGTAGTGAGGAGATACGCAGTTGACCAAAACGCTCTGTGGAAATGCGGGAGCGAGAAAAATAAGTATGAACACGGTAACAAGCACATTGATTCAGTATGGAATATGGGATGATGGGATGTCAGTCATTGCTTCCACACATAATCCCAACGTGTAGAGTCCAGATCACCACCTACCTTGGTTTAAAAATGGCTTCAGAAATTATGCACCAACGCAGAGTGGACGGTGAAACGGCTGGAAAGTTGAACATCGATCAATTTTTTATCGTCGGACAGAACGGACGAAGACGGGCCGCCGGTCCAGACAGCCAGCGGCTCAGGCTTGGAGGAACCTGATCGGCTGCTCACTAAGTGTAGGAAACGGCCGGCTCATACTCACGTGCATTGGTGGCGTGACGACCGGCCTGTTCTGGTTCGTTTTATCTTACAAATGTGTGCATCGGGCTCAGCGTGAAAATAAAGATGAAGGACTTGAGCAGCATTTCTTCTGAATTTAACAGTTTTTATAGTTGGACCATGTAACTACCAAGCAAACACAACACAATAAACGCCTATTTACCCAAAAAGTAATGACAATACCAGTTATGGTCCACATGCTACGAGCCGTTTCCGCGCACACACAAACTCAGCTGTCACAACTGCACTGTGCACGTCCAGCGGAGTACAGCTGGCTGGGAGTGCTAGGGATGCGACTCCCGGTCTTTTCGCAAAAAAAAGATAATATTTTTTCACCGTCACATATCAACAAAACCACTTACTGTGAACGATCAAAACGTCTTGTCGCCGGAAGATATCACCGTATAGAGAACAAAAATGCACTCATTCAACGTGCGGTCTCCCCAGAATTCCAGACCACTGTTTGCTAAATATCGTCTACAACTTCGTGTCATCGAGAGCTATAGATCATTCTATCTCTATGCAGGCTGAGACAATTTCAGACTTCCAAGAAATCCATTTACAGTGAGAAGGAAGGCAGGCTTCCATTTCGCATTTCGATATTAAATGTTCAGCTGTCTGGATGCAGAGGCCTATGGTTTGTTGTTATTTTGTAACCGCGTGACGCCAGCCGCAGACATAACGCCTACAATGCTTCTAAATCGAGCAACAGCGCGCGAAGCAGTCACATGTTGAAAACGTTGCAGACTCACAAAAAGTAACCATGGGAGGTCTTTTATTTCATTAGTGGTGTATGCGCTGTGTTTCTACGCCCCAAAAGTTTGGAGGCGTCCAGAAATGATTCACTAAAATTCAGCAGGAATTGGAGACTAAGATTTCAATGGAACGGGTGCATTGGTATAACGAGCAATGCTGATTACAGCAACAGTCATTTTCTGAAGCATCCATGTGGAAAACTGCTATGTTTTCTCGACGACGATGAACACATCTTAACTTTACATTACATGCACTTTATTCGCGACTTATATATAGTGGAAAATGTTACAATGTGGCATTATTATGTTCCTCATCTCATTAGCGCAAGAAGAGTGTAGACTTTATAACGTCAAGATTCGTATTTTTAGTGCAAGTATGATCGTACGCAGCCGGCGCCGCCGCCGCGCAGCCGCATAGTCTCTCAGTCGCGACCTATGCGCGACGGAGAAGAGCCGGTGTAATGGAACATAGTTATGACAGCTTTCAACGCGACTGATACGACCCGGTATGTTGGATGGGAAGGGGACAGGCGGTAAAAACTTCGTGTCCGTACAACAAACCGCTTTTCTGTACCTAGGGAAAATGGAGGGACCCCACCAATGCTTAGGTGAGTGGAGTAAATGTCCGGGGTACATGAGCCGTGGTCGTTAACGATACTCGTGTACCGAACAACCCATTACAAATATCGGAAAGTGTTGCACAATGCGCAAAGTAAACAACATCTAAAGCGTTCCAGTTAGCAGGTAGGTACGCCATTGTTTATCAAGCAATGACTATTTCATGGAGACCAGAGTACCTTAAGAAGGCCAAAATCAAATCACATCTTTTGGAAAAGATGTTTGTTTTCCTGCATCCATACGTGCTATACCTCATATCGTAAACTGCGCAAACGTAAAACGAGCTTTAACACGCGCAGTGGAAGGGGGTTTCGCACTAACGCGCACTGGAAAGAGGGCACAAAAGTGTTCCCCTCCGATCTCGAAAACGGAAAGAGCTAGAGACAAAAAATTTTATAGCAAGGGTAGGGTCATGAAGATTTACAAAGAGTGCAATTTCCACGACCCTAGGTCAATATCTTCAAGGCCCAGTGAGGTCGAAAAAGGTCAACTCTGGACACTTTCTCGGCCCGTACAGGCAATTCCGTATGGCTTTTCGAGCGAAATGAGGAAAAGGTGCGTGTTTGAACGTTAAAACGTGGAATACGACAATTTCCATTTATCTGATGTCTTCACTGAGGATTTGGTATCGAGGCCATGTCAGCTCATTAACCTATGACGACATTTTCTTCATTTTTTGCTGATCGGATTTCGAGCAACACGGGATACTGGTGTAGCCTGAGTGTAAACAAGGGCGTTAACCCCACCTTCTGGCGTATTTTCAGTGAAGACGGTACATTTGATCATTTCCAGCGTTTACTAACTTTGGCAAGGGCAAAAGAAGTGATGCGAGGCCATTGACCTTGAATGACGTTTTTGACCCAAAGTAAGTTTTATGACAACTATTTGCGTTAAAGCCGTTATGAACCAAATGCACAATTTGATTGCAATAAAAGTAAAAATGATATATATATATATATATATATATATACATATATAAGTATGTATGTATGTACATATGCGTATCAATGTGCCAAACGACGTGTTTTTATTAGGGTCTTTGAAGGCGTATTTCGTACAGATCGACATGTTGCAAAGCAAATCTGGTCCGGGTCACAGAATAATTGCCCTTGACCTTTGATGACTTTGACCTGCACTGAATCTGGTATACATAAGCGTATCAGTGTGTGCACATTGGCTTTTATCAGGGTCTTTGAATGTGAATGCAGATTTCATACAAATCGGCATGTTGCAAAGCAAATCTGGTCCAGGTCACAAGATAGTTCACCTTGACCTTTGATAGCCTTGACCTTCACTGACCGTGGTATATGTTAGCGTATCAATGTGCGCACACGTGTATTTTTTAGCGTCTTTGAATGCATTTTTCATACAAACTGACATGTTGCAAAGCAAATCTGGATCAGGTCACAAGTTGTTTGACCTTGGCCTTTGATGATCTTGGCCCTTACTGACCCTCGCTTTAGTCTTGGTACATTCACCACGTATGCCCGAATGATGTCTGCTGATTGTGTTCAAATGGTAATCTTGCGTGGAACGCTAGCCCTTTCGCAAAGTTCCCATTTGTCAGCGACAATCGTTATTTTCGTTGTTTGTTTGAATTCAAATGATTCAAACTCCAAATCTTTCAGGCCGATTTTCGATTTTCTGCGTCAATTTGTGAGTTATTCAATTGCCATAAATGTCACAAAGTAGTAGCGACCAGCTCCGATCCGTTATCGAAATTTTCAAGAGAAACAGGCGAGGGCATAAAAATACCCCCTTTCAAGTGCGCGTGTTAAAAATTAGGGGACCTCCGCCTGCTCACGAAGAGCCTCTCACCATTAGGAGCCTCGCATTAAAAATGCCCGCCATTGGCGATATGCTGAAACCAGCCCTGCCTATCTTAACCTAGCCGAATCCTGATTAACTTTACCTGATCGACTTGGAATCCTGTTTCAGTAATTACTGGCCACAAATGGGTAGTTTTTCTTTCACCTATATTCAGTAATTCTCTCTACGAGGCAGTGCTACCATATCTTTGCGTATCCGCCTCATCTAGAACATTGCGTTTGTTTACATTGTAACAGAAGCCGGTTCTCCGTGCCTCGGTACTTCGAGACGTGCCCTCCTCGTTAGCTCAAGGGGTAGATATTCGGACTCAAAATTGCAAGGTTGTGAGCTTTAATATCGACGCCGCCAGCTCTCGATCGGTGACACGTGTGGTGTGGATTCGACTTTGGGCGTATGAACTCATGCGGCTGTTTGACCTAACCCAAACCAATCAACCAACCAACTTCGAGACGTAAACTTTAGTTTAATAGTGGCACATAAGAATGCGGAACCACGAGTGCAAATCAAACATTAATATTGGGGCTGGTATGGACTAGTATGGGTCAACAGTAAGATCTTGGCTTAGTGCTTATATTGAGGGAAAACAATCATAATAGTGGTTGTATGATGATTGAAATGTAATGCTGATGTGTACTATTTACAGTTTCAGCTAAAAAAAGGTTGAAAGGTGCATTGTTTCCTCTCTGTAAAGGAACTGCGTTGTCACCACCATGTCAACTGCCAGCTGCCAAATTACATTGTAGGAATGTCTGACATTTCTGCGTGATTTTTGCATGATATTTTGACCCTGATTGGTCATCATTTGGACCCATGATCTGATGGAGAGTAATGAAAAAGGTTTGGTAATAATGTATGGGAAGGATAAATGAACTTTGAGTCAAAAATGTTATTAATAGTATTGTAAGCTTTATTAGAGATTTGTGAATGTGGAAATTTAGTTTTGATGGAATATATAAATAGAACCATTGAAAATTATTAAACTGAAATATTTGGGAAAGAAATGTCAGTACAGAAAAATGAATGAGTACAGAAAAAAATCAACAAAAAATAAAACAAAAAATAGCTAACCTATAATAATAGCCTAACCTAACCTAGCCTAATCTAACCTAATGTAAACTAGCCTCTTTGTTGGATGGAGCCAAATCTCATCACACCCTTTATCAGCTTGCAGCCTCTAGCATCATATTCTGCTCCTTTCTTGCAAACTGCATGCAAAAGGTGGAGTATGCATAGAGCATAAAATAACATAATAATATAATGCAGTGATATAATGATGTAATGATTCAACAGTTGTTTAAAGTCCCTTTGTGGAAACAGAATGTAATATATACACACACACACATATATATATATATATATATATATATATATATATATATAACATAACTGATATATATATTTATAAAAAAAAAAAAAAAATAAATAATTTAAAAAAATAAAAATAAAAAAAAATTATTAATAAATAAATATATATTTATTTATTTTTTTTTTTATATTTATATATATATATATTTATATATATATATATATATATATATATATATATATATATATATATATATATATATATATATATATATATATTTATAATATTAATTATAAAAAAAAATTTTAAAAAATAATTATAAAATATATATATATGGTCATTTATCATTTCAGTACCAATGCAGGGTCTTTACAGATCTTAATTGTGAATGGTCTTAACTGTGGTGGAACTACATTTTCTGCTGTGTAATACTGTTCTTCATCAGCCACTGACTGGTGCAGTAGCAGTGTAATGTACAGTACTGTCATGATTTTATTGCTATTTTTTAGGTATTCTGGTGTATGAAGCATGATAAGAAAGAGAATGCAATGTTGTTTTCAGTGGTGGAAGTCATAAAAGGATTGTTTTGGATTCAGGCAGGCAGGAACCTTCTGCTGGGTAAAGTGTCAGTGAGATGTGCTAAGAGGCCTGAACAACTCATTGTAGCTGCTGTGTATTTTAAAGTGTTACCTGGTTTCAGTCACCAGAACTAGTGGGGCTTTAGGTATGAGTATTCTGGCTACAATGGATTGATAGCAAAGGGATAAGTCCATTTTTTGGGGGAGGAGAGGAATATTTATTGGGTACTGCACTAGTGCTGATCTAAGCTGTTGTTGGGCTGTAAGAGAATGCCACTAAATTCAGCACTTTATTGGACCTTCCAGAACTTCACCTGGTGTTTATGTTCCTCTAGTAGATATTGTCACTTTTTATATCATTTAATCATTCATGAATTTTATGCCTTTTAGCCTGATGATTACAGCTATTGCCAATGTCAGGAATTGTGTTTTGTCTCATAGGTTCCAGAATAAATTGTGCACTTTGTGTGCCAACAAAAATGCAAATTCTAGCAACAACCTTGTGTCACTGATTCCTTGGCAGTGATTTTATTAATGCCACAGTCAACTTAAAATGCAGCATTGTTTCACAAACATTTTGGATGCAGTTATTCAAAATGCCATTAGCAATGATTTATTATGTTTAACCACAGTATCTGAGGATGTTTTTTCATGGTGCCCACAGACACAAAAAATGATCAAGTTTTCATGAACTGCCCATTGCTTATCATAGTGCAGTTGTACTTCAACCCTGTTAATCAGTGTGCAAGGATGCCATAGCATAACACAACCCTGACTAGTGGTTCATATGCAGTTAAAACTGTTGTTATTTCACCATGGATCATCAGTTTTTCAGCATTTGGAAAATAGTCTGTGTTGTTGTGCACACTACATAATTTTCTTCTTTGAAGCAGTAGCCAGGGAAATGTGAAAAACTTGCATGCCTGTTGAAGTCAAATAACATCAGCCAATCAGAAATGCCATAGTACCAAGGATGATGTTCCAACTGTTTGCAGGACTTTTTCAAGATACTGTGATGTTGTATGGACTTGATGTACCCAAATTGTGGTGTGCATCTGATTTGGAAATTTGTTGTACCAGACATTTTTATCTTTGTGTTCGATTCTTTTTTCCACTTTTCTTCACAAAATTTCCTATAATAAATTTACAATAAAATTACAGTCATGTGATATTAATGTTCTGCCAAGATAATGAGGAATGTTTGAGGAATTGTCTGTCCCCCAAAGCAGTCAACATTGTTTGCTCCATTCTGTTCTCTGTGTTTTTGAATGCAGTTTTGCTTCATTTCACAGGCTAAAAAGCTTCTGTGCCTTCAGCAAGATATAGAGGTGACATTGTCTCAACTGGTTTCACCAGACTGTTGTTTCATATGGCTGCTATGAAAGTTAGCTATGAAACTTTGTTAACTATGAGTAACATTGTAATATAGTAAAAAAATATAAACTGTGTTAAAGCCATGTTAACTATGAAAGCAATTGTCAACTGATGCAGGCAATATGTGTGATTGGTTTATTTCATTCCAGTAAAAGACATGGACATACCACTGCTGATCCGTCAGTCCAAGCGGCCATTTCTGGACGAGCAGAAGTGTTTTGTCAGCTCGGACCTGCACGCCTCCCTGGGCGAGCACGAGGGCCGTCTGGTGGTCGTGACGGCCGAGCGCCGGGCGACCGTCGGTCGGCTGTACCTGCGGCCGGAGCTGCGGCCCGGCACCGCCCTGCTGGGCGACTGCGTCACCTCTCTGGACACGGCCGTGGACGCCGCCGGCTCGGCCGTGCTCCGCGCGCCCCCCGAGCGCCGTCCGGCAGAGCTGGCCGTGACGGTGGTCTGCGACTCGGTGGAGGCGGTGTTGCGGCTGCGGCGGCGGCCGGCCGAGCGTGCCGTCCGCGGCCTGCTGGTCGGCCGCGGCCTGTCCACCCGCTGCCGCGTCAGCTGCGCCGCCAGCCCGCTCGGCCGCCGGCTGGGCGTCAGTCACCTGGAGGTGACGTGGCCGGACGGCGGCGGCCAGCTGGGCGAGGCCGACGCCGACACGCGCCTGACGGTGGCCGCCGTCCTGACGCGGCAGCACGCCGAGTTCGCCGCGGAGCGACTGCCGACCGGCGGGCACGCCGCGGCGCGCGCGCGCCTCACGTCGGTGGTGCGCCACTTCTGCCGCCTGCAGTCGGAGCGCTCCTCCAGCTTGCTGCTGCTGGGGCCGGCCGGCTGCGGTAAGGCGACCCTGGCGCGCGCGACGGCGGCCGTCGCCGGCGCGCTGGCTCTGACGCTGCGCTGCGACGACCTACCCGGCGAGCGGCCCGGTGCTGCCGAGAGCGAGCTGCGTCGCCGCTTCGCCGAGGCGCGCCGCTTCGCCAGCTGCGGCCCGCTGCTGCTGCTGCTGCGCGCCGTGGACTCGGTGGCCGGCGCGCCGCTGGCGCAGCTGCTGCAGTTGCTGGACGACGTGCGCAGCTGGCCGCGGACGGTGGCCGTGGCGACCAGCAGCCGGCCGGCCGACCTGCCGCCGGCGCTGCGCAGCGCGGCACGCTTCGACACGGAGGTGGGTGGGGCTGGTGAAGCTGTATGGTCCAGACGTGGAGAAATGGAGTGCTATCGCAGAAAGATAGTCATTTGATACCGCAGGAAGATAGTCAAAGATGGTCATGACGCAATCCGACTTATATGGCTCGGCGAATCGCTGCCAGTTCCTCGCGCGGGACACACTGATAGCTGATGATTGGTCGGTAGCTGCACCTGACTGTCGGAGACGCGTCGGACCGCGTGGAGCACCTGGAATACTACCTGTCGGGCCGCACCCTGGCCGACTGTTCGGTGCAGCAGCTGGCCGACGTGACGCCCGGCTACTCGGTGGCCGACCTGCGCTCCCTCTGCCGCGAGGCCGTCTTCCAGCGTCAGGACCAGGTCAGGGCAGGCTGCGCTTTACCAGACGTAAGCCATGTCTGAGACGCTGCTGATAATGTTTATTCCAGACTTTGTCGTTGAAAAGAATGTTGGTCTTTCGTCATCGTCCATTTGTCTTCAGTTGTCTGCATGTTTACTAATGGATGATGGCAACGTTGCAAATTGGTCGTCGAATGTCGTTGCTTGATATTTGGTTATCACAGCGTACGCAGTATGGTCGTCCATATGATGTTTTCGATGGTGGCGAAGTCGGCGCACCCCGCGCCGTCCGTCGCCGCCTCTACTCTAGGGAGGCTCTGACGGCCGTGCACCCTCGGCAGAGCGCGTCGCTGACACAGGCCGACTTCTTTCGCGCCCTGCTGGTGATCCGGCCGTCGGCGCTCAAATCGGGGCCGGGCGCGGCGCCGCTGCCGCCGCTGCCCTGGAGCCGACTGGCCGGCGTGGGCGCGCTGCGCGACCGGCTGCGCCGCTGCCTGGTGACGCCGCTGACGCGGCCGGACGCTCACCGCCGGCTCGGTGTGCCGGCGCCGCGCGGCCTGCTGCTGCACGGCCCGCCCGGCTGCGCCAAGACCAGCCTGGTGCGCGCCGCCGCCTCCGAGTGTCGCGCCGCCTTCCTGAGCGCCACGCCGGCCGAGCTGTACTCGCCGTACGTGGGCGACTCGGAGCGGGCCGTCACCGAGCTCTTCACGCGCGCCAGGATGACCGCACCGGCAGTCATCTTCCTGGACGAGCTAGGTAAGTGGTCTTCACGAGCTCGATAAGCGGTCGGCACGAGCTCGGTAAGTGGGCTGCACGAGCTCGGGAAGATGTCGGCACGAGTTCGGGGTAGATGTCCGTCACGGGCTCGGTAAGTGGTCGGCATGAGCTTGGTAAGTGGCCGGGTCGAGCTCAGTAGCTGGTCGGCACTAGCTCGGCTGATGCACGAGCTCAGTAGGTCGGCAGCGTGCGGGCTTGGAGGTTAGCGGCAGACGAGCTCGTCAGATACGTAGCAGATGGGATCTGTGGATGGCTGACAAGCGAGAGGTACAGGTGCCCAACAGGAGTTGGGTACCGGTACGTGGGACAAAAGACCAGTAAGATGAACAGGGAACAAATGTGGCCTGTTTGCAGTAGGCGACGGAAAGGTGAGATGTTCATGCTCGTAACAGATTAACTGTGGTAGGCAGCAGAATGTTGCCTCGGAACGCACTTCGCCATTTCTTAAATTGCATATCTCATTGTTTTTGCTGTTGGCCATTGTTTTCGAGCAATGATATGTGGGTTTCCGAGCGGGAACAGTGCCATGAAATTCGACTCCGTTCGTTGGTCAGTCTGGCGCAATTTTTGTCCCATGTGGACTGTGGCGCAGCCCCAAGTTGTGGCGCTTAGTTTGAGGAGCCGTCCGCTCTCTTTTCAGACGCCATAGTCGGCACCAGGAGCAAGAGCGGGCAGACGGGGGTGCAGGCCAAACTGCTGTCGGCGCTGCTCAACGAGATGGACGGCATCGGCATCAAACAGGACCAGGCGGTGGGTTTCGAAGTTGTGGAGAGATGTTACATTACGATGATGCGCCACCTAGGGCTCTTTTTGGTTGTAACATGTGCACGTGAAATGGCATAAAAACAGAACTAACCAAAAGAACTATTAGCCCACCCCCGACTGGGGGTGGGCGGTTGGCCTCCCCCCCGGTTTTTGCTGGATTGCTAGATGGATTGCTAGAGGACGAACGGACGCAGCGCCACGAAACTTCGTGTACCTTTGTTTATTATTTTGACTTCTATGTCAAAGTTTCGACTTCAGGCCAAATCAGGTGGCTAGGTCAGGTCAGATGGACCTATGTCCAAAAATGTTTAGTCCCCCGTGACTTTTTCGGAAAGCATGATATCACAAAAGATCTCTCAGGAATTAGAGGTCTTGATAGATGCAACAAATCTGCCACTCAGGTTTTCCGGAATTTTCCGGGTCATTGGCCGAAGTCAACCCTGTTTGTAAGATATGTCGCCATTTCCTCGGAATTTGACCGATTTTTCCCATTTTTAGTGCGAGGTGATGCAGACATTCATCTACCGCCAATGGATAAAGTATCAATGACTTCCAGCCATTGATCTGAGGTCAGGTCACAAGTAACTGTTATGAGCCGAAATGCACCGCCGTCAAAATCGGCGATGAATTACTCAGAACGAGTAGAAAATGGCAGAACTGCGTTAACTGTTGCGAGTAATACCAAGAAGTTGAAATCTCATACAATTGCATGCTTTGAAATAAACAGAATGTCAGGAATAAAGTTCCACAAATTCTGTAGATTGATAACTACCGAATTTTTCGAAAATTTAAGCATGAGAAACCATCGCAAGAACCGCTAGGATTAAGAAATATCACATGGAAAGGCCAATGCCGCGAAAATGAAGAAACGCTAAAATTAGTTCCGTTAATTTTACACCGCGTTCGGCTACGCCGCTCGCCGGCAGTGGGACGAAAGTGCTGTGTGTTTAACTCAGGGCATCGGCGTATGTATTAAACAAATGAGAGAAATTAAGCGTGTATCGGCATCACCATAAGCGTTTATCGGCATTGGTGCCTTTATCTTAACTTTATCAGTCATAGCCCTTGAGATCCAGGCCGCTTCTTGGTTTCATGCAGTCGGCTGGGAGAAAACATATAGAGGGCGTAAATGGCTTACATATTATCCAAAACTGAAAATGGGGCCAGTTTCGAGCTCTGCTTGTCACGAGCTTTCCAACGGTATGCTCATTTTTATCGTGCGACCAGCCGTTCTTGAGTTAGATGGGACGGTCAACCGTCCTCCCCCCATGTCGAGCGTAGTCGGCGCTGACTGCTAGTCGGGCTTGGGTTAAGTTCAAACTTATAATAATTTGTTTGGTATAGTTTGCATTAAGGTGCACTGTAGCTGGAGCAGACCCGTTTGTCGGCTGTGGTGAGGTATTTTCATGTGGACACGTCGTTTTCATCGCTTAAGCGGGTATGTTCATGAAATGTGTTGGCGGTGAGCGAAACGGTCTGTTGCGTAGCATCAGGCTCCTTATATCTCGACGTGCTGGTTTTTCTTGGCCGTGTAGCAGGTGTCGTGCTTTATGCATTCATTGGTACAGTTAGATGGCTTGTCGCAGACATCAGGCATCGTGGTGATGTTAGTCCATCTGTATGGAGTAATGGCTGTTGTAGTCGGGAGTGACATGTTGGTGCCAGACAACTGGTGGTGTATAGAGCAGTGTTTGTGGTGTTGGTGGCATCGTCCGGATGCGCGTGACGCCATCATCATCGGACGACTTTGTGACGTTGCAGGCGGTGGACAGCGCCGTGTTTGTGGTGGGAGCCACCAACCGGCGGGACCTCATTGACGAAGCCCTGCTGCGGCCAGGCCGTTTGGACCAGCACATTCATGTACCGCTGCCAGACCTGACGGCCAGGCACGAGATACTGCAGGTAATCACAGCCGCCAGACCTGGCATTCAGGCCCGGGGTACTGCAGGTAAGCCGGTGTCGCCTGTGGCAGCCAGACCCGAGATTTTGCGGGTAATCACAGCTACCAAACCTGACGGTCAGGCACGAGATACTGCAGGTAATCGCAACTGCGGTGCTCTTTGACTGACACTGCAGATCGCCTGACATCGTGTTGCGAGAAGATGACACCTTCAAAACGTTGTTATGTAATCCGCCTTTGTAGTCATTTTTTTGATGTACTTTAAATTCACACGTGACAGCATTCTACAGAGGCACAAGGTGAAACAGCAAACAGAATGGTGGAGAGGTGCAGAAACTTCATGATATTTTCATCCTCGAGCTCATCTGAGATACGATATTGCCAGAGTACCAACTCGTCTGCCCCCCCCCCCCTCGCTGAGCGCTCCGTGTCCGTACCGCCGCAGCTCTACCTCGAGGACATGCCGGCGGCCGAGGACGTGTGCGCACGCCAACTGGCCGAACTCACGGACGGCTTTTCGGGCGCCGAGTTGCGCCACCTGTGCAACGAGGCCGGCCTGGCGGCGCTCACCGAGGACATAGCAGCCGGCGCCGTCCGGCAGCGGCACTTCCTCAGCCAGCTGGAGTCCGGCGCCGGCGGGGCGGCGGTCCCCGGCGGCCCGTGAGAGCAGGGCGCTCTGCGGCGCGCGGCGAGCCAGCGGTCGGTCCAGTTCCGGCTAAGCGCGGAGGTTTTGTGAAGTTAGTCTGAGCGGAGGATCTCGCGACAGCAGGAGACTTCCGGCGTATTTATTTCCACGGGACTTCGTAGGAAATGTCCACGGCGCGCGGCACGTGTATTCTTGCGATACCAACCGCGTACGTCGGGTTTCTTCCGAATAGTTAGGGCTCCATGACCCGGATTTTCGCCGAATCCGCTGACGCTCGGTGGTTTCATGATGTTATGGGCCTCGCTTACCGTTGAGGGTTTTCTTTTGACGTCAGCGTCAAGAGGGGGTCATGGGGTTCCTAAAGCCGACGGCGCTGGACAAATGAGACTTCCGCGAATGCACGAGGCAGAGGCAGTCGTCGGGTGCCATCTGCTGTTGCTGGGTGTGCTCATATCCGCTTTTCTCTGGTGGCTGCTCCTATTCTGGCACTTGCTGTTGCCACGTGTGCTCGTTTCCTCTCTGAAAGCTGCATGTTTTCTGGCACTTGCTGATGTCAGGTGTCCTCAGTTCAGTACTGGGAGCCGGATGTACCGGCAAGGCTTTTTTATTTGTTGGCGAACGAGTAGTAGGTCTGCGGATCGGATCCTGTTTCTCACCCAAGATTTTCCCGGTACCTGTGATAATGAGTTTTGAAATATGTTATATTTGGATGGTAATGTTTTTAATATCCAGTGTGTACATGCTGACACATGCATGGGACGCTTTTTTATGTATGAATACATTGGGGTCAGCTGACCTACAAGGCGTCTTAGATATACAAGCGGGAAGCTATGTCCATGAGGTGTGAAGAACAGACAGTCTTTCGGTAGGTCTGATCAGTTTGTTTGCAGCAGTCTGAGCGTCATCACTCGTGGAATGAAACAAGGTCGCCGTGGTTTGAAAACGGCCGTCTGCAAACTACTAGTGTCTGGAACAAAGCAGCAGAGCTGGCGCTTCGTCTAACAATCTGAGGTGCAACTCAACACACGCCACGTCGCCTCCGATGCTTCAAAATCATATAGGTGCCGAGTTTCAAAGATATCAGGGTGCTTAAGGAATAGCATAATGAAAGATCCCACCCATGACCATTACCCGTATTCACAAAATGGCTTTTGGCAACAAGTACTGAACATGCCCGCCCATTTTTTCTGGTTAACGCGGTAAAAGCTGCAGGAAGGTGCCGATGGCGCAAATCGTCCCGCTAAAACTACACTGCGCCATACTGCGCCGCAGGACGCGTAGCGTCGGACTGGGCTAAAACGGTCTGAAGCACGTCAGACTGTCGAGCACACGGAATTCTCCGTCGCGCCGTACCCTGCTGCCGACTAGAAGTCGACCAGGACGTAAGCACCGCGTGCAACTTGAGATCGCCAGGCTAAGGATGATCGGCTCACCCAACGCGACTTCCATTATCAAAACCACACTGCCTGCCGGATAGCGTGGTTTTTACAACAGCATGGCAGCCAACCCACAAAACCGGCTGTAGAAACGTCTACACGTGTATTTCCCACTGGGAGGTAACACAAATGATCGCTTGGGATGAATGGACGCAAGGCGTTTGACGGTAACACGGACAGCAGGCAGCGCAGCAGCCAAGGGCCAGAGCGCTACGTCTTGCCCTGTTGGGCCTCCTTTCTAGTGGCATCCTGGAGCAGCTGGGTGTCGATCTCGTCCGCTGGCAGCTGAACGTACCGTACCACTGAACCCCGGATAAAGCAATTCTTCACTGATAGCTGCAAACATGTATCATCAAACAACAGTCTGCAGTAGGTTAGAGCTGAAAACCATAGCAGTTCATCAACTGGCACATCAAAGGAGTGCAATCCAAATGGCCATATATTTTGCAGGGCAAGTTGCCTGATGAAACAGTCTAAGAGGAGCAATGTAGTTGTTGGACACTAATAAGCACTGAGTGCAGCTACATACATTTTCAATGACATATGCACAAACACCCAGAACGTGATAACATACATGCCCAGAAATGACAATGAGAGTTAAGAACATGATGGTCAGCCCAACATCCAAGACCAACCTCAGAGATTTAGGATAGCTCACCATGTGAGGGTATTTCTCCTGGTCAATGACACTGATGTCTGTCAGCTTGATGTTCAAGTATTGATCCACTGAATGCAATGTCCCACATATACTGCAAAAAAAGATATCTATGATTTCATTCATGTCTGTACACTTCAATAGAGGTTATCTCTGCACTGAAATGAAATTTCACTTGTCAAACTTTTTGCACATGTCATTGGCAAAACTTTGCAAAACTATAAACAGTGATGTCTGAAATCCATTACTTAAATCCAGATTGCTTGAAATATCACCTGAATCAATGAAACCTCAACTCCCTTAATGAAACTTACCTGAGATCATTTTTCAGCTCAACCACAACATCTTTACCCACCAGAGACTTGAAAAATGAATAGAACAACTGAAACAAGGTAGAAAGTAATCAGACAATTTGCTAAACTGAATGCACAGAGACAACTGTCCATCCTGCCACAATAACATCAGTCCCATAATACTGTATATCACTCACTGGTAAGGACCATCATCATAGTGTTTTAGTGCACTTAGACCAATTCCAGGTACAACCAGCTACACACGTAGTAAGTCGTGTCATAGGACGTGAACTTTTACAAATGTTCCTACAAATAAAAAGTCCAAATACCCATCCTTACCATCACTGATTTTCTGCTCCTTCTGGATAGGCTGTCTGGTCGTGTGCTGCACGAGTGCTGTTATCCGGTAGTTGAATCAAAAGGTCCTCGCAGCGGGTACAACCTATTTCTCAACAGTAATGAAGGTGCGGTGACACCGACTGCCTTCACGTTAGCCCGATCATATTGACCCGACGAACCGCGGACAACCCAGCAATTCGCTGGTAGAATGAATATGTGTTAAGTAAGTGCGCCAAAAATACTCATGCTACAAACTGAGCGTCAACCATACTTGTGTCACCTGCGCAAGGAACGTGCTTCATCGCATTTCGTAAACAAATCTCAACAGAACGTGAGCCGTGTGAACCAGTGCGGCTTCACGTCGTAGTTACGGTAGGCGTTATGGTGTAACGTATATGATTTCGTATTAACGTAGGTGTTTGAGTTGGCATACTTTTATGGGGCTCTGTCGTGTGCAAGAAGTTGGATGGAGTCAAGGAATCAGAGGGTTTCTTTTAATGAAACGCCAACTGGGGTGATCTTAAATTGAGTAAAAGCTGAGGTGTGCATTCTCTGACCTATTTCTGGCAAAGGTCTGAAGCATTTCCACCATTTTGTGTCATACTGTGCAGAATTCCAGGAAATATATTGCCTTTCCCATCTCTGGCTAAGTGAATAACACTTTGATTTACAGTGCATGCTGAAAATACAGTACCCATTGTGCATGGGAAGTGGAATGTGGAGTGTTACCAGCAGGTTATTGGCAATTCTTTCCACCAAATGTGAGAGATCTGTTGTAAAGGATTAGAGCAAATGAGTTGAGGATAGCCTGCCACTTTGTTGCTACATTTCCTCCATCGGGAGATCTGGTATTGGTTTTTAGTTGATCATTGTATAGGCTTATGTAGTTATGGCATTGCATTGCTTTTATTACTCAGTTTCACAGCAGTGGCACATTAATATGTTGTAGTGGTCATTAAGGTTTTCAATGTATTCATGCAGTGGCAGTATCCAAAAACTCATGTTTTTCTCAAAATGTGCAGATGTGTGCCAATGCTTATATTTTTATTTGGCTTCCATTAAAAGTTAGTTTCTCTTGGCCTCATTAATTTCTTTTGATGACACATATGTTCTTGTAGGAAACAAGGAGTTGTTTGAACTATACCAAGAAGGAACCAATTTTTGTTAGCACTTAACAGCTTTACAGTGTGCTCCAGAAATATGTAAAACACCAGATGCCAGTGTCATGAGCTAATCCAGTCCAGCTAAGCTGATGCTTCTCATGGTAATGAGATGCATTGTAGCAACATAGAGTTCTGTGGTGTCAGTTTGTTGTAAATTCCACCCAGTCATTCTGCCAACCATTTGGCATTAGCCAGAAGGTTGAATCCAGTGTAATCCAAATGTTGGCTTGAGGATTAGGGGGAAATGTTTCTTTTTGGCTGTGCTCTAGTTTATTTGCAATGGGCAGTTTCACGAAGTCCTGACACAGCAGAAGGGGGCTTATCACTAACACACACTGGAAGGGAGGGACACAAAAGTGCCTTTCCCTCTGATCTCAGAAGTGGAAAGAGCTAGAAACATGAAATATTTTATAGACAGGGTGGGGCCATAATGATGTATACTGTATGCAATTTACATAACCCTAGGTTAATATTCTCAAGCTCAAATAGGGTGGAAAATGTCAACTTTGGACACTTTCTCAGCCCATACAAACCAGTCTGCATGACTTTTCAAACAAAATGGGAAAAGGGTGTTGAAACATTAAAACATGGCATTCAACAATTTCCACTCATTTGGCACCTGGACTGAGGATTTCAGGTCAAGGTCATGTCAGGTTATTGACCTATGGCATATTTTTTCATTTTGCAGATCAGATGTCAAGCAACGTGGGACAGCTTGAGTGTAAATAAGGGTGCTACACATATCTTTTGACATATTTTCAGTGAAGGTAGCTAACATTGGTACATGTGGTCACTTCCAGGATTTATATGTATGTATATATGCATATGTATATATCTAAATGCATGTGAGTATCATTGTGCGAAACATGTTTGTAGTAGGGTCTTTGAATGCATATTTCATACAAATCAACATATTGCAAAGCAAATCTGGGCCAAGTCACAAAATAGTTACCCTTGATCTTTGGTGACCTTGATCTGAAATGGCTGTGATATATATAAGCATATCCATGTGTTCACATGTGTTTTTATCAGGGTCTTTGAATGCATATTTCATACAAAATGACTTGTCACAAAGCAAATCTGGGCCAGGTCACGAGATATTTCATTCTGACCCTTGATGACCTTGATGTTAACTGACCCTGGTATATGTAAGTGTATGAGTGTGTGCACATGTGTTTTTATTAGGGTCTCTGAATGCATTTTGTCTCTGAATGCATTTAGGGTTTCAAATGCATGTTGAATGCAATGCAAATGAATGCCATTTCATACAAACCAATATGTTGCAAAGCAAATCTGGATCACATCACAAGCTGGTTCACCTTGACCTTTGATGACCTTGGCCCTTATTGACCCTGACTTTGGTCTTGGTACATCCATTACTTATGCCAAAATGATGTGTTATTGTGTTCAAATGGTAATCTTAGGTAGAATGTTGATTCTTTCGCAAAGTTTCCATTTGTCAGCGACGACCGTCGTTTTCGTTATGTTTGCCTGACTTCATATGACCATGACTTCAAATACTTCTGGCCGATTTCCGATTTTTCTGCGTCAGTTGACGAGTTATTCAGTTTTCATAAATACCACAAGTAGCAACAACCAGTTCCTGTCTGTTCTCGAGATATTCAAGAAAAATAGGTGGGGGTGGCACGAAAAGACCCCTTCCCATGCTTATGTTAAGCCATGACATATCAACAGTGTGAGCTGTGCAGAGGAAAACATCACATCAAGTTTGGAATTGTGGGAACTTTTCAAAGTTCTCAGACCATGACACATTTTGTTGTCAAAATTTTTAGACTAGGTGAAGTCATTTGTTTTGTTCTTAGACAAACAAAATGAGTCTTGCACTGCATGCCCATCTAATTACTCCTATCAAAATAATCCCCACCAGTGACTGTCATGACTCATCACACATCAAGACTATCTGGCTACTTCCCATTTTAGAATACCATTGTGTTGTTTCTAAAGCCTTGGTTTAGGTTACAACTGCACAAATAGATATGGATATGCACCAGCGACTGTTGTTCACAATATTGGCTCATGTTTATAACACAAAGGTATATATTGCCTTATTTCTGTTTTAATTTTTTTCATTTTATTCTTGTCATCCTCAGATTGCAAAAGTACAATGCCAGCCTTGTATCATATACTGATTCAGAAGGGTCAGAAGGGTACAAGACTGACAGGATCAAAAAATATTCCAGACCCCCAAGGTACATATTTTGCCAAAGCATCCAGCCATACTGTAGGGTCCTATGTGGTTCTTGTTGCAGGGACCAGTTATGCTGCAGCCTCACAGCATCCAGTCTTCATAGAGTCCAGTCCTGTGGCAGGATCCTCCCAAAGGGACCTTTCATGCCATATGGTTTTGTCCTGTTGCTTCAGTTGCTTTGGCTCCCACTGCAAGGTCTGGTCTACAGCAGGGTCTGGTTCACGACTGGTTACAGACACTACAGGCTTTTGCTAGGCTGTGTGCCGAGATCCTCTCAGGAGATGGCCCTGCTGCAGGTCCACTCCATTGCGTGGCCTCTGGTCCCTGTACCAAGTCCGGCCGCACCGCAGGTCCAGTCCACCACGGTCCACCACCGTCTGGCTTTGCTGCAACGTCCTGCAGAACTGCAGCTGATGTGTGTCCCAGTGCAGAGCCCGGTCCTGCCGCAGGATCCGGTCTCGCCGAGGTCATTCCCTCTGAAGGGTCTGGTCCTGGTGCAGGGTCCACCGCAGGGTCCGGTTCTGTCGCAGGGTCCTGTTCTGGTGCAGGATCTGAAGTGAACCCTGGTGCAGAGTCTGGACCTGCCTTAGGGTCCGATGTGCGCCCGTTACAGGCTCTTGCCTTAGTGCCTCTTGGAGTCCTTGGCAGTTCTGGAGGAGGTGTTTTGCGGTATTCAATACCCAGTCCTACATATTTTTTTTGTTACATTCGTACTGTTTTTTTTTTCGGACGCAAATCGCGCTTGACCGCGATAACCGTGGGCATCGAAAAACTGCAAGCAGAACTTTTGTGTTTGCAACATCTTTCCTGACAGATGCTGCAAGGGAGTGTTATTTTTTTCTTGAGATAGGGCCATGGCTTTATCTCCATACAGTGAGGTGGCGTAAGATGTGTGCATGGCAGAAGTCAGAAAGAACCCCAAAATCACAAATTCTGAGTTAGATATTTTGGCTTGCTGCACCAGCATTGTTTTGCTGTTGTGCTCATGACTGTCTGTACTGCTGCATGTTTGTTTTTGTTTTGATTCGTCTTTTTATTTTTTGTTTCTGTTTTTTGCCGGTCTTGTATGAATTTTGGCCTAGAATGTAGTACCATTGATGTTGAGGTCATCAGATGTCTAATCATCTGAGCTACCATGATCGGTATCTCGGTAGCTGTACCGTGATCGGCAGCTCAGCAGGTTAGAGCACTGGTGTCCCTGTCCTGTTGAGATGGGATCGAGTCTCCTCGGTGCTCGATATTTGGCCCGCGGGTCAGCTGGCAACTGGCCAAGACAGGGCCAAGCTGACCACCACACGGTCGTGTCGCATTTTTGACAGCACGCTGAAATTTTCCCTCAAAATCGACCGTCCCCTGGAATTGCCCGATCGGATGTAGGAGTCAGAATCTACGCAGCGAACTGCTTAGCGCGGGATGTGATTCATAACATCACCCCAGTAACCATTCAGGTCAGATTTCGTGAATAAAGTTGAGAGGGATGAAAAATGATTCACCTAACGTATCAAGTGCATGGATTTTTTCTCAAATAGTCAAAATTCACCCACCAGTTCTTGAAGTATGAGGATGAACTGAAGAGTTGTGGAACACCCCAGTCATTTTTAAGAAATATTGGTTGTGTTGCAAGCTTTAAGTAGATACATGCACGTGTAAACATCATAGGTTAGAATGTAATATTTTGGTGTGGAAGTTTTGGAAAAATACAATGGAAAATGATTAGGATACATTGTTTTGATGGTGGGAGGCCAGTGGTGCGCGAGTCCAAAAGCTGCAGTTCGAACAATTGTAAGAAATGTTCGTGTTTGCGTTAGCGGAACGAAGTTGCAGGCGGTTTTAATTGCAGCGGCAGCAGGCGGCACTGCGTTATTGGTAGAGGATGTGCCGTAGGCAGCAAACTGTGCTCTTATTGGCACACATGCAGCTACTTAAACATGTGTGAAAACAGTTGGGCATTGCCAGTGGGTATGTTACAAAATGATCATTGGTGGCATCTTCTCTTTCAGCTGCCGATTTGCGACCTGGACATGGATTTTGGAAGCCCAGAAAGTGTCAAGGATTTTCCTGGCCTTTACGGACGTGAAAGAGATCCAGGTTAGTAAATACTCTGAATTATCTACTCATGCTTCGTGCGTACTGGGCACGGTCAAGCGCGAGTTACAATGCCATTTAAGTTTATTTACATAAGTTTCTGTGATTTTTGAAGCTATTGCCAGCGTTTTCAATGGTGCTATCATGTTGAAATGTTGCAGATAGTGACTCGGAGGTTCATGGTAGCAAACAGCTGATTGGGAAACGTAAAGACAAAAAGGAAAAGGATATCGGATATGCTGCCCTGGGCGATAGTTCAGGAGATGAAGAGGAGGATGGAAAGTAAGATTCGGCTTACTCTGCGCTGCGGCCCGTCCAGCTTATCGATGTTTTGTATTTGTATCTTCAAAACAACATTATGCATTAACAAGTGGCATTGAATGCATTGTGGATGAATCACATGTGTAGCACTTTTGCTAGCCAAGGATGCAGCCATTCGTCATAAAAAGTGTATGATGATGTTAAGCTTTGTTCATGAATGGACTTCAGGTGCAAATTCGCGATTAATCAATTTGCATTTTGCCCATATGGGCCTGTTTTTCCTCCATTGGCTCAAAAAGGTAAATTTGTTTTTTCCTCCTTAGAAGCCCTTTGAGGGGAAAATTGGGCAACCCCTTCAAGTTTTCAAAAAAAGAGAAACGAGAAAAAGATAAGCAAAAAGAGCAGAAAGATAAAGACCATAAGGCAAAAGAGCAAAAGGAAAAAGAAGCAAAAGTGAAAGATGCCAAGGAAAAACATAAGGAAGAGAAGATAAAGGAGAGGGTCAGAGAAGAGAAGACAAAGGAGAAGGTGAAAGAAGAAAAACTTAAAGAGAAAGAAAAGCAGAAAGAGGAGAAGCATCGGGAAAAAGAAAAGATAAAGGAAGAAAAAAGTAAAGAAAAGGCCAAGGAAAAGGGTAAAGAGGAGAAAGTGAAGGATAAATCAAAAGAACCAAAAGACATATCAAAGGGATCCAGCGATGAAAGAAAGAAAAAGAAGAAAGATCAGGGCAAGGGTAAAGAAAGGAAGAAATCTGATCCAGGTATTTTTTTTCCTTTTAATGTTCATGTCTCATAAAGTTGCCTTCAGGGTTCTTGGGCGAAAAAAGTATTGGGGTTGTGTTTAAAATTAAGTGTCTTCTTAGCTCCTTTTGTTCTATTTTCAAATCCATCTTATCGTTGTTCTTTGTATCTAGCAAAACGCTGGCCCCTGGACATTTTAGCGTTAAAGGTTACCCCGTTTCTGGATATACACATTTGTTATTTTCAGTTGTAGTTGCTGAACTGGTTTGCAGCTGCTGATTTCTTTTCATCTAATGTTGTGATCGTGGAGTGGCTTGTGTTATCTTTCATCCGTCATATGTCTGGTGCTGCGGCATGCTCGTAACTCTTGCTGCTTGCCTGTTGGTTAACATCAATCCCCCTGTGCTGGTGTGACTTCCGGAGACAACGGTCCACAAGGTCGAAAACGAAATAGAAAAGGGGAGCCAAACTTCCGGTGACTTCCGGTGACAGTTGGCCCCAAAGCTGAAGCAGAAATAGATAAGAGCCGAACACAGAGGTGCTCATGTTCGGCTCTCGTTCTCCAGGCCAGGGATATGGTTTGGCGGTCGGCTGGCAGCGGTAGCTGGGAACGGTGGCCCTGTGCAGTCCATAGCCGATGTGCGGCTGTGGTCGCTCGGATTTTCTGACACAACAGTCTCACACAATGGTGGCTGAAGAGGAGCCCGTGTCCTCTGTATCTCTATGCCCGGTATCTGGTCTGCTGACTCTGACTCTGACTGCTCATCAGCGGTAGCTGAAGAGGAGGAGCCCGTGTTTGGTGTGCCGCTGGTCGTGGCCGTGGAGCGTAGCAAATGCCACGACGGTGTCCAGCTGCCGGCTGTTGTCCGGGAGTGTATCGACTACATCGAACAAAATGGTAATGGGATGTCGTCACCGGGCCTCATTTGGTGATGGATGTTACTTACTAAATAGCCATACTGTTCACGGGAGAGAAAGGTGGCAGTAATGCGAGTGTCACTACAAACGTGGTTACATAGTAACAAAACAAGTTGGAAAATTGCAGATGTTTTTTCCGAAAATATGGTTGTATGTGGCAAAATATGGAACTCACAGTCGAAGATTTGACATTTTCTGCCCTTTCAGATTTCCAGCGATTTGTGCTGCTTGGTCACCCATTCAAACCTTAACACGACGTGTGGTATTTCTAGCACCTGGTTGAAATTGTGACGTTACTTACCTTGGGCTGTGTTGTGGTGTATGGGATATGCTTTATTGCGTCAGTTACACACGTCTTGACCTCTGACGGTGTGCGTCTGTTTTGTTCGAGTTTCCGTCATTGCATATCGCTTTTTATTACCTTTTCTATGTCCAGTATTTTGCATCTGTGAAACGATTCTTCCCCACGCTGCAGGTCTGAACTGCGAGGGCATTTACCGCCTGTCGGGAGTCAAGTCGAAAGTTCAACAGCTGAAGCGGGCTTACAACATGCGGGACACCGTCTGCCTGTACGACCACGAACCGCACACAGTGGCCAGTCTGCTGAAGCTCTTCCTCAGGTTCGTTCCACTCTGTTCGGAGGCTGACGGCACGCGGTACCTTCCCGAGTTGGCTGCTTGGTCGAAATAGACCATGACTGACTAATATTTTTTTAAGGATGAAAACATGGACTCAGAACTGGGAAAGAATACTCCGCTTGCTGCCTTGTTCGGCAATGGAGGAGCCGCTATTAGCGGCTTTTTACAGCTGCTGTTCCGTTACTGGTGTTTCCTTGTCACATGGACAGGAGCCGTCACAACTGGTAGGCATGACTCTCCTCTTCACTGTGCTCACCACTCATCGCAGCCGAGCTAACGTAATCGGTACCGACGTTTATCTGTAATTTTCCCCCGACGACTGGACCTTCGGAATGGATTGCTGCCGCTCCTGCCTTTTGGACGTGCCCTGGCCTTACCGAACCCTATGTTCATTAGTAATCAGAAATAAATTTTGAAACATTGTAGCTGCTGGCAATCTTTATTTTTGCTATAGCTATATATTAAAATATTTACATCGTTTAGTTTTTTGCTGCATCTTGACACCCATTCCAAAATGAATTTGGGCACGCTGTGTGCGTACCAAACCTGCTGTGAAGACTGACCTGCCCTGCCCTGCCAGGGAGCTGCCAGAGCCAGTGCTGACGGCCGAACTTCTGCCGCTGTTGGACGCCGCCGCCGGCCAGAAGGACCCCGAGCGACGCGTCAAACAGCTGAGCGGCCTGCTGGACCGACTGCCGGCGCCCAACCGGCTCCTGGTCCAGTACATGTTTAAACACATGGAGCACATCATCAAACGGGTGAGGCGGCCGGGCCAGCAGGGGCCGGCCGAAACAGTCCCGTGTCTTACCGGCGTCCATTAGAAGCAAGCCACGGCGGCGGCAGCTCGACGCGGGCGATGAGCTAAGTTCTCGGGCCACTGTTCCGTGGTACATGACTGGATAAACCGTGTTCGCTTGTCAGTAGGCACAGTGATTGCTGTGCATGCCTGAGACAGCTGGCTTATACGCAGTTACTTTTGATGGGCTCAAGGAATGTCTGAAGACATCCAATACGCTTATTTATTTGTACACTTGGTCCGAATGATTTTGCGGAGATTCTGGGATCAGAGCTCATGCTAGGCTTCTCTTGTGGCGTGGACTGCGACCCCCCCCCCCCCAACACACACACACGCACCAGATTGTTTGTCGTGAAGTTGGTTATTCGTGTGATTACATGCTCTCAGTCACGATTTTATCGTGGGCTCTAACGGAATGTTTGTGTAGATAAGTAGTTTCTCCGCCAACTAGCATTGATGTTTTCATCGATATACACCTCGAATTTCAAGTCATGACCAGTTTGAGACATTTAATTACGAGCTTCATTGTCGCCGTTAATGTCGCGAAGTTGGCCTTTGTCGGAAACTGTGAATGAATGGCTCTGTTTACCAGCGTTGATTACTCAATCCTTCACTTTAGGAGAAAATCAACAAGATGAACGTGCAAAACGTGTCTCTGGTGCTGTCGCCGACCATGCAGATATCACACAGGGTCCTAAACGCATTCTTCCTCTACGGCAAAATACTCTTCAGCGGCGTGGCGATAAAAAGGCAAGCTGATTGCGGTACCGCATGCGCCGCGAGCTTGTCGGGTTATCTCCACATAGGTAACTTGTTACTCTCCCTATTGCTGACCTGTTTGCGTCCATTTGCGCTGAAACGAACTAATTTTTAGCCTGCTCCTGTATGGAACTGAAAATCGGTACTCTCGACTCATCGGCCGGTCCATGTTGCTTGATTTCTATTGAGTATCAAACCACGTACTCAGTGGTAGCACATGTCAAGTACTACCTCTTCATACTTGAGTTGCCATCTCACCATCACACCGTCGATTTGGCTCCTTCACGTTGTTGTTCCGCCGTCGGCTGATGTCTGTGGCCGCGGCTAGCTGCCGCCGCCCGAGGCGCTGATCAGTGCGGCGTTCTCGACGCAGGTACGTGCCGCCGATCGCCGACGGAGAGCTGCCAGACACGGCCGAGGCCATCCAAGAGGAGATCGAGAAGCAGGAGTCGCTGCTGGGCCAGCTGCACCGCGAGCTCAAGGCCGGCAGCATCAGCCAGCGCCGCGAGGAACAGCTCTGGGAGGCGCAGCGCATTCTCACCCAGCTGAAGGTGCCCACGTGGTCGCTGTCTGCCGCCTATAGGCAGTGCCAGATCAGAGCAGAGTGAAGAGAGCAGAAATAGAATTTTGTTCGAAAGCGTCGGGTGGTTCACCTTCAACGCGTCTTTGTTCCACATGACCTTGTTCCATGCCAGTGTGTGTTCAGACACGTTCGTGTAGCACTTTTAGCTTTCAGTGATCAGTTTCTCAGTGATTTCAGTTTCCGATCAGACTGTTATTTGATGCGTTGTCTGATGACATATTATCTTATTAGATTTTCGTGGTGTGTATTTACGCCATGGTACGACTGGACTAAAAGGACCTTTGTTTCGGCAGCGGCGGCAGCGTTTCGTCACGAAGCGGAGCGAGTCGGACGGTACCGGACGGCGCGCGGAGGACGACGCGGCTTCGGACGCTCCGCCAGCGGACGGCGCGGCCGCCTCCCACCGGCTGGAGCGCACCGTCCAGATCATCAACGAGGACAACGTCACCGTCATCCAGATCGGCGAGAAGTCGTCGGCGCCGGCCGGCGCGGAGGCGGCTGCCGAGGGCGACACGGTGGAGGCGGTCGCGGCGCCGCCGGAGCTCGAGCCCGAGCCGGCTGCGGCGGCCGGCACGGGACCGGCGCTGAAGCCGGAGCCGGGACCAGAGCCGGAGCCGGAGCCGCAGCCGGAGCCGGAGCCGGAGCCGGAGCCGGAGCCGGCCGGCGGGGCTGGGGACAGTCTGGCGCCGTCGCTGCCGCCGCCGGGGGACGAGAGCCAGGCGAGCTTCAGCGACCTGCACCGGCGAATGGCGTCGGACGGCGCCCGGCCGGCCGAGGCGACCAACGGCGCGGCGCCGCCGCCGGCTGATGGTGAGCGGGGACAACGGATGGAGCGGGAAGGGGAGTTCGTGTCTGTGTGGAGATATCAACAGGCGGCGAAACTCTTAATGCATGAGCGACGAAGATGGTTTTGTCACATGTTCGCACGGCCTTTACATCTCCAGCGGCCGTCAGCAGAATATCGCACATCAGAGGCGTGTGATGTTCGCACATTTGGAAGGAGTCTGGACCCCTGTTCTCTCCCGCATCGTTGACTGCTGCCTCTCCCGGTTCCACGAGCCCTTGTTTGTCGCCGTCTCGCTCATCGCCGACCCCCGTTCTCCGCCGACCTGTGACCGTCGTTGACCGTTGGCCGTGCCGGCAGGGCCTTGGTCGGGGCCGCGCGCTGAAGAGTCCGAGACGGCCGCGCTGCTGCGGGAGGCGATCCTGCTGAAGTTGGAGGAGGATGAGCTGCTGTCCACCGGCCGAGAGTTGCGCAGCCGGCTGGCGGCCGAGCGGGGCGAGATCGGCCGGCTGCGGGACACTATCCAGGAGATGGAGACGCTCTACAAATACCGGTGAGGCTCCAGCCAGGAGGTGGAGACATTCTACAAATAGTGGTGAGGCTCCAGCCAGGAAATGTAGACACTACCAATACTGGTGAACCTCCAGCCAGGAGATATATGGACACCCTATGAATGCCGATGAGGCTCCAGCCAGGCTCTGTGCTCACAGGGGAGGCTACAGCCAGAAGATTACGTTAACATCACGTACGACAGATGGATGCTGTGCAAGCGCTGTGTGAAAATGTGCAGGACGCTGCCGTTGCTGTACTCAGACCTGTCCAGATTGGCGGTTACGCCGTGAGACTCCTGCCAAGTGGTAGTCTGGTCTGCTGGACAGTTTCCCATGGTGACGAGGGAGCTCACACGAGCTGCTCGGTTGGCAGGACCTACTCGGTGGACAGCAGTGATGATTCCTCCGGAGAGGACAGTGACGATAGCGACACCGAGGAGGACCTGGTCCGCCAGCTGCTGGAGGTCGCCCGGCATAACCAACAGCTCGAGGTCAGTATCCCGTCTGGTGATCAGTGGCCCAGCTGATGGTCATCGACATAGGAGGTGCGGTTGGATGACGAGGTGGTTGGTATTTGCCTGAGAGATACGCGGAACGGAGCAGGAATTGGGCTGTACTGGGGCCATGACATCTTCGTTGCGGATCACATTTTGAGTACGCAGTTAAAGTTGACGGTTAGACAGTGAAGGTCTTGTTTTATTCGTGGGTATTGTGTTAAGTTAGTCGGTCTGGTCCTCCGCCGTTTGTTTAGGCAGGCTGCTGACGTTACATGGTCCTGCACCTGCCGCGTCGTTCCTTGCATCTGACAACACGTGCGTTTCGGCAGGCGAAGAACGCCCAGCTGGTGCGCGCCATTCACGAGGAGCGGCGCTGCTGTCAGAAACGGCGCGCTCAGATCCGCTACCTGGAGCTGCAGCAGACGGCGGCGCCGCGCTGCCGCGACTGGGCCTGACGTGACCTGACCTTACGTGGGCTTACTGAGCGAGGCGGCGTTTCCGCAGTCTTCCCTCGGTTGCGTGTCGAGGAGAAACGAGTGAGGTTGCTCTGCATGGTCGCGACTTGATATAACCAGAGCTATGGCCAGAGACAACACTGCGGCCATCATGTGTGAATGACGGTTTCTAGTGAAGTAGACAGCATGGCGTGATCAGACAACTCTGAGCCGCTCCATGGCTCATGGCGCTGTGTACAGTGGGGGCTTCCGCCTGCGAGCTGTTGTTGGCAGAGACTCTGTAGTCAGGTGTGATTGGTGCTGACGAACCTTGGCAAGCCCGCGTGTGGCAGTGTTGCGGCCCGTCATAGCACACCATTCCGAGATGAGTGGGGCTCGGTTCGACGCGATTTTCCAGAAACGGACGGCTGCTTCCTGGCGCCCGTTTTTTGCTCATAGAATTAGCGAGTGCGTCGTATTATTGACGTGCATATCACCGGTCTGTAGTATTGTTAAGCCGTGCTAGTTATCAGTTTGTATCGTGCGTCGGTATGCCGATCGCCTGCAGCTCCTCCTCGTAGAATGTGTTGCCGTGCGTCGTGTGAATGTGTTAATTGGTTGCTTGGTTCTCGCGGTCCCGTGCTTCCAGGGCGTCGGAGCCGAACGAGGGGTCACGATAGAGGGGAAGCCTCACTGTACTGTGGATCAGGCCGATTTCCAAGTTTGTCTGTGATAGTGGGCGTACCATGCAGTGTCATCCGGTCTGCAGTCACGTTTTCGGTGGGAAGGAGCATTCTTCCGAATTTCGTACTTCCCGGAGAGTCGCGATGTGTTTCGTGTTACCTAATCAAGCACCTTAGTCGTGGCGCCTTATATCGCCTCTACGCACGTCTTGTTTCAATCGCTGACTCTTGGATAAGTTTCTCCGAGAGGTTTGACTGTTTCGTGCTAAGCAATCTGTATGACAAATCAGATCTAAGGATGGAAGAGCCAGTTTTATCTCACTTGGCCGTTCGTATTCAGTCGTTGAAAGCCAACTAGTCGTAAATACACTGTAACCTGTTTTTGCTTTCTCCCAAGTGGCGCGATTGCTGTTGATTCTTTTCTGTTTTGGCCGGTCTTCTCTCGAACTTCGATCTGAATCTACTTCACAACAGTGAAGGCTTCCCTTTTATTTTTGGCGCCCACTCATCAAGCACACAGAAGGCGATCTTTCCAAAAGAAGCGTGTTCTTCTCCGGGGAATAACTCGAACAAACTCCGCGACCCACGTTTGCTATATAAAGTATCAACGGTGGGCACGGTTTTTGGTGACACTCGGCGAGTTGGTAGAACTTCTGTCGAAATCGGCACTTAACCGCCTTCCGGAGAGGAGAGACAAGAACAGTGATGTCCACCATTAACCATCCATTGGGTTTCTCCGTTATAAGATTTAACTAGCATGACAACAGTGCGTTGCAAATGCTGTTATTGTAGCAAGGAATGTGTCTGTGCAAGCTGGACTATCTACGGCGGTCATGCGCGACTGAAAAATATGCTCACACAGGTTTCCAGTTTTGTTGCGATGGCCCATTACCTTCCTCGCAAATGGTGGGAAACTATACGGACTGCAACCAAATTCAGGCTCCTAGTCTCAAACCAAATTTCAGTCAAATTCAAACTGGTTACCGAACAAAATGTCTGAAGCAGTTTTTTCGTAGCGCAAGACATGGCAAAAAACCGCAAAGCCAAACAAAGCGGGACACAAAATACTGGCGAAAGCGCAACATCTCACTCCACAGATGTACAGAGCGCACAATGGACGAACTGGAAGCTGACATTGCATCGTCTGTGGCACCTCAGAGTCCCGGCTACCACACGCTGCGAGAACTTAATGTCCACGGCGCGTACCCTGATATAATCCGGCGCTCACAACATTGACCACTATCCTGAAATCCGGGGCAGAAAATCCGTTTCTATCTCGAAAAACTCTCATCTGCAATAGCCCGTTTGCAACATTTTGCAATCTAGCGGCAGATAAGCGCAGTTCACTTCCAGGACTGAAAAAGGTATCGCAGGGACGGAAGACGACAAATTCCAGCTGCTTTTCAGCTGAGGCGTACTTCAACATAGCAAAATAATCCCCTGGTTTTCAGTCACCTCAGCATACACCACTACAGCTTCCAGTCGAACTTACCCTCCCCAGGTTATGGTTCCCGTCGTTGCACGGAAAGTAATGGTCATCCTCGTCAGGCCGAAAGTGAACTGACAACCGGGGAAGCTTGCGTGCCGTGTAAACTTGTACAAATATGCCCGGCGAACGCGCCAGCGTTTCGTGAGCCCAAGAGCGTGGTCGCCTTCAGAATCCAGCGGGTTAACACCGCCCCATCTAGCTTACTCAGTCAACGTACGGCCCCCACCCAGACATCATTAGAATCGGATATCCTGTCTGCAGCTCTCTTCGAATTGCTCGACCCCTCCGGTACAGCCTACCAGCGCAGGATTTCCGCGGCCGGGAGCTCGACAGCGGGCAGAGCGCTACGCTGTTTTTATCTGTCACCACCAGATGGCAGGTGTGCGCTTCACGACGCCACCGCGGCGTCGCGTCGCTGGTTCTGCCGGTGGAGCCAGTTGGCGACGGTGGCCTGGTGCTTGTTCCGCCACCGGATGTTGAGCTGCACACTCTCAATGGCCTGCTGGAGGGCGCGGCTCGCGCTGCGCAGCTCCTTGCCGTCGAAGAACGTCCTCACCTGCGGATAAAAGACGGCCAGATTGAACACGTTCGGATGATGTAATCGGCTGGACCTGCACTGGATGATGTGACCAGGTGATGTAACCATCTACCACATCGACCTGCACTACGCATTCCACCACCCGCCGTCTCCATTCCCAAAGCTAGATTCTCACCGTTGTGATCACCAAACAAAAACACGATCCGCAATCATTATCGCAAGCCGCCTCTGCGTTGGCCAGCCCGAAAAGACTCAGGTGCCTTGGCTGTAGCGATTATCCCGGAAGCTTACTTCGGCTCCATCCGACACACCGCGGTGAAGGGACTACAGGGAGCGGATACGAGGCCTTATCGCGTTAGGTCGCATCACCAGCGTCGGTTCCCCAGCCGCCTGCTGCCTCGCTTCGGTTAGGCCGATCGCAGCGCTGACCTCGTCCAGCTCCAGCTGCGTGGTGAACCCGGACACCACCTCTTGGATGATGTTGTCGATCAGGAAGGTGCCGGCGCCGAACTTGGCCAGAATCTCTGGCCAATGTAGCCGAACGAACCTCCACAGCCGTAGCCGAGCCTGGGCAAACGTAGCAACAGGATGTAGCTCTTCAAACGGTCGCTGGCTAAGGATTTCCTCTTGCATATTGAAGCCAGAATTCGGGCAAATTATTGGAATATGAATATACTGGTGTTCATCGGAACAGTATGTTATGAACTGAGACTGTGCGGAATATCCAGGGTCACGTCTTTTGCATGAGATGTTAACTTTGCAACATTATCAAAAGTGCTTGCAACAGAACAATAATCCCTTTTCTGTGCAGAAAGGTCACATATTGTATGACTTTTCACTGAGAATAGCCTCCATAAGAGGTGTTTATGTGATGGAGGAAATCATGTGGCGTTTGAAATAAGACCGGATGCACAGCAAGATCTTTGCTTTTAGTGAAAGCCATGTCAGATTTCATTAATCATGCCGCGCCTACATGGAAAAAGAATAATGAAAACATAAGACATCTGTTTGAGCCATCCCGCGATCATGAGATATGTTCATGTAGGACAGCACGGCCTTACCGCTTCGTTGGATGCGATGGACTCTACAACGCTGACAAAGTCTTGGGTTCGCACCTGGTCGCTGGCCAGGCTTCGCCTCAGGAGACTGGCGTCAAATTAACGCAATTTGTGAGTATAACATGGGTGCGCGGAGGATAATGGACAGAGCAACGAAGAAGAGGTTAATTCGAGTCGACCAAGGACAGAAGGAAGCGTGTAGTCGCCGGTTTTCAAAAGCGCTTTAAATGAGTTCTAAAATTAGCTTTTCAACGTCAGGTTTACATCTGCGCTCATAATGCGCTCTGCATCTAAATCTGCGCCCATAACGTTATGGCTAGAGGACATCACGTCGATTTCGGACAACGCCTGCCACAACCACGTTATTAACAGTGATGCACGATTGACTCTACTTAACTGTGCTTTTGATGGGCATTTACCCTCCTTTTGTAAACGATTTGGGACATGTCATCATAACACCTCAGTGATCCATCAAAATGACCTTTTAGATCTGATATCTTCCAAAACAGACATCAAAAGACACATTTCACAATAACTAAACGGTAGAACAGAGGTAGTGAAGTCTACAAATGACGCACAGATGACGTACAGATGACGCACATGTGTAGTTTTTACTTTTCAATGATGAGCGGGTCCTGCGAAGATCCGAGTGCCAGAAGCAGGGACTTTTTCTCGCTGGGGGTCGAGGCGTTCAGGTAGCGATGCCAGACGAAGTGCCAGTCGCTCTCGTTGCCGTATTCGACACCTGCCCGGCACCGCACGGAGTGAGAGGGGTCCGAGACCGGCGAGTGCAATTCGTTGCTTACTTGAGCTGGATGCTTTGCAAAGTGGGTCTGTCTCTACACAAGAATAATGGAGCATCTTTGTAAAACAGAATCTTATGATGTCTTAGGATAACATCCTGACTATGACCGAATGGTGAGGCACATCATTAGCCTTGTCTTTGCTGCAACACTGCCTGTTCCTGGCTCAGACCGGCTGCGTTCTCTCCTGCAGGCATCACCTGTGGAATAGACTAGCTTCCTGAAGTCGGGCGGCACCTCCAGGCCAGCCTTCCAGTCGCTAAAGAGGCTGCGGGCCCTGGACACCGCCTCTGGCAGACGGACCGAGACGGCCCAGGCCAGAATCAGGGACCGCTGCTGCCTGGGGAACCAGAGACCGGTCACCAGCATCAGGCGGCCCCGATGGAGCCGTCCACACTCTGTCATACTGGGACGATCGCCCAGAGAATTTGTTCCGTCGCAGTTGCTTAATCCGCATCTGTCATACTGCAACGACGAAACAACATATCACTAAACCTGTCACTCTCTGTGCTTCTGAGTGGGCTGGCAATCGCACTGCTACCGAATTAAAACACCGTCTTGACTGAAGATTTGTCATATGTGAAAACGAAATAGTCGTCAAGGCTTTAGTATAACCTATGTTATATATATATATATATATATATATATATATATATATATATATATATGGCCTATGCTTAATGTAGGATGTTATAGTATGTTATAATTTCATAGGTTGTTAACATCGTACGTTACGCTTCGAAGTGGCAGACGTCGTCGCTCCAGCCCAGCTCCAGGTACCGGGGCCTCACCTGACGAGGTGGGAACCGGTGTCGCTCCAGCCCAGCTCCAGGTACCGGGGCCTGATCAGGCTGCGCACGAACGTCTGCAGCGGGGCGTGCGTGGCCTGGTCGTACAGCAGACTGAGCCACAAGCCCAGGTGGCGTTCGGCCACTGTCCAGGGGGCCAGACCTCGCTCCGTCGGGAGAGAGGTGCTCAGGCTGAGCGGAACCGTGGCATTCAGCCGATCCGCTCTGGCGGCAGATTGGCGGACACGACGTGTGGCGGGCAGAATTGTGACAATGCGGCACTATAGCACACCATAATCAGTTTTACCGAATTTTGGATAAAGTCGTGCTGTGAGTTTGACATACCATTAAATGGTTTTGACGCCTGATGTCACATGTTGGCTTGCTCTCACAGATTAAGATTCACCCCAGTGACCCTGTGGTAAACTGGGTGTGACTGAGCCGCTGAGGAGAGTTCCGACGGTCTCGCGGCGCCGATCTCTCGCCCGCTCTGACCAGACCCGCCCTCCACCGGCGCTCAGCGGCGCGGTCCTCGGTCCGCCGGCTGACCTGTTGAGGCTGAAGGCGTCGTCGATGAGCGCCCCGCGGTCCTCCAGACTGAGGTACCCGGAGCTGCTGCGCAGTAGTCGCTCCAGGGCGGACCAGTTCTCCCGCGGGTACGTGACGCGGTACAGACCCGTCTTGTTGATGTTGCAGTAGTACCAGTTGGGGTTGGTCTGGATCTCAACTGACACTACTGCATCGACAAAATAGAACCGGTCACAGGGTGGACCTGACTTCGTGAAGATGGCTTTAGCTGGCGAACTATAGACAACCAGACTGTTGAATAAGGACGTCGTTTTCCACACCCTTATTTTGCACATACGAACGTGAAACGCATTCCATAGTCAGTTAGAAGGACGTATCGGTACACTATTTTGATAGGCATTTAATTGTCTAAATTATGATTCAAATCGTTTTCTTGGTCTCCGGAATGCTATCCAAAACGTACTGTTTTGAATGACGGACGCCAGCATACCAACGCACAAACTCAGCCTTGCCACAAGGCAGCGGGTCAGACATGAGCCCCATCCCCGAGCTCTCGCAACACGAGCGCGTCACAGCTGCTACCGACCTCAACCAGCGCGCCCTGGACGCTGCCATCGACCCCGCCCATCCCCGCCCTGACGCCTCATTCAGTCGCCGGTACTGACGTCGCCCCCCCCCCCTCCTCACTGACCCTCAGTGGTGTTGAGCCGGACGGAGATGACGCCAGGCTGCTGGTGGACCCGGCAGCGGACCGGTACGAACCAGCGTTGCCCGGCCGTCGCCTCGGAGCTGTTGACCAGCATGACGAACGGCTCCTGCCGCAGATTGAGCCGGCCCGACTCGATCGCTGCTGACACCAGCGGGTAGTGCTTCTGCAGGGTCCACGAGTCCATCATCGCCTGCCGACGGAGGTGCCGCTCATCGACAGTGACGGAAGACAGTGTGACGGACTGTGCGTGAAAAGCCCACCGTTTTCAAAGCTGACCAGTGTTCCCCGGTTCCACTGACCGAAATCAATGAGTAAGTAAAGCCGCAAAAGCCCAGCCCCGTTTCTCAGGCGGCGCAGCATGTGGCTTTTAATAATGCCATGATTCAATTCCAGGCAAGATATTTCATTTTCCCATGCCATGAAAATTGCTGCGCCTCTCTAAAATAGATGTCATCGGCTCGCGGCGCTAGCTGCTAAGAAAGGACAGAAAAAATGATGGATGAAATGAAATTTTACGTCTGTAAAAATGCCTGGGTTTCAAATCTGTGTTTCAAAAAGTTTAGCATGCGAATTATTTTGAACTAAACAGGAATTATTGTAAAAATCGCAACAAACACATCAGCATATGAATCACCGTATAAAGGCACTGAATGCTCATTAGCGTTACGTCCAAATATGGCTGGTGTTCGTAGTATCTACAACGCTCACGGTCAGATCTGCAGGTTTATCTTAGGCATTCGTTGACAACAGCTCGCACACTCACAAGAGTGAGATCAGGGAGAAAGATTTCCTGTGGACAACCTTAACAGTCTCCTACTTTTCTCAACGCGTAATTATGCTCTGACATAGCGCATTACCAGATATATGCTACTGGATGAGTTGATATAATTCCACAAAACTTAAATGACCTACTGCAGTACCACTTTGCATTCTTTACGTGACGTGTTTGCAACATTTCACAATTCAAAAACACATTCACCACCAAGCAAGGACTCCTGCAGTACCGCTCTCATCGGCTGTGTCATTTGCTTAACCTTGCCTCTTTTATGCACATGCCATTATGAACTAGAATATTTGGGAATTGTGCGAAAGTGGGAAGCATCCACTCAAACGATCGGACGTTGACACAGCTAGCTCGCTATCTGCGATGGCGCATGACCAAAACCCTACACGTCCATGTCAGGACAAGGGAAGCACTGACTTCGCCTCGCGACTTTTGCCGACCCGCGCTGCGGGGACGGCTGAGGGCGAGCTGGACGTACCTTGATGTCGGCCACCTGATGTCCGGCGGCCGGATCGGAGGCGCTGACCTCCTGACTGGCCTCCTGTATGGCAGCCCAGAGGTCGTCCGTCTCGGCGTTGGCAAACATGTGTCGGCTCAGGTATGTGTGCAGGCCGGCCTTGAACACCGGCTGGCCGATCTCCTTCATCAGCATGTACAGCAGGGCGGCACCCTGTGTCGGCCGTCCAGGGTGCTGTCAGTCCCTTGACAGCGTTAAACATATTCACCGCTCAGCAAGGACTCCTACAGTACGGCTATCATCGGTCAGAATCACATCCCTAATTCCTCTTTCCTTACTTGTCATTATTGAGAGATGCTCAGAACGTTAGTTTTACGACAACGGGAACATCTTCAGTTGCCGCCCTTCTCCACCAATAGCGCCGTCGCTGAGTAAAAACGCGACCGGCCATCCCTTTCAAAAACACTGCGTTCCCCTCTGACAGGTTCCAAACTGTACGGACTGGCTTTAGCTTGAGTCTGACCTTGCTGTAAGAGATGAAGTCAAAGATGGACTCGATCTCGTCCGGGTCGGTGACAGGAACCGAGATCGGATGGGAATTCCTCAGGCTGTCCAGCGAAAGGGCCGTCAGAGTCGCCTTCAGTATGAACTGCCGGAGACAGTATAAACTGTCGGATGCATCTATGTATCCAGCATTCCGCACAAGCTGTCGGAAGCACTCCTGTGCGTAGCAGCCCATAAGAAAGGTGGGGTGTCCGCCGTACCTTACGCAGTTCTGTCACCTCTGATAATTCTAATTTTAACTTTATGGCATTGCACGGAGTGAAACTACATTTGCAAACTGCGACTCTGGTGATTCCATCTTTGGAAGCACTTCTACATAATGAGGACTTGCCCAAAAGCATAAACTATCGGATGTCATCAGCATGAAGGGACTGGGCGATACATATCGATGGACCGTGCAAAAGAAGTTCATTTCTACACCAAGGTTTGCTTCTGTGTATGGCCTGTTTCTGTGCACGGGTTTTGTGCCTTCAAGGTGTGGTTTGGTGGCTGGCTCGCTTGCCCCGCAGCTAACCTGCTGCGACATGTGGAACTCGGGCTTGGCGTTCCCGGCTCCGATGAACTCCATCAAGGTGGCGAATCCCTCGTTGAGCCAGAGGTCGTTCCACCAGCGCATCGTCACCAGGTTACCGAACCACTGTCAAGTGAGGCGCATCGATGCGGTCAGCGGTCAATGGTCGGATGTTTCGCGTCACGTCTTGCAAGAAATGGAACAGATGTCTCTCCTGACCGGCTCAGGTACATTGCCGCGATTGTACAAGGTTAAGAAGCCGCACTGCAGGTCTGCACGGTTGACCGTTTCCGGCTGGACTCACCTGGTGGGCGAGTTCGTGGGCCACCACCAGCGTCACCCACTCGCTGAGGGCGCTGCTGGTTTCAGTCGAGTCGTAGAGCAGACTGGTGTCGCGGAATGTGACCAGGCCCCAGTTCTCCATGGCGCCCGCACCGAAGTCAGGCACGGCCACCAGGTCTGCGGGTCAGCTCAGGTCAGGTCGGCACGACTTGGCATCCACAAATACAAAACACCTAGGTATAAGTAAGCAGCTTTAAACAAATCTAAAAATTAACATCATGAGAATTATGTATTCCCGCCCGGGTCCGAGAAATTAAATCAACCCACCGAGTTTTAATGGAAGGCGTCGAGGTCCGGTAGGCCCAAGGTGCCTCCAGCAAAAAAAAACGAGGTGAACAGAATTCGTTGTTGGTCCCTAGTGAAAATTTATATTACCAAATGCCGAAGCATATTTGATGCATTAGCAAGTGCATTCGAGAAATACGTTTGGCCCGCTGCAAGCCATGTTAAAGTATATGCAAAAAGATTTGGCGCTAGCGCATTTTGATTTTCCCAAACGTTAATTTGATCCGACATTGGGAAAGAGGGTGATTTCAGATATGAAGTAAGTCTTGATGGCCTCATTTCTGCTTGCTCAAAAATAATTCATGTCAGTGACCTGTGTGGACAAATAAATTTATACACATTTTCACCGACAAACTATGTATTTTTTTGATGTATCCGCTTTATAAACGTGTAAAGCAAGTGTGCACACAACATAGTGAATCGAGATACAACAGCCGAGATAAAACTATGACAAAACGGCAGGCCATGACCAAATGAAAGCAGAGCGCAACAACAGTCAGGTCCATGCCAAATTTCTTCACTGTGTCCGATACTTCTGGACGATGTGGACGTTCCGAATGTTTGATATCTTAAAAACTACAGATGCCTGTGATGACGCTGTCGCAGTGCTCGACACACCAAACTTAGCGCCCGTTAAAATGCTTTCAGATACTGCAATATGGTCTCACTGCAAATATTATAAATTAGCGCTAAGAACTATCACAAAGTAAGATTACAGCTGTTGTTGATCGAAAATAAACCTTTGAAGGAAACGGCTTATGGTAAGAATATTCTCGCCCCGAGCCAGGAAATTAAGCCTGTTCACCTCGTTTTTTATTGGCGGCACCTCGGGCCTACCGGCCCTCGCCGCCTATGATACAAAACTCGGTGAATAGGTTAAGTTCCCCGGCCCCGGGGGAACAAGTGTTACCATATGCGGGAGCATCTGTTATGCATTAGCACGTGCATTTGAGAAATACGTTCGGCCGCTGCAAGCCACGTTAAAATATATGGGAAGCAATTTGGCCCAAGAGCATTTTGATTTTCCCAAACGCTAATCTGACACGACATTTGGAAACGACGCGATTTAAGAAATGAAGTAGAAATGAATTTGTTGACTGACCTCATCTTTGTTTGTTCAAAAATGATTGATGTCAGCGACGCGGTGTTGATGAATAAGTCAACACACATTTTCGTCGACGGACTAGGAATTTTCTTTGATGTGTCCGTTTCACAACTGAGCAAAACAAGCGTGCACTGAAAACAGTGAGGCGAGATACAACACCCGTAGATAAAACTACAGCAAAAAAAACATCCCGTGACCGAAGCAAAGCAGAGCTCAACAGCTGTCTGGTCCGTGCTAAATCCCTTGCTATTGTGTTCGTTACTTCTGAACAATGTGGACGCTCCCAAAGTTTGAGATGTTAAGAACCACAATGCCTGTGATGACGCCGTCGCAGTGTTCGACATACCAAACCTGGCGCCCGGTTAGAACGTTTCCCGGCATTCCAATATGGTTTGATTGCAAATATTATAAAAAAGCGCCAGGAAATATCATAAAATAGGAATATGGTGGACTTAAGAGCCCGTGTTTCTCCAGATATTTGTTGTTGTTAATCAGAAATAAGCCTCTTAAGCGAACGGCATATGGTAATATATTTCCCCGCCCGGGGCCGGGAAATTAAATCAGTCAACCGAGTTTTCATAGGGGACATCGAGGACCGGTGGGCCCTAGGTGCCTCTGATAAAAATGGAAGTGAATAGATGTAATTGCCGGCCCCGGGAGGGAACATTTTTATCATATGTCGCTCGCTTAACAGGTTTATTTCTGATTAACAATAAGAAATACATGGAGGAAGCACAGGCCCTGTAAGGTCAACCATGTTCCTATCTTACAATATTCCTTTGCGCTGTTTTATGATATTTAGAATCAAAGCATGTTGCAATGTTTGGGAGCCTTTTCACGGGCGCTAAGTTTGGTATTTCGAGCACTGAAACACTATCATCACAGGCATCTATAGTTTTTAACGTCTCAAACTGTGGGAACGTCCACATCGTCCATAAGTATTGCACCATGTGTGCATGATTGCTTTACACATTTGTGAAGAGGATGCTTCAATGAAAATGCGACATATGGTATTTTCATAGTCATAGTCTGTCAATGAAAATGTGTGTAAATGTATTCATCTACACAGGATCGTTGACCTGAATCATTTTTGGCCAAATAAAGATTGGGCCAATCAACAAATACTTCGCTTCTTGAATCACCTCCTTTCCAAATGTCGTGTCAAATTAACGTTTGGGAAAATCAAAATGCCCTGGGGCCAAATCGTTTCCTAGATGCTTTAACGTGGCTGGCAGCGGTCCAAACGTATTTCTCAAATTCACGTGATAATGCATAACAAATGTTTCGGCACATGATAAAAATATCAGACTTGACCGCACATCATATGTCACCGACAGTAATCAATGATCATTCATTTGCAGGTCATGAAAGTCGTAAGAAATGAGGTGGCTCACGCACGTGTACATTTTGTTATGTGCTGCTGACTGGTGTAGGAACTATTTCCAAACCGAGCGCTGATTGGTTGATGGCTGACGCTACTATACTGTGCATGGTTGCGCGTAGTGTGGGACCATACGCCGGTTATATCAATACACTCTGACTGGTCGGTGGGCCGAGCCCTTTGTAGGCGTGTTCGGTTCTACAACAAGGTTCAGACACCTACCTATCTTGGGCAGCTGGTACGGAATGCCGAAATAATCGGTGTAGAAGTTCAGACAGCTGATGGCCACCTCCAGGGCGAAGTGGCCCTGCTGCACTAGATGTGGCGGCGCCCACACCGACACCAGCACGTCTGATGACGCACAGAGTTACGGCTGTTGCAGCACCATCGCGGGACAACGGCGGCGGGAAGAACACGGCGACGCGGCTCACTGTTCTCTCCGTGCTCAGTGTGACGGGAACTCAGCGCATTACAACTGTTAGGCTGGCGCGGTTTGGCCGGATGTCGAGCACAGGACGGTGCAGGTTGGTGCGCAAAGCAGCCGCATAGCTCTGAATCACTCTCTGTGGAAAACAGTGAATGGTTTGCGACGCAAAAGCGGCCGATTGCTTCTCCACAGGCAGCGTGTCATTGCTTGCTTCTCTGATCTAGCTTAGCTGTTAGTTTCTCTTAACTATTCAAGCAAAGTGGTTATGCCGTTTATGACGAACTGTCCGCTGTGATAACTTGTACAATGTAAAAGTTCGCATCGCTATGGAGCCCCGATGTCGTGTTTAACTGCATTGCATTGCACACCATTCCCATATCGCAAGCTCACCGTTGTTGGCAGTGCCCGAAATGTGATTGTAATCGCTGACGACAAAGGCGACCAGGTAGGTTGACATTTTCACCGTAGGGTAAAAATCGTCCTTCTTCTGGAATCAAGGAAAGCAACAACTGCATGGCAGGCGCGTAGCTAAGTCGGGGGTCAAGGGGGCTGAAAACCAAGGATTTTCAGTCGGGGGGGGGGACTAAGTTTGTCCTAGCACCCTCCTTGGAGAAACCCCAGCTACGTCCCTGTTTCAAGAGCGAACACAGTATCATCAGTCACAGAACCTGTTTGAATCCATCTGGCCGTCGTCGTCGAGCAAAATAGGAAATGGAACGCCATAATTAGACTGACGCGCTTCAGAGCAATGGAGATGGCAGTCATCCAAGTAAGTACGGAAATGCACTGGACTACGTCGATCCAAGTTTATCTCCGGACGCCGTTAAGCATAATGTTCCACTCACGAAGCCGGGGCTCATGAAGAAGCCGAGATCTTCTGTCCGCCGGCGGGGTGTGTTAAACAGGGCCGTGTGCGACTGGTAGCGCACCAGTGACAGTTTGAAGGTGGCCTTCAGCTGCGGCTCATCCAGACAGGGGAACGCGGCGCGCGCAGCGTTCGGCTCAAACTGGGTTGTCGCCAGGTACCTGCGAGAGAACGTCGAACCGCTGACAGAGTGCCGATCGTCGGCCGGTACTTCTGGTCAACAGAGGTCACGACGCCATCCGATGCGGAAACTCGGTATGATTTTTAGGTAGGTAAACAACTCAGCTCTTTATGTGAAACTGAAATTGCAGTCTACAGTTGTCTTTTGCTGTAAAATTACTGCAGAGTAACCACGGAACGCACCAGGGGTGTCGATCTGTATTCTTCCGAGAGGGCCCTGGTGCACCCAATGTTGATTTGGGCCCCTCCAATGTTGGTTTGGGCCTTTGTCAATATCTTTTGCCGGTTTTTAAGGGAAATAGGCAAGAATAACGAGAGAAAGGGCCGCAACGGATAAACGATGGGCAGAAAGCATAGAATAAAGTATAAAGTGATGCATCTATTGTCATATTTTCCATATGTGCATACATACGTACATTCATATATATATATATATATATATATATATATATATATATATATATACATGGGAATATACGCGGTTTTTTATCTGAAAAATAGTAAAAACTACTCAAAACATTTTATTGACCGAAATGAAGTGGACTTAATCCGTTGAAAAACCCACATTTGAGGGGAGATTAGGTTGTCGAGCCCTCAACTCACCCCATCCAATCACTGACAGATATTAACGCCCCCAGCACGCACAACGCATGACGATACTGGTTATACACGAACTCTACCAGTGCGTTGGTCACAGTGGACGGAAATCAGATAACGTAGCGAAAGGGATCTCGGTTTATCACAGCATCTGATGGCAAGAACGTCTACAGCGCACGTTACAACCAAGCGAGCATCCAAGACGATTTACACGCTTCATTCTAGTGGAAAAATCGGGGACCAGAAGGTTAACAACGATTTTCCAATAAGATTTGTGAGGGATGTATGGGAATGCCATTGAAAACAGCTCGTGCGTACCTTTTTTCTCCGGATGGAGAAATGTAATGACTAAGATAAAATCCTTCCAAAGTCTCCTTCAGCCTGTAGGAAAACTTCAGGAACAGGGTGTAGTTGTGGCCTTGTTTGAGCGGCTCGTGGAGCGAAACATACATCTGAAACGTCCCAAATACCTTGATCAAGTTTGACTAATTTGACACATACCGTATTTAACAGCCACGGGTTCTCCTCGCATCAACAAACCTCATACTGAATAAATGGTGCCAAATCTGCAACAGCCAACATCTCTGAATAGCGCGTCGAATGCGTGACATTGACATTCGCCCTACAACCGGCACGTTCGGCCCCACGCTGTAATCACAGCACCGTGCACGGACGCCGGCACTGGCAAAAAGCGGCGGCGGCACAGGCCGGCACGCTCAGCGTCAGGTGGTGCGGCGAGACAGGCTCGTCACGGTATTGATCCCACCTCTGGCACCCCGGGTGCGATATGGCCACCGTCGCTCGCACACCGGTCAGCTGCGCACCTGGTCCCGGGGCGGGTACAGCAGTAGCTTGGCGATCGAGACGTTCGCCGACCTGTCCGCCCTGAGCAGGGACCGCTCGGTGATGGACATGTTGCGCGAGTGCAGCACGATGAAGCTGGTTTCCTCGACCACCGATAGTTCTATGAAGACTTGGCCTGGAAGAGGCGGAAAGAGTCAGTGTCAGAACACCGAGCGATTTCGGAGTTACCTTGTGAGAATTCACAACTACTGAGAATGTATAAGAAATGAAAGAATGTACTCACGGAAGTGATCTCAAACCAAACGGGTATTAACAAACCATGTGACCTACACCGCAATCCAGTGCTTAGAATTATGTTTTCCGAAAATTCTATATCTGCCTCAAGATCATGACTTACGCCATCCTATCTATCAGACCCTGGCTTCCAAAGAGCAACAGGGCCGCAAGGATAGCATACGGACGTGAATGATTGGGAAAATAACACTAAATGTTGCCGCGCACGAGATTTCCCAAAGCCATAAATATTTGCCTGCGGTAAACGCGTCACGCAGTCAAATAAGAAAAGCTCGCTGGACGTCATCTCCCAGTTCAGTGACGCCACGATGGACGTACCCACCACCTCGAACGTGGTCAGGTTCGGGTGGATGAGGATGTTGTAGGCGGTCGGGTGGAGCGTGTTCGGCAGGCGCACATCATCCCAGGGGAACGCCTCGCCGTCCGGCGTGGTTGGCGGCGTCACCACGGGCGGCGCCACCGTCGGCGGTCCGATCACCCCACCTCCAGGCACGCACGCTGCCAAACGAGACAGGCGACGACTCAGGGCAGAGTTAATGGTGCGGAGTTGGCATCGGGTCGTGACAGCAAAACAACGAGACCTTGTGTTGAATGTATGATCATGGGAACAGAGCAACAATCTGTTTGGAAGACGCTTGACTTTGGTAGGCGAATGAATTCACGTTTGGGCACCCTCAGACCAAAGTGGTTGACCGCGGACAAAACTGCGTCCTGTGGCCATCACCCAATAGTTTCCGAATATATCCGACTATGAATTTAAAATAACTGCATTTGTGAACAGCCTGGCTTTTGTTTATCGATGTCGTCATACCACATGTTTTGTTTATCGACTAAGCTGTATAGCATATGCTAACCCCCATCGTACTTGCAATCAAGCTTATATTAACTAAAGCCATCTTCATGAAGATGCAATGCTCCCAGTCGACTAGCACAGCATCCCGTTTGTCGTCAGCTGACCTGGCCTGGCGAAGGCGGCGATCAGAGCGATCGCCAGAATGCTGGAGAAGACCAGACACATGATGAGGACAGCCTTCTTCTGGGAGCACACGATCACATTCTTGCCCTCATAATCCTCCTTGCCGTACGTCCTCCTCTCCCCTGCAACAATCCGAAATATATCCATTCAGTTACGAAGTTCGCTGGAGTACTATATATTTCCCGAGGATCCGCGTAGGTAATACGTGCGTGTTTGCGGGCTTAGGGCTGCAACATATCCCGCACGTACGCCCGATAAAATTCGATAACAAAACATTAACGATATGCTACAACGCAGCATTGCCGACAGCTGCTTCGTGCCGAAGGCGGCAAAAGCCATGGCAAAGGTCGCTATCAACGGTTCACACGTCCCGGTGCAACAGCTCAACAAGCAAACATCCTCGGACGGCCATCCACACGACGCAAGCAACCGACCTCTGAGTACTCTGGCATTACAACAGTTAAACACCGACAGAGTGGTTTCTGCGTCACGTAACACCCATTGTCTTCCGCTGCGAACTGAGCAATGAATCTCCATCGTTGAGCCCAAGGTCCATGGAGCGACACAATCAATATCAATACCGACTGCAACCGCCACACCGCCCTCCGCGGCGCCTGTCCCACAAGACACCGACAACGCGGCCATCGTCGGCGGCGCGCGACCGCCGCCGCGGCCGCCACAGACCCGTGAGGAAGGCCACGTCGTCCACGTCGTTCATGTTGTCCGATTGGTCCGAGGTGCGGCCGCGGCTGTAGACGACGGCGCCGGCCGGGCGGCCGCCGGCGGCTCCCGAACCCCTCGCCGAGCTGTGGTTCACCGCTATGTTGGCGCGCGGCGACCGCCCCTGGCGTGCAGGCGGCCGCGTCCGGCCACGGCCCGCTCGGCGCCTCCGCCGGCTGCGCGACGCCGCTGGAGCGATCGATCCCGGCAGCGGCGGAGCCGGCCGGGCGGGGACCCGGGACCCGGCAGCCGGGGCGTGTCGGGAGCGGCCGGACGCCGGGCGGGTGGAGGCGGCCGGGACGGAGGCGTCGCGAGCGGCCGGGGTGTTGGACGAACCGCGCTTCAGGCGTCGGAACGTCGTCTGAAGGGAGGGACGGGACGCTGGAGAGACGGATGGGAGTCGGGAGAAGTAAAGGAATGCATGGAGTGCAAAACAGCTGTATGGAGAGAACGACGCCGACACTGCGGGAGTGGGACTGAGGACTTCGGAAGCCAAGTAGAAATCCGTGTGAAAGGCGGGATCTGGCTAAGTTGCTCCGGTGATGGGACAGTTTCTAAACCGGCCTCACAGGTGTGGTTTCACTGCTGAGTCCCGGCCAGGAAAGTGTGCGTGGGTAGTGGCTCTCTGACAGGATCCATGCGGTTTGAATTTTCTGATCAAAGGCCAGCATATGCCCACGCGAACCTGCCACTGCAGTATGTACTCCACCAGGCGGACGCCTGAGGCTGTCTTCCGCCCGATTCTGACTGCCCGGAGCCGTCACGTGCCAGCTCTGCCCCACCTGGAGCCGTCACGTGTTCGCCTCTGCCCACCCAGAGATGGCAGACAGCGGCAGCCGATCGACAGATGAACGCCGCCGACGACAGTTTTAGGAAATAAACCAGCCATCACTTCGCCTCTTTCGCACATCAGCTGACGTCACGGACCACTGCATTATACAGCGAAGATGAAATTGGAGTCGCTTAAAATGTACTACGTTTGTAGCGCTTTCCGTCTCGCCGTTCTTCACAAACGTGACCAGCTTTCTTTTAGGTGACGTTTGATATCACAAGTTAGTTCTGCATAGAAAGGACTAACAAACGCTAAGAAGCAAAAAAAAGACAAAACAAAAACAAAACAAAAGCAAGGCCAGTAAGATGATGACAATCTGGTAACAGTAATAACAATAAACAACGGTCCTTCCGTATCAGTTGCGCCAAGTTTCTCGCACCAGAATGGCATAGTGACCCTATTGTAACTTACCTATTGGTGCCGTTTGGCTGCAAGTGAAACGGCAACAGAGACGGGAGTGACAACCATCCTCCTCCCCATCACAGCACAGTAACTCTGTGTCGGCCACCAGCGCCTATGAGCTACAGCTGCACATTCACACAAGTGTTCACGGATTCACTTGCCTTAGTCCTTGATACAAAGACCGCATCTGAATTCGTGCGGTGGTTGTGGCTGTGTTCAAGCCGCCGTGATTCGCTAAAACAACACTAGAAACTTTGACTTTTCAATTTTGCACATGCGTGTTGGTTCATTGTCTTGTAATATACTTCAAGCATGTAAAATGCCTGGATGTTTCGAAAACCAATTCAGTAAGAAACACCAGGGAGGGGAAACATGGAGGAAAGGGGGTAGAGACAAGGATCGAGAAGAGAAAGATTTAAAGGTATGGCTACTTTATTGACGCTGTTGCAGCTTGCGACACATTTTCTTTTCTATAATTTTACCAATCGGACTAACCTTGGAGCGTTGCACGGGTGCCGATGATAAATGCACCTTACATGGGATAGACGCGCTGATGATAGCGTGCGCTGACTGGTGTCCATACTTCATCCTAATTTTAGAGCTGTCTAATTTCTTGGATTTGAAAGATAAGTCCAAAATGTATCTACTTAAATGTCCATTTACGTTCGATTAAAAGCTCTTGTTCATAGGTTTATTCAATGAAAAAATTTGCTTTTGCTCGGAATGGCGTTTCACAATAGATTTGTGTTTATGTCATTGTACCTAGCTAATATTTGCATTAGATGAAAAGATTTTAAGCAACGTTTCTCCTTGTCAAACCCTTCATATTCCAATTTTTTTATATTGACACTGACGAAATTTTGCAATTGGATGCGAATGCAAATGATGCAATTGCAATCGCATTTGCAAAATTGGTGCAGATGTCCAGAAAGGCTTTTGCAGCGTCTCTAAATTTTTAGAACTTCTCTGAACATCAGTTCAACGCATTTTGGTGCAAATTTTGCCTTGATTGTCCAAGATCACGTAAAACTCGCATCTCAAATACCATCACGTTTTATTAGTCTGCCGTGTTTCTGAGCATGCTTGACATACTGGTCATGCAAGATCGCCAATCATGTGCGTTATGGTATAATGTCATGAGAAGTCAGTGTGGATCATTCGTGGCCTCACAGCACAGCATAAGTCGAATCTACATATAACCGATTTGAACATTTTGTTAATTCACGTTTTTAAACCAGTTTTGAAAGCTATTTGAAGACCTTCTGGCGGCAACACGAATTTTCATAGGAACTCGATAAAGTTGCATTGTGTTGATAGAGTTTTACGTGCATGATTAGCCATACTGAAAAGTAGCACTTAATTAACCTCTCAATATCGCATTACCTAGGTTGACCAGTCTCATCATGTTTCTCAGACTGACATACAGTGACATCCTTTGGATGCTTTTTACGCATTGCGGACTTAGAATGGTTGTAATGAGCGAGTCATACGCAAGAAGACGCATCCTAAATCGGTCCAATATTGGCCCTTGACGTAGCCTGTCGCCTAAGATATAAACATTTTTATGTCACATTGGTGACCCATGGCTGTGACATATTCAGGGTGGCATCATCAAAGGCAATCGATTCCCGTTTGAATTAAGTAGCCGAATCGACTCATGGCTTGCGGAGGTACGGAACAGGGACGTTTAAAGCAAGTGCTGGGTGGCGAAATGTCCCAGCAGCTGCCGGGTTGGTGCATTACCAATGCGTACTCTGTTTGCGAGCGAGGTCGTAACCCACCAGTTTTACGTCAACTGACAGACAGAAGGCACAATGAGCATGCGGCCCAGGCCAGCCATCCCGGCCGTAACACTTGTCACAGCAACAGTATGGAATGCTGACATAGATCGATAAACACCCGTTTGCGTTGCGAAATGTTGCGAAAGAGAACAAGTGCGCCAAGTCTGTTCCGCGTATACTGCTGCATTAAAAGTTGTTATGTAATTTTCAGGCCGAGACAAAGCGTGCAGTTAGGACGGCGAACAGATTATTTTGTTTCCCTATCATCCTTGTGGGAAACATTGACTTCTCATTCGTCCCGACTGTCCCGACCACATCATCATCACTGTCCGTCAGAATCCATGCTCAGCTCTCCTATAACATGGGGCTCTGGTCATGACATTATACCTGCTTCCCGTGCGACAGCGACGACAGGGAGTGAATGCATGTATATATTTACAAATAGCTGGCCACATCTACTAAAAGTGCCACTCTGTGGCTTTATCATAAAAGCAGTGGTACACAGAAAAAAATAAATGGGACATAAAATTTGACAAGCTGAGCACCACACTACTCGCAAGTCAAAATGAGAACACACCACCAAAAAAACCAGCACCACCGGCTCGACTACAAAAATCGCAAGATGTATTTTAAGGTACGCTTTAATACCGGTAAACGAGGAATTTGGTAAATCGTGACGTGTGACACTGGTATTGTTCTCGGTACTAGCTCAGTATATAAAGGTGCGCTGGCCGAAGGTGCTGATAGCACGGAGCACATGCAACATATCTGACTGTCTGGTGACGCGACAGACGTGGTCCTTATTGCAAGACAGACACTTAATCAGCTATGCAGGCTGCTGCGATCTTAAAATGGTGTGCAGCATGTTGACGTCAGCACCAGTGACTAGGTCTTTGGCAGTTAGCCGCTTGAGTGACCGCATGACATCAAACATGTGCTGGAATTGACGTCGACCGGAAATCACACGAGCGGCGAAATTCAGAACTTTTTAAATTCTAGCTAAAAAGGATGCAGATGCGTGCCCATAGATTGGTAAGCAATATCTGATGTGAGACAGCACCAGAGTGTCGATGAGACGAAGCAGGAGGTGTGGTGGGAGGCCGTTCCTGGCGTGCAGTAGACCAATGAGTGTGCCGTCACAATTTGAAACAACGCTGTTGACACGCGGCTCCCACGTAACACACGAGTCCATGATCACGCCTAGGTTTCTAGCCTTTGTTGAGAGGACAAGAGGCTGCTGTATGAGGGACATTGTGCCTGGATCTGCCATCATGTTGAGGTTTCGGCTGCTACTTACTTAACAACATGAACAACGTTTACCTTCATGTCGTGTTGAAGGAACCAAGTGCACACAGCGTCCACCACGTTCTCCAGAGCGGCTCCCATTGCGGGCAGCTCATACCGTGGGCCAGTGATCATCAGCTGGGTATCATCGGCGTATCGAACAATGCATATGAGAAAGTCATTGGTCTCATTGGGAATGTGACAAGCTAGGTCGCTACTAACGTTAAAGAGCAGCGGCCCAAGGCACGATCCTTGGAACGCGCCAATCTGCAGCGTTCTCGGTTCTGAAAATCTGTCGCCGTCTTTCACACGTTACGTTTGGTCTTCCAGAAAGCTGGAAAACCGCCCTGGGGATATCTAAGCAGCCGTTGAAGTTTTTCCAGGATCGCGTCATGAGCCGCTATATCAAACCACTTGCTAAGATTGAGGAGTGCCAACAACGATACCCTGACTAATTCATACCTTGCAGAATATGGTCTTTGACAGTTCAAAGAGCTGTACACATTGAATGGTGGAACATAAAGCCGTGCTGATTGCCACTGAATGAGCTACTCCGCTGCGTGTAGACGGTAACTTGGCGATGCACAGTTTTTTTTCGGCAATTTTGCAGATCAGTGGAACGTTTGAAATGGGCCGGAGATCTGACGCATTCGAAGGATCACCTGACTTATGCAGCGGAATAACTATGGCTCACTTCCAAGAGGACTGAACAATCTCTGTAACAATGCTGCAATTTACTATGCGTAATAATCCACGCCGGATAGTGTTGAAGCACAGCTTCAGGACACTCGGAATCATGTAATTTTCTATGCACAAATTTTTGTTCGGCATACTTACTAAGGTACCCTGAAGCTGGGCGAGTGTGATAGATGTCAGCGTCCGGGCGCTACTGTTTACACGCGGCAGGCGAACGCCAAGCGGCTGACGATCTGACTGTGCGTGCACGAGTCTGACTGACGATGAGACTGCTAAAAATCTGCAATATCACTGGCACGCGTGCGGGCCCCGGTGGAGGTGAAGTAGCTGTTCAGCTCGTCTGGAGAGATGTTTTCGGGCTGGGTCGACTTCTCCGAATTTGATGGCGATGATGTGACGGAGCCGACGGTGCAACCTTGACGCCGACGTCTCTTGCAGCCGGCGCTCGATGTCGTCACGACAGTCTCGTCGTATCGCGCATTTCACTTGACCGTTGAGCTCGGCGTATGTTCCGTTCCTTGCAGCGCGAGAAGTATCGCGACCATAATTACCATTACCATTACCATTACCAGACCATTAGTACCATAAGCTCCAGGGCCGCGTCAGAGACAGGGGGTCGTGTAGAGTTGTGGACACGGAAGCGACGCACTGGAACCTGAGTGTTCAGCTTAGTGTTGAACAAGGTCGAAAACGACTCCCACTGCCTCTCGCACGAGTCGCCGAGCCACTCCACCGACAGCCAGTCCACGGTGGTGACGTCAGCGACGAACGCTGCCGGATCAAAGGAACGTCAGCTCCGACCCACTCGAAACATTGGCTTCACACGCTGGCGAGGTGCATGGAACGTGAGTGTGACTCGCCGGTAACGTGCGGTAAAGTCACACTTATGCACGTGACCAGTCGGTGGTGTCTCTCCGCGACACAGTCCAGCCGACAGCAAGATAACGTCCAGAAGTGAGCTGGAGAAGCCGCGGCAGAACGTAGCTTGTCTGACTTGCTGACGTATGCCGAATTTCTCTAGATCGCTGAGTCTCCGAAGTCCGGCTGGGTTGGTAACGGAGTCGGATTTAAGATCACCAGCTAGCACCAGACTACATTGTGGATAAGCGGCGATGACGGACTGAATCTGGTCCTCGATGTCATTACAGTCGCGGGCGACAATGGCAACCACGCGTGGCCAGCCCGTCTCCAGGGGTGAGCAGAGCATAGTGTCGAGCTATGGATAACTTATGTTATACATCTGTAGCCTGTATCCGGATCTTATGTACATGACATCAGAGTCAGCAAGCTGAAATGCGTCCTTGGTTTCTTTGGACAGTGACAGGAAGCATTGGTAAAACAAAAGTCGTAGGCCATCCCAGCCTTGGCGAATACCAGTCGGCCATAGATTGGCTTCTGAGACTGCCGAATGGGAGCAATCTCATGGAATTTAAGGGAGCCCAACATCCGAATCTCGAGGACAAACAATAAGCTGGACTGTTCTGGATAGGGAGAAGAGTTCAGAGAGTCAGAAGGTAGGCTGCCACTCGTACCACCACCAAAGTCGGAGCTGATCCGGACGACCTGTGCCGAGTGCGGAGTTCGGAGACCCGGGAGTGAGCTGTCACTCGCGCCGGTGTAGAGAGATAAGACTGACCTGGCCGGGGCGTGGAGTTCAGCGAGCCGGGAGGAGAGCCGACGCTCATGGTGCCGCTGGACATGGACGACCTGGGCTGGCCGAACGGTCGGTAGGTTCCAGACGTGCCGTACTGGTAGGCCACTGTCGGATCCTGCAGCGGCTGACCGCGCGCCAGACTGCGGATCTGCAACACGGCGGTGGCGCCTGAGACTGGGGCGCCTGTACTGCTGGGTGGGTGACTGCGATTTTGACTGCTGTACTGCTGGGTGGGTGTTTTTGACGGCTCTGTGGACGTTGAAAGACAGTGGTGTGGGTCACATTACACAGCATTTATGTTGGTTATTCCGGAGATTTCAGCACTTGGTCAAACTGAGAAAAACACGGGTTAATTTGCAGAATATGAATCCACAGAGGCGCCCTGTCGATGATTAAGACCATATGCATCACGTAATCAACATCTTTACAGCGGTCTCATGCAATACCTACAAACTTCCTCATCCTGCCGGGGCAACTTTCTTGTTTAGGAGTCAAAAGCAAACGTTTCTTCCGCTCTTTTCTCCTGAACTCCTTCTGGGCTCTCTTTTTCCGCTTTGCCCAGCAATTTGTCAGCCTCGCGAATAAACCGCCGCGTTTGGACAGCCTCGGCTGGGTGCTGGTCCCTCTGCTGCCAGAGCTGCCGTCAGTGGAGGACGGGGACGTGACAGAGCGGTCCGAGACCGTCTCCTGCCGCCCTAGAGACCGGCCAGCAGGCCAGCTCATCCCTCCCGAGGCGATTAGCGGCCTGCTCTCTGACGTGTCGGTGGATCCCGCATGAGAGGAGTAGGAGCTGCCATCTCCGCGAGCTCCGTGCGAGACGCTGCGGTTACGGGTCTGGCTGCTCACTCCACCACTGCGGCTTCCACTGCTTATTGACAATAAGGCCTGATTGGTGCTGTTTCTACTGTTTTGGTTTAACTTGTTCTGTGTTTGTGTTCGAGGGCGGGATTTATCAGTGTTGGAGCCAGAGAGCGAAAGAGCCGTTCTGGCCTTCCGTGTAGATGTAGAAGTATTTCTCGGTTCCGAGTGCGTCGTCTTCTTCGTTTTGTTTTTAGCTCTGTCGCCGGCTAACCGACTGTTGTCGGTATCATGATGACCATTATCGACCACGGTGTCACGAAAGTAATCTTTAACGAAATTTTGCGACTTTGAGCTTCGGCCGAGGGCCTGGCGTTCGTGCCACGTCTCACACATCCTTTCGTCGTCGCCTGGAGCTCTTTTGAAACCAGCACCTCTGCTGTCCCGGTACGCAAACACTGGGTCATAGCCTCGGATGGGCCTCTCAAACAGACCGGCATCATCTGTGTTCGAACCCCGCAGATCCGGGTCGTCCGTGACGTGGGTAAGACCGCTCTCGGAGGTCGAGGTGGTGGAGCGCCGACTGCGCCGGGAACGCTCGGTCAGAGACATGACCTTTTCAGCGCCGCACCGTACCGGCAACAAAAATGACTGATCTACGGAAGCGACTGCTGAAAGTTAGCCATGTGCCGTTCAGAAAGGTGGAGACGTCTTGGAACTTCCCCGTCTATAGTTTTACTGAGGTGAATCTAGAAGCGGGTTCATACACGAAGCCTCGAATTTAAGCGCGCTATTGAATTTGTTTTTTTTCCGCCTGCCTTTAACATGTGCTGAAATTCCATTCGAATAAAGTTTCCATGAATGGGTGCCACTTCTTGCTCTGTCATCCCGCAGACATACAACAAAACCAAGCGCCTTTTAGCTTGCGAGGATTTAGTTGGGGTTGGAACTCTTGAATTTTTTTGTACTAAAAAAGGTATTTCACACGTGGCCTACCTTTGAAGTAACCCTCTTAAAAAATATCTTTTGATTACAGCAAAAGCTGTCTGTTACTTACCGGCATGGACATCATAAGACCTATCTGCGCAGCACCGCAACACTCGCGGATAAGCTGTCTTTGCCGTCTGGCGTAAAAAGGCACGGCTCTCAACGGAAAAACACCAGAAGAATCACCGATTTAGTGTATGCCCTAGCCCTCGAGGCGGCGGAGGTTCTTGCTACCTGCTAACCATCCTCTGAGCTCCTGCCAAATCCACGTACGCACTCGCACGAATAGGGTCTCGCATCGCCTATCGAAAGATCACACACGCAACGGCAAGTAAAGGCTCTCGGCTTCTACGCTGGCCACCTCCGAGCAAGTGGCCGCGCTGACCCTGCGCGCGTGCTTTACCGCTGCGCAAGTGCGACATGACGTTCCCCTGAAAGGCCGACCGCCGGCAGACGATCGACTCGCACCTGCAGCCGGGACGCCTCTGTCGCCCGCAGAGTGAGTGTTGACGCTCGCCGCCCTCACTCATATCTGGACACCTGTGGCGCTCGGGAGAGATTCTCCAGCTGCCGCGGCCGACACCGCGACACGCGCGGGCCGCCGAGCCGGCGACACAGGAACGGGCGAGTTCCGATCGGGGCCAATCGACAGACCGATGCGGGACGGGCCGGCAAACCACGCGTGTGAGGGGGCAGGAACGGTCTGCAGGACTGTGAGCTGGTGCGATGATCGCATCCTGTTTGGCGGGCTTCCGCTGTGGCAATCGGTAGCAGATCCTACACATGTTCGCAGGGGATTTCCAGGGGCTGGTCAGATAAGTGGAGTTCATCCACCGACGTTACGTCTTTATGATTAACAAATAATCACGTGACATTGTGCGAAAAGACGTAGACAAAGGGCATCTATGCACACGCTGTTCTCGAAATAATAGTGATAAAGAGTCGGTGCGGTATTCAGATCTGTTTAGTATCATGAACTATATGTCGCTGAGTTGCGTTTACAGCTGCCGGGTCAGTTTAGTCAGTCCAGTCGGGAATTATTTCTCTGACGGCAGCATCAGCCAGTTCGAGTACTACCTCGCCGTTGCTTGCGGCCACAGCCTGATGGTGCCATCACAGCGACGTCAGTCGGCAAAAGTCATGAACACCGACGTCCGATCACCTGATCCACACGGCGCCTAACTGGTCCTTTCAAACAATTCATCGCGACGAAATCCGGGCCGAAGAAATTAGTACAATCTAACATTTGGCAAAATACCCCAATTTTTTCACTTCATGGCCAATTCTATCCCTCTCATTTGCGTTGCCTGGCTTCAAAGTGAAGCTGTATGCACCACCTAGGCGAAGCTCTGTCTTTTGCTAATCATCCAATTATCAACTCATGTCGATATGTTGAATCTCCTGCTCGGTCCGGAAGCGGTTGACCAGAATCTGTTTGTCTGATGTTGTCAGGTCAATCCGCGATTTTTCTCCATGCATGTACATCCTCAGCCCAGTTACTGACACCTCATGTCAACATTTAATACTATTCGCGACTTAAGTCGTCGTATGAGTAAAACTCCTTTGCGCAGTCACATTATTAAAACCGAGTGAGCGAGGGAAACAAACGAACGCAGTAATTCAGTCCATGAAAATCATAGTTTTGAACGCGTGCTTGCTTTTTTCAACTTGGTTACCAGAATGTAATTTACAGGCAACGTGTGAAATGCGCTTCCTTGATTAGCAGTCTTGGTCCGCCAAGTGTATAAAATCTACTCGGTGCTTAGATTATGTTTAACTTTAGATTATGTATGTATTATTTCGCAATCAGTAAAAGAATATACTTGATCCGTGAAAATCTGAGCCCTCACCGGGACGACCTCCAGATCCACCTTCGCGGGGCCAGGGGTTCATCAGACCCCCCGGATCTCGGGAATTATGAGTCCCACAGAAAAGGTAAAAGCAGCGTTGGAAAGCCTCGGGCTTAACTAGAAGAAAACACCCAGATTTGTTTCAAATAAGGTCCATATGAAGATAACCAGGCGTCATCTTAGGCCAAATTATCCTCTTGAAATTTTTAACGGAAACATGTGATAACCAAGTTCCTGCATCACTCAAAGGACGCTTAACAGTAAAATGAAGGTCTGATTTAGTATGTGCAGCGAAAAAAAGGCACTTGAGGCCAGATCTCACCATTTCAAGGAAAGCGGAAAATGTAGGCAAAAAAATCGCTTCTTTTTAAAGGAAGCAATCTCGCTTTTTTGAATGAATAGGTACGTATCTTGGTTCGAACACGGCGCAAATGTGCCTGGAGTGTATGCTAAGTATGCAACAACGATATTAAAGTAAAGCAAAGTCAACCAAGATTAAGGTATTGACGCCTATGCGTTGGGCATTTCTGGTGTCTATCGTATCACGTATCATCTGCCACATTATCATTGACTATGCACGGTACATCGTAAGATTGTATAGCATCGGAACATGTAATACATCATGCATTTTCTTCGTTATAGAACCAGTGTCCCAGAGCATTTTCACGCAAGTTACTTAGATATTAGGCGGTGCACACGGCTGCAATACAAAAGCTTAACATTTGGCGCGAAGTCATTTCGCGACGTCAAGGTTTTCTTTTTCGGTGGCCAAAACCAAGAGGATTGGAGCAGTACAAACCGTACAGAAGAAAGACATAGCTATAGTCATTATCATTCGTGGCCATACAAAATGCGTTCGCTTTGAAAACAAGCATAATATTTTAAAAGGTCAAATCCGGTCAGCCCAGGTCATGCGGCATTGACTATCAGTATGCATTCTAAGACTCTAAATCAAAGAACTGTGCTCTGTTGCTGGTCTTAAAATTCGATATGAGACCTCACATGACCCAAGGTCACGGGTCAGAGCGTACAGTTACGTGTGCAAATGGCGTGAGAAGCACCAAGACGTATCTCCAAGCTTCAGAACAGCCGAACCAGTCCTATAATCTAAAAAGAGAGCCAAAATGGCAAAAAGTACAGCTGACCTAACGCCAATGACCAGGGAATTTCCGAAGAATTCGAGATAGCAAAATTGTTCACTTCGTCATGCTCCATTAATTTTCCAAGTTTCATATCAAGTAATACATTTCACAAAATGTTATGCTACTTTCATTGTTGGGAACATAGTTTTTCTTGACATATCCTAGGACAATGACCTGAGGTGACTCTGATTTAAAAATTGGCACAAGCTGTTAAAATGATATATGAAAAGCTGTCTCAATTTTCGTATCTCTGTGCCTTTTTGTGTTTTGGCTAGCCTCAGAAAACCAAAATGGGGGTTCTCATGAAACCCGCAGTTCCGGCAAAGGTTGATGATCTCAAGAGACTCTAAATGGTCGTTCACACTTAGTTTTTATCGTCATTTTCGGCGACCAACTCGGCTGCAGATTCAGCGCGCATGACCGGCAGCCGATCCGACTGTTTGTTGTGATATCATACATTGCAGCCACAACGTCACCCCCAGCTGGGCCGAAGGCATCGTTCGAATGAGGGTGGTAAAAGCACACAGCAGGCATACATTGTATTTACAGCATGTGTTACCGCAGTCCGAGATGGTGGCTCTTTTTTTGGTTGATGACTTAGCTGCGCGTAGTTGGAAGAGATGGTGCTTGCTGTACCATTTACGGCGACCTTATCGAATATTTGTCTTTTTGGCGTAACTTTGTTGCTGACTGGAAGACTGGCACCACTCGGCAAAAGCGTAACTATTTAAAAATGTTCTTTTCGCAACCAGAATTTAACTGAATTGCAGCTGTTTTCATTTGTCTTTGGTATTTAAAAACATACATATTGTGTTGAAATAAGTTTGATTAGGCACTGAGAAGTTTTCAGTGATAATTCACTGCTCTAGGTTTCTACGTGAATACAAAAATTGGCTGAACCGTACTGATCCTTAACCATGAAATTAGCCATAAGGTCAGTACAGCATGACTCAGTTCTTTAGTTTAACTAAACAGTCTTAGCCCAAAGAATTAGAGGTGTTGGTCCGTTCAGTTATTTCCAGTGAAATTCAGTGCATTCAGAGATAGGAGCTGGGATGAATCACGGTTACAGAAGACAAAAGGTTCAACGCATATGGAAGCACATCAGGCACGTCAGACACATTTTCCTCGGAGGGGGGACAAATGTCAAATTTTGTGATATGTCGCCGGCATATGACGAAATTTTCAAGAAAAAAACAGCAATTTCATTTAATTTACCTAGTATTTAACGCGCAGGAAAACATAATGTTTGCTTTTGCAATATATATATGATCCCTATTACGTACTCCTGTGAAATCGCTGTATCAAGTGTAGACCGCTCAGGGACGGCGGATTGCATTTTCGGCTGGGGGGGCAAGCTCTGTCGGAGCAACGGCCGACCTCATTTGGGTTACCTTCTTCTCCCATCCCGAAAAAAACTGAACTTCGTCCTTTTTGTTATCGCCCAATTTTTCTTTTAATAAGCAAACCTTTTTTCCAGGTTTTGGCGCTAGTGCATAGTTGTGTTCTCCAACATGCGTTGATTTTTCTGTTCAGGTCTGTACCCATTGCCATTTTTCAAGTCTTTGACTTTGGGTATCCATCTTCAAAATGGCGAATGATACAAACTTCTGCTTGTTATGATGTTTGCGTTCACATCACGAATTCAACATTATTATGAAATACATTTGTAAACGGTTGAAAGGTAATTCCTCCCACAACATTAAGTTATAACTCGACGCTTAGTAACAAAGCTCTTACAGACTATCATACGAGAACGAAATCATTATCTCAAGCACTTGCCAAAGCAGCTTTGCCTGTCCCCCACAAACACATTGCTTAACAATGCCAGCGCCAAATCTCCCACATAATGGATTAGGGGCGTAGCCAGGATTCCGCCCAGGGGGAGGGCAAATCGGATCAAGGGGACCCTCGAAACCAATGAGAGCCCTCGCCAAGGGCGGATCCAAGATTTCGCTAAGGCGGGGGAGGGAGGTGGAGGCAAATAGTGAGCGCGGGGCCCCCATTTTTTGCCCTCCAGGTATGGAAAATGATGTATTTCTGCTTTTTACGATATGAGGTGACCAAAAAATTCAAACGCGTCATCTTATTTGAGAAAATTCTGCGTTTTGTTTCCGAACAGACTGCCCGAAATATGACAAAAACGGCGAGATTTTAGGCGGCTCCGTCCCTCCCTTCATTTGAAATGTCGTGTCTGTATCTGGTTCAGGAGCCCGTCTGTCCCCCCCTCCCAATCCCGTAGCTTCTGGATTTTTGTTAGTTTAGGTTAGTTTAGTCTAGTTTAGTTCAGTTTAGGTCAGCTTAGTTTAGGTTCCCTCTGCAATTACAGGAGCACTTTTGGTGGTCTCGGGGAGTCTGCCGTGCCAAGATCCTCTAGTGATCTCAGGTTCCTTTTACCAATTTACGTGTCCCGCGGGACGTCTCAGGTGCTCCTTTGGAAGTTTCCCATCGAGTAGTTTCAGGGACGCTTAAACCGTCTCGGATTCCTTTTTGTTGTCCCTGAGACGTTTTTGCCGTCTAAGGAGCCCCTCAGCCACTAAAAAGGGCCCTGTATAAGCCTCTCTCTGCTGCGACAGGGGCGCCTTTCGCAATCGTGTAAGTCCTTTGGCCGTTTCACGATCAGTCTTGGCGTCTCAAGGTCTATAGTTTCAGGGGCCCCTCTGGTCGTCTCAGTGGCCCCTATTGCTAGACACTTTTAGTTAGCAGTCTCAAAAGTCCCTCTCTAGCAGTTTCAGTGGACCCCTGTGGCCCTGGATACCCCTCTTATTGTCTCTGGAAAACATTTTTTCCATCTCAGGACTCTCTGACAGTTACAAAAGACCTTTTAACAATTCCAGGGCCCCTGTGCAGTGTCATAGACCCTCTGAACGCCCCCGGTGGTCCCCATGGCCGTATCAGGGGCCTTCCTCTGTTACATGAGGTATATCTGGCAGTCTTTTAGGACCCCTCTAGCCGTAACAGCCCTAGCCGTTTTGTTGGCGCTTCATGGGCCTCTCTGGCAGTCTCAGGGGGATCTTGCCCGTGCCAGGAGCCCACTTATTACATTTGGGGACCCTCTATCCGCCCAGCGCTCCCATAAAGTCCAAATACCGTTTCAGAGGCACTCTTATCGTCATTGTCTCGCAGGGGTCCTGGGACCTTTCTGGCGTTCTCAGGGGTTATCTGCGGTGTACAGGCCCATCTTGCCGTCCCAAAAACCACCTGACCCTCCCGGGGACCTTTGACAGCACCAAGAACCCCAAAGGTTTCAAAAAGGCCAATGTAGCCCATTTGTGGCTCCTCTCGAGACTGAGTAGGTTATCGACGAAGCCCCGTTCAGTGGGCCCCTCTGGCTGGCCAGGGTCTCCTTATGCCGTGCCAGGCACCATCTAAAGTTCTTTCCGTCTCAGGTGCCTCTCTGGCAATGTCTCATGGACCCTTTGCCGTGTTGGGGCCCCTTGCAGTCCCAGGGACCCTCGAAGAGTTTCAAGGGCCCTTCTTTCTATTTCAGGGGCCATCTTATCGTGTCAGGGTCTCATTAACCTTCCCGGAGGCCCTCTAACTACATCAAAAACCTTCAGCTTTTCATTCACAGGGGTGCCCTAGGGACTCAGTCCTCATCTTGGCCGTCTCAGGGGCCCTATGAGCCATCTGGCGGTCTCGGGAACACTCTGCCGTATTGGGACCCTGTTGTGATCTCAGAGGCCCTTTGGGAGCTTCAGGAACCCTCTATGTGTCTCAGAAGTCATCTAGCCCTGCAGGAGGCCTCTCTGACTACATCAAGAGCATCTCAGGCTTTTATGGCGACCCCGTGAAGCTCATACGGGGCCCCTTCGGGCCTCCTTTTAAGTCTGACAGGGGCCCCTTCTCAGTCCTCAGGGAGGAGGGGGCGGCCACCCCAATTGTTCCCCCTTTGGATCCGCGCCTGGCCCTCGCAATGAGTGGGACCCCAAGTGGTTAAAATTATTGTCGGTTTGTAAAGGTATCTCGCTGAAGTGTAAACGGGCCCATCCTCACCTGTAAAGATGTTCCTGGCGATCTGGCGGGTGCCTGTTACAGGTCGGCAGGGGCATCTGTACAGGAAAGCAGGGGCTCCTGAACAATGGTTTAGGGGTACCTGTTGGCCAGGGTGCCACTGCCTATCTGTAGAGGGCATTCTGTCTGTCTGTTAAGGGCCCGTGTCGACCTCTGGAGGCAGGGGCAGGGCCCTATTTCCAGACCGAAAGGAGGTCCCTTCAGAGGCTGGCAGGCGTCCTTCATGGGTCTACAGGCGGCCCTCCTGAAACAAGCTGTGAATTCCCCTACCAGCTAGCAGGGGTCTCTAAACGCTCATTCAGACCACAGGCCTCTCTTCATAGCACAAAGCCTTCTTGTATATTCGGAGTACGTTTTCTGCCGGTTCGTACATCGATTTTTTTTTTTTTTTAATAGCGTAAGGCTGATTTCTCACGATTTTGCTTGGTGCAGTGACCGAAATTTCTGGGGGGGGGGGGCGAAAACATAGTTTTGCCCCCCCAGCCTGACGGCTGGGGGGGCGGCCGCTCCTCCCCCCCCCCCCCTTTTCCGCCGTCGCTGAGACCGCTTGGCTCAGGGGGCCGTGGCCCCTATGGTCCCCCCTGGCTACATCCCTGAAGCACGTTAAACTAAACATTCCAGCTTATTGGCTGGGGCTGCGGACCCAAAAATCACTGCGTCCAATTATGGCGCAATAGGGACGGAATAACGCATGGCTGTGTGCAAGGGTTCCGTGTAATCCTCGTCGTCCGACCGTAGTATCACCGACCGTAGTGGTACGAGGTCCTAGACGCCTGCCCAGACACCGACTCACATACTTGCTTAGATGCCTCCGACCTTGGGCATTATCTTAACTCTTATATGGTTGTGTATCTGGAACTAGGTAAATACTTGAGGTTTAACTGAAGTTATTATTAGAATACTTGTCTGAAATGCCACATACCCATAACCGGAAAGGCATATTTGAGAATGGTGTTCTAAATCGATGAATCATTTATCCACGCATGTTTTGGTGTTCTAGCACATAAATTTTCTGGGACAAAATATAAGTGTCTGGATACTTTCGAGTCCAGAAACAATATATGCTGTTTTTTGTCTTCAAACCGTATCTTTTAATGTTTTTTTTTGTTTCAAATGTTACTGATTTATCATCACGGGAAGCAAATATGCGAGACTCATATAGAAGCTTAACAAGCAGGCCCAATTACGTTTCTGTGCCTGCAAACATTGCAAGCCCTGTCATGAGGCTATCCATGATATTGCTTAAAAAGTATTTATATTTTTCACCACGCTACATTTCAGCTATTCAGGTTGTGCTGAGACAAGTGTTCATATCTCCAACACTTTTCCAATATTGTATTTCTCGCTGTAGCAGTGGAACTGCTGTGGAGATGGGGGTGACAAGCATATTTTTGACCTTATTTCTTTCCTGCATTGCCACGGGGTTAATATCAAATGCTGCTTGGGGTGGGGTATCTGCTTCCCCTTACCAGCAGTTTTTGTTGGCTTCCTTCAGATGTTATCTGATGTCTGTTCAAATTCATTTAAACCCCACTGATCGAACTCTGATCAAGACAACACATGATAGACCGGACTGGTTTGGTCCGGTCTGATCGGTTTTAGCGTATTCTTGTTTTCCTGATCCTGTTGCATCCCACCCTGTCCCATCCTGGTTGCCTTTGTTTCCCATCCAGTCTGTTCATTGGTCTGATCTGTGCTGGTCTGGTCCAGTATGGCCCAATCTGGTCTGGTTAAGTGTGGTCCATTCTTGTCCTGCAACGTACCAGTCATTTTTAGTACTATCAAGTACCGACCACGGTGCCCCCACGTCCGATGCTGGCGAGACCCCCAACTAGACAGCAAACCAGCCTATAGTTCTGACTGTTGTGCTCAGATGTCACCATCATTCTCAAAATGTGGTTACATATAAAAGCAAATTGTTGAGAACGGAGCCATTCGATGTACGATTTAACGCTGCGATTAATGAAAGGAAACTTGGTTTTGTACAGTGAAGGTCGGCTAAATCACTTTTAGAGCACGCAGTTGTTTTAAAAAGCTGCTAGTAAAGGCCGTTCCCTCTTTGCGCAGAGGATGCGGTGGGGCGGGTGTGGCCTCTGTTACACCATCCCCAAAAGTTGGTGTGGCATGCCGCATCAATTTTTAGTGGTGTTTTCAAAACTGGGTTTGGCATGGAACCATCCACACTCAAAATTTTACTTTTTCCCGAAATTATGAAATGCAGAGTCAAAAATGAATTATCCAACAGAAACATACAGATTATCGAACAATGCCATCGAAGCACTCGAGTTCATTGCCTTCCAGTGTTTCTGTACCAAAAGCCCATGGGTGGAGACTTTTTTGAAAACTGATGTGGCAGAGGTCAGCCTCGGCCGGATTCCAACCACTTCACTTTCGATTTTCATGAAAATGACCTGGAAAAAACTTTTGCCTTTTCCGCCAGTTACAGGTTTACACTGCAGCACTGAAGAGCTAAGAGTGCAGCGAACTGAACGGCATACACTGCACAACTTGGGCGCCGAATGGCCTTGTAGTAGGTGCGCCCCTAAGCTCCAATAACCAACCAACCAACACTGCACAGCCTTCACATATTGTGCAACGTGTAGGCGCGGAGACCGCTGTTCGTAACGCAGTCATTGAAAAAGCTCGCATCTTCGACAGCCTTGCTCCAGCAGGGAACGCCCAGTGAGACAGTTATTCATATGCATGTTGTAACAATATAAATAACAATATATATATATATATATATATATATATATATATATATATATATATATATATTGTAATATAATACATATAAATATATTATATATAAATATAAATAACAATAAGAATACAACATGCATTCACTGCATGTTGTGGGCCAGCTCTTGTGTTGAAAGCATTTTGCGTGGTATAAGATCAATGTCATTGTTATTGGCTGAAAAGTAACATGGCATCTAGTACGCGGATACTATTTTAACTGAAATTTGGTTGGGGCTGATTTTGGCCGTTTGTTTTCGGCCCCATTGTTTACGCACACCACGGCTTTTTAGCTAAGAGGTGGTACGTATGTAAGTAGTAAATGTCAGTTAATTTATCAGATAATTTGATAATTATATATATCGTTTATATATCATAATTTGTCAGATAATTAGTCAGATAATTTGAGGGATGCCTAGCTGCCTTCAGGGGCTCATTGGGCTTTTGGAAAAGAAACAAGATGAAAGGCATTCGACTGGAGTGCTCTTTGATTGTATTGTTGGATAATCTGTATGTTTCTGTTGTGTTCTACACATCACACGCGAAATTTCGCTTATTATTTTTTTTACAAAATTACGCAGTACAATAAAAATAAAAATAAGTCGAATTTATTTTTGATTTTGCACTGCGTAATTTTGCAGAAATAACTTGAAATTTCGCGTATGGACGATTCCACGTCACGCCCAATTTTGGGAACACTCACGGTTAAAAGCTGGTGTAGCCTTTGCCACAACAGCTTTTGAAGTTTGTATGGTGAAAGCCTACCCGCCCCACCGCATTCTCCGCCTAAGCAAAAGCTCAGTAAATCCCCGAAACAGCCAGACACCCCTCAAACTAACTGACGAGGAGTAGGTACTTACTACTTACACACGTACCATCTCTCAGCTAAAAGCCATTGTGTGCATGTGCAGTGGAGCCAGAAATAATCTATCTGAGCCAACTCGCAACCTAATTTAAATTAAATAACACGAATATACTAAAGACCATGTTACCTTTCAAAAAGCAAGAAGTAATATCGATCTTACTGCTCACAAAATACTTTCAGCATGGGAACTGGTCCACGACATACAACACATGCATTACTGGACGCTCCTTGCATTGGAAGAAGATTGCTGAAACTATAAGTATTTTCAATGACTGCGTTGAGAGCAACGGTCTTCGCGCCTGCACGCTACGCAGTATGTGAAGGTCGTGCAGTGTGCACCACTGAGCGGGCTGACTTCTGCCAAGTCAACTTTCGAAACAGTTCTCCATCCATGCTTCTCGCCATTCACTTAGGATGCAGTGATGTCAAAAACATGTCCGCATTGCGCCACAGTTTTGCGCTGCCACATCGCTGTTGGTTGTCCCTGGGATGAATATGAGTGGCTGTGTCAACCACCTGTTAACAGTTTTTTTTTGTTGAGACCTTTCGGTGGCTCGTTGGTCGCAAATGAATTCAGAATTCTGTTTGTTTTCTGTAAATAAGGCAAAAGTAATTGCACGTTGATATTTATGTTGCTGAGCGACCAAAAGGCCAAAAAGCACTGAACTTCACAAAGAAACAAGTTGTTGACTTTGACAGCACAGAAATGCAAGCTTGGGTGCGTATATTATCGTGTACCATATTGATGCAACGACTCAGCCGGAAGGAAAAGCACTGCCTTTTACGCGAAAGATTATGAAACGTGAACAAAAGATATACGATGCGACCGATACAAAGCAATGTAAAGCAAATCATATGCGAAAATGAGACCTGAACACACGACACAAAAAATATCAGCGGAATGGCTAGAACGCCTGAAGTACTGGAGTCCCAACAGTACGATGAACGGTTTTCGCAGAAATCCATTGCATTCACAGAGGAAAAAATGCGTTTGGGAAGATCTGGAGCCACATGCACAAACAAGCGACGAACAGCCATCAGGCCGTGTGTACTACTCCGATTTGCAGCTGGAAGAGCACTCAGGGCCACAATTTATGTTCAAATGTATATTGAATCGATGCAAAGTCCAAGCACCTGCCAACTTCTCCACGCAAAAACGTACGCTCCAATGTTGGGTGATGTCATAAATCGAACCGAAACGTTTTACTTGAGCACGCAGTACAAAGCTCAACCACATGGGAAAACTCTTCAGGTGTCTCATTGGACGAGACTGCAAATTGTGATATTTTTATTTAAAAAAATTTCCACATAATGCAGGCCGCTTTTTTTAAAAAGCTTTTTTTTATACGAAATTTTGGGTTAATTTACATTTTACAATAAACTTCAATTATGAGGCGTTCACTCGTTCGGGTTGAGTGGCCAGCCATACATCGTGAACACATCATCAGTGTAACAATACAACTTTCCTAATCCAGAAATTCTTCGGTTCTAAAGTAGCTCGAAGTAAAATCATAAAGAGCTCCTGTAAATCTCCCCACCCCATTGTCCAGCCATTCAAGGCCGAGTGCAAAATCCCGGACAAAGACGTCTGTGATGCCCAAGGTCGTCTCACTTTCAATAATGGGAGTGTTATGCTAAATGGCATTCTTTATCAGTGATGCGACTCGATACTTCCCGTGAAAAAATCAGTGTAAGCGACAAATAATGCATTAGCATTCGGTGTGTTTTGGAATCGCTATCCGATATCGCCAACTCTGATGGGTCTAGAACTCATCAGGCCACTGGCTTACACCGCTCGGTTGATTACGTTACCTTTTCTCATTGGTTGACATCATGCCATTACTGCATCTCCAGGTCCGGATCATTTCCCGTTTGTACGGAGTATAAACAGCGCACCGCTCGTCGTCGTGTATGCTCTTGTGATTTTGGAACGCATAGTGGAAGGGTTCCTGTATGGAGTGGGTGCCGGTGTAGTTGTTTGGTGAATGACTGTGAAGTGAATAGAAGTTGGACTTACAAGGTTTTCTCTTTGGTTGACTCGTGAGAAAGACTGGCATGAGCGAGGTCGTTACTAGTTGAGCTATCATGCAGACAATTAGAAATCTGCTAAAGACAACTTGCTGGCAATGTCTACTTCACGTAAAACATGCTCTGACTATAAGTTTAGACGGAGTCAGCGAGCGCAGAGAGTGGACGCTTTGCGTATTTGCTTGCTTGATTATAACACAATATTTATTTTCTTTGTATGCATATTTATATTACACCACGCTAATTACGAGCGAGGCCGAAAGCCGAATGAGTCTTACGTCAAGGAGAAAACAAATTGAGCGGCCCGACCCAGACCGGTCGTCACGTTTTCAGGAGGTTAAAAGTATCACAACTACTGTGCACAAAATAACTAAGTTTTCACCAAAAGCTAGCCCATTTTTAAAATTTTATTTAATAGTATTTGCGATACGTCATCCTGCAAACTCCTTCTTCCACATAGCTATTCCGGGAATAAGTGTTTTCATTTCATTTCATTTTCCAGGTATCAAATCTTTGTACCGGTCCAGTGCCCAAACATGCTGACGGGTCGGCATGTGCGGCGCAACGCTCGTAAGGCATCGCGCACTACCAGTGCAACGGCTAATTTTCGTCGCACTGCGCCCCATCGTTGGCGCGTGATGTGCGTTTCAAGGGGAATTTGTCGCCTAAAGGGGCAACACGCAAAATGAGACTGTGAGCAGCATAAAATATCGTCTCGGTTCCGGCGAGTTTTCTCGGCAACCACGGGTCGCATCGCCTCGAAACGAATTAAACCCGTCCCCGACTGCGGGGGGGGCAGTTGACTGCCCCCCCTGAGGTTTTTCTGGCATTGCGAGAGAACCAACAAACACAGAGTCACGAAACTTTATGTGCCTTTTGCTCCATCAATTTCACGTCTCGTGTCAAAATTTTGATCCCAGGTCAGGTCAAACAGACCTATGTCCAAAAAAATTTAGCGCCCTCTAACTTTTTCGCAAAACAAGATATCTCAATAATACTTTCAGGGAGTGGTGACCGTGATAGATGCAACAAATCTGCTATCTCAGATTTTTCGGAATTTTTCGGGTCATTGACCTAAGGTCAAGCCCATTTTTAAGACATATCGCCGTTTTTTTCGGAAATTGACGGAATATTCCATAACATTTTTAGTGTAGAGTGAAGCAAACATCTAGTTACCGTCATTGGGCAAAGTATCAGTGACCTCCAGCCATTGACCTGGGGTCAGGTCACGAATGACTGTAGTGGGCCAAAATGTACCACCGTCAAAATCGACGATGAACTACTCAGAATGCGTAGAAAATGGCAGAACTAACTTGCACAGACGTAATTAATACCAGGAACCTCAAAAAGTTTGAAAAAGTAGCATATTTTGGAAATAAATAGGCTCTCGCGAATAAAGCTCCGCCAACTTCGTAGATTGGCAACTAATCAATTTTCCCAAAATTTAGGCATGAGAAACCATCACAAGAACCACAAAGATCAATAAAATTGACATAGATTGTCCTTTTTCGCGAAAATAAAGGAACGCCAAAATTAGTTTCCGTCAATTTGGTACCGCATACGGCAGCGGCGCACACTGACGGCCGACCGGGAGAATTATGGTGTCTTGAACTCAACGTTTCGGCGTATATATTGAACAAATCTGAGGAAATTAGACGTGTATCGGCATCCGCGGACATTTACTTGTGCGCTGGTGCCTTTACCTATGCGTTATTAGTCACAGCCCTTGAGACTCAGGCCATTTCTCGGTCTCATGCAGTCGGCTAAGAGAAAACATATATAGGGCGTAAATTGGCTTACATATTATCTAAAACTAAAAAATGAGACCAGTTTCGAGCTCTTCTCGTCACAGGCTTTCGAACGGTATGCTTATTTTTATCTTGCGACCAACCGTTCGTGAGATAGAGGGGGGCAGTCAACTGCCCCCCCCCTCAGTCGCCGATGTTCGGGACGGACCGACGGTCGTGCGCGGGTTAATTTGGAACGACAATCGCATGGGAAATCGCGTGGTGTACGGCACGTCCCAGTGGGCCACGCGCAAGTCATGACAAGGTGAAAAACCGTTTCTGAACGCTGTAACAATTTTCTGCTTTGCGTGACAGTTTACTATTGACGACCTTACCTCTGTCAATATCTCTGAAAGTTCAATAATTTTCTTTGTCGACACGATTTTCGTTCATTGCTAAGAAAACCTGAGCTCCCAGTACTACATCTGTGTTCTTGACGTCATATGCTTGCCGCTAACAGTACTCGCACTGAACTACGTAACTACGCACAACACTAACACGCGTCACGGGTCCACCACACGTTGAGCCGAATCGGGAGTACAGTCTACTGAGGCTAAAAATAGCTCGCAAGCGCCTACAAACGCAACATTATGAAGTACGATGGTGCAATACGATGTATCAAAACAATTAGGAAACGTTTTGCAATTATTCTGGAAAGGTCAGGCCTGGAAAGTCTTTGAATGACCATGAAAAGGCCTGAAGTTCTCAGGACTGGTTGATGAAAGGCTGATGGTACAGATTAGAAGTTTTTGTTGGTGTATACTATTTTGCGGTTAGAAAAAGTAACTATCCGTCACATTACTGGTACACCATATAGAAACATGCTACTATATGGAACGGCGTCAAGACTAATATATCTGAGGCGCTAATGGGTTTTCAGACGTCCGTTTCTGATTACCTTCAACGGCGACTCTGAAAAGCTGAACTGAAGACATTTGATGGCTCTAGAAAGTTTCCAGACACAAAAGTCATCGAGGGAAGTCTCTTGAACCGACAGAGAAATTTAGAAAACATTGAAATTTACTGAATACTACATTGAAACTTTTTCAGACATGGGAACTTAAGATCCATGCAGTGAGATTTCTCGCAGGCGTTTCCGAAAAATGTATGTGGTCCTGGCGCTTCAGAGATCACAGCGACTTCATAAAAGTACCACGGTGTGGCCCCATGTACCGTCTTTCGTTGGTGCCGACAGCTATACGCCTACAGTCCACAGTTCGGGCGTCACGCTGCCTGGAAGGAGATCATGTACTCATTCTCGAACCTCTATCGATTCCACCTCAGTATCGTACAGAAGCTGTCGGCTTTTAACAACACAAATTTCATCGACGTGTAGCCCGTTCTTTTATGCCCTAAATCAACCAAAGATATAATCGCATTTTGCTGAGATTTGGTTACAATTCATCTTTTCGTAAAGTTTTGCTCGTACTAACGCGGATGTTTGCGAAAAGAATCATTTTTGCAGTCGCTGTTTAACTTCACAGTGAAATACGCTAACTGACGCACGCAGGGCCAACGCCCGTTAACCAATCCGTAAAAAAACAGGACCATTCGTTTTCAAATCGGTTCCAGTTCCAGCAAACTGTATCGGCAAACCAGGGCCAGAAAGACTCAAAATGTGCATCGCATCGGAGGAAACTGAACGTTCAGTGGCACAGCATCATGCAAGTGCAACAGGCGACAGCACGTGCCACGTTCAGGGGACTTGTACTGTGAAATGCATGAAGGGAGAGTATTGATACAAGTAAGTGAGAACGATATATGCCTTGCTCGTCATGTGCCCAAAAGGTATGTTACCGGTAATGTAAATCGGGATTCAAAAGTTATCTCTTAAGTCATGCTTCCTGAATCCTGAATCAAGCATTTTGGTACTTACCAAGGGAAACGTCTGAAAACTACCCAACGCTTAGACTAGATTAAAATCCGTAACATCATTTAAAAAACCAAAAGCGAAAATGCTGTAATGGAATTAGAAATGGATAACGGAATATTAATAGTTTCGAAAGACCTAACCACAAACATATGTGAAAATTGCGGACGTAACTTCCTCACAGAAGACTGGAAATTGTGCGCATTCAACCCTAATCAAAATAACTGAATTATCATCAAAATAACTGAATTGTCTTGCGGACCTAAACATCTGTCTTTGTGTCGCCAGCTATCAATGAAGGAGCGTCTTCAGGGCTGTTTGGGCCAGTGCCATTAAAACGCAATTTCGTTACATACAGTTGCAGGGCAACCTCAAAATTGTCAAAAGTTAATAGTTTTACCGTCAGGTTGGTAAGGCCGTCACCTTACATGATCTATGAGCTGCTATGTACATGTCGTGAGCTAACTTTTTAACAGACAGCCGATTCTGTGCAGCAGCCTGTCACTACGTGGCTTGGTTGGCGGACACACAGGTTTAAGATGACAGTGATTTTGCGGGAAAAGTGTAATTTACAATCTAAAACACACAGTATCATAAGTTCAACGTTTCGAGCTGAGTGTGCAAGTATACAGCATGGGACCATCGAAAACTTGCTAACGACGTCTGCTTCAAGCCGTGCATGCTCTAAGTAGTCGAGAGTTAAATCAGCGAGTCAGCATTGGTTTGTCATCAGAGTATAAGTCGTCCAGTTATCATAAGTATGTTTGAAGCATTGCCAAAGACCCATTGTTCATATTGTGACATTGGAAGAGTTAAGTCTTGCAAAAATAGATGTGGCAAAATGTCGGTTAGCCAGCATTCTACAGAACAATCACTGGCTTTGTCGTACCCGTTGTTCTTTTGCCTTCACCGATCCTTTTCTGTTTCCCTGATGTATCCAAATGATCAGCAGCAGTATTCGCTAAGTGCTTATGAGAACCCTGGTGGAAGTACAGCTGAAGCACGCCAAACGAGTAACGGCTAAATAGCCGAAGCTTATTCTTCCTTTGGCCAGTAATAAATTAATGGGCAATCAATGGCAAGGTGAATGCGTTCGTGGAGCCGTGGATTCCCTCGGACGTCTTTTGAAACAAATGTGGCCTTTCCATTAGTGCAACTGTACTTTTTTCAAGAGGCGAGAGGTCAAAGGACCATTTATGATCAAACCCGCCAGTCTGAGTACAACCAGCTGACAGATGACCGGCCCTCTTAAGTGATCCCTACGGCTGTGACCGTTTTTTTCACGTTTCGCGCACCTGTCAATCCATACATTTCCAAAAGCCACCGCGCAGAGACCATGCGGCGATGTCTTTACCTGTGGGCAGTATCCTCAGCAGGCCTGCTGCCAGCTTGGCACTGCTACGGTCTCGCCGCTATAGCCGCTGCTCCAGCAACCAGCGCAGCGTGCCTTCCGTGCGGCACCGAGAGGGACGGCGCTCCACAAACGTAACGCCTGAGGCGCCAGATCACTTCCAAACCAGCACCAGGCGGGCAGGGCGCAACGGGCCAGCACCAGGGGGGACACCACGCACCAGAACAGCAGCTGCGCGCCGCGGGCCGCGTCACATACTCACGTGCTGGTTGCGGGCGCTGGCCCGGCTTCGTGACGCGCGGCCTGATAAATCCCACTGGCCGTAATTGAGCCTCATTGTCGTCGTGTCGGGGGCGTCGGGTGGCAGCCGGCTCCCTGCAGCGGCGACAGCAGGCACTGCACAGCACGTATCCGGTCTGGTCCGCGCTCTGAATTGATCACTGCCGACGGTGCGATTGTGTGGGAGGTGTCTCACAAGTCACTGGCCCTGTACCGACGGCAGGAATTGTGCGTCTGGTGCGCGGAACTTCCTCATTGAGATCATGTTTTGGGGCCACTTTAACCCAGCGGCCTGTCTGACAGCTCGGTCATTGATGTTATCATCGTGCAGCCACTGTAATCACCGTCCGCCTTCATACATGTCGCTAAGTTTTAACTGCTCCCGCAGCCTCTGAAGAATGCTGTCATAGTGAACGACGACGAGTAGGGGAATCAGCGAACCCCTCACTGCATCAGACATCTAGCAATTACCGCATCCTCCGCGCCCGTCGCATGCTAGCCCGTATCTGGAGACCGGTGGGTGGTAGCTGGTGCTCGTTGCGACCGCTGGGCTGCTGCTGGTTCCGGCAAGCTGCTATGATCCTTTCTGACGAGCCCAGATATCGCTGGTCCGTCTCAGCGAGAAACTGACGCCGGCAGCCGCGACAAGACTCAGCCACGGCGATCCGCGCCAGCGTCTCAATTTAGGGCTCCAGAGATGGGACGTCCAGCAGCACAAATCACGCCGCTCCACTGCCACCGGTGGGCACCACTCGCTCGACGTCCGCCGGCCACCTGCGCTAACGCCGGCGCCGCCGGTTCCTCTCCCGGACCAGAGCGGGACAACTGGCCCAGCCATGGGTCGCGCCGCCCTGTGCCGGACGGCGAGCGCTGGCGCGGAACGCCATCGAAAAGAACGGTACAGAGAGAGAGAGAGAATGGGTCGACGGACGTAAATGACGTTTTGTTCGTCCCTCCCGGCAGCAATGGCGACGCCGGACGGACGTTCGGCGGTACCAGCTCGTGCCCCGCGCTCTGCAGATTGTCATCGCACAAAGGACCTCGTAGCTGTGAGATATTTGTTAAACCGAAACAGCATAAAATGCTCATAAGTCCAGCCCGGGAAATGGCACGAAAATGAGCAGCAATTGTCTGAGGTCGACGACATATGAGAGGAGGGTCTGTGTAGCAAAACTGTGTTCCCAGCCCAAGAATTATTCGGTTCTTAAGGGGTTTGGAGGAGAATTCTAAGGAGCTCCTATAAATATATCCATCTGTAGTACGGTCCCAATGTTCGGCCGTTCAAGACCGAGTGAGACGTACTCAAAGACATCCGGGATGCCCAAGGTCTTCTCGCGTTCAACAATGGGAGTGTTGCGCTAAATGGCATTCTTTATCAGTAATGTGCCTCGGTACTTCCCGTAAAAGTCAGTTCAAGCAACGAACAATGCAACGAGCAAAGAGCAACAACAATCCGTTGTTTCTTGGAATCACTATACCATACCGCCAACCCTGATTGGTCAGGAACTCCTCACACCACCGGTTTACGTCCCTCGGATAACGTTACCGACTCTCATTGGTTGGCATCACGTCAGCCTTGTACCCCCTGGCCCAGATCGTTTTCGTTTGTAGGGAGTACAAAAAGTGTCTCACTCGTCATGGAGACACTTGCGATTTTGAAGGCAAAGTGGAAGGATCTCCGTACATTGCAAACTTACGTACATTGCTGACTGGTGCAAACTCATTTCGAGGATGCTAAGTTTTTTAACCTCGAGCCATTATAAGAAATACAAATAAATGGGTTATCAACACACGAGTAACGAGGAAAGGAACAACTCAAATACTTGACATCATCGCCATCGCCTTGTCTTGTGTAAATGAAATGAACAATGAGCAAGAAGTCCATCGCAAAATAATAAAGATCTTCTTGGGAAGTGTACGACGAGCTAAACATTTGTTGACGCATAAGGGACGTCTGGGTGCTCGTCATTCACACGAACTGCGTGAATTCGTTGACAAGTGACGAAAGCAACGTCCACGTGGAGTTCGCGTGTTAGTCATGACAAGGACAGGTCTGAGTAGCGTTTATAGCTTCTCGCCAGAATTCAGACACCATTTTCTGGGACGCTGCTTTACAAACAAGCAGACGTTCAGTGTTTCCAGTGTGTTGCCAGCGTTCGGAGATGGCAATTATTCGGTATATTTTGTGATGTTCTTGTGTCCGGATGTACTGTGAGATGCATGTATATGTTTTGATCGGCGTTACCGATGTCACATTGTATTATGGCTAAGATTTGATGTTCATTCGGAGTGAAATGCAGCTGCAGGCCACCTCAGATCAATGTTTCGCGGGGCGTTTGTGACGCACTTAACCTTTGCTACCCAATAAGACAAGCGCGAGTGAGTACAAATTTTCAGAAAGTTGGGCAATTTTGCAGATGACAGATATGATGCAGAGGTACGATTATGGATCTGTTGCCAAGAACTGCACATCAGTATGAGATATGCAGCATGTAGTTTGTGTATACATAAACTACTTACTCCGTCTGCCATAGGTCAACAGATAAAGGTCGTGGAAAACCTTCGTCCAGTACGCTGCATGCCGCTCACCCTCGAATGCACCTTACCAATGGTTTGCTGACTGGTGCCAACTTTTTGGAGATGCTTGTAAAATCTCACCTAATCTAGCCTTACCTAACCCTGGGAATATTAAGATGATATGCTGCAAAAGAACCGTTCTGTCTCCATGTATTTTTTTGGCCGGGAAACAAAGTTAAACGCTGGTATCCTGCATCCCAGCACCCACCATAAGAAACCTATGGCAGCCCTACCCTACCGGTTTCTGCAGAAGAAGCAAAGACGAAATTAATTAAAATTGTCCAGATCCTACATTTTCTGTTGCATGAAGCAGGGATTTTGCAACCAAATAGCACTGGTTGGAATGTATACCCAAATCTTAACAGGACTACCCTAAAATTTTGGTCCAAATTACTACAGCTCATGGTGTACTGCAGCTATGGCATGTTTGTGATGTAACATCTGGCATATTTTGTTGTAAGTAATTCTGCTTGTATGGAATTTCTGGGCACCAGCAATTTTTTTCCATATGGCCAAAGTTCCATGCATCTAAAACTCTTAATGCATATTTTGACTTCTCGGGATCGGCAGATTTACTTCCATATCAGGAATTCCACATAATCAGATTCCATACTTGCAAACTTATCTGAATCGAGTGTTTTTTGTCAATTCGGATGCAGGATACAAAATGGGCTGGATAACTTCAGTGCACTGTGTGATCCAATCCCAGTACCATGAGTTTAACCTGGATTGGTTGGACGAGCTGAGTTTTATGTCTCTCAGGTGATGCTCCAGTACCACCTTAAATAAATAGCACCATTTAACAAAATATCCAGTACTTAAAAAAGGCACAAGGTGCCACAAATATGACACTTTGCAATAGGGTACCAAAAACTTACCGTTTTAATGGCCATGGATTTCATGTACCTGTCAACTATTTTTGGCCGAAATGATAAATAGTAGGGAAGCTGCCCAATGGGCGCCACCTTGCACAATTGCACCATCCCCCATTATCTTCTACCTGGAGAACTGATTGACAGATGAAGAACATTCTCCCAGAGACAGCACGGCTGCATGTTTGAACCTTTTCCCTTTCTCTTTGGCAGCGTTACAGACGTGTGGTGCGTCCGTGAAGTTTCAGTGCAAGTTTGAAATAATTTGCGTGCGTTTTTTATGCTCGGCTAGTTTTGTTATGGTAGAGTCATTGCCTTTTTTGCGCCACTGTTTGCAGGGTCCAATTGCGCCATTAGCGCAATCAGGGCAGGACTAGCTTACGGTGCGCTGATGGTTGTCCCAGTGTTTCGCACAAGTCTGAGACCCATTTAAAGCGAGAATCACTCGGGGAAGAGATTTCGGCCGCAGAAGCGTGTAGCAGAGTTTTCTGCTTGGCGTGGTAGTTTGACTATTGGCGACCTCGTTCGTGCCGAATTTTTCTCTTCGTCAGTACTTCTCTTTCTACAAGTTCTTCTTGCCAATTCTTCGTTTATTCGCCACACACGCAGAGTTTCCCCTTTCACCAACTATATTCTTGACGTCAAACACTGACCACTCACAGCACTAGCACTTCACTACGTCACGAGCGTCACGTGGTCCACCACATGGTGAGTCGATAGATACACCTATAGCTACTGAGCGAAAACGTTATATACTACCTACGAACGAAAATGATGAAAGAGGATGGTGCAAAGATGGTATCATATACAACCAATCAGGAGACGTTTTGCAATTCGAATATTCCGTATATATATATATATATATATATATATTCTGTAAATATATATATTAAATACCCCGTAAATATATAAACATCCGAATAAAGACTAAGCTTTAGCCAATGAACGAGCGTGAGAACGCACGGATTTCAAAGAACTGGCTGATGTAGGGCGGATGCGAGAGCTCAGGAGTTTCCGCGGGTGTAAGCTATTTTGAGACTAGACAAAGGAAGCATCGTTCAACATTACGAATATGATTCACCTCGCGGCACTGCGGCACGATTGATGTACTTGAGTCAATAGTGCGTTCTCAGACGTCTTTGTCTGATTCCTTCGGTGCTGACTGTGGGAACTAGGGTTGAAGGTATCTGGTAGCCTCAGACAAGCTTCCAAGCCAAAGGCTTTTAAAGGGAAACCTCTGCGATTTAGAAAAATGTAGAAAACATTGAAATTCGAAGGTTTTCTGACACGGGAACTTTAAAGCCATAATGTGAACTTTGTTACAAAGGGAAACATTAAGAGTGAGGCAGAAGCGTTGCCAGAGCTTCCTTGGAAAGGCTGTAGCCGTCAGTGCTCTCCCCCGCAAGTCCGTTTAGCCCCCGCTGTCCACGCGGGCCGCGAAAACTAATGTAAAGCACCATTGTTTCTCATTCACTACGTAATCAACGCCCCGTAGTCTCGCAGGCAGCCTCCAGGTCGAGAATCCTGGCGACACCCATTGAACGAGGTCCTCGTATCAGTCTTGCGGATAAACATTTTTCATATTTTAGCCAGTTCATTTGGAGAGACTGGTTCACCGGTGACAACACTCTCTGTACCCTTCGTAGCAAGTGGCATCGCTGTGTCCTACCCGATTGGGGAATTTAGCTGCCACTGCGTTCATTTGCTCTCTAGCTGCCATGTTAAAACAGTCACTGGGTGCAAACTTTTTATACCCAAAACCCTTCGGATTTCGGCGACCCTACCAGGGGTGTCGATCTGTATTGTTTTGAGAGGGCCCTGGCCCACCCAATGTTGGCTTGCCCCCCCCCCCAATATTTTCGGCTGCTTTTGAAGGGAAATGAGTAATAGTGACGAAAAGAACTGCCGCAGAGATAAAACATAGGCAGAAAGTACAGAATAGTGTCTAAAGTGAATCATCTCTCTATTTTTCTATCTTTTATGTATACATATAACTGTATACATGGCGATAAATGTAATTTTTCGGCCAATAAAAGGCAACAAAAAAAAACGAAACTGCAAATTTCTGGTGGTCGAAATCAAGTGGGCTATATCTGTTGAGAAATCTGCATTTGGGGAAAGGTTAGGCTATCGGGCCCTCGGCCCCCCCCCCCAGTCATTTTCAGAAATCGGCACCCCTGGATCTTACTTCGCCATTTGGAAAATGCAGGACTGTTTTATTATCGGGCTAACGAGGGAAATATTTTTGGATCATAATAGGGGTATGGACCCCAAATCCATCGGATGTGCCTGTGTGACTACCTCCATGGGGTCTGACCAGCATCTTGTCGGGATCCACGCACCTCTCCCCACCTGTCGGGAAGTAGTTGAAGAAGGAACAATAAGTGAAACTGTTCAGATAGTGTGCCAGATAGTGATTCATTACACCTTTACCTCATAATAGTACCTGGGACTCTACATCGTTTCCATGGTGGTGCAGTTAGGCACATCATGTGGCGTAAATATGGCAGGGTTGTCCTAATTGCGTCCTTTGCAACGTCTCTAGAAATTAAACAAAAAAATAGTAGGCAAAGATTAAAGTTTTAAAACACCAGACATTCTAGTGGACAAAACACCAGAGAAAATGAATGAGAAAGAAATGAAGCAATTTTTGTGATATTATTGTCACAGTGGCGGTTTTTCGGAAAGGTGGAGTAAATTGGGCTCTACAGGTTAAATTACAAAATAAATTTCCCCTGCAGGTTAAAATTGCATTTCAAGTTCACTATTACAATAACTTTCCCACGATGTAAATGTAATGCTAAAATCATACTGTGGACTGTAATTTATGTTAGTTTTGTATACTTTCGGGTGTCTCTAAAAACTTTGGGGTATATTCTAGAACTTTGGGAAAGTTGTACAAAAGTAAAAAGTCTGCGGGGACTGCATATCTGCCAGAACTGGTGCTGCACAATTGAGCCTACCTTGCTCAAGTTCTGAGAACAGATTCTGGCTTGGTTGCTGCCTAGGATGTCTGTCATACCTGAACCATTGTTCGCAGACTGGGGTTTAGGTAAGCTGTTACCTGGCAGTAAACATATTGGCTATCGCCAGGCAGTTAATGCAGTACAACCGCGCTACATTAACCTGATGTACAACCTTCTACGCATCGAAAGCAAAAAACGGAAGATAACCATTTTTGTCTCTTTCGCGCCGATATTAAGTATCATTAAATTAATAAAGTTTCATATATATATATATATACATATATGTATATATGTATATATATATATATATATATATATATATATATATATATATATATATATATTGCAACAGGATGTTGATTTCTGTAAATGACTGGTGGGGGCGATCCTAGGGTCCAACAGCCTAGCCTACCCCAAGTGTGAGTTCTCAGTGGATTTAGACCATTTTATTTCGATCAGCGGGAATTTTTAAGGTTTTATTTACCATTTATCAAATAGAAATTGCATTTATTCCGATGTATATAGGCATATAGATGAACATAAGATAGAAAGATAGACGCATTGCATTAGGCTTTATTCTTTACTCTTTTACTATCTCTCTTGTCTATTACGACCGTTGTTTTTGTTATTTTTCCTCACACCCCTTAAAACCGATAGGAAATATTGGGTGCGGAGTCAAACCAGCAAAGGGTGGGCTTACATCAACGTTAGGTGGACGAGGGCCCCCCAAAAGAGTACAGATCGGCACTCCTGTAATGCAACCAATTTTGAGGAGTACCGGAAGGCAGAATCAAACGGCTATTGACACTTCAACGTTCCGTTAACGTACAAAATAGCCGCCAGATTTTCCTCATGTGACGCCGATTTTCCATAAGATATCCCACCTGGTGCTTTCCGCAAATTGCGAAATATGTAGCTATGTATATCAGCAATTTATAGGTGTCAGTCTTGGAGAATGTCCAGCACCGGGAACCAACCATCCCACGACGAGGCGTGGTCTAGGCCCAGTTTTCTGGGGTCGTCAATGGAAAGTTGAAGGAATGTGGGCAAATTTCCTACAAGCAGCCTGGTTTGGACCCGGACAGGACCAAACTGGGCTTTTGGCTGGGCCTGCCCGGCTCTGGTTTTGGCACCATTATGGTAGACTGACTCAGAGAAGTGACTACGTTCCTTTCCCTTTTCTATGTATGGCTGGGAGGCAATGGCGTCAAAACCAGGGCCCGACAGGCTATATGCCCGGTTTGGGGCCGATCGGGCCCAAATCGGGCAGGTTGTGGTCCTTTGCCCATCGCGCTTCGTTTTCCCATTGGCATCCCTCAAAAAGCTGGGCCTGGAACGGACCTTGCCGTGGGATGGTTGGTCCCCGGTCCTCACCGGTCCCGGGCGTTGTCTAAGACTGACACCTCTGTGGCAGGCTTTCACAGTTCAGTGGCTCCCGCCGACTGCGTATTTGGCGAAGACCAGACAGCCTGTACGGTAGCGGTTTAATCCTATTGATAAGGGCTCAATTCGGCGCAAATAGTACTAAACAACTGGGATGCGCCCTGGATCAAAGGTATTTTGTCGGTGACGACAAGGTCCTTGCTGAAGCAGAGCTAGCATTGACCACTGGCGGCCTTGTTGCGGGCGAACAAAATATATGGGGACTATGAGCTACTCTGTACGCTTAATTTTTTTAAAACAAAAATAGCTAATGTTATTGGACATGAGGTGTTCGGCCAACGTTCTTTCGTTCAGTAGCCATGTATAAAGGGTTCCATGAATTGTGTTATAAGGATACGCTTAATTATTAAAAAGAAAATCGTTCATGAAGTGCTGGTGTCCGATGCCATGTCGGCTTTGCAGAATATAATTTTGACCGTTTTTGTCGTGTTTTTGAACGCATGAAGCAACAGACTGCCGAAAACCACTGCAGCTGTAAATAGCTGCGATACAAGGGAGACCCCGTTGCACACATCGATGTTGTGCCTTGTAACCATTTACATGTATGGGACGTATCACGTAAGCGGGAAGTCCTATACACGTAAATGTATGTACCGCGTAAGTGGCCTTACTCTTACATGAGTGTTTCTTGCTTTTCAAAAACGAGCACAAAGAATCGCGTTGTAAGAAGCGAACAGGTGTTTGGATGTCACTGATAATGACATTACTGTCACATGGTAGACTAAGTCGTATGTCGTAGATAGCATGAACGCAAAACAGTCCTTCATAGACCGCTTGACCAGTTACAAGCGATTGGGTGCTTGAAATACAAGAGGCTCGTAATAACAACGGCCCAAAACGTCCTGTTCGAACAATGCAAAGGATACGCAATTCTGCGGTAAACCCGTAAGGTCGTAAATTTTACGAGCGCCTGTCGAAATGAGCTTACAGTGTGCAGTGTGGGTGTCGGTATAAGTGTTTGGAGAATGAATGAAGTAAATAAAAGTAAGAAAGATTTTCTCTGTGACTGACTCACGAGAAAGACTGGTACGAGCGAGGTCGTCACTAGTGCAACTATCACGCAAGAAGAAATCTGCTACAGGTTGGGCTGAAGTGCTTTGGCTTCGTGAGGCGGTCTAAGCCATTGTTGAAATCTTCAAAAGTAGACTCTGATAATTTTCCTCAATAAACAGGAAGAAGCTGGAAGTGGGTATAGGCTGCTTTGCTTCTTCGAAGTTTTACTTTTTTATGATCTGGGGCATATAATCACGGTCATTCTCCATCTGAAGGCAACATTTCATTTTAATCATACGCCGGCTCCAATGCTAACGAATAACTCTAAACAGAGGCGCTGTCGTATACATTGACTTAGAGTCATGTACTTACTGACGTTTAAGATATCGATTACCTCTTTAGGTTCGCGTTTTCATTGACATTTAACACGTACCATGTTGTAAACAGCTAGAGTTGATCCTGCTCTGCAGGACAAGACCGCCGTCATTCCAACAATCATAAATTTAACGTTTCGTCGATGATGGCGTTTGAGCGCGCAAACTAAAAATATGCTAAGTTCATTGGTCGTCAGACTCATCATTTTTATCTAGAAGTATATTTCTACCATTAAGCGCACAGCGATATCCTCTGACATACCACGACTTCAATCAGTGCACTGGTTTGCATGTTAGGAGTTCCGTCGACATTGAATCACTGGATCTTGCTGTTCTTCACAAACGTCGCTTTCTTCTTGGACTGCAGGCTAAATGCCCTTCGCCGGCGACGCATACCGCGCGATCAGCTGTGTAAAGCGCGACTCTTACCACTACATTCGCCGGACCCCCACTTAGTCGACAGTGTCAGCGGTGGGCTGCGTGACTCGCTGCTTTAAACAAAGTCCAGTGGCCATGTGGCAAAACTGCAAAGCGGCAGGTGGTTCCCAGCCGACCACCGAAACCGCACGGTGAGAGAGACGCTCCGCTGGAGGCGGAGTACGGTTTGCCCTTGCAAGTCGGCAGCGTGATACTCCACATGCATGAAGTCGAGGCGTGTCTGTTTTAACCCTATTCCCGGCAGGGGGGGCTGAATCCGCCCCCTCGGATTTTTTGCTTGCCAATTCCAGGATTTTTAACACAGCTTCACGACACTTGGTCACTTTTCCTAGCTAGTTTTTCTACGTGCTGTGACAAAATTTCAAAATTCTATTTTGCTCAGGGGCGGAGCCAGGCAACGTTTTTGGGAGGCACCTCAGGCCATTTTTGACCATATTAAGGGTAAAAGGAAAATGTCTGCCAAAAACAGAGTTTTTAAGATACAACTTAAAACCTTTATATGCATGTATAGCTAAGTAGTTGGGCAATGTGCAGATGTAATTTTGTTTATCTGGGATTATTTAACAAGGTCAGGTCAAGGTCAAAAGTCAAAAATAATTTTTTCGCAATAATTTCGGCACCGTTCTTTCAAATGCCAAACCCGGAATATATGTGACGGAGAAGGGTGCCTTCTACTTGTGTACAAAGTTTTAGCTTGATATCAGGTCGGGTCACGGAGCTATGACCTAAAATGTCAGTGCTCGTACCCTATATCGCAATACCCATGAAATGGAATTTTTGAAATAGAGTGAATTCAAATGATTGAAAACTTTTACAGATAATATTAAATGCACACGAGATCATTCCAAGTGACCACAAGGTTACTGGAGGTCATTTAAGGTCAAAGGTCACAAGCTGATCTGAGAAACGTGTGACCATGACAGTTCCCCTTTTTCATGTCCCTGACACCGCCTATGCTAACATTATACAAACATTGTAGTGCGATTTCTACTTCTTTAGTATAACATGACAAGCAGAAGCCAAAAAAGGGTGTTTGCCTCTTTTGTTCATTCAGTTGTTAGAAAACTAACCCTTCCATTCTTGAAACCCTGTGAGCGCCCATGAATTTTCTCAAAATTTCAGACTTGCGGACCCATGGTAAAAGTCCTCTCCATATTCTCTCGGTTCATGCCAGTTTCATCGAAATCGGTCAATAAACAACGGAGTTATAAGAAGTCCAAAAGTACCCCCCATTTTGACATTTTTCCCCCCTGTATCCACAAATTTCAAAATTTTGAAAATTTCTTTTTATAAAAATGTAGTTCACGTCACGGTAAATCGATTGCCGTTTGTTGCGATGAAATCGGACGAGTAGTTCTCGAGATCTCAGGGAGGGCCGAATCCGCCCCCCTGCTGGGAATCGACCATACCGTCTAGCCCTCCGGGAATAGGGTTAAACAACTAAAGGAAAAATGCCGTGCCACTGAATACCTTTCTTCTTCCATCTCATTCTCTAAAAGCAATGTTTCAATTTTGTCAGCTTTTGATAAATAGATTTAGCTTTGGCTACAGTCCTGAGCCTAAGAAAATGGCATTAAGTATGAACTTAATTCTATAGTTATTCGACGAAGCAATAACGCAATGCGGTTCTGCGCAAACCAGTGAGCGCCAGCATTCGCTGGCTTGCGCCCGCTCGTGGTGACAGAACAGCCATAAACAGGACATGGCGGAATAGGGAAACTATGCTAGCGAAACTGTGGTAAATCGCTTTGAACTTGTCAAGCATAGAGTTTTGAAACGTATTGTAGGTATACTGGGATAGGCTTCTAACACTGCATACTGCAATTAGACTGTCTATCTAGTGTAGACCGCTTGGTATAAATAGGTATAAAACACGCGTTAACACGCGCACTGGAGGGGAACACTTTTGTGCCCTCCAACCTGTTTTTCTTGAAAATCTCGGAAACGGATTGGAGCTAGTCGCTTCTGCTTTGAGGCGTTTATGGCAATTTAGTGACTTGTCCATTGACGTAAAGAAATCGGAAATCGACAGGATCTTTTTAAAGTTTAAAGCATTTGAAATCAAAAAGACATAACGAAAATAACGGTCGTCGCAGACAGATCGGAACTTTGCTAGAGGACTAGTGTTCTGCGTAAGATTACCGTTTGATCGTTATCATTCGACATCATTCGGGGTAACTGATGGATGTACTAAGACCAAAGCCAAGGTCGGTGAATGTCAAGGTGATCAAGTCAAGGTCAACTAGCCTGTGATCTGATGTAGATTTGCTTTGCAATACGTCGGTTTCCATGAATTACGTGACATACAACTATATATATATATATATATATATATATATATATATTAAATGTGTGTGTGTGTGTGTGTGTGTGTGAGCGTGTGTGTATATTTTTGCATTTTACAACAATCAAATCATGTTTCACTGTAACGGAGTGAGTAGAGCGAACAGCTGACACAGAACAAACTTTAGGTCAAAAACTTCATTCAAGACTTCATTCAAGACTTCGATGAGGCATACTTTGCCTCACTTCCTTTGACGTTGCGGAGGTCAGAGAACGTCGGAAGTGTCTCATTGTACTAAATGTGGTTATCTGCACTGAAAATACGCTAAATGAGGCCCTTAGCGCCCTTATTTACACTAAAACTATACCAATATCTTGTACTGATCGAAATCCGACCTGCAAAAAAGTGAAAAAAATGACGTTATAGGCCAATGGCCTTACAGGACCTCGGCTCGAAATCTTCATTTAAAACGTCAGATAAACCGAAATCGTCGCATTCCACGTTTTAACGCCCTAACATGCCCTCTTTTTCCACTTCTTTTGAAGAGCCTCACAGGCCTGTACGGGTCGAGGAAGTGTCCACATTTGACCACTTTTCGACCACATTTGACCTTGGAGATATTAGCATGGGGCCATGAAAATTGCGCACCACGTAACTCTTTATAACCGTACCCTATCCTTAAAATCCTGTGTCTCTAGCTCTGTCCGTTTCCGACATCGGAGGGCCGTACTTTTGTGCCCTACCCTTCCAGTGCATGTTGGCGCGAAACGCATTTCCACTGCGCGTGAAATGGTGAAACGGTGAAACGTTCCCTTTCATTTTTATCGGCTACGAAAAACAATGTTGGTGGCAAGCAGAACCGCATAACTTGGGCCGAAATGAATCGCCAGTCAGATTATCAGAACCACTGTTGGGGAAAGCGAATGATGTGTCTAGTTTACCGGACCCAAAGTCACGCTCAGATGAGCTCCCCCTGACACTTTTTAAAGTATGGATGTTGACGCGGAAATAACTCGCAAAGAATAAATACAGTTTTACGTGTTTTTTAGACACTTGCATAGATGTAAGTTAATTAAAATGCCATAAAATATCTTTCATATCCTTTCAAGTTAATTATGGCCGCTGAATTTAACGTAAACAGGGGCATTCATTGCCTTCTGGTCTAAATTCACCCCGTGAGAAGTCATGGAATGCATAGTGCTCAGTGTAACGTATGGCTCGTATAATGTTTTTCGGTGAGAGGACCAAACATTTCCCCAACGGCAAAACAAGAAAACCGTCTAATTCAAGACATTTAATCAAGACATACTGAAATCAAGAATCTCGACTGTAAAGAACTTCAGACAAACTAAGATAAGACAAAAACGTCTATCAGCCGTTTCCATCGTCGTTCGATACATGATCATGTTTCGGCCAACGCATGCGGCGTCCATCAAGATCCCGCCTACTTGGCGAAGGCCACGCTGCGGGCGGTCACCTCGTCATGGCGCGGGCGGTAAGCGCCTCGGCCCAGCCAGCGGGCGGCGGCGCGGCCCAGACAGCGGCCAACGGTCTCGAGCGCCGCCCAGGCCACCATGGCCAGGCTGAGCAACGAGTGGCCGAGGAAGAGGCCGAGCGCGCCGCCCGCGTCTGACGCCAGGTCCGTCAGTCCGTAGGCGACCACGTTCTCCGTCAGATCCATCGAATGGTCGAAGGCGATCCGCACTTTGCTGGTCGTCATGCCGGACACCGACCCGTACACGGTGCTGACGGTGAAGCGCTGCTCCACACACGCCTGGCCATGGAAACAACACCCTCACAGGCCAGTTCTGTTCTGCCCAAGAAAGCCAGCCACGGTGTGGTTTGCGTGGAAAAGAGAAATGCATGCATAATCGAATCAATTTGAGACTTCCATTGCATCAGAGCCAAGACTACCTTCCATGGCGCATGGCCAAGGAAACAGTACCTTCACCTTGCTATAGTTGTATTATAATTGACTGGTTCTGCGTACCTCCGGGCAGTCGCATTTCCCAAGGCGGTCCCTCTTGGCTGTGTTGAAATTGTTGCTGTAGCGCCTGACGGCGGCGAAAGTGTCGCACGGGGCGAAGACGCTGGTCCGCTCGCCGACCAGCCAGAGTGCCGTGCAGTTGGTCATGGCGTCCGCTATAGCCATCACGCACAGCATCTTGCACTGTCGGGAGAGCGTCAGACGGACTCGTCACTGTCCAAATAAAGCGGACTGGCCGTGGTGAGCGAGATGATTGTTGCTCTACCCTGGGGCCAATCATAGTGACAAGACATGCTTGCTTTATAGATAACAGTTGCGCGGTTTTTCACAACAATTCATGCTGCTTGTCATGCGAACTCTCTTTTTGTCCAAAGGCATGATTCGAACGATCGGCAAGGTCCTATCCGGAAATGACATGATGACGAAACTAAGAAGTGAAGATCAGTGTCTAGCACGGGTGTGTGAACAAGCTTAAACGTACATACCAAGGAACAATCTTTTGAGCCCAATGATTATCCTGAGGCTTTGTGACTGAACAAGTCTTCCAACCGTAACCGAAAAGGTCCTGCAAGATCTGTGCGGAAAAAGTCAGAATGCGATTTAATACACGAAAGGTATGAAGGGCAACAAGGACGAGGGCCGCCGGGCCGCGCGCCGGCCGGTGCCGCACCTTGACAACGTTGTGGTGGCGGCAGGGCTGGCGGCGTGTGCTCTGGCGGCGCGACTCGGACATGCTCAGCGTCATGGAGGCGTAGCTGCCGGGGCCGCGGGCGGACGCGAGCATCGACCGCCGCCCGAGGCCCGAGAGCCGGGTCACCAGCGGCTCCTGCGCGCCGTGCACCAAGATGAACAGGTAGCGGGCCTCGCGGTCGCTGTCGTCCACGCCGGACTCGCGAGTCCTCGCTGAGCTCGAGTCTCGCGAGTCCTCGCTCGGCTCCAGCTCGAGATGGAGCTCGCCCCCGCGCTCCGTGAAAGCCACCGTCTCCGGGTCGGTGTGCGGCTCGAACGTGTGGCAGAGCACGCCGGCCTTGACGGGCAGCAGGCGGCTCCGCCAACGGCCCAGCGCCGTCACGCCGCCGTCGCGCTCTGGCATGCACGACCACGACGAGACGTAGCACCTGGTGAGTAGCGAGGAGAGCGGCAGACTGGTGGCCTCGTGCAGGGCGCGCTGCGTCAGGCGGCCGCCTTCCCAGTCGTCGCGAAGCAGCTTCACAACTGTCCGGTTGCCCATGAAGTTGGCGGGGCACACGGTGAAGTTGGGCATGTGAGTGCGGACTCGGGTCGATAAGCCGACCAGCCGCTGCTCCAGCAGGGCGTCCAGCTTCGTCGACAGCACGGCCAGGAGCCCGGCCGTGCAGACCAGGTATCCTAGCCAGGTGAAGACTTGAGTCACCTTCGGGATAGCCATGCTGGAGAGAGACCCCACGGACGGAATGCGGTCGTCATGAAGAGCTTTGGTTGTAATAGCGCACGAGTGCTGGATCGACCTTGTGCATCAACAACATGGCCCATTCAGCACACTGAATGTTCGCTGTTTGGACTGGACCTGCACTGTCATCGGAGCGACGGTCTCCTTTGGAATAGAATGGAGGACATGTTTACCTTCTACTGCACAGGGTCCGTTCATGTCTGCCGTTGAGTGTCTCTTCTATTCGTCAGACGTGGGCCAGACGTCAGGCATTTACCTGACTTCCACTGCATGTCTTATTTGCTAAACCGATGCTCCGAAATTGGGCGATTTTACTTCTCAGTCCGCTTGAAGTGTCATCGGGCTCGGATCGAAGCAGCTGAAAGAAGTGGGTCCATGGAAAACTTGCCGTGTTTGTTGTTGTCACCCGCCTTTGGCTTTCGCGATACGCCATCCAGCAATGTCAAAGCAATTCTTTCCAAGGAAAGGTTTTCATGTTCTGTTGCATTCGCCACTTCGCCGCCGGGAGGAAAGGGAGATAGAGTGTTACGTGTATGGTTTTATTACACAAAAGTAAACGAAACATAAACTACATCTTAAAGTCATTGGCCATCTTAACACCATAATCAAGTACTGGATTTGTTTATAACAACATTGTTTGTACAAAAGCCAAGCGCTGCTGACATATCTTGAAACGCTAGATACTCGATATGCGGCAAGTGGGATAGTTGCAGCTTATCCAGGCTTGCCTCATAGAAAGGAATAATGCAGAAAAAAACGGTAAGATTTGGCCTTGCTTTACCTTCAGCAGGAAGTTTATACAATTGAACAGCGACCAAACTCATTTTTGGCATCCCGTGGACGTTGTGGCCCATGCAGAGAATAAAACATTTTGGTAATTAACTTTCAATAAAGACATCTGCCATGTGCGTACAGTGGGAACGAAAACAAAACTCCGTTTTTTCATGAATTATGCGTAAGTCAGGTGCAGCAGGTTTCTGGCTTATCTCTATCGGGTGTCCACAAAGGCAAGGGAATACTAGAATATTTGTCTGATATTCGAATGATCGGTGAATATATGACCGCATGAAGCATTTACGAGCCGGTATTCGTGGAACATTGTAATCTAATACTTTTCATATCGGAATATCTAGCCGAAAATCGAGCAGTTCATAACTTTGTTTGTCAAGTACAACCTGTGCTGAACTATATTCGGTATGTTTTGCCCACGTCTTTTATTACGCTCGCATATCATTTGATTGCATCCCAAAATGGGCATTTTTGAAGTCTGCGCAGTCCGGGATGATTTTTTAGGACAAATATTTTATGCCAACATCGATACAAGCATCTGCTCGAAATGTTTAGATCTGGTTTCGGATGCCATGTTAGATAACAACATAGTAAGCAAGTCCTTCTAACAAACGTGACTAAATGCGATAAAAAGTTTCATTTCCCATTAGTTTCAGACCTGTGCAAGTCTGTAAGTTAGGGACAGGCGCCCACAATCTGTTGATTCTTAAGCGTTGGCAGGATTTGGACTGTGGGTTGAGAGGGATGTGAAATATTCCGACTAAATGCGAAAAATGACGATGCAAGAGTGATCGTTGGTGAAAATGTTTGTACTAATGGGATTAAATGACCCCTTTGGCACCCATGAGCAGGCTCGCCGATTCCTCAGTCCCCGCTGGTACGTGTGCTGACACCTATCGAAGGTCTTTTGAACTAAGGCCTACCGTTCTTTTCGATGCAGAACCCTGCAGTTGTCGATACATATGTAGAATAGGGTCTTAACCAAAGTTTTTGGTAGTAATATGGGGATTATGAATGTCTCTGATGGAGCATTGGTTCAAGTATAGTTACCCACCTTTTAAATAATTGCATGTAGTAATGGCTGAATTTGGGCATAGGCATTGCGGCCTGAACGTTTTTATGGCACTTATTAATTATTTTATTGTTTGACAAGGTAATTGTATGTTATGGGGGAATACAACGGAGGGGCGATGGGGTAGATCGTCCTCCAGACCCTGAAGGGCAAACTTGGCGGGCTCTTAATGCAGTAAGGGAGAAAGGGCCTCCGTGAGGGTTAGATGGCCACTGAGAGAGCTAGAAGGACCCCTGAAACCCCCAAAGGAGCCCCTGAGAGCGCCACATGGCCTCGACACGGCAGAGTGCCCCTGACTGTCAGGAGGGTCATAGGACCACTGAGATGGCAAAAATGACTGAGTTTCTAGGACGGCATAAGAGCCCTAGAATGCTATAGGGACTCCGAATGGGCTTCACGGGCCTGTGTAAGATACCTGATGCAGTCACAGGGCCCAAGGAAGCGTCAGTGAGACCATGAGAGGACAGGATAGTCCCTAAGACGAACAGAAGGCCTATTTAAATTCTCTAAGGGCCCCTGAGGCCGCAAGAGCGGCCCCAACACAGCAAAGGATCCATGAGACGGCTAAAAGTATCAGATGGGCCCCGGAGACGGCAAGGGCTTAAGAGGGTGCCTAGGACAGGATAAGAAACCCCTGGACAGCCAGAAGGACTCCCTGGATGGGGATTCATTGGTAGCCTTCTCAACCTCAAGACGAGCCCCAAATGGGCTACATTGGTCTTTTCGAAAACAAGGGGGTTGTTAAGTCAGTCAAGGAGCCCCGGAAAGATCAGGTGGTTCCTGAGACGGCAAGAGACGGCAAGTCCCACACGGCTGCTGAGACCGCCAGAAAGGTCAGAGAGGCCCTTCTGACAGCAAAAACGATAACAGGGCCTCTAAGCCCTGGACGGCCAGAGAGCCCTCGGGCGTGTCAGGCGAGCTCCTGGCACGGAAGAGGTCCCCCTGAGACTGCAAGTGAAGCTCCTGAAGCGCCAACAAAGGTCCCTGGCATGGCTAGAAGGGCCCTAAGACTGCCTCATATACCCCTGCAACAGGGGAAGACCTCTGACAGAGCAATAGGGACCAACGAAAACGTTAAGAGGACCCATGACACTGCACAGGGGCCCCGAGACCGCTAAAAGTTTGTAACAGACAGAGGGCCCCTGAGATGGCCATAAAATGTTCCCCAGAGACAAGAGGGGCACCTAATACAACAGGCGGTCCGCCGAGACTGCCTGAGACGGGCATTTGAGACTGCTAACTAGCAGTCGCTAGCAATAGGGGCCCCTGAGAAGACCAGAGGGGCTCCTAAAACTACTAAACTCTGATACGTCCAGACAGCTCTTGAAACCACCAAAGAACCTAGAGGACTGCCAGAGGCGCCACTACCATGACAGAGGAAGAGTTAAAGCGGGCCTTTATTTCTGCCTGAGCGACTCCTGAGACGGCAAAAATGTCCTAGGGGCAACAGGAGGGATCCGAGATGCTCAAAGCGTCCCTAAAACTGCAAGATGGGTCCTTGAAACTGCTCCAGGTGCATCTTAAACTGCCAAAGGAGCGCTTGAGAGGTCCCGAGGGATAATGCCAGAGGGAACCTAGCCCACGCTAACCTCAACTGGTAAAAAAGTCTCCAGAAACTACGGGAGGCAGATGGACTTTTGGGCTGTCCCTGACCAAGCACCGAAATACCGTAAGATACGGGACACGGGATTTCATATAGAAGAAAGGAAAGCAGCCGCCTAAAATCCGGCCATTTTTATTGTGTTTCGGCCTCTTTGCAGGGCAGCAAAGTGCAAAGTTTTCCCAAACAACGTGACGCGCTTGGATTTTTTTCGGTTATTTTATATGATAAAAACGCAAATGCTAACGAATATTTTCCCCTGGACCCGGGTGGACCCCGGATTTTTCACATCTGTTTAGCAAAAAGATGGCGGCTTCGGCCGGGAGTGAGGGCCATGCTGACCATTTATGGCCCCGTTAGATGAAATCCTGGGTCCGCTCCTGCTGTACGTGGTGAGCGGACAGCATCGAGTAAAAGAAAGGAATGCGTCATCAGTGATGAAAGCAGATATCTATTTCAAGAGCGAAGAAGAACGCACGCATCCGTCCTCTCATGACCGTAATGTCCTATTCCGCCTCGACGGTTAACTGAATGCCTTCCCCGCAACAATGCCTCATACACCAGTCTCTTGACTCCCATAGTTCGGATGTCATCAGAACCCGTCGACTTGGTTAGACCAGCGCCAGTCATCTGGAACACTGATGTGTTCAAGGAGGAAACACCATTGATTAAAAGGACCCTACAATGACATTTGCAACGCAAATATAAATACTTCAACAAGGTCACTAATGATTGCTGAAATCAGCACAAGCAGACAGTCCAACGAAACAAAGCAAGAGGTTTCATGCTGATCTGAAGTGGCACGGTAGCTGAGTCTTGTAGGCAAGGGTTGTTCTCGTGCTAAAACTGTAGCTATTGATAGCGGGCCGCAGTAGATAATGGTAATCATGAATTTAAAAAACTGCGCCCGCCAGGCAGCAGACCCCTCCCTCTGGGTGCTGTCGCAGGACATTTCGCCGTCGCGGCGGGCTGGACGGCTCTGGAGCCCTGGGTTGCTCTGCGCCACAGGGGCTAGCGCTGGCCCCTGTCGACAGGTCGCGGTCGGCGGCGGCGCGGCCGGCCGCTGCACCCTCGGGAGCGCCTCCCGGAAACGCGGTCGTCGATTGGCGCCAGGCCCGCCAAGAGCGGCGCCGCCGGCGGCGGGCGGCCTCCGCGGCTGGGCGAACGACACCCGAGCCGCGCCACGCCGGTTCCGGGTCCGACGGCGGCTATTTTGGAGCGGCGCCCGGCCGGCCGCGAGCATTGTCCGCGCGGCCGGCGGGGGTGGAGACGCGTCCGCCGCGCCGCCGAATGGACTGCGAAAATAGCCGCCGGCGAAACCCTTCTGGCGCGCGGCGTCACGGGGCCGGCCAGCCGGCGGCGCGAAATGCCCGCCACTGACGCGGCCCTAAATTCCGGCTGGCGGCTGTCATATTTCGGCGCCGTCGGCCGGCGTCCGCGGCCAAAGCGTGACATGCGCCTGACGGCATGCCGGACCGGTCTGGGACACCGCCATAACTCGAGACGTCATCTGATCGGCGATTGCCAGGCGATCAGCCGGTCGGCGCCGTATTCTGGTAGGATTTGGCACCGGGGTGTCGTTTTGTGTAAATCGGGGGGGGGGGAGCTGAGGGCCCGACATATTAATCTGCCCCAAATGTGGATTTCTCAACGGATTTAGCCTACTTTTTTGACCAAAGGGAATGTGAAAGTTTTTTGTGACTAATTATGTCATAAAAACTGCATGTATCCCGAAAAACTGCATATATCCCCAAAACGATACGGCTGTTTCGGCTTTCACCAGTTTCTTTGGTGTCTTTTCGTTGGTTTGCGCTGTCGCTTCCCATGTTTTTAAAAGTTTCGATGTAGGGCTTACGAAACCATTCATACATTATGAAAAGTACATTGGCGTTTTGAAAAATTCATTTGTTATCTTCAGAATGAATTCTTATCGTGACGGCATAGCAAAGGCAAGTTTAAATTTCAAAGTATCGTGATCGCCATGACTTACTCATGCTACGTGTATGCCGTCACGATACGAATTCATTCTGAAAACGGAAACGTATTTTCCAAAACGTCGATGTACTTCCTATAATATATGAGTGATTTTGTAAACCTTAAATCGAAACTTTCAACGACATGGAAAGTGACAGGCCGAATCATCGAAAAGACAATGAAGATGTTGGTGAGAGCCAAAAGCCGTCTGGTTTAACGAAACATGTAAAAATAAAAGCATTCCACCGTACTTCACAAATAGAGAGAGAGGGGGGGGGCGGGCGGGGGTGGAAATATAGAAAAGAGAGAGAGATAGGGAGATAGACAGATCGATAGATAGATGGATAGAGATAGGTAGATAGACAGACGGATAGATGGATGCGGGTAGGTATATATATATATATATATATATATATATATATATATATATATATATATATATATATATATATATATATATGCGTATATACCTACACTTTCACTCTGCTGTGTGAAATCCATGATTATTACTTTTATCTGTTATTCCAACAGACTTTTTTCGTCCAGCTGTGACTTGAAAATTGTTTTCTAACAAACGAAAAACGTTGATAAGGCCCAGAGGAACATTTGTAAGGATTAAATCAATATCTGTCGGTCCCAGCATTACCAGGCCAATAGAAACCAACGCCCCTAAAAAAGTGTGCCCGTTTCACCACAAAACCTGTCACTATTTCTTTCATAAATGGTTCAGACCACTTGATGATCTATTTCCTGTGCCTCTGCCTATTTCCTATATACCACGGCCGTTCTTTTCGTTATTAACGCCTATATCTCTGGTTAAAACCGGAAGAAAATATTGGGGAGAGGCAAATCAACACTAGGGGCCAAAATCAACACCAGAGGGAGACTCTCACAAAAGAAAATGAATTGACACCCCTGACTGACATTTGGCGGGTGGGATGGAAACGGGGGCGGTTTTAAGTCATGAGCGGTGGAAAGGTTACCAAGTCTTCCATGATCGCCACTGGTCATCAATACGCTCGCAGTAACCGAGTGATCCACGCGACGATAGTTCTGTGTGATTCTGTGGCAAGTTTCTGGAAACTTCCCCAAGTATACTAGTTTCATTCTTTGACTGCCGTGTGACAAGGAGGAGGAATGTTTTAGCTTGAAGCAAGAGAACTATAAAGTCGTCTCTTCTGCACACACGACGATGGATCACTATCGGGGTCGGTAACGTATGTCCTTGGCGGATTGTGTGCGAGGAAATGTCTCTTAATACAATATTTCTCTCTGTCAGTCTCCAAAACAGCTGAAGTTTCTGTGTGGTTTTTGTTGTTCTGTATGATGGCAGGATATATACATATGTCATTAGAAAATTGTGCTTATGTATAGATATTTTATATATATTATATTATATTATATATATTTATATTATATTATATTTTATATATTATATTATATATATTATATTATAATTCTATAACATTATATTATTATAACATAATAATTATATATATAAATATATATATATATATATATATATAATTCAATTTAAAGCGCGTGTGCATGACATAGGCAGATTATGAGCGGCACAAAGAGGGTTTAAAGGCTACGTTAGCTGAAAGGGAGTCCCCGGAATCGCTGGCTGAAAGGGTAGAAGGTGTATAAAACTGGTAGATGACCATTCTTGGAGGAGGGACGGGGAAATCAGGAGGGAAAGAAACACAAATGGGCGTACCCATTGTTGTCACAGACTCGGCATACCTTCCAAGCATCAACGAAAATTCTCAGGAGTAAGCACTATCTTTCGCACAGATCACAAATTTCAAAGATAGGTCATTCCACATTAAGATGAGGCGGGCGACATGTGAGCGGATGGAAGATTAGATTGTGCGACAAGAAGACACGATTGTGCGAGAAACTGTAGGATATACAGGCGCAGGTACTGGAATGAGTTGCATGTCACAGTGGCTGGTAAATATTGTGTAACTACGGATGAAAGAACTATATGGTTTAAAAGGCGTGAACGTGATCTTTGGGCTATGGCGTAGTGTGCAGGTGCATCTGCTATGTAGGGGGAGACGCGTGGTTGCCTGTACGCCCATATCTAAAATCGATCCGCATAAAGACGCCGGGTCCCTCGGTCGCCCTGCCAGTCAGACACCACTTTTGTATACCAGTTATTGTAGGCGTACGGGTAGTCGGGACAGAGCCAGAACGTCGCCCGGGAAGACAAGGAAGACGAGTAGACGTATTTGTTGGGGACAGCTGGTACGACAGGTGGGCTGAACAAACGATACGGGTAAAACTGCTTGTGCATGGCTTTCCATTCTCATCTTTTTCGTATTTCCTGTGTGTTTATTGCAGTTAAGCTAAAGAAGTCCCCGTGCACAAGACTTGGTATGAGGTTTCCCTGCATGCCTTTTCCTGAACTGCTTGCGTTTACTTTGGATTCTATACAAAAAACAAAATACGAAACAAAAATCGTTATGTTGTATAACTGTTTGAAACTTCTTAAACTTATTATTAACGCAATACTTTGCAAACAGTTTTTTGCAGACTCTAAAATGCATTTGTATTCGCTGCATGCTTAAGTACGCTCATCTTACCTCACATATATACCTAATTACACCACACAAAATGAAGAACAAATACTACATTACATGCATACCTAGTTATCTTTAATGTGACTGGAATGCAGTAACTTGAAAGGGTATCAGAATCTGAGTCCGATGGCATTAGTGAGTTCGGTTGCAGAACCCATGAAATGTTTACTCGGCTGCTTCATTGAAGCATATAGGAAAGAACTTCTTGCACTTTGCCAGGTTCAACTCCATGTTCTAGATCTCGGTCATTGGCATAGTTTCTGGCAGCTCGCTACGTTCGTGCCAGGAATAGTGTCATCGACCTCGTTCTAGAACATTCCGTTTTCCTGGCGTCGTGCAAGAACGCATATTCGTCTCCTTTTCCTTGGTGAGTGGCTTTCGATTACATGCGCGTATGTTTGGTTGAATTTGTGGTTTGTGTGTACAGTGTCGGAACGCGGTCGTTCTAATGAAGCTCCGAATATAACGCGAAACGTCATTTGTTTCATCGTATATGATATATATCACATCTAATACAGGGGTAACTGGTCCATATGGGCATTGATCAAGGTCACGGACTCCCAATATACATATCACGACATTACAGCGTTGTACGGTGCATGGTTTGCGAAAGTTATGAGGCTGATGTTTTGAGGCGTAAACCTCATTGTTTTCAAATAAATTTAATCTGAATGCTCGCGGTAATTACTTAGGGTCAGACTGCGTACTCGGCAGGGTTTGTAGAGGCTGCACACCCGGTCACACGATTTCGGGTTAACGCCAGATGTGGCAAAAGCTCGTCATGCCTTCGAAGACGACACGACCATGAAGAAGTCTGAATGTCCCTCTCCTGAACAATTGCCAGCTGACGCTCGGGCCAAATACCGGGAGACGAAGGTGCACATGGTTGCGTCAGCAGTTGCTAGGACGGGGAGATCAACACGACACCGAGCCATGACTGGAGTTCTGGGGATTCGGGGATCGGGGCTTTTGTTTTTAGGATGTTTTTACATGTGACCTCTGACATTGGCGGGGAAGACATTGTCTAAAATTCTGCGGGATGCCTTCTTTCTCAATAGCTGTCCAGCATATCCTCTAATAAATCGACCTTTCAAACGAAAGATGGCTTCCGGAAAAAGCGCAGATGATTAGCAATGCAATCATTCCGTAATGGAAGTATAAGATGAAACTCATACATTAATAAATACGAAATATGTTATGTCTGAGAAGATGATGGGCAGCCCTTAGAGCACTGAATATTTTTTTGCCAATTTGCGATGTAACCAGTCACAAGTTCTTTGTCCTATCTATAACCATTGTTACTGCAATCGACAATTAAATGTTGTCAAACTCCTTTGCTATCGAAGAAGTCGACGTGCTGAATGTTGACTAAAATCAGTGGGTAAATATGTTTGATGTCATACGTGGAAACCATGGTCGGTGACGTATGGTCTAAAAATACGAAATATATGTTTTTTGAGAAGATGATCGGCAGGCTTGAGAGAACTTACTTTTTTTGCCAATTAACGAGAGTCTTACCTGTAATGGCATGCGTCTGTGAGTGGGTGGAACGTGAGAAATATGCTAAGGTGAATGAAATTGTTGTATCGGACCACCTTTTAAGTTCAAAATACTCATATTTTGTAGCAAATGATGAGATATACAGTTAAGCTGCAGTCCTGCGAATATATGTCCTAATCATGTATGCAAATACATAAAACCTATTCAACTGTTGTCATATCCAAACCATATAATCCACTATTCCTCACTTCCTTTCACTATATATTTGCCCGTTACGATGAAGATTTCAATACACTTATTTGCGTAATGACGAAGCATCAGTCGATCCAATCCACTGATGAAGTAAGAGACAGAAAGTGGAATGGTTATTACCTATGTCCACTTCTCTGTGATGACCCATGGTGTAATTCTGCGTGAAGACGGCATTAGCAATGTCGCCACGCTTACTTTAGACGTAAGGATATCGCAAGAAAAGAATGCTACCGAAAATAACAACGTTCAAGCCCAAGTGAGTGTATTTCCAATATTTGCAAGAGAGTAATTTACAGCTTGAATAAAATCCTCAAAATAGATTTGAAAGCGGCTGCTGAGAGCCGGGTGCGATTACCTGTATTACCTGTATTACCTGTATTCGCGAGTTTGGTCAAAACGGCGTTTGCAGGATGCACAGCAATATGGTGAAGCCAGAATTACACAATTCTTTTTAAGACAACGAATATTTTTCATCACGTCGTAAACACCATAGGACAATATTGATACGTTTTTAACAAAGACATGCATTTAATTCAACACTGATAACTGAAATCAGCTTGTGTAGTTTGCATGTCACGTCGCCAGCGGTCAAATGGCGTTGAAATTGCCATCGCTCAGTACAGTGAATTGTAGTAAGAGGTTCGTTGGATGTGTAGCGTCACCGAGTGTTGGGTCGGTCAGCTCTGCCCTGCACGGATCAGTAATGGGAATACTAGATGACCGCGGCCTGACTTGGCTGGGTGAAGGCCCAGCGACAGGCGTTGGTTTTGGCTAGTGCACAACGGCAGACCACGCGAGTTTTGTTTCATTATGTAAAACAAGGGTGGGACACCAAAACACCAGGTCACTAAGCTTCCTCAGAGGGAATATAAGTTGACCTTCACCCGTCAAGACCCTGTGGACAAATAACGCGGGTATTTTGTAAAGGTTCACTGGGAGTTAGGATTGTCGCCTGTGGGTGTATGACAACCATCTCTCCCACATTACTTGGTAGATGTTAACACTGAATCAGTGGCGCACTCAGTACTTGACACAGAAATACAAATTTTTTTAGACCCATCACTAGAATCAAGTCACTGTTGGCAATGATATGCCTCATCCGTTTCAAAAGGAACTGATCGGCTTTTTCTTTCTATTTAAACCAGGCCTCCTTTACGGCAAAAAAGCCGGTGGTACCTTTTACGTTAGTACAAAAGGCGTCCAAAGTATTAGTGGATAGGCTCAAAGGGTTATATATAGCGTCTAATTTCATGAGTTTCAGTAACATTTAGGGAAATTCTAGGATTCGTATTTAGATGACCTACAAGGCTGACGGAGACTTCTGCATCGTTGTCTCAGGATACGAAAACATTTTTTTCCAAACTTGATTGAGCCGTTTGCATTGCACTGCATAGTACATGACAATGGAGCGCAAGATACAAGTCGTCAAGGGTTGAAGACGTTCTGGAAATGTCATTTTTATATGGACGACAACAGATCAGAATGCTGCGCAGACAGAAAGTTGTCAGTCTACCAGAAAGGCAAATATCAGTTCTGTGTAAAACCGAATACACTTTATTGTAAAGCATTTCATGCGGTGACAAACTGGCATCACGTCATGACATGGATAAAATCATAACGCTATTGCAAAGGGAATGAAAATTTTGTTAGACTTTAGATTTTTTCAGTAGTTCTGTCGTTGCAAAAAAAGGAAAATGTTTGGGCTCATCCCTCCCTGACAGTTTCCAGATATCTGATTTATTATTGTTACTACGAGCACTGGGATTTTCTGCTGGCTTTCTAACCCGCCAGCTGATAGCTTCTAAGCCTGCAAAGCTTTGCCTGGTCGAGCTCTGGTGAAGTCTGTTGGTTCCTGGCACTGTTTCTCGGATAAGATTAGATATTCAAGGCCACCGTCAGTTGGCGTCCGCGCCAGATCGAAAATATCCAGAAGCAATAGCTTCCCACCAGCTACTGCCAACTGGCAGAGACGGTTATTCAATTCTTCTAGTTTACGGCCAGACGAAATAATGCGTTTCTTGCTTAGAAACGAAAATTACTTCCTTGCATCTGAAGGGACGTCTCTTATCCCTCACAACCTAGGTAAATATGAACCAGAGTGCACACGCTGGGGAATGAAACTCCCAAATCTAAAGCAAACCAGATCCATTGACTATGCCACATGTCGATGATTGGGGGACGGGGACCGTGATGTTTCTTCCCATTCAACGTATGTTAGGGTAATGCTATATGTCACTAAGATTTTCGAAAGTGCGTGCTCACCTCTGGTGGGAATCATGGGCCAAAATTACGAGCCTATGTGTTAAAGGAAATGTTTCATCTGACGACGTATTTTGAAATGACACAGCCAAGTTATAGTTGGCAATCGTAGAAGCCAGTCTTTAATGTGTAAGATGTTTCATAACTCTACACTTACGGAGGCTCAAAGCGATTTCTCAATGTTTTTCCTTGTGTTCTATTCGACCATGTCCCATGTACAGCTGTTGCGTGGCGTCATGAGCGGGCGCATGCCATTGAACACTAGCGTTCATTGACCTGTGCAGACCCGTACTGCGTTATATCGGTGGATAACTTTATCAAATCAAATTTAATCCATGTTGCTTTCTGGAGCATCTGGATTTTTTTTTTAAAAATGAGCATTGAAAAGGCCATCAGCGACATTTTTCACACTAGCCAACGTCTCAACATTCCGTTTGGGTGGAACACTCCTTTTGCCATGTGGGAATCAAAGCTCGAAATGGCCCTTCTTACTGTCATATCTGGATCTGGTAAGCGAATCTAGATCGAACTAAATCATTCAGAATTCATAACTGAATGAGTAGTCTAGATTAATGCTGCTAATGATATCTGCTTCAAAATCGCTTTATTCTTGGCTATTGGCGCAATATAAACATTTGAAAAATTGCTGAAATACAGCCATCGGTTGTCGGGTTCAGGTAACATTAAATGGAGTCGAACTCTACCAACCGGTCCCTGAAACAAACTAACGGTATGCAGAACATTTGCAAACTATGATTCTAAGATTCGATCCTCAGTCGTAGCTTCGTGGCGATACATCAGGCGGGGATTTAGAGGTGGCACGAGATGCTCCCATTTTTCCCATATTTGCACCACGGCTAACCGTCAAATAGGCCATGATCGGTGATCGGGCGGCTAGTTACCATAACCCCGTCAATCTGAAACATCTGATCCGATCGGGAAGACATCGGCTGACTGCGGCGGCAGCGTTTCAACGCTATATATTGGCAGGTTCTTGCGGGGATAGACCATCGATGCAAGTTTTTAGAAGTGCACGTACCTCCCGCAAAACGACCTCAACTCCGCATTTTTACAAATGCGCGTCAGTACATCTTGTCATCTGCTGATGAACGATAGGCAAGTGTAATCAGCTGCGTTCCGCCTATTTTAACTAGGAATTTCGGTTCCTTTTTCTTTGCACTTTAACCCGTCCACGACTGGGGGGGCAGTTGACTGCCCCCCTAAGGTTTTTCCGGGATTGCGAGAGAACCAACAAACACAGGATCACGAAATTTTGTGTGCCTTTTGCTCCATCAATTTTACATCTCGTGTCAAAATTTTGACCTCAGGTCAGGTCCGGTGCCTGACCTAAGTCAGGTCAAACGGACCTATGTCCAAAAACGTTTAGCACCCTGTAACTTTCTCCCAAAACAAGACATCTCAGTACTACTTTCGATCGAGGGATTCGAGGGATTAGTGATCGTGACAGATGCAACAAATCTGCTATCTCAGATTTTTCGGAATTTTCCGGGTCATTGACCTCAGGTCAAGCCCATTTTTAACACATGCCGTTTTTTCGGAAATTGACGGAATATTTCATAACATTTTAAGTGTGGAGACAAGCAGACATCTAGTTACCGTCATTGGGCAAAGTATCAATGACTTCCAGCCATTGACCTGAGGTCACGTATAATCACGTATAATATAATCACAGGTCACGAATAACTGTAGTGAGCCAAAATGTACCATCGTCAAAATCGACGATGAATTACTCAGAATGGGTAGAAAATGGCAGAACTAGCTTGCACAGACGTAACTAATACCACGAATCTCAAAAAGTTTGAAAAAGTAGCATATTTTGGAAATAAACAGACTGTCGCGAATAAAGCTCCGCCAACTTTGTAGATTGGTAACTAATCAATTTTTCCGAAATTTAAGCATGAAAAACCATCACAAGAACCACAAAGATCAATAAAGTTTACATAGATCGTCTTTTTTCGCGAAAATAAATGAACGCTAAAATTGGTTCCCGTCAATTTGGTACCGCATACGGCAGCGTCACATCCCGACAGCTGGCGGGAGAATTGCCGTGTCTTCAACTCAACGTTTCGGCGTATATCTTCATCAAATCTGAGGAAATTAGACGTGTATCGGCATCCGCGGACCTTTACATGTGCGCTGGTACCTTTACCTATGCGTTATTAGTCAAAGCCCTTGAGATTCAGGCCATTTCTCGGTCTCATGCAGTCGGCTATGAGAAAACATATATAGGGCGTAAATTGGATTACATATTATCTAAAACAAAACATGAGACCAGTTTCGAGCTCTGCTCGTCACAAGCTTTCCAACGGTATGCTTATTTTTATCGAGCGACCAACCGTTCGTGAGTTAGAGGGGCGGCAGCCAATTGCCCCTCCCGCAGTCGCCCATGTTCGAAACGGACCGACGGTCGTGCGCGGGTTAATATTGAAACCGCAGTAATCTTACGGATGGTGGTTGTTGGATAAAGGTAGACACCTTCGACTATTGTCACCACGTGGCTTGTTATTGGTGATCTGAAGTGCTGCACAACACGTAAAAGCAGAATTCGCTCTCTGTCGGCACAAAAATTCGGACCATCAAACGCCCTCCTGTATTGCCACAAACTGAGCTCAGGAATCAGTTTGTTACGACGCTCGTAGAAACAGAACATGAGTGGACTTGTTTTGTTTGAATGACCATTCGGCGCTTAACCCTATTCCCGGAGGGCTAGACGGTATGGTCGATTCCCGGCAGGGAGGGCGGATTCGCCCCCCCCCTGAGATCTCGAGAACTACTCGTCCGATTTCATCGCAACAGACTGCAATCGATTGGCCATGAAGTGAACTACATTTTTATAAAAAAGAAATTTTCAGAATTTTGAAACGTGTGGATATAGGGGGCAAAAATGTCAAAATGGGGGTATTTTTGGACATCTTATAACTCCCTTGTTTATGGAGCGATTTCGATGAAACTGGCATCAATCGAGAGATTATGGATAGGACTTTTACCATTGGTACACACATTGGAAATTTCGGGAGAATTCATGGGTGTTTTTAGTGTTTTAAAAATAGGAGGATTAGTTCTCAACAACTAAATGAACAAAAGAGGCAAAAAGACTTTTTTGGCTTTTGCTGGTCATGTTATGTTAAAGAAGTACAAATCGCATTACAGTGTTTGTAGAATGTTAGCATAGGCGGTGCCAGGAACATGCAAAAGGGAAAACTGTCATGATCACACGTTCTTCAGACCAACTTGTGACCTTTGACCTTAAATGACCTCCAGTGACCTTGGAGTCACTTGGAATGATCTCGTGTGCATTTAATATTATCTGTAAACGTTTTCAATCATTTAAATTTACTCTATTCCAAAAATTTCATGTTAAGGCTATTGCGAAATAGGGTACGCGCAGTGATATTTTAGGTCATAGCTCCGTGACCCGACTTGATATCAAGCTGAAACTTGATGCACAAGTAGAGGGCATCTTCTTACGTCATACATATTCCGGGTTTGGCATTTGAAAAAAAAACGGCGCGAAACTTATTGCAAAAGAAGCAAATTTTGACTTTTGACCTTGACCTGACCTTGTAAAGTGACCTCAGACGAACAAAGTTACATCTGCACATTGCCCAACTATTTAGCTATTCATCCATATAAAGTTTTAAGTTTCATCTTAAAAACTCCGTTTTTGGCAGACATTTTCCTTTCCTCCTAAACATGGCCAAAATGACCTGAGCTGCATCCCAAAAACGTTGTCTGGCTCCGCCTCTGAGCAAAATAGAATTTTGAAATTTTGTCACGGCACGTAGAAAGAATAACTAGGAAAAGCCACCAAGTTTTGTGAAGCTGCGTCAAAAAGCCTTGGAATTGGCAAGGAAAAAAACCGAAGAGGGCGAATTCAGCCCCCCTGCCGGGAACAGGGTTAAAACGACCATTCTACTTAAAATCTTTTGGGCGATTTTATTTGCATATCTTTCGCAATTTTGGGCTTTCGGCGACGAATTCGCTGGCATGCAAAATGTCAAATGCCTTTCTTTCGTAAACCATGTCATGCAAGGCGGGGCCGTACAAACTAAAGGCTATACCATCTCCATACTGTTCTGATCCTTCATCGCGGTGAAGAAAAACTGAAAACTGACTAAGTAAACCGGGCGGGACAGTTCATGCCTCTTATATAGCCGTTATACATTTCATGGGAGCTTCTTCACTGTTCCGCAGCTAACTCGCGTCAAGAATAAGGTTTGTGATCCGTGTTTTGACGACCATATTTAAAAAGCCGTACAGCAGCACGGCCAAGGTTGAGTGTGTGACATATAATAGTTACAAAGCATCACGGAATGTAGTCTTTCAGCGCAAATATAGTCAATGAACCATCCTAGTTTCCCAAAAAGGAACAATGAGACATGAGATTTTATGGTGACTTTACGTTATATTTTTTGTTCTTTTTTTCAGAAAATGTGGCGTTTTAACTGCATTTTTTGCGCTCTGCACAGCCCTGAAAGGCGTAAAAGGAAAGACTTCGTTTACTACTCTGTCTCGCGTTATCCGAATACAGTCAAGTTCTTTATTAAATCTACTCTACTCAGCATCAATCTCCATCCGCCTTGCTCATTTAATCTGTTGACAACGAACAGCCAAGACAAACATTATGCTGTCCTTGATCGAAGCGCAGCAGTTTTGCTTGTCTACAAAACTTCTGGCTGCTGGGAAACGGGAGAGGATAAATCATGTCAATTTACGAATCCTGCAGGCAACAACTGGATATTGTACTCCCGTGGAAAAAAAATACCAAAAGTAGGACTGGCACTAAGCTTCTAAGCTATTCTAGTGTTGAAAGGTGCAGAAGACTGAGGGGAAAATATTAATAACTGGATATATGGATAGCATAGGGCATCCGCATTGTCAGTATAATTGCGCTGGCATTGCTCTAGTATTGTTGGTGCATTTTTGTATTGTTCTAGCTATTAACGGAGCCACACTCAATGGTTATTAGCAAAAACACTACCGCGCGAAAGTGTGCAGTATTCCTGATGTCGTGTATCACGAGGAACAAGTCTTCTCTTTCGGAGACTTCCAAGCTTCAGTGATGGTCGTTCAATCCTGCGGGAGCGCTCAATCGCAACGCCGCTCTGTTCCCATCCTGGGGAGCGCCTGGCGCGGTGCGATAACCCTTCCGCTGTTTCGTGCTCTCCTTACACGAGAGTGGCACAGGCGGTGCCCGCCGCCGTCTTGTCGCTGCTCAGAGTGCTATGCATTACGACAGTGATAACATTTAACTTGGGCGTCGACACAAAAGGACCGGCTGCCTGCGGACGGGATTGCCGAGGTGCTGCTGTCGCACGGTGACTTTGTCTGTCGTCAGGACGTGAATGTGTGAATGTAAGCGTGTGTGTGAGTGGGTATGCAAGTTGGTTGACGAGGTTTGGAAACCCTCCCCAGCCGAGCCGAAACACTGTCGCACGAGGAGATTGGCCAGGCGGAAATTCAACGTCGGGATGAAATGTGCTCACGCATGGCAGCGTTCACACGCGGCTCTTTAATAAACCGCAATTAGGAAATGGACCATTTCAACACGGCCGACGTCGCATGCGTCCATTAGTCAAAACCTTCGTGAGAGAAATCGTGGAGATGGAGACAGCGTGAATAGATAAAAAAAAAACGTTGTGCAGCGACATCCACACGGCATGTTCATTTTGCAATGTCTAACTTAACATTATCACGTCAATACATATCAGGCGTTCACATTACTCATGATGCATCTCGTATCGCGATCTGGTAACACCAAGGGAGCCAATTTTGCTCCAAGTTTGTCGTAATAATCTAATACCTCTTTTCCATAATTGCCTTGTAGTAACTCGAGATGGATTACAGCCATTGATGTTTCTTAGACGTTTCCATTGGAGCCCCCCGACGAGCTGGAGTCAGCGAACAAATGCAACGATTCCGAGTCTCGCTCGTCTGTCATCCCACGCCCGGACCGGCGTGCGTTGAGCAACACCCGCCCCGCGTCGCCGGCTGTTGAGGCTGGATCATCGGACGGCAGCGGCGGCGGCGGAGGAGGAGAAGACGCCAGCTGCAGCCGGCCGGGTATTTCCGGATCTCAGAGGCGGCCCGCTCCCAGACCGCGCTCCCCGAGACGGGCCCCGGTGCTGGCTGGCCGCCAGCGGACCGGCCGGCACCGGGCTTGAGCCCCGCCGCCGCGCCGGCTGTCTCCAGTGTCACCGGCCTGGCGGCGGGCCGCGGGGCTCACTGCCAACGGCGGGCTGCCGGGTACATTGCTAGCGGAGGACAGCTACTCAGTGGCCGGGTACAGTACCGGCGGCGGACAGAGGCCGAGTACACTACCAGTGGCGGACAGAGGCCGGGTACATTACCAGCGATGGACAGCGGCCGGATACACTACCAGTGGCGGACAAAGGCCGGGTACACTGGCGGCGGCGAACAGAGGCTCGGTACACTACCAGCGGCGGACAGCGGCCGGGTACATTGTCAGCGGCTGGCAGAGGCCGGGTACACTGGCGGACAGAGGCCGGATGCATTCATTGCCAGTGGCAGACAGATGCATGCGTAACCCATCCCCCCACCGGGCATTCAGAGTCCGGCCGGATGCATGAAGTCTGGTTTCCACACGAGATTACGGTTGTTGTCTGAATACGTGCCAGCAGCCAATCACCTTCAGCTCTGATCCTCACAAGAGGTTCTGTCGATGTGCAAGACTTTGTCAGTACAGAATCTCAAATAATAATCTACGATGCGGAACTGTGAAGCGGTTTCATGTGAAATCGCTTTACATAGGATCAAGTGACATTCATGGTTTTGAAATAAAGTCCAAATATATCCCGGCTTGGGTGCGGTTTTGCCTGTCGTTTTTGTTCAGACTGATGTATCCGAGCTATCGTGACCAGGTATAATCAGTGTTGCTAGACTACAGATTCTTGGCTGGAAGCCGCGATAATTCACACCCTCCTGTCTCGCATTCCCTTTATACAGTCCGCATCTAGAGGCCAGCCATCCAAGGTCAGTTAGTGTCAGTTAGACCCTGGATGACCTTAAGTAACTCCAACAGTTCAACTGAACTGCGAACATTTAGCCTTATCCTACCTCCAAACAGCACACCTACTCGTGTTATGCTCCATTTTGACAAAACGCGTTTTTCAAGTGCTGACCTGTGTTTTTCAAGTGACGACCTTACTGACTTAGGGCAACCACACATTGTGTTATATAAGTTCATGATAGGGACTCAGCGTTCACAACATTTCTGTTGCGATCATTCCAGCAGATCTAGAGAGAGAAAGGACCACTTCTTAATCTGCATTTGACCGCCTTTGACCCCGACTGACTTCACGTTAGTCATAAACGACTTCAGGTAGGACGTAGGCGCACTTGGTGAATAGATCGGGAGACAAGATACGGACAGAGACGGAACATTTCCCCTCCCGCCCACCCCGTCACCTTACGTTAATAACCTTTAACGTTTATGCAAAACATTGCTGATGTGGGTAGGATTTGAGTGAGCAATACTTGAATTATGAAACGTTTCTGCAGTTTAAAAGCCCTGTCCATTTTTTTCACAGTTTTAAGTTCGACAATCTTGCATGAGAGTTTAAATGACCTTAGGCATATGTTTCCAAACATTTCACATTTTCATACAAAATCTTCAGGAAAGCCAAAACAGGCGGAAGCCTTTGCAGTCCAATCACTTGTTCAAACCACTAAATCCAAGTTGTTCAAACGTAAGAGGATATAACTCAGCAATTTTATATGCATTGACTGAGTATTATGATGTATCTACTGACATATGTATGCGTTTTGCGATTGTTTTATGGCGCATCAGCAAAACTCAACACACATTGATTTAATCTGCCAATTCCTCCTTTTTACAAAATTAATCTGCCCCTTGATTCCATTATCATTTTCATGGCCGAAATGTAATATTAATTGCCACAGCAAGTCAAAGTAGTCAACAGTTAACCCTCGCCCTGTGGAGCATTTTACGTACACGCCCAACAAGAGGGAGCCGATTGGGCCAAGCTTCCTTGGCCGTTTGAAAACGAAGGACCACTGTCCAACTGAGTTTGCTTGGCAACAATGTTTGTATTTTACTTTTCAGATAAATGGGGTACATTTTATTGCAATTGGTGGTTGAACGCTGTGCAGTGATTTTATGACTCTTCTAGCATGCGACTTCTTATTTTAAAGACCTAGATTAAGTCAAACGGACATCTTAGGTCATGTTTCGAATCGATCTGCGAATGATTGGTATACTGGTGGGAAATCGTCGAACCAATGTGACCTGACCTTACGACGTATTGTCTAGAAACTGACGGACAAACGTTGTTTCTGCCGGCTGTATTACATCCATGATGTTTGAAACGCTCATAGTCTCCAACAAAGAAACCATATCATTGATCCTTCATGCCCTTTGAAAGGTCACAAGAGGTCATGAGACCAGATTCTTGAGTAATTCATGAAACCAGGAATCGATTTGATTCCGATTCACAGCCCAGGGAAGCGATTCTGATTCTGTTTCTGATTCACGTAAGAAAACAGAGAAATGATTCGATTCTTATTCAAAAATCTTTTTTGACAGCAAGGAACAGACTCGATTCACAGTTCACTTGTATGCCAAAGAACAGAAACATTGCAAGTTCATTTTTTCATAACTGCAATGGACAAGTCCTGGATCCTGTCTTATTCCAAGGCCTGCGTATACTATGGGATAGTATTACGGAAATAGTGGTAAGATGTATTAGGTACTGCATAACATTTTCATGAAGGGCTTACAGCACTGTGCCAATTCGGTTTGCACTGAGTGCAAGGATGCAAAAATATCCCACCATGTAAATACACTGGTGTCGACAGTCAAGGGTGAGGGTAGGAATTCTGAAGAGCAATCACCCACAAAGAAAGCTTTTTACATTTGGGGTAAACAGGAAAAACGACTGCAAAGAAAATATTTCATCTTTCGTTGCACCATGACTGGAATTTTCATTTCCTATTCTCATTTAGTTATGCACTGTCAGTACTGATAGAATCGGGATCGGTGAGTAGTTCCCCGAATCGATTCACAAGAACGTTGTGAATTGGCTCGATTCTGATTCTTGAGCCAAAAGGTGATTCTGATTCTAATTCTGATTCAAAGAAGTCGAATTGGGATTTTGGGAAATGGGATGGGATGGGTTTTTGGGACTGGGGATTTGGGAAAATGGATGGGGAAAAGATGGGAAACCGATTTTGATCCTGATTCACAAGATTGGTCGGTATATCAAAATCGATTCCGATTTGATTCTGAATCCCTTACAGATCTACATGAGACCATCAGCAACTTCTTTTCTCAGGCTGGATGCCAGTCTTGACGCCTTGTTGAACGCCTAATTCATTAATTTGCGGGGGAAAATACCTAAATGCCGAAACACGCCTTTGAAAATGACTACTTTTTTCGTTGCCTCATATGATCCAAGACTTGCATGTGTCTCAGAATATGCAAAATTTGATAGAAATCAGCTAACCAGAGCTTCGCTATGCTGGTCTGTGAGCTCAGAAGCTATAGAGGAAAATGGCATGGTACCAAATCGGGTAAAAAAGATCCGTCCTTAGAACCAGAAACTCCAACTAGGGTGAATTTTGAAACTGTCGTATTGGAATGACTGAGGTTGAGCTAAGATGGCAAGAACCTAAGATAACATGTTTGTTCGCAGTTCATAGCCGTTCCGTATGAATGGGCAATCTTATAAGTTCACATAGTTTTCTATTCGCCACATGTTCGCAAATTAATGTTTACAGTAGCGTCACTTCTATTGTGAATTCGCAACTGCACGGTTTCGTGTCTGATTCAATGGATTATAATTGTTGAAGCTCGTGGAGCTCAGTTCCAGCTGCCTTAGCAATGGGCGTTATCGTTTATTACACTAATCCGGCGCAATTTAACGATCAACGACGTTTAGCAGATCATTTTTGAGTTCAAACATTAGTAACAAATACAGTTGTGCTAAGCCCACCTTAACTGTTGACGCGAAGGACCGACGTAATTTGGCACCTAACGACAGTTGTCAATTTGAGGCTCCGTCATATGCAGCACGCCTACCTAACTGACCTCCTCAGAATTCTGTACTTGCGTTCGATATTCAGTAAGCACGCTGAGCACGCCAGTGATCAATACGCGCTGGCCGGCGTCGCCAGCATATCGACGAACGCTCTTGTATCATGTCCATGGAATGTTTGCATGCTGCAGCCAAACAGTCGTGTTTACCGTTAATGGCCATCGACCGGCGGCCAGCCAATCAATATTTAACCGCGGCTCCCGGCGTCTGCCATACCGGGGACCGGCAGCCGCCCACGGCACAGCGGCGCCGGCCCACACCCTTCCCGGCGACTGCTCCGTCACCGGCGGCCCCGTCCGAAGACCAGGCCGGCACGCGCGGCCGTGTCACGCAGCAGGCGGACGTGCCGCCGGCGCTGCGGCGAACAGCAGGTGGCGCTCGTCCCGTGCGCCGTCCCGTACCGCACCCGTTCCCGCAAACCGGCCCCCGCCCGGTCAGGCGGGACTCTGGGGCGTGGCCCGTCCCCGTGCCCGGCCTGGTTAGGCGGGTCTTTTGAGTGGGGCCTGCCCCGGTCCCCGTCCCCGGTCCGGTTAGGTGGGACTCTCGGGCGGGGCCTGGTCCCCCGGCCCCCGTCCCCGGCCCGGTCAGGTGGGACTCTCGGGCGGGGCCTGGTCCCCCGGCCCCCGTCCCCGGCCCGGTCAGGTGGGACTCTCGGTCGGGGCCTGGTCCCCCGGCCCCCGTCCCCGGCCCGGTCAGGTGGACTCTCGGTCGGGGCCTGGTCCCCCGGCCCCCGTCCCCGGCCCGGTCAGGTGGATTCTCGGTCGGGGCCTGGTCCCCCGGCCCCCGTCCCCGGCCCGGTCAGGTGGACTCTCGGTCGGGGCCTGGTCCCCCGGCCCCCGTCCCCGGCCCGGTCAGGTGGATTCTCGGGCGGGGCCGCCGCCGGCGCCGGCGTTGCACGAGTGCGGTCGATAGCCGGCGCGGCCGCCGCGCGCCCTTTGTACCGCGCCGTCTGCAGTCGGCATCGCATTACGGCGGTTCCGGCCGGCAGGGCCCAGTGGTACCGAGGCAGCGGCCCGGCCCGCGCCCTTCTCAGCCGCCCGTTCCGCCCCGGCCACCCGCACCGCAGCCATGGGTAACCTGGCCGGCAAGAGGAAGTCCATCAGGTAGGTGACGTCTTTGTTTGCACGGAGAGTGGGGTGATGGCTCACGGAGGGGCGCGACTTCGGGGTGGCCGTCAGTCTGGCGATGAATGAAGACGAGCGGAGACAGCTGGCTTCGGCTCGGGTCGCTCTGGGGACGACAGAGGGGAGCTCGGGCGTGTCTTTGTTCTGTGGGGGAGAGGTCATCCCTGAGGTCACGGTCGGGCCGTTGGCAGGGGTCTGAGTGGGATGGACCGCCCGCCAGCTGGCCGTCAGGGGCAGGCTGGTGGAGCAGGAAATGCTTCAGACCAGGGGGCCGTGACCTGACCGCCGCCAAATGCATGTCGACCCCGGCCACGCCCTGAGGCGGTCTGCGACGCCAGCTGAGCGTTATTTCGGGAGGCCGCCTGCCGGCCAGAGGCTTGTGGTGACTCAATTTCATGTGCTTTCTGCGCTCGGTTGTCTGACCACTGCCGGGTCATATACACGCTCGGGCCGCTTGCTGGTGCATCGGCCTGTGGCCGTACTGAAACAATGGGAGCCGGTGTGATAATTGCAAACAACATCAAGAGCGAAAACTTATGAAAGCACTGCCATATTTACCTTACTGTAACCATGTGCGAACCTCTTATATACAGCGAAGGAAAACAACTTCGTTTTTATCCCTTCCCCTCACTGACATAGGCGATCCTCCCCATCCACTTGCATATAATAAACTTTGTTACCTTCAGAAGTAACTACTACAAACTGCGTCTCAGCGACGCATTCAGTCTTGGGGGGAGGGGGGTGATAAGCCCGAGTTTCCCTTTTGTGCCTAAGTAACCTGATATTCTGATTCAACACTGGATTTTGACCGCTTCATTTCACGAATTTAGCAAGATTAATACAGAGCTGCATGGTGTATTGGTAAATTTCCCGGTCCGAGTTGAGATACCGTCCTCCGTTAGTAGAAAGATAAAGGGACATCATCAATGGCCAAAACTATGCCCAGAAAGAAAGATCTGGAATAATTACTTCCAAAACTTTTTAAGTCTACCCGAATTCGCATACTTGTTTATCTTTTTGTTGTCTGTCCAAAGTGTGTAAAGTGTACCTCGTCTTAGTGCGGATTTCGAACTGCACGAATGCATGGCTGACTACCCCGAGGGTAGTCAGGTAGTCAGTAGGGATCCGGACGCTGACTACGCCGGTGTCCAACGGTTCCATTCAACCCTATTCCCGGCAGGGGGGCCGAATCCGCCCCCTCTCGGGTTTTTTGCTTGCCAGTTCTAGGATTTTTAATGCAGCTTACAAAACTTGGTGACTTTTCTGACCTATTATTACTACGCACTGTGACAAGATTTCGTGATTCAATCTTCCTCAGGGATGGAGCCAGGCAACGTTTTTGGGAGCCACCTCAAGCCATTTTTGGCCCCGTTGAGGGTGAAGGTAAAATGACTGCCAAAAGTAGCGTTTTTAAGAAAGAACTTAAAACTTTATATGAATGTATAGGTAAATAGTTGGGCAACATGTAAATACAATTTTGTTCATCTGGGGTCACTTCAAAAGGTCAGGTCAAGGTCAAAAATCAAAATTTGGTCTTATAGCACGAATTTTGGTGTTATTTTGTCAAATGCCAAACCCAGCAATCAACGGAATCAAAATGACGTAGAAGGGTGCTCTCTACTTGTGTACCAAGTTCCATCTTGATATCAGGTCGGGTCACAGAGCTATAACTTAAAATGTCAATGCTCGCACCCTATATCACAACAGCCGTAAAACGGAATTTTTAAAATAGAGTGAATTCAAACTGGACTGGAAACGTTTTCAGATAACATTAAATGCCTACAAGATCACTCCATGTTACTCTAAGGTCATTGGAGGTCATTTAAGGTCAAAGGCCGTCAGCTGACTTGAAGAACATGTGAACATGGCATTGCCCCCTTTCTCATGTCCCTGGCACCGTCTATGCTAACATTATACAAACATTGTGATACGATTTGTACTTCCTCAGCATAGCATGTCTGGTGGAAGCCCAAAAAAGTGCTCTTAACGTTTTTGTTTAAGTAGTTTTTGAACGTCCTATTTTTAAAATCCTGTGAACGCCTATGAATTTTCTCATAATTTCAAATGTATGGACCAATGGTAAAGGTCCCAGCCATAATCTCTCGATTCATGCCAATTTCACCAGAGTCGGTCCATAAACAATGGAGTTATAACAAGTCCAAAAATATCCCCATTTTGACTTTTTTGTCCCCAGTATTCACCCCTTCCAAAATCCTGAAAACTTCTTTTTGTAAAAATGTAGCTTACATCATGGTAAATCGATTGCCGTTTGTTGCAATGAAATCGGACGAGTAGTTCTCGAGATCGGGGGGGGACGAATCCGCCCCCCTGTCGGGAATCGGTTATACCGTCTGGCCCTCCGGGAATGGGGTTCAATAATTGGCTTCGCGTATTCTTTTGCATACTCTTGTTCTACCTGTCGGCAAAATTGCAAAACAATTATGCGCTTGCTGGATAGGGTATACTCGCTTTCTAATAAATGTGTTTTGACTTCACGTGGGATTGTATGTCCGGAGTTATAACGTAAAATTAGACAGTATCAGCCACGAGGAGGGCAAGGTAGACATGTTTGTTATTGAGCGCGCGAAGGTGCTACGAAACGAAAAATCCGCAGGGACAAGTGGACTGCAACAATGCAAAAATGCAAATGTTTTAACAATTGAAGACCATCTTCATTGCTCCATTTATCTAATAAATAGGTCCCGGGAAATAAAAACACCATCTGGGGCATGGTCTCGGAGCTACAGCGCAGGTATGGTTCTCATATGGCGCAACTGCTCTAACGATAAGCAGCATGGTAACATGGTAACAAACATACATGGTAACGTACGGACTCTGTTCCCGCCGCCCCTACCCTCCACTGATTGTCATGAGTCATTCTCTTCGCTCAGTGGTGCCTCCACTCAACTCTATGAGTGAGGGAAAATTTCCACGACCTGGCGAATTGGTTTTGGCTGGTGGAGCACAACTTTGTTGCACGAAATATAAAAAATGAAGTTGCCGACTGGAGAAGCCGATGTGGCCATCATATTCCAAACAGTGGCACGTGGATTAAAGCCACGGACTGTTCCAAACTGGCATTTAGATCGTTTTCCTTGTCTGAATGATAGGAGAGCACATACAATCAAATTTTGGTGAAGTTAGGAGGTTGTTCTCAAAGCTCCAGCCATTGCTCTTCTTCTCAACATAAGCTAGTTTCTACTGATGTCAACTCAGTGAAAATCACCAGAACAGTCTAATATTTTCTGTTGCATATTTTCGGATGCAACAGCACGGGTTGGAGACCCGTTTTCGTCTTTGTTGGTTTAGCAGTGTGAGAATGAGTTGCCATTCCAGTATTTGTCACCTGGCCACCTTCAGCAGTACAAGGACTAGAGGTTAGTAGGATTTTCCACACATTTTCAAACCTGGCGTGATAAAGAGCAGTTAAACAAACAGAAGCGTATAGCTTATCTGGCTACAATTTGATATCCAATCTGACTCGTTAAAGTCCATCAGTGTCCTTACTACCAGCTTCAAAGGGGACCATGTCCGTCGATTCTGCTTTCCATTGTATGTTATGGACATGTTCTTCAGTGACCCAAAACGATCTTTGACGATGACATGGAACTGGAACTGTCCTTGCTGTACAACTCAGAGCTGCTGAATATTTCATGACCCCTTTGAGGTCAGCATAAGGACAAAAATGGCCAGTAACCAAAATTCGTTATTTTCACCTAAGATGACATTGGTCCAACTTAGGACATAATTGCAACATATTCCATAATATGCCACAATATGTCAGTGGCATATTAAGAGCCACTGACACCACGGAAAACGCTCATGTATAATAATGACTGGATGACTGTACATATAAGGAACGCGCTACATATGGAAAATAATGACTAAAAAGGACTAAGTACCAAACGACACAACCGTTGCTCTGTGATGAGGGCCGCCGCCACAACATGATTTCCCCATGAGGTACCCTCCAAAAAGAGGTCATAGGTATGTGGCTCCTCAAAGTAATGAACTCATATTTTCTGATGCATAAAAATACATAAAAATGTTTCAGACTCAAAGGGAATTTCAGAGCGATCGGAGAGGCAATTTAAGGGCTACATGCGAAAAGCCTTAGGGGACAGTACCAGCCCCTGTACCGACGGGGGTTAATCAAGCATTCAACGTTATCTGAGCAGAAGTTATGTTATCTTTTAAGCATGTTTATCAAGGCATTCATGACACAAAAAAGACGTTGTGAATAGTTTTCAGTGTTTACGTGCTATAATACGTATTCGAAAACAATGAATTAGGTCAATATTCATGCCAGCCAATATCACATGTCATCGCTCGTCAGTTCAGTGCCTCTCATATTCAGAGCCATGTTAAACCAGCCGCATAATAAGAAAGAAGTGCCGAAATGTAACGTAACAACCAGTTTCACAACGATTTATCGTAGCAGGGATGTCGATTTGTATTCTTTTGAGAGGGCCCTGGCCCAACCAGTGTTGATTTGGCCCCCTTCCTTAGTGTTGGTGTAGGCCCCTGGAATATTTTCTACCCGTTGCGAAAGAAAATAAGTGATGATAACGAAAAGAACAGGCGCAATAGATAAGAAACAGGCAGAAGGTAAGGAATAAAGTTTGAAGCGGTGTATCTCTCTATCTTCCTATCTTTCATCCGCATGTATATGTACATATATATATACACACATGGGGATAAATGCAATTTTGTATTAAAGAATAGAGTTTGAAGCGGTGTATCCATTTATTTTTATATCTTCTATCTGTATGTATACATAACTATATACTTGGGGATAAACGCAATTTTTTGTATGATAAGTAGCAACAATAAACCTATAAATTTCCGTTGCCCGAAATAAAGTGGGCTAAATCCGTTGCGAAATCAACATTTGGGAGAAGATTGGGTTGTCGGGCCCTCGGCTTGCCCCTCCCCCAGTCATTTACAGAAATCTACACTTCTGTATCCCAGGACAGTTTTTATCATCGTTCCGTACCTTTTTGACAAACGTGATAGTGGCGAATGGATGTGTGTTAGTAAAACTAACGATCGGATTTAGCAAAAATAAATATGTGTTTGTAAATTTCCTATTCTGTGTCATTTCATCAATATTACTACCTGACTAAGCCAAAATGTTTCACTTGGCCTGCTACTGAAATCATAAACGGGAAAGAGCGTGCGTTTAAACGTTATCATATCTTATAGGCAGCCTTCAACATACAAATGAAATGACAGACCTTAACTTGTTTATGGCACGTGGTGCGAACATACATTTGCAATATTCTAGCGTCATTTATGTCATGCCATTTATGCCATCTAGACTGTTTAAGTCTTGCGATCGAACTCGAAGTGGCTTGAAGCTAAGCACTGTTCTGAGACATTTACCGGTATTAATAAACAGAAGGGAAAAATGACTGATAAAAAGAAAAGAAAATTTCGCCTTTTTGCATGTTTTGGTGGAAGAAAGAGGGACTCGCCTCCTCAGGGCCAAGAAAGCGTTCAACCTCAGCTTGACGATCATCCAGACGTTACGGGCCAGGCCACAGTTGTTGCCTTACCTCCAATCGACACTACTAAGACATGCTCTGAGGCGTTAACAGGTTTGACCAGTGACGATGAGACAGAAGCAAGCGGTGCTGGTTCCCCGGCCTGTGATGGATAACATGGAGAGATGGCAAAGCTTACGACCTGGCTGGACATAAGACATTGCTCTGCAGACTATTCAGTATGAAGAGAACGCACACATTGAAGACGTCGGTGATAAGCATAAGCTGACGGATGCAAGCTGTACCGACTTGTCACGCCGCAACGTTTGCAATGCCAACTGAGTGACCCTGCGCATATCCGTTTTCCCGATACGCGGCTAGAATGGTAATCCTTCATATGTAAACATCGTATGATTTTGCCAGTTAGGTAACCGCGAAGAACAATATGCGTGTTGTAAAACGAACGCAAAGCCTTCTGGACACCCTTTTGGTTTCTTTCGTCGTATGTGATACCATGTTAGCACACAGCTGATTTGTCGTCAGCTTATGATGACGAAATGGGTTCCTATTCGTTATTAATCCCTAGAAATATATCAGGAACAACAGCCCATATTTTCTATATTATACGTCTTGCAATTTGAGCTTCTTCGCAGAATATTTCCGATTTGTCTGGAAGCAGAACTAAAGCTGAATGGCATTTAAATAGAGCTATCTCTGCAGAGGCTGTCCCAGCTCTGGGACAGCCTCATGCATGATTTAAGCCTCGAGTCACCTCGGCATGGTTTAATACTGAATTTGGAATTCGTGATTTTTTAACATGCATAATTTTCAGAGAAACAGTCTTAAATGCTTTTAATTGTTTCATTTATCTGAATTTCATTCTCAATATCTGAAATGAATTTGGTTCTAAAACAGGACTGAATCGGTTGACAAAGTTTTCCATGAAATCATATACGCTTTAACCACATGCCTAGTGTGAACTGAAATGTAAATCGAGTGCAACAAGCACGAGAGGTCAGAATGGAACTGCATATTTTGGGACTGATAGCTCGTGTTGTTCTTGCAGAAGCTCTGTTTTGATAAAATCCATGATAGTATTTTCTGCGCATTTGATAAGCAGCGCCGAGTTTTTCATCCTGTCATTTGTGCAAACGAATTTCACACAAAATACCGGCCGTCCATAGCCACCAGTGGCTTAGCATGCACGGCAACTGAAACAAAACACGTCGTCGAAATTCTCCCCGCCTCCAAAGCGCAGCGCGGAAGCGAACGTGCCAGCACCGACAGCGGAAGCGCCTCCAACAGTTAGCGGACCGAGCAGCACTCTCGCCACTTGACCCGCTTATCCATCATCGTCAAACGGCTCCTGCCACGTTCTGGCCCGCGGCCGGTCGACGGGTGCGGCGCTTTGGCCGGTCAATTCCCGGGCCTGGCTGCCGGCCGGCGGCGACGGTGGCGCTGCCAGGCGTTTTCCAAGCCAACTAACGATTTGGCACCAGAGGGCCGGCCGATGCCCGTCTTTTCCTCCCCTCCTCCCGCCTCACTTCTCGTTCTGTTGAGCCCGAGGTAACGTGACCTCTGCCCGAACTCTGCGAACTGGCAGCGGCCGTATCTAGACTCGGCACCTCGCCGTGTTGGCCGCGGTTTCGGAAGGCTGTTGCGCGCGGATTATTTCCCGCGGTGGTTCCGTGGTGGTTCTCCGTGGCGTGAAAGTGATCTTCCGTCGACGACAAAAGTTCCAGTTCGTAGTTGGCGCGGGGTTTTGGTAGTTGAGCCCTGGAGTGGCCGTTTTACAGTGGAATGATCTGGATTCTCAGTTCCCGCAGCAACCATTCGCTGAAAACTGACCGGTTGCTGCCGACAGGCTAGTCACCGGCGATTTGCTTATCGCCGGTGTCGTTCGATAACGTCTGTGCGTGCGCAGAGTCCATGCTGGAGCGGCGGCGTGTCTTTGAATTTCAGCAGCCAGGATGCCATCCAAATTTTCTTTGTATTTCTGAGATATAACCCTAAGTTCCACGCCTTGGCCACCGCCATGTATCGACCATGTCATGCGAGGTTTTTTTCAGGACGGCAGTCTCTAAGGCAATCCCATTTTGTATTTAATGTGTCCTGTTGCACTGCATTGTATTTAACTAGCTTCCTCAAAGCACATGTGACAGCTCCCGATAGGAACCCCAAACTTTTACACCACGTTTTCGCGATATTTGCACGTTTTCTATGTGTGACTGCTCTCCGACACCACTCTTGCAGTCAAAGATAAGAGTTAACACACTTGTTGTTAATTGTTGTTAATTGACTGCCAACGGAACAAAAGAATGGTACGCCTTGCAAAAAACTTATGCCTTCAGAAGAGCTTTCTTGCTGAATGTTGCGCTGAAGATGCCAATTCGTGCCACGCAAGGGCCCGAAAGATGTCTGTTTGCTAAAGATACCATGCCTCTCCTCAGTTATTGTGTAAGGAGCGCAAACCTCACTCGCCAGCGCCCACATTCTACATAATACGTGGTTTTAGTTTGCCGTCTGCACAGGTTCTTTCCATACAAGCTGTGAACCTTTGCTAAATGAAACCTTTTCCTCGGTTTGTTGGGCTCCCATATCAGATGCCCTTAATGATAGCCATCAGTTCATGGCTGTGGGAGGCATTGAAATGTTACGGATAATGAAATCCATAAAGGAGAATCCGAGCTTACGGTCGGCTAGCTGACAGATTTTGGCATGATCATGGAAGGTTACAGACTTCTTTATGCCCGTAAAGCTTTGAGTTTAAACGCAAAAAAGCATGTATGAACAAATCTTTGTCTTGGGTCTCTGTTAATATAACAATTTTTTGCACGTAAACGCAAGTCTCTCCTGGTATAAAAAAGGCTGTATGTTTTCATAGTCATGCTTTAAGTTCAGGAACCTGTACAGACCACTTTTGCTTCATTAAATCCGACAGATTTTGTCGCCCCGAAGTCAACCGGCGTTAACGACTGGCCACCAAATGATCGTAACGATTGGTGCGGAGCAGAAAAAAGCTTTTGTGTTGTCATGCCATTAGCTGTGAGTAGAGAGTGACGCCCGTAAGCCTGTGTTCCCCGCAGTTCCAACAAACTCACCAACGACATGGTTGACGCCGCCACCCTGGAGAAGCTGGAGGCCGGCTTCCAGAAGCTGCAGGCCGCCACCGACTGCAAGTCCCTGCTGAAGAAGTACCTCACCAAGGAGGTCTTCGACAGCCTGAAAACCAAGAAGACTTCCTTTGGATCCACCCTGCTGGATGTTATTCAGTCTGGTGAGTATCTGTCAATACTGCCATTTGCTAACGCTGCTTGGCGTTGGTAAAAGCAAGTCATTACGCGCACTGGTATGATGGGTATGTCATATGTCATATGTCACTGGTATGACGCGCGCAGTGTACGATGGGATCGTTTACCGAACCCATCCGTTCGGTGGGTTCGGTAAACGTTTTGGAGAAGAAACGTTTTGTTTTGTTTTTGTTAAACGTTTTGGAAACGAAAAGGTTCGGTTGGGTACCGAGCCCATCCGTTTACCCGAACGACACAGCAGCTGTCTACGACGGGGGACGTGCATCTGTATCTGAACTGACAGAGTTTTGCTCTTAAATAGCCCTGGTCAATGTACGCTAGCGGCGTTTACGCCCGCACAACTTACGAGGCTATCAAAATGCGTCTTCAGCCGTAAGCCGCACCGGGGCCCCTTCCTGGGGCGGCTGTACCGCAACACTGCGTGCTGGCCCACTGACCGACTGCAATCCCTGACCGACAGTAAAGCAAAATGCATAAGTTTTTTCCATTACACGGCCAGCATATCACTCATACAATTCCATACTTTGAGAAATGTGTTTGTTTGCGTATGGTACCCAGAAGATGGGCAAAGAAGTAGACTAATTGCTTTTCTCCGGTTTTCGGGATGTTTTGGCGCATTTGACCTCTACGGGGGGAGCGCGGGCGGGGATCGCCAGACAGACCCAACATACCTGCGGCGTCTCTGGCGGCCGGCATCGCCGCCGCCGCCAGCCCGGTATTTTTAAAGTTCAAGGGCGCCCTGCGTCAAGTTCATGGACTGGTGGCCCGCTGGCATACAGCCGGGCGGTTACCGGCCAAGTTCAACAGGGCTCGGACGCCCAGAATCTGTGTGTTGCCGGGCGGTGACCGCTGCCGGCTGCTCCCAGCGTGGCGTGGCCGGAAACAGCGGGCTTGTGGCCAGTTGGAACGGATGGTGCACTCTAGGACGCGGGCGGACATATTTGGGCGTTGGAGCAATGGGGGCGACTCGACAGTGGTGTCTTTTACTGTCAAAGCATTGCTCAAGCTTTTCAAGGGACTTCTAAAAACCTGGATAGTCTCCGGACCTCAGCTGCCTTCGCCACCAGTCCTGTGAATCTTGCTCAAGATCCACTGGGGTTTAAACCCTACCGAGGAACAAATGTTCAGAAAATATGTGTGGGAATCGCCTGAAAACTCGCTATAAATAACTACTGCGGATCCATACTCCCCGGATTTTGGTAATTTCCTCTCACATAGATGACTCAAACTTTCTTCGGACATCTCGTCCTCGCCAGGCGCCTCTGATTTTGGTTAGTTCCTCCCCGGTCCAGGCATCTTGTCTGCACCGTCGGCCCGGCGGCCGTCGCTGTGTCGTGATCGATCTCGCCGACGACAGTCCCCCGCGGCCAGCTGCCGTCCTGGCAACACTGGGCCCCGAAATAGCGGCCAGGCCGGCCGAGGGGCGGCCGCCCCGGGCGCGGCTCCGGGGTTCCGGCCCTCCGGACCAGAGGCAGGAGTCGTCTGGGCAGTGCTCTAGCCTGGAAACAGACACTGCAACGGTGCAGTGTTATGCATGGTAGTGGACATTTTTGGCCGGTTTTCGGTATCTCTTTTCCTTTCCTTTTCTCCCTCCGTTCCTCTCTCTCTCTCTCTCTCTCTCTCACGTCTTTTTCTCCTCTTTCCCCTCCCCCTTTCGCATCTCTTCCCTCCTCCATTTCCCTCTCTCTCTTTCTCTCTTCCTCTCTCCTGTTTTCTTTTGCAGTTACGGACGGCTGGCAGCTTAGTGGCCCGTGCCTCGTCAGCCCCAGGGTATCGACCGCACCTCAGTGGGTTCTGCTGACGCCCACAGGGAGGGGGAGGGGAGGGGACTCTGACGGCCTTACCGGCGGCCGGGGCAGAGAGAAATGCCCAGAGGCAGAGGGATGTAACGGACAATGATGGAATGGCCACGGCTGAGGACCATAGCTGTCCTCAGTTGAGACGCGGGGCGTGCGGTAGGCAATGGTGTCCTCCCGTTGCGGCATTGCAATGTCTTGTGCAGCGGATGGTGAGGTGGATCATAAGTGCAAATCTTTGCCGAGCCATGCCAGCAAAATGGGGCAGAATCCCATCCAGCCAGAGCTAATGGAAGGGTTTCTGAAAAGGGAACCGTTTGCCAATAACCTGAATGAAATGCCCTGAACCAAATGTGAAATAACCCGCTCACTTCTGGAGATGTGAATCGCCCTTTGCTTGCCCCGGGGGAGGAATTCTCGAGAACCCTTGATGATCTCAAGAACCAAGAAAGTTACGGAGAACAGAATGACACTGATCGAAGACTCGTCATATTGTACAGAGAATGGATGTATAATCATTGATTTGGGTGCTTATTTTAGGGTCAAAAGGTCAAACTAAGTCATGTCATGACGTCCAAAATCTGTGGGCAATAAAAGCAAATTTGACCATCCTTCAAGCTGATCTTCAGTACTGAACAGGTTAAAAAGTGCCAGAAACATTTTTCATTGCCAAAAATAAAACGTCTTTCTCCTCAGGTCAGGTCCGGTCGGGTCAACAGCCATTGGAATACAACACTGATTTACGTCGAAATTGGCACTCAAGTAAAGTTACTGCTGGCATACGATATGGAATTACCATTGAGAATGTTTAGTCAGATATGGCAACTTTTATCAGACAAAGATTAGCAAAGGTCATCTAAGGTTATACCAGGCAACCTAAGGGACAAATCTTACAACATTCATATCTCGTGATTCGGTAAAGCCACGACCGCCAAACGAACCCTATTTGGTCACCGTAATCATGCTGATGTGTTTCTGAATGATATCGAAGCCAAAGATAGGTCAGATTAGGCCAGGTCAAGGTAGATAGGTGGTAAAATGTGTGTCTCGTTCAAAAAACTACGGTGCCACAGAACACAACGAACCATTGGAACACGCCTGGGACAATGCAAACTGCCAGCAGTCACTAAAACAAGAGCTCTTATAGGCAATACAGTCGTGCAGGGTCAACCTAGGTGAAATGAGGACTCTTTGCATTTCAGAAACAAGTAAAAACAAGGATGCGAAAACTATTTTTGTACGCTGTCTAAGAAAATCCCTTGAAACTCCACCGCGCCCTGAGTGACAAGCCACCTCTGAAATGATATCAAGTCATATCAGGTCACATAAGGTCATGGCATTTCAAAGCCTTTACGAGCATAAACTGAAATGTGTATTTTTTATGCCTAACCAAGAGTGAATGGCAAGTGCATTTCATGCCCATTTCGCCGTACATTCGATTTGTAACCAATTAACCTGGCCTCAGGTCACTAAACATTCGCAAACGGCATTAGGCATCATTCAAAAAGCGTTTCAAACGATGTCTGTCCCTTTTCTTCTCACAAAAAGCCTGCACAGGATCAGTTCTGCCAGAAAGACCAAAAACAGCATTTCAGTACGGTTCACCAAGACTCAGGTTAAAACGTTTCTAAAAAACTGAAAGGTTACATTTTGTAAAGCACCGATTTGGAAATAGAGTAGCATTTTTCGTTTGTCAACATCTCTTTTTGACAATCACTGGCTAATGCTTAAGCTTTTTTGGCATCATTTCCGTAAAGTTCATATAGGTTAATGGCATGTCATAACCTGATCTTGAAATTATGTCACAAAATTTAAAACGATTTACTAGTAGCTACTAAAATTTCCATACCTCCAGCCCTTTTTTGTTTTTGCGTTATTTTAGAAAACTTAAGGGAAGGTTCTCGGGAAACCCCGCCCGTCCCAACCGCTCTGAACGAATGTTAAAACAAAACAAACCAAAACAGCCACGGTTTGGAATGGACGGTAGCCCGTCCTCCGCCAAACAAAAGTCAGAGATCTTTCTCGTGGATTTCTCCAACCGGGACGTGGCCATTTATGATTTTTTTTTTAACAAATGTTAGCTGAAACAAAAACGAGCCATCAGCTGAAGAGGTGGGGCTGAAAGAACGGAAGACTGTCAGTTTGCCGTGTTGAGAGATACCAGAGCCGCTCAGACGATCCAGCCGGTCAGCTGTGCTCAGCTCCGGTCGAGATCTGTAGTCGGGTGTCCCTGGCTGGCGGCCGAAATCAATGGCGTCCGCCGGCAGCCGCCGGCGGCTGGTCGATCGGAGCCGCCGCGCCGGGACCCGGCGCACACCGCTCCGGCGGATACTCGACCCAGCGAAGCTGCGTCAGTTCGGGACACTGACGACGCATAAACAGCAGAAGACTCTCGTTCTTGGCGGAGCTGTGTCAGCTCGGGAAGCGACGGGCTTGTCACGGACAAACGAAATTAAAACTGATGGCGATACGATGGCTTTCAAAGAATGTCGTGATTGGTCCACCGCGCAGTATTTCCGTCATTCTTCAGACTAGAGTGGGTTTAAATAACGTCGTCGCTTTTGAAAACAGCTGCATCAAATGGCGCACAGGACTACCCAAATGCCAATAACTTTATTTGCAAGACAGTAAGAGACTAGGAGTATATGCTACAACGGCTTGCTTCAACACCAGCGGCCCTATTTTCATTGTCCGGTCTGTTTCAGGCGTCGAGAACCTGGACTCGGGTGTTGGCGTGTACGCACCCGATGCCGAGGCCTACTCTGTGTTCGCCGACCTCTTCGACCCCATCATCGAGGACTACCATGCGGGATTCAAGAAGACGGACAAGCACCCGCCTAAGGTACAAAGGTTCTGGTTCTGTCCAGGCTTGCACCTGTCGAAGGATCAAGAGCTGTTGGACGCACGAAATGGAAGCGAGACTTGGCGTTTGGTTTGGTTTTCACCTGTTTGGTCCGAATCGTGGCCGGTGGAGAAAAGATTGTTCCGTCGAAGACCCACAAATGTTCTCTTTTCAGGACTTCGGAGATGTTGACAGTGTCGGCAACGTTGACCCTGACGGCTCCTACGTCATCTCTACCCGCGTGCGCTGCGGCCGCTCCATGGAGGGCTACCCGTTCAACCCGTGCCTGACTGAGGCCCAGTACAAGGAGATGGAGGAGAAGGTGTCGTCCACGCTCGGCGGACTGGAGGGGGAGCTGAAGGGCCAGTACTACCCGCTGACTGGCATGACCAAGGAGGTGCAGCAGAAACTGATCGACGACCACTTCCTCTTCAAGGAGGGCGACCGCTTCCTGCAGGCGGCCAACGCCTGCCGGTTCTGGCCCACCGGGCGCGGCATCTACCACAACGACAATAAGACCTTCCTGGTCTGGTGCAACGAGGAGGACCACCTGCGCATCATCTCCATGCAGCAGGGCGGCGACCTGGGCCAGGTGTACCGCCGCCTGGTGACGGCCGCCAACGAGATCGAGAAGCGCGTGCCGTTCTCGCACCACGACCGGCTCGGATTCCTCACCTTCTGCCCAACCAACCTGGGCACCACTATCCGCGCCTCGGTGCACATCAAGGTGCCGAAGCTGGCCGCCGACAAGGCCAAGCTGGAGGAGGTGGCCGGCAAGTACAGCCTGCAAGTGCGCGGCACGCGCGGCGAGCACACCGAGGCCGAGGGTGGCATCTACGACATCTCCAACAAGCGGCGCATGGGCCTCACCGAGTACCAGGCCGTCAAGGAGATGCACGACGGCATCCTGGAGCTGATCAAGATCGAGAAGTCCCTGTGAGCGGGCGGCGGCTCGAGCAGGAGGCGCTGACGCCCGCTCATTGTCCACGCGGCGGTAGTGGGCGCCCGGCCGCCCGGTGCACCCCGGGTCGGCGCCGCAGGGGGCGCCCGGCCCGCGCGGGATGCCCGGCACCGGGCCGCGCCGCCCCGCGACACTGTTGCTTCACGGCCCAGAAATAAGCGAAAGTTAAGTACTGACCTGAACCGGACCGCTGCTTGTTCCCGGGCGCGAAAACGTGTCTCCTGTAGTTCGACGTGTAAATACATTGTGATCGTCGACGGAGATTCTGTTTGATGCAAGCGGAAGGCCATCGGAGGAGGTATGGCGCTTGTTCCTGTCGGATGGATCTCAGGGTTAACTGAACTCTCTGGTAATACATCTAACGCCCTGCAACACAAAAAATCACATGGCCTTCTTCTGGCAACGAACGAAACCTTTCTGCAAAATGTTATTTTCTGAGCTGTCATTCACAACAGCAGCGAATTTTGACTAATCGCCGTGGGAAGGTCCACGCCGCTGTGTAAGTCTTTAAGTATGTATGGGAGTCCGCTGGCGGACGGCCCTTTGAGCTATTAAGACATGCCGGCTATGGCACATTTCTTGTTATTTTAATGTGAAAAGTGTCTACATATCTCTTTTCATGCGACATCCGTCGCATGAAATCTATGCGGGGACAAATTTGCCATCCCCCCCCATTTCTCCGGGGTATCACGATCTCTTGAACCAGTTTCGATGAAACTGGGTTTAAGCAAAAACTTGCAATGTGACTTAATTTTCAGGTATGCAAAACTAGCAAATAACGCTACTGGCACCTCCAAGAGATCAAAACAGTTGGTAAACACTCAAAGTTTGTCGTCTTGCATGACGTACTTCAAGATCGTACTTTGGGTTTCGTACAAATTTTACATACTTCACGTTGGCTCCAATATTTAGCCTTTAGTTAACCCCAAGGCATGCTAGGAAGCAATTTTTGGAGCAACAGGGATTCAGGTCCTAAGCGTAGGGTGGAGGTGAGGGCAGGATTTACAGCGTTCCTTGCTTTCAGAGACGAGTTGGTCTAGATGTTAGTTCCCTAAAATGTAATCAGGTACCATAACTGAATGTGCTTCATTGTACAGCACCGATATGCCATGTATGCAACGCCTATACCCAACATTGTCACTGTCATGACAATGGTTACATCTAATTCTTTTTTGTTCAGCACGTAGAGTCCCAGTTTAGTGCTCAGTTCAGGTCTCAGTTTAGTGCTGTAGCCGAACTTTTTGGTATTATTCCCTTTCATCATGGCTTTTTGTAGCTTCATTCACTGTCGTACGACACTTACAATGGTGCATTGCTTTACAGTTAGCACTGCACATGGACGTATGTTTCACATGTTGCAGATATTACATCTCATGGCTGCATTAGAAGCACTTCACGAACTGGATAATTCCGCGGATCGCGAATTGATGCGTTGGGCGAATTGGATCGGAGCAGCAAATTCTAGCAAGATATGGATTACGAGGCCACTCGGACATGACCGATTGAAAATCTGTTAAATTTAAAAAGACGCTAACTGGGAAGGATTTCCGTAGCCCGTCAGACTTCGACTGAATTTGTTAAAAGGGAACAATTACATATGCTTCGATATTCCACATTTGTCTGTGATGACAAAAGCAAAAATTTGAATATGGATTGGTGCGGATTTTTTATAAACATATTTATGCCATTACGGACTCAGCAATTTTGGATACGAAAGACCCCGGATGGGTTGGATCCTAGCTCTCACGGTCCGGGTTGAACCGAATCCCGAAAATTCAGTCCATGAAGTTCCGTAAGCTGCATGCTTTAGCGAACCTTGTTTAATCACTTTAGGTATGCTGGATAGGTAACTCAGACTTTTGAAGACAATTCTCATATTAACTGATTGCATTTCGCATTACACCACTTGCAGCTCTTGCGAAATCTGAGATGACCTGGCCTCAACAACCAGATCGTATTTCTCAAACAGCTTGACGGGGAATGTTCGAAATTTTCCCATATGATGCACAAATATTCAAAACCACGGTACACAAACGTTTAACATCATGCATCAGATAAAGTAAAATTTATGACCGAAAAACCAGTGAGGAGTCTCTGAAGCCCTTGCAGGCGAAAGTTAAGGGTCAGCGTGGTAGGAATAACGTTCCTTTCAGTCACCAGTTTTCCCGCAACACACCACCAAATTTCCCTTCCTTTCCCAGCCACACCCGGAAGCCTTCCACATTTTTCCGACCATCTTGCCGAAGGAATGGGCTCCGGCTTCGTGGCGGGCTGTCCTCTGCAGATCGCCCAGCTCGGCGCTGGAACCGGCCGGTACCCACGGGGCGGCGGCGGCAGCGGCGCGCCGTCTAGCCGCTCCGTATAAATAGCCGGCGGCCGTTGACACGTTCCTAGCTGTGCCCGGAGGCTCGGCCGCCGGCCGCCGACCGGCGCTCCGTCCGAACGGAGCTGCAAGCGCCAGCGGAGACGCTAATCGCTGGCCGATGCACGCCTCTCGCCCGGCCGGCTAGTGCTGCAGGCGCGAGTAGCCGCCGTCTCAGATGACGGCGCAATAAGGCTGCGCGGCGCCGAGCGGCTGACGCCGACAGCCGCTCGGCAGCCGCCGAGCTAATGGCGCCGGGCGGGGAACACTGGGTCACACTGGGTTGGTCGACACTGGTCGACACTGGGTTGTCTTTGAGAACTGATTTTGAAATTGGCATACATTTGGCACCATTCTGACTTGTCCAGGTTCATTTCATGACAGGGTTTAGATTCCATACCGTTCCTGCCGGTCAGGGGATTTGACCTGCCCGTTAGATTTGCAGGGCTTTAGGAGCCGTATGCTTCTTATCCGGTGTAACTGTCTAACTGTAACAGTGAAATTTTGTGCTCCGTGACCTTCCAAACAAAAGTTTTGCCATTTTCGCCAATGTCGGGACAGTGACCCGACCTGGGGGAGCACCAGTTGACCCAAGATCTTAAAACCGAATATCATTGGCTTGCTGTCATGGCGAGCAAGACGCGCGTTTTTGTTCCAAGACTTCTGGCTTTTCGGCTTAATTAGGAGCGAAGCGGCGAGGGAGAGTCTCAGCCAACCCGCCCACTTGCCTGAGACGGCAGTACAAACGAAACTTACTTTTTGAACGCACTGGTGAAAAAGACTTCTTCCGGCAAGGATTAACTATGCGGTGCTTCACTGCAATGCATATGGAAAGCTTAGAAAGACTGCGTTTTTCTGCTTATTTTGGCTTGGGTCAGACACCGGACACTTGAACCGCCGATACATTTCCTGGTGTGGGGGTATGTGCTTTACGAGAAGGGTATCAGCGACTACTACTAAAGGTTCCAAGGCAATGCGATAACGGACGTGGACATGTTACCAGAAAGCCGTGTCGCCTGAAAAGACTGGGTGGATGTACGGAATCCGGCAATAGTTGTTTACGAAGTGTGACGCATGCAGACATTTATGTCTGACAGGATGGCGATGCATAGCGGTTAAATAAGATGGCGAATTGCGAATATCGCAAGTAGTTGGGAAGTAAGTTTGCAAGGTGACGTTGTCACCTTGAAACGTGCTTTCTATCGCAATAGTAGCGCCACCTACGTCCGGTTATTGCTACGGTAGCGCCACCACCTCAAAATTGGTTTAGTAAAACGTCACCAGTCACCTTCCAGTTTCCACCCAACCAGTTTCCAGTTGTGGCATAAAAAGAGTTAGCTGTGCTATCCATTTTCTGATCTTCGTTATTGCCAATCTCATATCCCATCTAACTTGCTTTTCCGGCGCCAAAGGCAAAGCCCAGTCCATGGGCGGCGCCACCGTGGGGTACGTGGGCACCAGTACCCCACAGTCATTTGATTGTGAGGTACTGCATATACCCAGTACCCCACAACAATGGTAGGTTCTTAGATTTTGGGATGAGAAAAAATTATGAAGTTTTTGCATATGAAAGAAGTTAGCAGGTTTAGCCATTTAAGCCAAACTGGCTGGAGCGAGACATCAGCCCACAATAAAACAAAAAAATTATATGACGTCTTTTTGCGGTGAAGCTTAACTTCAGTTATCTGGTGACAAGGATTTGCTTTCATGAATTACGTCATGGAAGTCTGACTGTTGCTCCGAGGAGGAGGCAAATTCTAAAATTTGCGAGAACATGCAGTGTTGAACGAAGAAGGCGATTTTTCTTTTTTGTTGTGTAAAACGCAAAATTTTCTGTAGGGTTATTGCCAATTTCACCGCCATTTCGGCCAGATAAGCGGCAGTTTTTGTATTGCATAGGCTGTAAATCATAAAGTGGTCCAACTCCGGGAAGAAATCCAGTCTTAAGGGGGGTCCCATTTCATGTGTTCATCGTCTGGGCTGCGCCCCTGGTAGTACCCCACAGTCAAAAATCCGTCTCCCCGCCCCTGGCCCAGTCAAACCTCTCCTCAAAAATACAAGAGGACTAGTTGATGTAACCCTCTCCTGGAAGCGTTTGAAATTTGGCCCAGGACAAATACTTAGATTGCTCTGTTTTTTTTAGGTGTTATTTTCAAAGCTTTTTACGCATTGCCTGAAAATGTGGACTCATTATCTTGAGAAATCACTGCTCCTTGATCTCTTAGTCGAGCGCATGTCGTATAAAAACCATCATACGGCGATGGTCATCATGGAATAGCTAAGTGTTTCACGGTGCTGAGTCTTACTAAATACCATGCATGGATGTCACGCCATAGTACCAGTACGTAGGTTCTAGCTTTGGGCAACTTCATTTTATGTCGAAATCATGAATTAGGGCCACTGGCCATTGTTGACCTTTGATTGACTTCGGTCAGAGCATGATTTAATCGGAAGGGTTCATTTGCAAAGAAACGATAGTTCAGGCCTTCTTCATTGCCAAAATTTGTTTCAGCCTCAAAAGCGTTCCATGTGTTGCGTTTCGAGAAATCAAATGAAAACCAAATAACACTAAAACTGCCTTTCTTAAGGTCGCTTGTAAGATCCCTGCATGGTTTAAAAGAGTTAAACACAATATTACTCTGCAGCCAAAAGAACAAACCGTATACTCTTTTCTTTTCGTTGTTCCATCAACTCAGTTTTGGAAATAAATCTGCAATACAACTATTTTCAGAATGCAGCGGCTCACCACTTTCACCTCGATGAACATATCGACCAGCGAGAGCTCCCAGCTGTCAGCTGAGCCCGAGTTCTTGGTGCTCTGAATTGGGTCAGCGCCAGGGCAGTGACGTCAGAGTCGACAAATGACTTCGCTCGGTGCCGTGCCGCCGGCGGCCAGACAGACGGCGCACCGCGCCCAAGTCTAGGACAGACAACGGCGAGCATGCTTCAAAAGCTGAACACGAGCCGAGACGAAAAACCAGGTACAGCTGAAGCAGCAAAACACGCACAGTGACAGAGACCTGCTGTCGGGCAGGAAAGTCGCCACATTAGCAATGAAGAACTCGCCTACCGTCCAAGGACCAGAGCAGTGAGCACGAAGCCGGCTCCTATGACGGTGTATTTCTTCGCTGGGAGCGGCATGTCTGACTGTGGCAGTTGGTGTGATTTTGACTGCAATGGAGCTGCACGGTCGCACTTGCAGCATCACAGGTTAGTGTTTGATGAGTATACCTGCCGAAAGATATTCTTATGCTTAACAAACTCATGTCGTGTTGGAGGACTACACCTCCGACCAAAAGAAAATCACGAAAATTTCTTACAGGAAATGATCAATGCGTCACGAATGCTCATATTTACCATAAGAACATACCCCATGCTGAGACCGAAGAAAAAAACGCGAAAACATGTTACAGGACAGCGCTACCACGCCCGCACAGCCCGTACCCCGCACGCGTCGTTCAGAAATGGTGGTATTTACGACCATGAACGGATGATTACACCTTCCGGCACCGGCGGCGCTACACTTCTGATGGTTTACCTTGTTGGAATAGTTCTCTAGCCAGGAAAAAAGTCTGAAATATATAACAATAAGCAATAGTAATATATGGTGTATGTGCAAACTATTACTATGCTGCCAGCCTGGCACACGGTCCCTATTTGGATATGACCTAATATCGCACTTCGCGCGACCTAAGCTCTGTTGAACATAACCAAGTCTGATCGCACCATTACCAGCCTGCGGCATCTAGCATCCTTTACTACGCCTTCGTCGCAACATTTGTCCTTTATTTCCGGTGTCCGGACAAAATGGCGAAACATAAGAATGGCGACTGCCTCTTTGGCAAGTGCCAGATGGCGAATGCTGAATGGCGACATGTAAAAATGGCGACATGTAAAAATGGTGACTGGCCAAATGGCGAACGGCAAAATGGCGACATGTAAAAATGGCGACTGGCGAAACCAGGTCGTCAGTTATATATATATATATATATATATATATATATATATATATATATATATATATATATATATGATCACTATTCCACATTCCTGCGATATATATATATATATATTGCAAAGCGAACATTACATGTTTTGCTGCGAGTTAAATATGAAGCAAATTATATAAAATTGCCGGTTTTCCTACAAATTTCGTCATATGGCAGTGGCATATGACAACATTTGACATTTGCCTTCCCCCGAGGAAAATCTTGGCTACGTGCCTGTTGAGCTTATCATGGACGGCGCCACCGTGGGGTACGTGGGATTGTGCAGCACTACCTATACCCAGTACTTCCCAATAATCGTAACTGAAAAAGTGAAATACTGTGGTGAAGCATATGATTGAGTCTTAGATTTCTGGGATGGGAAGGAAATTTGTTTTTTTTTGCACATGGAGGCACTTCAAAATCTTCGTCATTTTAACGAAACAGGCTGGTACGATTCAGTTATCAGCTCAACTTCGATAGAGATCTGAAATCGGGTGCATATTAACCCTATTCCCGGCAGGCGGGGCTGAATCCGCCCCCCTCGGGTTTTTTGCTTGCCAATTCCAGGCTTTTTCACGCAGCTTCACAGAACTTGGTGACTTTTCCTAGCTATTCTTTCTAAGTGCCGTGATAAAATTTCAAAATTCCATTTTGCTCAGCGGTGGAGCCAGGCAACGTTATTGGGAGGCACCTCAGGCCATTTTTGGCCCTCTTGTGGGTAAAAAGAGAATGACTGCCAAAAACAGCGTTTTTAAGATAGAATTTAAAATTTTACATGGATGTATAGCAAAATAGTTGGGCAACGTGTAGATACAGTTTTGTTCATGTAAGGTCACTTTACAAGATCAGGTCAAGGTCAAAAGTCAAAATTTGGTTTTATGGCAATAATTTGGGCGCTATTTTTTCAAATACCAAACCCGGAATACGTATGACATAGAAGGCCTCTACTTGTGTATGAAGTTTCAGCTTGATATCACGGAGCTATGACCTAAAATGTCAGTGCGCGTACCCTATATCGCAATAGCCGTAAATGAAATTTTTGAAGTCAAGTGAATTCAAATGATTGAAAACGTTTGCCGATAATATTAAATGCACATGAGATCATTCAAGTAGCTCCAAGGTCACTGGAGGTCATTTAAGGTCAAAGGTCACAAGTTGATCTGAAGAACATGTGACCATGACAGTTCCCCTTTTTCATGTCCCCCTTTTTCATGGCATCGCCTGTGCTAGCATTATACAAACACTGTAATGTGATTTGTACTTCTTTAGACTAACATGGCTAGTAGAAGCCAAAAAAGTGTTTTTCCTTTTTTGTTCATTCAGCTGTTGATAAACTAATCCTCCTATTTTTGAAAATCTATGAACGCCTCTGAATTTCCCCAAAATTTCAAATATGTGTATCAATGGTAAAAGTCCTATCCATAATCTCTCGATTCATGCCAGTTTCACAGAAATCAGTCCATAAACAACGTTGTTATAAAAAGTTCAAAAATACCCCTAATTTGGTTATTTTTGCCCCTGTATCCACCGCTTTCAAAATTTTGAGAATTTCTTTTTAAAAAGTGTAGTTATTGTATTAAAGTGTAGTTATATGTATTACGTCATGGCAAATCGATTGCCGTTTGTTGCGATGAAATCGGATATGTAGTTCTCGAGATCTCAGCGGGAGCCGAATCCCCCCCCCCCCCGCCGGGAAAATACCATACCGTCTAGCCCTCCGGGAATAGGGTTAATCCGCCCCCGACTGGGGGGAGTTGGCCGCCCCCTCTGAGGCTTTTCGCGAAAGAACGAACAAACACAGAGCCACGAAACTTTGTGTACCTTTTGCTCGATTATTTTTACACCTTGTGTCAAAGTTTTGACCTCAGGCCAGGTCAGGTGCCTGACCTAGGTTAGGTCAAACAGACCTATGCCCAAAAAATTTAGTGCCCTGTAACTTTTCCGCAAAACAAGATATCACAATAATACTTTCAGGGATTAGTGATCTTGATAGATGCAACAAATCTGCTATCTTAGATTTTTCGGAATTTGCCGGGTCATTGACCTAAGGTCAAGCCAATTTTTAAGACATGTCGTCGTCTTTTCGGAAATTGACGGGATATTTCATAACATTTTTAGTGTGGAGTGAAGCAGACATCTAGTTACCGCCATTGGGCAGTTTCAATGACTTCCAGCCATTGACTTGAGGTCTGGTCACGAATAACTGTAGTGAGCCGAAATGCACCACCCCCAAAATCAGCGACAGATTATTCAGAATGGGTAGAAAATGGCCGAACTGGCTTGCACAGACGTAGGTAATACCAGGAACCTCAAAAAGTTTGAAAAAATTGCGTATTTTGGAAATAAACACTCCCTCGCTAATAAAGCTCCGCTAATTATGTAGATTGGTAAGTAATGAATTTTCCCAGAATTTAAGCATGGAAAACCATCACAGGAAAAACTAAGATCAATAAAACTTACACGGATAGGCATTTTTCGCGGAAATAAAGGAACGCTAAAATTAGTTCCCGTTAATTTCTTCTTACTGCGTACGGATGCGGCGCACGCCGACAGCGACGGCCCGAAAACTGCCCTGTCTTTATCTCAACGTTTCGGCGTATAAGTTGAACAAATCAAAGAAATTAGATGTGCATCGGCATTTGCGGACCTCCACTTGTGCGCTGGTGCCTTTACCAATGCGTTATAAGTCACAGCCCTTGGGATTCAGACCATTTCTCGGTCTCATGCAGTGGGCTATGAGAAAACATATATAGAACATAAATTGCTTATATATTATCTAAAACTAACAAATGAGACCAGTTTCGAACTCTACTCGTCACAGGCTTTCGGACGGTGTGCTTATTTTTATCGTGCGACCAACCGTTCGTGAGTTAGAGGGGGAGGGGCGGCCGACTGCCCCCCACAGTCGGTCATGATCGTAATCGACCGACGGTCGTGCGCGAGTTAAAACAAATTTTTATGGCTTCATTTTGCCGGTGAAGTTTAACTCCGAATATATTGTGACAAAAGCTGCTTGTTTGCTTTCATCACTGATCCTGGAAATCTGATCCTGAGATCCTGGAAATCTAGCTGTTGCTCGGAAGAAGAAGCAAATTCCAAATTTGCGAGAATATTTAGTAGAGAGTGAAGATAACTTACTTTTTTGTGAAAAACAAAGAATTTTCGGTACGGCGATTCCCAATTTTACCATTATTTCGGTCAGACGGGCGACAAGCTTTGTATTGAAAAGCCCGTAAATCGTAAAATGGAATGGCCCATACCCCAGGGGAACCCAGATTTTTTAGAGAGGACTGCGAGAAGACTCGTATGGACTGCGCCCCTGGTAATACCCCACAGTCAAAAATCCGTAACGCCCTCACTGGTTCTCATTTTGTTCCGCATTCATCCATATTCCGGGAACATATCCGCAGAGCCGCCCGAAGCCGCGCCGCATCCCCAGCTCCGCTGCTCCCGCAAGCAGACGGCGCAAGGCGGCCTTAGGAGGCCGTAGAGGCATCAGCCCATCCGTTTCAGCTAACGCTGGAATCCCATATAATACAGCGCCCCTGTTGAGTGTCCGCGAAACTGCACGTCGGCCGCCGCCGACGCAGCTGGCAGAGCCCGTGTGAGGTGAAACGTAGTGATGTATTTGACCGCTGCCGCCGCGGCGCCACCGTCGGACTCATCGAAGAATAATCGACTGCGCCAGCTAGCATCAGTGACGGAGAAAGGAATGTTTTCGTATGGTAACTATTGGCCCAGGTATTATATATTTACCCTGCGTGTTAATTCAAAATGTTAGAAGTAGGTTTTGGAAATGTGCACAAATAGTTCAATAAGCCGACTCCGACTGGGGGGTTGACCGCACCGCTAGGTTTTTGTGAGACTGCAAAAGAACGAACGAACACAGCGCCATAAAATGTTGTGCATCCTTTGCTTGATCGCTTTTTTATATCTTGTACCAAAGTGTCTGTCCATCTGTCTAGCTGTGTCTGTATCAGATGTCTGGCCAGGTCAGGCCAAGTGGACCATCGTCCAGAAAAGTTTAGTGTCGTGTAACTTTGTCGAAAAACATGACATCGCAATAAAACTTCCAGGGTTTTGGGATCTTGATAGAAGCAACAAATTTGCTATCTCGGATTTTTTTTGGGAATTTAGGGGTCATTGCCTAAGGTCAGCCCCGTTTTCAAGACATCTCGTCGTTTTTCGGAACCTGACGGAATCTTTCACGGCATTTTGAGCGTGAGATGATGCAGACATCCAACAGCCGTCTTTGAGCAAAGTATCAATGACCTCCGACCATTGACTTGAGGTCAGACCACCAACAGCTGTTATGTACCAAAATGCATTCGTGCATGCATGCACGGACAGAAAATAACAAAATTGGCTGTTACAGTGGCGAGTAATGCCAAAACAAGAAATTAGAAATTGCGTAATTTGAAAATAAACAAGCTTCAACGAATAAAGCTCCTTCAGTTGTGTAGATAGATACCTACTGATTTTTCTCCTAATTTAGACACGGAAAACCATCACAAGAATCTATTGCGTCAAGACACATCACATGGCATACGACGCCAAAATAAAGCAACGCTAACATTAGTTCCCGTCAATTCCTTCCTTGTTCGGCACTGGCGTCAGCGGTGCAGTGACGCGAGTATTGTCTTTAACTCAACGTTCTTGATTAAATGTAACTCAAATGAAAGAAATTAGGAGTGTACCGGCTACTACGGACTTTTGCCTTTTCGTTGGTGCCTTTACCTAGGCTTTGTTGATCACTGCCCTTGAGATGTAGGCCGTTTCTCGGTTTCATGCACTCGGATATGAACAAATATGTATGGAGCGTAAACGGCTTACATATCATCCAAAAGTAATAATAAAGCTAGCTTTGAGCTCTTTTTATCACAAGCTTTCCATCGGTATGCTTATTTTTATTGTGCAGCCAACCGTTCGCGAGTTAGAGGGGCCGGTCACACCCCCCCCCAGTCGTGTCTACATGGCACCGGCTACAAGTCGGGTGCGAGATAATATGGCTGCATGTCTCCAGCAGTGATGATCACTTGGCCGTCCTTAAAACGGGAGAGAACTTTCCGCCTGGGGCGCTGGACGCGAGCGTATTCTGATTATTTTCGTTGCACGGATTCCAGTGGATGCCCAGTTTGCTCTAGCTTTCTCTGCGGACAAATCACCAACAGTGATGCGTCAGGTAGCATTCCGTTCCTTCTGTATACGTCGATCTGAGCAGGGTCGGATATCAGTTACGTTTTAATAGACTGACAACGTATATGGGAAGCTGTACATAAGGCAATTTGGTGCTACACTTGAGCTGTACCTCAGGTGTCTGAGACCGCGAGCCGCCACTGGTGAGGCAAAAATAAAGGTTTGCAAGGTTGGGATAGAACATCACGCTCTTTCTCCTTCTCTCTCTCTCTCTCTCTCTCTCTCTCTCTCTCTCTCTCTCTCTCTCTCTCTCTCCGAAAAGGAAAACATTGAACATTTTATGGACTGAAATAATATCCTTGCTTTTAGTTTGCTCGCCGGTTGTAATGAAACACCGTCTTTCTAAGTGTACCAGTGGTTATCCTTTATTTCCAGTCTTGGCTATGCCATAAATATCGCAGGTCACTAAACATGCTTCTAATAAATCTATGTACCACTCTGAAGCTTAAAGCGCCATGCTGTTGAATGAATCCTTTCATTTTCATCTGACTGGTCATTCGTGACTGTAACGGTCACTTAAATCGTTTTTTTCAGTCGTTACTGCATAAAACAGTTTAAAATTCCAACGCGAAAGTATTCAGCCACAGCTTTATCGATCACTCTCATCAGAAAGCCTTGGGTTCAAAGAATGGTTTGGACAGCAGCTCCGGACAGAAGGGTGTATGTGCTCTCCCCTTTCATAGCCGTGGCCACCTTAGCAGGCCCGGCGCAGCTGAAGCTGGCTCAGAAATCCCCGTAATCAGGTTTGCTTTTAAGGCCGAAGGTTCCACTGTAATTTTATGGCGGTTTTGGCGGTCCTTTGTTGTCTTGCAGAAAAATGCGCCCCTTCCCTGCCATCAAAGATGATATCTGACATATACGCGGTATGGTATGTCTAATCCATGGTGATGTATTTTTTCAAACTTTACCTTTATGTATTAAGCACTTTTATGCGCCTTTAATACCTCGATAACGGTTTCAGATTCTGCACACAAATAACTGTCAGCATATCAACGTGCATAGCAGGGTTTCTAGGGTCTTGCCTAGTAACAAACCACTTTGGCAGCAACCTGACAGCCAAGTGCAGTTCGTAATGACAAATTGTTTCTTTCTCTCACTGTTTTGCATCTGGGCGGTGGCGACAGTCGTTCACATCAAATTCGAGAAAAATTATCGTTAAGAACGGGATTTCGTTTTGTTTTTCGTTTTCGTTTTTGGTAATACCGGCCTCTGAAACGGTTAGTAGTCTGATTTCAAAACCGACATATGACTGCATGAATTAAACAAGCTCAGTTTTAAGTTCCAGGGACACTTTTGGACGAGTCGTTATAGCACTAGGTGTACCTAAGTAAGTGAGTGTCCAGTTATTTCTAGATTGTCATTGCCAAACTGACGGCAGCACATATTCGACTTACCTATACGTTTTATGGTTTTTTTCATGGTGTATCTATTCCCAGCGGCAGCATATTGACCTGCCTTGGTTGCCACGGATTGTCACAACATTTGTTTCCTGTTCTGTCGTCAGGACTACAGCAAAACAACAGCACGGATGCACTGAGGTTTCTGCTGAGGCCTCGTGCTAGGCACTAGTGTTGTGTGGCACGCTGCGATATTGCGAGTGAAAGGCGTTTTTATAAAACGTTGGATAGCCATCCTTTAAATGAGGTGAGTTGTTTGCTGTCGTTTAGTTTCTGCTTTCCTCTTATTTTCTTCTGAATCATATTATTTTGAAAATGGAATTGCAAAAATGCCCAGATGCTTGAAATTCCTATCCTTACGTTTCATATATTTTCCATGATTTCCTTATCAATGACACGCACATGAAGTGAAAAAATTGCACTTTGAATGATAAAACCACTTGCTCTAAGTAACCAACTAATAAATCAGTATTGCTCAGAAAATGTAAATAAAGGGTGATTTGCTATAGCAGAGTGCTTGAAAATGGGAACAGTGCCTGTTATCGTAGTCAGCAGTGATATGGTAAATGTGAATGACTGAAAACGTTTTCGACTATTCCGCTCTTGTGTCACGAGGTCTTGAGCCAACAAAGTCGGCCCATGTGTATGGAACGTCCCGGAGTCCGTGTCGAAATGAAAGCTAGCCACAACGCACTGTCGTTCACATGAACGGCTTGTTTCTCTCCGTCAAGCCGCGCCGTCGCAGCCCCTTGACGCCAGCCAGCGTCCGTCTGTTTCGAAAGACATCAGCGATCGGTCCGTGCTTCCAGCTCGGCCGCCGGAGCGCCGTACAATTTCTCCTGGGTGGAGCGCGGCCGGCTGGCGGCCCTCTCTCGTCCATCTCACGTCCAGGACGTGCTCTACCTGCGCAGCGTGGGCGTCAGCCACCTGGTGACCCTGTCGGCCGATCACCCGCCGCACCCGGACGCCGGCCGCCACATGGCCTGCACCATCCTGCACGTGCCGGAGTTCGAGCCGCCCAGCCTGCACCAGATGGACCAATTTGTGGCCATCTGTGCAGAGGCCACTCACAAGAATCAGGTAGGCGTTCAGAATTGGTTCCCGTATCGTAGATGGACCGGCCTTGCACTGAAGGGTGTGTGAGGCTGGTATTGCAGGTAAAAAACTTGCCATCAGCTGTTGCTGACAGGACGGATGCCGATATCCGACAACATACCACTGGAAAGTTTTGTGCAAAATGCCTTGAATGTACAATTTGCTTTAATGTGGGAGAACGTGTGTGCCGTGGCGTTTGAACGCACAGAAATGGCTATTTTAAGAGGATATTTGTTCTGCACATCATGATGAAAGCGCCATGCAGGGCGCCATGAAACTGGATACCCTGTCTATTAGTGCCTTTTATGGTATCAATATCAAAGTGTTTCAAAGTGTTTAAATATTTCAACGAGGTATGAGAATAAGACCTTTATTATTATGAATACATATTGTTCATTATGAATACATATTAATGCCTATATACGCACCTGCACTGACGACAAATAGCAACAACAGACAGCGTATACGCTGTCCATCGACACTGTTTGATGTTGATACCTGTTGCCAATGCGAGTGCATGTGCGTACATTCATATTTGCATGTATTCATAACGGTGGCCTCGTTCTAATACGTTGTTCAAATATTCAAACGCTTTCATCCGCGTACTCTGCACCGGTACGCTGTCACCTGAATATTTTCTCTCCATCTCTTTTTCTGGCACGCGGTGGCTGTACATGATCACAAGAGCGACTTCTAATGTCTACAGGCGGTGACGGTACATGATCACAGGAGCGGTCTGTGTGTCTGCAGACGGTGACGGTACATGATCACAGGAGCGGTCTGTGTGTCTGCAGACGGTGACGGTACATGATCACAGGAGCGATCTGTGCGTCTGCAGGCGGTGGTGGTACATGATCACAGGAGCGGTCTCCCTGTCTGCAGGCGGTGGCGGTGCACTGTCGTATGGGCCGCGGTCGGACAGGCGTGATGGCCGCCTGTTACCTGCTGGCCTTCCACCATCTGACGCCACAGGAGGCCATCACCAGGATCCGACAGATGAGACCCTACTCGGTGGAGACGTACGATCAGGAGCGGGCCGTTTGGAATTACTACGACCTGCTCTGCCAGCGAAGGTAGGATGGTTCATGCTGTTAACTTGCTGTGGTCCTTCTAGTGACTTCCGTTTAAAACCTTTTTTAGCGGATAGAACCCATTAGTACCTCGCCAAGCTCGCTATGGAATACTGAAATGACGACGGTCCACAACAAACAGCATCACAGCATTATGCAACCTAAGGCGTCTACATACATTAACTAATGATGCAAAAGAAGATTAGTAACCTAGCATCTTCATCAACTCCTGCGTTACTACATTTCTTTGGGTGATTTCCACAGTAATGCCGAAGCACTGATGAAACCTCACAGGTGGCCATTTCAGCTCAAGCGCCCATTTCTTTAACCCTTCCCGTATCAGGGGTGGAATTTGAACACCCCCTCAGGTTTTTCCGTCTTAGCGGAAAAGTAAAAAAAAACAGAGCTGCCAAATTTACCGTACTTTTTCTATTACTTATTGCACATATCCTTCCAGAATTTTAGGCCCGGATCGGGTCAGGTCACTGACTTAGGCTAGGTCAAAGAGGTCAACCTAAAAACTTTGACTCCCTATAACTTTTTTCGGGTTAGACCGAGTTTCCTAAGACTTGCAGGAGCTATGGCATATGATCAAAGATACAATTGGAATATTTGAGATTTTTTGTGAAGTTCCGGATGAATGACCTGACCTCAGGTCAATTTTAGCCTCTTTTCGAGATTTTGTCTAAATTTGGGCGGATTTTTACGAGATTGCGATGCTCAGGTAATATCATCCAGCATGACCCCTCATATGTGCTACCATCATGTCACCGGACACCTCTGACCTTGGCTCAGGTCATGACGCACCAATAAGGGTACATGTTATAAACTCAGACTTTTTGCCCTGAATTAGTCATTTGCCGCTCTGAAGGCCTAAAACAGATGTCGAATTCGACTTCACGGTCCAAAATTATCTTATCTTACACTGTGGGAAAAGCGAGGTGACTAAAGGTTACCCGAGGTCAGTGGCCCTTTTTGACCCGAGCAACGCACTAAAGAGTTTATTGTGGCCTTGAATAAGTCACTGCAATGTGTAAAAACAATGCTAGAGACACTGTTATGACAAGAGGGTTCCAGTAAAAGAAAATTCCAGCAAGACCATGTGCACTTTACTTATTCCTCCCCACGGCAGGCACATCAAGTGGCGTCGGAGGCCGTCAGCTGGTGACCTCATATGACCTCTCTTGGCCTTCACTGACCCTTCCTGAATCCTGGAAAATATCCCATTTAGACCCCGCTAAAATTTTGAATTTTTCGACTCCTGTCATTTAAAAATTGGACCTTTGTTGACCTTAGTTGACTTTTGGTTCAACCTGAAATCGTGTTTGGGTATCTATGTTTGCTTGGGTGTCTCATCAGCATCCTCTTAAATGCAAATTAGCCGTTAAAACACTACTAAGAAGAAAAAGAGAACATACGTTTAACAAATGTGCCATTTTGGAATGATGACGTGACCTGATCTGACTCCCGCTGTAGGTCAAAAAGAGATAAATTTACTCAAAAGGATTGTTTTCCCTGTTATTAGCTATAATATGAGGTATAATTTGGGACGAAATATGGATTAGTTCCTAATGTATTGGGAGCAAAAATCTTAAATCTTGGATTTTTTTATATTTCCTGAAGATTTTGGATAATTTTGCAAAATGCCACCAGTTGCGAGTTCTACTCCTCAGGTGTCTTCCGATGATGTACATTCCATTTTCCTCCGACACAAGGTTTGCGAGTTAGAGGGGGGTGTCCAGGCAATCCCCTTGTTACGGGAAAGGTGGATCTGACCACTGGTACAGAGCAGGTTAGGAAATTCGGTCGGGACTGGACATGGCCGTATCCAGGACTTCGCCAAGTAAGGGGCCGAAATAATTTCCCCCTGCCAAAGAAGGAACTCCTTGGATTTCGACCACTTTATTTTCGAGTTCCAGAAATTGTTATTCATTTGCATACCCTGTGCGTAAAGAATGTTAAATTTTCAACCCCAAAGGGGCCGCAGTCCCTTTGTCCCCCCCCCCCTCCACGTCCGTGGCGTCGGCTAACAGATAAGAGTACTTCACATAGGCCCTCGATGTTAGAAATTTCATGGTAGCTCAAAACCCCGGATAGAGACTATCGAGGTAAGACGTCATCCATTACGCGCTAGGTTCCGCTCACTGCTGCAGATGGGCTGAACGTGAGTCAGGCCTTTCCTATTCGTGCAACGAAATGAAGATGTTGGTACATTAAAACACGTCAAGAGCACCATGTTACCGATATTGCTGAAGATGGAGCCAGTCACCAAAGATGTCATTGGGAGACAACACCGTGGAAACGTCATTAATGAAGCACGGTCGTGAACAACGACAATGATATGGAAGCTGTTGCAGGCTTCCCCGCACGTATGTTCGAGAGCCGGAACGATGCAGACTTGTTTTGCTATTCGTGTGCCTTGGCTCTCGACGACAGTGCAGGGACTGAGCACAGAGCAGGCGCAACTCCTGGGTATTCAAAAATAGTAAAATAGTTCTAAAAAATGAGCTCAGAGGCATTCGAATCCCAAAGTTTCCTTAATTTCACTTCCGATGTTGACCGAGTTTTTCTATAAGATGGTGCTTAAACTAGAATGCTTATATGTAAAGTTGTATCGATACCAAATCTTAATTGCTTAAATCATCCCGGAAAAACCTAGGACGCATGGTTTCACGCAGACCGTAAACCTTCGGTGTGACTTTCCAAAGAACATGAGTTAGACGTCCGATACTGGCAAGTCACAGTCTCACCCGACGTCTGACGTGCCTAGTACGTCAGTCGACGACGACGACGCTCATGTGGTCGTTGCTCTGCATTATCATCCATGCGTCAGGACTTCGTCGAGACTAGATCTCACGGATCCACCGATGAAGTGTCCTAACTGGAAGACCCGCCATGGCTGTGCGCCACTCCGCAAATAAGGCCTTTCAAATAAGGCACCACCGAGATTCGAACTAGGGATCTCCTGTTTGCTAGACAGGCACTTTAACCAACTAAGCCATGGCGCCCGGCGTATTACTTGCTTTGTGCTGGAACCGGCATCGGTACGTCAGAACCGGACCTGTTCTATGTCGAAATATCTGTTTGATTGACACAGAGACAGACTGAGGGGCCGGAGCGGATCATCCACTGTTACTTCTAAGACGTTACGAAAGTTATTTTTATCCTGCAACCTTCTTTCTCTTGGCGAAACGTCTATGGCTAGGCTGAACGTTTCATGTTTACATGGAAAATGAAACAAAAAGGGATCCGTTCACAAAATCAGCTAATTTGATCTATTTTGTCTCTGGTGCACGATGCATGATGACGAGCACGGCATTGCGAACGCATTCGAAGGATTTTAAAGTGGTCGCAAAAAACAATGAGAACAACTGTGTTTGTGATTTTCTGTCGCGCAAACCTTGGCATTGACGTAAGCAACGGTTAAATAAATTATCAGTGCATGCATTTACGAAACCGCTCGTACCCTCATACAGATGCGTTTGTTGTGCAACTCGTTTGATGATGTTCATGGTGGAACTTCAACATTGTCATTGTTAAAACATGGCTGGGTGTTTCCTGCGTGACACTTTCAGCTGAGCGTCAGTTGTATTTCAGGTGGTAGGGTCTGCCCAGCACGCTCTTCCACCGTGTGGCGCTGACACACCTACGACCGTGTGGCGCGGACGTGTGTGTGACTGGTGACCGCGACCATGTGGCCCCGGCATACCCAAGACAGTGCGACGCAGACACACTTGACTGTACGCCGCACGCAACGAGTGACAAACCCTTTGTGACTAGCGTCCCTTTCAGTCTCTTGACTGAAAGGGACGCGGGCATGTCCATAACCATGTTATGCCGAAACTTGACGGTTGAGGGCAGCTGGCGGGATCGGAGCTGAATATCCCTCCCCCCTTAGACAGGGCTATTCGACTAGTCTTCGAGTAGAATCACAGAGTTGTAAGCAGGGCTGTGAGTGACTTGTCGTTGAAAGGGACATGAGCTGAAACCGGCAACAGCGCGGCAGGTTGAGCAGTGAGCACTCTGGCTGACTGACCGGACGGGCGTGATTCTTTTTCCTGAAAAGTGGCGAGCTCGCCAGGGGTCCGGGTGCCATGTCAGCCTCATTGTAAGGTAACCTTGTCGTTGGCGATATCCCCAAATATCACATTAGCGATACCCTTGAACTTAACGTAGACCGAAATGCTCAGTTTTCTCTGGATTTCCAGCTCTGAATATTACACCAATTTGTAAGCATTTCATCATGAAAAGCCAATGGTAGATAAGTATATTTATACCTTGTGCAAATGAAGAGGTTGTGCTTGGTGCAGCTCATATTGATGTGATGCATGATGGCTGCGCAAAAAAATCGAGCTGTATCGCTGTTCTTTACTCGTCTTGATAGCCGCTAGCGTGCAATGTCCGAGGAAAAGGAGACCAAAGACATGCTGCCCCGGGCCTTCACCAAAAGAAGGTCAGGGCTCCAATGTCTCTTCGTTTTGACCTGTCAGAGCTCGAGGTGGGACCGAAATGAGCGGGGACTGACAAGGCTCCATATCATTTCGTAGAATTTCCATATCCCGGAAGGCTTCTGTAGATGCCATATTTGAGCCCGAGGGAGGAAGCTTTGGGTAATTACTCATGTTGCCAGCGTCATCCTGAAATTCATTCTTTTCATACATCACCATGAACCTAATGCTATATTTCAGGATTATTGGTGTTGTATCGCCAGCATCAATAGCACAGGACATCCCACCCATGGACCTCATCATGAAAAATACGTCTATTATACTAGCTCCCAGGCCACTTTGAACCGTCTTTCTTGAAGTTATGGTAATCGTGATTCCGAGTTCTTGCACACTGAGAGGTCCGAACGAAACTGACAGTGTGCAGGCGAGTGAGTCGCGCGGCCCGCTCTGTCATCCAAGACAGGACGCTGGACGTCGTCCGTTGTTGGTGGTATGGTCATCGATGTGTCAGCGCCACACAGACACGGGGTGTTTATGTACAAATACAATATTATTCATTACACGGGGTGCTGGAAAGAGCTCGCCATGCGACAGACATTAGGCGCCCAGATGGCTATGTAACACAGGTCCCAGGATTAAACCGGCATGCATAACATACCACAGTAGTGCAGGGGTCTCGATTTGTATTCTTCTGTGAAAGCCCTGTCCCCCTTATGTTGATCCCCCCAGCGTTGTTTTGGGCCCCAATCTTTTTCCTGCTGTTAAGAGGAAATGTACAGTATTTACGAAAAGAACTACCGCAATAGATAACATATAGGGAGGAAATATCGACTAAAGCCTATAGTGATCTATCTATCCGTTTTTTGTCTTCTGTCTATATGTACATCTATATACACGGTGACATATGCAATTCTGTGACTGATAAATGGTGACAAAAAAAACTTATCAAGTTTCATGGGTCAAAATATAGAGGGATTAAATCCGTTGAGAAACCCACATTTGGAGAAGGTTAGGTTGTCGGGCCCTCGGCTCGGCCCCCCAGTCATCTACAGAAATCGATGCCCCTGCAGTAGTGCACACGAAAGTTCCCATGATCTTGGTTTATTTAAACGCCGACAGTGCTGCATGTACCCTAATGCCGTCTCGCACTGCATTGCACAGCCAAGATATGTGTATGCGAGAGCAGTTCATCGCGAAAATGCGTGTATTTATAAATGCATTGACCATTGCTCATGTCCCTGTTGGGGATCATGGTACAACGTATCTGGAAGCACTATTTTACGTAAACTTCCCTATTGAGCGAGACAGATAGTCGAGCAGTGTCTCTCCTGCTTCGTACTGGTCATTATCAGTATCATATCAGTTATGGGAGAGAGCAAACATGATAGTTTTTTAACGAACGAGTCCTTTTGTATTTTACTTTGCACGTAGAGTTGAGGGTGCATGGTTAAATCTCAGGCTTTCAGCCTGAAATAGAAATAACGCAGAACGAAAAAGTAATATGTTTAACGTTTTATCGAGAACAAATGAGGATTTCAGACACAACCTAATATCTTCCAATCTGTGCCAGCCACAGCAGATAGTCTTGACAAAATCGCTGTAGTAACTGCGATGGATTTCCACACATGTTGTTACCAGCAAAGGCCATGGCTTAGTTGGTTAAAGCGCCTATCTAGTAACAAACAGGAGATCCCGAGTTCGAATCTCGGTGAAGCCTTACTGCGCAAGTGGCCCTCTAGCTAGCAGACCGACAGGATTATTCTACGATAATACATACTGTAATGATATTTCCGACCGCAAAATATGTCAGTGCCGGCAATTACGGTTCTTCTTGAGTTGCATGCTCTGGAAATGAGGGTGATTTAGAGACGTTCCAATCGCACCCAACCGGCAATCGTTTGCAGATATTGAGTGATCTGCATTGCCATTTGTCAGATAATTGTTCATTTGCTTTCCATGTGCCACAGAGCTCTTTCATTGATGCATTTGGGTATGCTGATGAGAGCAAATTAGAAATATTGTGCCAGGTCAGCTTAGCGTTTTCATGATATGAAGTTCTGGCATTCCTAATGCTGCCCGCAGCACCGAGTGCTGCGCGGGTAACCGACTTGTGAATGACACACGAAATTTGGAGTCGATTCGATGCCGATTCACAGCTCAAGAAGGTGATCTTGATTCGGATTCTGCTTCATAATGAAAAAACATAGAACCGATATGACTCTGATTTAAATGCCGTTTTAGGTGCAGTGAATCGATGCGATTGCCGCGATTCATATTTCAGTTTTGTGCGAAGTCACAAAATTGCTTCTTTGCGATAAATGCAACAGCCTAGTCCTGGGTATTGTGTTATCCTTAGGTCTGCAATAGGTTGTATCAGGCAATCAATCAGTATGTCATGCATTTCGGAAACACATCCATGGCGTGGTTTTTCGGTTCTGCACTTCAGTGAAAATGGCAAAAAAAACATATCATGCTCAGAAACGATCCACGCCAGCCACATAGTTGCCAAAGTCGTTTAAATCCCTAAACCACTACGAAGCTAAAATTTACTCATTGGCTCAGAGACCATAGTCCTGCTAGCCCAGTTAAAAAAAAAAAAACAAAACAAAAAACAAAACAACGGCAAACTGGGCCAGATTCTAGTGTCCGCTGGACCAGTGTTCGACACCTGAGCTGCTCGGCTCGAGAACTGGCGGCGAGCCAGCTCAGTGCGCTCACGCGGAGCCCGCAGCTGGCCGCCAGGGCTCGCCCTTGAGCCGCGGCGGGACACATGGGAGCGGCGGACGACGCGTTCACGAATCAGTTCCGGCGCATTTGTGGCATCTTTGAGTTTGTAAAGCTTGAAAACATGCGCAGGTGTCGTTCGATGATAAGCTCGTTCACTTGTGGGGGAAATACCAGGAAAGAGCGATATGGTGTGTCAAACTGCACATCATTTTTATGCATGCTCAGAGAGTATAGCGTCCAAACTCCGTTTCCATTGGGTGTCATGATGTAAAATATTCCAGGATGTAAATATTTGGTGTCTGGGATCAAGGATGACGATAAAAGTGTTTAGTAGCGATCACTAGCCAGAACTGATGAACTATCTCCTACATCATTTCAAGAATATAATACCACAATTAATAAACTATTCATCAGTTGGGTCATATTTGGAATTTTCTTTCCATAAATCCACTTTAGTTCTACTCTCAGTGCTAATAGACATTGAGGTTTTCCTATAAACATTTCTTATAAATGTTCTTATTTACTAGGTAAACAAAGTAAGCATTCGAGTAAATCGGCATTTGAAAATCGATCCAGGGAATCAATTCCAACTAACTGGGAAATCGATTCGTTTCTGATTCATGGCCCAAAGGGATAATTTTTTATCTGATTCTGGTTCTCAGTAGTCAGAGGAATGATTCTGATTCTGATTCGCGAAAAGAGTTAGAGAATCAGAATCTATTCTGATTCGATTCTGAATCGTTTACAAGTCTGTTGGACTGTGACTGTGAATTCTGCTGACATTGGAGAAGGAGCTACGGTAATCCAGAACTGTCAGCACAAGAATGGACTGTTTCTTCCAGTCCTTGGTTCCATGACATCCCTCCACAGGGAGGCGTGTATTCCGGAACATGCTTTGCAGCGGGGAAGTTAACCAGCCAACAAATTGTATCTAAGGGTCCTAGCAAGTTTTCTAGGAAGAACACGTTAGAAGGATACGAGACCACACTTTTTGAGGGATGTGCAATTTTTTCATTAACGTTTTGAGGATTGGTAAGTGGCACTTTTTCACCAAAACAGACGAATGATTTGGCAAAGGAGAATCCATCAGAGTGTGACAACTGACAGCGTTAAGCACTAAACATAGATATATTTTTAAGGATTATCCTGCTTATGGAATAGAATTTTGCGAAATTCATGTATGCGCCATACGACCGAATGGGTTACATAGAGAAACGAGCCGGCATGTCTTGTACATTCTGTACAGTTAATCGCATAGAACATCCATCGAAGAGGATACTGCTGGCCTTTCAACAGGAGGACCGCTGACGCGATAGGGTGCCACCGAGACTCGAACTCGGAATCTCCTGTCTACAAGACAGGCGCTTTAGCCAAGCTATGGCGCCTGATGCGTGGAAGATATCTGGCAGAGTTGGGAGTCCTCCGTCGGCTGGCTGTTGGTAGACAGGATTATCAAGGATAAGGGAGCCAAGTCAATTTTCATGAAGTCGATGTCGTTCCGCTCGTTTCCATATCAGACCGAGGAGTTATGGTTATCTTCCTATCGTCATATATGGTCTTAGGTGGATAGTGACTGAATGTTGGTAGCATGTTGACGGCCGATGTGTGGCTGACGATAGGTTGCCGGACCCTACTGATGTGATTAGCCCTTACTGGATGAGGGGCTGATTATCATTCCTCCATGAGGCTTTGTTGCCGGCGAAGGGCCCACACCAAGAGCCTGAAATTTGCCATTGCTGACTTTACATCTACCTGCATCTTAAAAACGAAATATCACGTCATCTCAGGTCGCCGAATTATGATGTCATTCCTGAGGGCTCGCAACTTTTTGGCCGTTTTCCAGATTTAGCCACAGTGAACCCTCCTTCCTTGTGACCTGAGATCCCACAGGGCTCGTTGGGTGCATGGGCTATTTGGGTACCATTCAAAAATATTTTTTTAGGAGAAAAAAATAAAGAAAAAATACCGTTCCAAAAACAATCGAAAGAAAGCGCGCCACACGCTCGTTTTTATTTCGTTCCCCTAATCTGATTGGAAGCGAACTGTTTGGCAATCGCCATGCGTTGCCCAGGGCGTCGGGAAAATCCCTACGTCCCGCGAGAGTTTATCTGAACTTTTGTAAGACGAATTTTCAATGAAGCACGAGTTCATTGATCTATGCAGTCATGTAGAATATTCCATAACGGAGCATTTATTGATCTATCTGATTTTGATGACCAGAATCCCACCTCGCCCAGTCAATAAAGGATACGTTGTGAAGCACACTGGTCTTGAGCTGAAATGAGTTTTACATATACAAAGCCTAAATTTGCGTAAAAAAAGGTGTCGCGTTTTTGTTATTCAGCAGCCTGAATGCCAAGGACGCATTGACTCATCTGTAAAGCCACCTTTCTGCGTTTAAGATGCATTCTGCCCTGGCACCGACCGTGAGTGCCAGGAGGTCACTCGGGATTAGGACTGCGAAACGGCTTCCGACGGCTCACGCGGGTCCCGAACGCGTTCTGCTGGCTCGCAAGGCGATCTGACAGAAACAACCCTGCCACAATGTTCCCACCCGCTTGGTGACAGTGTGGTGGGCCATCCGAAGGAAGTTACAGGTTTGTTTCAAAACACTGCCATGGCGTCACGCCGTGTTTGTGGTCTTCACAAGATGACGGGGGTTTATCTTGGTTTTGTATTGGGTTTTCATCGTTCACCGCCTTGACAAACTATGTGTTTGCATTCGTGCGTATGTGAGTGTGCGTAAAGACTGTTTGGGTGCTCATTTACGTCCCCGACGAGGATGGGTGGTTGCCACCCTCCGCCACCCTTTTCTTTCCTAATCAAGGTAAAGCGACCAGGCAAAAACGTTTGTGTACCAGAGTCAGTCTGGTTAGAACAATATTTTATTTGGCCTTTCTCTGTCAACCAGCTTTTTAGGTCACGAGGAAAAGGAGCATCTCGCCGTTTGCCATCTCCGCTATTATCATAGTAGTCCTGTTGTACTGCAGCTGACAAGCCATGTTCTTGTAGCGACCATCTTGTAGGTTTTCAAACTGGCGAATCGTTGTGTTCAGCGACTGTTTTTCCCATACGTCAAGGTCAGTTCAGTGAAATGTCAGATAACATTTTCAGCTTCTGTTACACTGCGAGTGCCGCAAATGCTATTTGATTATCGCAGGTTGGGATCTCAGATCATTCAGAAAGGTGGCAATCACTGTCATCTCTTGAAATTCATCAAAAATTACCGCATAACAAGCTCAAACCCAATATAAAATCTCACTTGGCCAGTGATCGCACATGAACTTGGAAATGACACGAATCTTTCGAACCCCGAAAAGCGATCAATTATATATCCCCACAGTACAGTATCGAAAACTGGATGCATATCTCGTTCAGCACCCAAGAAAAAAGCCAAATGTGGCTCTGGTGCAAACAAACAGCTCGCAAACTTGGAGAATGACGTCAACGCTCGGTGATGGCACATAAACTGCTGGTAATTTTGTTTCGGGAGAGAGGTAAGGTGCAGGAACTTTGTAAGGTCAACTGTTGCGAAGTTCGACTCTTGACGCAAGCCGTTCGCTGGCACTTTAACCCTATTCCCGTATGGGGACAGAGGGCTTCAGAAGCCTCTTCGGTTGTTTGTTCGCCATTTCCGGGATTTTTTGAGCGGCTTCAAAAATCGGTCACCTTGGTAGTCATGATATCTCCTACGTATTACGCCAAAAATGTATTATATATTCTTTTGCCCAGGGGCGGAGCCAAGCCTTGTTTTAAGGGAGGACACACCAAGCCTTTTTGGCACTCTTGAGCGGAGAAGAAAGGTGGATGGCAAGAGTAGATTTTATGACAGAGCTCTAATTTTCGTATCATTGTATACGAAAATGACTAAAAAAAAGAACGGAAAATGTTTCAGTTCATCTGAGGTCATTTCACAAGGCCAGGTTAAGGCTAATAGTCAAAATCTGGTTTCATGTGTAGGTATGTGATATTGTTTTTGATTAACAAAGTGAACGTGTATGACTAAACACAGTATCCTCTACTTTCGCGTCAAGTTTCAGGTCGATGTCAGATCACGTGACGGAGCTATGGTCTAAGTTGTCCTCGTATGTACCCCATATCACTACGGGCATAAACGGGACATAAAAGAACATGGTCAACTCAGATCATTTAAATCGTTTTCAACGGCTACGAAATGGGCCCGAGGTAATTTCATGAAACGCTGAGGTCATTTGAGGTCAGAGATCATAAGTTATGTTTCGATTTGAGGAAAATGCAACCATGACGGTTCCCCTTTTTCATGTCCCCGCTCTGCCTATACCAACATTATACAGACAGTTTAATACGATTTGCGCAGGGGTATAAACTGACTATCACAAACTAAAAAATATTGTTTTTAACTTTTACCGTAATTTAGTTAGCAAAAAAATGCCTTCAGTTTCCCCTCTCCTGTGAACTGCTATGGGTTTTATCGAAATCTAAATATACGGTTCAAAGGGAAAAGTCACGGCGATGAGCTCTCGAATATGCCAGATGAATCAAAATCGGCTTATAAGCATCGGAGTCATAAAGAGAAAAAAAACTTTCCTTTCTTTAACTTGCTTGCACCCTGTGTCCAATCCTTCCAGCATTTTCATAATTTTTTTTTGTAAAAATGTGGTTTACTCGATGGCAAATCGATCAGCGTTTTTGGCAATGAAATCGGACGGTTAGTCCTCGACATCTCAAGGGGGTAGGGGGAGAGTTATCCCTCCCCCATGCGGGAATGCCTCCTTGTCTTATTGTGGTTAAGAAGGCATCTCCTTTGTGGAGAGCGGTTGGTACGAGGGAGACGAAAGGATGGTTACCCTTTTCGTCGGGCGAGGGGATCGGAAAACTCTAATCAGAACCAAAAGTTGTTGTTTGGATCGTATCAAAATTGTTGGCTGTATAGTTGCTGCATATAACAACATGAAGATTAAAAAATACTGTGAGCTTCCAAAGCTTAGTTCCAAAGGCACAGCGGCGCCGCCGAAAGGGTTACTGCTGCCTCATCGGCGCCGAGATGAACGCCCTCTGGATCATCTTGGGCCTACAATGAAGCGTGACTCCAGAACTGTCATTTGAAACGACCAGCGCATTCTTGAAACGGCACGACCAGGGCGGATATTAGAAATTATTGGAAATAATTTGCAGAATGTATGGTGAAAAGAAGCTTCATGATATGGCCATGTAAATTCTGCACGTTTGGCACCTCATGGCATTATTTCGATGGCATGGAAATCACAGTAAGATCCCATGAAAGATGAGGCTGTGCGCAAGATGGTCGAATAAGAGTCTGTCTCTCCCTGTGTCTTTCTTTGCGTTGCAGCATGCGTACAGACATGAGCCATCCATAACCCTATTCCCGGCAGGGGGGGCGGAATCCGTCCCCCTCGGGTTTTTTGCTTGCCAATTCCAGGCTTTTTGACGCAGCTTCACGAAACTTCGTCACTTTTCCTAGCTATTCTTTCTACGTGCTGTGACAAAATTTCAAAATTCTTCTTTGCTCAGGGGCGGAGTCAGGCAACGTTTTTGGGAGGCACCTCATGCCATTTTTGGCCAATGTTAAGGGTAAAAGAAAAATGTCTGCCAAAAACAGAGTTTTTAAGATAGAACTTAAAACTTTCTATGGATATATAGCTGAATAGTTGGGCCATGTGAAGGTAAAATTTTGTTCACCTGAGGTCATTTTACAAGGTCAGGTCAAGGTCAAAAGTCAAAATTTGTTTTTTCGCAATAATTTCGGCGCCGTTCTTTCAAATGCCAAATTCGGAATACATATGACGTAGAATGATGCGTTCTACTTCTGTACCAAGTTTCAGCTTGCTATCAGGTCGGGTCACGGAGCTATGACCTAAAATGTCAGTGCGCGCACCCTATATCGCAATAGCCATAAAATCAAATTTTTGAAATAGAGTGAATTTAAACGATTGAAAACGTTTAAAGATAATATGAAGTGCATAGGAGATCATTCCAAGTGACCCCAAGATCACTGGAGGTCATTTAAGGTCAAAGGTCACAAGTTGATCTGAGAAACGTGTGACCATGACAGTTCCCCCTTTTTCATGTCCCTGGCACCGCCTATGCTAACATTATACAAACATTGTAATGCGATTTCTACTTCTTTAGTATAACATGACTAGCAGAAGCCAAAAAAGGGTGTCTGCCTCTTTTGTTCATCCAATTGTTAAAAAACTAATCCTCCTATTTTTGAAACCCTGTGAACGCCCATGAATTTTCTCAAAATTTCAGACTTAGGGACCCATGGTAAAAGCCCTATCCATAATCTCTCGATTGATGCCAATTTCATCGAAATCGGTCCATAAACAACGGAGTTATAAGAAGTCCAAAAGTACCCCCCATTTTGACATTTTTGCCCCCCTGTATCCACAAATTTAAAAATTTTGAAAATTTCTTTTCATAAAAGTGTAGTTCACGTCACGGCAAATCGATTGCCGTTTGTTGCGATAAAATCGGACAAGTAGTTCTCAAGATCTCAGGGGGGGCCGAATCCGCCCCCCCCCCTGCCGGCAATCGGCCATACCGTCTAGCCCTCCGGGAATAGGGATAAGGTACCAGCATGCATTCACTAACTAGTGAGTACTTCATGCAGCGATCAGAATCTAACAATTCGGTTTGATGCAGAAACGGATGGGACGACATCAGCTTCCAGTATTTTTGGTTGTACCCCACACCCCTGATGAGCTCATCATCGAAACAGTCAGGAGGGAGTTCCCAGCTCGGCCCCATGTCTTCTGTTTGCGCAGATAACAGCAGATTGTTTGATACCGAACAGGTGTGGCCGTCAGGTACTGCGATCCATTTCTTGACATCAGGCGCCATGCATTGATTGGTTAAAGCGCCTGTCTAGTAAACAGGAGATCCTGAGTTTCGAATATCGGTGGTGCCTTATCGCGTGAATGGCCCTCCTGCGGGAAGGTCAAAAAGACCTCGTCGATGGGTGTTCTATGGAGATAACTGTGCGGAACGGACCGTGTCTCTGCGTAATGCACTCGGCCATACAGTCTAGAGAAAAGCTTCGTGGTGTCGTGTTCAATAAACAGGGCAATCGTTAAGAAACAGATAACTAAGAATCTGCCCAGTGCTTAATTTGTTGCACTGTCACTCGTCTCCTCGCCAGTCCGTTGTGCTTTGGCGAATTATATTTATGATTTAGTGAAAAGCTGTTGCTCATCAATCTTCAAAGCGTCAAAGAAGACTTGTTTGTGCCTCAAAAGGTGCGAATTCAGTTTATCTTTCTAGCTTGCTCGTCGACGTCCCCTTTGATAAAGCATGCTGCGGAACGTCTTCCTGTGGAGGGATATCACGAAACCAAACATTGCAAGACAGAGTTCGGTCTTGTGTTGACATTACGGACTACTGTAGCTTTTTCTCCGATGTCGAGTCGATTTCACAGTTTCACCCACACGGACACTAAACTGGGAGCACTATCGGGATTATCAGAACTTGACATCAGTGAAACCCGAAGCGGTTGAAGAGCTAGGAAAATATTTTTAGTTTGTTTTCATTATGAAGCGTAAATGCGTCGCACAAAAAAATGCATGTCGATCGCGAAACAAAGCATCAAGGATCTCACAAACGGCAGTGTACGTCAATGAATATCTTCAAACGACTACCCATTAGATGTAATTGGGATGTCTCTAAAACCACCGTCACTTCCGTGGCAGGCAATTCTGCAAGAACCGCGGATGTCCGCGTTGGCATATCCTGTGAACGCAGAATCACCGCTCTAGAAAAAAAGGCCCACCTATGGTGTCCTAGCGGTCTTCCAGCGCGCCACTCAGGCAAGAAGGCACCACCGAGATTCGAACTCGGGATCTCCTGTTTACTAGACAGGCGCTTTAACCAACTAAGCCATGGCGCCCAGCGGTGAGATCAAGCATGTGGAAATTCGTTCCGGTGTGCCAGGGCCAAATCTCTTCGGTATTGTTCTGTCTCCCCTTATTGGCGCAGACACAGGAGCGCGGTTGAAACGAGCATTGTGACCTCGTTTGCGTCAGTGGCAAGATCGCATGAAAGGAGAGGATTGGCTAGACGTCTGTATATCTGTTTCGTTGAACTGTAAACTGCGTACAGAGATAAACCATCCATAGCCCACCGATATCTGTTCACTTATTGCAGATCTTTGTGGTATCCATTACATGACTGGCTATTCACCCATGTCATGCATGCTGTGACGCCAAAGCATAGTTATACACCAACAACGTCATGGGTAAAAACAACGAAACGATGATGCATAGTCACATTAGACTACTAGCAGCCTGACGATGATACACACTTGACGAGCCGACAAATAGCAAAGATAAACTTACCACTGTTATGTTCATGAGAGCTCGGACATCAGTATGGCTTCCACGCACTTTTTGAAGGCACCGGCGTTCCCGTTTCCGCGAACATCGCTGTCACGTTCACTCCATTGGCGTAGCGGCGAACAGACACATTTCAGTGGCCTCGAAACAGCATCGGCGCGTCTGCGTAAGTCTGGCAGTGGCTGTGCGAGTGGTGCGCTGAGATTCAACTGTTGGAAATGTGTGAGCTTTCAAGTGTTGTAGTCTCTGATGTTTGTGACCGCCGAATGAACCAGCAAAGGGACCCTATACTCAATATTGTGCAGAGAGGCATCCACTTGAGTTCTCGTGTGTCCGAGATATGTTCGCGGCTGTGTTTTCTTGTGACGATTCTAGCTGCGAAGTTGCTGACCTTGTCAATGCTGTGGCGTTTCTCCGGTGTTGGTGTTGACCAGACCCCAGACAGTAAATGTGCTGGAAGTGCGACTGAATGAGGTGCACTTAAGTCGTCCGCGGAACTGTCCCTAAGTTTGCTGATTGTGATGAGGCCATCATGATGATGCTGTGTGACTTTGCCGACCTCCCTCTGCATGTTCAGTTCCGGGTTTAGGAGAACACTAATGATTTTGATGTTTGAGCTGGTTTAAATTCACATCGTCGACAATGATCGAATAGTTCAACTTTTTTTCAGAGACGGTGCGTTCAAAAGAGTATAAATTCAGTTTTTGTGTAGTTAACTTTTAGACCGTTGGACGTGAACCATGTAGATAGTGCAGCCATACCCTTCATACCCTGAGACGCACTCAGTCAGCGCACGGCCTGGGTGACCCGTGCGCTTTGGAGGATGTTTGAATCATCTGCATACGAAACAACAAAAGAGTGGCGCGATAGATGGCAGGGAGGTCATCGGCAAAAGATTTAAACAGGATCGGGTCAAAAGTGCTACCACAAAACTCACTTTCAGTGTGGTGCTGCCTTCCACTGACTGGGTTCGGTCGGTGAAATAGTCTGAAAACCAATGAGCTGAGTTCCCGTACCAGCCAAGCTTCGTGAACAGCACATTTGAGTCTACACAGTCAAACGCCTTGGATAAGTCGCATGGGATTGAACACGACACACGTCCCTCATCTCTGCTGGCAGATATCGCACTGACCAGATCGATGGTAGTGCCTTCCGTTGAATGATCGGGCCTGTGCGCATATTGCTTTGGCGACATGATGTAGTTTTCGTTCCAGTAGTTTGTCAGTTGAATGCTAATGAGTTTTCGGGTTACTTTGCAATGAAATTGAGACCACTCACTGGCCTAAAACTAGATGGACGCGATCTGTCGCTTGGCTTGTAGATGGCACCACCTTTGCATGCTTCCAGAAGGCCAAGGACTTTTCCAGTGATAATGGACGCGCTGATGATCTTGAGCACGTGGGGGACTACCATTTATCCACTAACCAGTGAATATCGGACACGACGTTCAAGACCTCACAGCTCTTCGGTTTGATGCGGAAAACGATGGAACAGCAAGGCTTCCTGAACCTCCTCCTGTAACCCATATCCCTGATGAGCCCATTATTAAAACGATGAGCAGGGAATTCCCGGCTCGGCCCGATATCTTCCGTTTGCGCGAGCAACAGCAGATTGTTTGATGTAGAACATGTGTGCCTGTGAGGTACTGCGGACTATTTGTACACATATCTGGCGCCATGGCTTAGTTGGTTGAAGCGCCTGTCTAGTAAACAGGAGATTTCGAGTTCGAATCTTGGTGGTGCCTAAATGCGTGAACGGCCCACCTGAAAGTAGACATGCCGACAATGCCCTCGTCGATGGTTGTTCTACGGCGATAACTGTGCATTTCGAAGGACATGACGGCTCGTGTCTCTGCGGAATGCATTCGGTCGTCTGTGCTAGAGATAAGTTTCGCGATGCACCACGAAGAAACAGGACAATGGTTAGAAATTATAACCTGGCCAATGCTCAACATTGCCACTTCTCAAAACAGTTACCCGTTACCCTTTGCTGAATCATGTATCTGATTTGGTGAAAAACTGTTATTGATCAACCTCCAAACAATGAAAAATCCTACATGTCTCATAAAGCATGATTTTAGTGCATCACGTGTTCTTCCTAGAAAACTTGATAAAACGATAAGATGATATTTGATGACTGGTTTACATCCGTTTACAGCGCATCCTGCGGAACGTTCCCCTTTCTGTACAGGTATGTTATGGAACCAAACATTGGAAGGAGCAGTTCGTTCTTGTGTTGACCTTTATGGATTATCCTAGCTCCCTCTCCAACGTCAGTCGATTTCACAGTCTCACCCACACAGGACCCTACACTGGGGACATCATCGGGATCATCAGGACTTCACATCAGGGAAACTTAAATCGCAGAAGAGCTAGGAAAATATTGGCATGTTTTTATTATGTAGCCCAAATAGGTCATGCAACGAAATGCATTTCCAGCGTAAAGCAAAACACAAATTGACGAACAAAATGGCATTGTAGCTTACTGAACATCTTCAGACAATTGCCCATTACGCGAAACTGGAATGTCTCGAAAACTACCGCCACTGCCGGGACAGGCCATTCTGTAAGAACCGCGGTTGTCCGCATCGGCATATCCTGTTAAGTGCAGAGTCATCGTAATAAAAAAGGCATTCATATGGTCTCCCAGCGCGCCACTTAAGCAACAATGCACCAGCGAGATTCCAATCGAGGATCTCTTCTTTACCAGACAGGTGCTTTAACCAACTAAGCCATGGAGCCTGGAGGGTCTGGAAATAAGTATGGAAATTCCTCACGGTGCGTCATGGACAAATTTGCTCTGTATCTTATGTGCTGTGACTGGCGCAGACACAGAAGCGCTGTTGAAACCGGGCACTGTGGCCTCGTCGGCGTCAAAATAGACCCCTTTTGGTCATCATAGGCCTACGCTGTAGTCAAGCGTTTCTGTAGCATTCTTCCCTTGAAAGGATTACAGCCTTTTTCAAGTGCGATCCGGGGTGGATGTTAATAACTGGAAAGAATGTCCACGACGCGAAATGGAACCAAGCACAGCCGTATGTCTGACATGTAAGTAATATGTCCTGCGTTTAAATAATATTTCCGGCACAGGAATGCATGGGCAACTTTGCATGTTCGGAATCTTAGAGCATGGTGTCACTTGAAAATCGCAAGTCTGCATAAAAGGATGCGACACACAAGAGAGGATTAGTTTATATATATATATATATATATATATATATATATATATAACTTTAAACCGCACACGGATATGAAACATCCGCAGTCTTCTAACAGTCATCGACCAGCCAGAGAAGACTAGGTGTCGCAGTCAGGACGTGACACAGTGAACCAATCACGAAATTTTGTCACGGTACGTAGAAATAGTAGCTAGAAAAAGTCACTAAATTTTGTAAAGCCTCATCAAAAATCCTGGAATTGGTAAGCAAAAAACCCAAGGAGGGGGCGGACTGCCCCCTGCCCTGCCGGGAATAGGGTTAAAGTGCCTGTCTAGTAAACAAGAGATCCCGAGTGCGATCTCGGTGGCGCCGTATTGCGTTAACCTTAACCTCCCTACGAGCAGAGGACTAGCAGTGTCCTCGGCGATGGGTTTTCAACAACGGTCAGGGCGTAGCAAACAGGGAATGCCAATTTGGAGCTTTTGATGTGATTTGCCAATGGGTCGTCTGCTTAGGAGATGTCTTTGGTGACGTCTGATTCAGTACATGCAGCAGTCTAGAGTATGTACACGTATTCAGTGCTGAACAGTGGTCTTAGCCTTTCCCATGTTGACTGTAGTGGAGTCTTACTTCTGTTCCCGATGTCACTCAGTATTACGGTTACTCACATAGGACTCTGTACCGTTTACATCACCGGAATTGTCAGAGTTTTACATCAGGGGAGCATCATACATCATGGTTGGGCGAAACATTTGCAATATTTGTGGTTTTTTTTTCGTTACGAGGTCAAAGTCCATGGAACAAAAAATGGGTATTCGAGACGCCAGATGTAAACAATACATCACTGTTCTGACAAACGACTACGTCAACGTCGGAACAACTTGTGTTCCCAGCGAACCGGCCATTCTGGCCGGCGCGTAGTCACGTCGGGCCGCCTGTGACCGGCGGCATCTCGCCATAGGCACCGGCGCCGCTCGGTGGGGGGTCGCCCAGCCGGGGAGTCGGGCCTCTGTCTTCCGGCGCGGCGGCCCCTGTGTGGGCCGTCAGGAGCGCCACTGACTTCACCGACTGCGTCGCCGCTGTGCGGTTCGGCTACGTTGGGGTCAGATTCGACGTGTTCCGGTGCGGCGGACCCCGCCGGACATGCCTCCCGCAAAAATGCTCCGGTGCCGATTTGTGTAGCCCGCGCCGGAAGACGCGCCGGAAGACGGGCGGGAGGTATCACCGGAGCGAGAGCCTTCTCCCGTTGCCTGTGCGCTCAAACATAGCGTCAATGGTAGCTTGCATCCCTGTGACGCTGACAGGGATGGCAGGTGGCGACTGGCGATGGTAGGTGGCGACAAGACGTGCAGGTGGCGACTGGTGACGCAACAACTTTGACCGATTATTCGTGAAGCGATAACTGAAAAACTTCTAAAACCGCCTTCGAGTGAAGAGCAAACCACTGACTGAGCAAAACGCTTTTATTGCGACTCTGTGTTGTCAAAAGTACAACCTAACTGGCGCTTATTTTCTACGCCATTGCGTAACAAAAAGCTTGCCGTTTTGTTAACATAATGCATGCTTTAACAAGGCGCAGTCAGGGGCGCGGAAACTCCTCCATAGCTGGTGGGGGGCAGAAAAGCAGCTTGGATCAATTCTTTCCAGTCAGTGCCCGTGGGGTGAATGTTTAATTCAAAAAGGTTTGGGAGACAGCTGCCCCCTTACCCCTCCCCACCGGCTTCACGCGTCCTTGGGCGCAGTTAGCACTGTGTTCCCGCGAGTACAGACAGTACAGCGTGATCCTCTCCGGCCGGCCTTGCCGTTAACGGGACTCCAGCCGCCGAGAGGCCGCCGTCAGAGCGAGTGAACCCCCTGCTGTCGGCGGTGCCTGCGCAGTTCCGCTCAAGGCTGGCCGGCCTGTTACCTCAGACTGGGCCTGGTCCCGGCCCGCGGCCTGCCGAGGCTCTCCGCCAGCGTGACGGCCGGCCGGCGGTAGCTGAGGCTCTGGCCAGGGAAGTAGCGCTCGGCATGACGCTCCGGATCGGTTCGCTGTGGTTCGGCCGGCAGGTCGTGTTCTCCAGTCTTCTGATAGTCGACGCCTGCGCAGCCTACGTCTGAGGTCATACGGAAGGTTGTGGTATCAAAAGTCCAGGAATCCCTGTACCTCACCCCTTTGACTTTTGAGCTTAATTTGTAAGTTCGATTTCCTGTTTCGACAGAGCCTTAATGACATAGTGCACAGAGCTATGCTTTAATTTGTTAGTGTTCAGTCGTCATCTCCCCAGTTTTTCTTATGCATTATGACTCAAACCGTATACTGCATTTATCCACCTCTATAGATGATTCGTTGATCAAGGCTGGCCCGCCTGCTAGCATATGTATATTAAAAAGTAGCAAGCCGGCCAGCCGGCCGGCTTGCACCAAGGCTGGCCTGCCTGCCTACCTGTATGCATATTACACAAACTAAAAGGTAGGAGCCCGGTCAAGCCACGACCAACAGGACCGGTGTTGGTGGGAGCGGCGCATTGCTCAGTGAGCCACTCAGGGGCGCCGACGCCGCAGCCTCGCCGCGGCAGAGCCTCGGGCGCGGGCCGGCTCGGTTGCCGGGCTCCCGTTTCCAGCCATCCGACCAGGCAGCCTTGGAACCGGCTGCGGTCGGGGGCTTGGCCGTGACGTCGGGCCGGAGGCGCACGCCGATTGGTCCACGCCGGGGGTGTGAGCGGCGCTGACGAAAGTCCGTTTGCGCCGGGGTCACACGGCGGCGCGCGGCAGCCCACATACATCGGGCAGACTGTCGAGCTCGGGCGCGAGGAAGCTCCGTCTGCGACGCCAGAAGACCTCCGAGCTCGGCTCTCACCGCCTGTGAGTGTTGCGTTCGCCATACGCGGCTCAGGGAGGTAGCAACTGTTTTATGTTTACTAGTTGTCACGAGGTAAATGACACGATCTCTTTATTTTTACTGAGATTTCTCGTCTGCACGGCAACTGATTCGTCCTTTTTGTGTAAATCCACCCGGGATGGTTTTCTAGACGTTTTTTTCGGGATTTGCTGTTTATCACTTATTTTATGTCATTTTAAGATCAGGTTTGTTTGTTCGTTGACATACTTGCTGCAAGGTGGTAAATGCGAGTGATGCGAGGGCTATTTCGTATTCACACCTCTGCTCTGGTACACAGCGCCCTTAACCGCTGACTGCCGTCGGCGTTGCTTTTCACCAAGTGCTGCAGGCCGGGTGTTCAGCCGAGCTTTTATAAGTCGGGAACTCCACACTAAAATGGAACGTCGGCCGTCCCTCAACACTGAAATAGTCAGAAATCAATGATACCCTTCGCTTCCTCCATATCGTCGACTCTCGAGCCGCGCGGAGCCTCACTCTGATTGGAAAAAGGTCCCGCAGAAAAAAAACGCATTGCAATGATAGACGACTTCAAATATGCATGAGATCAACCCCGTACATATTGCCTCGCCCAGACGCTGTAGCCTTGCAAAGCCGACTCCTGGCCGCACGATCAGGGGCGCACCCAGGTTGGACGTTGAGGAAGCACGGACCTTATCTTAGCCACTGGTGACCCAGTTGAAAACGACTGTTTACTCACAGTGGCAGCTTACATATTATCGCGAGAAATGGTTACGTTTAAAGATGACGAGCATTACGAATGTCTTACACATTTCAGTAACTTCGGCTAGCAAGTGCTGTATAATTCCGATCGACGGCCTCTTGGAGGAGGCAGGGTTGCTGCCGGGCCCCCTCTCAAACTTGGCTGCGCCAATGCGTGTGATTCATACGGCTCGAGGCCGAAACAACCCGTGCCACTGTGGGGAACGAACGTGGGATTCCCGACTCTGAGCGTCCTGAAGGGTGCTGCGAAGGACCTGTTTCATTGGCGCAGTGACTCAGCACATGCAGCGTAAGCGCATGCACTGCGTGAGTATGCGGTCATCGGTTGCGTCACAAAGAGGTCGATGACGTTCTTTTCCGGTAAAAACCTGTGCTGTGTGAAACCTAATCGTCATTCTCGTTCATATCAGCCGGTGATAATGCTTTTTGTTGTCACAGAATAACATCACTGCCACGCATAGAATGGGCCACAAGTATCTGCAGGCAGGACTATATATTTCCGAAATTATTGAGGGTCTGAACAGGATTTCAGATCGTTTTTTATCATCCTCATCGTAGGCCCAATGTAAAAATACCAGAAATACGACGTCTATCCCTTCCAGCTCTCAGGATCTCCAGACGTGATTGCCTGTTTGCTTGTGCAGGCAATTGTTTCTTAACTATTACAACGAAGGCGCGATTTAATCGGTTTTTGAACACGGGTGATAGCAAAGAGACTCAGGTATATGACACATAGTCTAGATGAATTGTCATCGGCAGATGGCTTCGAGTTGAGACCAATGATGCTTGTCTTTTCCGGTTTCCGTTATGAAATAGTCTTCTGCTGCGAAAGTCGTCATGTGGGTCAGCTTTAAGCCGGTGCTCTATTTGTTTAGAACAGCCGTCCCCGTGCTATGAGAGATGATTTATGTTCATCTGGCAGTCACGCTTCAGCCGCGTGGTCATGTACGGTGCGTATGTAGTGCTGAAGAGTTTGCAGGCTGGACTGCATTTTGCGCACATTTTTAGTGCACCTTCCTATCATGGAACGCTGCTGCGGAACTCTGCATTGCGCATTTAAGTCTTATCAAATGCTACATATGTGAACCAGCTGTTCTAGACACAGCTGTGTTTGGTGATGTAGCTGGAGCCTGCGAAAAGGAGAACAGATTAACCCTGTTCCCGGCAGGGGGGCTGAACCCGCCCCCTCTTCGTATTTCCATTTTACTCAGGGGGAGCCAAGCAATGTTTTCTGGGAGGCACCTCAAGCCATTTTTGGCCCTGCTGAAGGTAAAAGGAAAATGCTTGTCAAAAATGGTGTTTTTAAGATAAAACCTGAGACTTTATGTGGATATATAGGTAAATAGTTGGGCAACATACAAATGCAGTTTTGTTTGTCTAAGGTGTTTTCACAGCAATAATTTCGGCGCTATTTTTTCAAATGTCAGACTCAGAATATATATGACGTCGCAAGATGCTCTCTACTTCTGTAGTAAGTTCCAGCTTGATATCAGGTCGGGCCACAGAGCTATGACTTAAAATGGCAGTGCGCGTATCGCATATCGCAACAGTCGTAAAATGGAATTTTAGAAATAGAGTAAATTCGAATGATTGGAAACGTTGTCAAATAATATGAAATGCACACAAGATCATTCCAAGTGACTCTAAGGCCACTGAAGGTCATTTAAGGCCAAAGGTTGTAAGCTGATCTAAAGAACATGTGACCATGACAGTTCTCTCTTTTTCATGTCCCTGGCACCGTCTATGCTAACATTATACAAACACTAATACCATTTGTACTTCTTCAGCATAACACGACAAACAGAAGCTAGAAAAAATGTTTTTAATTTTCTTGTTCATTCAGTTTTTGACAAACTATTCCTGCTTTTTTGAAACCGTGAACGCCTATGAATTTACTCAAAATTGCAAATGTTTGGACCAATGGCAAAAGTCCTATGCATAGTCTCTCGATTCATGTCAATTTCATCGAAATCCGTCAAACAACAGAGTTATAACAAGTCCAAAAAGGCCCCCCATTTTGAGTTTTTTGCTCCTCTGTATCCACCCCTTTCAAAATTTTGAAAACTTATGTTTATTAAAATGTAGTTTACATCATGGCAAGTCGATTGCCATTTGTTGCGATGCAATCGGACGCGTAATTCTCGAGATCTGAGAAGGATCGAATCCACCCCTGCCGGGAATCGGCCACACCGTCTAGCCCTGCGGGAATAGGGTTAAACGCGACATGACATTCGTTCGGCTGCGTTGTTTTATTCGTTTTATTTTAACACTTATTATTCATACATCATCTATGGTATTATGGCAACTCTTCGCCAAGCACCATCAAGTCAACAAACAGCAAACAGGATTTGTTAGGAACGACGTCTATCTTTTTGCGCCCATGCCTCGATGCCTGCGCCCGCGCCAGTGCCTGTGTAGCTGCGCCGACTCGGCGGCAGGGTGTGACTGCCAACACAGCTGCTCTTCGTCACCTGCGCCACATCACGGGCGTTTAACCGGCCGTCACGAGACTGATATCGGCGGCGTGACGCGTCTCCAGCCCAGCTGCGCGACGCCGCCGCCGCCGCCCCGCCCGGTTCGGACCCGGGAACGGCGGTCAGTACAGGGTACAAGGTCCGGGGACTGCCGGCCGCTGTCGAGGCCGGCGTGACGTCACTCCCGAACCGTCCGGCCTCGTTTCCGGCCGGCTGGTCGACACTCCGGCTGGTCCCGAGCTGTGTGTGTTGGGGGGGGAGCAATGGCGGTGTGAAGACAAGGAGTGTCAGCTCCCGAATCCGTCACCAAGCGGAATTCGCTCTCGCACGTTCGCCAAATGAGTCCACCTCTGTGGTTTGTATGATGGTTAAGAGTGAGACACACCAAAGCTGAATACCTGGGAGAATGGATTGCAGGGCAATGAAAAGAGTCAACCATTTGTTCATTTTATGTAGGAAACACTGCTCAAGTGCGGGCAAAATGAACGCCGGATCAGACCAATGCTAGACAAAGCCGTGAGCGTTCAATGTAGCGGCAGTTCGGTCAACATCATTCTGTGGTTTGCCGTCGCTGATCGCTGGCCTTTGCCCGACCATTGCCACCCGTCGTCACATACCGGCTGTCCCGGCGCGCCCAGCCCGCATGTGGCGACTTTACAGTCACTCAGACTTTGAACCGTGCAGTCTGGCTTGATATGTGCAGACCTCACGTGTTAGAAGAGTTCACTGCGTTGCTGAGGGGAGAAACTTTGACCATGGCGTTAATCCTCGCGGATAGCAAACCCATCAGTCTGGCTTAGGGTTTGAACGCTAGATCTCGACGTCGGGTTCCGTTTATTTTTGGGCGCTCCTTGCATTAAGTAATCTTACACTGAACGGCTTCCGTTAGGTTCATCAGCGAATTACGGAGACTTGGCAACATTCTAGATTTTGTGAAAAGTCGCCATTGGTTCCTCTTGTACTACTAAGCGCAATCAGTAAAACAAGACGTTGTTCCGTCGCATCACCCTGGAAGCTGACCTTGCCGTTCCGGACCCGGCCGCAGCACAAAAAGCTGACGAAGGTTGGGATTCGATCATTCATGTTTTGTCGGGCATGTCGAGCTGAAACGGTGGCAGCATGGTTACTGTGGTGATGATGGTTACTGGATTATTGAACGACGCTCTCGACTGGCAGGGTCATTTCGCGTCGCAATTTCTCACGCCAGTTGTCGCGAGGGACGGCGAAATGTCGCTATTACCCGGACTCGAACTGGGGTCTGTGGTGACGATGGTAAGCATGGGTGAATAGTTGATGTCTTGAATATAAGTGGTTTCAGTTTTGTCCGTTTATGAGTCTGGTTGTGATGAGTATTGTCTTCCATGACAATAGGGTTGTCTGTCAGGTTAGTTCTGTCCTTCAAGGCTTCCACGATAGAAAACCTAATGTGTGCTAAAAAAATGTACAAAATCAAAACCTGTCGAGAATAGATATGCACGTTATACGTTTTGCTTACTCCGCTGTTGTAATTTTGTGCATTGATCGACACTAAACGCACGGGGTTTTGACAGTTCTGCCAGGTAGTCACAATAACATCCCGGACTGAGCACAAATAGCCTGTTACACCATCTTCTTACTGATGTAGGAAGTCGCATTCTGCCTGCCTCCGTCAATGCAACTGATTCGATTTCGGAGCGTATCAGTACGGTTGAAAGAGATCCTAGGTAGCCAGTTACTGGCGTGGCCTGTCACTGACCAGCGCACTGTTTACGTTATGCTGGCTTGAGTAATTTAGCAAGATTTCCCTTTTGCGCAGTGTGCATAGAACGATCCACGCGTTTACAACTGAAACTTTCACAGCTGAAGTTAGGGCTCTAAAGACGTAACAACCGATAGTTGTTGTAAAAGCCCTGTTTATATCAACGCACTGTTTACAAAAGGGTCGGCTGCATTTGCAGTTGAAATGTTCACAACTCACTGTAACAAAATTCGATCACACTCATTGTAACAAAGTTCGTGTCAAGGCTTTAGAGTTCCCGTATCTGGAAGCCTTCAAATTTCAATGTTTTCTGAATTTTTCTAAATCTTAGGGAATTTCCTTCGAAAGTCGTTGGTTTATGAAAACTGTCCAAGGCTACCTGATGCCTTTGGCTTTAGTTCTCAGAATCGGCACCGAAGGAAATCTGACAAAAACGTCTGAGAGCCCATTAGTCAAATTATCACGTCAAGCAGAAAACTTTGGTGCACTCAAGCTGGAGCTCTATAGACGTCGCAGCAACGCACAGTGGTCGCAAAAAGTCCTGCTTATTTCACCCGCGTTGACTATGCAACTAATTTCAATCAAGAACGTCGGACCACGCTCACCACCAGGCTTTGATCAGATACAGCCCACCCACGGCAAAGATAACCCCTTCACCGGAGAGAAGTCGTGGTACGCACGTCACGGAGCCGCCCTGGACCGGCTGTTACCGGTACCGACGTCTGGTGAAGGGGTCATCGACAAGGCCACTGGCGCGCAGGTCACGGAGCCGCCCTGGATAGCTTGACCGGCTGTTACCAGGGGGCCCGGCCCTGACGTCACTGTTGTCGGGCGGCGGAGGCCGCTCGGGGCAGAGGAGACAGAGGGGCGGGGCGGTTGCCAGGCACACACGTCCACTTTGTGGAGTCACCCTCCAGGACGCTGGTGGCGTGAACGTCTCCCTGCTGATGGTCCCCCTGTACTACATCATTTCAAACATGCTTCCGATGAGCATATGTATTCCAAGTTTCTTGAGGTCTTTTTTTGAACGCTCCTGACCCGGAAACTGAGAGTGCTCTGGTGGCCATAGCGTCCGTCTCCCATTCGTCGCCGTCAGTTCGCCGCCTGATCACACCATGTGGGGTGACGTGACGTCACCGCGCCGACACCCACCAGCACGTCGCGCCACGTCATTCTGCTGGCGGCGACCCTCTCTCAGCTTCTCACATGCCGGCGGTGTGTTTCAAATAAATATGTAAAAATTCGCATGTTAACTCATTGAAATACAAAAATGCAATGCAGTATACAAATACCAATGTCATTGCAAATGTGTTGTCTGCAAAGACGAGAAGTGTTTGACATAGCTTCGCCGCTAAAGTGTCTAAAGAGTGAAGTATTTTCTTTACCGTCGATCAAACTCTACGAATGGTTAGTTCATCCGAAATTATCATGAGATACACTTCATTTTTTGACGGACTTTCAGATTCCGTTTTTAAACAAAACATGGAGGCTTCCATGTTTTCAGTCTAAGATCTCCAAAGCCTCAAAGTTGGATCTGCATGAAGTCTTTATGGCGTAGCTGCGTTGCTTCATTGTTCGAAACCGGCATGATACGGAAACTGGAAAAAAATGTTATCACCGAAAACATCGAAAACACCGAGAACACAATGGCGTGAGACGCAAAGAAAACGTGGCGAACATTCATTCGCAATATATTTTAATGTGGTACTTAAAATGAAGATGTCCTGTGCGCTAGCTCGAGACGCCAACGCGACTTATACTTACCAGTATGTTCTAAATTCATTTTTTGTAAAAAAAAAAACGAAAGAACGGACGAGAATTGGCGTAAATCACATAAAATTCATTTCATTTATTATTGTACTCTACCTCGCCGGCGCGCGACTCTATCAAGGAACGATATATATTTAGCGATGACTATACAAAGAACCCTCACATTGATCTGAACAAAATAAAAACCCGAATCTGAACCCTACGATGATGGCACGTTTTGCTGCTGAGGTCAAAATTCAGGAGTGGAATAACACAGGTGACGGAAGACTACTGGCATGGCTGTCACATGAGAAACAAAGCTGGGCGTCGTGGCCTGACTCACATTCGTATGAAACGACAAATCACTGGAACTTCCTGCATCCCCTTCCACGTCCGAGGTACTTCAGCGACCTTTATGGTCGTTTGCACGGTCTTCTGACCATCGATTCCTGATTTGGTGGACGGTTTTCATGCTACTTGGATTCGAATCGCCCCATGCCACCCACTGTATTCGCGGAAGCCTGCTGAAGGCGCTGCATGTATGAATGAGTCAGCTGTACTCGTTGCCCCCCTCGCCCAGCTTCCCACAATTCGACTCTAGACATCGACCTGAGCGGCCCCGGCTCTGTCGCTGATGACGCGGCAGGATGGGGGGGGGGGCGGAGGGAGGTCGATACAGGGAGGAGCAGCACCGGTGGGTGGGAGCAGTGGCGGTGTTGGCGCGGACCGGGTCAGTTCGGTTTCGCTCGTGCCTGCGGGCGCCAGGCGGCATCGCTCGGCGGCCCTTGGCCTGACGCAGTGCTGAGACGTGCCGATTGTGGAAGGCACTCCAGTGAGCGGAGGAACTCTGCGACAGGTAGCTGAATTACGGTGGGTTTGTTGGGGCTAAATAACGTTTGTGGTCTAACGCATTTTGTTTTGTGCGTAAGAACGGGTGATGGGTCAGTTCATATGGAAGAGGTGAAATGTGTACAAAATCTTCATCTCTGCAAATGTTCCACTGTGATTCAAAAGCGGGTTCGTCGCATGAATGACGAATGGTTCGTCGCATGAACAGACAACGGAGCGCGGCGGCGCTCTCTCCTCGTTATGACCGACCCGTGTCCCCCTATGCCCTGCTTTCTCGGCGCCACTTCCTTGTTCCGTCATGTTCCAGGCAACTTCTCTCCCCGTCACATAGCTCTGAAACGATCAGAACTGTTCGAAGGAGTTCTAAGAAACAAAAAAGATGGCGAGCCACACTGTCTCGCAGACGACGTTCCGTTTGCAGATCGCGCCTGTTACTCGGCCAGCGTGTTTTGCCGGCCAGTCCAGACGCCGGCATCCTCGGGACGAGGGCCCTGTATCCCAGTACGAGCATCGCATCCAGGGACGCGGACCCGAGGTCCTGACTGAAGACCCGAGGTCCTGGCTGACGGCCCGAGGTCTTGATCGCTGACCCGAAGTCCCGACTGAAGGTCCACGGTCATAGCTGACACCCCGAGGTCCTGGCTGACGCCCCGAGGTCCTGGCCGACGACCCGGGCTCCAGGTTGACGACCGGAGGTCTTTGTTGACGACCAGAGGTTCTGATTGATGACCGGAGGTCTTTGTTGACGACCAGAGGTCCTGGTTGGCGGTGGTTCCCGGAGGAGTGAAGGCTTCCGGTGCACCTATCGCGGGGTGTCGTGCGGCCGCCAGTGAAGCAAGCTGTTTCCTCCCCAGGTCCTGAACTTTCGTCGGTCTGCCACTAAGATGGCTCAGCAGGGCACCCCGCGCACTGGTGTACCGCCCAAGAGCGGAGGCAGCATGCTGGAGCGTCTGCTGGTGGCCGGCACTTCGGCCTGCATCGCGGACGCCATGACCTTCCCACTGGACACGGCCAAAGTGCGGCTTCAGGTGAGTTAGCTCCGCAACAATGCATGCAGGAGGCGGCAGGTTGCTGTTAATGTCAGGAAGAAGAAAGACACGAAAGCTGAAAATACACCATGGTGTGAGTTAAAGATGTCAACGGACAAAAGATAAGAGGCGGCCAATCTTACAAAAGGACACGCCGTCAACAAAAACAGTGTTTTTACGTCCTACATCCCATGCTGCTCTGATAACTTCGAATTCCACTCGGTGGACGATAGGTTTTATGGTTGAAGCAATTCATTCAACAATAACCCTCCATAAGAAAAAAAACAGTTGCATTCCTGCAATAGGACGTCGTAGAGTGGGTAGTCACTTCAGCTCCAAAAGGATGATTGTGTGCGATTTAAAAAATGGGTCTCCAGTAACTCACATCTTAGTATTTTTTTATTGTTGAATGATGTGTACCTTTGGTCTTAGCATTGAACTAGCTAGTATTGTTTTGGGATTTGAGGATGAAACAATGTGGCCTTGGCGCTGCCGGGTCCAGGCGTCCCGCTGGCGGCTGCTGCGTACACAGGAAGCCTTGAGAATAAGGAAGTACTGGCGTGCGACCTCGTGGCGGTGATTCGCTTCGCCTCTGATATAATCGGCTTGGAACGGTCACCACGTGCTGTCGCCGGGTTAAGGGCTTATTTCTCGTGCGTATCTGTAGAGATGCTACGTATGTCCAGTCATACGTCTGATGAAGATAGTGATTGTGCCGCGGATACGATGCTTCGCTAAGAGACAGCGGCAAACGGATATAGAAACATAGTGTGTTCTTAGGACGCCCGTGAGTTTCTGAAAGGTATGGCTATCTGCCCTTATAGTATTTTTTTCTTTTTGCTGCGCAAGAAACGTTTGCGTACTTTGGTAGCAACTTAAGGAACTCTCGAAGTTTTTTAAGTTTACCATGCTTTACGAGGCTTGATCCCAGACATGAGTCCAGGTTTGTGTTCAAGCCTAGGCTACTGTTCCGGCGTTATTATGGTTCTCTATGATGCGCATAATTTTCCCCCACTGTCTCCCGTCGTATTTTCGGGATCCTGGTGACATGCTGACATTTTTCTTGTCAAACCTGCTGCCAGCCTCCGGCCGTGACGTGTTCGCTTTTGTAATACCTCGCCACAAGAACCACGCGATAGTGATAGCGTTTTTTAGGCCCCTTGACGCCAGTTCTGACGTTTGGAAACCGTCCAAACTTTGTCTGTCTTCGTGCGTCCGTATTCACTCGCTTGGCCGACAGCACCGAGTTCTCCACAAACCGAATGTCAGACGCCTGCTTTCGCTGCTGCGACATCAACGGCATTTTGTGCTGCGCAGACCATTTTGCATAAAATGCGTCAAAAGTGAAACTGCTGCGTTTTTTTTCTGGGGGGCTGATCTTAGTTAGAATTCAGGACAGTGTCTGTCTGTCCATATCCCATATTAGTTCTAAAGAAGAGAAGACAGCCGTTGAAGTTTGCTATTATCAAAGTGTTAACGTCGTTACATCATGATACGTAATGTTCCAGCATGCTCCGTATATATCATAGATGTATAGCAAGCGTTTGAAATGAATGGAACGGTGCTGTGTCGTGTTTCTGAGTGTTTGCTGAGTGTTTGATAACCTGAGCCCAAATTAGGAGGCTGTAATGCTTCAGAAGTCGAGGGTCGTACGTTATGAAATGCGTCATTTCGCTCCAGGTGCAAGGAGAAACCTCAGGCCTTCTGCTGCGCGTCAGCCTGTTCTACGAGGAGGCCGTGATATCGAGCGCTGCTCCTCCCAAGTACCAGGGCATGCTGGGCACGGTGAAAACCATTGCCGTTGAAGAGGGCTTCAGGTGAGTGCCAGATAATGATGCAACGCATGACACTCATCGCGGTGGTTTTGCCCATTCCTCATCATCTCATCTTTGTGATCCTGGGATTTTAGATACGATTAAATAAGACTCCTCAAAGATAATCCGATTAAGAAAACGGTTCATTATTTCTCGAATAATCGGTTGAAGTTAACGCGATTATACTGTACGATCTTCATCACTTTTCGGAAATAAGCGGTGCAGGACTCAGGCGACGACATTTAAATGGCGACAAACACCACGAAATAATATGTTAAAAACGAAATGGTGTGCCTTTTTAGCTGTTGTGACATCTTTCCCCATATCCGACAGAGGTCTTTACAAGGGTCTGGGACCCGGGTTGCAGCGTCAGATGTGTTTCTCAGCCATCAAGCTGGGCATGTACGACACATTCAAGGAGTTCTATCACTCCTTGATCGGAGGTGAGTCCTTGGTTTTCGCGTGCGCTGTGGCGCGCCACTTGCCGCAAGCTGTTTTTATTGTTTCTTTGACTAGACATTGTGCGCCATTTATTCGTGGGAGCAGTCCGCCCTATCACGGGGCCTTCTGAGGCGACCGCAGCGACTGTGGCGAGACGTCAGACATTTCCTGTGTTTGGTCACCTGGGATGCCCTGGTGTCGCTGCTGCGACATTACCTCAACGCTCCTCACTGGTCTCTCTGAATTCGGAGGCTGAACTTCGATGACTATCGATTTCTTGTGTATGCCGGCAGTTCACTCGCCTCATTGTTTTGCTTGCCGTGTAACCACCGCCATGTAAACGAGAGGAAAAGCAATGTTCTTCTAGCGTTGAATGGAAAATCCGTTTTGAATGGTTTTGTTTTGTACTGCGCATTTGTTTTATGTCGACCCTCGCACCAGGGCCAAAAAAGAATACATCTGACATTTTGAAGAAATCTTTACACTGCCTATGACATACATGTAGACAATATCAGGTAAACAAGCCTCCCGTCGTGTCACTGTGAATCGAAGCCGTACCATCCTAACTGAACTTAACCCTATTCCCGGAGGGCTAGGCAGTATAGTCGATTTCCGGCAGGGGGAGGCGGACTCCCCCCTGAGGTCTCGAGAACTACTCATCCGATTTCATCGCAACAAACGGCAGTCGATTTGCCATGACGTAAACTGCACTGTTACAAAACAGCTTTTCAAAATTTTGAAAGGGGTGGATACAGGAGGGCAAAAATGTCAAAATGGAGGGTATTTTTGGATTTCTTATAACTCCGTTCTTTATGGATCGATTTGAACGAAACTGACACGATTCGAGAGATTATGGATGGAACTTTTGGCATTGGTACACACATTTGAAATTTTGAAAAAAAATTCATAGACGTTCAAAGGTTTTCAAAAAACAGGAGGATTGCTTTTTCAACAACTGAATGAACAAAACGGGTAAAAGCGCTTTTTTGGCTTCGGCTAGTCATGTTATGCTAAAGAAGTACAAATCGTATTACAATGTTTGTATAATGTTAGCATAGGCGGTGCCAGGGACATGAAAAGGGGAACTAACATGGTCACATGTTCTTCAGATCAACTTGTGGCCTTTGACCTTGGATGACCTCCAGCAGCCTTGGAATCACTTGGAATGATCTCGTGTGCTTTAAATATTGTCTGAAAACGTTTCCAGTCATTTTAATTCACTCTATTTCAAAAATTTCATTTTACGGCTATTGTCATACAGGGTACGAACACTGATTCTTTAGCTTATAGCTTCGTGACCGGACCTGATATCAAGCTGAAACTTGATACACAAGTAGAAGGTACCCTTGTACGTCATATATTTTCCAGGCTTGGCATTTAAAAAAAATAGCAGCGAAAAATTACTATAAATCCAAATTTTGAATTTTGACCTTGACCTGACCTTGTAAAGTGACCTCAGACGAACAAAATTGTGGGCTTGCGTTGCCCCACTGTTTAGCTATTCATCCATATAACGCTTTAAGCTTTATCTTAAAAACACTGTTTTTGGCAGTCATTTTTGCTTTTACCCTGAACAGGGCCAAAAATGGTCTGAGGTGCCTCCCAAAAACGTTGCCTGGCTCCGCCCCTAAGCAAAATAGAATTTCGAAATTGTGTCACAGTACGCAGAAAGAATATGTAGGAAAAGTCACAAAGTTTCGTAAAGCTGCGTCAAGAATCCTGGAATTGGCAAGCAAAAAACCCGACAGCGGGCGGATTTAACCCCCTGCCGGGAATAGAGCTAAGTTAGGGACCTCGTGCTTTTTCTTCCTGGACATTGTAAATCGCACTTCCCTGTTATGGAGACAGTCCCGTCCGATGCCGGACCACCAGGTCCCTTTGGCTCCCTCACGAGGGCCCGCCAGGTCGCCGCCCTCCCAATGCTCCCCCCGGCTCTTGACCTGTTTGCCGGCGATCGCGTCTCCGGCTGAAACGTGGCCTTGTCTGACAGGTCCCAGCCAGAACTACGTCAACATTCCGACCCGCGTGATGGCGGGCATGACGACAGGCGCACTAGCAGTGATGGTGGCCCAGCCCACCGACGTCGTCAAGGTGCGGTCCGGTCACGCCTAGGTCAGGGCTCACGCGGAGGTCAGGACGGGGAGTCGGCCGCCGTCTGATAGCCGTCCCAGGCGGTCCGACGCGGAGATGTGGTGTCTGTTGGACACCCGTGCGTCTCGAAGGAAGGAGAAGCGTTTGGGACCCCCCTTCGACGTTTGTTTCGGGTGACGATGATGTTGCGCGGCCATGCACTACGCCTGTCTGTTGCAGCTGGGTAGTTGTCTCTTGGTCGTGTCCAGAATGTTCCAGCGTCGACTGGATAGTATTTGTTTATTTATTTTCTTTGTTCTCATGCAGCTGTCTCGTTTGTTTAGAATAGCATCAGCTTTGGCTCATTCGTCGGACGAAACATGACTGTGCATGTAGTAAATCACAATCGTAACAGTGAGTCCCTTTTCTGTCTGCAGGTGCGGATGCAAGCTCAGAGCCAGTCAAAGGATGGTCCACGTTACAAAACTTCGCTGCAGGCTTATCGCACCATCTTCAGATCTGAAGGCCTCAGAGGGCTGTGGAAAGGTTAGCTGGCTGGTCTAGTGATCCCATTGTTTTGCTTTGTGTCGGCTGCTTGCCTTTACGCCCTGGAAAGGCGCGCATTTCATCTCGTTGCCGTTTGTCCCGTTTTGCACTTTGTACAAGGATATTGCACTTGAAATTCAAGTCCCCGCTCCCTATGCCTAAAATACAGGGCGTAAAATTAGGTCATCGGATCATTCATCCTCCGTGCAGCCAGCGCCTTGCCGCGTTACGTCTTCCTGAGCTTCTCCGCAGTCGTTCTTCAGTCTCTGTGTCTGAACAGCGTCAGTTCTCTCGTCACCGGCGACGGTGTTTCCTTCCCCTTCCCCACTGCGGGCCGGCGCCAAAACAGGCCGGATTACGACCGACGCGCAGCCGAGCCGTGCCGTTTTGGACCGCCGCCAGCCGATCTGGCAGCCGGCGACGCCGCTCGGCCGCCGAAGTGCGTGGTCGCAGGCTCCCAAGGTCACCACGGTCAGCCAGGTGTTGATGCTACTGGCGTGCTGACGACCCGTTTGCAGCAGTGAGAGATAGGGGTCTGGTCGGATTTAGCCGAATTTCATCGCCTCGTTCGGTCGTTTCCAATGCGAATGACGGAGAAAGGTTGCGGTGCGAAGCACGGGATTCGGAAAAAAGCTTACATGTTTGCTATATTTTGTACGTACATTTTTAGACTTGGTGCTGTATAACTTAAAGCGTCCTGCTATAGAAGAGAACACCCAATCTCATCGTTGGGTGTTCCCTTCGCAGTAGGCATATTTATTGTAATCGAGTCGTGGTAGACAACCTTGCGCCTTTATTCCTACACGCTGTCCTTATCCTGTCCTATCCTGAAATATCTTGTACTGTCCTACATCCCTCCTTTCTTTATCACAAACGCTCGCATTATAGTCTATTGTGGCACATTTGAAAAATGTTAACAGTAGCATTTCCTTTAGAGACACGCCCTGTTCCGTGTCCGAAATTATTCGAGGCAGATGCGTAACAGAACTGCGACCCACATTCCCCGCACAACAGGGCGGTATCTGTCGGATCATGAAATGTGCGACACGGCCAGCTGTAGCGCCTGCTTCATGACCGGGAACCTACGGCATCCATCAGTGAACTGCAGCTACCCGTGCGTTCCGTCGAAACGACCCAACAGCTGGACCATTTGTCAGGGCTTCAAAACTCGGGCCAGATGGAATGAAAAGCTCGCGGTCCGCGGCCACTTCCGCGTGCCTTGACGGCGGATCTTCTTCGGTGCCGCAGGGTTCATGCCAAACGTTATGCGAAACGCCATCGTTAACGTCTCGGAGACCGTGTGCTACGACGTCACCAAGGACACACTGATGTACTACAACGTGTTGCAGAACGGCATCCCTCTGCATTTCACGTCGGCGGCCGCCGCAGGTGCGTATGCTGGCTGGGTCGCGCCGTGGTGACGTCACGGGTTGGGCCGATTTCTGCGCAGAGCCGAGACTATGCATTTCGAGCCATTTGAGATGAACTTTGACGGCTATCATTGGCTGGCACTGTGCTTCGTGTTTCAATGTTTTCCCTCAGTGAACCCTGTCCAACTCGTCGCTGGTTTCAGGTTGGCTGGAACAGAACCAGGATTTGATCTTCTTTAGACCCTTCAAATAATCTTCGGAAATCCCTCACCTTTGTAAATACAATCATTGTATGTTCCCCTATAGTAAGCCCGCTGCTGCTTTGTTGTTGTCTTATTAAGGTGTCATAGTTATGAGATCCTTAGATGTTACGCCATGCTACCGTAGATTATTTTGTTTCCCTTCACCCTGGTGATGGAGTGAAGTATGTCAGTCATTTATGTTCCTGCTCCTATTCCCATATTGTGAACTTACGGCGCAGCGAATTCCACAGCCTTTAAAGGTCCACCTCCGTCATTTCAAGGATGGAAGCTCCAGGATGGGATGCGGTGACGCCTGACGCTCCTGTTTATATCCCTTTCCGTCCTCTTGTTTACGTTACTGCGCCGTTCGCAGGGCTGTGCGCGACGGTGGTGGCATCTCCCGTCGACGTGATAAAGACTCGGTACATGAACGCGGCGCCAGGGGAGTATCGCAGCGCTGTGGATGCTGCGATACGGATGTTCATGCAGGAAGGGCCAAGCGCCTTCTACAAAGGGTGAGTTCACCATCCTCACCGCAATAGAAGGGGACCTGCGGTGGCATCAGGGCCTATTTTGAGGAAAAATGACTGCGGGGGCAACGCTGCGAACGAGGGGTATTGGCCGAGACCTCCCCCCTCGCACATGCGTTCTCCATGTTGGATTTTATCCACTTCATATATATATATATATATATATATATATATATATATATATATATATATATATATATGCATATATGTACTTTCTTAAGGGATGTATATATGTATATAGGGGCGAACTGCGATGAAGGCTTTTCCAGAGTGCTCTTTCATTAAATGACGCGTCTTTGGGAGTAAATCACGCATGCAAAATACGGCCATTGTCCAACACCTTTAATCACTCACACGAAGATTGTATGTTGCTTGTGCTGGATTTATTTTTATTTTGATGAAATTCGGGCCGGCTTTTGTGCATTCAGAACCCATTAAAGTCAAAAAACACTATTCCATCTATCCCCAGCAAGAACTCATTTTCCATGGACTTGTGATCACTGGGGGATTCGGTCAGGGAGAGGTGTGTCTGAAATGCCCCTAAACGTGTTTTGTGTTTCAGTTTTTTAAACCAAGCACACGATATGCATAAAATGTACATTATATATATGCATAAAATGTACATCATCTCCTTTTGACACACTGGATCAAAAGACACCTCATATGCTGTCCCAGATCATAGGTCACTGGCTCTGTCGGCAACAGTGTGGCTTATGTGGGAATGATACTTCAACCCTCTTTGCGGCCTCGGGGTTCTACCGACGATACCATTCGGCGACTTGCAGCAGGTACTGCTTTTGCCTTTCATTCTTTGCCAGTGCCTCGCACGTTTGGATAAGAGCCACAGCTCGTTCGGCGAAGTCGCTTACTACCGCGATCCCGCGTAGGACTTCCTTAGCATTCTTGAACCCAGGTGCTGTCTCACAGTCAGCGGGATGGACGGCAAGGAAGTCGATGCTGATGCCGCAGGCCTTCAGGTCGACTTTGCGGTAATGAAGTTGACGATCATCTTCTTGACTTTTGCCTTTGCCGCGAGACACATCTGTGCCCGCTTAAGCGGACTCTCCGATCCTTGTTCCTGGAGTGCGGCGACCATCCTCTTCATCTCACATGGCACGCCCTCGTCAAAGAACGACACACCAGCCAGTTCTTCGCTGAGGTATCATAATAGGTGACTGTTGTTATAAATAGTATGCCGTACATGTCATTATAAATAACAGGTGACTGGCGAAGTTCTTGGAGATCGCCTTCGAGATTTCAGCATTCAAACCAGTTTTTGCAGGACGGCCAGGTCGTGCACGGGAGCCTTGACCGCCGATGAATAGCGGAACCATACACTGACGTACAAAACAACCATGAAAGGGACGAAGCGCTTGAGTGCTCCCAATTCACTGAAAGTCACGGAGAACTGATTGCAAAGCAAGAAGATCTTGATCCCTAGATTATGCGTCCCATCCATTTGGTACAGTGGGGAACATTTGGTTGGGAACTTGATTCTCCGAGGAGGCTCTTGATCAAAGAGGATCAAAAAACTCACGATAATCATTGCTAAGCTGGATTTCGGCGAGTTTCGCATGGCAGAAGGCGACGACACGATCCTTGGAGGAGAGAAACGCCTGTGCCACTGCTCGCTCCAGGTCTGCACGCATCATGGGTTTAAACTTGCTCCGATCAATGAGCCTCTGTCTTTCCTTGAAGCACATGAACAAGGAGATCCCCGGTCCCGAGAACGGACCGGAACGCATGGAAAAGGCCGGCTCTGCCACCAGTTCAAAGATATGACGACAACAAGCGAAGTGAAGAAGCTGTCCCCCAAGCTTCTGTTGAAGAAGCATGCTTCTTTCCACAGTTTATCCAGTATTGCTGAAAGTGATGTCAAAGCTCATGCTGACGACCTTGCCCGAAACCTCCCAGTCTTCCAGACAATGCGCGATAACGTCGGCTGGCGCTGCTCCAACTCCGCTTGCAAACTTCGGAACACCGAGGACCTTGGCGGCACTTGTTGGACCGGTCACAGTGTCAGAGAATCGATCCACCTTTTCCTTTCCATCGTCAAGTAACAGTTTACCGTCCCAGTGGACCACTAGGTTGGGTGGCGCGGAGAAAGAATACTAGATTTCGTCCACAATGGCTTTCCTCTGCGATCTACGTGCCCGTCTGGTCGAGCTTCTGTGATCGCCATTTCAGAGGAGCCGTAGCCGAGGGCCGAGGCCGTCAGCGATAGGAAATGGATTGAAGAGCAATCATTGAGCTTGGTCCAATCGAGGGCTGTTACCAGACCAAGAGCGACGATATTCTTGGCTCTCCTGCAGGGCCGCTTCGAAGGAGAAGGCATGACGAAGGGCTGCGGGCCATCCTGACCTGTTAGTTGTGTGTTGTCGGTAAACGAGTTGCCTCTTGCTCAGTCTGTTGTTCACTCTAACGCCGCGCCCTCCTCTTCGGCCTGATGTTGTCGTTGAAGAGCTCCCTTCTCCTTCCCAGAATGAAACTTATCAAATAACACCATGACGCCTCGGCGAACTGGCTCCCTTTGGGCCTGGAGAATATCTTTTCCCTCTTCGTTTTGATGATCTTAATGGTGCCGACACGGGCAATGCCAAAGTTTTTGAGGTTATTCCTAAATGCCTTCTTCTTGCCAGTTTCCGGGGTGGACCTCCAGGATTTGCCTTTGATGACAGTTCGGTCCTGCTCAAGCTTCCTGTCAAGCTTCTAGATCACGTTCCGCTCCGGTGCAGTGAGAATACGGGCTTTGTTCCACACCCTCATCACTTCGCGGACGGTCTGTATTTCAACCTCCCTCCGGGTAAGCCTATCCACTCGATGGGGCTGAAAATATTACTGCAGCACTTCTCTCTTCGAAGGCAACTTGTTTCCTGGCTCTGATTCGATCGGAGCATCGATCAACGAAATCTCGGCCTTTTTCTCGTAGTGCAGTCATAGTGGCACAGACTTCCGTTATAAAAGGTACTTTTTGTACTGACCCAGGTTGCCGCGGGCGGTCCTTAAATATCCCGGCGTCTCAAAAACGCGCGGGAAATTACCACACCGGCACCGTGGGTTACCGTGGCATGGCCGAACATGGTACTTCAGAGTTGCTATATAAATACGTAATTGTTACGTAAAATTGTTATACATATGTAGCTATATATATTTGATATATATGTATACTTATATATATATATATATCAAATTGTTCCGTTTCCAGATTATCGGCCCCAAAATAAAAAAGCCACCTGAGATTGAAATATTCGCCTTAGCTCTGCTTAGCTCCTCGACATATCATCAAGATTTGTCATGACCTGCAATGGGGGCTATGCCATGTTGGTGAAGCAGATGGAACATGCTCATGGGATGCACAAACCCATGCACAGGGAGTAGCAAGAATGACGTTTTTAATACATGTCTGATTAGTTTTCTATTTTCCCCGCGTAAAACTCGGGTTTAGCCGTGGTTGCTAGCTCAGTGAAGTTCTCCCAACTTGGCACTGGGACTTAGCAGAGTTTTGAGATCAGGATGACGACTACAGCACTGCTAGACGGTACCGAATTCATATTAACATCATCCCCCATAGCGCAACCGCCCAGACCACCAGCTCACCCTTCAGTTTTTCCTGCGTTTTAACATGTCAAACATAGTCGCCTGCCTTATCATCTTTCACGTGGTTACAACGCAATGGAACGCCTTGGGCGCCCACGAGACATCCACGGTATCGGGTGTCGGCGTACCATTTACCAAACACGCTCGTCAACGGTCATTACGTATGCCTGCAATCTGTATCATAAAGTGATGTTTCTAAGTGTGCTCCCACATAATATACTTCGTTGATAAGATGCCGCTTCGCGCGAGACTCTCATGCGCAGAGCTTGATAGAATGCTTTCCTGGTTACGCTACACAGCGATGACCGCAATGGTTATTTTACTCATGGTCGTTTTTTTTCTTTGCATGGGCAAAGGTTCTTGACTGCGGCGGGGGGGGGCAAAGTGTACATTGAGGGGGCATTTGCCCCTCCCCCAATCAACGTGTTAAAATAGGCCCTAGGTGGCATCCACAACCATTGAACTGGTTAAAGCAATTACATATGGCATGTGTCTCGTACCGGACCCCAGATATTTTCTGCTTCCCTTTCCCTTCATCCGTTCGCAACATGTGTGTAAAAACCCATGTGGCAGATGCGAGGACTGCTGTTTTTATTTTGCAGGGCTTCACCAGTTTTGGACAATTTTTACATTGTCCCCATGGTACTCTATGGAACAAAATTGACTAAAAATGGTTTCAACCCTACCAACTTTGAAAACGTTCCTACACGGACGTTTCGCACCGTTCCGTACGCTGACATCTGTTCCGACACGTTCTAGGTTCGTGCCCTCCTTCTGCCGGCTGGTGAGCTGGAACATCTGCATGTGGCTCACCTACGAACAGATCAAGGAGGTGGTGCGCCGCCAACGGGAGTCGTAGGCGCTGAGGCCGGGCGAAAAATCGTCCGATAGAATCTTCCCATCGGCGGACTGCGGCCGGCGACGGCACGGGACTCGGCCGGTCTGTACCAAACAGATGGGGTTTATGTGGTGTTTCTGCACAGATGGCAGCACTGTCTGTGCCGAGTCACGTGAGGCTGAGAGCGGCCCTCAAAATTGCGTAGACGGCGCCGACTGAAGGTGATAAGTTGGACCCGACCTCCTGTGCGCTTTATCTGAGCGGGACACTGTGATGGGATGTCCCCACAAAAGGTGGAAAAGATGCCTGAAATAATACCCGTGGCTGCGCAGTCGGACGCGTTTAATGTGTGGATGTATGAGCACGCACAGACCAACAACGTGATAACTGGTACTATACCTATTGCTTCGGTATGGAGTATATATCATCAGTGCTGTTTCTGAACTGGAACAAAGCGAGGAAACGTTCCGTGCTATGGTGGAAGGTAAATAAGATCAAGACTTGTGAATAACGCACGAAAATATCAGATAGTTTTCACGAATCGCGCATTTTATGTCTGTTGAATACACTTCCTAGTGTCTGTGATTAATTGGTGGAAGCCTACTGTCATGCCATGATTTAGTGATAGCGATAACGATAATTATAAGACAACGTGATTGATCATATCTCGAATTGCATCACGTATGAGCGGTCTGTTGCCTTTTTTATCACATTTGTTTTGGGTGCTTTGCTCATAGCAGGAGACACTGGACCCAGTGCAATATTTTCATGTGGTATGATGCGGGATGATCTGCCAAGCAACCAGAAAAACTCAATACTGTTAATAGTATCCGATCAGTTTCACTTGGACAGTTTGTGCTGCAAGCTGCTGCAGTTCTGTGGTTACTGAATGAAGCTTCAAACTGGAGCGCGATTGTACGTGGTGTATCATGTACACGTAAACGTGTGTTCACGTGTTTTACTGAGCCATTGACAGAAGCAGATGCATCGTGTAAACTGGCATAATAAATATTTTGTTAGACGTGGAAAATATTTTTCTTAAACATGTACTTTAAGAAGCCTGTATACATGGAAAGGGAAACATGTGATACGAGGTCACTGTAAACTAGAGGGGTCTGATATTTTTCAAAGGCCATGGTACATTGCTGGTAAGTACCACCTTACCCATCTATGTTCTCGGTGCAAAGATAAGTAGCGAGTAGAACAACCTGAACCTCGCATTAGAATGTACGTTTGTGGTCGTGTGTTTAATGGAGCCGCGTTCACCACTAATGCGCGTGGTGACACGCAAGCAGCCGAATATCTGAACCTTAGCGAGATGAATCTCGATCGACGGAGTGACACATGACTTGTTAGAAGTCTTTCGATGCGATACAAATACGCAGCATGGCTGTACAAAAAGGGAGCTTGTTACTACGCCTTTCTGGATTATGGATTCATCTGCGTACCTTATTTCTGTCTCCTTTGAAACCGAAAGTAACTCATTCATCTAGCGTGAACTCAGAAACTGCCGCTCGGGTCGCATCTGTATCGACATTTGCACGATGTCTATGACAAACGTCACATGGGGTCCACTGACGTTACATTTGCTCAAACAGTTTTACCGCGTCTGTGTCAGATGTCACAGAACTGAGGTCATTCACCCTCGCGTTTCTTCAAATACGGTCAATATTGAGGTCGCCAGAGCCCATCATAGGTCAGATTATCCTGTTGACCTTTTTTGCAGGAAATTTTTATAGCCAGGCTTCTACGTGGTTCCAAAGTGGTTTAAGAGTAAAAAGAAGGTCTGGTTTACCAATGAGGAACAGAAAAGGGCTGTTGAAGCCAAATTTGACCATCTCAAAGAAAGTGAAAAATGAATGTGAAACACTATTTTTTAAAATACAACACAACATACGAAATGGAATAAACACAACACCACGACTCCTTTTTTTAATGTGTTAGTATGTCCTTTGGGTGGAATGCTCTGCAATGAGTATGACGCGCACATGAAACCTGCAGCTATCAAGTTAAAGTCAAACAAGGTCTAACTAGGTCGACACCGATACGTCAGGCGTTCCTGGTGTCTGTCGCACCATCTGCGACATTGCCATTGATCAGACACGACACAGCTTAAAAATGTATAACATCGGCTCATGTGACATCTCTTGTGCATCATGAAATCCGTACCGAAAAGCATTTTCAACGTAAGTTACACAGACGCTGGGTGGCAGACACGGACACGGTCGCAATGTAAAAACCTAATAACCAGTCGGAGGCTATTTTCTCGACGGCAAGGGTTTTTGTTTTGGCGACCAAATATAAGAGGATTGTGGCAGTACAAAATGTGTAGAAGTAGGCCATGGTTATTGTTCTCATTCCTGGCCAACAGAGTGTGCTCACAGTGACACAGGCATAATGTTTCAAAAGGTCAAATCAGGTCAGCCTGGATCAGACTGAATTGGGTCGCCCTTGGTAAATTAGTTTTTACCATGTACAGGTACCTCTGAAACTCATATGACTAACAATAAACATTCCCCAACTGTAAAATAAAGAACTGCTAGGTTGCGGATCTGAAAATTCGGTATGAAACGCGACCTGACCCCAGGTCACCGGTCAAGAGGAGCAATTAGGCGTGTAAATGACGTGAGAAGCACCAGGGTGTATCCAAGCTTCAGAGCCGCTAAACCAGTCTCACAGTCTCCTGATTAAACGTAAAAAAGGCCAAAGTTTAACTGACCTCAGGTCATTGACCTGAACATTTTCAGGAGATTAGAGATGGCGGAATTACTCCATTTTTTGTGTTTTATGACTGTGCTAACTTTCATGTAAATCAGTGCGCTTCACAAAATTTTAAGCCAATTTTTTGGAACATAGCCTTGCCTGACCTGCCGGAGGTTCATGACCTGAGGTGGCGCTGAGTTTAAAAATTAGATACTCCAAGTTCCGCATGAGTTTAAAAATTACATACTCCAATTCCCGCATCTCTGAGACTTCTCGTTTTTAGTTAGCACCAAAAAACCTAAGTGGGGTGCCCTTCCCCTCCGCCTCCCGACCGGCGAAGGTTAACACGGCGAAATGCGATATCAATTAATGCACCTGTTGTTGTGCCGCGCAGTTTTCTAACTCGAGGTGCTATCCAATATTGGCAGCTCATCGCTTGGGTGACTCACTCTGTCGTGAACTGGTCTTGAAACAGAGAATGCGCCTTCTTATCCCGTATATTCATGATAAAAAATCTACAACACACCTAGATAAAATACACACAAGATTTGAAAACATTGACGATGGAGCAGTGTAAAAAGTGGCGAAAGCGCAGAATGTTTACGATATGATGCACATGCAGCGGTCCGGGCAGTGAAGTCCGGGCCTTTTGCTGCCTGCCTTTAGAGATGCAAATCTCTGCATTTCCTCCTCGTTTGCCGACAATTCGGCTAAGTCTGAAAGGAGAGTGGTTGAGAAGAACCTGTACCCCTTGGTGTCACAACGTGGCATTTGGTGCCGAACCGGGAACAAAATAAAATTTTAATTGCACATCGCTGCATGTGACTAAAGTAAACCGTGTAAAATGATGTTACCTAACCATCTGGAGGATAAATGATCATTAAAATGACTCCAGCACAGATCTATATATGACTAACAGCTTCAATGATGAGCCGATGTACTAGATACTTGCATGTTCGCTGAAAAGAAGGCAACAGGTATCGATTCAACATAGGCGTCAAGTTAGTTTTTTTTCAAAATCCTAGCTGACAGCACCTGCGATCCACCTCCATTTCACTTGAAAAAGACAAATGCCTCTGATGTCTCATTTTTGTATCGTTATATGACCAAGGCCGCGTTTTTTATTCCTTATTTGGATTGCTGGTGTCGTCCAGCAACACCAATAACAATGTCGGGGAGATGTGCAATTCAATAGGGCATGTGCAACACGAAAACCAAGTGCGGTTCCGACCCGAAGGCGATACAGAGTCCATCTTAGAAATTATTCGCTCAGGGCCAGATATCATAATTAAATCATGCCAGACTAAATTTGGAGCAAAGCAGTGGCACTTCGAACTGATTATTTAAGGCAGCATCTTTTAGTGATGTATACGGCTTTCCCAAACGATTTCTTCCATGACACTTCAAGATTTCTCTTAGAAGAGTTGGTTTTGTTGTCTCCCGTCAGGGGACACGTGGATAATAAAACGTTTTGTGGTGCCTGACTACACCCACAATTCCTCGGTTGTGTGAAAGATTGCAGATGGAGAACTTGCAATTTCCTGTGTATCATCATCCAACGTTATGAAAAAGCAACGCTGATTCAGCGGAATAAAGCAAATATTCCCTAGATTCGGCACCTGCACTCATAGGCGGCGGAAGGGAGAACGGGACACCATGCCCCCTCCCCCTGCAAGCGAAATTTAATATTAACCTTGTGGCGTTGCATGGAACGAAACGGCTCGAAAATGAGCCGGTGTCCCCATTCCCTTCCCCTTGCCGGAGTACGTTCCGCCTCGAATGCTTGCACTGACCAGCCCATCCAACGTAACAAAGCTTATCCAAGCAGTGAGATGGTGGGCCACTAACCGAAGCTGGTCGGCCACCGTGAGGCAGCTCAGCCGAGCAGTGAGACAGTGAGCCGCCCACCGAGACCGGTCCGCAGCGGTGAGACAGCTCAGCCGAACAGTGCGACAGTGAGACAGCTCGTCCGAGGTGTGAGGAAGTGAGTCACCCACCGACGCTGGGCTCGGCGCCCACGCTGGTCAGGCTGTCGTGCAGCAGGCGGACGGGGTCGGTTTCATTGCCCAGCGTGCGGTACCACAGTCGCAGCAGACGGTAGCCGTGGCTCTTGTAGCTCTCCGGCCCTGCAGCACCGCAGCAACAACACGACCATCACGACTCCGTGGTCACCATCTGCCGGCTGGGCGTCAGACAGACATTATCAGGCGAACGGACGCGAGCCCTTCTACGTGTGCTGGAACGCCGGCAAATGCATATCCCGAATAAAATCTAATAAATGGATTGTGATACAGAACATGACAAGCTTTCCGTTGATCTCAGCTTTGATGATTGTACAGTATGTCATCTGAGACTGCCAGTCGGTGACCTAAATTACATGCGAGATTGTGCTTGCCAATTAGTGATCTTAACCTTGATGACAAAACACCCGGAAGAGGACAAATTCCTCGGACACACCTATCCTATTCAACTAAGCTGTACTCATGAACCACGAGCACAAGCTGTGCATGACCTTCATGCCGTGACACACACAAACATGCCGTGAACCTCGAGACCGACTCGCACCGATGAACTGATGTTCGATGGCTTCTATTTGATCCTCTGTGAAGTCCCAGTGTCTTGCTAAGGCCTTCCACTTTCCCCGCGGCAGGAACCGGTTGGCAACGGCCCTGATCAGTTCCTCGACGCGTTCCGATTGGTTGTTATTCAGCCACGTGACACGTATAATGGGCGGAAGCATGAGCAGCTTCAGATGAGTTTCATCGTCCAGGAACGTTGTCGACGACTGAAAAAAAAATCAGACATCGACGCGCGCCTCGCACTTTGAACTTTGTACTGTGCGAACAGCGTCGCGACGGTTTAAGACGTTTGAGGAAGGCGAAACCACTTCTAGACTGTTCATTGTCATGCAACGTCATGGTGATGACGTTAGCCATTCCCCACCCGTTTCATGCCGACAGCACTGGTCTTATTGCTGTCCAAAGCAGAGAAGCTCAAATTCAACGCGCTTTTTGGTTTTCTTTTGACCACTAACAATTCCGTGATCTGTATTTGACGAATGATGGTGGACATTATCACTGCAGATCTTCGATTGTGGCGCGTCTGTTTCAGCTACAGTGAGTGAAGCAAAGGGTTAGGTGCAGTTTAACGGAACATCTCTAATAAGAATGCAAAACACGGGTCCACGACGAGAATGACGCGAAAAACGGCTCACGATGTCGTTCTGTCCCTTCTTGGACCGTGAATGGCAGATCATGATGTCCACTAGGGTGTCGAAGCCGCCTCTGGCTGCCACGTACAGAGGCGTCCGGCCGGCCTGGAACGAACGACGTGCCTCACGGTGACGCCTTCCGATCAAAGGAACGACGTGCCTCACGGTGACGCCTCCCGATCAAAGGAACGACGTGCCTCACGGTGACGCCTCCCGATCAAAGGAACGACGTGCCTCACGGTGACGCCTCCCGATCAAAGGAACGACGTGCCTCACGGTGACGCCTCCCGATCAAAGGAACGACGTGCCTCACGGTGACGCCTCCCGATCAAAGGCCACAGCTCGGCCTTGGACAAACGGCGTCAGGGAGACAACGGGCTTGCACAAGAGCAGCAGCGACGCTGTGACTAGGCCAACCGCGCAAACGTCCAATCAATCATGCAGAATCAGTCGACGCTTCAGCTGTTCCGGAACCTTACCAGCGTCGTCTCGAGTGGCACGAGCTCACGTACCTAATTCACATCGGCCTCATTCTGGTGCCAGATCTTTACCGGAGCCCATGGCACAGCTTTGCTGCGCACACGGGGATCCCACGGCCCCAGTCCGTCCCTCCCTCTCATCTCGCGCAGCACCTGTCCCTGAGGCGAAATAGATCACGGCTAACTGGTCCGCAGGCAGCCACCCGCTTTGCGAGCGACGAAATAATTCATCACCACTCCGGCCGTGCCGCGCCGGCCGTGCATAAAGGCGCGCTGCGTCTGAATTAGACACGACGACTCTCAGGCGTTGAGAAAGTTGCCTGGACTTAATGCACTTGAATAAGGAGTTCAGCCGAAACTCAGTTTGCCTGTACATGAAAAGGAAAAGTGGGCTCGTTGGCACGCGACGAAGGTGCAAATAGCTTTAAATGGTGAAAACAGACATATGCAAATAGAAGTTATCTCAACAAATATGGCACTCACAAATTGCTGTAATGGCAAGCCCCGTGTTGGAAGATGTAATGACAAATTCCGTGATGGAGGATACACTGAACATACAACTGAAGTAAAGCTAAGTTTAAAGCTGACATTTAGTAGGATTTGCGCAATGTTCCTATTTCTGCACACTCCTGTATGTCTCGCAAGTGAACGGAGAACCCACGCACATCGAAATCCAACCTTCCAGCTGTCCGACGGGTAATCGTTTGGACGTATTATCTGGACGAAAGAATGGCTTTCGTGAGACACTTCCCTACTCTCAAATCTTTGTTACTGCCGGAACGCTTAGACAACGAAAACGACAAAGACAACAGGAAACGTGCGTCACCAACCATGGGCGGCACGCAGATCTTGTCATCCCTCCGTCTCAGTGTTGAGAATTCTCCAGAGTCCCGTGCATACCTGACAGGGGCAGATCCAGGATTTCACCAAAAAGGGGAAAAAAGTCAGCGCGGGCCCCAAGTCGGGTCCACCCATTTTTTGCTTTTCAGATATAAAAACGTCGACCTCCTCGGGATGAGGGGGACTCCTGATGTAATTTTGCGGACAAACGGCGCGAAATTTTTTGCCATGTAAAGCAATCGAGAAAATTCAATCGCCTCACCATATTAGAGAAAATGTCCGCATTTTGTTCCCCTACAAAGTGGCCGAAATATGACAACGGTGGGATTTTAGGCGGCCGCGTCCCTCTCTCCACTTAAAATGTCTTGTCTGTAGCTGGTCCAAGATTCCTCTGCCTCTTCGTAGTTTCTGGAGACTTTTTGCTAGCTTAGGTTAGCTTCCCTCTTGCATTTACTGGGGCACTTTTGGTGGTCTTGGGCCGTCTGCCGTGTCAAGGTCATCTGGTGACCTCAGGTTGTTTTTAAAGTTTCATGTGTCCCTTGGGGCATCTCAGGCGATCCTTCGACAGTTTCAGGAGCACCTCGGGCAGTTTCATGGCCCCATATGGCTCTTCCAGGGACACTTAAGCCAATTCGGGTTCCGTCCTGCCGTCCCTGGGGGATTTTTGCCGTCCAGGGAGCCCCTCAGACAGGAACAAGGGCCCTCTGTAAGTGCAACAAAACTGTTTTCCTAACCCAAGAATTCTTCGGTTCTAAAGTACTCCAAAGTAAAATTCTAAAGATTTCCTACAGATACGTCCATCTATAGAACGGGCCCACTGTATAGCCTTTCAAGGCCGAGTTCGACGTACTCAAAGACGTCTGGGATGCCCTAGGTCGTTTCACGTTCAACAGTGGAAGTATTGTGCTAAATGGCATTCTCTATCAGTAATGTGACTTGATACTTGCCGTGAAAAGTAAATGCAAGAGACAAGCAATGCAGATTAGCATCCGTTTGTTATTGGAATCGCTATACGGTACCGCCAACTTTGACTGGCCTAGATCATCACGCTAACGGTGTACGCCCCTCGTTTGATTTCGTTACCGTATCTCATTGGTTGACATCACGTCATTTTTGTATCTCCTGCCCCGGATCGTCTCCGTTTGTACGGAGTATATTACTAGCGCAACGCTCGTCGCCGTGTATGCTCTGGTGATGTTGGGACGCATAATGGAAGGGTCTCCGTATAGTGTGGGTGCCGGTGAATGTCTCAGGTGAATGACTGTGAAGTAAATAGAAGTTGGACTTGAAGATTTTCTCTGGTTGACATGCGAGAAAGACTGGCACGAGCGAGGTCGACTAGCTGACTAGTTGAACTATCACGCAGGCAGTTAGAAATCTCCTGCAATAATTCCCTCTCTGCCACCACAGAGGCGTCTCTGGCAACGCTCTAGGCTCTCTGCCCGTTTCAAGAGCTGTCTGGACGCTTCAAGGTTCAGTAGTTTCAAGGACCCCTATGGTCGTCTCAAGGGACCCCTCTTGCTAGGACTGTTAGTTAGGAGTCTCAAAGGCCTTCTCTCGAACAGTTTCAGTGGATCCCGTGTTGTCCTAGGTGCCTCTCTTGTTGACTATGGGGAACATTTTTGCCGTCTTAGAGGTTCTCTGGTAGTTACAAAAGACCTCTTGGTGATTTTTGGGCCACTGAGCAGTGTCATGGGCCCTCTGAACGCTTCCGGCGGTCTTCTTGATTGTATCAGGGGTCTTCCTCTGTTACATGGGGTATACCTGGCAGTCTTAGGGCCCCTCTAGCCGTATCTGGAGCCTTTGTTGACGCTTCAGGGGCCTCAGGCTCTCTCAGGGGGATCCTTTCCGCGCCAGGAGCCAGCCTAACACACTCGGGAGCCCTCTGGTCCGTCCAGGGCCTCCGTACCGTCTTAGATGTCCTCCTATCGTCTTTGTCTTGCCGGGACCCTCCGACTTTTTTGGCAATCTCAGGGGCCGTCTGCCGTATAGGGGCCCATCTTGCCGTCTTTCAGAACCCAGCTGATCTTCCCGGAGCCCCCTGGACTCCTCAGATTTTCAAAAGGACATTTGGGACCCCTCTCGAGACTGGCAAGGTCACTGATGAATTCTTGTTCAGGGGGCCTCTTTGGCTAGCCAGGGTCTCCTTATGCCGTAGTGCTGGGCACCGTCTTGAGTTCCTGCCATCTTGGGGCCTCTCTGTCACTTTTAGAGGTCTCATGAGCCCTCTGTCGTTTTAGGTCCCAGCTTGCGGTCCTAGGGACCATTGGAGAGTTTTTGGGACCGTTCTATCCATCCTTAGGGTCATTTTGCCGACTCGGGGTCTCATTAACTCTCAGCGAGGTCCTCTGGCTGCATCGGGGTCCCTCAGTTTTTTCACGCAGGTTCGTGAGACCCATTCGGGGTCTCTATGACATTCCAGTGGCCCCTTTGCCGTCCCAGGGACTTAGCCCTCATCTTGGCCATCTCAGGAGCCCTGTGACCTTTCTGGCGATATCAGGAGCAGTCTGCTGTGTTGGGGCCCTGATGTGGTCTAAGGATCCCTTAAGGAGCTTTATGGGCCCTTCTATGCGTCTCATGGGTCACCAGACCTTCCCAGAGGCCCCTTGACTGCATCAAGAACCCCTCACGTTTCCATAGAGATACATGAAAAACGTTGTCCCGTAAAATCCATATGGGCTCCTTTGGGGTCTCTCTCGTGGGCGCACTCTCAGGCCTGGGGGGGGGGGGCGATCGCCCCTGTCTCCCCCCAGATCCGCGCCTGAGTCCTGTCAAACTGCACGTTTCCCACCTGCTCTTTGACGTCCAGCGAGGCTCCATGGTCCAGCAGGAGGCGACACAGCTCCTCATTACCGGTGTCTGCTGCCGTGTGCAGTGCCGTCTCCCCTCTCTGGAGGCGAACCAAACGGGTGTAGGCGCTGGTCGCGGAAGTGACTCCCGGCGCAATGTCTCCAGGACGGGACAGGGCATCACTGACGAGGCATTGCCTGCACCTCAACCGTGTATCATTGGCAATGGCAGCGTAACGTATTCAGAACAGCGGGGGTGAAAAACAGTTTCGAGTCATTTCATTCCATGCATCGCCATTGGGATAATGCTAAATTCTCCCGGGCTAGTTGCCCTTCCCCCCCCCCTCGTGGCGACACGACTGATGCTTGGTATAGGAGAGAGTAGGGATGCACCGGATATCCGGTCCGGCCGGATATCCGGCCGGGTATTAGAGATTATCCGGTATCCGGTATCCGGCAGGATATTTCTGTGATCCGGCCGGACACTGCCGGATATTTAACCTTCCGGTGTACAACCAAGACGGTGCTCTAATGTCTGCATCCAAAACCGCTTCAGGAGAAAGGTTGCTTGTTGTATTAGACTGTCGATGTAAGTGGCAGTTCCAAGTTGGTCTGGAGACCTTGGGACCAATTCTTTTCTGTATTGGTCCGGGAGGGTTCGGACATATCTTTGCAAGAATGGGACTCAAGTTCAAAACTTTGAAACAATAGCCAGCATGCGGTCAGTAGCCCATCTCATGATTTATTATCTTCCTTTTTTCGAAATATTTCTTATCTTTCTCAAATTCTGACACAAATGCTTTAAGGAAAAGTATAAATTGTGGGCACTGGAAAATGAGACAGTATTTAAAGTCATACCGTAAGCACATTTATTACTGTATGAACATTAAACTTTGCAGAAATGTAGTCATAACCGTTGCGGTCAGTTTTTGCTTAATGGATCATCTCCATCACCTCCCATCTGTCGGCAACACGCATGCGCCTGGGTACGCGCACCAGCATTTAACGCGGTATCTCTAGGTCCAGAGCAGCGATCACCTGGCTCATCCAGCGCTTTAGGGCGACTTTGGATGTTACGTACCAGTCTCCCCGATACATCCTCTGCTTAATGATGCCCCAGATGTCCTCAGTAGGACGCACCTGGTGCACACAGGGGGACTGCTGTCACGCACTGCATACGGCACTCTGGCCTCTTCCAGCAACTTGAGCGTTTTCTTCGCATAATGAGCGCTGGCCAAGTCTGGCCAGATCAACATGTCCCTCCCGAAACAGTACTCATCCAAATATGGCATGAGCACATCTCCTGCGCACTTCTCACGGTACATGTTACCATCAACATTACCCATACCCGGCATGATAGCCGGCTTTGTCACACCCCTGAGAGAGATGGCGGGCCACACGAAAAGATTGCGGGGAAACTTGCTCTCTGGTCTCAGTTGTACTTCTGCTGGACTTCTGCTGGACGTGCTCCAACAGAGTACCCAAGGTTTCCTGACATATACCTCTCGTGGTAGGTGAAGTAGCTCTCGTCGTCCATGGCAATGCCCGTTCTTTCCGATTTCATGTGATCCGCGGGACAGTTTCCGGATGCGGGTCATTTGGGCGACCTCTTGTTTTGGGGTGACCTGGGGTGACCTCTTGCTCTTTCGGTACTGAACCTTGTTTGCCACCAATATTTTCCTGTCACGTACGTTCTGGAGATTCCAAACCTTCTAGCCGGAACGCGTTATGACACCCGTTGTTTTTACAGCTCGAATCAGCTACAGCTGTCTTTTAACACGCGCTCTGGAATGGGGATCTTTTTGTGCCCCCCACCTGCTCTTCTTGAATATCTCGAGAACGCATCCTGAGCTGGTTGCTGTTACTTTGTGACACTTATGGCAATTGAATAACTCGTCGAATGGTGTAGAAAAATTGGAAATCAGCCGAAAATTTTGAAGTTTCAAGCATTTGAAGTCAGACAAACATCACGAAAACGACGGTTGTGGCTCACAAATGGGAACTTTGTGAAAGAACTGGCGTTCTACTTAAGACTGCTGTTTGAACACAGTCAGGCGATATCATTCGGGCATAAGTGATGGGCGTACCAAGGCCACAGCCAGGGTCAATAAGGGTTAAGGGCATCAAAGGTCAAGGTTTGTGACCTGATCCAGATTTCCTTTGCAACATGTCAGTTTGTATGAAATATGCATTCGAAGGCCCTAATAAAAACACGTGTGCGCACACTGATACGCTTACATATTCCAAGGTCAGTGAAGGTCAAGGTCGTTAAAGGCCAAGGTCAAATATCTTGTAACCTTGCTCAGATTTGTTCTGCGACATGTCGATTTGTATGAAATATGCATTCAAAGACTCTAATAAAGACACGTGTGCGCACATGCAGACGCTTATATATATGCCAGAGTCATTTCAGGTCAAAGTCATCAAAAGTCAAGGGCAAGTTTTTGTGACCTGGTCCAGATTTGTTTTGCAATACATCGATTTGTGTGAAATGCGCATTCAAAGACCCTCATAAAACACGTTTGGCATATTGATACTGACATATATATATATATATATATATATATTATATATATATATATATACACATAGCTATACATACGAGGGTGGGCTGAAAAGTTCATAGGCTGACTAGGAAGGAGTTATGCCACAGCTAGTGAAACTTGGTATGCATTAATTTCAACATTTTATAATACTAACGGTGTTGTTTCTTTTCAGATCAACTGACGCTGATTGAGTGATTCAGGACTTTGAAAAGTAGAACCAGAGACATTTTGTGAATATGGATAAAATTTGGCACCGTGGTGTTATCAAATATCTACAGAGAAAGAGGTTAACCCCCAAGGACATTCACGCCGACATGGTTGCTACATTAGGGGATGATGTTCCAGCTTTATCAACTGTGCAAAAGTGGGCAGGTGAATTCAAGAGGGGCAGGGAGAGCCTTGAAGATCACCCAACGTCCGGATGTCCTGCCACAGCAACCACCCAAGAAAACATTGACCATGTTCACCACATGGTGATGGATGACAGACGTTTCACTGTTAATCAGAGAGCTATTACCGTAGCCATCTCCCGTGAACGAGTAGAGAATAATCTGCACAAAGAACTAGGCATGTCAAAGGTTTCCTCTCGGTGGGTGCCACGCCTTTTGACGCCTGATCAAAAGCACACCAGGCTGGTCATGTTGCAGGAAAACTTGTCACTTTTTGAAGCAGATTCAGCCAGTTTTCTTGAACGTTTCGTCACCCAAGATGAGTATTGGGTCCACCACTTCGAGCCAGAGACCAAACGGCAGTCGATGCAGTGGAAACACCCCTCTTCTCCCGCTCCAAAGAAGGCCAAGGTGGTGTTGTCGGCAGGGAAGGTGATGGCCTCTGTCTTCTGGGATGCAAAGGGCATGGTGTTCATCGATTACCTTCAGAAAGGACAAACTATCAACGGAGAATACTATGCCAACTTGCTGAGGCAGCTGCGACAGGCTGTCAAGTCAAAACGGCCTGGAAAACTGACGAAGGGGGTCCTGTTTCACCAGGACAATGCTCCTGCTCACAAGTCGGTGTTTGCAATGGCTGCTGTGCGTGACTGTGGCTTTCAGCTGGTTGATCACCCCCCATATTCTCCTGATTTGGCACCATCTGACTATTTTCTGTTCCTAAACATGAAAAAACACTTGGCTGGGAAGCAGTACCGGACTGATAATGAGGTCATATCTGCTGTTGAGGACTTTTTTGGTGATCAGGATGACAGCTTCTATACCACCGGGATCCAAGCGCTGCAACACCGCTGGAAGGAGTGTGTGGACCGCAGGGAAGACTATGTTGAAAAATAAACCATTTATGGTCTTATTCGACCAGTGCATTGTTGTGAGCCTATGAACTTTTCAGCCCACCTTCGTACATACAGAAATATAAACGCTGGAAATGACCAGATGTACCGATGTTAGCTACCTTCACTGAAAATACGCCAAAAGACATGTCGCGCCCTCATTTACTCCCAAACTGTCCCGTGTTGTTCAAAATCTGATCTGTAAAAGATAAAAACAATGACGTCACAGGTCATTGACCTGACATGACCTCGACCCAAAATCCCCAGTCAAGACGCCAAATGAATGGAAGTTATCGTATTCCACGTTTTAACGGCCCAACAAACAACCCGTTTTGTTCGAAAAGTTGTACGGAATGGCCTGTACAGGCCGATAAAGTGTCCAAAGTTGACCTTTTCCACCTGATTTGGCCTTGAAGATATCGACTCACAAGCTGTGGGCATTTTTTACTAATTTTTTCAGTTTCTCATATTTTTCTTTTCTATTCAGTCTTTTCGGTTTCATTATTTCAATAGAAATAGTAAATAAAAACATGTAAACATAATATCCGGTATCCGGCCGGATATCCGGCACCCCGATCCGGCGTATCCGGTATCCGGCCGGATCACAACAATCCCGATCCGGTGCATCCCTAGGAGAGAGAATGGCATGCAGCTTACCATGTTGTCGAAGATTGGAATTATCATTATATGCAGCCCTGATAGCCTCAAGGTTGGATCGGAAGAGTACAGAAACGAAATGCCTCGTGATTTGAGCAGCATAATCATATCGAGTGATTTTTAGTGTGATGAGGAAAATGGATGGTTGTGCGACATCTCGCTAGAGCGTTTGGATTCGGCCCAGTGGGGCCGAGTGATGAGTGCCGTGCCCAGGGCAGCAGTGATGAGTGCCGTGGTGTTCAGGACCACTGTATTCGTAATGTCATCCTCAGCCAACAAGACATCGCATTAGTGAGGCTTCCAGGTTTGATATTCATCTTTTATTCCCGATTGTGATATTGCCTGGAAACCCAGTCGAAGCTCAGCAGTTACCAGTTCCAAACCCCGCCTCAGAAATTCTGAAAGACAGTCTTGCCCTTTGCCTCGCAATAACGGTGCAAACTACTCCACAGACAATCTCTGGTGGCTTGGCTGAGAAACTTGGCGGAATGCAGTAATCTTTGTCTGGAGTCTGTTGGTAAGGATATTGCTGGAGAAGTCATATAACCAGCATGACAGGGTAAAAAAGTATGAGTGAAGCACATGTAAATTATTCTTTCCAATGCCGTCTTCCAAGTGACCCCTCCCTGTCTTTACAGCCATCACTGGAGACGCTCAGGCTGCGCGGTGGCAGAACAAAATCAGTTGTCTCTCCCTTTGCCCCGCAATAACGGTGCGAACTACTCCACTAACAATCCCTGGTGGCTGCTCTCAGAAACTCGGCGGAATGCAGTAAACTGGCTGGAGTCTGATGGCACGGATATTGCTGGAGAGTTATCAAACCAGCGTAACAGGAGAGAAAAGAACTGATAAAGCACAAAGAAGCCATTCCTTCCAATGCTGCCTTGGGTGTTCTTTGCCTGTCTTTGTGCCCATCATTGGAGACGCTCAGGCTGAGCGGTGGCAAAACAAGATCAATATGCCGGGCGCACTATCGAGAACAGACGCTCAGGCTGAGCGGTGGCAAAACAAGATCAATATTCCGGGCGCACTATCGAGAACAGACGCTCAGACTGAGCGGTGGCAAAACAAGATCAATATTCCGGGCGCACTATCGAGAACAGACGCTCAGGCTGAGCGGTGGCAAAACAAGATCAATATGCCGGGCGCACTATCGAGAACAGACGCTCAGGCTGAGCGGTGGCAAAACAAGATCAATATGCCGGGCGCACTATCGAGAACAGACGCTCAGGCTGAGCGGTGGCAAAACAAGATCAATATTCCGGGCGCACTATCGAGAACAGACGTTCAGGCTGAGCGGTGGCAAAACAAGATCAATATGCCGGCGCACTATCGAGAACAGACGCTCAGGCTGAGCGGTGGCAAAACAAGATCAATATTCCGGGCGCACTATCGAGAACAGACGCTCAGGCTGAGCGGTGGCAAAACAAGATCAATATTCCGGGCGCACTATCGAGAACAGACGCTCAGGCTGAGCGGTGGCAAAACAAGATCAATATGCCGGGCGCACTATCGAGAACAGACGTTCAGGCTGAGCGGTGGCAAAACAAGATCAATATGCCGGGCGCACTATCGAGAACAGTCGCTCAGGCTGAGCGGTGGCAAAACAAGATCAATATTCCGGGCGCACTATCGAGAACAGACGTCTGACGGGGAAGATAAGCGAATGGAGGCCACGCCCTGGTGTATAGCAATGTCGGTGTCATCGGTTAGAACGCATACAGAGAGAACGGAATCGGTAATCGTCTTTTAATCAGGTCGGCTGGAAAGCGTTCTGTTGTATAAAATGCCACGCAATCGTACAATATATCTTATAGGTCAAAATGCTACTTCGAAATGTCGAGTAGTTTGGCGAGAGGATATGTTAACTGGGCGGTCATGTACCATGCACTTCAAATCAAAACGCTATCAACGGTAGCCTTTTCGTGACAGCAGAATATCCTGGTTATGATTTCAGGGCTTTGTTAAACAATTGCATGGCTAAAGAGCGATTGTTTAAGTGCAGCAATCGCTTTTGACAACCGCTCAGCACGCCAGCGGGAGAGTTCACACCTTTTGCTCTTGGCCGCGCCAATGTGGCACGCTATTTGTGACGGTGAGCGTGACGTGGTCCTCGCGACTACGCCGGGCGATCCCGAGGCGTTACGCAGCGGCTGGATGGCACGTGGCTATACTTTTGTGACCTTCAACTTTCTTCAGTGACAATGACTGCGTTAACGTCTCCATCGTATTTCCTCCAATAGGCCTGCTCCATGTTTGTTCATGAAACAAGCTTCCATTAGGAATGACTCCTCATGGTGGTTTGATACCTTTTTTGTTGCGTTCTCAGAGGGTCGGATTGTGTGTAAATCAAATTCAGAGTACTCGGACATAACCGCGACCATACTCCTTCGGCGAGCTAATGCCGTGCCGCTGACTGCGTACAGTCGATTTCATGGATTTTAAGCGAATGGTAGGCTATGCAAAGCTGTCACCACGTTTGCTCAGAACTCACACAGGGTTGGTTTTAACCTCTCAATGCCTGAGTTTCCTCGAGAGACGAAAGCCATCACTTTGTCTAGTAGATAAAGGCCTCTCGCCTCCAGCTGAGATGAAAGTATCTTCAAACTATTTCCATGACTTCGAGCGCAACAGAGGTGACTATGCATGATAAAACAATATGAGACACATCATAATATACGATGTCTCCCATCGCTTTGCTTTTAAGGGACCCTATAAAAATACATTTCGCGTGTTAATAATACCACATGGAAAACCAGAATCTCCGTGTTCCTGGACCCCGGTCCTCCTTTGTCAGTCAGAGAAAGGTATTAGCAGAACACCATTGTTCCATTCGTGGAACACGCCTCATCGCCGGCGACAAGGGGCTTACCTTGTTCTGGACGCCGACGTCCAGTTCCTTGCCGAGCAGAGTTCTCACGATTCCCACGGACTCGACGGCAGCTGCCAGGTGCAGAGCAGTGTTACCAGTCTGGAAAAGAGAAGTCTTCAATCAATGTGTCACATGTCCCGGCGTCTGTTCTTTGTTGCCTAATCTAGGATTTCCCTCCCATGGAATCGTCTTGAAATCATGGGCATTTTACGTACCGAATAAGAAATCGCTATATTTTCTTTAAATGTTATTCTGCTGTGATATTCGTACATTTCATACATTTTCCTATTTTTTTCTTCCTTGTTGGAACCAGAGGGGCTAAGATATAACAAAATCAAACGTGATGTCGCTGGTGTTAAGTTGTTTTGGACTAGCAAAGCCGTGCAGTTTTAACCCTCGCCCGGTGGGGCCATTTTTACATCCCCGTCCGGTGGGGTGTCTTAAAACAGCCCCCCCCTACTAACTTTTGGACAAAGAAAGATGGAGCAACAAGGCAAAAATCAGTGTGTTTTTGGTCACGTAAGAAACTCAGCGATATCCGATTTTTTTGGTTCAGGCCAATAAATCACCTCCCGGGTCACGGTAATAACCTCTAAGCGGCCATGCCAAAATACGTCCAATTTTTCCTTGCAATACATTTCCCAGACTTGTAAACATGAATAGATAGCATGTATCAGCGTGTTGGCCTTTGTCTTAGCTACTGGAAAATGCATGGGTTTTTGGCTCTAGCTCAATGGGTGAACTCCCAAGTCACTAAAATGTCATCATATCTGAAATTTGCAATAAGAAGCATGATAATCCCATTACACTTTCGTCAGATAACAGGTCAAACGAGAGACGACACGCGCGCCAAACTTGGTACGCCGGTTCTCCTCGGGCTGGGAGGGGTTGCCTATTTGGGATTGCGACCACCTTAGTTTCCAGGTTCACCGCCAGGGACGTTCCTATCATTTTACGGAAAGCGTTCCTTATCAAAAGTCACTCGAGCTGGAACCATCAAATTTGGTCACACGGTCAATCCTTGCATAACATGATGGTGGCTGCGGTAGTTTCTCAAGGTCACCGCCAGGAGCGCAATGAAATTTCGAATTTTCGAATTTTTTTTAATTTCTGTGACCCAGCGTCACCTCGACTTACGAATCGGCTTTGCATTACATCACGATGTTCGTCAAAATAATCTTGACGTAGTGGATCGTACTAAAAAATTTTTACAAATGCAGAAATCGCCTATCCCGTGCACAAAACTACAACGGCGTTTGACGCCAATGTTTCTCATGCACTTTTGACTTACCCTGACGTCTGATGACCTGACCCAACCCAAACAATCAGGTCACTGTCACCAATATTTGCACAAAAAACGTATAACAGGGCATTCCGGTACCTAATATCCAAATATGATGCATTGTGTGATATAATTAAGAACAAGACTGACATGGCCTTGACAAAAGACAAAGGCCACGACCTACTGCATGAAAAATTGTGATATTTTCACTCAATATGTATAGTTGTCCAAAACTCAGGTACAGGAGAAACAGCACTCTACCTCACACCATTAAAAAGCTATGCAAGAAAAACCGCAAGGGGTCCCAAAATGGTCCCCCCGCCGGGCGAGGATTAATGAGCTAGAGCTGGACAAACCCTCGTTGGCTGTGAACGCATTGTCAGCACAAGAGCCAAGATTTGATCACACTGAACGTGAGCTGTTCCCCGCCGGGCGAGGATTAATGAGCTAGAGCTGGACAAACCCTCGTTGGCTGTGAACGCATTGTCAGCACAAGAGCAAAGATTTGATCACCTGACGTAGCTTTCCCGCCGGGCAGGATTAATGAGTTGGGCTGGCAAACCCTGGTTGGCTGTGAACGCAATGTCAGCCAAGAGAAGTTTGATCACACTGAACGTGACGTCCCCGGTTATGTAGGCTGGCAAACCCTCGTTGGCTGTGAACGCATTGTCAGCACAAGAGCAAAGATTTGATCACACTGAACGTGAGCTGTTCCACGGTAAGCGCTTCCTTCCGCAGAAATAATGGGTCCAAGCTGAACCATATCTTTGCTTGTGCAGTGTTGTGTGTGGCAGCATGCAAAACTCGAGTATCGTGGACCAATTACAGCCCATAACGTTGGGTATCACACTAAGGATAATATATGCCTCAAACTTAAATGAGCAGCAATTTAGTCACACATGCCTTTTTAATGTCCGGAAACCACATTAAACCATGAAGTCGATTCACAGGGCTTCAGGATCGATTCAAATATTCAATGCAATGATCCGCACCTTGGACGCAGCACTGATGTCACAGCCAGCGGCGAGCAGCGCGTTGACCAGCTCGGCGTTACCCGCTCTGACAGCCAGGTGCAGGGGGGTTTCGCCGTCCTGAGAGCGCAGCCACAAGTCACCTCCATCAGCGGAGAGGGCAGCAGCAGTAGCCCGGCCGTCCGAGCTCGAACTCGGCGCGTTCAGGGCCGTCGGCGAGAGCACATCGACCAGAGACCGTCTCAGATCAGAGTTAATGGGGATGTTTCACCTTGGCTAACCTTTCATGAACAGAGTTAGATGGTCCGAAAAATGTCGCTTATTACGTTTTCGGCAACTGCTTTTCCAAAAGAAACATGTCTACAAGTCTTAAAACATGTAATTAATAAAAACCATGTTATGTAGCCATCCGCCAATACGACGCAACAGAGTCCAATGATCTCAGCCTTCTCCAAACATGTACAGGCTTGTGCCCGCTTGTGACGTCATGCAACACCTGTAAATAGGACACGGCTGAGTAGGGCACAAGGGCCTTAGAAAATCGGTCTCCGTATGTGTAGAGTTTTGAAGCAATATGTACATTGCAGACTGGATTCTCGGAATACTGGCTACAACTTAGTTATTTAGCTCGCAAAACATATTAAAAGTGGAACATTCTCTTCCAGCTGTCGCGAGCATTTGATGCTCTTCAGACAGGCCGTTCAGCCGTCCCTGCACGAACCGCTTAAGGCAGTAAGGCGGTCTCTACCGCCATCGATCGCTCCACCGTGTAATACCTACCGACGAGCGAGGGTTGCAACACAGCGTAGCCCGGCTTGTTGCGCCGCTGACTGAGAAGTTTTCCTAAGAAGCGACCGCTGCAATGTCGCCCCCCCCCCCCTTACCAGAAGTCTGCAAGCCCATCCTCGTCGGACTGTAGCCATAGCGGCGCCATTGCACGGGTCTCCACAAAAGAAGCAAAAGATATTAGGCTCCGTGGCAATTTGGAGCGTGTTTCGTGCACCGAGGGAAATGCATCGTCACAAGTATACAACATGGTAGGTTGCAATGCTTTGCATCATTTTATATAGATGCCCCTTCTGCATCGTCTCAATACTGCTAATTTTTTTTCAAAAATAATGGTTTTTGCTCCATTTGCCAGAGCTTTCACCGCCTCCTGCTGGGTGTGTCCTTGCCAGTTACGACCCTTCGCTGACATGTGATCAGTTGTCTCGGGGGATGATTAGGGGCTGCCTTTCGTAGTAGATCGGATAGCTATTAACCCGTCAACCAATCATCGGATATGTTTCGTGCACCGTAAGAGGGAGGAGAAGACCGGTTTTTTATTCACTGGCGCAGCAGCTAGATTCCGAACATCTTGACCAACACAGCCGTGCGCTGGACAGCGTTCTCGGCTGGCTGAATGGTATGATGGCTTAATCTGAAATGCGCCATACGGAATCGCAAGTTTACGTCCATGGATAGCCGTTTTTTTTTCCTTTTCTCCTCCATTCTCACTTCTGAGCACATGGGCTGCATAGGAACATTGGGATGCAGACGTGGTTCATACTGGAAACATACGGGAACACATGCGTTGCGCAATGTCATGATACCAAGCGACTGAAAATGACCCGTCAGTTATGAATAGTGATGTCAACCCTGAGGAAGGTATACAGCCCATCCTGACCCAAATCGGCATAGTCAGCGATGTATTCAATTGAGATGTTTATTAAACTGTACTTAAGATCCGTCGGGGGAGACAGAGCTGATCCTTAGCAGGCGGTGAAAAACCATAAACTCCTCCCTGCGAAATATTCGCAGAGCAAAACAGAAAATTCTGGACACACGCAACATCTGTCTTGGTGTTACTGTTATGTGTTTTTAACGCGAGCAGTGGAGGGCCTCTGGAAATTTCATGCAGTGAAGGAGAGGCACAAAATTCTCCACCTCCCCCCACCCTTCCTCCTATAACCTCAGAAACTAGCTTGTGACACGAAACTTTCAGGGTGGGTGGGAGGCTGAAGGCAACTATGTTTCTCTAAATTCTGTGACCCTAGGGCAACAAGATCGAGATCAGATCGGGTCAAATATTCAAAATTTCGCCGATTTGGCAGCTTTTACGAGTTCTTCCAGAAACATTACTATGTTTGGCCGAAAGTATACCAAATCGCCATTCCTAAGTTCATCCATGATGGCTGGCAAGCAAAACACAGCATTAAACTTCAGATCGGTCGCATATCATCTAATATCGCCGTTTGCAACGTATAACGGGGGCGGAGGGGGAGGCAGCCGTCGGCTGGTTTTGCCACTCTACGATTGATGTTACGTGGGCATGTCTCTAAAGAAGTCTGGCCAATTTTCCGGTTTTTATGTACTTTTGGCGGAGCACTAAACATCAAATTAAAGTAAACAAAAAAATCAATCCGCAACAAACGCGAGATCGAGGGCGGCGATGGACTTCGCCCCTCCACTGGATTCCGGCTGGGGATTCCACTGGACCCAGCCTTTCAAAATCAAGTCCTATTTCAGGCTAGCTCTTGGGACATTGTGCGCTGTCATGTTCTAAAGAATGATCAATATTTTACATTACACCAAATATATATTTGCGCTATATCAACCGAAACATTTCTGTCGAGCTTAACCTCACCTTCGGGCCCTGATCAGGAAAAAAAATATGACCTCTCCGCTCTTTTATGAAACGCTCCGACGCCACTGCGGTCATACCATATACCACTACTGTATGCTTATCTCACGACAGCAGTACATGGTCATTCGTTTTACTAGTTTCGTTCAAATGATGCATATCCAAAGGCATGCATATCATGAACCATTAGTAATCTGCGCAAACAGTTCGGACCCAGCCATGTTAAACAGAAGTTGCCATTGCGTGAAGCCATCCAATGGAAGACATCGGTGACGAATGGATCCGTGCTAGTGGTGTCAAAAGTTACACTCCGACTGGTCATCCCGGGCTCATCGGGCCGGAAACGGATAGCTGGCCTACCATGTGCTCTGTTCTCTTCGTGTTATTATTGACGCCACTAGTAATGTCTGACATCGGTAGGGTATAAACATTCTTGTTCTCCAACATTGATAGCACTTATGCGCACACTTGTTTTACCCTCGCCGGACGGGAGGGATTTCCACTCGCAGTGATGACGGGGGCAGGCACCCCCTCGCCATTTGCCCCTAACTGAGCTAGTGCTTCGGGACAAAATAAACCGATAGCTGTATGCGCAAGGAATCTAATGGTACCCGTGCCGTTCCGGTCAGGTGAGCCAGTGACCTCCTAGGACAGGTCATGCTTTATGTTTGAGAACCCAAACTTTTGATGGATATTTATTTCTATGTAATTTATATTTTTACTTATATTCATGTGCAAATATTTGTATTTACATATATAAGACTTGATTAAAAATAAACCCATTTTCCTCAGCTAAACACGACGCCTTTAGGGACAAATAGGCCTAAATCGTCTCATTTGTCATATTCAGTGCTAGCAATTAGCATAGGAACGTTTTATCACCAAAAAAGGCCATCTGAGGTTATCTACCTCGTTCGACCTTCAAACCGTCATTGACCTATCTAAAATGAACTGCTCGCATGTGGACGACCACTCTGAACCGATTTCATGTCCGTCACCTGTCGTCTATGCATACCTATTGCCCTAAAAGAGTAACAAACCGACATTTGGCGCGAAAATTGCTCTGCGAGCCTTCACTAGTGACGTCATGGCTCAGTGCCCTCAGATGAGCCGGGGTCCCCCCTTTTTTGCATGTACAATACATGCGTCGCCAGCTACGCCAAAGTTCACGGCGCTGTCGTGCGCCGTTGTGCCGTGGTCCCGGAAGCAATGCTGGGGGGGTGGCATCCACCCCCTCGTCCGGCGAGGGGGTTAAGTTCTTATTATTGCGGAGTGATGGAGTATTGGGGGCGTAAATTCCACATTGTGGAGAGGTCAAGCCCAGCATTGGGAGGGGGGCAGCTCAATCTTGGGGGCCAGCTTAACACCGAGGGGGCGTACCCACTCCACCCCCCAGAGACGCAGGGTTCCACCCTGATAATGTGTGTTTATGTATGTCAGAATATGTTCGGACGAGTTAAGTGCCCGGAATTAAAGAAGCCCGGAAGTAAAGTAAAGGAAGTATTTGTCCGTTTAACGTTTAACGTTTAATGTGACATTCCCATTAATCTGTACTGGCAATGGCATTCACCATACAGTTATCATAAACGCTTATTCGGTGCGCAGTATGAGCCGTTTATTCGTGTCTAAGTCATTCCCAACATTATTATTCAGAAATCGCTCAGCCGTCATTGCTCTGTTTCACATCCAGTCAAGTGAAAAACCTCGTGTTTGGATGGGATGACGGCCCCGTCAGTCTCTGCGACGCCCTCAGAGCTCTCCGGCAGAACATGTCACGTGATCAGCACGCACTCCCTCCTCATAGCCCAGTACTCTTCACAACACAAATGATCTTATCAGTTTGACAGTCGAGAGGGTTAGCGCAGTGGCGGAACTAAGAAACATGCCCAACGGCCCCGCCTACCCAGCGCAGACAGTTTTTTGTGGTTTTTGGCACGAGATTAAAATATGAAATACAGGTTTGCGATTTTACGAGTACTGCTACGTCGCGGCAACTAATTGCTCGAATTATATTACATTAGCACAATAAGTAATATTGCTTACATATTACTATAGTAATAGTAATATAGTAATATTTCTATTACTTACAATAAAAATTAGCACAAATAAGGAACTACGGCCGGTTTACCACAAAGACCCTGATACCTACCATTACTTTTGTGGAGACCTGCACCTCTGCCTGACGTTTCTGTCATTCTGCGTGTAAGACGCACGTGGACGACGACACCTTCCTGCCGTGCCCGACCGACACACTTCCGTCTCAACCCTGATACCGGCATCACCCACGGCCGCCGCCGCCGCCTCAACGCACCTGATTGATGGCGTTGACGTCGACACCCCTGGCCAGCAGGAGGTCGACGGCGGCGACCGCCTGTTTCTCCACGGCCAGGTGGAGGGAGGTGCAGCCGCGCCGGTCGGCCCTGTCCGGTTCGGCCTCCTCCTGGCGCAACAGCAGGCCGCACACCTCGGTCTGACCCTCCGCGCAGGCCACGTGCAGGGGCGTCCGACCCAGCTGAGGACGGACACCGACAATCATTGGAGGGGAAGGGAGGTCAGCAAACCGCAACCAGGAGACGTCGGTCTGAGGGCACGCCACCTGAAACGGGTCTGACCCAGCTGAGGATATGCACGGACAGACGACCACCAGACTGGAGGGAAAGCTGCATGAATGTAGTGATATCTCGGTCGTGACGGCCTCACCCGCACTAACTTTGAAAGTTGCGAAACTCCAGCATTGCTATTCCGGTCATCGGTCTCGTCATTCTTCGTCCGTTAACAGCTATGCATTTTCCAAGTAAGAATATTGCAATTGAATTTTTTACACGCGTTCTCTCCCAGAACATTAGCTGATTAATCCCACGTAGTGTGTCACAACATACACGTCGTCTCCACTCTTCTCCTATGTGGCATCGTGACCCGAAGCCGTTGCCGTCATTTCACCGCTGCGACCTTCACGTAACAAAAAGAACTCTGCGCTTTTGCTAGTTCCCCCCCCCAAAAAAAAAATGTCTTTACATCTGGACTTCTCGATTCTCGCACAGGAGTGACTCGAGGCTGATGGCCGTGGTGTCGACACTGGCCCGCGGGGAGCCTAGCCTAGGACCTGCGACAGGACGCTGTCTGGGCCGGTGACACCCAGGGTTCACCTAACCGATCTCACCATTGCACAAAAGCACGACTGTCCAAATATGTGGCTTCACAAGGTCTCCGCTAACCAGACCAGGGTCGTCAGAACGTCTCGGGCATCTTGTTCTGTGACGTCGCAGCGGCTCGGCTGACCAGATCGGTGATGTCCCAGAGTCTCGGGTGCCCTGCTCTGTGACGTGGCAGCGGCTCGACTGACGAGGTCAGTGACGTCACAACGGCGGCTGGACTGACCAGGTCGGCGGCGTTGACGTCGCAGCGGGCGTCGAGCAGCAATTGGGCGGCCTCGCGGTGGCCGTGCTGGGCGGCGGCGTGCAGCAACGAGCGGCCCTGGCCATCCACAGAGCGCAGGTCGTAGTGCTCCAGGTGCTCCAACACGAACCGGATCACAGCCACCCGGCCGGCCAGCACGGCGCAGAACAGGAAGTTCTGGCCGCGCTGCGCACACGGACACGCCGTTCAGTGTAGGGGACGTCGTGTGACGCGGACAGCACGGTGAAGACGACATGGACGCGCGGTCGGCTCGGGACAGTCCAGGAGAGCGTTATGTGGTGCGGACGGCACGGTAGGTCACGGCACAGCGCGTGGTCGGCACGAGTCGTTTCAGAGGGGCGGCATGTGGTGGGCGTGATGAAATACAGAACAGGTTGGCAGCTGTACTGACGCATACCTTTCGAGCTTATTATTCAAAGGTCCTGCTATTCAGTTTCACGCCTCTTGACAAAGTTACACGCTAAGACGTTGAAAGCTTTGAATTGCTCTGAAGGCGCCCTCGGTGCTGCTCTGTCAGCGCAAAAATGAAGTCGGAAATGAAAAGTGACCCCTATGCTGCGGTATGAATACGAAGCGCAACATCTGAGCCGTGTTACCTGGAATGACGGTCGTAATTTAACACGAGGCAAAGTCCGTGAAACCTCAGGAGCAGCGAAAATGCAATGTCCGGGATCTCTGACTTCTCGAAAGGGCTTAACGAAGGCTTTTCCAGCGTCTTACGATCAGTAGTATATTGAGAAGAGCTTGACGGCGTTCAGTAAGTCCACATTGGCTGCAGCCCAGGGGCTTCCTTAACGTTTGCCATTCAAAAATGTTAGTTACGGCCACAGTTTTTCCCGCAACTAAGTTACGGTTGATTGAGTGGGGAATCTTTGGTGACGACAGTGTCGAACCTGGCAGGTGGCGCTGTCGAATGCGGTGACCTCTGAAACGGGCTTGAGATGAGGATTGGAGTCGGACGTTGCCGACGCGGGTCAATTCCTCTTGAGTTATTACATCGGACCGGTTCAGAACAGAAAACAGTTAACCTGGCCTCAGTGGTCCTGATTGCCCAGGAAGAGCACTGCTGCAGATAAACAGTCGATGTGGTGTCCAAGTACAAAATACCGATGTACTCTGTTGAAAATGGTCCCTGACCCACAGTATTTAATTTACGACGGTTTTCCTGCCTTGCTATACGCTGCTGAGGAACATCCCTGCCCCGGTATACCTTGCTCAGGACGTTCCTGCCGTACCTTACTGGTGAAGCTCCTGCCCCGCTACACCTTGTTGAGGACACCTCTGCCACGCTATACGTTGTTGGGGCTGTACCTGCCACGCTGTACTTTGTTGGGGACACCCATACCCCGCCATACCTTCTTGGGGATGCCTGTGCCCCGCTGTACCTTGTTGAGGACGGTGAGGTCAGCCCCGTTGTGAATGAGTGCCTTGAGCACCTCCAGGTGCCCCGCCGTGGCTGCTAGATGGATGGCCCTCTCTTGCTTCTGTCGAGCACAACAAAACGAAACATCGAAGCAAAGATTGCAGGAATCGGGGGCAAACTGGTAAAGGAGCGTATTGCAATAACTGCGTCCCGGCATTACATGACGTGAGAATACGAGGGACTGAGACGACCGTCAAACAACTCATGGCGTGTCACAGTGTCCACTTTCCCAAAGTTTGCTCCTGGGCGTGTGACGCCGTATGTCATGTATGTCCACGAAACATGCATCGCGGTATAAGTAACACGTCAACAGATCCATGTTCAGTGAATGCCACGATGGAAATATGTCAGTGAAAATAAAAAGGGCAGCCTACGAGACATCTAATTCCGCCAAATATTTTATCGTCACTCAGGCTCGTGAAGACAAACTTCACATCACTTCTACGAGACCAGAAAAAAATCAGGTCATTCAAAGCTCTATGCATGAAATACACAAGCCAAACAGTTGGGCTTCTTTTAGACGCTTTGGACAGCGAACCGCTGATTAATCGTGGCTACCTTGTTCTGGGCGTCGATGTCGGCTTTGGCCGCCAGCAGCAGTCGCACCGAGTCCAGATCCCCTCGTTTTGCGGCCCGCATCAGCGGCGTGATGCCCTGGGACAGAGCGCTATGTCAGGCCCAGCTGACGAGGCAGTGCTGCCGAGGAGTAAGACCGGCGACCGCCCGCCCACCGCACGTGCAGACTGGCCGTTCGGACACCAGGAGCAGAGACTGGCCACTCAAACACCAGGAGCAGGGACTGGCCACTCAAACACCAGGAGCAGGGACTGGCCACTCAGACACCAGGAGCAGGGACTGGCCACTCAAACACCAGGAGCAGGGACTGGCCACTCAAACACCAGGAGCAGGGACTGGCCACTCAAACACCAGGAGCAGGGACTGGCCACTCAAACACCAGGAGCAGGGACTGGCCATCCGGACACCAGGAGCAGAGACTGGCCACTCAAACACCAGTAGCAGGGACTGGCCGTCCGGACACCAGGAGCAGAAATATCTCTCGTGCGATAGGGCATGAGTCCCGACCAGCAGGAAAGTCTGGATTTTCGATCACGAAGTGGAGTTGCGTGAAATGTCCCGTGTAGACGAAGCAGGTTAGCTTGGCGAAGGCTGTAAGCCGGTTCGAGAGTTGAAGTGGATCAGCTGTTATGCGACATTTTAACCCTATTCCCGGCAGGGGGTTGAATCCGTCGCCCCATCGGGTTTTTTGCTTGCTTATTCCAGGGTTTTTCATGCAACTCCACGAAACCTTGTCCATTTTCCTACCTATTGTTTCTACGTACTGTAACAAAATTTTGTAATTCTACTTTGCTCAGGAGCGGAGCCAGGCAACGTTTTTAGGAGGCACCCTAGGCCATATTTGGCCCTGTTGAGGGTAACAGAAAAATGGCTGCCAGAAATAGCGTTTTTAAGATAGAACTTCAAACTTTGCATGGGTATATAGTTAAATAGTCTGGCAAGCATACATAGTTTTATTAAGGTGAGATCATTTCACAAGGTCAAATCAAGGTAAAAAAGTGATTCGTAAAAAATAATCTTGGCGCTATTTTTCCAGATGTCAAACCCGGCATAAACATGACGTAGAATGGTGTCCGTTACAATTGTGATGAGTTTGAGGTTGATATCAGGTCGCGTCACTGAGCTATGAACTAAAATGTCCGTGCGCGTACCCCATATGACACCAGCCATAAAAAAGGATTTTAGAAACGGAATGAATTCAAATGATTGGGAACGTTTTCAAGCAACACGAAGTACACATAAGATCATTCTCCAGTAATCGGCGATACCGTCTAGACCTCTGGGAACAGGGTTAACCCAGCACGGCATGGGGTATCAAAAAGGTGCCCTATCGGTTTTTGTAAATAACTTCTGAAGCACAAGAGCCAGCCCAACCGAAATTTCAGAACCTCTTTATGGATTAATTTAACCATATTCCCGGCAGGGGAGGGCTAAATCCGCCCCCCCTCGGGTTTTTTGCTTGCCAATTCCAGGCTTTTTAACGCAGCTTTACGAAACCTTGTCACTTTTCTTAGCTATTCTTTCTACGTACTATGACAAAATTTCACAATTCTGCTTTGCTCAGGAGCGGAGCCAGGCAACGTTTTTGGGAGGTACCTCAGGCCATTTTTGGCCATGTTGAGGGTAAAAGGAAAATGTCTGCCAAAAATAGAGTTTTTAAGATAAAACCTAAAATTTTATATGGATGTATAGCCTAATAGTTGGGCAATGTGCACACAAAATTTTATTCATCTGAGATCACTTTGCAAGGTCAGGTCAAAGTCAAAAATAAAAATTACTTTTTTGGCAATAATTTCGGCGCCGTTTTTTTAAATGCCAAATTCAGAATATATATGACGTAGAAGGGTGCCCTCTACCTGTGTACCAATTCTCAGCTTGATATCAGGTCGGGTCACGGAGCTATGGCCTAAAATGTCAGTGCGCGTACCCTATATCGCAATAGCCATAAACTGGAATTTTTGGAATAGAGTGAATTCAAATGATTGAAAACGTTTACAGATAATATCAAATGCACACGAGATCATTCCAGGTGATCCTAAGGTCACTGGAGGTCATTTAAGGTCAAAAGTCACAAGTTGATCTAAAGACCGTGTGACCATGACAGTTCCCCCTTTCTCATGTCCCTGGCACTGCCTGTGATAACGTGATACAAGCATTGTGATGTGATTTGTACTTTTTTAGCATAGCATGACTAGCAGAAGCCAAAAAAAGTGTTTTTACGTTTTTTGTTCATTCAGTTGTTAGAAAACTGATCCTCCTATTTTTAAAACCCTGTGAACGCCCATGAATTTTTTCAAAATTTTAGACTTGTGGACCCATGGTAAAAACCCTGTCCATAATCTCTCGATTCATACCAGTTTCACTGAAATCGGTCGATAAACAACGAAGTTATAAGAAGTCCAAAAGTGCCCCCCAATTTTGACATTTTTTCCCCCTGTATCCACAAATTTCGAAATTTTGAAAATTCATTTTTATAAAAATGTAATTCACGTCACGGCAAATCGATTGCTGTTTGTTGCGATGAAATCGGACGAGTAGTTCTCGAGATCTCAGGACGGGCCGAGTCCCCCCCCCCCTGCCGGGAATCGACCATACCGTCTAGCCCTCCGGGAATAGGGTTAAGATATTTTGGTATCAAAACCATTTCCATGCTCAGGTCAGGTCAGGTCAGGTCATGGAGACATAACTTCATACGTGAACCCTTGCTCGCATAGTTTGCCTCTTCAGATGGTAGTGGGAACATCCTTCGTTCTTTTAAATAATATTCGCGAACGTAATGCATGGATTATTTCAATTCAAAGAGGATGCAGCCCCCATCCGATATAAAACCGTGACACGTCAACATGAGACGGCATGCTAGATCACAGACATGATGAGAATGGAACTGATTTGGATTGCGGGTGATGGAAGTGGCTGCTGCTGACTTTCGCCATCGTTCAAGATAGACAAGCAAATCTATATGCGCCTCCTAGCAAGGTTCGCCAAAGGCAAGGTGAAGTCATGTCAAGTCACGTCATAGGTTGATGTCAAAACAAAACAAAATTCAGTACCGTCTGTGCAAGATCGTTCAGAAGCAGCAGAAACCAATCATTGTTACTGGTCAGAAAATGAATGAATGACTATCTGTTTTGACTTTGGTTGACCTTGACCCGATGAGGAACATTCCTAACAGATTTTATTATCACGAGACGTTCTTTTGGCTCTGTACTTGATTTAATTAAGAATCACAGCGAGTTGTTATTGCTCGTTGTCACGAAGAGTAATACGACTTTATCTGACCCCACCCAGAATGACCTTGACTGGATGGAAAGCAGCTGGTGCAAAACTGATCACCAGAAGGCTTCACTTTCGTCTTTTTTGCCACGTGGATCAAAACAGCTGAGAGTAAACATCGACCTCTGACACATTAAATAAGTCCAATATTTCACTTAACCTAGGCTGACCCTGACCCCACACCTTTTAACATTTTGGCATCCCTTTCATATGGACGATTGTGACGTTTCGTTTGATACCCAGCTGGAGGTTCTAAGACCAGTATTGCTTATGATATGATGCACGAACCGGTGTCAGTTTCTCCAACGTCGTCTTATGCGTTTTACGTGACCTGTGACCCTATCAGTCACGTGACCAGGGCTAACATGGTATTTCTTGAATCGCAAGACTCAGACTCAGGGCTATCGATTGATTGTCTGGCGACTCAGATCCGACAGTAAGATCTCGAGCCAACAGGGGGTGCGCTTCTTAACATTCTCCGGTGATCGCGGGTATAAAAGCACGCCATACGGTGTCGGGTTAAGATACGTAACGCATAGTTCCATACGTGAAATGCCTTCAATAAGGACCAATCTGGACGCACGCTTGCCGCACACAAGATAAGGGTGAATATTTCCGGCAGAACAGGTCTCAACAGGACGTTAACCCGGCACCGTCGGGCGTGCTTTTATACCCGCGACCGACTGGGGTTGTTAAAAAGGTCAATCCCCTGTTACCTCAGGATCTTACTGTCGGATCTGAACCTGCCCACAACCAATCTATAGCCTTGAGTCTTGCGATTAAGGAAACACTATGTTAGCCCTGGTCACCTGGTCACGTATGACTGATAGCGTCACATTTCACGTAAAACGCATAACACGACGTCGCAGAAACTGGCGTCGGTTTATACATCATATCATCATCAATACTGGCCTTACAACCTTCAATTGGATATCAAGCGAAACGCTACGATCGTCCATATCAGAGGGATGCCAAAATGTTAAAAAGTGTGGGGTCAGGGTCAGCCTAGGTTAGGTGAAATATTTATTTTATTTAACGTGTCAGAGGTCGACACTTACTCGCAGCCCTTGTGGTCCACGTGGCAAAAAAAAGACGGAAAAGAAGCCTTCTGATGATCAGTTTTGCATAAACTGCTTTCCATCCAGCCAAAGCTATTCTACGGCGGGCCAGATGAGGCTGTATTACTCTTCGTGACAAGGAGCAATAATAACTCGCTGGGATTCTTAATAACAATGAGTACAGAACTGAAATAACATCTAGTGATAATGAAATCCGTCATGTATGTTCCTTATTGGGTCAAGGTTAATTAAGGTCGAAACAGATAGTCATTTATTAATCTTCTGACCAGTAACAATGATTGCTTTCTGCTGCTTCTGAACGATCTTCCACAGATAATGTTGTATTTTGTTTCGTTTTGACATCAATATATGACATGACCTGACATGACTTCATCTTGCCTTTGGCGAACCTTGCTAGGAGGCACATATAGATTTGCTTGTCTACCTTGAACGATGGCGAAGGTCAGAGGCAGCTTCTTCTATCACCCTCAACGCAAATCAGTTCCATTCTCATCATGTCTGTAGCATGACGTCTCATGTTGACGTGTCACGGTTTTATATCGTTTTGCGGGCTGCATCCTATGTAAATCCAAATAGTCCATGCATTACGTTCCCGAATATTATAAAAAAAAAAAAAACAGGAAGGATGTTCGCACCACCGCCCGAAGAGGCAAAAACATGTAGGCAAGGATTCACATTTGAAGTCATTTCAAGTCATATGAAGTCAAGAATCTGACCTGCATAGAAATGGTTTTGGTGTCAAAATATGTCAAGTTAAATTGATAAAGTGGTATTGAAAGTTTGGTTGGGCCGGCTTTTGTGGATACTCCCATGCGGTGCCGGCCTAAACAGTTTCTTTCCAGTCCTTGTCATCGGCAAAATTTTAAAATCTCTCTGAAGGAAAGAAAAAACGGATAGTCCAAAACAAAAAGCATAGTCCTGCAAAAAAGCGAGCAGACGAGAAGCACCGATACCATAAGACATAGTGGACTCAGAACGATACCTTGTACTTGAGGTTGACGTCTACCTTGGTCTTGAGGATGGTCTCCACGGCGGTCAGGTCATTCCTAATGATGGCTTCGTGTAGATGGAGGCCCTCGATCAGCGCTGAAAGCAACAGCCCAGCCACAAGGTTGGAGTACATTTAATGTTTGATGGAAGATCTTGCCCATCGTCATAACAGCTCTCATTGGCATAGTTTTATTTTATCGACGTAATAGATTCTGAGCCCTTCATTATTCACCTGCACATAAAGCGTAGTATGAATTATCCGTGGCTTTTTCCGTACGCTGTCGATATCTCAGTATTTAGGGCACTCATTGGACGACTTATACAAGTCGCAAACTTCCAGCTTGGCAGTTTCGTGGAATGCCAAATTCATACACATCTGCTCATTTAAGGAAACGTATCTAATCGTGACTAGGTAATTAGGTAACGCAGTAAATAGTTTATGAACAGAGACGACAGGTAAAACATAAGAATGGCAAAATTTAAAAGACTGTGGAAGTACCAGAAAAGACGAGGTGGATTCAGAATGCATCAGCATCACACAATTAAATGTTGCGTATGTCCAAGTTGCATGGTGCTAAAGCCAAGTAAACTGCCACCATGGTCTGGTCCGTGCAGAAGTACACAAACGGGACGAGCGCCTTTGAAATACCCGTGTGACACTGACATCTCTATCACATACTTTCACTGAAGATGTGGGATTGGCCAAATGCCGCGAACAGGCCTCTGACCGGATGTTGTCTGTCAACGTGACCAGATTAACATATACGTCTCACAGTGTGTTAAATGATTATTCTGGATTGTTTAGTATTTAACCAGGGTCTAGAAACCCTGGTTACCTCCGAACGACTTCAGATCATGAAAGGCTACGGTTTGGACTGACGCCTAAGGTATGCCTGCACTGTTACGATTTTCAAAGCGTTCTGCGTCTCCAAAAACAATCAACGACTAGTAAAAGGCACACACACGCACACAGACACTGTCCTGCTAATACGTAATACAATGTAAAATCCGAACGAATCGAAGAAGTTGTCGGGGAGATGCATATGTCAAACCAAGGCCAAATGAAACTGCACGATTTTTCTGACAACGTGAACGCTTCAGTGAACAAAAACCATCCGTCAGCCTTTGCTTGCTTAGCATGAAGTCATACGGCGCTGAGCAAAAAGAGCTTCCACGTGCGGCTCCACACCCTCTCCTCCACACACACAACTTCAGCATTTCTGGAGAACGTATTGGAGCAGCGCACCATACGGCTGCGCTGTTTTTCAGTTAATGATGAATGATCCAAACGCAACAAAGGCCGCAAATAGGCCGCCTGTATAATGACCGCAACTCAGTGATGTTCTGCTAGATATTAGAATGAATCATTAGCTGACAAGTGCCGCAAATTTTAGCCACAATAGCCACAATAGCCATTATACACACATACACAATTGTCATTATATATATATATATATATATATATATATATATACATAGCTAATATGTACAGTATATACACAACAGCCACTATAGCAACAAGTGTCATTAGTATTTCTCGCCGGCCAAAGTGTCTAGTCAAGCGTTCTTTTTCATTTTGTTTTCTTTTTTTATTTCATTCGTCCTGCGTAGTAGAATTAATCATTAGCCGACAAGTACTATATCCCATTAATATTTCCCACGGTACCAAAATGTCACGTCAAGCGCACTTTTTCAGGTCCATATGTGGAAATGGTATCAAAAGGTCAAGTCCATAACGATACCCCCAAATGTCACGTAGCTTCATTGCAGTGTGGATTCTTGTGCCAGACGACAGCCATCATTTACACTTTTATTTCTGAACCACTACGGACGTCCTTGACAATCCCAATTGTGTGTATTAACATGCATAGGAGCGAAAGTTCAACGCAAAGGAAGATGCAAAACTGCTGTGTTTAGGATGCAACTGTTGGGCTTCATGGCAGTCTGTAGTTACGTTCATTGTGTGGGTAGTCTGGCAATCACTAGGTCTTTCTTGACAGTCATTGTACGAGTTTATTATGTCCGACATATTTTTACCTAGCTACATACGATGTTATTATAAGTCTCTTCACGCACTCAAAGGGCTAAGATGACTGAACTGTTTCATTTTTTGAACACCTTGTTTTCCACAACCGGGATGGCCTGTTCTCGTATGCAAATTAATTTATATTCAACTCTGCTTGCATCTTCTTCGAAGCATTGTGTTAACTCGACAAAATAAGATAAGCGTATCCATGGGTACACCGAAATGCATGTTTATTTCATGTTGCGTACAAATGTTTCATGTCGGCTCTTTTAACTTAGCATACGTTGATCTGAGAATGCATGTTCATATAACACGCCTGCGTCATCTAATGCGTTTTCTAAACTGAATAATTCTCCAACGGGACAAAATGCAGTTGTGACCATTGTGACGCAGATGTCATTATCCCGGTCTGCCACCTAGCTGTGTAAAATATTGCCGCGTTTCTTAACTACATTTCTCGTTACTCATACGTCAGTCCTGCCGTGCTCCGAGTAAGTTTCATAACTCTGTTTCGAAGTTATCTGCAGGCGACGGGCTCCTGCAGGTCCGGGTGCGAGGCAACAGGGCACAAAGCCTCCATTCGGAGTCTCACTGCTGGCGTCAGATCACGTCAGCATCGAGCTTACTGGCTTGAGAAATGAGCTGGGTCACTGCAGAATGCAAGCTGAAATGAACCGAGGCTAGTTCAGTTGAAAAACGATGTTGTCTTTATTTATATTTAGTAATGCTGTAGCAACGTGAAAAATCATAGGATGGGAGGAACCGAAAGTTACACCGGATACATTAGGCCGTAGACCTGACCTGCAACTTTCGGTTCTTCGTTTTCTGCAGTCCATTTAGAGCAGTCTATAGGCGCTCATCACTTCTTGTGCCCAGAATCCCCACAACTTTTAATGGGTAACTAATGACATCGTCCGATCTAACCAGATCAGAATTGGCTGTGTGCAGCACCTCCTAGATGTCTGAGATGCTCTGGGAAAAATGACGTGTGTCACCAGCAACATATCCTATCCTCTAACATTAATGTGTTTCAACATTCCAGTTGTATGCTTTGGCTCCACCAATTAGCCATTTAGGATCATAACGCATCATCGAAAAGCCCACAGATTCGCTATTTGAGGGAATCGCTTTGAAATGGAAATTAATCATAACGCATACGCCATATGGAATTTCCACCAAAGCTACTGTGGCACTGCTTGACTGCCTTCCGTAAGGTGAGATATGACAAATGAAAATGTATGGGTACAAAATTTTAATTACAATTTGAGACAATGGCATAGTCTGAAATTGTGATCCAGTTCTGTGGACGGGATGATCTGTGGTTTGGATGTAAAATTTCACTTCTCATCTCTGTCTGGCTATCGGTTTTTGCACTAGAGCAGTTTGAAATTTCAAAACTTGATGATTTTGAACTAAACCCTTGATGAGATCATGAATATCATTTCGGAGTTACAATGGCCAAATATTCAAAAACTAAATATAGCTGAGATGTGGACAATATTTAGCTTTTCGTATTTTTGAAGTTTTCGTTAGTATTTATTTGACGTTAAAATCCATTTTCAAAGATTCTTGATTCAAATTACAAAGATTCAAACATCACATTTTGAGGGTGTGGCAAGTGATTCAGAGTAAAGTTGTCGACATGCCAAATATTCTGCAAAAAATTTCGATTCGCCTTAATCCAAAATAAGTTTCCCATTTTTATGTTTAACACTATACATATACGTATAATTCACGGCATATTGGCTGCAAATAGCCAAGTTAGCATTTCCTCATCCGTTACAGGCGGGAACTGTCATAAAAATTAAAGGTACAAGTGGTTTACGGTACGCGTGTCAGTTTTTCACGTGGTGTTGTCCTGGACAAATATGGAATAGAAATACAAGAACAGGGTACACTTGGTGTCGTTCGCGACGAAAACGACTGCAGCAAAAAAAATCCAAGTTTTCTGTCGATGCCGTCGCAAACTAGGCAGTGGACAGGCGAAGTCCAATCGGCTTGGATGCCAAAATGGGCAAAGGAGTGTGGAAATACGAACAGTTGATGTGGTTGCCACCATATCAAAACATTGGCGCTGTAACTTGAGACCGTGGCCGTTTGTTTCGAAAATGTTGTTGGCAACACAGATTGATCTGTGGGCGACTTCTCACTCAGGATGGTGTCATATGTTTTGCACGGCATGCATAAATAGCTCATGCGACTTTTTGGGTCGTTTCTTAACTCCCTCATTTGGTAAGCCAATTTTTCATCCTCTTCCGGGCGGTCGAGAACGGTGTCTTTGACGCTCCTGCTGTGTTTGGACACACTCCATCAGGTTTTTGAGAACAGCGATAGAATAGCAGCACGTAAAACCGCCAAATTTCCAGCATGTTTTTCACATGTATTGCCCACATTTAAGACAAACACAAATTTTGAATCGGGTCAGATCACCTGACCTAGGTAAGATTAAAGGAACTCATGTCAAAAATAATTAGAACCAAATTGAGCCATGATACATGGCATTGTCTTGCCAATGACGTCGGAACGTTTATCTTTGAGTTTCTCGGAAAGGTTAGGTCAATAACGTAAAGTTAACATCCTTCCTTTGGTCGAGCAAACTTTTTAACCATTTTCGACAAATTTTATTTTTTGCATTTTTTCTTCCTTAAAGTTTCCATTTCGGGGGAGAGTTATAACATAGCTTCATGAGCATGGGCGAAAAAATGGTTGATCTCATTCACTACACTGGAGGTTGGGCTAAGGTCAAAGTCATTTTCTGCTTTTTTCATCTCACTTCTGAGTTTAGTGTAAGCATTTTGGGCTGGCTTTTTTAGTTTTATGGCATAAATCGCCTTTTTCATCCCAAATAGCTCTCATGTGTACCACATATTGCACTCTAGGGGTCAAGGTCGCTTGAGGTCATTTAAGGTGATCTTGATTCAAGGACCTACTTGAGCCTAATCAAGTTTGGTTATGAAGTTGAAAAGGCAAAGAAAAATGTTTTTTCGTATTTTGGCATATTTTGGCATATTAATATGCAATTAAAGGGGTGTTGGCGTACGATAAAGCCTCTTCCATTACAAGGAATAAAATGGAGCGCAGGCGTGTCTCCTGGCAAGTTATATTCATAACTATGCTTTGCGGAACAAAGAAGGCAGTATGCTGCTTGTCTCCTTCTCTGTTAGTACGGTTGGGCTGACAGGGTGATACAGCAGGCAGGCTTCGCCTGCTACTGCATGGCGTGGGCGGATGAGCAAGTTGTAAAACCACAGACTTTTATGTGCGAATGATCATGAGGGTTTTTTATAAGTGATTTGTTTTGCATGATGTAAGCTCTTCTTTTAACCCTATTCCCGGAGGGCTAGACAGTATGGTTGATTCCCGGCAGGGGGGGGCGAATTCGCCCCCTCCGAGATCTCGAGAACTACACATCCGATTGTCATCGCAATAAACGGCAATCGATTTGCCGTCACGTGAACTACATTTTATAACAAACAAATTTTGAAAAGTTTTGAAATGTGTGGATACAGGGCGGCAAAAATGTCAAAATCAGAAAAAGGGGAACTGTCATGATCACACGTTCTTCAGATCAACTTGTGACCTTTGACTTTAAATGACCTCTAGTGACCTTGGGGTCACTTGAAATGATCTCGTGTGCATTTAATATTATATGTAAACGTTTTCAATGATTTAAATTCACTCTATTCCAAAAATTTCATTTTATGGCTATTGCGAAATAGGGTACGCGCACCGACATTTTAGGTCATAGCTCCGTGGCCTGACCTGATATCAAGCTGGAACTTAAAACGCAAGTAGAGGGCACCGTTACACGTCATAAGTGTTCCGGGTTTGGCATTTGAAAAAAACGGCGCCAAAATTATTGCAAAAAGACAATTTCGAGTTTTGACCTTGACCTGACCTTGTATAGCGACCTCAGATGACCAAAATTACATCTACACATTGCCCAACTATATAGCTATACATCCATACAAGGTTCTAAGTTTTATCCTAAAAACTCTGTTTTTGGCAGACATTTTTCGTTTACCCTCAACATGGTCCAAAATGGCCTGAGGTACCTCCTAATAACGTTGCCTAGCTCCGCCCCTGAGCAAAACAGAACTTTGAAATTTTTTCACGGCACGTAGAAGGAATAGCTAGGAAAAGTGACCAAGTTCTGTGAAGCTGCGTTAAAAAGCATGGAATTAACAAGCAAAAAACCCGAGGGGCAGACTCAGCCTCCCCCCCTGCCGGGAATAGGGTTAATGCCCATCCAACGGCCTGTTTTATTTTTTCTTATGGCTATGGTTAGCGAGCTGTTAGGGGGTTGTTCACACATCTTCTGGTTCGGGGAAGGTGGATCTAGGTGGACTGGTGTGGAGCGGCTTAAAAGAAGCGCAGATTCTTCCCGATCGAAAGAGTCGGGAAGAGTCTACCCGTGATCTGAGGCAGTCGACATTTAATCGACATTCGACAAACCTCGCAGCTCAGAGCAGACGTAAAACGACAGTGCTGGGTATGGTCAGTTGAACGCAGTCAGCCTGTACTTTCGGTCAAGTCCGTCGAGGTGTCACGTCGCCGAAGTCTGAAGGAGGGTGACGTCATTCCGTTTGTTCGTCGAGTCCGCGACGGAGTACCGCTCGTGTGAACTGAACTTGAACGTTTTACCGTCCTCGCGACGCACTTTCCTGGGATGTGCAATGCGGGTCAAGGCCATGCGACATGGTCATCTATCGCGGAAAAAAATGTAACTATATCGTCGTAGTGACCGACAGCTGACGATAAGCATAATGAGATCACGGAATGTGTGACATATAAATGGAAAAAAAGATTTACCTCGGATGTTCAGAACCAGTTTCCCGTTGTTCGTGCTACGTTTTGTCGGTCCAGGTCCAAAACTCCCTCAAGGGCGTCTTTGGTGAAAACATATTGAAATTCATGTGCAATGTGTAATATCAAAAATACAAATGGGGAGCTTTTCTTGATGTAAAACAAATCAGAATTCTTGCAGAACATTTTACCTGTTAAAGGTTTCAGTCGCAATCACTAGCCACACGTTCAAAATCTGACCTTGAAAACAGATTTCAATATCTAACAAAAAGAAAAGATCCAAAAAACGCGAATTTCGGAGATTCAGTATTCTGTCTTCATTAGAACGATATCCAGTTTATTTCAAAATGTGGTTATTGGTTACTGGAATAATGCACATAATTCACCAAGGGTTTCACCAAAAACCATCAAATTTACACAGTTCAGGTTGCTCTGGCACAAAAACCGCTTGGCACACAGAGCTGAGAAGCGAAAAATATGGAATCCCAGCCACAGATTACCAACCAGCCCAAATCCCATCAAAGTTCGAAACTGTGGTGTGTAAACTTGGTAGATGCCTGGTCGATTTGTCCTGGAAATCATTTGTTACAGTCGTAATTTGGTAGCAGCACATGATCGTACCTGTCTATCGCACTTTGCGAGATCGCGCGTGAGTACACTACCTGGCATTGTCGTTCGCGCTAACAGCTCGCTGCCACGAAATCTCCAATCACACGAGCATCAAGATTTGCGGACCGAAACAGAACCGGCCCGGCCTGAAATAGAGCAAAAGCTGCCGCCACGCGACCGCACGGCACAGCCGCGCCTACTGCCGACGTCACTGACGGACGGCGTGACGTCACCGACGGACGGCGTGACGCCACCGGCAGGGCCCGTGTCCCGCGTGGCCGATGGTAACATTAACGCGCCGCTCACTCCCGCCGGCCGCGTTGACGTCACGTGGGTGTGAACGCCGGCCGTCGGCCATCGATCCCGGTTTGCCGCCCTGCTGCAGCCGCCGTCGGCGACGACGACGACGACGGGTGTCGGCCGCCGGGAATTACGGCCAGGAAGGCCGCGACGCTCCGGCGATCGCTGGATATCTGCCCTCAGGAAAATACCGGGCTTGGCCGTCTGCCGACGCGACCGCCCAAAAGCGGAGGGCCGTCTGCCACAGTGGCCATCACAGGGCCGATGCTGCTGTGATGGCCGCGGGGCAGGCGACAGCGACTGACAGGCCTTCGTGATAGCCACAGAGCAGGCCTTCGTGATAGTCACGAGGCCAACAGCTGCCGTGACCGTCACAGGGCAGCACCGTCTGTCACCGTGACCGTCACAGGGAAGGTCCGGCAACAGCCCCGACGGCCACAGAGGAGGCCACCGGGACCGTCACAGGACATATGGCCCTGACCGCTATAAAACGGGGACGACAGGTGCCATAACCGTTACAGGCCTCGGCACGCTGCGGTGTGACAGTTAAATCTGTTGCGGCATGCAAACTGTTGCGGTGGCCTTCACAGACCCCCTTCGACATGCCATCCACGTTCCCGACGATCATAAACGCCGTTTTATTCGTCTCTGCGGCAACCACATCCTGAAATCTGTCGAACGATTCGCGACGCTTCCTTTGTGGTTGCCTGCAGTTTATATATATATATATATATATATATATATATATATATATATATATATATACGAAGTACGAACTTCGTAAGTCACACACACATATATATATATATATATATATATATATATATATATATATATATATATATATATATGTGTGTGTGTGTGTGGGTGTGTGTGTGCATCTGTGTGCGTATGTGTGTGACTTACGAAGTTCGTAATGATCCGAACATCAGGGGATATTGCAGGGAGTCGATGTACATACTTCCCACGATGACCTCGTTTCACAACCCATCAAACCGAAAAGGAGCCGGGTTCCAGTACTTGCTGCTTGGTGCCCGATCGGTTATCGTTCGAAACCGCGTCCCGTTTGGTCATGATAATGACGGCCTTACTATCGTATGTCAGTATTGATTGCGGCTTCAAGATGTGACGTTGACGTCAGACTCAGCCGTTTGAGCAGTGCGATGCACCTGTCTCCCACTGGCGTGACAGTCCATTTGGCGTGTAGTGCGGTGGCCCGATCCATGGTTAAAAGAATTTTAAAATAGCGCTTCGGTGCTGCTCAAAGACAAATATGCACATGCACCTGTGCAATCAGGATGCCCTTCCTCCCGCTGAGCTTGGTAGCAGGAACGCTTAGCACGGCTTCGCCTTGTCGCAAAGTCAGTTATTATATGGGCAAGCGATTTGTATCCGAGATTGTGTATGAAGTGCATAATGAGCACCGAGTGTCAAAAAACTGACAACAAATGTCTCTGGCTACAGCACTTTCGCCATCTGCCCGTAGCCACAGTACCTGATAACAACGTTCTGACTTCAGCGCTGACTACAGCTATCTCTGTGTGCGTGACGGAGAGTAAATATGTCCAGCTATAGAACTGACAGAACTTGTCCCCAGCCGCACTCATGACATCGACTGTCACTGGCTGCGGTCCTAACAGCAACGATGTCCCGACACATTACCGCAGAGCCCGCCGTTCCAAGATCAGGCTCATTCAAGCCAAGGAAAGGAATGCTGGCAAGGAATGCTTGCCAGGCTCAGTCACCGACCTCTCGCCGTCTTCCTGCGTCTGGAGTGGGAGCGTGAGCCCCGAGAGACGGTGGCTCGGCTGGATTGGCGGGAGCCCACGCTGGAGACCTCATCTCGCAGCGACACCGACATGCCGCCCCGCTGCCGGCCGTCGCGGTCCTGGAGCGACGGTCTCTTCTGCCGAAAACAGAGCGCAGCCCGCTGTAAATAGGAGATGCTGCTGCCCGCTGGTGAGCAAGCAGCACCAAGCGATATAAACAGTATATTACCAATATAAACAGTGTAAGTCTTTCTTACCATTCATAAGTCAAGGACATCAGCTCTTTCCATTTCCCTTTCAGAGCTTTTATTTCTTCACAGCGTGTGTGGTAGAGAAATCAGACAATTTTTTGCCTTAGGCTGACGATGCCATGCGAAAACATTTTGATAAGAATGTAACTCAGGAACTTGCATATTCGATCTGGGTCCAGACCGCGAAAACTAAGGCAACGCCCAGGGAAGTGCGGACTATCCTGTGAAACTCGCACAGGCGAAAACATTTTGATAAGAATGTAAGTCAGGAACTTGCATATTTGACCCAGGTCCAAACCGCGAAAACTAAGGCAACGCCCAGGGAAGTGAGGACTATCCTGTGAAACTCACATAGCTTATATGTGGTTCACCAAGGATCTTATCGATACTGTTTCTGACGGCGTGCTGCTGCTGATCAAATGACATTGCCGGATGTGGGCGTCATCACCTATCGATCTTAGCAGTTGTATCTTAGCAGTTGTAATTTACACTGCTGTTGCCCACTGCTCCCATTCAGCGTAAGGCTGGAGAATAATTTTTGGAAATCCAATTCGAGGTCACCGTCAGTTGGTGACGTTGCCATCGCACCTTCGTTGTAGTACAATAAAATGGTCTCCTCCGCGGGCCTGAAGTGCAGAAGGCGAGCTCCTCTGGAGTGGTCGACAAAGCTTTAAGTAGTGATCCATGGGCTCCGCAGGATGAGCACGACGAACTGGTTGCCCCAAACTGTGCTAATTCATTGCTGCCTTTGTGCGTCGCATGAGCATTGAAAGAAGCAACCCAAAAGAATCGTGGTCCCACCATACTTTCGATCCACGGCGGAGTCCTTGACATGACCTTGCTGCCGTGCACAGAAGTCAGTTCATTCAGCAGTTTATTGCCCATGTCGTGGCGCCGTTAAAGCCTCGTCAGCGTCCGGCTGTTTCACTCAGTCGACTCCCTTCAGCGGTGCGCCGGATGCCGCTCCGGACCGTTCTTCCCACGGACATGTCGCCGTTCCGGCGGGCAGGCGTCGTCTGCCGAAGTCCGGCGGAGACCTGTCACCGGCCGACGTCGCGCTCGTAGGCTCCGGTCAGACACACCAATCTGTGGTCAAATCCGACGCGGAACGTCGACTCTGCCGGTACCGACGGCCGAGACGGGCCGTATAGAATCCGCCCGCCCGATGTTCGCGGACCTTCCGGATACGTGGAGGCGGTGGAGGCCCGGGCCGCCCACCCGGGTCCGCAGGAACGGCGGGGCTGGGGAAGGAGGAAATTCCCGGGTGTCTGGACGGCCATCCGGCTGCCGTGGGACGTGACGCATCGGGGCTGCAACAGTAATGGAGGTTGCGCTCGCCCAATTCGTGATGTGCGTGATCTGACAGGAAAGCGAGCCTTTTACGATATTGGGATACGCCGTTGGGCTTCGGGGATATGATTTGGATTACGGACGACGGCCAGTGCATTGAAAGTATTACTAGCGAAGGCCCTTACAGATAGGGCTACACAACCTGTGTCCGTAGCGCAGATACCCTACTCCACAAGCTTTGCGCTTTCAGGCAGCGAGCGTGAAAAAAAAACAATTCCACTTACTTTACATCGGACTTTTGAAGGTTTTTTTTTTATGGGCCGAATTTCAACGTTAAAGAGATTTTTCGAAATAAGCACATTAGGATATGATAAGTGTAAATTTGAGGGACTTTCTAGTGGTGGCTGCTGGCTACAACAGCGGAATTCGAAAGATCTCACGCCGCGATGTGCGCCCGAACCACCTTAACATTGATGGAAACTCTCATCAGCTGATCAGAATTGTATGAAATTTTGCACATGTGACTATTGCCCTTCTAAATCAGGCGACGGCACTTCACGCTAAACTGATTTAGCGAGGTGTTCATCTCCACCATTTGACATCAGAGTACAAAATCTACATGGCGCCGTGAGCCATACATCCGTTCCCACTACACACATTCCACCTTAGTTGCTTTGATTTGGGTACCATTGGCGTGATGAAACAACGACTGCTCATCACAGAGTTGGACACAAGTTCTCGTCTCTGCTCGCTGCTGCGGGAGGAGCAGGGTCTGCAGAGCCAAGGCTCTGCTGTCGCAGACGTCACACTGATATCCTTGGGCAGTGCGACGGATGAGACAAAGAAGCTTGCTTGAAGGTAGATACCTATTGCTTGCTTACTGGGAACATGGAGCCATACAAGTAATGGAATAATGACTGCGCCGAGTGATTTATCTTGTCTTTAATCACGAGACATTGTGTCGGGCCAGCCTCAAATTTCCACTAGATGTGATCCTAGACACTATCCCAGATTAACGAGGTTTTTGTAGGTTTAGTATATTGAGCTTGCAAATGTTTCGTTTTTCGTGTTCAGTGATTATGACAATTCAGACAACTGTGGCATGCCCTTCCTGAACTTCCCGACATGGTCTTTTAGTTGTTGCCTTTTGTGTCTATTTGGCCTTTGCGTGGGCGTCTATCAGAGGTCAACGACCGCTTTCCCCACAAGATCCGTTATCGGGGTCATTGCTAGGTCATTGCTTGATCGGCCGTGGTCGGCTTGGTCGGGTCAGGACAGGTCAGTGGCAAATGGCTGCAGGAATTACTCTGGACAGAAAAAAGCGCCAGGCACTGGCTTTGGCGCTGATCGGTTACCATTTTAACCCGCGCAGTGGAAGGGGGTTTCGCGCTAACGAGTACTGGAGGGGGGTCCAAAAGCATCCCCTCCGATCTCGGGAACGAAAAAAACTAGAGACATGAAAGTTTGTGGACAGGATACGTTCATAACGATTTACATTGTGTGCAGTTTTCATGACCCTAGATTAATATCTTCAACGTCAAATAGGATTGAAAAGGTCAACTTTGGACACTGCCCGTACAGGCCATTCCATACAAGTTTTCGGACGAAACGGGGAAAGGGTGTTTGTTTGAGTGTTAAAACGTGGCATACCACAACTTCCATTCCATTCGACGTCTTGATTGAGGATTACGGGCCGAGGTGAAGTCAGGTCATTGACCCATGCCGTCATTTTTTCATCTTTCGCAGATTAGATTTCGAGGAACAGGGGATATCTTGAGTGTAAAAGAGGACACGCATCTTTTGGCGTGTTTTCGGTCAAGGTTGCCAACATTGGTACATTTGATCGCTACCAGTGTTTATATCTATGTATGTATGTATGTATATGTATATATGTATATGCATATGAATATCAATGCGCCAAACGTATTTTTAGTAGGGTCTTTGAATGTATATTTCATACAAATCGACATATTGCAAAGCAAATCTGAACCAGGTTACAAAACAGTTACCCTTGACCTTTGATGGCCTTGACCTTCACTGATCCTGGTATATATAATCGTATCCATGAGCACACACGTGTTTTTATTAGGATCTTTGAATGCATATTTCGTACAAATCGATATGTCGCAAAGCAAATCTGGACCAGGTCACAAGATATATGACCTTGACCTTTGATGACCTTGTTCTTTACTGACACTGATATATGTAAGCGTATCAGTGTGCGCATACGTGTTTTTATTAGGGTTTCTGAATGCAAAAGCAAAGCTGGATCAGGTCACAAGCTGGTTGACCTTGGCATTTGATGACCTTGGCCCTTATTGACCCTGGCTTTGGTCTTGGTACTTCCATCAGTTATGCCCGAATGACGTCGCGTGATGGTGTCCAAGCGGTAATTTTAGGTAGAATGCTGGTCCTTTCACAAAGTTCCCATTTGTCAGCGACAACCGTTATTTTCGCTACGTTTGCTTGACTTCAGATGCTTCAGAACTCGAAACTTTCGGCCGATTTTCGATTTTTCTGCGCCAGTCGACGAGTTATTTAGTTTCCAGAAATGTCGCAAAGTAGCAGCAACCAGCTCTGATCCGTTCTCAAGATTTTCAAGAGAAACAGGTGGGGGTACAAAAAGACCCCCGTCCAGTGCGCGTGTTAAATCAGCTCGACTGAAATGCTAAGAGGAGACTATCGTGTGTCCGTATCCACATTCGTGAGACTATGACCTGTATGGTACCTCGCGCTTCCTTCATGATTCGTTATAGGCAATTCCGATGCTCGAATGAAACCATCACAATGCAGCCTGAGGGATGTCTGCGGTACAGCGGCCAAAGTAACGGCATAGTGGCGGTGTACGACACAGTGCAGTTGGCAGAAGGTGCGATTCATGAGACAAAAGCTGAGCTATGTTCACAGTGCACATTGCAACTGCCGCAAAATTGCCCACCAAGCTAATCTGTCCGTTCGCACTGTCCTGCAAATCACGTGCTGACGATGCTCTAGTTGCCGGAATGATAGCCCGGACTGGCCAAACTCAGTCCTAGTCGAGGCCCTTTTGCGACCATGCCGAGCTGAAAATTGTTGCGTCGCTTACCTGACAAACGACGACCGAGTTAAACCAAGTTACTCCGAAAAGACGGTCGAAAGTTTCGCAGAGCTGCCTTGCGACGACGGCACTGGCAGTGACGACGTCAACTCGATGCCAGCTAGTGTCTCCCAGGGGCCGGCTGCCCCGCCGCAGGCAAACTGTTCGCATTGGGGCGGCGTCTGGCGCCGGCAATGGAGACGGGAGTGGCGTGCGATGCGGACGGTTGGGGTGGGGGTGCCTAAATATGTGTGTATATAATATAAGAAAATAAATAAATGTACAAAAATATATATGAAATGAATATCAAAATATGCCTAAATAAAAATGTGACGAGTTCTTTGCTCCCATTTACGACTTGGCTGCAGGAAAGTGCAGCTGCGCGTATGTATAGCTGCGCGTATGTATAGCTGCGCGTATGTATGACCAAACTTGAGACGAAAGTGATTCATGCCTTCTGTCTGGGACAAAAAAAAACAGAGTTGATGAGAAGATTGTATGTCTGTGTACCAAATCATTACACACGGATTTTCATGCGACAGACGTCACCATTTGACCTTAATCTTACGTAAAAATACCGAATACCTTTTATTGCCGTCATATGGACAAAGTCCAGTACTTCATACCTGTTTATATGAAAGCTAAGATGACAAGCATCATTGCTAGATTTGGACCTCAGGTCCAGATCAGACAGTAGCCTGGAGAGGAATATGGCCGTTACCCAATGCTTGCTCTTGACAAGAGCTTTTGTTTAAGCATTGCTTGGCGTTTTCACATTGAGAAGTTCGGGCGTTTTCTGTCATCGAGGATGTCGTCACTAACTTCGTGGAGGTTACCTAAACGTGACCCGAGGTTGATGCACACATTCAACGGGAAGGTACTATGCCCATGTGCTTTATTGTCTGTAATAGTTTGTGCAAACCAAGTCTTTTGAAACATTATGTCCGTGGCTCAAATGTGCCACGAATTTTACGATTCTCCCTCGCCTCCAGTCGCTCTTTCAGTCGTCAGACTACCTGAGTCCCGGTTCGGGCGGTTTATACGCGTAGGGCGGAGCCGGAGTAATTTCCTGGGACCGCGGGCAGGCGGTTTATACGCGTAGGGCGGAGCCGGAGTAATTTCCTGGGACCGCGGGCGGGCGGTTTATACGCGTAGGGCGGAGCCGGAGTAATTTCCTGGGACCGCGGGCAGGCGGTTTATACGCGTAGGGCGGAGCCGGAGTAATTTCCTGGGACCGCGGGCGGGCGGTTTATACGCGTAGGGCGGAGCCGGAGTAATTTCCTGGGACCGCGGGCAGGCGGTTTATACGCGTAGGGCGGAGCCGGAGTAATTTCCCGGGACCGCGGGCGGGCGGCTCGCGCGGCGGGGGGCGTCTTATCTAATTAACTACTAGCTACACATAACCCTTTCGACCCAAGAACTGCCTCCCCCTTCAGGCTGATGATCAATTAGATATCCGATCCGTCCTGACCCTGTTTACGGGTAATCGAATCCATTACCTCGCTGTCGCCAGAGGATAGGCTGAGCATGGCTGCAGTCGAGCTTTAACCTGAGCGTGTAACTGTTAACGCTAATGCCGTTCTTGTTTACAATTGCCATAACTGAGAGACTGGTGCGACAGGCTTTCGTGATTGGAAACTGGCGTGAGTGGCTCTCGTGACTAGAGGCAGGTGTGAAAGGCTCCCGTGACTGGAGGCTGGCGCTGAGTAACACCATCGAGGCGCGAAGATCCCACTGCGTAGGGAGGCCCTCCATTGGGCCATCACCCTGCCGGTACTTTCCGGATTCAAAGTCAGCAAATACCGGACGAGCATTTGAACATATGTCGCGAACGGCCAGAGAAAAGAAATGCCGGTCCAATTTGATCCTGAAAGATAGTGTCAAATATTGATACCTTGCTGTTCTACTTGGTAAATATAGATAATTAACGAGAATTTATCTAGCGGAATATGCCACGCTCGATATTCTCTGAATGTGAAGCTCAGTGGATCTGATCTCAACCGAGTACGAAAGAATCCGACTTGAATTTTTTTTTGGGGGGAGCGGAAGCACCTACTTCCTGCAACTGCCCGTTTCATAAAAACGGCTTCATTGGCTTTCTTCAGCCTTTGAAAGATCCCGCTGGCAGTGAAATGAACTTCTTCAGCTGATGTCAAGTTACGCCAGACCATTTAGTGTGATAAGGCTGCCCATCAGACCAGAAATCCTCGCATTTCTCGGTAAATGTCAAAGAGGAGTTTATGAAAACACGAGCCAGCACTGTCTGCAATATTTGCTCGTATATGAAAATGACTTCTCCCGGGTAAACAAGGGCTGCTAAGTAATTCTGATCATACTCAAAACTTCGGGAGCTCATCGCGACCATTTTTGACCTTATCAGATAGTAAATGGGTCATGTATGCAAAGGGAAACGAGGCATGGGAAAACAGTTGATAGGACCGTTAACAATGTTATCAAGGAATTGCATTTGGCTGTGCAGAAAGCGCTCTGTGCACCCAAACATCCAGGGATATGCTGACTTATCAGTCGCCGCGTACAAAATAGATAAGTGTATCAGTGTGGTTAGGGGGACCAGAGCCAAGTGCGACGCTTTATGCATACCAGTGATTCAGCCACTGAGCTATACATAGAAGGACAACGTGGAGCGTCTGCCGGCACCGGCCGGGTTGTTGTTCACGTCCGCGAGCAGGCCGGGGTTTCCCGAGGCCATCTCAACGGGCCGCCCGCCGGCGGTCGGCTCCCGGCACATGAGGGGCACACTCATTTGTAGCCCAGTGCTTGTAAACTGGCTGGTGGTGCGTAACCGTGTACCTACTTGAGATAAGGAGATGAACGGAGAGAAACATGTAGTGGACCGGCTGCTTAATGTTGTCGACGGTTACATTGTTGAAGTTGTGCTTGCCACGCTGTGTAATATGTTAGCCGGTACACCGAGCCCGAAACGTGGTGTAATAGGGTTGCCCGAATGGTGTCATGACATGGCATGCATATTGACAAACGAACAACCGTAGAGAAGCGTCAAGTGGACTTGTGAACTTAAGGATGAAAAATGTTGATAAATAGTCCAAAAAGCTAAAAATAGAAATGGTAAATCAGCAGAAATTCCAAGCTGCAGTGTGCAGGCGTGCTGCTTTACAAATGACAGGTCTAATAAGCTTGGTTCCTGTTTGCATTGTGTCAAGTTCATATGCCGCTTCACTCGTTGTGTTGGCTGTATTTTGTACCGCGCTAGATGTTAATGATTTTTGCATTATTTTGAAAGTTTAACTCTATTCCCGGAGGACTAGACGGTATGGTCGATTCCCAGCAGGGGCACGGATTCGAACCCCCCTGAGATCTCGGGAACTACTCATCCGATTTCACTGCAACAAACGGCAATCGATTGGCCATGACTTGAACAGGGGGCAAAAATGTCAAAATGGGGGGAATTTTTGGACTTCTTATAACTCCGTTGTTTATCGACCGGTTTCGATGAAACTGGTACGAATCGAGAGATTATGGATAGGACTTTTATCATTGGTACACACATCTGAAATTTTGGGAAGATTCATGGGCGTTCACAGGGTTTCAAAAATAGGAGGATTAGTTTTTTAACAACTGAATGATTAAAAAAGGCAAAAACACTTTTCTGGCTTCTGCTAGCCATGTTATGCTAAAGAAGTACAAATCGCATTGCAGTGTTTGTATAATGCTAGCATAGGCGGTGCCAGGGAAATAAAAAAGGGAAACTGTCATGGTCACACGTTCTTGAGATCAACTTGTGAACTTTGACTTTAAATGACCTCCAGTGACCTTGGAGTCACTTGGAATGATCTCGTGTGCATTTAATATTATTTGTAAACGTTCTCAATCATTTGAATTCACTCTATTCCAAAAATTTCATTTTATGGCTTTTGCGATATAGGATACGCGCACTGACATTTCAGGTCATAGCTCCGTGACCCGATCTGATATCAAGCTGAAATTTGATATACAAGTAGAGGGCATCTTTTTACTTTCATGTGTATTCCGAGTTTGGCATTTGGAAAAAAACAACGCAAAAAGTATTGCGAAAAAACAAATTTTGAGTTTTGACCTTGGCCTGACCTTGTAAAGTGACCTCAGACAAAGAAAATTATATCTGCAGATTGCCCAACTATTTTGCTATTCATCCATGTAAAGTTTTAAGTTCTATCTTAAAAACGCTGTTTTGGCAGACATTTTCCTTTTCCCCTCAACATGGCCAAATTGGCCTGAGCTGCCTCCCAAAAACGTTGCCTGGCTCCGCCCGTGAGCAAAATAGAATTTTGAAATTTTGTTACGGCACGTAGAAAAAATGGCTAGGAAAGTCACCAAGTTTCTTGAAGCTGCACCAAAAAGCCTCGAATTGGAAAGTAAAAAATCCGAGGGGGGCCGATTCAGCCCCCCCCCCTGCCGGGAATAGGGTTAACAGTGCTCCATCAAATCAAAAATGTGGCAGACAATTCAACAACACTGCAAATGGAGATTCACTTAAGGTCAATACAACGAAAAGTCGTATACATGTTAAAAATTTATTATTGCGCAGAATGACTCGCATATGGAACGGCGGAACGGCATGTTATTTTTTCGTAACTTTTATCAATCAGTCACTGACTTAAAACCAATTTGCACGGTGCTGGTTGCTTATACATAATACGTATCGAGGGCCCAGCTTGATGCGGCCCGCTGTTCGATTCCCCGAAGAAGGTTTAGAGTGACAGGTAAAAACAACGAATAGTTCCCTCCATGATACCTCTTTTCCTTTGCCGACGTTCAACAAGAAAAATGCAACCACCTTTGGCCCATTTGGAACTTTCTTCAAAAACAGTCTTCGTAGCCGAAGTTTCAGGAGTGCTAAATGATGTAAAACATTTTCAGGCTTAGAATAGCTCGAGAGCAAGTGCTGTACAAGGGATTTTTAAGGTTTTGCCATTTTTCTTCAACAAAACGAGTTCAGTTGCTTAACACAAATGCCCAAGACCACGGTTTCAATATTTCCACCTCCCATACAAACCTGGTAATGTTGAAATTTAAACAAGAACTGAATCATATTAAATAAGAGTACATGACAGTATTTTAAAGTCTGTTTCCAAACAAACGGAGCTTGGGCTTCGCCTTTCCAAAGAAACGGCGAAGAAAGCACGACAATGTCAAGGACAGTCTGAACACTGAAGAATCAGTATGAGGAAGAACCCGGGGATACAGCGGTTTTTCGTTCTGGTTTTGCCATGACTACCATTTGTTTAATTGCGACCACTGCATTTCTTCCTACTGTTTAAAAGCTACGTTATTTGCTGGTAGCACTCAAATTGCAGCAGCTGATAATGAATTAAAAAACTAACACCTCTACGTGGAATCAAGTGACTGCAAAGACAGTTGCTTGGTACTCCGCAGACATTAAGTGATGAAACATATATTATTAGCTAAGACGTGCATTCAATAAAGCAGACGTCGAGATGGGTACTGGACATGCCGCAGTATCTAATGATACTGCAGAAATGAACTACAGAATAAACTAAAATATTTCAAAGTCGCGGTAGACATGTACGATACAAATATTGTCCGCCTTGGTATGGCTCGATGGGTTAAATTAACTGGAAAAGGCAGTGCAAGCAGAACTCCGGTGTTTTCATGGCACAATAAACGTTGTGCCTGGTTCGACCGAGGCACGGCGTAACCGTTTCGTTCTCTGTTTGTGACCTGGCATTAACCCCACGCTTATGAGCGCTGCACACTCCGGTTCATCTTCACTTTGCGGAAGACATTTTCGAGTCAGGCGGAATAAGGGAATCAGTGAAGTGAACGACCGAACGCGGTCCTTCAGGCGATGGATATTTCGGCTTACGACTGTTTGCCTGCTTGCATGCTTGCTCGCTCAGAATTCAAATATTTCCTGTGAAGTGCTGTAACAAGGAAAGCAAATTTGGTGTGACATTTAGCACTAGAAAATGATTTATTGTTGAGGCAATGTAGCAGTAGGATGCGCCCTTTTGAACAAGACCAGTGCTTCTAACTCGTGAGTAGGCGGTGACAACGTAAAAACGCCCTTTCGCAATGATTTTCGGTTTTAAATCGTAGCTAGCAATGCCAGAAAGGCGACGAGCTGAGAAAGGCGGCTCGGTGAAGCGCCATGTTCCTCCTGTCTTTTGCTCCAGCTGAGCTCACGCTTCTAGCCGTGGTTTGACCACAGTGTGTTTTGGAAACAAGCTATCTATCAAGCAGACTATCAAACTATATTAATTACACCACCATATCGTAGAAAGGCAGTTGACATTTTGCAATGTAAATTCCACAGAGATGCGGCCGATCCTTTTGTGACCAGTATTTACCCGAAATAAGATCGCGTTCTCTTTGGATTTTTTTAAGTCCGTCATGCCCTTGATGTACTAAGGCAGCTTTTCCGCAAAAAATGGCAACGTGAGGGCTTTACCCACCGGATAACGAGTCCAATTAATGACTTCGCACATACAAGCGCTAAAATACGGGTTCCACTTGGTGAAAAGTAACCACTTTTTGTCTTGAAAAGCTTAGATTCAGCAAACTACCTCAATGATCTTTTTTCACGATCATTACCAGCTCGAGGACTAGACTGTGCTGTCGCCGAAAAGAAAATTGAAAAGATAATCGTAGAGGGCATAAATTGTACAAATGTGCTCGGTGTTTGCCAGGCAGAGGAATGTAAAAAGCTGCCTTTGTTTGTGACTTGAGGTTAGGCCGAAAGGTCAGACTGCTTCGAAATTATTATAATTTTGTATGATGTGATTAATGCGTATGATATAACTGCAACTAATAAGTCAAGAGGTTGTGTGATTTTGTTTGACAAAGCAAACGGCGAACACCTGTATTTATGATTTCTTTATGACGAATAGGTGCAGTCGTAAAACGTCAGTTAGCAGGTGTACCACTTCAGTTACCCTCTAAACTAGTTTGTATGCATGTTGAACGTTGGCCTTTTATGGCCCGTGCCATGAGAAAATCGCTGAATTCCTTATGGACCGAGTCCCTTCCGTCTAATCTGGTTACAACACAAGTTATTGTCGATCAGACATAAAATGAACAGTCTTGGTCGGAAGTCATTTTGGCTGTGACCGAACACGACCTCTGATAACCGGTACGCTATCTGATCGAGAGATCTGTAGTCATTTCTAGGCGACAGACCTCCGTCTTAAAACCACAGTCTCGGAATGACAATGCCGGAAAGTGGTCCGTCAGATTAGCCTGCTTTGGGTATTCCATATCATTTGAACTGCAAGACATTTAGCATTCAAATTTACATAAAATAGAATTTCCCATATTCTTCACCATCCTCGCAGTTTTGTATTTCGTTGCTGCCATGCTTTCCAGGATCAAAAGGGAGAAGAAGGTTTTGCCTACCTCTTCATTGCGAATGATTTTCAGAGGTCCTCCTCCGTTTTAAAGCCAAAATATGTACGCTGTAACGAAGGCGCTTACCAGAATGTATCGAATTCTTACGCTGCGGAATGCTCGGAATCCTCTATCAGTCTGTACTAGAACATGCTCAGATATGTTCCACATTGCCACAGGAAGGTCTGGCAAGTAGTGTTAATTCAGAACGCCAAAGTTTCGCACGTCTCAGAAAAAGCAATTGTTTGTCCCACATAAGCTATCAGTGACAAAGGAGCAAGTTTTGTCCGACTGAAATCACGGCCACGCTAGTCGGAGCTGGTGATTTGTTTCCAATAAAAGGTGCGACGTAATTGCACCTCGGCGCCGAGAGCACGTGGAGAATGAGCTCACTGGTGCCGATATCAGGTGCTGATGCTGATGGCACGGCCATTCTCGCTCAGAGAAGTGCGCGAGGCGATACTAGAGACTCTCAAACCATTATAACGAAGCCGAGAGTGGGAGGCACGCTGGGAGCTGGAACAAAACAATGTCGGCGTATTTACCAGTTCAAGAGTATCTATCAATTCAATCAATAATCTATCTGTCTATCAATTCAAAAGTAAGTATCAGTCAATCAATCCCGGCTTTCCATGGCCCACCAGCTAGAACTCATTAACAAAGGCCAAACTTGAAAATAAATTTCAACTCTGCTGATGAACGAAAATGAAAAGTAATGAAAATATAATGAAAATGAGCTCTGCTCGTTCCTACATTTAACATAGTATTTATGTTTTGCATCTCCTTGGAGCACTGAAGCACGCCTAGAGCAAGCAACACTGATAATCACGCTGCCGCCACAACACACGTTGCAATCACGCCGAGAAGAGTAACTAAATCGCCCCGGGCCGCTAATCTGAGGCCCGAGGAATTCCCGGCACCCAGCCGAGACCGCGCGGTCCCCATGATCATTTCCTGCACGGCGTGACCCAGCGCCGATACGACTGCCTTGCACTGGCCTGCACGGTCTGCACGGACCGGTGTCACCCTTGCTCCATGACCGGCGTGACCTGTACTGACCTGCGTGACCTCACGCTGACAGGCGTGAGCCCATGTGGGGTGGCGTGACCCGGCGCGGACTTGGCGGCGGCCGCCCGGTGCCCAGTCGCACCGGGCCGAGCGCGCGCCACTGCGGCCGCGCCGAGCCGCCGACCGGCCTTATACCCTGCAATGTGGCTCGGCTGGATCAATACCGGCACACACGCTCCGTGCCCGGCGCCGGCCGGTGCAACGCCGCCGTCGGCGAACGCCGGTCAGCGTCGCGCGGCCCCAGTCCGCCCGAGCCAGGGGGGAGGGGGCACCCCGCGGCCGGCGCAGGCCCACGGCCAGCGTCAGGCGCGGCGGCGGACTGCCCACACGTCTCGCCGCTGACCGCAGGTGGGGCTTGCACGGCTGGTTGTCGGGCCAGCGGCGATCCGGCGGTCGACCCCTCTGCCCCGCCGATGACTGGTGACTCATTGCCTCAGCATCGGGCGGAGAAGCTGACCTGTTGCGGCGGGTCGGGAGGCCGCCGCCCGGCAACGCGGTGTCAACAGGTGGCGGTGACAAATGTCCGCCGTGTAGGTCGCCGCCCAGTTGTTTCGGTGACATTTCCCACCTTCAGAATTGGTGCAGTGTTGAAGCGAAACATTTGACTTGCAAATGCAGCCCATTTACGATAACTGAAAAAGAGGCTTCGAAAGATGGTCTCTTTTTTCAAACTGTAATTTCATTCTTGCAGTCCTTAAAACTTTGAAGTACTACTAAGTAACTTTTTCAACACGCTGCTTATCTTGAAGTAGGAACCACGCCCGTCGATATGAAACCCGCTGACACCTACCTCAATCACTTTCCCAACCAAATTCACAAGGTCCTGATAGGATGCAGTGTCCAACGACTACGGGTGGATCCAGACTATGTGCATTGGGGGCAAATCTCTAATCAGATCTTGCCTACCCCGAAATGTTTATTTCTGCCCGATTTCGGCCATTTTCCTCCGATATTTCCGAAAATTAACTTGTATTGTTTTAAACAAATACTTCGAGGCAAAAAGACTTTCCATACGAAAATGGAGGCCAAAGACACGTTGGCAGCCCTTTCCAACTAAAGAAAGGGTCTATGGCCTCGATCAAATACTGCTTGTCCCCGGATCCGTCAGCGCCAACGGCAAACAAAAGGATTCAGGGTTGAATAAAACTGCTCCACACGACTGGATAAAAACCAAACTTTACGTGGGCATTTTAATCCGGCACCGCCTGGCGTGTTTTCCTACCCGCAACCGCCTGGGTGCCAAAAAGGGCACCGCTCTGTTATCTCAGGATCGTCATCGTCATATCTGGACCGGTCTACCACCATTTAGTAGCCTTGAGTCTTGCGATTCAGGAAACACTATGTTAGCCTTGGTCACCTAGCTGATGATGTCACAGGTCACGTAAAACGCATGAAACGGCCTTGGAAAAATTGACTGTTTCGTACATCATATCATTGGCAGTACTGATCTTACAGCCTTCAAATGAATATCAAACGAAAGGTCACGATCATCTGCATCAGAGGCATGCCAAAATGTTAAGAAATGTCAGGTCAAGGTCAGCCTAGGTCAGGCGAGATACTGGTATTACTTTACATTCCATAGATCGATATTTACTCTCAGCCGTTTTGATTCACGCGGCAAAAAGGACGAAGTGGAACCTTCTGACGATCAGTTTTGCATTGCCTGCTTTTTATCCAGTCAAGGTCAGGTCAGATAAGGTTGCATTATTCTTCCTGACAAAGTGCGATTATTACTCTCTGGGATTCTTAACTGTGTAAGGCGCATATAGATTTGCTCGTCTGGCTTGAACGATGGCGAAGATAACCGGCAACCACTTCGCTCTCCCACAACGCAGACCAGTCCAATTGTCATCATGCATGTGGCCTACGATGGCCTCTAATGTTGACTTTCCAGAATTGCATGTGTTTCTGGGAACCGTGCCCTATGTAAATCCAAATAATCCATGCATTATATTCGCGAATATTATTTAAAAAAACGAGGCATGTTTGCGTTACTGCCCGAAGAGGCGAAAACATGCATGCAAGGACTCATTTATGACGTCATATTCCCATGACCTGATCTAGCATGGAAATGGTTTGATGTCAAAATATCTATAACTGAGTGATGAACAGGTACTCAAAGTTTGGCTGGGTTGCCTCTAACGATTCGGAGGAAATCCACGAAAAACTGGTGGGTGCTCTGTTTGAAACTCCCCACTCGGTGCCGGATAAAATTATTATTTGTCTCATCATGTTCCCATTTGCTCGCCAAAAAGGGACCGGCAAAATAATGTAAGCAGTATGGCGCTTGGCCGTCTTTGTGCTGTTGGAATCTGAGCTCTTTCATTTCCATATATTTCAATAAGACTTATGACATTGACTGGAAAGAAATGTCCACCAGTAATTTAAGGGGAAACCCGAGTCATTCTTCTGCAGAGAAGTAGTTTTCGGCGCATTTCAGAATATCGGAGGTCTTTTAAACCCGTTTCTTGACAACTGAAGAGGACGAGTGATGAGGTCAGGTCTTGCGGATTGTTTGTGTTTATTTTTGTTGTGAGAAGTGGTCGAGACGCACGGTGAGGTTCCGGAAAAAATCGCATGTATGGTAGGTAACGTCTATGTCACCGTCATGCCGCGACCTTGCTGCTGAGGATTTCTTAACGAGCAATCACCCACGGACGGACCGGCCGTGAACCAAGCTGTAATGCCGAGGCCCTGTGCATTGTTTTTCGCATGTAAACCGCAAGATTCGTACGCCGACAAGGAGAAATCCGACATTGCTTGCAACAGAAGCCCTTGCTTTTACTTAGGAAACCAGAACTTAGTTTCAAGTACGCTCTTTGCTCCAATAATTCCCCAGTTTCATGGTGCGAATTTCACCGTTTGAGTTTCAAAGCCGTCCTGTTCCCGGATGCCATGCCTGGAGAAGATTTCCTTCGCGCCGTAACCTGTCAGTTGTCCAGACGTTGCGAGGATGGCGAGGCAGATTTCCACAATGAGCAATGTCGTGTGGGCTCAGCTCTAGTGTGCCCGGAGACGGTGACTCCTGGTGACCGTGGCGACCAAGAGTGACCGCTTTGGTACTGCATCCGGACGCCTGGTCACGCTGCCGGAAGTTATGCTTTTAAGCTCTTGTCACTGACGATGATGGTCTCTGCTTGCTGTGCAATATTTCGTTTATTTTGTCTCTGTCATTTAGCTCCATGGGGGAAATCCCTTATCCTCCACGTTAGACAAAGAAACTGTTCCCATCTGCGGCCATAATAAAGCATACGGTTAATTACCACGACAGACAATGAAGCTGGGAAAAAGCTTTGCTTCTGCTTCCTGTTAAACGTCTGGCCTTTGTTATTTGTATCAGGCACCTGCACCTGCATTCATGTCAGGCGTGATGCATTCCAGAAGAGGTCAGATCACGCACGAAGTCGCTCGGAAATATCTTCCTTACTATTCGGGTTTCGTGCCTCTTCCTATAAGCCGAAACAGGCTTTTAAATAACGGAACTGATCATCCATGCTGAGCTCCAAGCAGTCACCATCCGTCTACAAACCATACCCGATATCTGCTGTTACACAAGAACGGGTCGTGTATTTTCGTGCAGACTGGCACGGTACCTTTGACGCCGCCGCCGGCGGTGGCTGATCCGATACGTAACAAGGTCAGGTCCCTAACGAGCTCACAGCCGCGCCCCCCACGGCAGCCGAGCCCTATCGCCTTACGTCCGGCCGACCATTAGCGGCCTATCGAGCCGGCCTGGGGCAATGTTGGCCATTCCTTTTCGGTGCATCGTATCAGGTCCGGATCTACACCGCAGGAAAGCGCAGCAGAGCACCGTGATGGGCAGCAGGAAGACAGCACAGAGTACTGTGTGAGGCCAGAAAGAGACGGCTAAGAGTACCGTGTAAGGCCAGAGGGAGACGGTGCAAAAGGGAGACGGCTCAGAGTACTGTGCTGGGCCAAAGGGAGACGGCTCAGAGTACAGCGTTGGGCCCGAGGGAAACAGCTCAGAGTACTGTGCTGGGCCGGAGAGAGACAGCTCAAAGTACTGTGCTGGGCCGGGGAAGATATCACAGAGTGCCGCGCTGGACCCGAGGGAGGTGGCCTTGACGACGGCTGTCCGCCGCCGGCCGTTCACCACTTCCGTCCAAGGTAAACGCCGCGAGCAATCGCTGGCAAATGGCAAGCCCGGATCAGACGGCGCGACGACCGGCGGCCGGCGGACGGCCAATGGCCGGTCATCTGACGCAAATCTCCGGATCAGCCGGCAGAGTCGGGTCCGAAGGGCGGCAGGGAGTGGCAGAGTTGGGCCGAGAGGGACAGGAACTGGGATGGCCGAACCCAGAAAAGGCAGAGAGCGCACAGGCAGGCTTGCAAAGTGAGTCAGGAGGCCATGACCACGAGCCGCACAAAGACACGGTGCCATGCCACTAACCGATGGTTGGTAACATTGGGTTTTTCTTAAATTTTTCTTTGTGTCGCACTCGGATGTGGTGCAATATTTCGGAAATGAAAGAGTGTAAAAACGAGACATAAAAGTGTCTAAAAAGGTTGCAATGATGCAGTGCGGACACAGAAAGTGGACCATTCGTCGATGGTACTGGATGACAGCAATTTCTAGTGAGCAGTGATGTAACAACGTGTCGAAAAGTAGGGGGACCATTTGTTCACGGGCGCCAACCTTCAAGGGGGACGCCGTTCTTCAGAAGCGGTGCCATCTGCTTGGAGTGAAAGTCCTAGTTACTTACATTTGTAAGGTTTGCAAGGGGTGCCTGAAGGTGGTGATCCGGTCTTCAGGGAAGTCCCGAGTGTGTGGTCACACGGCGTCTAGAGGGGCGCCTAGTCGGTACATACGCCTGGCCGGTAAGGGGCGCCTGCCTCGTAAGATGCGCCTAGCCTGCGTAGGGCGCCAAGCCCGCAACAATTCCTGATCAGAGCAGGGGCACCAAGTATGTGAGGGGTGTCGGTATGCCGGAGCGCGTTCGGCTAATACTCCGGGCGTATTTAAGTGAAATAAACACTCAATGTTTAGAAGACGTTTTTTTTTTGCTGAAGTGACATAAGACAAAATGCTGACGTCTCTCTTTTTATTAAAAACACGTTTTCATGAAACATACTCTCTAACAATGAAAAAAATGCACTTACGTATGAAGAAGCTATCAAAACGAACCTTCCTTTGAACCGGGTAGGGAGGTCTGTTACAACATCCCTTTCCAGTCACCCCGTTCTGTGAATAAGACGTGCGGATCGACGATGAACCTATCGTGGACGGACGATAGGATGGACGGCGGCTGGCGTCGGCGGGATGCCAGAGGGCGCCAGGGACGATAAGACTGGTCCCGGGCCCAATTGCGCCGGTTGGCAGAGGGCTATTGGTCAGAGCGGTAGACCGTATATATGTGTGTGTATATATATATATATATATATATATATATATATATATATATATATGTGTGTATATATATATATATATATATATGTGCACATAGAGACCACCGCAGACCCTGCTGACTCGGAGTGCCGACGGCGAATGGCGTCGGGTCGGTGGCGGTGGGACAGCCGCTGCTGTGGCCGTAATAGGGCCAGCCAACACCGTGGCCGGTGCGTCAGCAGCGGTGCGTCGGCCGTCGCTTGTCGAGGAGCTGCCGAGGCGGCGGGATGTGGCCGGAGCCATGGCCGCCGTGGAGCCGACCGGCCGCCGGAGCGGAGCCCAGCGATGAAGCCCCCGGAACATAGTCCGAACTCCCATGCTGCGAGGCCAGTCACTGAACTGGAATCAGTTAGCTTTTCGTAGCTGATAATGTTTTAAAACACGAATTGCTTAACCCGCCCCATACCAGGGAGTGTTTGAACCCCCTCCTCAAGTTTGTCCGCCTTATTGGAAGAACGGAAAACACAGAGCCGCCAAATCTTAAGTGTCTTTTCTATTATCCATTGTACATATCTTGGCCAAATTTCAGCCTCAGACCAGGTCAAATCAATCAACTAGACTAAGACAAAAGGGCTAGCCTAAAAAACTTTGACCCCCTATGACTTTGTTGGGTTGGACCAAGTTTGTTAAGACCTACAGGAGTTGTGGCATACGACAGAAGGTACAACTTGCATATTCCAGATTTTCCGGAAAATTCCAGGTCAATGATCTGAGGTAAGGCCAATTTTAGTTCCCTTTTTGAGACTATGTCTAAATTTGAACGGAATTTTACAAGATTGTGATGCTCAGATATTATAACCAACATGACCCCACACGTGTGCTACCATCATGTCACCAGGGCACCCGTGACCTTGGCAAAGGACACGGCACATGTTATAAGCCCAACTTTCTGCTCAGATTAATAATTTGCTGCTCTTTTGGGCTAAAACAGATGCTGGGTTACAATCTGTGGCACAAAATAATCCTTTCTCACACTGGAGGGCAAAACGAGGTCACCAGAGGTCACCCGAGACCAGTGACCTTTTTAACCTGATCAATGCGTTAAAGAGTTTGTCGTGGTCTTGAATGGGTCACTGCAATGTGAAACAACAATGCTAGAGATAAACTGCGATAATAAGATTGTACTAAAAAACAATTCTTACATGGTCATGCAGACATTATTTATGCCTCTCCGCGGCAGGCGCATCAAGTGACGTCGGAGACCGTCGGCTGGTAATCTCATGCTATCTCCCTTGGCATCCATCGTCCCTTTCTGAACCCTGAAAAATATTCCACTTGCTACGTAAATGGAATACGTATATATTCCATTTGCTACGTATACTAGAATTTTGAATTTTTTGATTCCTGTCATCTGAAAATTTGACCTTAGTTGGCCATAGCTGACCATTCGTTCTACCTGAAATCGTGCATGGGTATGTATAGTTTGCTTGGGTATATCATCAGCATCATCTGGAATACGAATTAGCCATAAAACATGCCAAGAAGAAAAGGAGGATGTACATTTTGCTAATGTACCATTTTGGAACGATGACATGACTTGAACTGATTCGTGCTGAAGGTCAAAAGAGGGCAACTTTCCTTAAAAAAGGTTGTTTGGCAAGTTTTTGGTTATCGTGTAAGGCATACTTTGAGGAAAATGTGGATTAGTTGCTGAGGTATTAAGAAATAGCATAAATCAAAATTAAAACACTTTTTAGGCCATTAGGTCACCTTTTGCAGGCCTGCGGGGGTCCTTTTCAAGTAAGCAGAGGGCTCATCTACAGGCATGTTCTTTGCGGGAAAGCAGGGAGTACTCTAAACGCCCACAGGAAACCCTTTGCAAGCCAGCATAGGACCCCTTTATAGAGCCCTTCTACAGGCCCGCACGGGACCATCTGTAGAGCGACTCAGCACCACTCAAAAGAGTGGCAGAGGCCCATGAACAGGTCGGCAGAGTCGACTGCAGCCCTACGGGAGGGCCTTTCAGATGACAGCAGGGAACCTCTACAAGCCGACAGGTGCCCCTTCATAGGAGGGCAGGAGACCCGTCTAAATTGTCTACCAATAAAAAAGTAGAATGAAACAAATACATGTAATTATATTGATTTATGTTTTATTTCCTAAAATATGTTTTCATCTTATTTATTTTGTTATTTGTTATCATTTCCTTTCTAATTTTGTGAAATAAATTAAAAACTTAGTAGATACAAATATGCAGTTAAAACTGTATGTAAAAAATAACAGAAATAAAACAATATAGATTTCAGAATATGAAAAATAAAGTAAACATATAGCAAAATAAGCATCTCAGTACAAAACAATAAGGACCGCGATATCCCACTGGCGGCCTTGAAATGGATCAATGTCCTTTATCAAATGGTTACCTTTCTTGGAGGTCACGCATATCGAGTAAGCTGAAGTCAAGTCTGGCTTATTTCCACCGTATCGCCTTCAGAAACGGAAAAGTGTCAATCCAGTATTAAACGACGTGTACCGATAAGCGTCACTGAATGTATGCATGATCAAGGTTAAACATCTAGGTCAGATCCGTTTGTCTTATTTCCACGTCTTACTTTAAAGTCGCCACATTGGGAAAGTCAGTCTGGCATTAACAGATGCGCCTTTTTACAGAATGATGGCCTTAAATACTGTGTCAAGGTCAGATATCAAGGTGAAATATCTTTGGGTTTTTCACCATACATAGAGATTTTGATGGAAACTCCTTCGTGCTCCCATGTGGCGGCAAACATCTTGTGTTTATATCAGCACCTGACGCCGCGCTTCCCCCCACCCCCATCATCCCTTCCCATCTACTGGTCCATCTAGAGCAAGTCATGGCGTCACGACTATGCACGCATGATTGACATTCCGCTCACCGCTAAAGTATGATTCGTTTAAATGCATTTGGAAAAAAACATTACGGACGTTTGTCCGACCGGTTAGTTTACATTCGATTATCAACACTCGACTAATTAATCCTCTCCCAACCAGGGGGCAAGGGTGGCATTTCAGCAGTTCCCTTTCCTAAGAACTTTTGTTGATAGGAAAAAACAGCGCGCTCAGTACCTTTCCTCGCATCTTTTGCACATGTCCCGTAGAACTTTCTCAGCTTCAAGTCGTGCCAGGTCACTGACCTAGGTTACGTAAAAGAAGTCTGCCTCCAGTTTCTGCAGCCTCCTACAAACCGCGCTGTGCGATCGATCAACCTAAAACGTTCAGGGATAGTATTCGGGGACATTCCTAAAAATTGTGCTTTCCCTACTTTATTGTCAAGGTCAAGGTCAAAGACCTGAGTCTATTCGATTTTCGCCTTATTTCCCCATTTTTAGCGACTCTGAACCGTTTCTTTGGCTTGTTAGCGCCTGAAATGCATTCCTGGGCCAAGGAAGTCGCCAACACGACAAATGGTGTTGACTCACATGAAGGGTCATGAGGTCAGGTCAGGTCACATTTGGGGTGAACTCTCAAAAAGGAGTCCAACACCCAGTGTTAATGATGACTGAGGTAAAAATAGGCAATGAAGTTCAGCTTGCAGTCAAAAATAACTCCAAGACACTTCCAAAATGTAGAAATGTTAAATGAATGGAATAAATTATGAATTATGGGTGAATGATAATGAAATGTTAAGGGGAAGTTTAACATTAAACATGAATTATGAATGAAAAATGGAAAAAATAAATAAACTATGAACAAATTATAAATGGAAAGGAATTACAAAAATGTCAAATGATCTTAGGTCGCCTAAGATTATACCAGGTTACCGTGACAGAAGCTGAGTTCACATCTATACATCCAGCCTAATTTCTCTGGTTTATTTCATGAGTCAATGGCAGACCTATGGATAAAAAATGAAACCCAAGCGCGGTTCAGATCAGGTCATGACCCTACGTCAGGTCAGGTCATATGATCAGCCTTATACAGCGCCCTATTTCCCACGGTTTTGGAACTCAGGGAGTTTCATTCTAAGGGTTCTCCTTTCCCTTTGGTTTCCATTGTTATTGATGCTTGACACAATACGAAATAAAGCAAAGAAAACGGCTGGATGTTAGATCAGGTCACAGGATCAGGCCATATCACGTCGGTTCATAGACGTTCTAGTCTGTTGGTATTTGAAAAATGCTCCTACGAATCATTTCTACTGTTTTCGAAGCATACATGGACAACAACTCGTCAGCGAGGTTGCAGATCTCGCAAATGTAGTGAAATGAAAAATGGCATTATATCAGGTCACCTGATGTGATGTATGACTACATGCATGTCATAAATTACACGTCATCGCAATGTAGATTTCATTCACTTTTCATCTGCATGTTCAGTATTGTTCCAGCTTCATTAGGGACGGAGCCAGAATTCCTCTTAAAAATTTCCATTTTTGACATACATAGGCCAAGACGCTGCACTAGTTTTCAAATTTCCAAGAATTTTGGAATGCTTTGGGTCGTACTTATTGCGAACTTTCGACGATATTAGTTTCATTTTTCTTCAACGTTCCGTTCGCGAGATAGAGGGGGCATCGGAACGCTCCCCCCCCGCCCCTACACCTGACTCCGGCCGCACATGTCAGGGTGCCAGTTGGGTGTAGGCTAACAATCGGTAAATTTAAATTCGATCGATTAGCTTTTGACTAATCAACAATCGTCATATTTGCCCCCTATCATTGACACTCAGCTTTTTGATGTTCGGCCAACTGCATTCGGGAATTTGACACGTCGGCAAAAAAAAACAGTCGTCATTTTACTTTTCGTCTTTTGCATTAGACTATTCGCAGCGTCAATGAAATGACATTCAAGAAAACAGCATTCGTCTAACTGCATTCGGCAAACACATTTCGAGTATTCGTCCAGATACCCATTGTGTTAGGCATTTAGGATTACCTGGATTTTTTTATGTCTTCCATATACCCACAGAAATGCCTCTTGTAGCTTTTCTCCTCCAGGACACAGTTTGATGTCCATTGCAGTAATGTTGCCAAGAGCACTGCTTTTGCTGGTGTGGCAGCGCCGTCATAGATGACAGATATGTGGTAAAAGAAGGTAAAAGAAGGTAAAAGAAGAAGAGGACCCTAGTAATACAATGATTTTCCTGTGGCACCTTGTTTATAATTCGTGCTGGACGATCAGAAGATTCGGGTAACAAGTTGACGTTTCTACCCCTCAGAAGGTAACAGTCTGGGCACTTTCTTAGAAAATATCAGATACGATCCCTGTACAACCGGCGTCTTGTAGGGATCAAACTAATGCGCCAATATCGCATTGTTACGACTTCCTAATAGGATCATGTCACGATAACTGCGCAGCTATCATCGATTTTATCCGCTCCTGAACATCCACCAGGACTATGCAAGTATCTACGGTACATTACCCGGTTCTTGCATCCCATCCAGATGGCGAGAGATTATGTACTCGGCGGGCAGAAAATGCAGCTAGGAAGCTACAGAAAATGTTGCCTGGTGTAGCTCAAAAGTTACGGTAAATATCGTCTCTTGTCGCTGAAAAGCTACAGTAAATGTCGTTTGGCGTAGCTGAAAAGTCGTACTAAACAACGTATGGAGTAGCTGAAAAGCTACGGTCAATGTCGTCTGGTGGAGCTGAAAAGCCACGCTAAACATCGTCTGGTGTAGCTGCAAAGGTACGGTAAACATCGCATGGCATGCGAACAGCTCCGTCGGCATACATAGATCCCCGGACCGCTGTGACTGCTCTGGTCACTGGTGTTCTCGGTCGCGAGACATACACGGATCACCTGCCGTCCGCCATAGGCGAGGAACCCTCCGTCCGGATTAAACCCGGCAGTTGCTGGGAGAGAGGGGGTTAAGCGAACCTCTTTTTGCTGCGCTGTACTTTCCGTACCCCTCAGTATGTCAATTCTGCGTATTTTGGCAAAAAAGAAATGGGCGAGGTCTTCCAAAGTCGTGTCAAAATGACGTCATAAAAACAACCATGGTTTGCGATTTTGCTGTTTCCTCGACTTGGCTTGATTTTTGTTCATAGTCTTGGGCAACAAGATGTCGACAATTTCAAGTACACGTCACATTGCCATGAGAGGCCAGTGAAGACTACCCATGACCTCACCCAAGGTCATCATAGGCCAAATTTTACAAGCAAGACTTCTTCAAAGACGCTGTCAATGTGCGCGTTGTGACAGTCATTTGAAGACATTCTGGTGCACATATGGATACTTATCGGCACTGTTAGTGTAGTCACAGTGTCACGGTAGGTCAACGCAGATTGCCCATGACCTCGCGCAAGGTCATGTTAGGTCAAATTTTGCAATCACGATTTTTTATACATGGCAATATGCGTTGTGACAGCCATTTAAAGGCTTTCTGGTGCGTGCATGCAAATTTAGGTGCACGTTAATGAGGTCACAGTGGCATGGAAGGCGAATGTAGACGACCTATGAGCTCATCAAAGATAGTAATAGGTCAGATTATACAATCGCGATTTTTTCAAATATGCATTGTGAAAGCTTTCTGGTGCATGTATGAATATTCTCGGGCGCTTAAATGTGTTTCTGCTCCTTCAGATCCCGAGGGCATGTGTAATGCAACCCGCTTGTGGAAAAGCAAATGTGAACTGCAGCCAGTAGAAAACAGCAATGTCATCTTCGCTCATACATTGAGAAGCAAGATGATGACAGGATGAAGAATACGTCATACGCCATGATCAGTTAGTTAGATTATAAATAGCCCATTCAGGACTTTACGCAAAGTCATAGCGGATTAAGCATATGAAATTTAGAACATAGAAGACAATTTCATACAATCTATGATATTTTCAACAGCATGCCAGTTTGCTGTATTAACTATGTGTGCCGGTCATTGAAGGTTATCGGGGCGAATACGAGCATTTAGATCCATTGTAATGAATTGCCAAGTCAACCTGGCCCGAGAATTTGTCTTCTGAGAAAAATTTAAAAGTTCGATGTGAAAGGAAGCCGGCAAAAGCTTGCAATATAATCATATTGAGGCCTTGACAAATGTGTTGCAATATAATTATTTCCTGCGTTTTCACACATCCCAGACAAAATGAAGCAGAAGCCGCTGACAATGCCGGCTGTCACGCCAGTCCAGTGGCCGTCTCCAGCGGCATCGAGGATGGGTACGCCTTGTCGTGCTGCTGCGGGCTGTGAATTGTTTATTTTCTCCTTATTTCCTGTTTTTTTTATTTTAATTTCATGTCTGCTCGTTCCCTGCTCAATATGGACTTAACGTGCTATGATGCGTGTACATCTGTAAGTGCATACTTTACGAATATTCTATGATCATATGCATAAACCAAGATGATGCGTGACGCATATGACTGAGTGTCTGTTTAATATGAGTCAGTGAGCGGTCATTTTCCTGCTCCAAGAGTTTCGAGAGTGTATTCTTCTTATGTCTGTGGGTGCGTGGGTTTGTATGTGTGTATGTGTGCGGGTCTGGGTGTATGTGTGTGTGTGTGTGCGTGTGCGTGTGTGCACGCGCGCGTGCATGCGTGCGTGCGGGCGGGCGGGCGGGCGTGCGGGCGGGCATGTGAGCGAGCGGACGCGCGCGCATGCAATTTGTATGTTGTGGCAGTAGGTTTCCTTCGATACATGTTTCGTTAAAAACGACCGCATGTTCCACATTGACTAGTTTCTGGGTGAATCGTTCAAGCCCTCGGGCCTTTTTTAGCAAGTGCGTCGAGATTACATATCAGATGTACAAGACTATTTATTTATTTATGTACTAACGTTTCGAGACACTTATCTCTCCTTCAGAGTGGAGAAAAATTGGCAGAAGTAACGATCTGAAAATTATTTGCGGCGGACCAGGTTTACATATAACATACACCGTCAGTAGGGAAATAAGTAAGTGAATAAGATGCCTAATAGAAGCGTTTGATTCAAGGGCTAACGCCCTGCTCCCGGTACCTCTAAGGCAGGGACGGCGGATTGCAATTTCGGCTGGGGGGGGCAAGCTCTGTCGGATCAACAGCGACCTCATTTGGGTTGCCTTCTTCCCCCATGCCGAAAAAACAACTGAACTTCGTTCTTTTTGCTATCGCCCAGTTTTTCTTTAAATAAGCAAACCTTTTTTCCAGATTTTGGCGCTAGTGCATACTTGTGTTCTCCACCATGCGTTGATTTTTCTGTTCAGGTCTGTACCCATTACCATTTTTCAGGTCTTTGACTTTGGGCATCCATCTTCAAAATGGCGAATGATGCAAATTTCTGCTTGTTATTATGTTTGCGTTTACATCACGAATTCAACATTATTATGAAATGCATTTGTAAACGGTTGAAAGGCAGTTTCCTCCCACAACATTAAATTATAACTCGACGCTTAGTAACAAAGCTCTCACAGACTATCATACGAGAACGAAATCATTATCTCAAGCACTTGCCAAAGCAGCTTTGCCTGTCCCCCACACACACATAACGTGACAATGCCTGCGCCATATCTCTCACATAATGGATCAGGGGCGTAGCCAGGATTCCGCCCAGGGGGAGGGCAAATCGGATCAAGGGGACCCTCGAAACCAATGGGAGCCCTCGCCAAGGGCGGATCCAAGATTTCGCTAAGGCGGGGGTGGAGGCTAGTGGTTAGCGCAGGGCCCGCATTTTTTGCCCTCCAGATATGGAAAATGATGTAATTCTGTTTTTTACGATATAAGGTGACCAAAAAATTCGAACACGTCGTCTTATTTGAGAAAACTCTGCGTTTTATTTCCGAACACAGTGCCCGAAATATGACAAAAACGGCAAGATTTTGGGCGGCTCCGTCCCTCCCTTCATTTGAAATGTCGTGTCTGTATCTGGTTCAGGAGCCCGTCTGTCTCCCCCCCAGTCCCGTAGCTTCTGGATTTTTTTTAGTTTAGGCTAGTTTAGTTTAGTTTAGTTCAGTTTAGGTCAGCTTAGTTTAGGTTCCCTCTTGCAGTTACAGGGGCTCTTTTGGTGGTCTCGGGGCGTCTGCCGTGCCAAGATCCTCTAGTGGTCTCAGGTTCCTTTTACAAATTCACGTGTCCCGCGGGACGTCTCAGGCGCTCTTTTGGAAGCTTCCCATCTAGTAGTTTCAGGGACGTTTAAACCATCTCGGATTCCTTCCTGTTCTCCCTGAGACGTTTTTGCCGTCTAAGGGGCCCCTCAGGCACTAAAAAGGGCCCTGTGCAAGCCTCTCTCTGCTGTGACAGGGGCGCCTTTTGCAATCGTGTAAGTCCTTTGGCCGTTTCACGAGCAGTCTGGACGTCTCAAGGTCTAGTATTTTCAGGGGCCCCCATGGTCGTCTCAGTGGCCCCTATTGCTAGAGACTTTTAGCTAGCAGTCTGAAAGGTCCTTCTCTAGCAGTCTCAGTGGACCCCCTGCGTTCCTGGATACCCCTCTTATCGTCGCTTGGAAACATTTTTGCCATCTCAGGGGCCCTCTGGCAATTACAAAACACCAATTAGCAATTTCAGGGCCCCTGTGCCGTGTCATAGACCCTCTGAACGTGTCCGGTGGTCCCTATGGCTGTGTCAGGGGTCTTCCTCTGTTGCCTGATGGATATCTGACAATCTTTTAGGACCCCTCTAGCCGTAATAACCCTAGCCGTTTTGTTTGCGCTTCATGGGCCTCTCTGGCAGTCTCAGAGGAATCTTGCCCGTGCCAGGAGCCCACTTATTACATTCGGGGACTCTCTGTCCGCCCAACGCCCCCATAAAGCCCAAATACCGTCTCAGAGGCACTCTTATCGTCATTGTCTCGCAGGGGTCCTGCGACCTTTTTGGCGTTCTCAGGGATCATCTGCGGTGTACAGGCCCATCTTGCCGTCCCAGAAACCACCTGACCTTCCCGGGGACCCCTGGCAGCATCAAGAACCCCAAAGGTTTCAAAAAGGCCAAAGTAGCCCATTTGTGGCTCCTCTCGAGGCTGAGTAAGTTATCGACGAATCCCCGTTCAGTGGGCCCCTCTGGCTGGCCAGGGTCTCCTTATGCCGTGCCAGGCACCGTCTAAAGTTCTTTCCGTCTCAAGTGCCTCTCTGGCAATGCTAGCGGTCCCTTTGCCGTGTTGGGGCCCCTTGCAGTCCCAGGGGCCCTCGAAGAGCTTCACGGACCCTTCTTTCTATCTTAGGGGCCATCTTACCGTGTCAGGGTCTCATTAACCCTCCCGGAGGCCCTCTGACTACATCGAGAACCTTCAGCTTTTCACTCACAGGGGTCCCCTAGGGACTCAGTCCTCATCTTGGCCGTCTCAGGGACCCTATGAGCCATCTGGCGGTCTCGGGAAAAGTCTGCCGTACTGGGATCCTGTTGTGGTCCCAGAGGCCCTTTGGGAGCTTCAGGGACCCTCTATGCGTCTCAGAGGTCGTCTAGCCCTCCAGGAGGCCTCTCTGACTACATCAAGAGCATGTCAGGTGTTTATAGAGACCCCGTGAAGCTCATACGGGGCCCCTTCCGGCTTCCTTTTAAGTCTGACAGGGTCCCCTTCTCAGTCCTCAGGAGGGAGGGGGCGGCCACCCCAACTGCTCCTCCTTTGGATCCGCGCCTGGCCCTCGTAACGAGTGGGACCCCATGAGGTTAAAATTACTGTCGGTTTGTAAAGGTACCTCGCTGAAGTGTAAACAGGCCCATGCTCACCTGTAAAGGCATTCCTGGCGATCTGGCGGGTGCCTGTTACAGGTCGGCAGGGGCATTTGTACAGGAAAGCAGGGGCTCCTGAACGATCGTTTAGGGGCACCTGTTGGCCAGGGGGCCACTGCCTATCTGTAGAGGGCATTCTATCTGTCTGTTAAGGGCCCATGTCGACCTTTGGAGGCAGGGGCAGGGCCCTATTTCCAGACCGAAAGGAGGTCCCTTCAGAGGCTGGCAGGGGTCCTTCATGGGTCTACAGGAGGCCGTCCTGAAACAAGCTGTGAATTCCCCTACAAGCTAACAGGGGCCTCTAAACGCTCATTCAGACCACGGGCCTCTCTTCATAGCACAAAGCCTTCTTGTATATTCGGAGTACGTTTTCTTTCGGTTCGTACATCGATTTTGTCTTTTTTTAATAGCGTAAGGCTGATTTTTCACGATTTTGTTTGGTACAGTGACCGAAATTTCTGGGGGGGCAAAAACATAGTTTTGCCCCCCAGCCTGATGGCTGGGGGGCGGCCGCCCCTCCTGCCCGCCCCCCCCTTTTCCGCTGTCGCTGCTCTAAGGTGATACTAAAATTTAGTTGTATGTCTAGGGCTGGCGAGTTTTCATGAACATATACATTTTTCCATATGTGAGGCCGTCTCATGTCATAACATGTTCGTAATATGGTCGTATTGTTCGTCAGTTGTCGCGTTATGGTCTCGTCGTGTCCTTGTCTCATGTATTGCAGTGGAGCGCCGTCACGTAGGTGCATAGTCGTCTGGAAAGCGTCATTGTTGTAACATCAATGTAGTGTACTGGACGAAGTTTGCAGCCTTCGTATTCACAAGTAAATTGGTACACTACATTGGTGTTTTTAAGTCTGTCTGTTCGTGTATGATTGTTTTTGACGAGGAAATCTGAAGTTTTCTTGTTTTGTAATAAACGGTTAGTTGAAGCTTTCCGTTCTGTTTTGACTGAACATATCTGGATATGATTTCTTTTATCGCCTTTCCGTCTGGAACGCTGATACATGTAATATCGGCTCTGAACAGTAAATGACACAAACAGCATGCACCGTTACCGTGCTACGTGCGCTGATGTATCACAGCACGCCACTCGGCCAGATGAACGTTATTTTAATGTTCCGCTCGGTGAACGTAAAACAACGCGGGGATACAGAATGCTAACGCTTTGTTTGAAGAGGACAGTGACGCGTATCACTGTCCAGAACTGGTGCATGACGCAACAACGATTTCCCGGTCGAAAGGCGTGAGAAGTCGGCTTTTCTCACCATCTTCCGTCATCGTATCAGTGAGCAGGCGAGGGCGTTAGCCCTTGAAACATGATATGCGAACAGGTTCACAACGCATCGCCACTTCCGGTCCCGAACACCTGCGTTGGGAGAGGGAAGCTCCCGGAGTGAACGGACTGATAACGTGCGAAAGGGGTGGAATCAATTGCGACGCGCCGGGTGCGTGAATGAAAGGCGGTAGTGGGGGAATTACACGACATAGCATTGTTCATTATTTCATTGCCAACGCAGTCAGAGGTCATGTCTCGCCCAGCTGTTCCGCTGTTGGCCTCCCATGCAGCTGAACTTCATCCCGGTCACAGAAGTAACTGAAAGACGCCGACCTGCAACTGGAGCCGGCTAGCTCTGCGGGGCCGTACACAGCGCGCGGTGCCCGGCAGCCTGCCGTGACAGAATGAACGTCGGACCATCGGTCCACTGGCCGGCGACGGACTCCGGCCAAAATCCTAAATGAACAGGCCGATGTAAAGGGAAACGCCAAAACGACGACGACTGAAGCCGGAGCTTTCAGGCTCTTCGTCACTAGCGAGATGATTGGCAAAATCACAAAGACCACAAATAAGGAGCCCTAATCGGCTGAGGAGACTTTTTACCCCATTCCCAGAAGGTTAAACGGTATAGCCGGTTCCCGGGAACGGATTCGCCCCTTGCACCCCCCCCCCCCGAGATCTCGAGATCAGCACATTTGATTTCATTTTAACAAACGGCAATCGATTCGCCATGACATATCAATATCTTGGAAGGGGTGGGTACAGGGGCAAAAAATCAAAACGAGGGATATCTTCGGATTTGTTACAACTCCGCTGTTTACCGATCGATTTTGATGTAATTGGCATGAGTCGACAGCTTATAGATGGAACTTCTAGCATTGGTCCATACGTCCGAAACCAAAAAAAAGATATAGGCGTTCATAGGGGTTCAAAAATAGGACTATTTTCTATTCGATGGCTGAATTACGAAATATTTAAAAACACATTTTTGGCTTTTACCACCCATGTCACAATGAAGAAGTACAAACCGTATGACAATGTTTGTACACTGGTAGTGCACGCGGCCCCGGGGACATGAAAAATGGTAAACTGTCATGGTTACATATTCATCATGTCAACTTGCGACCTTTGCCCTTAAAATGCCCTCCAGTGACCTAAGAGCCACATGGAATGACCTTGAGTACATTTTATATTGTCTGAGAACGTTGCCAGTGCTTTAAATTGACTCCTATTTCCAAAATTTTAGTTAACAGCTGTCGTGATACAGGGTACGCCCACTGCCATTTAGGTCATGGCTCAGTGGCACGATGTGAAATGAACTTGAGACTTGGTGCAAAAGTCGATAACACGCTCCTAAATCATGTGTGTTCCGGGTTTTGCATTTGAAAAATTACCGCAAAAATAATAGGTGTAACACCAAATTTCGAATTTTGGTTTTGCCCTGACCCAGACACGCAGCCATGATTTTTCTCGGTGGGGGGGCAAATGTCACATTTTGTTATATGCCACAGTTATATGACGGAATTTACAAGAAAAGGCAGCAATTTTTGGCAGTTTATCTCATATTTACTGCACAGGAAAACATATGATGTTTGTTTTTGCGACATATACATGATCACTATTACATATTCATGCGAAATCGTCATGTATCTAGTGTAGACCACTTGGCTCAGGGGGGCATGGCCCCCTTGCCCCCCCCTTGGCTACGTCCCTCCCCTGACCCCATGAATTAAGATGAGACTGAGAAAATTATTTTTGTATGTTTGCCCAGTTATTTACGTAGGCGCTCTTTTAACGTACAAAGTTTTTGCGGTCTTTGTTGGTGAGTGGGGCCGTCCTGTCGTCGCAACGTGTGCCGACCCTGAACTCAGGCAGAGCCGTTCCCGCCATCACAGTGTTGTTTTAACATCGGGGCTGAGGAGCCGACCCCCGGGCGCAGATCGGATTTCAGGCCAACATGTGCGGCGGCGTCGGGGGAATAAAGCGTGGAGACGTTGGGACGCGTGTGTGAGCCTGGCAGGTGAAGGATTGTCGAGACGCAGCCAGACTAGGCGGATGTCCTATCTTACCACAATTTTATCCTCAAAGCTCTATTTTTGCGGCCATTGTTTCTTCAACAGGGCTAAAAATGGCCTGAGGTGCCCTAAGAATGTGGTCTGGATCCGCACCTGAACGAAATAAAATTACGAAATTTCAGCACTGTACGTAAAAAAAGGTAACAAAACTGACCGAGTTTCACAAAGCTGTGTAAAAACCCTGTCATCGGCAAGCAAAAAACTCGAGGGCGCGGATTCAGTCCCCCGTCCCACCCTGCCGAAAATAGGCTCCAAGCGACCAGCCCCAGCAGGTCACAGGAAAGAATGGAACGTCAGAGCCGACCTACCACCCATACCGAGATGTACGCCTTTATCGGTCTGCGCGTTCTGCGCGCCTTCTACTGTGACCTCACTGTGCTGCAGCTGTTCGATATCAGTCGGATCGGCAACTTTCAAAACAATGATGAGAAGCAAACGATTTGCCATCACCCTGCGCCACCTAACGGTCGGCGACCCAGACGCTCTCCCAGAACGGCGGAAAGAGGACAAGTTTTGCCCAGTAAAAGAGGTATTCGACATGCTGCATGGGAATGTCAGACGTTACTACGTTCCAACCGAGTGTCTGACAGTACAGGAAAGTCTCCTGCGGTTTCAGGGGGGGGTGCCCAATGAAGACGTAACTGCCAAGCAAGCCGGGCACATATGGAAACCTCCTGCGGACTGCGGACAACGTCCGCCATATGTGAAAAGCCTGGCCCTTTGCAGGCAAGCCAGCAGGTCTTGAGCAATCTTCCCCAAACATAACGCTCGGCAGTGCCGCAGAGGTGGTCAGATATCTGGTGCAAGAGGTGGCCGGGACAGGTCGTAACAAAAACAACGGATAGGTTTTTCACCTCCGTCCCCTGGCTGGGGAGCTCATGGACAGTATGTGCGTAAGCTACACAGCAAGACGGTGTGCATCAGCTGTGCTGATGATCTATGATGAACAGTAGCGATGCGCTGCGCTGATGAGCTTTGCTGAGCAATAGAGATGGATTGTGCTGAGCAGTAGCGATATGCTAAGTTGATGAGGTGTGCTGAATAGTAGCGATGACCTGTGCTGAGTCATACATGCGACTGATGAGTGACATGACAAGGAACCGAAGCTGCGAGTTAGCCTGTATACGTCATATCGTAGTTGTTGTTGACGTGTTCATCACTGCCATCTCGGTTAATACATGTTTATATCATTACGTACATCTTAGTTATATTTCTAAACATCAGGCTGCAAACATTATTTGATAAATGTATACATACTTGCAGATGACAACTCAATAAGTACGTTTTTGGTGTTCCCAGATGAATTTACACCACAGAACATGCATCATGATCTATATTAAAATCGGAAAATAAATTTGAACTATTCACCATAATCAAATAGTCTCATGTCACAGATGGGGATGAGATGAGTTCTTTAAAAACGATTTTGTATCAATGACGGCGGTTTACGAGTGTTTTTTTTCTAGGTTTTGGCGATATTCCACGCTATAAACATGCGCGCTATTGTACATGGAACTCACGTAAATTAATCACGGAACACCCCCCCACATAGGTTGATCTGAGTAACCATTATCTTCAGACAGACGTGTATGGGTATCTTACCCAGCCCAGATAGGTATCTTATATCCTAGCCCAGATACATGACCCTCACGTATCTGGACTCTAGGAGGTCCGTAGCCCTCATTTCGTACGACCTAAATCAACTTTCTCAAAACGGTCATTGACTGATTGTTACCATATGCCATTTTACATGAGCTGTGGCCTTCAGAATGCTATTAGACTCCTAGCAAAAAAATTGGCGAAGACGCATCATCCAGGGCAATCGAACGCCGCTTAGAACTGCAAAATTGGCTCATTATTAGTGGAGTTATTGAATGAGGCGTTTAAATGACCTCTCCCCATCCCGAGCAAGTCGAAGGTGGCAAAATAATCCAGGAAGTGCCGGGCAAAAACACTTTCTGGCAGTCATTTGAAGTCTGCGTGGTGCAGGTACGCATACTTAAACGCGTTTTATGGAGTGTTCAGTCCAAATTGATCCAGAAAACATGTGTCGTGATACTTTATGTTGAAAATCCCAGTCTAACCTCGACTTTGATCTTGACCTTGGACGGCCGTCGCCATTATATGGTCTACATAGAAGCTACAGACCATCTACCGCATTTCAATAGGTAGATTTCACACTTCGATGGCTTTACAGTTGCAGTTAACCGAAGTCCAAAATTTTTCAAAATTTTTTAGTTTGACGTTGGCCTATGGCGACATCCGTGATCCCCATTTAAAAAAAAAAATGTCGGGCCACACGATCGCAGGCTGTCGATTGTCGTTTAGATTAGCGTAATCGCTCGACTGATCCTGGAGTTATGGGGTAGAGGCGTTTAACGCCCCCCCCCCCCCTACTCCCAGCAAATTGAAGATGGTGGCACAGCCCTGCAACTGCCGAGTTAAGGGGAAGAGGTGGGGTGCAGGCCCTTTTAAAATAATTTCTTTACAGTAGACGTCATAGAGTTAACATTAAATTCCGTGTTCTCCGTATGGAGGGGGGGGGGGGAACGCAGCACCCCTTGGTTCCTCCGCCCGTGCCGCCCGTGATTCAATGCACCGCGCGCTGATGCATTGTCACGAGTCATTCACTGGAGTCCATATACCGCTAGCGCTGGCACACTGGCGAGTCATACGCCTGAGTTCATATACCGCCAGGAGCACGGAACCCCTCTTAAGTTGGGGGAGAGAAGCATTTTGGGCCAATTCTTTTCAGTCAACGCCCATAACGTCAATGCTAAATTTAAAAAAAGTTGGGGGGCAGAAGCCCCCCTGGCCCCATGGCTCCCGCGACTGTGTACCGCCCACACTGGTGCAATAATTCACGACTCATATATCATCGCGGTTCATATGCACGTAACGCTGGCGCACTAAGTCACGAGCCACACACTCACCTCGGTCACTTCGGCTCAGTGGAACCAAGAAGGGAAATTGTGCAGGACCTTCTAAGAACGACGATAATTGGGTTGAACTACGCTGTTTGATTCCAATGTCCCAGAGTGTCTGCAAATGTTATTCATGAGTTGTCTAGCACGTCGACATGACTGACATTTGCTCCGAAACCAAAGGTCACGCTTTCCGTTACGGGGACTTTTCCGACGGCTCGAAATGATGTATTCAGCGACTTATTCACATCCAGTCTTTATAATCTTATAATAATATAATAATATAATAATCTTGTATAATCATCCAGGTTTTATAATCCAAGCTATCGCCTGAACTGGTGGCGACTGCATTCTCAGAGACGGGGATCGAGTATGCCCTCTCCTTCGGTGATTAGCTACCGAATCTGAGGCCGGTGGAATACATTAGGCGAGATCGCTCGGGAGTCGTCTCGCATCCGTTCGCAGCAATTGGCCAGTTAAATCTGCCAAAATTGGAAGACTGGCCCTTAAGAGCAACTCTGCTTATCCCGAGAAGTTCTCACACTAAATGTAACGATTACCTGAGTTCAGCTGAGTTAAGCTAGCTGAGCACTACTTTATTTGGCATTCCATGTCTGATCAGCACCTGCGTGGAATTTAAAACACCGCAAATTCCGAGATCATGGAAGTTTATTCACTAAATAACAGGCTAGCGGATCGCCGTGGCAACCAACGGTAGGCGTTATTCCGAGGGAAGAGTTCGTCGATGACAAAACGCACGCCCGTCAGATATCACAAAAATAATACGGAATAGCTAAAAAGCACATTTGCTCCAGAATTTGGACAGCGACAAATGAGTGCAAACTGCTAATAAAACGGGGTCAAACGATGAACCAATGACGGGATTGTTTAATCATTTCGATGGGGGTATTCTGGTAGGACATTTATTTCTGTCATTCAAACGGCGGCCAAATCAAATATACGGTACTTTGTCCTTTACCATCCGCCTCCGTTACGTCCACTGTGATTGCGCGCACTGAAAAACACTCGACCGCATGCTATTACGGTGCGAATACTTCACTAGCCGTAGCCCAGGAGCTCTGACTCGCGTTCACAGCAGGCAAAAGATTTGTTTTCAGGGTACCCATGACAGGGATAACCCTGTCTTCGACTGCGTCACAGCACGGCAAGCCTGGCGGCACTGTATCGCCGCCTAGCACAAACTCTTGGCCGGGCCGGAACAGGAGAGCTATACACGGTACCACTCCCTGAACAGACCAGTGCAGCGGCGCTGTACATTGTACCACCCCCTGAACGGACCGGTGCACGGGTGCTGTGTACTGTACAAACTCCTCAAAGGGCCGGTACAGGGGCCCTGTACACGATAACGCCTGAACGGGCCAATACAGAGGTGCTGTATACTGTACCACCTCCTGAACAGGCCGGTACAGGGGCCCTGTACACGGTACCACCTGAACGGGCCAATATAGAGGTGCTGTATACTGTACCACCTCCAGAACGGGCCGGTACAGGGGCGCTGTACACTGCACCACCTCCTGACTGGGCCGGTACAGGGGCACCAGGCTGCCGAGCCGCTCCACACAGCGTCACTGCACCACCTCCTGACCGGGCCGATACAGGGGCACCAGGCTGCCGAGCCGCTCCACACAGCGTCACTGCACCACCTCTTGACTGGGCCGGTACAGGGGCACCAGGCTGCCGAGCCGCTCCACACAGCGTCACTGCACCACCTCCTGACCGGGCCGGTACAGGGGCACCAGGCTGCCGAGCCGCTCCACACAGCGTCACTGCACCACCTCCTGACTGGGCCGGTACAGGGGCACCAGGCTGCCGAGCCGCTCCACACAGCGTCACTGCACCACCTCCTGGCCGGGCCGGTACAGGGGCACCAGGCTGCCGAGCCGCTCCACACAGCGTCACTGCACCACCTCCTGACTGGGCCGGTACAGGGGCACCAGGCTGCCGAGCCGCTCCACACAGCGTCACTGCACCACCTCCTGACCGGGCCGGTACAGGGGCACCAGGCTGCCGAGCCGCTCCACACAGCGTCACTGCACCACCTCTTGATCGGGCCGGTACAGGGGCACCAGGCTGCCGAGCCACTCCACACAGCGTCACTGCACCACCTCTTGACTGGGCCGGTACAGGGGCACCAGGCTGCCGAGCCGCTCCACACAGCGTCACTGCACCACCTCTTGACCAGGCCGATACAGGGGCACCAGGCTGCCGAGCCACTCCACACAGCGTCACTGCACCACCTCCTGACCGGGCCGATACAGGGGCACCAGGCTGCCGAGCCGCTCCACACAGCGTCACTGCACCACCTCTTGACTGGGCCGGTACAGGGGCACCAGGCTGCCGAGCCGCTCCACACAGCGTCACTGCACCACCTCCTGACCGGGCCGGTACAGGGGCACCAGGCTGCCGAGCCGCTCCACACAGCGTCACTGCACCACCTCCTGACTGGGCCGGTACAGGGGCACCAGGCTGCCGAGCCGCTCCACACAGCGTCACTGCACCACCTCCTGACCGGGCCGGTACAGGGGCACCAGGCTGCCGAGCCGCTCCACACAGCGTCACTGCACCACCTCCTGACTGGGCCGGTACAGGGGCACCAGGCTGCCGAGCCGCTCCACACAGCGTCACTGCACCACCTCCTGACCGGGCCGGTACAGGGGCACCAGGCTGCCGAGCCGCTCCACACAGCGTCACTGCACCACCTCTTGATCGGGCCGGTACAGGGGCACCAGGCTGCCGAGCCACTCCACACAGCGTCACTGCACCACCTCTTGACTGGGCCGGTACAGGGGCACCAGGCTGCCGAGCCGCTCCACACAGCGTCACTGCACCACCTCTTGACCAGGCCGATACAGGGGCACCAGGCTGCCGAGCCACTCCACACAGCGTCACTGCACCACCTCTTGACCGGGCCGATACAGGGGCACCAGGCTGCTGAGCCGCTCGAGAACCTCGGCGAAGTCGTCCGCCTCCAGACCAGCGGCCGCGAACCGGTGGAACTTGGCAACGTTGAAGCGGCCCGTGACGGCCAGCAGCGAGACCAGCGAGTCGCCCACGGCACGAGTCGACTCCAGCGAGGCTGCCATCGGCGCCGACAGCACGCCTGCGAACCGAGCGCCGGCCGATTGAGCGTCGAGACGGCGCGTCGCCAAGGCAACGCCGGCGGAACCGCCCTAGATTATCAGCCATCGGCCACTGGGAGACTACCATATCGAGTGATGCGTGAGGGTCGGCTCGGGATGAACGCTGTTTTCATGCGGATAACGTTCTGATACATCCGACTACCAGTACGAGGAACGACGGCCAGTTGGTATCAACCGCTTAAGCTGAACATGGTGAAATATGGTAACTGGTACTCGTGCAATATACTGAAAGGATGCTCGCTTGGCTATCTCGTTCCATGAGGTGCTCGCCATTGCGCACACTGTTTGGCGCTAGGAGAGCCCGCGGCGCCGTCCGTTTCCTGGCGCAGCCGGCCCCCGCCGTTTCCGGGCGGTAGGCACCTCACCATCGGCGTTCAGCTGAGGCGGCTGCAGCTGGCCGTGTCGTCCCACGGCCGGGCCGAACATGGCCGGGAACGGCGCCGCCGTCCGCAGCGGCTCCCGCAGGCGCACCGCCAGGTGGCGCGGGCCGGACCGCTGCGAGGCCAGCTCCCGCCAGGGGTCGCCGTCCGCGGGCGCGCCGGCCGGCCTGGGGTCCGAGGGCAGACCAGCAGTAAGCTGCACCGGACGGGTTACCATCCGATCGTGTGCCTGCCGGCCTGACATTTTCAGCAGAAGCCACACAAGAGGAATGGCTCCACATTCCCCGGTTGCCCCGTTGACAGAAGTCCGGCTGACAATCCAACGGATCACTTATTGGGGCTGCCATCATTGCCCATCTTGGACCATACCTGCAAACATGGGATACCACTATGACCAGAGAGCAAAAACCGCCACCCGAGAATCAATCCTTTACCCGAGAGTGTCAAACTCTGCCAGGCGACCAGTTTTGACGATAAAACTGGTCGAACTAACCTCAGCCGTATGTCAGGTATGCCGCGCAAGACAGCAAAGCTCCCCCAGACCTCCGACTCTGGGCAAACGCCAGTGACACCTGGCGTGAGGCTGCACAGTTTCAAGTTTCCGCCGCTCAGCCAGGTGGAAAGATAGTCGTTGCAGCTGGTCCCTAAAGGCAGATTGGCCGCCCCACTGGCTATCACCCGGCCATGGGCCGACAGGCTGGACGTGACTTCATAAAGCGGGATTAGGTCGCGCTTCCGTCGCCATGGCAACGTGATCGTGTCCAACGCTGCCGCCAGTACCGCACTGCTATGGTAAGGCATCTCCGGCTGGAACGAAAACAATGTAGGTTGGTTTTAACCCGCGCACGACCGTCGGTCCGTCTCGAACATGGGCGACTGGGGGGGGGGAGGCAGTTGACTGCCCCCTCTAACTCACGAACGGTTGGTCGCACGATAAAAATAAGCATACCGTTGGAAAGCCTGTGACGAGTAGAGCTCGAAACTGGTCTCATTTTTAGTTTTAGATAATATGCAAGCAAATTTACGCCCTATATATGTTTTCTCATAGCCGACTGCATGAGACCGAGAAATGGCCTGAATCTCAAGGGCTGTGACTAACAACGCATAGGCAAAGGCGCCAGCGCACAAGTAAAGGTCCCCGGATGCCGATACACGTCTAATTTCTCCAGATTTTTTCAATATATACGCCGAAACGTTGAGTTAAAGACACCGTAACTTTCCCGTCAGCTGCCAGTGTGCACCGCAGCGGTATGCGGTACCAAACTGACGGGAACTAATTTTAGTGTTCCTTTATTTTCGCAAAAAACACGATCTTTGTCAATTTTATTGATCTTTGTGGTTCTTGTGATGGTTTCTCATGCTTAAATTTTGGAAAATTGATTAGTTACCAATCTACAAAGTTGGCGGAGCTGTATTCCCGACAGCCTGTTTATTTCCAAAATATGCTACTTTTTCAAACTTTTTTAGGTTCCTGGTATTAATTATGTCTGAGCAGGCTAGTTCTGCCATTTTCTGACCATTCTGAGTAATTCATCGTCGATTTTGACGGTGGTACATTTTGGCCCACTACAGTTATTCGTGACCTGACCCCAGGTCAATGGCTGGAAGTCACTGATACTTTGCCCAATGACGGTAACTAGATGTCTGCTTCACTCCACACTAAAAATGTTATGAAATATTCCGTCAATTTCCGAAAAAACGGCGATGTCATAAAAATGGCCTTGACCTTAGGTCAATGACCCGGAAAATTCCGAAAAATCTGAGAAAGCAGATTTGTTGCATCTATCACGATCACTACTCCCTGAAAGCATTATTGAGATATCTTGTTTTGCGAAAAAGTTACAGGGCGCTAAACCTTTTTCGACATAGGTCTATTTGACCTGACCTAGGTCAGGCACCTGACGTGACCTGAGGTCAAAATTTTGAAACGAGATGTAAAATTGATGGAGCAAAAGGTACACAAAGTTTCGTGGCTCTGTGTTTGTTGGTTCTCTCGCAATCCCAGAAAAACCTCAGGGGGCAGTCAACTGCTCCCCCCAGTCGGGGACGGGTTAACATGCAGGAAAATTCACATACAGACCGGCCATTATATTTCATCAATTCAGGGCCACAGATGCGATCGAGAACCGTTCCACTTACTCGCGTTCGACGAATTAGGTGACGGAGATCGTAAGTGTCGTTTAGATTCCGGTGTGATACCCGCTTATCAAGACCACATTTGACAAGATCAGTGATATAATATATCGCCACATGTCGAAAAATTATTAAGTTTTTTTCGGTAATCAGAGATTACCTCCTCCAGCATCCGAACGCTTCCAAATCTACGTGGTTAGTAACGGAGTCACGCCTACCTAGCAAAGCAACTAACCTTGTACACCAGGTTGTCGATGCTCCTCAGAGATGGCGCCACCAGCGGCGCCGTCCAGTCGGCCTGCACCGAGAGTGGCACGCAGACGGCGGCGTGCCGCGCCCCGACGTCCACGGTCAGCGCCGTGTTGACCGCCTGGTGGACGGCCTGGGGCAGGGCGAGCGGCGCCGGTGCCGGCGGCTGCAGCGGCGCCAGCAGCGCCGGCCGCCGCGGGTATTCGTCGCTCAGGTGCGACAGCGCGCCGGCCGCCACCCCACCGAACCCGTCACAGCCGTCCGCCAGCACGTGGAACCCCTGCGGTCGGCAGCACAGAAAGCGGACCCGTTCACAACATAAGACGTTTGACCAAAAGCGTCGAATGCCACACACTCGACATGCGACCCGCACGAATAGTGGTATAAGTCAATTAAAAAATTCCAGAACTGAAGTCCAAGAGCAAATTGCAAACCAACATTTAATTTAAGGCACGTGCTGCAAGTTGTGCATTTGCTGCACCACAGCGACACATGGTGCAAAAAGAACTCTGCATTCCTCACATCCCACACACAGCTCAGTTCAAAGGGTAGTTTCGAATCATCCAGTCCGTTCATAGATAAATATGGTGGCTGGGACTCACCACTAAGTGATCGCACTCCTCTGCATATGCTCGCAGGCGATCTTCGAAGTTGTCGCAAAAGTCTTCGCGCAGATACTGAGATTCGCCAAAACTAAAACAGATCACGCCATCCTTCATCACAACGTGTCAAAACGAACTAAACCATTTACAACGTGTTAAGACCACAATGCCCAAAGCGCATGTACCTTGCGTTGTCTGGAGGATCCGTTTGTACAAAAAAAATACAGAATGCCTCGGGTTACTCAACGGGCACTATTGCTAGCTGATCTAAGTTAAGCACGTGAGTGAAGTCAGCAAGCCAGATGAGTCCCTTGTATTTCCCAGCTGGTGCTCCAGAAAAGCTCCTCACCCAAAGACGTCAAAAGGATCGTTGGTATTTTGATGCAGCGGCTCAGAAAGCAGGTGAATGGTCCACGGGTTCAGGTGTGTCTTCAGAAAATCTGACCACACCTTGACTTCTGATTCTAGGTCGAGGCTGTCCAAACCAATGTTATCGTCATCATCCGCCTCCTTTTCCCCAGATCGTTCGTCTGTGAAGCAGAAAGCACCTCTAATATTCATGAGCACAATAACGGCCATAATGACGTAGCACACCAACCCTCGCGTAAACTATCAACATCCCACCAGCAGCCCTGAGAGCAAGGCAAACTAGCCGAAAACAAGCCCGCATCGTCCCACACGGAAGACGGCTTCCCACTGCACGTGCGCCGCGCGTGACCAGCCACCTTGACAGACGTCCTTCTCATCAGCGAGGTCGGCCTGATCGCCAGCGGCGTCCAGTCGATCGAGTCGCCGGCGTAGACGGCCCGGGCCGGCCGCCTCCTGCTTGTGCCGCTCGGTGGTGCCGTGCCAGAGTGGCTGCGCGGCGGCCAGCAGCGCCGGCTCGTCGTACAGCCGGCCGCGGCGGCGCAGGTGACCCAGGCTGCCGCGCAGGTCCACCGACAGCAGCCGCGGCGTGAACGTCGTCTCGCGCTGCGGACACCCGCAGAGCCGGGGTCACGACGGTAACGGATGGAGGGCGGGGTGGCTGCCGCAACTGATGCACGTGCACCACAAACTATCCAATATCATGACGTGTATTTACGGTTTCCGTCGGTCAGTTTAAAGTTCGTAGATTCTGCCTGTAATTTGTTTATATCAAGATAATACAAAACAGGATGCAAAGTCTCTGCAGTTAGTAACAAAGTCATTATTGCATACACACAAACCTTGCATAACAGCGACAATCTCATTCCTGTCAGATTAAAACATTTAAGGAAACAATGGACATTACCTTGAAATTTAGTCCTTCACGAAAAAGGACTCCATGATCAAGTTCAACATCTATAGATGGATCATACACAAATGTAGATTCCTGGATGTTCCACCAATGTGTCCCAACAAAGTTTGCATAGTGGCCAATCTGAAGTGTGATTATTTCTGGGGTTTTGGAACTCATTCTGAAAAACACAAAGGAACATTTAAATAAAAAATGAGCTGAGACTTCATCAAACTCACACATGTCACAGCTATTCCCACACAGCAAAAAATGTGATATCAGCTTTATCAGTTAACAGATCTAGAGAACAGGATAATCAATACAGGAAACAAAGGTAGCATGGTCATCAATCTTGAGTCATTTTCAGATTGGCATGGCAAGAACCATTTTTAGGCCATTCCCTTTAATTCAGCACCATAGGTCTAAAGCCAAATGTTATCCAATAATCTGTGTGGCAGCATCCCTGATTTCTATGGACTGTTACACTTATGGGCAAGCTCACTTTGGAATGCTGTTATTTGATAATATCAGTACCATTTGAAAATAGTTATAGTTTTTCACAGCAATACAGAGAACCTCTGGATGTTCAATTTTCCTGACAAATAACAGTGTAATTTTGTTCAAATATGTTGGAATTATTGGATGGACAAAAGCCAAAACTGGCACAAATAAAAAGATGTGTGAGTGGCTCTGACATAGAAAAACACTAGGTGTCATTACAGGTTCACACAATTTCTGGTATATATCCCAGGTTTATGCTTGTCACACAAGCATAAACCCAAAAAGCATAAACATCATGTGCTACATAAATGGAAAGACTGATTGGAATTAGCAATAGGACAACAACTTTGAGCTCCCTGCACTTACAGCCTTTGACAAGTAAGTGTGCATGAACATCAATGATGAAGTATTTGCCTTTGAGGGCAGAATGTGCTCATGCTATTAACTTATTATGGTTGCATGGTGTAGATGGGTTCCACCCTCTGGGCCATTATATTTAGAGCAGCCCCAACCAAATGAATAGATGGTGTGCCATGGTGCTCAGCTATCTTCTGAGCAGCTAGTTTGTGGAGTCCATGCTGGTCTGTGGAGTCTCCTGCTGGGTTGCTGGATTTTTCTGAGCACTACAGAATGTTAGTGTGGCTCTGGCTGGCTGACTTGTACCCCTGGATGAGTGTGATGCTGGGGAGCAGCATGGCTGAGGAGTATTGCAAATCTTCCATGGCATGGCATGTTGGCACAAAATGACTACCTCTGTTTGACATGCATCCTTAACTTCAACCATTGGCAGCAGGCCTTGCAACGGCATACTCACCATATGCAGTTATTCCTTACTCAAATTTTTCACTGATACATCCTACCAGCCACATTGCAGGCCAATGGCTCAGACTTTAAGATGTAGACTTCATGACAAAGTGCAGACAGCAAATTAGCTTGAAGTGAACAACCTCTACTTGTATTAGTGATACTGTTTCTAGGCCTTGCTCTATGGAAATATAATACACTTTTGAGACAAAAAATGCATGCTTTTGTCAAGTTATTTATTTATTTATTTACTTATTTTGCTGTGGGCCAATATTAATTGTGCAACACCACACACTGTTTCAATCTAGGGCTTCAGGGTGATATTTGATATATCCCAAAAATCTGTCTGAAGATCCATGTCTGATAAAATATTCAGAGTCTTTTTTTCCTGGTTATAAGCACCTGCAGCATCATTTGGGCAGGACATGGGTTTTCCCAGCCCAAACCTTTCCACAAACATCACCAGACATTTTGAAACTGGGGTCTCAGACAAAATAGAATACAATGCTTATGGTCTCTACAGATGCCTCCCCTTTTGTGATGATGCAAAAAGGTATTATAATCTGTATTCCAAGCATCCAAATACATCCATTCTTTGTCCATTTTTTCACAACATATTACCTTATTCCACAAAGGTCTAACCACGCCACAGTCTCTATCCACTTATCTCTACCGGGCTAAAGCGAACTCTTGTTTGGCTGTTTGTTTCCGAGTCGGGACACACATCTTAGGCATAGGTGTCCAGCCTTGCGTCGAGTCCTGTGTCTCGTCGGGTGTCAGCCAGTCGTCACTAAAGCGTTTGTGAGTTAGAACACACAGCCTCTTGGGATCAGGTGTCCAAAGTCTTGCGTCAGGTCTAGTGTCTCGTCCGGCGTCAGTCAATCGACTGTAAAGCGAACGTTTGTTTGTTTGTTTGTTTGTTTGTTGGAAGTTAGGACGCACAGCCTCTTGGACTCAAGCGTCCGCGTCCTGAATTAAGTCTCGTGTTGCGTCGGGCGTCGGTCAGTCGTCTCTAAAGCGAACGCGGCCCAGGTAACCTGCGTAGGATTTGAATCATAGGCGGCAGTTTATCTAGCATTAAGGGGTGCCGTATAGAGGAAAACCGAGGATATTACATCCACATTTAAAGTTTGGGTCAAGTATTTCCTCGTTTTCCTGCAAAATACGACAGGACGGTACTTCGCCTCCTCTGTTGACGATTTCAGTGAGGAGGCGTGGAGGTAAATCATGGGCTTGAAGGGCAAGAGGTGGGGAGATGGGGGTGAGCGTGTTGTGACTGCGGGGTTTCACGTAGTTCCGGCGTAACCCTGTTTATAGTGGCTTAAGAGGTTGGTTGTGAATCGTATGCCCTGAAGGAGAAGAGCAAGGTTAAGAACATCTGGACCACACAGATGCATGTGTGGGTGCTTTGCTTCTTTCTGTTTGTGCTCATCAGTCTGCATTGATACGCCCAACTAAACAACAGAATGAAGAAAAATGGCTTGGGGCATTGTTAGGCATTGATATGCTTATGTGCAATGCTGGCATCATGCTATGTTCACATGATTTGCTATGGGTGCCGAATGACACTGCAATCGGTACACCCCTAAGCCCCAATAACCAACCAACCAATTGCATGATTTGTTAAAAATGAGAATATGTCATAATCTGAATCACTTGCCGGTAATCCTTTAGAAGCGCACGCCATAAACCAAGCACACTGGATGACACATATACGGCGCGCGTGGCAAAAGGAGACGTCAGCTGTTGCAAGAAACAACAACATTATGCACTGGAGCTCCAGGGTCGTGGATCACCTACTATTCGCTAACCTAACCTAACCTAACCTAACCTTACCTAACCTAACCTAACCTAACCTAACCTAACCTAACCTACTGTGTAAAACAAGAGCGAATAGTAGGTGATCTACGACCTGGAGCTCCAGTGCATAATGTTGTTGTTTCTGGCAACAGCTGACGTCTCCTTTTGCCACGCGCACCGTATATGTGTCATCCAGTGTGCTTGGTTTATGGCGTGCGCTTCTAAAGGATTGCCTCACTTGCCTCCATAGATGGTATCACAGCTTTCACTTGCCCTGTCTCTGTTTGCAGGATGGCATGAGTCTTCCATTGTGAAGAACAGCATTACCAGGTTGTCTGTGAGGCCCAGAATTGCTCAGAATTCAAGTAAAAGACATGGAGACAGGAAGAAAGCCAGTAGTTACTTGTGAGTCTTGTCAAGATATTTTGTTCATAAGGTACCTTATTTACCATAAGGTACCTTATGGTAAAGAAGTGGTAGATATATGGTATTTACTCCTTTATGAACCATATGGCTCAGAAAGGACCCATTATTTATATCCTGCATGTATTTTTTATGATTGCCATACTTTACCTTACACTAGTTAGGATTAAAGCCAAAGGACCAGTCTCATCCAGTCTCATCTCATCTCATTGGATCCAGTCTCATCAGGCTCATGTTGTTGAGTAAGTTCACTCATCTGGTGTGCAGTAGCCTGTTTTCCATGACAGGCTTGGACTACATGTCATATTTGCTTGGGAGGAAAATCTGGATTTCTAGAGGCATTCCCATGACTGTATGCAGGAAACCCAGGTTACATTCAAGATTTTGTAGTGGATAACTTAATAAAATTTCAGACTTGCTGCCAGTTATGGTGCATGTATGATATGCCCCTTCAGGGCATGAAGAAATGCATTTCATAGTGGGGGCAGCTTAGTGTAGTGGTTACTATGCTCACCAGTTGACTAAAAGTTCCCCAGTTCAAGTCCAGGCAATAGCAACATTTCACATTTCCCCACAGCAATGGGCATGAGAGGTTGCAACAAGAAATGACCCTGGCAATTGAGAGCATTGTTGAATAACCCAGTAACCAGCTAACTGCATTCCATAGTAGATTACCATATGAATTGAGTTGCTTTGCAGGTGTGGTATTGCATTTGAGATGTGAGAACATTGTTGTGCCATTCCATCACTTTACCAGCAAGCAGCCAACAGACAAGAAATTGAGTGTGGTATGAGATTTACCTTTGCAGGGCCTCAAAACAAATGTGGTGCATAATGCTGTCATATGCCTCCAACCCATGGGAAACCCAGATTTCCTCAAATCTTTTTCAATCCAGATTCAGAAATCTAGTCCAGTTTGCTAAAAAAGTGTTCCCATGACTTCTGAAATAGGAATTTGAATGGAAATCCAGATTTGCTCATGTCATGAAAACAGGGCTAATATTGGTAATATCATATGCATTAGGTATCAATAGGCTCTCTGATTACCTGGTTTGGCTTTGAATGGGTTGGCCAAGAATGTTCCTGTGATAGAGACAGGAAATCCATTTCAGTCATCCATTTCATTCCATTCCAGTATTGTTAATGGTTGCCAACAAACTTTTGTATTTGCATTTTGCCTGTACCATTTTATTCATATTGTTTTGTGCAGCCCCCATGTATTTAATTTTGTACTCTTTTGTCTGTTTCATTCATTTTGTTGTTTCCTGTTTGGGTTGAGAGTAATGGCATCACCACAGTCAAAAGTTATGGAGAGATTAAGTTCATCTTTTCTTGGCTCATTACCATGATGCTGGATTTGGCAAAAAGGGATCCTGCAATCTTCTCTTGGCTAAGGTCTTATCTGCATATTGACATGGGATGGGAATGAGAGCATCCAAACCTTCACTGGAACCAAACATACTTCCAAATATTCCTTTTCTGCTTGGTTTCTGTGTTTGGTTGAAAAATGTAAATGAAGTAAAAGTTGGGAGTTTGATATTAACTTTAAATCTCTAAGGGGTCATTTGATATGAACTTTAAATCTCTAAGGGGTCTCACTGTTTTGTAGGTAATCATGAATCATCCTCATCTAATTAAACAGTTTTGAGATATGCATCCTAAATCCACACCTACTTAAACTCAAGCCATTGGGATTGCCTGTTATTAATCTTACCTGAACATCATTGAATGTCACCAGAATGGGATGGTGCCACTGACAGAAGCTTGAAAGCTGTCTTTGTGCTGTTACAAATATAGATTTTTTTGATAAAAATCGTAAGGTTTGCGATTTGAAGCCACATAAACCTTGTTATCATATACATGGTTAGAAGGTTTGAAGCATTGCCATCTGTAATCATTATGTTAAATCCTTTGAGTGTCCTCCCAGATTCCAGCCAGAATGCCTATCCCCGTCAGCTTGTTTTGAGGATAGCCGAGAAGATCGGCGAGTGTTTTTTGTCCACCTTTGGCTTCTGGTGAGACCACTATTGCAAGTGAAATTCGTCCCTGCCCAAGGGATGCCATCCCACCCAGTACCTGCCACATGTTGTCACTGCTGAGGACCACAGACGTCGGCGCGTCAATGCGGGAGGGGGGCCTGACCGATTCTCCACCTCGCGGCAGACGCCGGCGAGCAGCAGGTGTTCCAACTGCTGCAGAACGGCCTGGTGCACGGCGTGCCCCAGGAGGAGGTGGAGTGGCGCCGCAGCTACGGCCGGCCGCCGCGCCACGTCACGCTCGAGGCCGGCTTCGAGCCATTCTCCGAGGCGCTCCTCACCGACGACATGAGCACGCTCGTCCGTCGGCCCTGCCTGCATACCTTCTGGACCGACTGTCCGGTGAGGTCAGCCGGCCGGCCTGTGTTTCCTCTTTTTAAGTGGTCACTGGTGGGGAATGAATGCTGATAGTCCCTCCCAGGCAATGGGTCTTTGAACAACATGAGAAGCACTAGTGTTTGTGTGTCACTGTTGCAGAGTTGTGCATGAATTTATGAAATTTGTTATCTGTATGCCTTAATTCATGCTGGGTTCTGTGGAAAACCCTGACAAAGCATGTTCATCCAGGAATGCCAGGATTACATGGTGCATGGCCTTTGAAGTAGAATACTTATCATATGCCAGTCATGTTTGAGGCTATTTTCTGTATGTGACTAAGTCTTAGCTGATATTAGCAGGCTTTGCCAGACCTTGACCAAGCCATGATTCCCATTTTGTCTAATAATAAAACACTATGAATCCGTTCACACTTCCCCATGTGCTGACCCTGTCGCCGGTAACTGGCAGGACATCGAGACGTACAAGTCGTCGACGCGCGAGTCGCTGCAGGCGTGGCTGGCGCTACTCCGCCAGCACAACGTGGTCGACTGGCTGGTGGTGGTGGTGGAGTCGGCCGACGCGCGCAGCAAAGCCAACAAGCTGCTGCCGCGCTCCTCTGTGCTGGACAAAGTCAAGGCCGACATCAACAGCAAGCACGGAGACCGGTGAGTGGCGGCCGGCCGGTACCGGCAGCCGCCGCCCCCGTAACAGTTCCGTACCCTAACTGGCTCCGGCCAGTTTGCACGGCGGTCTGGTACAAACACGATACGCGTGAAACCACGATACAGCTATCTATAGTTGATGCGACCATGATATATGTGAAAAAAAAATGCTGGCTTTCAGTCTGAGTCATCATTATCAGCCATTACGCGGCCATTGCTGCGCGCGATGACCGAGCGATCGTCAGCGCAGAGACGCCTGCCGCCAGGTGCATTACGCTGCTGGACCCGTCCAAGTCGGACTCGCGCTCGGCCAGCTCACTGCACAACCTGCTGACCAAGCTGCGCCACTTCCTGCTGATCGGCTTTAACCGGGTGCTGGTGCGGTTCGAGGACGCCATGCGGAGCCAGCGTAAGTGCCCGCCCGGGCCCCGAGACTCCGGCCCGCTGGAGGCTGGTCAGAGCGGGCGGAACAGGGTGCCGGTGTCGGGCTGGGAGGACATGGTGCGGAGTGGCCAGTCTAGTCGGCTGGAGAGATGTGGGGAGGCACGTGAGGGAAGGCGCATCTGTAGGCTGCCGACCACGCTGTTTACCGTCCTGTCTTGATATGACTCCTCCGCCCAAAATGTCGCAGACTTGCATCAGCAATAGGCAGATTGTTTCACGTTACCCTGATAGCTATGCTGCTTTTTGGATGGTCGCTTATGTATTTCACCAGTGTGTGTGTGTGTGTTTGTTTCATTTTGCCAAACAGTGACTTGGGTGAGTTGATTCTAGCAGCTGTGGTGGATTTCACCTGGCTAATCCGATGTGTTTCAGGCGAGAAGCGCACCTCGTCCGACTGGAGCTTTTGCAGCTACTTCCCACTGCAGGAGGAACTGTCGTTCGTGTTCCAGCAGCTGGGCCTGTACGACGAGGCTCTTGTGCAGTATGACGAGCTGGACGCACTCTTCACGCAGTTTATACTCAACTCATGCGCTGGAGGTATGGACGTACAGTTTCCGCTCGGGCCTGTTCTGAAATCATTCACTCGCACGATAATAATCTCTAAAAGTATTGTGGTGGACGTGTTTTTTGTACACTCAGGAATTGTTATTTTGGGCATTAATCATCGTTTGACGGCATTGTAGCAGAGTTTTCTGCTTGGCCTGATAGTTTGACTATAAGCGACCTCGTTTGTGCCAGATTTTTCTTTTTCATTACTTCACTTTTCACAAGTTTTTTCTTGCCAGTTCCTCGCTTATTCGTCATACACACAGAGTTTCCACTTTCACCACCTATATTCTTGATGTCAAATACTGCACTAGTACTTCTCACAGCACTAGTACTTCACTACGTCACGAGCGTCACGTGGTCCACCACATGTTGAGTCGATGGGCGCGTAGATGGATACATACTGAGCAAAAACCGGCCCTGCTTATATACTACCTACGAACGGAAGTGATGAAAGGGAATGTTGCAATTATGATATCATATACAACTAATCAGGAGGCGTTTTGCAATCTGAATATTCTGGAAAGTCTAAGCTTTAGCCAATGAACGAGCGTGAGAACGCACGGAATTCAAAGAACTGTCTGATGCAAGGCGGATGCAAGAGCTCGGAAGTTTCCGCGGGTGTAAGCTATTTTGAGATTACGGCACGATTGATGTACTTAGAACGTTAATACGTTCCCAGACTTCGTTGTCTGTTTCCCTTCGGTGCCGGCTCTGGGAACTAGAGTTGAAGGCATCTGGTAGCCTTAGACAGTTTTCCAAATCGAAGGCTTTTGAAAGGGAACCTCTGCAATTTAGAAAAATGCAGCAAACATTGAAATTTGAAGGTTTTCGGGTACGGGAACATTAAAGCCATGACGTGAACTTTGTTACAGGCATTGTACGGGGGAATTTTGTATTCCTTACCTGCCAGCAGTATGTGGCTTTGCTCACTTCACAGTGCTCCTTGTTGTTCAAGATTGTGTCGCTTGTGCGAAGTTGATGTTGGCTTATGCAATGGCCTCATGGGTTTGGCGTCCGATTGTCTTCATGCGTTGTCGTCCACCCCGTGCTAAATTCGCCGCTTTGTTCGTAGTTTTGAATCCTCCGACCCTCCGTGGCCCCACTCTCCTTTGAGCCGGCCAGTTGGTGGGGTGTTACCGTGTCTGCACACTGTCTGCAGACACGCCCCGGTGGCTGGAGTCTTTCTCGCAGCCGGTGGAGAGCTGGCACGGTCTGGCCGTGCCGGCCAGCTGTTCTGACGCCGCGCGGGACGCCATCTGTCGACAGCAGATGTCGCTGCTGACCTTCAGGTGGGCCGGCCGAGCGCCGCTGAGCTCGGCGAGCTGATGCACGCACGGGGCTGCCTGGAGACGGACTATTGCGGATGCTGTTTAGCTGAACTTGGTTTGGCTGTCAGGTGGAATGATGCGTCGATTGTCCGGGTCGCACGATGTTGCAACCTCTTATGCCGGGGCTGCGAATGAACGCAAAATCTGCTGTCAGCGAGATGGAAAGCCATACTCACTGGTCTAGGGAGGGATTGCTAATTCCCAGCTTTTCATTGCCCATTTTGCATCCATTGATATATTTTGCACCATTTTTGACGATAATCGCTCTCTTTCGCAGGAATTATTTGTATGCCCGTCAGTGTGTGCTGCTGCAGAAACTAAACCGCACGCCAGAGATAGCGCAGCGTACCCTGAATTTCTTGTTCAACACCATCAACGAGATGCAGCTGTTGCAATTGGAGATACATCAAGGTAAGACCTTTGATTTTGAAAAGATTCGTAGACAGTGGCAGGAATCGGCGTAATTCATGCGCTTTGTCGTTTTGGTGTGGTCGGTTCTTCACAAAAGTAATGGTAGGTATTAGCCTCCTGGACAATGTGGAGCGTATTTCCCGAACTATAGGTAATACAGCATCACAAGAATACAGCGTGGTAGGTGGTAATGTTTCGCATAACTCTACACAGATGTACTCCTCTGCATTGTCTTAGTATCGCTAAATTTTCCAGAATAATGTTTTTTGCTTCATTCGCCAGAGCTTGTACCGCCTCTTGCTGGGTGCGTCCCTGCCAGTTACGACCCTTCGCTGACAGGTGGCCGGTTTTGTCGGGGGCATGTTTAGAGGCTGGCTTTTGTAGTAGATCAGACAGTTGTTAACACGCCGACCAATGAGCGGATGTGTTTCGTGCACCTTAAGAGGGAGGAGAGGACCAGTTTCCCATTCATTGGCGTAGCGGCTAGATTCCGAGCAACCTGACCAACAGTCGCGCTCTGCGCAGCGTTCTTGGTTGGCGGAGTGGCATTATCGTTTAACCTGAAATGGGTGATGCGGAATCGCGAGTTCGCGCCCCTGGATAGCCGTTTTGTCTCTTTCTTCTCTATTTCATTTCTGAGCACGGGTTGCATGGGAACATTGGGATGCAGACTTTGTCGGGAACACATGCGTTGCACGTGATGATATCAAGCGACTGGAAATAACCCATCAGTTATAGTGATGTCAGCCTTGATGAAGGCATAAAACCCATCGTAACCTAAACCGGCAGTGAACGATATCTTCCTTTAAGGTGTCATTAAACGGCTCCGTCGTGGGGGGGGGGGGGGGGAGACAGAGCTCTAGTTTCTAGCAGGCATTGAAAATATAAAACTCCTGTCTTGCGAAATGTTCGTAAAGTTAAGAATGCTGAACACACTCGACTTCTGTCTTGGTGTTACGTTATGTGTAATTATGCTTGATAAACAACTTGTATTAATGTTTTTGACACGCGCAGTGGAGGGCCCCTGAAAATTACACGCAGTGGAGGAAAGGCGCGAAATTCTCCACCCATCCTTCCAGCCCCCCCCCCCCAACTTAGAACAACAAGTGACATAAAACTTGCGTGAGTGAGTGAGTGAAAGGGTGGGTGGAAGGCTATCGGCAACTACATTTGTCCAAATTTCGTGACCGTAGGGCAACAACTTCTAGGTCAGGTCGGTCAAATGTTCAGAATGTCGTCGATTTGGCAGCTTTTGTGACTTCTTCCTGGATGACTACCATAGTTGATCGAAAGTGTGCCAAAATCAGACTTATCCTTATTTCAAGGGTGATCCACGATGGCTAGGAAACAGAACACAACATTTAACTTCAGATCGCTCGTATATCATCTAATATCGCCGTTGGTAATGCATGGCTGGCGGGGGGAATGGCGTTCGACTGGTTTTGCTGCTCTACGGTTGACTGTACGGGTCCGTATTCAAAAAATGTTCATCTCATTTTTTTCCTTTTTGACAACGCACTAGATGCCATTTTAAAGTATGAGAAAATAGACAATCCGCGACAAACATGAGGTCGGAGGCGGGGATGGATTTCGCCCCCTCCACAGGATTGCGGCCGGAGATTTCCAGCGTGAAGCCTTTTCATAACCAAGTCCTGTTTCAAGCAAGCCCCCTGCAAGAACATTTTACACTGCTGCTATTTTAAAGAATGATAAATATTTTAAACTATACCAAATACGCTGTATCAAACGAAGCATTTTTGTCGAACTTAACCACCTCTTCTCGGTCCCCGGTCAACAAAAAGAATTTGACCCCTGCCCCTTCGCCCTTTAAGAAACGTTCCTACGCGTTTGCGGTGATACCATATACTGCTGCTGTATGGTTATCTCACGACGGTACTGCACTTTCCCGTTTCGTTCATTTCGTTTAAATGATGCGTATGCAAAGGTATGCATATCATGAACGACTGGTAATATGCACGAACGGTTTAAACCTAGCCAAGTTAAACAGAAGTTGCATTTATGCAAAGCCATCCAGTGGAAGACATCGGTGACATGAGTGGAACCCGTGCTCGTGGGTCAAAAGTTACGTTCTGACTGGTCATCCCGGGCTCATCGGACCAGTGACGGGTAGCTGACTTACCATTTGCTCTTTTCTCTTCATATTATCATTAACACCACTGGAAATGACTGATATGGGTAGGGTATGAATATCCATGTTTTGCAACATTTACAGCAACAATTCGTACGCTTGTTTAACCTTTGCCGGAGGGGAAGGACTCGCACCGATGACGTGGGGGAGGGTAGACATCCCTCTCGCCATTTTGCCCAAAATTGAGCTAGTGCTTCGAGACAAAAGAAATCGATAGCCGTGTGCCCAAGGAATCCAGCTGTAACCGTGTCCACTCCATCAGGTTTGCCAGTGACGTCCTAGGTTAGGACAGACGTTATATTTTTCTTCAGTTAAAAACGGTACATTTGAGGCCAAATAGGCCTAAAATCGCTCCTCAAAAATATTGCATGGGAACATTCTAGGGCCAAAAAGTCATCCAAGGTCATTGATCTCATTTGACCTTGAAAATATCATTGAGCTTTCTAACGTGACCTGTTGTCATTAGACTGTTACCATTCTGAACCGATTTCATGCCGGTCATCTGCTGTTTGTGCATGTCTATTGCCTTAAAACAGTTAAAAAAACCGACATTTGGCGTAAAAATCGTTCTGCAAGCTTTCAGTAATGACGTCATGGCTCGGTGCCCTAAGAGAAGATGGGGCCACTTGTTTTTTTTTTAACATGTGCAGTGAATGTGTCGCCAGCTACGCCAAAGTTCATGGCGCTGTCGTGCGCCGTTTTGTCGTGGTCCCGAAAGCAATGCTGGGGGTGGCATCCACCCCTCGTCCGGCGAGGGTTAAGTTCTTATCATTGCCAACTGATGGAATATTGGGGGCCAAGTTCCACATTGTGAAGGGGCCCAGCCCAGCATTGGGGGAAGGGGGAGTTCAACATTGGGACGTCAACGGAACATTGAGGGATCTCTTTCCACCCAAGAGGTACAAAGTTCCGGCCTTGGTAATGTGTGTGTATGTATGCCGAAATATATTCGGGCGAATCAGCTCGCATGTAAATAAACGCAGTATATGTCCTTTTAACCTAGTGTTATTACCATTACTCTGTACTGGCAATGGCCTTCACCATAAAGGCTTCTTCTGTGCACAATATGAACCGTTCATTCATGTGTAAGTTATCTCCAACGCCATCTTCATTCGAGATCACGTAGCTCAGAAATCGCTCAGCCGTCGTTGCTCGGGTCGAATGTTCAGATCCAATCAGATGAAAAACTGCCGGTTTGGAAGGGACTGGAAGGTCGGACACGGCCTGGTCAGTCTCCACGACCTCCTCACCGCCCTCCGGCAGAACATGTTACGTGATCAAGACGCGCTCGCGCTTCATAGCCTTGAAGGTTTTTAGTGGCGGAACTAAGAAACCTGCGCAGCGTCCCCGCCTACCGAGCGTAAATATGATTTTTCATGTTTTTAGACATCAAATTAAAATACCAAACACAAGTTTGAAGTTATTACGGATACTCCTATGACGCGTCAAATAGCTGCTCAACTTACATTACACTAGCACCGTAAACTCCAGAGGTACGGGCGGTTTACCACAAGAACCCTCATACCTCCATTACTTTCGTGGAGACCTGTACCTGTGAGCACTTTGGTAGTCCGCGGAAGATTCGTAATTGCATGGAACTCGTCTCGACCATGAACCCGTTGTTTCTGCGTGAGGCGTGTGAAATGTGCGCATCTGTTCTGTGTCTGTGGTTACCACGCACGTTGGGCCTGATCAGAGCGGCGTCGCCGGTCTGCCGTATGACCGTCTCGTCCTCCCGGTGGGCCTGCAGGCGGCGTAGCCTGCTGGGCATTCGTCACCTGCATGAACGTGCTGGACATCTGCGGCGAGATCCCGGCCGACTCGGCCGCCCAGGAGGGCATCGGCGTCCACACGGCTAGTTTGTACGACCAGGCGCGGCTCAAGGTATGCCCGCTCCGGCTGCCGGCCCAGGCCCGGCCGCGGCGTAGAACCACCGATACACTCTGCACTCTGCCGTCTACGGACCACAAACAGAGTGATTGATACCAGATGTGCGTGTGTGTAATACAGTGGCAAAATGTGTAGTACAGTGACGAAATGATAGAGATACCATCATTTTGTTAGTGTACCGTGTGGAGGCCTACAGAATGTGTGTATGTGTAATACAGTGACAATGCCATTCCAGTGACAAAATGATGGGAATACCATCATTTTGTCAGCTTCTCTTAAAGAAGTCAAAATGTAATTCGGATGCGTTTTTGCATTGCGTTATTACGTGTATGCCACTTTTGCCTTGAACATGTTTTGCAAGAGGCTGTGGCAGCAATGTTTCAGTCCTCAAAATAATGAGGCCTCGTTCTCCTGTGACGTCACGTCACCGTCTCCTCGGCAGTTGTACGGTCTGGGAGAGCTGTGCGGTCTTCTGCCGGGCGACAAGTCGTCCTCGACCCAGCTGCACCTGATGGTCACCCTTTCGGCTGGAATGGGGGATAACTCGCCCGCCGTGGAGAAGCTCAAGGAGGCCCTCTCCGGCCACGACGCCTTCCAAAAGTGCTACCTGGTCAGTCAGCACGGAAACCATGTCGCTGTCTGACACAGCTTTTGGACAAGTGTTTTTTCCGAAGCTGCAATGAACATCCTGTTGTGCAGCATTCAGTTTGTGTGATTCTGTCGTCCCGACGCCTTCAGCGCGTGTGACACGTTGGACAGCACAGCTGGGTCATTTCGTCACCACGTGCTGTTTTCATCCGCGCGAAAATGCTCGAAGATGGAGTCAAAAGTAGCTGAATCAGCTGGTAGACTGTATGTGACGTGGGCCTGAGGTAATTTGTGTCACGTTCAGTCTCGTGGTCGTACAGCGCCGTAGGTCTCGGTCGCTGTTAGGACTGGTGCCGCTCACCTTGACCAAGTTCCACCTGGTTTTGGTTACGTGGTCGCTCACCTTGGTCCTGACCAGCGGCTCCGTCTGTCGTCGGCCGCAGGAGCTCTCCGAGCTGGCCATGGGCACGTACAAACACATGGGCCGGCTGCGCTCGGCTCGACTGGTGGGCCGCCAGCTGGCCGCCTTCCACCTGCGGCTGGGCCAGGCCGCGCACGCCGCCTCCCTGCTGACTGACGCCCTGAAAACCTACCAGGAGGAGGGCTGGGGCCGCCTAGCCGCCGAGTTGCTGCTACAGCTCGCCCGTTGCTACCAGATCATGGACGATCACCAGAGGTGGGGCCGTGTGCCATTGTTGGGGGGGAGGCTGCATCCAGTCATTGTTACCAGACTATGGACGACCACCGGGGGAGGGGCTGTGTGTCTGTATGACTGCAGCAACATGTGGTCAGTGTTGTCGGATCCTTGACGACCACCTGTGTCTGTGAAGCTGGTGCTCCAGCTGATATGCGTTGTCGTGTCGTGGACGACCATCTGTGCGTCTGCAGGGCTGCTGCTGCATCTAGCCACTGTTGCGGAGTCCTGTACGACCACCTGTGTGTCTGAAAGCTGCTGCTGCAGTTGGTCGTAGTTTCCGCATCGTGCATGGCCACCAAAAAGCCACGCCACAGACGAGGCTGTTCGCACCCGGACCCGCCCCATGGTCACCGAAAGTGAGCGCGTCAGGTGTTTGTTGTACCTTGGCGGTCCTCTCAGGTTGCTGAGGACCCGCGCCTTTCAGGTACACCCAGACCTGCGCCATGATCGCCGGTAGTGAGGACGTCAGTCAAGATCTGCGACTGCAGTACGCCAGGCAGCTGGTGAACATCGCCGCGGCCAAGAAAACACGTATGCCTCGCACGTTGAAGAAATGGCAGGGATGTTCTGTGTCGTCATTGTATTTTCCTAGGGCTTTAGCGCTTAATTCGGCGATGAACATCTGGACGTAGCAACGCAGATGAACCTAATTCGTACACCATACTTGCGCACACCATAGCCATGTCCAGTGCGGTAGATAGTTCGGGATGGGATAAAAGCGTCCTTTTTATGTTGAGGGACACCGGAAAAGAAATGTGTTCCAAACGCATTGTGAGGTCCAAAAGATCGTGCCTGTAGCTTCATGAAAAAGCTATATGATATGCGTTTTGAAAAATCTCCGTACGACTGATTCCTCCATCCAGAAAGAATCAGTTATGTTCACCGACTTGGCGTAGGAAGGCGGACTAAGGCTAAATATTGGGTTTGTAACCTGTTAACACCGGCGCAGCCAAATTTGGGCCCGGGTGCCAGCCCCCTCCCTTAGGCCCGCATTTTTGTGAAAACCATTGCACATTGTCTTCCCAGCTGGCGGTTTTCGTATCATTTCAGTGCACACTGAGCTCCCCCCTCCCCCATAAGGGATTTCTGGCTGCGCCCTTGCCTCGAAAGAAATGATACGCCGGAAGGGAATTTATTCCTCTTCACCAAGGAAAACAAATTTCCAGCCCTGGGAAAGTTTCATTCCCTTGGAATTATATCACCGATCACGGGAGTGTCTGCGTAAGCTTTGACCGCGGAACCCGATCGATGCAGACTCTGGTGGTGACGTGCAGTTTGCACTACTAATGAAGTCTGTCCTGTCAGGTGTGGTGACGGCTGGAGATGACGTCCTACTGTTGAAGTTTATCCTGACCTACAGTCTGTCCTGTCAGGTGTGGTGACGCCTGAAGATGACGTCCTACTGTTGAAGTTTATCCTGACGTACAATCTGTCCTGTCAGGTGTGGTGACGGCTGAAGATGACGTCCTACTGTTGAAGTTTATCCTGACGTACAGTCTGTCCTGTCAGGTGTGGTGACGGCTGGAGATGACGTCCTACTGTTGAAGTTTATCCTGACGCACAATCTGTCCTGTCAGGTGTGGTGACGCCTGAAGATGACGTCCTACTGTTGAAGTTTATCCTGACGTCCAGTCTGTCCTGTCAGGTGTGGTGACGGCTGGAGATGACGTCCTGCTGGTGAAAACGGTCCGTCTGTCTGAATCAGACAGGGAGCCGTTCCCTGGTGGTCTTCTGGAGGTCATTGCCGTTGTGAGTGTATCATGGTTGTGAGAGGTGAACACCCCGAGTCTTATTCGGCTCTCATGCCGATTTAGTATGCTGCACAGCCAGTTGTAATTGTGTTTCCATTTTCTTTTTTTCTGAAAGAAATCGTTATGACAAGGAAACTCCTGACCATTTCATTTGAGAGATTTTGTATATACTCTTATATTAAGCATGCTGTCTTTACATTTCATGTTTTGTTTGCTTCTGTTTTATTCAATTTTTATTTACTTTTGTCTTGGAAACATCGTAACTCCATTGTCCAGTCGTAATTCTGCATTCACACCACGCATTTTCCAAGAACTGTCGTGTTATGCTGATATCCCTTGATTGATGCGTCCTGTTTTAAACAAAGTCCTGTCGGACGTTGGACTCGTGTACCATTGAACCCCCTATGCGCGTCTGCGTGGGCTGTCTGACCGAGACGACACGTCAGGTGGAGAGTCGGCTGCCCGTGCCTCTGAAGCTGCAGAACTGTCGAGCCGACGTGCAGCCGGACGAGCCGCCCGAGCAGCTCAGCAGGAACGCCAGCTCCGCCAGCACCTCCAGCTCCGGGTGCGTTCAGCGCCACCGTCCGCCGCACGGGCCACGGCAGTGTTTTCTGTTCCACGACGACGTTCGGGACTGTTTGACTCGCTTGATCTGTTAAAGCTGGATTGCCTTATATAGAGGGTATTTGAGCTCCAGGCGTGGCAGGTGGCCCCGTCCTGACCTGTGTCACGGCTGCAGGTCATCCCGCCTGGGCGTTGCTCAGTGAGTCCCCTCCCCGTCCTGACCTGTGTCACGGCTGCAGGTCATCCCGCCTGGGCGTTGCTCAGCGAGTCCCCTCCCCGTCCTGACCTGTGTCACGGCTGCAGGTCATCCCGCCTAAGCGTTGCTCAGTGAGTCCCCTCCCTGTCCTGACCATGGTCACGACTGCAGGTCATCCCGCCTAAGCGTTGCTCAGTGAGTCCCCTCCCCGTCCTGACCTGTGTCACGGCTGCAGGTCATCCCGCCTGGGCGTTGCTCAGTGAGTCCCCTCCCTGTCCTGACCATGGTCACGACTGCAGGTCATCCCGCCTAAGCGTTGCTCAGCGAGTCCCCTCCCCGTCCTGACCATGGTCACGACTGCAGGTCATCCCGCCTAAGCGTTGCTCAGCGAGTCCCCTCCCCGTCCTGACCATGGTCACGACTGCAGGTCATCCCGCCTAAGCGTTGCTCAGTGAGTCCCCTCCCTGTCCTGACCTGTGTCACGACTGCAGGTCGTCCCGCCGCGGGGGCGCTCAGCGGGCCGCCTCCCCGGCCCCGTCCCCGGTCCCGGCCCTGCTGACGACGCCGGACAACCAGCTCCACCTGGAGCAGAACATCGAGTACAAGCAGGACAAGAGTCTCAGCGCCGCCACGCTTGTCTGCCGGAACATGTTCAAAGTGCTCAGGTCAGCGGCTGAGGAGGCTCGCGGTGAGACTTTGTATGACTTTAGGGCTGCAAAACTGAAGATTATGCAAATTGTTTAGGAGGAACTGATTGGTATTTGTGCAGTTATGCAAATTGCTATGGGATTTCTGTGAAACGAACCCGTCCCTGTTTCTTTCCGTTAAAAAAAACATGTGGTAATTTTTTTTTAATTACTGGATGAAACTACAGAAAAAAATTAATTTTCCACGTGCCTTTCTCTATACCATGTCCCGTTAGCAAATGAATCGTCTGTACGAATGGTTGGGCATGGACCGCAGTCTCCTGCGCGAGCCTCTATCGTTGCCTGGTTGTATGTAAGCGCGGGTTAACGTGTTGATTCACCTGTTTTGTCGCCGTGGGCCCGCCGCCTGGCTGCTCTGATTGATCGGTCCGTTCGTCTCGGCCACCAGACGGAAGGACAGCCAGCCGGGCCTGGGCCGCCAGGTGCAGCTGCCGGCCGGCGCCTTCACTGCCAGTCTGGAGCAGCGTGACGTCACCCTGCAGCCGGGCACCAACCAGCTGACACTGAGCAGACAGGTCAGTCAGAGTGACGTCACACCGCAGCCGGGCCTCCAACCAGCTGACACTGAGCAGACAGGTCAGTCAGTGTGACGTCACACCGCAGCCGGGCCCCAACCAGCTGACACTGAGCAGACAGGTCAGCCAGTGTGACGTCACACCGCAGTCAAACCTCCAACCAACCAGCCCTGAGCAGACAGGTCTGTCGTTGTGGCGCCGTCGTGTAACCGGGCCCAACCAGACAGCCCTGAGGCTGTGAGCGGAAGGAGCCTTTTTGCAAAACACCATACTGCGAGGCCTGCACTATCAGACGTACCTACAAACTGTTGATTGAGCAGGTGTTTATGTTTTTTCCTCTTTGTTGGGTTGAAGACACAAATATAGTAAGTCTTTTTTAGGTGGGCAATGTTAAATCACTACGTACAGATCATTCTGTAGTTCGCGTTTTTTCGTCCGTAACGACATCTGGACGGCCAAGGAGCGGCCTTGCGCAGGTGTCGGGATGTGTCAGTGCTGGGGACGGTGACGTAAAGTGAGCTCCGTGCCGCCGTGCCGCAGGTGGAGAATCCCGGCTCCTACGTCATCCGGTACCTGCAGTTCAGCTGCGCCTCGCTGGATCTGATGGTCGACCTGCAGCGACACCTGCGCTTCGCCGTCAAGTCGTCCCCGCACAAGGTCTCTGTGTGTTTGGTTGTTTATTGGTCGGGCCCTTCCATGCAATGCATAGTTTTTTTCAGGGAATCTCGTCATACAGGGTCATGCGAGGTCGGCTAGCCGGCCCGCCCGCCTGGCAGCGTCCTCTGGACTGGTCGTTGGACAGTGCACCTTGGGCTGCCGAGTGGCATGGTTACAGTTGTTGTCAAGCTTGCAGTGGCTTGTAGCTTATTCAACGCAGTGCTTCGACCTGTGTTTCGTTTTGTTGTTGTGTTTCACGTCCATTGCGTATTTGATGACAGATTCATGATTTCTTGTACGTTGTAGTGGTTATCATACTTCTTACCTCTCTTGCGAATGGCGCTCGCTGTTTGAACTGTGGGATTAACGAACATCGTCAATAGCGGGAATGTATGCGATACCATCGCATTCCTGGTTCTGCTGTCCCAGGTATCATACTCCCTGATAGTCTTTATTGTGACGTCCCAGGTGTTATTAGTCTGGTTGTGACGTTCCAGGTGTTGATAGTCGGGTTCTGCCGTCTCAGGTGTCATGCCGTCTGATAGTCTGGCTCTGCCGTCCCGGGCGTCGTGCTCTCTGATTGATGGTCTTTATTGCGACGTCTCAGGTGTCGCTGAACAAAGCTGAGGCTGACCTGCTGGCCGGCACCGTGCAACAGATGACCCTTGCCATCGCCTGCGGCAGTGAGCCGATGAAACAGGTGCGACGACCGGTCCGGACCGGGGGACCGCCTGTCCGGCCCGGGGCCCGGCGGCGTCCCCGCCGGCGTACCGGGTCTGACTCGGAGGCGTAAAGTGAGCTGCTCGAATCAGACTTGTCAGCAGCTTTTCGCGGTTCATGTCGCCATATATGTTGAGAATTTTGCGTATCATCCGTGAACTAGTAATTAACTTGCGTAATGTTAGCGACGATCTATTAATATTATTATGGCGATTATTTACTATTTTATTATATTTATTTATTATCATATTTATTATTATTATTTATTATTATTATAATATTAATATTATTATAGCAATGACCTATTAATTAATATTATATTAATTGCGTAATGTAAGAACTTGAACCAAAGTACGTTGTCCAGAGTAAGTCTGCCACCGTAGCTTCCATGTCACAATCGAGGTCTCTGACCAATTCCCAGTACAGTTGTGCCCACCGGTGTGTGCGTATGCCCAATGTTCCTCGGCTGACCAGAGACGCCTGCCATCCCCAATGCTGGCTGTGTTGTCCTGTCCGCGTACATAGCTGGACTGGGTCGTCCCCCCCCCCCCAGCCGAGCGCGGTCCGGCTGCACTGTTCGCGCGGCCTGGCCGTGCGCCAGCCGGACCGGCCCGGCCAGCCGTGGCAGGAGGAGCTGGAGCTGCGCGTGCCGCCCCTGGCCGCGTTCGAGACCGTCTCGCTGCCTGTCTCCGTGCTCTCCCAGTTGGCACACGTCAAGGACGGCGTCAGCCTCCTCCACAAGGTGGGCACCGCGCCGTGAGTCAAGTGGCCGTTGCGTGGTGCCGTGCAAGCCATTCGGGCCGCACGTGCAGGACGAATGTTGGTATAGTGTACCCAGACTCGTCTTGAAAGTGCGGGTGTGGTATACCTAGACCGTTTTTTCCACCTGTTTTTTCTCGCCTACTCATTTTTCTATCACAGCTGCTCGACGTGGACCGCATATCTTCCTCACTTTACGGTTAAATGCTGTGTACGTGCTGCTTTTCCTCGTGGTAGAATGTGTGAGACGCTTTTTATGGTGCCTGTAACGTTTTCTTTCAACAGCATAGAACACTGGCGACTGTTGTTTTGTGGTTCATGGCTCCAGGCAGGTCTGCGATTAATTTAGCACCTTAACGAACGTATGTAGTGTCATCCGTGACAGGAATGCAAACGAAAGTATCTGTCAGAACACAACTTAAACAACGTAGTGTACGAGAAAACGTAGTCGTTAGACCGTCTAACTATGGTGTTGAGGAATTACCACGTTTTCAGCACGGGGATGTGGCGTTTTTTTTGAGGTGGTGAAGGCAGCAATGCATTGCACTGCGCTTCATGAAAAGGGACACAATAACTTTGGTATTGCTCTTTGACCTTGGTCCCCCAGGTGAACATTTTCTGTCCGTGGAGCTCGTCCCCAGTTGAAGCGGAACTGTATTTTCTGCTGCCGTTCTCTGCCAGCTTTAAACTGCATACGGCCAACGTCAGAAAGTTTGTTCAGGTAAGACCGCATGTACTTTCTCCTCCATGTCATGTCTAATTCAGTTTGTGCGCGATTGTCAGTGCTGTTGAATTCAGGATAACAAAAGAGTAGCGCGTGTGACGCGCGTTGTGCTTTTTCAGTGGTGCACTGTCATTGTATCGTAAATAAAAACTGTGTACTACGTTCACTTTGTATCGTGAGGAACCCATATCAGTTTCGGGTTTGTCATCCTTGGCCATTGTTGTGACGTTTGGTGGACCAGTTCTTTTTCTTGCAACACTACCTTTTCGTTGTTGCAAATCTGTCAGGGTTTGCAAGATTTCTGTGACCTGCGTTATTCCAGACCTTCTTGTTGGGCCATTTCGTTGAATGTCACTCGCTTGTTATGACATTCGCGTGTTTTTTGTTCGCTCTGCACGGTTTGTTCACCTATCCGAGGCCGACCGTCTGCCCGCGAGGCGGCGGGCGCGGTCGATAACGTACGGGACCAACGGAGATCCGTGAGCTCGCCCCGCGTTGCTGCAGGTAGTAATGCACGGCCTGAACGCCGCCCAGTTCGAGCTGACCCAGCCCAGTGTCAGCGTCATCAACGACGCGCCCGTCACGCTGACGTCACTCAACGCCAACGCCGAAAAACTGGTAAGTTGCTGCGTCACTAGTGACACGCCGGTCACACCGACGCCACTCGGCGCCATCGCCAAGAAACTGGTGTGTCGTGGTGTCACCAGTGATGAGCCCGTCACGCGGACGTCACAGAACGTCAAGGCTGAGAAGCTAGTTAGTCATGACGTCACCAGTAATAATTCCTTGACGTAGACGACACGGTGGAATTCACACACTTACAAACTTCTGTTGTGATGAGGAACTCAACTCTAGCTGTAAAAATCCCCGCGGAAAGGTTTCCATGTTATTCTCAGCTAGAAGTCACGAAGCCTCTATTCCATTTTTCGATACGCTTGCGTATTCGTGTGCAAGGCTGCCTTGCTGCCCTGAGACGAGGTTACCAAAAGTTTCGTCAATCGTTTATCAGTGCAGGTTTTCTCAAGCGTACCTCTAAACTCACAAGTTTACAGGAGCAGTGGAATCTATGTGGAAACGGGGGGAAGTTTGATTTTTACCTCTCCTTTCCATGCAACACCATAGGGTGAATATTAAATGTCGTACAAAGTTGGGGCTTCTAGCGCCGTGCAAGTAATGCTTCAGACCCTTCTGTCTGCGGAAACCAACGCCCCGGTGTTATTGCAGATTGTCTGCTCAGAACGCAGTGTCTCTTACCTATGGGAGATGGCGCTGGGGGAGGGCACGCCGCCGGTGCGCGCCCAGTTCTGCATCGACTACCGCGCCGTGGAGGCCGACTCCCGACAGCGCTTTAAGTTCGACTTCACCGTGGCCGACTACAGGGTGAGGCGTGCTGGCAGCACAACTGAGTAGCGGAGCTCGTGTTTCATGTGCCAGCGAAACAGTCGATTTGGAGAAGCTCTGATCGGTGTTGGCGATGTAACGAAGACGACACTACCAGCATCTTGTCACGGTGATGCGACAAGTTGTTTCATCAAACTATCGTCGAAAATTGTGGAAGGAGCGCTACCGGCGTTTTACAAATGTAATGCGTAAAGGTGCGCTGTGAGCCCGGTCCGGTGTGAGCAGCTCTGTGCTGACTGTCGGACGACGGTGTGTCGGGCCGGGGAGCCCAGCCCTCCGTGTGTGATGACTGGCGGTGTGTCGGGCCGGGGAGTTCAGCCCTCTATGTGTGTTGACTGTCGGACGACGGTGTGTCGGGCCGGGGAGCCCAGCCCTCCGTGTGTGATGACTGGCGGTGTGTCGGGCCGGGGAGTTCAGCCCTCCGTGTGTGATGACTGGCGGCGTGTCGGGCCGGGGAGTTCAGCCCTCTATGTGTGTTGACTGTCGGACGACGGTGTGTCGGGCCGGGGAGCCCAGCCCTCCGTGTGTGATGACTGGCGGCGTGTCGGGCCGGGGAGTTCAGCCCTCTATGTGTGTTGACTGTCGGACGACGGTGTGTCGGGCCGGGGAGCCCAGCCCTCCGTGTGTGATGACTGGCGGCGTGTCGGGCCGGGGAGTTCAGCCCTCCGTGTGTGATGACTGGCGGCGTGTCGGGCCGGGGAGTTCAGCCCTCTATGTGTGTTGACTGTCGGACGACGGTGTGTCGGGCTGGGGAGCCCAGCTCTCCGTGTGTGATGACTGGCGGCGTGTCGGGCCGGGGAGTTCAGCCCTCTATGTGTGTTGACTGTCGGACGACGGTGTGTCGGGCCGGGGAGCCCAGCCCTCCGTGTGTGATGACTGGCGGTGTGTCGGGCCGGGGAGTTCAGCCCTCCGTGTGTGATGACTGGCGGCGTGTCGGGCCGGGGCGTTCAGCCCTCTATGTGTGTTGACTGTCGGACGACGGTGTGTCGGGCTGGGGAGCCCAGCCCTCCGTGTGTGATGACTGGCGGTGTGTCGGGCCGGGGAGCCCAGCCCTCCGTGTGTGATGACTGGCGGCGTGTCGGGCCGGGGAGCCCAGCCCTCCGTGTGTGATGACTGGCGGTGTGTCGGGCCGGGGAGTCCAGCCCTCCGTGTGTGATGACTGGCGGCGTGTCGGGCCGGGGAGTCCAGCCCTCTGACGATCGATGGTGCGTCGGTCCGGCAGACTCTGTTCAGCGTCACTTGCCGGATGGAGCCGCTCAAGGGAGCCGAGTTCTGCCGCTCGGGCTCCATTTGTCAGCTGCACGTGACCGTCACGCAGGAGGACTCGTGCGCTGACCTGCGCGCCGTCATGTACGAGGTGCTGGCCGACCAGAACATGTGGGCCGTCTGCGGTCGGAGCTCAGGTCAGTGTGTCAAAGGTTGCATTGCTAGTGCGAATGGGTTGTGTTTTCACAATATTGTCTGACGGCAATGTCTTGTTGTTGGGATTTGTCGCGTATTGGGAAACTACATCAAACGAAAGGCATAACGATTTCTCTTGCATGCATGGTTGGACAGTGCTTGTGCGCGATGCATCTGTCGTGAACGTGGTTCACGTGCAGGACGTATGTGCCAGACACGGTCTGTATCCGCCTTGTGAATGTGCCGAACACTGCCATTTGACCGCTACGTGTGTCGTGCAGGCTTGCCGATGTGATCCCGCCGTGTGCGGTATGCAGGCGTGCGTGGCTGGACCACTGTTGTGCTCTGTGGGCAGGCGTGCTGAACATGGGCCCCGACACGCGTCACTCGATCCAGCTGGAGGTGATGCCGCTGACGGGCGGCTTCCTGCCGCTGCCCACCGTCCGGCTCAGCCGGTACATACCGGCCAACAAAGGTAGCCGCCCCGTCAGCGCGCCCCCTCCGTCTGGCAGCGCTGGCCCTGACGGAATCCGCACCAGGGCGTCTGCGCAGCGACGGCGGCTGTTCTGTTGTGTTTTGGTTGGCAGCGAGAGCGTGCCAAAGTGCCGGTTCGTTGCTGGGAAGGATGCCGAATCCGGTCGTCACTGGAAGGCCGAGCAGAGCGTTTTCGTTTACCAGTGGGCGAGAGTGATGTTCTTTGTCGCTGTTGATGCACGTTTTTTTCGGGGTGATTTACCGTGCCGTCTCTGCCGTCTGGCGACTGCTCTGCCCCGGTTCTGACCCTGTTCTGTCGCATGCCTCAGAGCCGGCCGGTCGGCTGCTGAACGCCGGCTCCGGTCTGCCTCGTCTGGAGCCGTTCGCCGCCGGCCAGGTGTACAGCGCTTCGCGCGGCCAGCAGGTGCACGTGCTGGCCGCCTCGGCGCCCGGCCCGGCCTCCTCGACCGCGGACAGTTCTCTCACGTAGAGCGGGTGTCTGCTGCGCGCTTCAGAGCTGGATCTGTGTCCCCCACACGTCTGACAGTTATCTGACGCGGAACTGACACGGCCTGTTCTGCCGAGGGCAGCTCTGACGTCAAACTGATCCGGCCTTCTCTGCGAATGGTTCACCCTCAGAAGCAGGTCAGGTCCGGTTGGTTCATTTCTGACTGGCGTAATCCAGTACAGTCTCCCCCACGTCTGATGGCCTATTGACGTGAATTTTCCCTGTTTCCTGCGCTCATGTAATCTCTCGTTTAAAGGGTAGGGACATTGGCACTGTCTGAATGCACCCAGGCTGACAAATTGCAGCTGCATCTGATTTACAGTGTGCCTCTTGGCAATTAACACCATCTGTGGGACTGTATGTGTGTATATCATGTATGAACGACAATGAAGACCTGCTGCTGTCTTGTTTTGCAAACCGGTGGCAGTCCGGACGAAATGGGAGCGTAGGTGGCCTTTACAATGAAGCGAAATGAATTGTAATGGATCTGAATAGCTACGCGCTGCGCATTTGTGCACCCACGGTAGTAGGGAATACTCGGACACACCGCTGGTCCGGATACCGACCTCCATGCACTTCAGTTATCTTTACGCTGTATTCCGTCGATGGCTACTCTTCTCGCCGTTTTTTGAAGCCGTGCTTCTGTCAGGGCCAATGGCTTATTGTGTTATTTGTGTTGACTTGTTTGTGCCCGGCTGCCACGAATGTTTACGTATAAGCAAAACCTTGGCGGTGGCGTGGTTTGTTCGCGCCCGCTCTGAGTACGGTGGTTTCGTGTGACCAGTGCTGAGTTGTAAATGGACCTCCAACGGAATCACTGTCTGATCGTTCTTCCCCGGGACTGCCGCCCTGTCGGCTGTGCGGCCTGCGTGCGGCTCCCTCGGGACTCCGTGGAGTCGGCAGGGGCTCCGGCGGCCGCTCTAGCGTACTGACCGACTGCTGTGGCTCAGATGGGAACCTCTGGAACGACGTCGAGCCGGCTTCCTTGCAGGGCGCTCCGATTGTGCTGCTTGACGTGCCGGAGTTCACTGTGCCGCTGGTGATCGGTGTGCCTTATGCTCCCGTAAGATGGTGGTGTTTACTTGCTTGAAGATCGAAGTGATGAGATTTGTTACTGATTGTTGCGGTAGTGTCTAATTAGCTCACTATGAATTTGAGTGTGGCAGCAGGTGTGATTACGATGACCGTGTTGGCTATGGTTGTTGTTTACAGTGTGTATATTTACCAAAGGGCAGTGTGGCTTGTTTGACTTCTTTTGGTGGGATTGTCTTACCCGTACCGCTGATGCCTAGTTATTTATTCTGGTGATGTTTCGTACCATTTTCGTATCTTACACAGATTGCTGGATGCCCTGTTCTTTGTTGTACGCTTAATATAGATCACATATTTCCAGTCCCTGGCTCGTCCGCGACATACGATGTGGTGACAATGCCGTGAGATGAGGAAATGGACTTCATTCTGAAAGGCGTCCTGTCCGCACCGTAGTTGACAGTAGCCCAGGGCAGGACCTATTTTACGAAAAAAATGACTGCGAAAAATTTCCTGAACTAGGGACAAAGGCCAAAACCACCCTCCACGATTTGCATCCTCCTTGTTGAATTTTGCCCACTTAATTCGCACCCCCTTAACAAATAGTATATGTATATCTATATATATATATATATATATATATATATATATATATATATATATATATATATGTATATATACGCGCTATATATATATATATATATACATATATATATATATATATATATATATATATATATATATACGTGGGTATATGGAAAAATTACGACGAGGACCTTGCGTAGTGTTTTATGATTAACCCACTCTCGACTGGGGACGGTTGAACCCCCTGAGGTTTTCCAAGGTTGCGAGAGAACGGAAGAACAAAGCGTCACGAAACTTAGTTTACCTTTTGCTTCACCATTTTTGCACCTTGTGTTAGAGTTTTGACCTCAGGTCAGTCAGACCTGACCTGACCTAGGTCAGGTCAGGTGGACCTATATTTAACCCTATTCCCGGAGGGCTAGACGGTATGGCCGATTCCCGGCAGGGGGGGGCGGATTCGGCCCCCCCTGAGATCTCGAGAACTACTTATCCGATTTCATCGCAACAAACGGCAATCGATTTGCCGTCACGTGAACTACATTTTTATAAAAAGAAATTTTCAAAATTTTGAAATTTGTGGATACAGGGGGGCAAAAATGTCAAAATGGGGGGTGCTTTTTGACGTCTTATAACTCCGTTGTTTATGGACCGATTTCGATGAAACTGGCATCAATCGAGAGATTATGGATAGGGCTTTTACCATGGGTATGCAAATTTAAAATTTTGATAAAATTCATGGGCGTTCACAGGGTTTCAAAAATAGGGGGATTAGTTTTCCAATAACGGAATGAAAAAAAGAGGCCAAAACACTTTTTTAGCTTCTGCTAGTCATGTTATGCTAAAGAAGTACGAATTGCATTACAATGTTTGTATAATGTTAGCATAGGCGGTGCCAGGGACATAAAAAAGGGGGAACTGTCATGGTCACACGTTTCTCAGATCAACTTGTGACCTTTGACCTTAAATGACCTCCAGTGACCTTGGGGTCACCTGGAATGATGTCGTGTGCATTCAATATTATCTGTAAACGTTTTTAATCGATTAAATTCACTCTATTCCAAAAAATTCATTTTTTGGCTTTTGCGATATAGGGTACGTGCACTGACATTTTAGGTCATAGCTCCGTGACCTGACCTGATATCAAGCTGAAACTTGGTACACAAGTAGAGGGCATCGTTCTACGTCATATATATTCCGGGTTTGGCATTTGAAAAAACGGCGCCGAAATTATTGCGAAAAAACAAATTTTGACTTTTGACCTTGACCTGACCTTGTAAAGTGACCTCAGATAAACAAAATTACATATGCACATTGCCCAACTATTTAGCTATATATTCATATAAAGTTTTAAGTTCTATCTTAAAAACTCTGTTTTTGGCAGACATTTTCCTTTTACCCTCAACATGGCCAAAAATGACCTGAGGTGCCTCCCAAAAACGTTGCCTGGCTCCGCCCCTGAGCAAATTAGAATTTCGAAATTTTGTCACGGCGCGTAGAAGGAATAGCTAGGAAAAGTCACCAAGTTTCGTGAGGCTGCGTCAAAAAGCCTGGAATTGGCAAGCAAAAAACCCGAGGGGGGGGCGGATTCCGCCCCCCCCCCTGCCGGGAATAGGGTTAAAGAAGTTTAGCACCCTGCATTTTTCCAGGAAGACTGATATCACAAGAAAACTTTCAGAGATCAGAGGTCTTCATGGATGCAACAAATCTGCTATCTCAGATTTTTCGGAATTTTCTGTGTCATTGACCTAAGGTCAACCCCATTTTTAAGGCATGTTTTTAGGAATTTGACGGGATTTTTAAGACATTATTAGTGTAGGGTGAGGTATACATCCATTTACCATCAATGGATAAAGTGACAATGACTTCCAGTCATTGTGTGAGGTGAGGTCTCGTCACGAATAACTGTTATGAGCCAAAATTCACCACTGTCAAAATTAGCAATGAATTACACAGAACGGGTTGAAAATGGCCGAATTGGCTTGCACATTTACGAGTAATACCAAGAAGTTCAAAAAGTTTCAAGAATTTGCATATTTTGAAAATGAACAGACCCGCGAATAAAGCTCAGCCCATTGTGTGAATTGACTAATGATTTTTCGCAGAATTTAAGCGCGACGAACCATCACAAGAACCACTAGGATAAAGAAATGTCGCATGAAAACGCCTATGTCGCGAAAATAAAGGAACACTAGAATAAGTTCCCGTTAATTTCATACCGCGTTCGGCTACGGCGCCCACCCACGGATGGCGCGAAAATCACCGTGTCTCCATCCCAGCGTTTCGGCGTATACATTAAGGAAATCAGAGGAATTAGGCACATATCTGCATTTGCGGATTTTTACTTCTTCACTGGTGCCTTTACCAAGCCTTTATTAATCACAGCCCTAGGAGATCCAGGCCGTTTCTCGGTTTCATGCAGTCGGCTGTGGGAAAACATATATAGGGCGGAAATGGCTTACATATTATCCAAAACTAAACTAATGATACCAGTAACCAAAACCAAACCAGATACCAAAAACAAAATGCCCAGATACCAAAAATAAACCAGATACTAAAACCAAACTAATGATACTAGTTTCGCGGTCTGCTTGTCACGAGCTTTTCAACGGTGTACTTATTTTCATCGCGTGACCAGCCGTTGGTGAGTTAGGGAGGGGTCAACCCTCCCCCTCCAGCCGAGCGCGACCGGCGCCAACTGTCAGTCGGTCGCGACGTAATTGATGCGTGCAAAATATGGTCTTGATCCCTCACTTTGAACCACTGTCACACGAGAGTTGAATGCCACTGGTTCGTACAGCGCGGGAAAGAAAAGCTTTCCTGGGATTTTATTTTTTGTTTTGCTGAAATTTAGGACAGATTTGGTGCATTCCGAGCCCATTGAAGTCAAAGAATATTTTTTAATTTATCCGCAGCAAGAACTCATTTCCCATGGGCTTGTAATCCTGCAAGTTTCGGTCATGGTGAGGTGTGCCTGAAATAGTTCCAAACATGTGTTCTGTGCTCCATTTTTTTCAATGCCATGCACACGATGTGTAAAACGTGTATCATAGTACTCTTTTTGACGCACTGGACCGAAGGACACGTCACATAACTCGTCTCCTGTCAAAGGTCATTGACAGCGGGCAGCAGTGTGGCTCAGGTGGGAATGGCATTGCAACCCTCTTTGTGGCCTTGAGGTACTCGCGACGATGCCATTCGACGACTTGCAACAGGTACTGCTTTTGCATTTCATCCTGTCAGTACCACGTGCGCTGGGATAAGAGTCGCACCTCGCTCGGCGAAGTCGCTCACCACCGCGATCTCGCGCAGGACTTCCTCTGCGCCATTGAAGATAGGTTCTTTTTCCCAGTCAGCGGGATCGGCGGCAAGGAATTCCAAGTTGATGCCGTAGACCTTGAGGGTTCCCAACGACTTTGCGACTTTGCCGTTATGAAGTCCGCGATGGTCTGCATGGCGAGAACGTCCTTTGCCACAGGATCCATTGCGCTCGCTGGGGCGGACTCTCCGATCCCTGGTCTTTGCCGTTATGAAGTCCGCGATGGTCTGCATGGCGAGAACGTCCTTTGCCACAGGATCCATTGCGCTCGCTGGGGCGGACTCTCCGATCCCTGGTCTTTGCCGTTATGAAGTCCGCGATGGTCTGCATGGCGAGAACGTCCTTTGCCACAGGATCCATTGCGCTCGCTGGGGCGGACTCTCCGATCCCTGGTCTTTGCCGTTATGAAGTCCGCGATGGTCTGCATGGCGAGAACGTCCTTTGCCACAAGATCCATTGCGCTCGCTGGGGCGGACTCTCCGATCCCTGGTCTTGGAGTGCTGTGACCATCTTCGTCTTCATCTCACACGGTACGTCCTCGTCGAAGAACGACAGCCCAGCCAGTTCTTTGTTAAGGTACCATAGGTGATTGGCGAACTTCATGGAGGTCACCTTCGAGATATCAGCATCCAGATCAAGCTTTGCAGTAAGGTCAGGTCGTGCACTTCCCGCGAAGGCTTTTGGCCAAAGAGGATGATGGGGACCTCAGAGAACTCCTGATTATCATCGTGAATCTGGATTTCAGCGAGCTTGTCACGGCAGAAGGCGACGACACGATCCTTGGAGGAGGGAAACGTCTCGGCTGCTCGCTCGGCTCGGCTGACTGCTGGCTCCCGGTCTTCACTCATCATGGGTTCAAACTTGCCGCGATCAATGTGCCTCCTTCTCCTTTTGAAGTGCCTGAACAAGCAGATCCCTGATTTCCAAGACGGACCGAAAACGTGGAAAACCGAAGACGTGGAAAAGGCTCCTCTGCCACCAGTTCGAAGATACGATGACGACAAGCGAAGTAAAGGAGCTGTCTTTTGAAGCCCAAACTTCTTTTGAAGACGTGTGCTTGGTTCCGGGACCTGTCCAGTATTGCTAGAGGTGGTGTCGAAACTCATGCCGACCATCTTATCCGAGACGTCCCAGTCTTCCAGACAGTACACGACAATACACGACAACGCGTGCTGTCTCTGGTCCAGTTCCGCTTGCGAGCTTCGGAACACCGAGGAGCCTGGCGGCACTGCTTGGACTGGTTACAGTGACAGATAGTCGATCCACCTCCTTTCCATTGTCGGATAACAGTTAATCTTCCCAGTGGACCAAAAGGTTGGGTGGCGCGGAGAAAGAATGTCAAATTTCGTCCGCAATGGATTTCCTCTGCGATCTACGCGACCGCCTGATGGAGCTTCTGTTGATCGCCGGCTGAAATCAGCCGTGGCAGAGGGCAAAGGATCACTGAGCTTGGTCCGAACGAGGGCTGCTGCCAGACCGGGAGTGATGATGTTCCTGCTTAGCCGCTTTGAAGGAGAAGGCATGGCGAAAGCTGAGGGTCATTCTCATCTGTTTGTTGTGTCGTGTCGGTAAATGGGCATTCCAATTGGGCAGTTGCCACCTGCGAGACCTACTCTTCAACCTACCTACCTAACGGCTGGTCTTTTATGCGGCCTGTTGTTACCGCTGAAGATCTCGCTCCTTCCCAGAAAGAAAATTATCGACTACCACCATGAAGCCTCGGCGGGCTGTCTCCCGTTGGGCCTGAAGGAAGTCTGTCATCGTGGATTTTGATGATTTTAATGGCGCTGATATGGTCGTTTTCAAAGAGGTCTTTGAGGCTGCCCCTAAACTCCCTCTCCTTCTCCATCTGCGGGGTTGACGTCCTGCATCCACCTTTGATGACAGCTCGGTTCTGGTCGAGCGTCTTGCGGAGCTTCGTTATCACGTTCCGCTCCGGGCAGTGGGAATGCGGGCTTTGTTCCACACCCTCACCACTTCGCGGACGGTCTGTGTATGTCTGACGGTTATGACGGTCTGACAGTAACGGTCTGACAATGTCCCTCTGGGCAAGCTTATCTGCACGGTGAGGCTGAAAATATCGCTGCAGCACTTCTCCCGCGTAGGCAGCTTGTTTCCTGGTTTCCTAGCACTGATTCGACCGGAGCACCGATCAACCAAATCTCGACTATTTTTCTCGTGGTGCACGCCATAGTGGCTCAGACTTCTGCTATAAAAGGAGCTTTTGCATTGACGCAACAACATAAGGAGGTCGATGCCTCCCATGACTTCATTATGTGGTCGGACTATTGCCGGCTTAGGAACATCTACTTGACTTTTGGCTTTTTTGTCTCACCGAAATGCAGTGGCCAGTAGTTCTACGCCAACGTAGGACAGCAGGTTTACACACTTGCTGTCTCGCCATCTGACCGCGATGAGCCTGTGTTCTGCCCCACTCTAATCAAAATATCCTCGTTCATCCTTCTTCAGGGACTTTTCGTCCTTCATGGAGTACCCTTTTCATCTGTTGCTCCGCATGGTACCAGCAAACTGGATACCCCTTCCTTCGGGTGCATCATGAGTGGGAGGGACGTGAAAAAATTGTCCGCGTAGACCTTGTGGTTTTCTCCGACAGGCAGTGTATCCGCGAGCTTTGCGACAACATCCGCAAAGACTCCCAGGCCTGAAGTTGCGGACTTATCCTCAGCGCCTTGGTACTCGTCGAATTCGTAGAAAAAATCCGCTGGCCCCAGTTCGGCCCCAGATTTTGAATCCCTGTTTGTGAGACTTCCTCGGCATATACACTCGGAGGTGCGACTTTCCTTTGAACCATCATTTCGTCTACTGAGTGGCACTCCTCGGGCTTTACCGCGAGGCAGCGTTCCCTGACAAGATTCAGCCAGGGTCTTATTTTCCAAAGCTTGCCTTGTTTTTTGTTTCTTCCGTAGCAGTCCTATTCTCCTGAAAGTGAAGTTAGGTAAAAATCTTTCCGAACCTGCTTCTGGGCATTACGTCTGCCACTGTTGGATACCTGGTATCATTCTCCCAACACCAGCGCACGTTTGGCATCTCAGCAAGACCCATCAGCAGGTAGATGCCGACAGGGACGCAGCCAGGAATTTTTCAAGAGGCAGAGCTCAGTGCGAACTGACATCACACGAAAATCGCCCGCTGGGAAGACGATGTGCAATGGTTTTCGCAAAAAAATCTGGCCTACACTGAAAACATTTTTACCTGATGACAACGAATAAATCCAAAATATGCAGGCTGGCCAACACGCAGACGTTTTTGACACAGCAATCGTAAATATACCTATCGCATAAGACTCTTCACCTGTCATTAGCGGATTCACGCCCCGCTGTGGGCGTGTTTACCCGCTGCGTTCACGACAGAACCTCGTGTTAATCGTTTCGCTTATTCCACATTTTCGTGCTATTCGTTGTCATTAGGGGAGACCGGGGTCAAATGTAATACGGGGCAATTGTAACAGACGCCTTAACTTCGAAACTTGCAAATGGATGACGCTGGAGGCACTACTGGACATGCGCAGTAAGCTGTTGCTCTTCCTCACGGGGTTGCAGGCCGGTGCGGCGGGTGAGTCGATTGTGCCGTTCGCAGCTGTGTTTTTTAGAGTGTATTGTAATTTTGTTTATTTCTTAATATGATCAGCTCATTCACGTATCTTACTAGACACGGGTTTAAGAGTTTGTGTGGGGTGGGTGGGGGTACCTGGTCAAAAAATGAGTGCATCAGTTGCCGCCCACGCCGCCTTGTTTTGCGTCATTTTTGTCTCAAAGATGGCGTGGCGTGACAGGGACAATTGTAACATTTTTGCTGGGATCAAATATAACAGTGTTACAATTGACCCCTATGGCCAGACCATTAAACCTACATTTATGTAAAATATCAATGCACTTGGCATAAATGTAACCACTGGGGGCGGAGGCTATGGAAACATGCCCCGTCCAATTAATCAACATGCAGTTTTGTCCCCACATTCAATATCAATATCATTCAAAAATCATACTTATGGTATTATTGTCACCAATCCCTGATTTATCTCTTAGGTACTGTTTTGTCATTTTTAATTTCAAGACGTGGTTACATTCTTGGCGGCTAGTCACCGTGGTCTTACCGTAGATGTTTCACCTTTACAGGAGATTTATTTAGATACTTTATTATTTTATTTATTGATTATTTTATTGATTAAACAATTTTAGTTTGACTTCATTTGGATATTTCTGGGAGAAGTATAGGACATTTGTATATAGTTTAATTTGTCTATTTGAATGTTACATTGAAAATACATTGAAAATATATTATTATATCCTTGCATCATGGATGATGTATATCATGCATCATTCCTGCAGAGTAGGGTGGCACTTATTCGGCCGTAATTTTTTTTTGGGAGAATTTCTACCGGGACGGGCAGCCAAACTGTTCTATCCCCGGCAAAAACAAGGTGTGTATTTTTGGGGGGAAAAATTTTTATATTTAGAGGTCGCTCAACGAGGTCAAAGTTTCTTTTTTTTGGGGGAAAAATGATTTTTTCAGTATTTTGTTTTTAATGTTTGTCATTCTAAATCTGTCATTTGTAGTAATGAACAACATCACACCTGACGTAAATAACATATATTCAACACTCTTGGTTCCAGGTAGACCCCCTCTTCTCGAGTATTAGCCCTTCAAAGGGGGTGGGTGAGGGGTCTCATGTGTGCCTAGCTCATGCCAGCTACCACTCATTTTCGCCTAGTTTGCAGTCACAGTGGACTTGCGGGCGTTCGGAAATCTGACCCGGTGCTCCTCGACGACCTGTAGCAGGAACTGCTTCTGGCCCTCGTCCTTGGTGAGGGCCAAGTTGAACTCCTGCATCAGCGCGATGTCCCGCTCCGCGAAGTCGTTGACGACGCGGAGTGAGTTGACGCGGCGAGAGGCGGCGTTGTAGGAGGGTTCCTCCTCCCAGCAGGCCGGATCCTTGTCGAGGAAGTCCGTCTCCAGGCCGAGAAGGGTGAAGAAGCTGGCGGAGCCAGTCGTGACGAAGTTTGCCACCGTCTTGTTGGAGACCGACGCCGCCGTGAGCTCGACTTGGGCTCGGCGAGGGGGATCCTCGGGTCCCTCCTCCTCGCATAGCGCTATGACCATCTCGCACTTGGTCGCGAGCGTCACTTCCTCGTCGAAGAAGGCGAGCGCGACCAGTCGCTCGCTCAGATACCAGAGGTGACGGCCGAAGACGGCGGCCGTCGCCCTGGACACCGGCTTGTCCTGGTACTTGAGGAGCGACTTGAGGAAGCCGAGGTCCTGAGCCGGGGCAGACGCCGGAATCGGCGCCTTGAACCAGGCCGTGACGTACGTGGAAACCACAAACGTCACGGCTTGCTGGATGCCGCTCTTCTCGGACGCAGTGAGCCGGAACTGTGAGCGGAAGAGATATATTTTCACCGTGTAAATGGCCTTGGCCATCCAGCGCGCCCGGTGCAGTGCACCGGGGCGGGCGATCCTCACACCTCGCTTCGGAACCCCGACCAGGACAATCGTGGCCAGCTCCAGCAGCTCGCGGTAGTCATCGCGTGGGTGCTGGTCGTCGAGGAGGCGGTCGACCTGCGCAAGGAGGTCGTCGCGGCTGTCGTGCAGGTATGGCGGCATATCGCAGTCGTCGAAGGGCTCCGGCGCCGTCCTATCTAACGATGCCCAATTTGTCTGGGAGCGCTTGAATAAAGGAACGTCCGGGCCGCTGGACGGGCCGAGACAGACGGTAAACGCCTTCTCCAGTTCATAAACATGGTGGCATCTCCAGTTCATAAACATAAACAGTTCAAGTTCATAAACATGGTGGCGGCAGGCCAGGTGGAGCACGTCCTGGTCGAGCCGCTGCTCGATGATCGTGCAGGCCCCGGCGCTGAGGCCGGTGTTAGAGGCAGTGGTGTCGAAACTGAACGCCCTTACTCGGTCGTTCACCTCCCAGTCATCGAGCGCCGCGAGGACAGCATCAGCGGCGGCCTTTCCGGTGCCGTTGGGAAGCTTCGGCACGGCCAGGAGCTTCGACACACCGTCACCGGAGACGAGGACCGGAAGTCAGTCGACGGCTGGTCCGCCGTCGACGCCTAGAACGATTTTCCCATCTCAGTGGACCCTGAGCGGGACGGTCGTTGCAAAGGTGGCCTTGATCTCGGCAGCCTTAGCCTTCCGGAACTGCATCCGGGACTTGCGAAATGACTCACGGTTGATGACCAGCTCTTCAGGTTTGTGTCCCAGGCTCCGAGCCGCCGCCGTCAGGACGTAGACACCATCGCGGTTGGACATCTTTGTCCGGTCCATCGCGGCGGCTAGCTCTGTGTTGATGAGCTTCGTTGCCGCGCGGCGACGCTTGGGCGGCAAACACGCTGCTGTAGAAGTCGAGGGGCCCGGGGTCGATGGACCGGGCGAGTCGTCACCGCCGCGCTGTTGGTGGACGGAGCGAGTGGGGCTGCTGACGGCACTAGAGGAGCTGGAAGAGGACAACTGCGCAGTCTCGTCGAGAGTCTGCCGCTCGATCTCAGCCGTCTCTCGATATCGCTGTGTCGCCTCCTCCTTCTTCCGCTTCCGGTTCTCGAGGGCGGCCAGGGTCATTTCCTTCGCCGCCATGCACCCGAGCCGCCCCTTCTCGCGCTGGGCCTTGAGGAACTCTTTGTCCTCGTTGATCGTCATCGTCGCCAGAGCGTCCTGATGCGCGATGTCGAAGAAACCGATCGCCGACTCGACAAGCTCCTTCTCCTTCGTCTCCTACGTCTTGGTCCGTCGCTTCTTGTTTTTCTTGAGCGCCTTCCACTTCTCGTGGAGGCGGAGGATCTGTTCCTGCGCGCGCTGCCTTTTCTGCATCGGGATATGCGCGCGCTCCCAGAAGGGCATCACGGCGGTCATTGCCTCCGCCGCCGCCTCCTTCACCGTCTTCTTTTGGTCCACCGTCCCCGTGACTAAGCCCACAGTCACCGTCCCCGTGACTGAGCCCGAGTCCAGAGAACACAAAACGTTTCGGAACTACCCGACGAAGCAAGTCACCCTTACACCCGTCGTGGTGAAACGTTTTACGCCCCTGAACAGAGTCAGAAGGCAGGTGCCCAGAATCACAAGTGTTGAATAAAATGTGTTATTTAACTCAAATATGATAATAATCAATGCAAAAAATGACACATTTACAACGGAAAAAAATTAAACAAAATATCGAAAAAATCACTTTTTTTGCCAAAAATATAAACTTTGACCTCCTTGAGCGACCTGTAAATATTAATATTTTTCAAAAAAAAATACACACGTTGTTTTTGCCAGGGATAGAACAGATCGGCTGCCCGTCCCAGTAGAAATTCAAAATGTCGAAAATAAGTGCCACCCTACTGCAGAGGCTGATACATTGGAGATCGACAAGCCTGGTCCATGGGGGATCGGACAATCTTGTCCATCGGGGATCGCCTCGAAGCAGCTCACCCCTGAAGCGTATTCGGCCGCTACCCAAGGCAGGTCCAAGAAAAAACAGCCGTGCGGGTCGAAAGCGAAAGGCTGCAATTCTGACTGACACTCCAGAAAAGACAGCGATAGAGCTAAAAGAGAGTCGAAGGGATTGCAAACAAGCATCGAAGAAGCTCATTCTTGACAAGGACAAGCATGAAGAGAAGAATACGACGGCTGGTGGGAAGGGGGCTCGGAAGACAGCACGCAGGGAAAGCAGCAGTGATGATGAAGAAGTCTTCTGCTTTTGATGAAGCGTCGGTTCTTGGCCTGACAAAGCTAGAGCTGTTATTTAATTCAGGAAAAGCTGCTGGAGTACTTGAGCTTTACGCCGTTACGAAATCGTATTTTTGTATTGGAGCTGTGATTTTAATCCAGGAAAGGCTCAGGATGTAAGAGACAATGTTGTTCAATAAAGACTGTTTTCGACAAAGGTGGCTTTCACTACACCACTACACCATTCGCTAACATGTTACATTTGACCCTAGGTGCTGTTACAATTTACCCCGTACCTGGGGTTAATTGTAACAGCTGAAGTGACTTTTTGAAACGGTAATTTCGATGCCTTAAAGTAGTTATTTCGGGATCGTTTCATATCCTCTACAAAGGCAAAATATCAGGGTTTGTGAAATCCCGAGAAAATGTTCCCCAACCCGAAATATTTTCGTTCCAGGATCGAAAAGGTAAAAAATGTAACATTTGACCCCGGTCTCCCCTACACGGTACAGCGTAGTCAATGTTGAACGTATACCCGGTGGTATCGAGTAAACCAGAGACCTTTACCCGTATTTCGGGGACCACTTAAGAGCCATCTAACACGTCGTGGAGGGGTAACGTACTCGCTTCTAACGTATACATGAAGCAGGTCAGCGTTCCACCAGCTTGCGGTATCACCCGACGTCAGCATCCTAAAAACGCCAGCGCATGCATTCAAGACTCGTCTACGTTCCCAAAACTACTCCCGCTCCGTTTCGTTGTTATATTTTGCTGCACTTTGGCTAATATGCGAATATCACGCCACAACCAATACATGACTGTTTCAATGAAGTACTGCAACGGAATGAATACAGTGTGAATGCACATCCACATAAACATGAGGTACTTCATAAATTGGCAGAATACAGGCCACAATTCAGCTTCGTATGAAGAGCACTGGGTAGCCACGTCGGAAATTGTGCGACATTTGTAAGAAGCCCAAATTGGGCACAATGAAAACACTGTTTTGCACACTTGAGCAAACGCCTTCGTCAAACACAGCGTCAACATTTTCGCAACAATAGTTTTGGTGACGGCTTATGAACTCAACAGGCTTACGTAGGTTACCGGACGATCACTACTCGAATCAACTGGGAACATCTCACAACACACGCGGGTTTCATCACACAAAGACATGGAGCCCTTGCAGCATTATGCACGCCAAAATCCACCCGAAAACATCGGGTCATTCACCCGCTGATGACTGGTAAGTGAACATGCCGGCGGGTCATCTACTCCCTTTCTACGGGCCAAACGCGTCACTCGTAACACATGGATGCGAACTCGGCGCTGCAGAGACAGCAACATTCGAGGGCGACATTTTTCTTATCGCTGTCGAATAAGTTGAGGTGTTAACTGGAGACACTCTGCAGTTACCTTCGGCTGCTAAGTAAAATTTATGTAAAACCTTTGTACTCAGGGTTGACTCGTTCTACGCAGGTTGAAATGTTTCCGTGCAAAGTGGGGGACTTGGCTCCCGCCCCCTTGGCTTTGTCTGTGGATGCCGATAACCTGTCTGATCTCCACCTCCACGGTGATGTTGCGATGCCCAGTCTTCTCACTGTAGTTATTTGTCTGAACACAGAGTAGTCCCATCATTTCGTCGGTGATGAGCCATTTGAAGCACTGGTAAGATGATTGGTCTAAAGCCTTTTCAGGAGGCGGATCCAGGCTTCCTTCGAATACGTCTGATGGGGCTCTTTTTGCTCCAAGCGTACGAGCGTGCCGCAGTTGACCAGGACGTGTGTTCAGGCTTCGGCTGCCGAGATGAGCCAGGAGAAGTGGCATCAACAGGAAGGTCATCACTGCGGTCACCACTTGGAGACAATGGCCGTTGGAAATGACTGCTTATTTGTTCAGCTGGTCCCGTGCACAGAAGATTTACAATTTTTTCATCAGCGGGATCGAATTCATCCCGGACGATAGTCCATCGAGATCACTGGCGTCACTGTCATGTAAGGATAGGATGCTATTAGCGTTCAAGGGCTGTAGGCGAGGCATCTGGAAAAGAGGGATTTGGTTTGTATATTCCAAAGTGCCAGGAGGAGCGGCAGCGAAGACGTCATATTTCCCGATACAGGAAACCTACCCCATAACATTTTGAGATGCTGGTCTGAATTATTTTACTAACGTTCAGGAAAGAGCTGGGAATAAAGTGTCGTCCTCATATTTCCCAGTTTCTCCTTGAGTGTGGCAGGGAGCCTGGGAGAGGAGAGTGGTGTCAGAGCCCTCAGCTGGCAGGATGGAGGATCTAAAATGGGAGCCTGAGGCACCTGTTTCCAAGTGAAAAGGTTGGGATGGGCTGGGTAACGCCATCGTCCTCAACGTGTATGAAAAGGCCAACAACGCCTGTCTGGTTGCTGTTAGAGCTAAAGGACAGGAGTACAGGTGGCTAACATATAATATCTTTACACCATTTACTAAAACTGTACGATCGCATAAGTCTTTTACCGTTTTTGTTTGTTTCAACACTATAATTTTGTGAATCGCGAAAGACCTGAAAAAGATGGGCCGCCTGGTTTGGTTTACTTAAAAACTACGATCGTTTATGCTCGCTATATCAGATTTGCAACACGCGCGAAAATGGTGATGATGTGTCGTAATCAAGTGTCAGGCGCGCAATGTCAGGCTTTGATAAGAAAGATCAAACCAACTGCTTCAAAGTCCAGTACGCAAAATAGCTTAAAAGCTAAATTTGAAACGTCCAGAACTAGGGGTGCAGCCAGGATTTTCCTAAGGGGACCCGGAGCTCCGTGTGAACTGTGAAGATAATTAGGTCACGGTGACGTGAGCGGATCCGTCCTGCCCGGAGCGCCGGAGCGCAATCTGGGGGCGCCGCCGCTAGGGGGCGGTATGAGCCGCGGCCGGTGCTTGCCACTAGGCGGCGGCAAGGGCTCTGTCAGCAGGCGGCGTCCTCGGTTGTAACCCGGCCATCAGGGCACTCCGCACTGTGGTATCTCTGGGGTAGGTCCTTGGGCGCAGGGCTAAAGAGGGTTACGGCATTTAGGGGGTGGGGAACTTCCTGATAGTGTTTCCGCTTAACTTAGGATAACGTCGAATTACGGACGTATCGTAACCTCTTTAGAATCGCGCATTGCCGTTTTCTGGGACGTCATTTGCTGCGTTCAATAAACATTCGTGCGAATGTGATATTTCCTTTCTTCGTGCGGGGTGCCGAGGCTGCTCTTCGGTGAACGATTAATCAGCCTGCCGGGCTGCATGCCATAGCCTTGTGGCAAGCGGCGCATAGCTTTGTTGTGACTGTTAACCCTATTCCCGGCAGGGGGGGGGCGGAATCCGCCCCCCCTCGGGTTTTTTGCTTGCCAATTCCAGGCTTTTTGACGCAGCTTCACGAAACTTGGTGACTTTTCCTAGCTATTCCTTCTATGCGCCGTGATAAAATTCCGAAATTCTATTTTGCTCAGGGGCGGAGCCAGGCAACGTTTTTGGGAGGCACCTCAGGTCATTTTTGGCCATGTTGAGAGTAAAAGGAAAATGTCTGCCAAAAACAGAGTTTTTAAGATAGAACTTAAAACTTTATATGAATATATAGCTAAATAGTTGGGCAATGTGCATATGTAATTTTGTTTATCTGAGGTCACTTTACAAGGTCAGGTCAAGGTCAAAAGTCAAAATTTGTTTTTTCGCAATTATTTCGGCGCCGTTTTTTCAAATGCCAAACCCGGAATATATATGACGTAGAAAGATGCCCTCTACTTGTGTACCAAGTTTCAGCTTGATATCAGGTCAGGTCACGGAGCTATGACCTAAAATGTCAGTGCACGTACCCTATATCGCAAAAGCCAAAAAATGAATTTTTTGGAATAGAGTGAATTTAATCGATTAAAAACGTTTACAGATAATATTGAATGCACACGACATCATTCCAGGTAACCCCAAGGCCACTGGAGGCCATTTAAGGTCAAAGGTCACAAGTTGATCTGAAAAACGTGTGACCATGACAGTTCCCCCTTTTTTATGTCCCTGGCACCGCCTATGCTAACATTATACAAACATTGTAATGCGATTTGTACTTCTTTAGCATAACATGACTAGCAGAAGCTAAAAAAGTGTTTTGGCCTCTTTTGTTCATTCCGTTATTGGAAAACTAATCCCCCTATTTTTGAAACCCTGTGAACGCCCATGAATTTTCTCAAAACTTCAAATTTGCATACCCATGGTAAAAGCCCTATCCATAATCTCTCGATTGATGCCAGTTTCATCGAAATCGGTCCATAAACAACGGAGTTATAAGAAGTCAAAAAGTACCCCCTATTTTGACATTTTTGCCCCCCTGTATCCACAAATTTCAAAATTTTGAAAATTTCTTTTTATAAAAATGTAGTTCACGTGACGGCAAATCGATTGCCGTTTGTTGCGATGAAATCGGATAAGTAGTTCTCGAGATCTCAGGGGGGGCCGAATCCGCCCCCTGCCGGGAATCGGCCATACCGTCTAGCCCTCCGGGAATAGGGTTAAATGGTATTCTTCGCCGACGGCGCGTTTGGCCAACGTGTCATTGGGTGGTCGGGAGCCTAAGGCTCTTGTTCATACGAAAATCACCTGCCGGGAAGACGATGTGCAATGGTTTCCACAAAAAAATGCGGGCCTAAGGGGGCCCGGGCCCCCGGGCCTTTCCCTCCTTGGCTGCGCATCTGTCCAGAATAAGTATTTCACCAGGGGTTTCTACGAAAGTTCGCTCACCGCAAACCTCGCGTCACTGCACTGTAATCGGAAGTTTCAGAAAACTTATTATATTTATTTTTATTATTACATTGTAATTATGATTTGTAAAATTACATTACACTACATTACATTACATTATAATTATAATTAATATAATCATTACATTGTAATAATGATTATAAACCCACGAGATGGCAGTCAGAACAGTAAGAAATTTTATGCAATCGGCGTTTTGCTGCAAACAAAACTGTCGATTTACCACATAGCTTTACAGTGGCAGTATCATATTTGATATCCGGGGGGGGGGGGCACTATAGGATTAAATACCCTGGTGTCTGAAAATGCGTAGGAAATAACCAGACGGGCACCGTGGGCTAGGCATGGCTAGGCTTCGTGTTTCAAAATTGTTATATCTATGCAACAGTCTGTAAACGATGGCCAGGATACTGAAGAAATGTTGGACGCAACTTTAATTCTCCCCAAAGGAGGCAGGAGGCTGCCTTTTCGGAATAGTTCCCGTTGGCCTAGCCTATCCCCAAAATAGTTTCTGACGAAATTTTTGTTAATTTGTTATGCAATCCTACGCAAAAATGTAAAAACTCCCAGTACAGGACAAAGGGCAACAGTTTAATAACATCGGCCCCAGAAATTAAAAGTTGCCTCAAACTGAAATATTTGCCTTAGCTCCGCCCCAACGAGATGTCGTTCAACACCTGTCTGATCTACAGATCATGGTCATGATCTGATCTGATCATGGGCTATGCCATGTTGCTGAAACAAAGGGAACATGCACATGGGGTGCACAAAACCACGCACAGAGAAGAGCAAGAATGGCGGTTTTATTACACGGATGAGTAATTTTCTTTTTTCCTCGCCTAAAACTCGAATTTAACCACCTAGTTTAATGAAGCTCTACCAGTTAGGTACTGGAATTTCTGTAGGGTTTTCGAATCAGGATGGCGACTACGTCTCTGCTGGACTGTTACCGCATTCATATTAATATTATCCCAGCATAGCGAAGTCGCCCTGACCACCAACTCATCCGTCAGTTTTCTTGCGTTTTAACATGCCAAACAAGGTCGCCTGAACGCGTTTGCAATGCATAGAAACACCTGGGGCACCTGCGATCGCGGCATTACGTGCCGGCGTGCCAGCTACCGAACAAGCTAGCCACCGGTCGCTAAATTGTCTGCGATGGGTATCGTAAATTGATGCTTACAAGTATGTTTCCAAATCATTCCATGGTCTGACATATTTGTTAAAATAAATATTTAAACATAGTAGATCCTTAAATCCTTAAATAAATCATTAAATATTTGTTATAATAAATATATAAATATAATAAATCCAATAAATCCTTTGCTGAAACGACGTTGCTTTGCGAGGATTTCTCGTGTGCAGCGTTTTATGGTGTACTTTCTTGTTTACGCTAGAAAGCGATCACCACAGTTATTGCTCTGCTCTTGGCTGATTTCTCTTTGCTTGGGCAAGGGCTCTTGACTAAGGGGGGGGGGGCAAAGTGGAAAACGAGGGGCGTTTGTTCCCGTCCCCAGTTATCGTGCTGAAATAGGCGTTGAGCCATGGTCTGTTTTAACCTGTCGGCTGGGTGCAAAAAACCTGTCCCTCCGCAGCCATTGATTTTGCCCACTCACTGACAAGACTCTTTCGTGAACAACAGCGAAAACCTCCCAGTTTCCACTGTTTATGGTCTGATCAAGAGGAGACCTGCTGAGAGTCGCTTTTTTAACGGCATCGAAAACTAATGTGTTTTTTTCAGACGTTCTGAGGACTGTGTGACGGCATTGTTCAACACTATTTTGTCAAATATGCCTTCGGCACCTTCTTACTCAGCCAGCGAATCGATGATCGGTCGAGCCACCAAAAGGGATTTGCCCGTGCAACTATTGCTCCGCCTGCCACACGGTAGTTGCAACCCGGTTTAGATATGGATACCCGTTCACCGTGGAGCAATCCCGGCACCCCGCACGAGGGAGGGAAAGATCTTTCACTCTTACAGTTACTTATTAAAAACGACTTTACGATTCTTGTTACATAAATCGGGTAACGTAAAAGGGGATCCTAGTAAAGCGCATAAACACGTAAAGTGCAAAATGTCGAAAGAAATTTTTAGCACATCAGCACACACGGAAGATCACATGCACTGACACAAGGGAATCACATCGTAATCGTGTGACATCACATCGTCATCGTAACCTCTTTGGCCCTACCCGGGAGAAGCCGCGGTACGGAGTGCCCCGATTTTTCGACTGGCGCCATCGACATACGCGGGAGCCGGCCGCGCAGGCGCGAGCACCGCTTCCTGGCGGCCGCGCCTCTCGCTCACCCGCACACTGTTCCGCGCCCCTTTGCCGCATGACTCCAGCCAATATATTCCGCACCGTGGCCATCTATATCCTACATTTGAGCATTAACCTGCGCCAGCATCTGCCATTTGGCCACCTGCAACAGTACAGCCAGTCCGTTGTTACGACCCCCGCTCCACCATTCCCAAACTGGACGTTAGGGCGGCACTTATTTTTCAATTTTCGAATTTCAAGCTGCTCATTTCCATGGTTGTTTGAATGGATGAGAAAACTCTAAATATGAAGTTTCAGCCCGATCAGATAATATTTAGACCCTCCGCCACGGCATTGAAGTGTATATGTACATGCCGCCCAATAGCAGGATTAACACCAACATTAGCTTCTTGTGCAACTGCGCTGAAAATGTTCACTGTAGTCATCTTTATTCAGTTTAGTTGCGGAAAATTTCTTTTTCTAAACGTGTGTCTATGTGTGTGCCTGGGCGGCGGGCGCCATCAATAATCACGAAATATAACTTGGGAACTATGTGCAGTTCATGGTAAGAATGAAGAACAATCGTTCCCGAAAATCACTAAGAGCATCACCAATACTTTTCGAAAAAAAATACATGGGTGGTTCACAGGACAAGTTCGACAGCTGTTCAGAAATCAGAAGAATACATACAGAACTGGCGAAACATATATTTGATTGTCATGTTAAGCATTGTTGACCAATTGTTGAGAAGTTAACTGCCATGTTGATGACCAACGGAAAAGACGACCAATTCACGTATCAGCCATGCGTGACTTTGCTGAGTAGTTGCCGAAGCCACTAGATGTCGCCTACTTCTTTGGATTCTCGCCGCGGTGCTGCTCCACGACCTGGAAGAGGAACTGGCGCTGTTCCTCATCTGTCGTGAGAGCCAGGTTGAACTCTTGCATAAGCGCTACTCCTCGTTCTGCACGGTCGTTCGTCACGCTCAGACTGACTGCTCTCTGGCAACATGAACGGTAAGAAGGGCTCCAGCTCCAGGTATCGGGATCTTTGCCCAAGAACTCAGCACCTGCCATGCCGAGGTCCGCTACCAACTTCTTGCTGTTGGTGCTGCAGAAGTCGGCCAGAGTTTTTCCCTCCCAGACAGACAGGGACGACTCCATGGTGAGCCTGTTGTGGGGTTTCTCCATGCCCTGCTTGGCACGCATTGCTTCCAGCATCCGCCGTTTCTCTTCGTGTGGCACATTTTCGTCGAACAACGCCAGCCCCACCAGGTGCTCACTGAGGTACCATAGATGACGGCCAAAGGCGGTGGCTGCAGCTTTGGAGATGGCTGGATCTTGGTCCTTGTACCTAAGGAGCGCCTTCATGTAGCTGAGGTCATTCTGGGGAGCTGAAGTCGCCACTGGGGCCTCATACCAGGCCGGGACGTAGAGCTGCAGTGCGAAAAGAACAAAGCGCTCAATCCCACGCTTGTCACGGTTCGTGGCGTGGAACTGCTCGCGAAAGAGATGTATCTTCAGCGAGTAGATAACTCGCGCCATCCAGCGCGCTCGATGCAGGGCTCCAGGTTTGAGGAACCGAATTCCTCGTGGAGGAACCCCACCAAGGCAGATGATGCTGAGTTCCAGGAGTTCCCGGTAGTCGTCACGGGGCTGTCTTTGGTTGAGCTGCCTCTTGAAGCCGAGGATCAGCTCATCCCGGGCATCAAGCAGCTCTCTTGGGGCATCATCGGTCGTGAAGGGCTTGAAGTTTGCAGTGTCAATGAGTTTCCACCGTTTCTGGAAGCGCTGGAAGATGGCAATGTCCGGTCCATTAGATGGCCCCATCGCCTCGGTGAACGCCTTATCCGCCACCAGCTCGAGCATATGATGACGGCAGGCCAGGTTGAGAAGTTGTCTCCCAAGAGCATCTTCAATCAGCACGCAGGCACCATTGTGCTGGCCCGAGTTGGCTGCCGTCGTGTCGAACGACAGACCGATCACTCTGTCGACCAGGTCCCAGTCTCGGAGGGTGTCAAGGACGGCGTCCGCCTGAGCACGGCCAGTTCCTGTATCCAGCCTTGGGACAGCAAGAAGCTTGTCCACTCCTTCTCCTGAGACGATGATAGCGATCCGGTCCACTTTGTCCCCGCCTTGGTCCTTCACAATCTTGCCGTCCCAGTGGACTACTAACGGGACAGAAGGCGAGAACTTCATTCGAATCTCCTCCGCCATCTCCTTTCGGACCTTGAGACGAGCCCGCCGAATAGACTCCCGGTTAAGTACCAGTTCTCCAGGATTGTGGCCCAAGCTAGCCGCAGTGGCGCTTAAGACGTGAACAGCAGCCCGATTGGCGACTTTGGTCCTGTCGAGAGCTGATGCGAGCTGAGCGCTAACAACCCCTCGAGTGGCCCGTCTCTTCCGAGGGGGTGGGGCGCTGGAAGTGGAGGCTCCAGCGGCGTCAGTGCCGGGGGGCGGCAGTGCCACGCCCATGAAGGGGAAAGAGGAGCTGCTGCACGAAGAATGAGTGTCGTCAGAGTCTTCGAGCTCCAGCGTGGCCGTGGCCTCGGTGGCGTACTGCGTGGCCTTTTCCTTTCGATCGGCCTGGGCCTTGGACGAGGCGGCCTTCCGCGCCTCCATTTCGGCAAGCTTCATGTCGACACCAGCCATGAGTCCTCGACGGCCCTTCTCTCGCTGAGCGAAGAGGAACTGGCGATCCTCTTCGATGACGATCTTGGCAATGGCATCAGATGCTGCACAATCGAAGAGGTCCCCAAGTTCTTCCTGGAAGGCTTGCTGAGCGGCCTGATCAGCGGGCCTGTTCCTGGAGCGATTTTTCCCAAGTGCGTGCCATTTGCCATGAAGGCCAAGGACCTTCCGCGTGACGTTCTTGGGGAGCTGAGTTGGGATCCTGGCTCGCTCCCAGAAGGGGAGGATCTCCTTCGTCACGGAGGCCGCAACAGCCGCAGTGTTCTTCACGGTCCGGTGGATATGGAAGAAAACACGAAGGACATCTCCATTTGATGGCAGCTGTCCGCCTGTAATCTTTGGTATGGTATGTCCAATCAGCCATATCTTCGTCGAAGATCTCGTCGTCATTGTTGACTCACACTACGTACCTGAAAAGAAACATTTTTTTGGAAACTACATAACTTGGCTGCACCATGAAGTAGCTATGTGGAGGTTGAGGGTGGTTATGAAAGAGGAATTCCGCACCGTTGATTTATTTTAGCAAAAGAAAATAATGCGGAAAGACACTGACTCCATGAAAGAACAAAGTAAGAAATAACAAATGTCAATTTAAATCGACTCACCCAGGAAGTGCGGAGGCTCTCAAGCAGCGATGAAGGGCAAGGGAAGGCAAGCCAGTATTCAACTACATTAACAATGCTCACCCGAGCCGACCGAGCAAAACGACTGAGGTAGAGAAGCAACTGAAAGTAATGACAAAACTAGACATGGCAAAAGCATTCGACAACCGATACATGATAGGATCCGCGGTAATGACGAAACTAGATATAGCAAAAGCATACGACAACCGATACCAGACCTGCGGTCATTGAACAAAACAAAACAAACGCGCAACTAAATAAACAAGGCAAAGATCACCACAGCTACATCTTCCGAACTGTGGCGGAGGGTCTAATTTTTATCAGATCAGGTTGAAATTGTATATTTAGAGTTTTCTTATCTATTGGAACTACCCGGCCAATGAGCAGTTCGAAATTCGAAAGTTGAAAATTAACCCCTAGATTAAGTTCCGCCCTACTGGACGTGGTAGAACGCCAAAACATTGTGCCTGTACCTCATGATCGAGCTCACGCATCAAGCTCGTAGCGTCGCACCACCTCGGTGGCGCAGACGGTAAATACGCTTAGCCGGTAAGTGGGGGACTTTTGGATCAAGCCTAACACGTGGCAGGCTTTTCCTCGACCGCCTCCTACCTAGGAGATGGCAGCAACTGAGCAGTGTTCGCCTTATCGCGGGGTAAACGCTGTACCGTCGAGCGCCCGCGGCAATGGGTACATGGGCATGATCTGCCTTAAAACAGATCCTTCGATCCGCTGGCATTTCCCGATGGCACGGCCTCGCTTTATGTCACCGGAACAGTGCTCTAATTCACGGGGCCTGAGGAATCGGGATAGCCCTTGTGTCACAAGTGCCACCTGGGAAACCCAGCCGCAAGCGTGTGATCAAGACTGTCCCGCAAGGGTGCCGAAAAATGAAACCTCTGCCGTGTACATAGTGTGTGTGTAATCTAACTGTGTGATTCCATGCATCTAACAAAAAAAACCCGGTGGGGCACCAAAAATACTACCAAAAATAAAGCTCGTGGCGTTGCAACACGTGGCACAGTATAGAGACAGCACATGACACTGCAATTAAAGCAATATATGCACTCGAAGCGGAGCGCTTAGTCAAAACGCCTGGGCAAAACTATACCTGTCCTTCTCCCAGCCCAGAAACATTACAGACACTCAAACATCTACCCTAAACTGACAAGCAACTGATTTCAAAACGTTGGGGACACGAGACCCGGTTTCAGAAACCAAGCTGGTCGCGTGCCAACAGGGGCGCGGGAACGACGGGCGCAGTCAAAGGGGACCGTGAAGCCCGCCCGCCCCCTCCCCTCAGGCAGCCCCGCATTTTTTTGTCAAGCCATTGCGCATCGTCTTTCCAGCACGCGGTTTTCTTATCATCTTAGTTCATACTGAGCTCGGCCCCCTGCCGTCTTTAAGGAAATCCTGGCTCCGCCCCTGACAGGAACTTTCCGTAGTTAAGGGAGGGAGGCAAAGAATCATTTTAAATCGATTCATTTCGGTCAACGCCCATAGGGTCAACGATGAATTTCAAAAAAGTTGGGTGGTCCTTGTCCCTACCCCGCTTACCGCGTCCTTGTTTACCAAATTGCCCAAGTGTTATTTTGGTTTGTGAACGCAGCTCAAAATAAACATGAACAAAAAATGAACATAGTGTATATCGCCAAACAGCTCGACTGCGACACGACGTGTTCCGCTTATCGAGCCCCGCCAACCAGTCGAAAACCTGGCGCCGTCCAAACCTGGCCCCCCACCATGACTGGAGATTCCCGAGCAATAGTGGGGGGTACATGGAATTTCAGACCGCCTTTTTTAGTCATTGCTGTAGGCCTTATGTTAAAATCCCTGAATATTGGAGGGTCCGTAACACCCCCAACCCCCCTCCCCCATCTCCTGGGATCGCCAGCAATGCCACCAACTACGATCCAAGCCCTCATTCGCCGAGAAGTACCACCAATGGCAGATCCAAGAGAGGGACGCGTTTTGTCGGAAAATGGTAGGGAGGACATGTCCTTTGGTCCTTTTTTCGGACGAAAATGTTTCTTTTTTACCAGTACGTCTTATTTTTCGAAGGTGGCGAAACAAAGTGGTCGAAAGCCGGGGAAAAAACGACATTTGGGGACTAGGGCACAGGTTAGGGTACAGTTATGAGGCTTTCCACCCCTCCCCCCACTGGCATCCTCTCCCATGGTCTGTACCTCCCCTTGACAACAACGCTGCATATTTATCCCGTAATCCGCCGGGAAATAGTGCGGGTGAGCAGTGCCTTCGCTTTCGGTGAAATATGCTTTGATCTTCAGATAATGTAAAGAGGTAAGCGTGATTAGAAGCATACCCGCGATTACCTGATTGCAGGAAAAGAAAGGTAAAACCATTTGATGCAAGGTTATTGGCTAGAAGCGGATTTTTATGGCAGTTTGCGTGGAGCCGCAAATATAATTTGCGGATGCACGGATTAGCTGCGTCGCTTCTTTTACATTTCGGAGACAGTTGATGCGCTTCGAGACAAAACTGGTGCTCCAGTCAGCTCGAATCCTGGGGTATGTATGGCCTGTACCCTTGGGCCCATGGAGAGCGTAAGTGTGGCAAATGTGGCGTTTTGGGATATTTTAGGGAATGGTGCGGCACTATTCAAGAATTTCTTGTCATGGTTTAAATGGCAGTATTCCATGCCCACTAACTGTTATGTTTTTTTGTTCAGTTTTGGTCGTGATTACGCGTGTTGACTGGTTACATAATATTGTGTACTAAGCCACTCTTGTTCCCCATCCGTGATAGAAAACAATTTTCCAGCCATTCACTTATGCTTAGAAAAAGGAAAATGTGGCAGTGTGTGTCAAGACATCTTTGAAAACATGAGACATGTGACTAGACAGATTGGCATAGTGCCTGGCAACCATAAGTAGTGCCTTTATTCTTCCTGCAGTGTGGAAATATGTTGTGAATTGCATTTTTTTGTTTATGTTGTGAACATTTATTTCAGAAAATAACATCAGCAGTTATTTTTTGCTGTTGTGTGCCCAAAATGTGATTGCTGAACCCACTTAATATCTTTCTGTTTTGTAGACATTATCCCCAATTCACACCCAAGAGATTGCCATTAAAAGCTTTGCATAAAACCCATTGTTGTGATGAATATAGCAGAACAGTTTCCTTGCAGTGAGTATTTGAGCTAACATTCCCAGAACATTCAATTCTGAAATGATGCATATGTCATGCATCATTGCATCAGTCATGCTAATGCAAGGTGGTCTGCAGACATATGCCTGGATCTCAGTATGCAGGTTATCCCTGTTTCATCCTGAAACCTTCATTGACCTGGGTTTGTCACTGTATCATGTTGGAAGTGTTGTGCCCCACCAGAGCAAACCTGTGCCAAGCTGAGGAAACACTGGCCAATGCAGAGTTCATTGTCAGAGGAGGATAATGTGCATTCTGTCAGGACCCAGACAGATGTCTGATAGTCTGAGATGTCTTTCCAAATAGTCTTGCTATTTTCTTCTGCATGTCATCTCTGATTGTCTGTGTGAAGGAAGTCCAATTATGTGCCAAAGTGATGGATTCTGCTCAGGAAAATCTTGTTGAGCATGGAGATACACAGCCTGCTGTGTTTTACAGTATAGCAAGTAGATTGTGTGAACACATTTACTGTTTGTATTTTGTCTAGAGGCATGTTAACAGGTACGTTCAGGCCCGGAATTGTAATCTGGTATTTAGCAAGACTCACGCCAGGAAAAGTCCTTTACTCCAGGAATGTGAAAATAGTCTATGGATTACCACACCAGCTCACTGAAACCATTATCTCATGGTATATTGCCAAGTTTGTGTGGTAATGTAAGTGGATGGAGACCAGTAAATATTACTATGTAACCATACTGCATCTCCATTATTGGGTAACATCCAAATACATTTCTGGATTAATCAGATTTCCCATTGCTTCTTGGTCTGTGTCAGAAAAGTGACCACTGAAAACATGATTGCTGTTGTTGTTTTTTGCCATTTGAATCTCTGTGTCAAACTTTCTATGCTTGTTGTTTCAGGACTTAAGGGTTAACTGACAGTAAGGAAGAGTACACAAGAAGGCAGAATTCTTGGAAAACACAATGGCTTTGTCAGGTAAAATAGCAGTTTTTTTAAGTCACTTACTGGTATCAGCAGTGTTAGAAGAAAAAATGAAGCCTCTCATTGACAAAGGGAAGTCCTTAAATAGGTTTGTTACTCCTGAAAGGGACAATAGTTAATGAACTCCTGCCCAAATGGCATGGCAACTTGAATTGGAATGAGGAATTTAGGAACTATACAGAATTGCACATGAAAAGAAAACTGCTTCCAACCACATATAGATTTATGCATATGTATATGTACATATATATTTAGCCATGTGCATTAGCAAGATGTAGATGAACAAGAATTCATCTGTATTGGTGTGCAATGATTTCTGTTCCCTTTCATGTAGTATCACCTCAAAAATGTAGACAGGAACATTCATCTTTTTATATAATAAATCTTTTTAGCCCACCCATGTATTGCTGACAAAGCACTAAGTCATGTACAGCTTTGTGCACCTTGTGCTCTTGTTTCAGATGTGTGAATAATCAGCTGCAGATACCCATTCAGAGTCACGGACTGTACAGAAATGTCAGAAATGCGTAAATTAATGCAATGCAGAGAAATATGAATGGTTTTGTATCACTGGTTGAAAGCATTTATAAAGGGAGTTTGCCAGGTCACTTCCAATATTTACTGTTGTACTGTCAATAACATATTCCATATCTACTCACCCCAAACAGCTTGCTCTCTTGGTAACCATGCATCTGTCGTGTCGGCAGTGCTCCGCGGTCTGACGGCCTCACGAGGTGTGCAGGCCCTGAGCCGGCCATTGGCAGCGCCCGTCGTCCGGCAGCCTGTCCAGCAGAGGGAGGCAGCCACAGAGGCTGGTAAGCCCATTTGCCTTTGCCAAAATTCAACTGATTTGTGTCCCTGAAATGGTTTGATGAGATGGTGTTCAGTGATGTTGCGATAAGTGCGCTGTAATATTGAAATCAAGAGACATGTGTGCGCACGCGCAATGAAAGGGACGGCCTCGCGAGGTTGGGTGGACTCTAAATTCATCATTCTCCCCCTGAAATACTCATCCTTCCCACTGTCGTGAAGTGTATCAAATTCGTTAAATGGTGCAATATGTGCTTACCTTTCATGTGGCCCAGTTTCATCGTGCAGGCTTAGCTTGTTGCTGACATTGCATATGTTGGGACAGTTTCGTTATGATTGTCATGTCTTGACATCATCTAGGACTTGCAGAGACTGGGAGGATATGTTGACTGTTGAAAGGTGGGTGCCTCACGCTGTGTGATGATATGATGTTGTTGCAATGTTCCAGTGGTGCCTGAGAAGCACAAGCCATACTCGCCATTCCAGAACCTCAACAACAAGGCTGAGTATGCTGTGGCAAGGCTGGATGACCTGCTCAACTGGGGCCGGAAAGTATGTGGCATTTTTGATTACGTTGACAAAACATTTTTGTCAAAAAGGGCAGAATTTGTGTACAGATAAGCAACAAAAAAAATTGACGACGTGGCGCCTTTTGTTTACGGACCATGCAACAGAGGAAATGTGGGGTGCCTGAGGACCCCTCCCCCACAAAACCGCATTTAACGTAATTTGCACAGCATCTGGACTTGTGGCTCTTGCTATGTATGTGCACTGCTTTGCCAGGATGGCGTTCGCCATGTCCGTTGGAATTTGACCTTCCTGTTGACCTTCCCTATGCTGACCTGCTTTCTGGTGGCCTTGTTTTTGTCGGTCCTGCGCCTGTCGTGACCCGTTCTGGCCCAGTTGATCTCGGTTAATCAGATCAGTTTGATCCCTGTTTTTATCCGTTTTGAGCTTGTTTATACCTGTTTAAGCCTCTTGTCTCTTGTTTGACCTTTGTGTCCTTACCTCTGATTTTGTCTGTTCTGGCCCTGTTTCTGTCCGTTCTGGCCATTGCGTCCGTTTGTCATCCTGTCCCTGTTTCGTTGTGCTCCACCCGTTCCCGTCCGTGTTGACGCCGCTGCTGTCCGTGCTGATGCCGTTGGTGCCCATGCCGGCTCTGCTGGTCTCCTTGCTGACGTCGCTTGTGTCCTTGGTAACGCCGCCGGTGCCGGTGCTGGTGTCCGTGCTGACGTGGTTTGTGCGGCGTCAGGGCTCGCTGTGGCCGCTGACGTTCGGCCTGGCCTGCTGCGCCGTGGAGATGATGCACATCGCGGCACCACGGTACGATATGGACCGGTACGGCGTGGTGTTCCGGGCCTCACCGCGCCAGGCCGACGTCATCATCGTCTCCGGTACGCTCACCAACAAGATGGCGCCCGCCTTCCGCAAGATCTACGACCAGGTGGGAACTGGGGCCGGCGCGGGACGAAGGGGGTGAGTTATGGTAGAAGAGTGGACAAAAAGAGAGAAAAGTTGGATGCATACGACAAATAACATGTGCCACTGCCACAACCTTTCTCCCGACATTGTTGCTTTGAATTTCGCGACTTCTCGAATTTTTGAATTTGAATTTTGAATTAAAAAAGATGAATTTTGAAACTCGCAAAATCTTGCCGTAGTGTGCCAGATAAGGTCAGAATCGTCTTGTTTCGATATTTGACGGCAAACCGTATAGCTTTGTTGTATCACGCAGCGATAGGTTTCGTTATACGGCCCCAGATACGTATATGTGTAATGTCAGAAGGTAATGGTGACATTCCCGGTGTTGTTCCGCACCTGCGCTGGTTTTGACGTTTGCCGTTTCCCTGATGATCGGCTCGTTTCTGAATGCTGCCTGTGTCGAGGCTGACAGCCCGTGTGTCGACAGATGCCGGAGCCGCGCTGGGTCATCTCGATGGGCAGCTGCGCCAACGGAGGCGGCTACTACCACTACTCATACGCCGTGGTGCGCGGCTGCGACCGCATCGTGCCCGTGGACATCTACGTGCCCGGTAGGTGGCCGAGTGGCGGTCGGTGGCGCAGTGGCGCAGCTCCGGTCTGGGGGCATCACGGTTCCGACTGCAGGCCGCACAAATTGCGTCCTGTTGAGACCTTTAAAACGGTATCAAACATTTTCAAACTTTGCGTCGTTCACAGGATGTCCCCCGACGGCCGAGGCGCTGATGTACGGCATCCTCCAGCTGCAGAAGAAGGTGAAGCGGATGAAGACCGTGCAGATGTGGTACCGAAAGTAGAAGTCTCAGCTTCCGGCGTGAATTAGAGAATGTTGTAAATACTGATAATGACGACGTCGGGCGGCCGCTGGCGACGTCCGCTGCAAATGCCACGAGTGGCGGGCAAAGCGCTGGGGCCGCCTCGTTAGGCGGTTTGACGGGACATATGGGACTGATGCCCGAAAAATGGATTGAGGAGTGCTTCTCTTCGTAATCCAATATACTGTCCGAACGAACCAGAACTTTTTGATCAGAATCAGGCCACCAACAGAGATTATCACTGGTTTCATCACGAAGTGTTTACATCGCTGGCGTAGCCAAGGGGAAGTCAAATCGGCCATGGCCTCGCTGAAAGCCAAGCGAGGCCCCTGGCCGCCAAGCGGGCGCCCCTGGGGCCTGCGACCCCAAAGCACCTCGACCGGAAGTCCCATTGCTTTGCATAACCTGGTGCGTCCGCAAGGCATTTGACTGTCCGAAACAGATAATTAAATCTAAACAAGGATATCTTAAGCATTAAAGAAAGCTAACAAACCCCAAAAAAGTATTCCGAACATGCAAGAGGGCTACGTGTTCTATCAACAATGGCTTGAATGAGCGTTTAGGGGCCCGTTCTAGATCGTAGGGGGTTCACTGCTTGTCTGGAGAGGGCCCCATGCCGGACTATAAAGGGCCCCGCTGGCCTTCCCTTCGGTCCGTGAGAAGGCTCCTTTGTAACGGGGCCCCGCTTAAATGTAATGAGGCCCCTGTTTGCCAGTGAAAACGTTCTTGCCGGCCTGAATGGTACCCTCAGGATCGTTTTTCGTCATCAACCGTCGTTTTACGCCATATAATAAAACCACACGGGCTGCCATTGGTTGTGAGGGTTCTCTTTGGTTACAAGGGCCCCGTGACCCGATTCGTCCTCCTTCCGTCCCCGCTGGGCGGAGGATACACCAGATGAAAAAAAGTAGCAAAACGGATACAAAGCAAATGCTGAGCTATATGTTGATGTCTGTCGTAGTCCCATCCAGCTGATATGCAGCCAATATATTAGCCACCAATTCGCCATCGCCAGAGGAGACCACGTGCGCCACCTAGGCCAGGTCTGCTCAAACCCAGAGACGCCACCTCGAATAATTAAATCAGTTTGCCGGGGCGCTGTCTGTGCAATTAAAAGGGCCTGTAAAAAATTTAGAACATTATGAACTTCGAGTCCAAAGCCCCTTAGGACAACGAGAATTTAATCATGTCTCGAGGATGCGGAAGACACGCGGCTTGTTGCCAGTTCAGCAACTGGCTGAGTTTCCCACGCTGCGCTTGTCGCCCAATGTGGTCGTGCTCGGTGAACCGAAGGCACTTGCCACAGTTCTCAGGACAAATCGCGACAAGCAGTCGTAACACGCGGCACTCCAGCCATCTGCGTGTCCCAAGGTGGAAAATGGTGGACGGGAACTGCGATTTTTTCAAAAGCTCCCGCTCCGAATAACCGTACGGGGCTTCGGCGGACATCCAGCCGGCCGGCAGCTCGCAATGGCAGCGACTTCAGCGGGCCCACCGCTGCGGACCGTAATGTTGACCCTAAGGGTGCGTTTATTTCTCATGCAAAAAAATCACGTTCTGGGTGGTCCTGTTTATTTGTTAATTGAAATTTGGTTTTGCCTGTACCCTCAGTTTGTTGCCTGACTCACGGTCTTTTACTTCGGCGAGCAAAAACTGTCATTCCTATGTTGCATCCCGGTGGAATTTCGCGCTTTATGACTTGCGAATAAGGTATTTTCCTATACCTTCAGCACGGGTAAATTTCTGCTTCGTCTTTCAGGTTGTCTGATGCGACACATACTCATCAGAAGCTTTTGCCCATGGGTGAAGCTTGTAGCTTGGTTCTTTTTTAGCAGATAGGTGGAATTTGTTGTCCACTTGACTTTGGCATCTCGGTTGGAGCTGGCAAAAAGCCAATGCGTTTTGCCACACTTTGCATCGCGCCCGAAAGAAAATAATTTTTTCGTTGCTAGGCGAAGGGGCGCCAGGTGTCCCTTCCGGAACGAGGGGTCGCAAAATCAGCCAGCGTGGCACCTGAGCCACGATTAAGAATCAGTCACTGTTGTATATTCATTGGGTGTCACAGTAACACAGACATAAGACCCATAATTCCCCAGATGTTTTGACCCAGGACACCATTTCTGAGTCGTCGCCCGTATAACCGACGCAAACTTTGAGAAGACCCACCCAGCCAGGAGTTAACCCAGGCACGACCACCGGTCGGTGACGATCACGCCCGACTGGGGGAGTCGGTTGACCCCCCCTCTAACTCAAATATGGTTGGTTGCACGATAGAAATAAGCACACCGTTGGAAAGCTAGTGACGAGTAGAGCTCGAAACTGGTCTTATTTTAGTTTCAGATAACATGTAAGCAATTTACGTCCTGCATATTTTTTCTCATAGCCGACTGCATGAGACCGAGAAACAGCCTGAATCTCAAGGGCTGTGACTAATAACACACAGGTAAAGGCACCAACCCAGCCAGCAGTCCCAAATGGAACCCTTGTGGGCTGGTATCTGGGCTCTATATGGCATCCGGATGGTCTGCCCATATTTTGTCATGTTCTTTTGATACGCCTAGAATATTTGCGATATGTGCTTCCTCGTTGCGTACTACGCGAGTAATCTTCACATACACCAAAAATGGAATGAATATCAATGTGGGCTCCATGTGGGCTATATGTGGGCCATCTAGGCTCATGTCAGCATGGGTGCAGGTGGACTTGTATTTGGGCTCCATATGGGACCCGGATGGGCTATTCACATGCTATCATTCTTTTGATACGCCTCAAATATTTCCGATTTCTGCTCCCTCGTTCCGTAATACCCGACTATTCTTTAGAAATACCAAAAAGGAATGGATGTAAAAGTGGGCTCCATACGGGCTACATGTGGGCCAACTGGGCTGATGTCGACATGGGATGCAGGTGGGCTGGTATCTGGGCCCCATATGATACCCAGATGGGCCAGTTCGCATGCAGTTGCGCACCAAGGATTTTCCGTACACGTTTGGTCGAACCCGAACCTCTGAATTGATTTAGTGCGCAAGGTCGATCTTACGTTTTCTTTTATATGCTAAAAGGTGCAGCTTTCGTCCCACGGGGTCTGATTCTCCAGGCGCCGTCCCTGGGCGCGCCATTGTTCGCAGATGTGGATAGATGGCGCCAGTGGCAGAGGTGGTGACAAAACATTTCATTGGAAAATGATTTTCCGTTTTACAAATGCAGATTAGTAAATCTGTATGATTTACGTTTGTTCATTTAATGGTCAAAGGACCATGATGTAAGAACGCAGCATTATTTAAATCCGGATCTGGCAAACCATAATCTGCGACCATTTGGCGGACATCTTCAACACCCTTCCCGGTGGCATAACTGCGCATCGCTGCGTAACCTCGGTCTTCCCGTGGTTCATTTCTACATTGGAGACGTCGAGTCGTCGTCGTTGGTTGTGGGAATGCCTAATGTGACAATTCGTTCTAAAATAGGATGGGTTCAGTATGCAATATTAATTTATTTGGCCGGGATTAGCGAAATACGTAACATGCCACAATCGTTTCCAATGCCTGTGTACGTACTTATCCGCATGATTTACACCCATTTACAATTTTTACGTTGAGGTTAGGTTAGGTTAGGTACCGCGACTGTCGAATTAGCGACTGACCGGGCAGGCGGGCTTGTCACATGCACCATCTTGAGTACGGCAGCGGCCTCGTCTCAGCGGAGAAACTGCTCTGAGTCACTGAACAAGGTGATGCGACTGTCGAATTAGCGACTGACAGGGCAGGCGGGCTTGTCACATGCACCATCTTGAGTACGGCAGCGGCCTCGTCTCAGCGGAGAAACTGCTCTGAGTCACTGAACAAGGTGATGCGACTGTCGAATTAGCGACTGACAGGGCAGGCGGGCTTGTCACATGCACCATCTTGAGTACGGCAGCGGCCTCGTCTCAGCGGAGAAACTGCTCTGAGTCACTGAACAAGGTGATGCGACTGTCGAATTAGCGACTGACAGGGCAGGCGGGCTTGTCACATGCACCATCTTGAGTACGGCAGCGGCCTCGTCTCAGCGGAGAAACTGCTCTGAGTCACTGAACAAGGTGATGCGACTGTCGAATTAGCGACTGACAGGGCAGGCGGGCTTGTCACATGCACCATCTTGAGTACGGCAGCGGCCTCGTCTCAGCGGAGAAACTGCTCTGAGTCACTGAACAAGGTGATGCGACTGTCGAATTAGCGACTGACAGGGCAGGCGGGCTTGTCACATGCACCATCTTGAGTACGGCAGCGGCCTCGTCTCAGCGGAGAAACTGCTCTGAGTCACTGAACAGGGTGATATGTCGACAATGGAGAGTATACGCTGAAGGTGTCTGAAGACTGCGCCGACCGCACGTCGTTTGGCGCGTGTGACGGGCGGTTGAAATGTGCGGCGGAATGCTGTGATTGGGGACTCGGAAAACGGCTGCGGTCTCCATGGCAACCGTGGTGCCGGATGCGGCCATGACGATTGCTGTTTACGATGTGGTGTGAAATTCATGGATAATGTGCGGAAATGAGATTTGTGGTGCTGACTGTTAACGAATAGTGAAAGTTTATTTTCAAAATCATTCCGATAGTGGAAAACCATGTGGCCGAATCGATGGCAGAAGAGATCCAAAAGAGCTCGCCAAGAGATGGCGGTGCCGTTTCGGGTGGTGTTGGATGAACGAAATCTGGATTTCGTTACACTTGTGGGCACGGATTGGGAGAAAGGCGAAAATGAGAAAACGGATATGAAAAAGACATTTTTGGATGCGCTATCGGCGAGCTATTGCGCGCTGGCCGAAATGCCGGGGCGGCTAACATTCGGTGAAACCAGGCAACGAGGCCGGGGAGGTTTTGAACTACACCGGATTTCGGTGCTAATGGGGTTACGGGGGCAAGAGCCAGCGACGGCGGAAAAGGAGGGGCGGCCGCCCACCAAGCCGTCAGGCTGGGGAGCAAAACTATATTTTTGCCCCCCCCCAGGAATTTCGGTCACTGTACCAAGCAAAATCGCGAAAAATCGGCCTTACGCTATTAAAAACTAAAAATCGGTGTACGAACCGAAAGAACACGTACTCCGAATATACAAGAAGGCTTTGTGCTATGAAGAGAGGCCCGTGGTCTGAATGAGCGTTTAGAGGCCCCTGTTAGCTTGTAGGGGAATTCACAGCTTGTTTCAGGACGGCCTCCTGTAGACCCATGAAGGACCCCTGCCAGCCTCTGAAGGGGCCTCCTTTCGGTCTGGAAATAGGGCCCTGCCCCTGCCTCCAGAGGTCGACATGGGCCCTTAACAGACAGATAGAATGCCCTCTGCAGATAGGCAGTGGCCCCCTGGCCAACAGGTGCCCCTAAACGATCGTTCAGGAGCCCCTGCTTTCCTGTACAAATGCCCCTGCCGACCTGTAACAGGCACCCGCCAGATCGTCAGGAATGTCTTTACAGGTGAGCATCGGCCCGTTTACACTTCAGCGAGGTACCTTTACAAACCGACAGTAATTTTAACCTCATGGGGTCCCACTCATTACGAGGGCCAGGCGCGGATCCAAAGGGGGAGCAGTTGGGGTTGCCGCCCCCTCCCTCCTGAGGACTGAGAAGGGGACCCTGTCAGACTTAAAAGGAAGCCGGAAGGGGCCCCGTATGAGCTTCACGGGGTCTCTATAAACACCTGACATGCTCTTGATGCAGTCAGAGAGGCCTCCTGGAGGGCTAGACGACCTCTGAGACGCATAGAGGGTCCCTGAAGCTCCCAAAGGGCCTCTGAGACCACAACAGGATCCCAGTACGGCAGACTTTTCCCGAGACCGCCAGATGGCTCATAGGGTCCCTGAGACGGCCAAGATGAGGACTGAGTCCCTAGGGGACCCCTGTGAGTGAAAAGCTGAAGGTTCTCGATGTAGTCAGAGGGCCTCCGGGAGGGTTAATGAGACCCTGACACGGTAAGATGGCCCCTAAGATAGAAAGAAGGGTCCGTGAAGCTCTTCGAGGGCCCCTGGGACTGCAATGGGCCCCAACACGGCAAAGGGACCGCTAGCATTGCCAGAGAGGCACTTGAGACGGAAAGAACTTTAGACGGTGCCTGGCACAGCATAAGGAGACCCTGGCCAGCCAGAGGGGCCCACTGAACGGGGATTCGTCGATAACCTACTCAGCCTCGAGAGGAGCCACAAATGGGCTACTTTGGCCTTTTTGAAACCTTCGGGGTTCTTGATGCTGCCAGGGGTCCCCGGGAAGGCCAGTTGGTTTCTGGGACGGCAAGATGGGCCTGTACACCGCAGATAACCCCTGAGAACGCCAAAAGGTCGCAGGACCCCTGCGAGACAATGACGATAAGAGTGCCTCTGAGACGGTATTTGGGCTTTATGGGGGCGTTGGGCGGACAGAGAGTCCCCGAATGTAATAAGTGGGCTCCTGGCACGGACAAGATCCCTCTGAGACTGCCAGAGAGGCCCATGAAGCGCCAACAAAACGGCTAGGGTTATTACGGCTAGAGGGGTCTTAAAAGATTGTCAGATATCCATCAGGTAACAGAGGAAGACCTCTGACACAGCCATAGGGACCACCGGACACGTTCAGAGGGTCTATGACACGGCACAGGGGCCCTGAAATTGCTAATTGGTGTTTTGTAATTGCCAGAGGGCCCCTGAGATGGCAAAAATGTTTCCAAGCGACGATAAGAGGGGTATCCAGGAACGCAGGGGGTCCACTGAGACAGCTAGAGAGGGACCTTTGAGACTGCTAACTAAAAGTCTCTAGCAATAGGGGCCACTGAGACGACCATGGGTGCCCCTGAAAATACTAGACCTTGAGACGTCCAGACTGCTCGTGAAACGGCCAAAGGACTTACACGATTGCAAAAGGCGCCCCTGTCACAGCAGAGAGAGGCTTACACAGGGCCCTTTTTAATGCCTGAGGGGCTCCTTAGACGGCAAAAACGTCTCAGGGAGAACAGGAAGGAATGCGAGATGGTTTAAGCGTCCCTGAAACTACCAGATGGGAAGCTTCCAAAAGAGCGCCTGAGACGTCCCGCGGGACACGTGAATTTGTAAAAGGAACCTGAGACCACTAGAGGATCTTGGCACGGCAGACGCCCCGAGACCACCAAAAGTGCCCCTGTAACTGCAAGAGGGAACCTAAACTAAGCTGACCTAAACTGAACTAAACTAAACTAAACTAGCCACAACTAAAAAAAATCCAGAAGATACGGGATTGGGGGGGAGACAGACGGGCTCCTGAACCAGATACAGACACGACATTTCAAATGAAGGGAGGGACGGAGCCGCCCAAAATCTTGCCGTTTTTGTCATATTTCGGGCACTGTGTTCGGAAATAAAACGCAGAGTTTTCTCAAATAAGACGACGTGTTCGAATTTTTTGGTCACCTTATATCGTAAAAAACAGAATTACATCATTTTCCATATCTGGAGGGCAAAAAATGCGGGCCCTGCGCTAACCACTAGCCTCCACCCCCGCCTTAGCGAAATCTTGGATCCGCCCTTGGCGAGGGCTCCCATTGGTTTCGAGGGTCCCCTTGATCCGATTTGTCCTCCCCCTGGGCGGAATCCTGGCTAC